>JACXIL010000170.1:782992-2171904 GCA_014737365.1 Bombus soroeensis
TACTTTTTGTCTCTTTGATTTCGTTAGATGTGTTTATTTGTATGAAAATATTTTGTAATTACTTTATATACATCATCTCGATCTGCATTCACGTTTAATTTATTTCAAGTTACGTTGTTGGAGTTAAAAGTTTTATCCGATATCTTTTGATTATTTTGCACTGAGTACATGATTTTGTGATTCAGTATGTTGCACGATGGCGATACGTGTCTATTTCTTTTAGATGATTATATTGCTTGATTTAGAATATAATAAATATTAAGTTGACAAAAAAATCTTATTCTTATTAATTTGCACTATGCACAAGAATTCATTTCTCTATTATATGTAAAAGTTATAAAACAACAATTCGTTATTAACGAACAATATGTTTCGATTTAAATATCCTTACGGTGTTATCCGCACCTCCGGATACCATGAATTTGGGATTCGACCAATTGCAACATAATACTTTATCTTCATGGCCAGAAAGGTCAAATAATGGCGCTTTAGGACTATAAGAAGAGAAATAGTTTTTTTTTACACGGAAAGCAACTTTGTAAATAAAATTGGAAATTATCGTACCTTCTGGTATCCCAGAGCTTCATCTCATTATCGTATGCTCCTGAAATAAAAAGATTTTCGTCCACTGGCGACCATCGTACAGATTGTACCCATTGCGTGTGAGAAGTAAATATTGCTTTCACAAGTGTTCCCTCTAAAAAATAAATATTATTTTAATACAACTTTCAATGCAACAATGATTAGAAATTTATAAATAAACGATGTCAGTCGAAACCTGTAGATCTTGGATCATATAATCTAATATGCCTATCGGCTGACGCTGTTATAACAGTACGAGCTAATGGGGAATAATCGAGGTCAAAGAAACTTTTATTTCCAGCCAGTTCGTGTTTGATTCCTCCTAATTCTGAATCCCATATCTTCATCGTATGATCCCACGAGGACGTTATAATTTCTGTTTTATCTGACCACACTACACCACTAATGGCTTCCTTGTGACCTTTCATAGTTCTTTTAGGTACCTTTATAATACAAACGTACATATCATAATAAATTATTTCTTTGTTGACAAATATTCTACTTATGTTTATTCATTTTTATGTTTATTTACCCTTGTTTTACCATGTTCTGATTTTAATCTTTTTGAGCTGGATTCACCATCTTCATTTTCATCTTGATTAGCTACAAACATAAATAAAAATGAGATATTTTTTATTAATGAATTTTTTTGTTATATAAAATACTTACCTGTAGACCAGATTTTAAGCATTGTATCCCATGCCCCAGTTGCCATTATAGTCTTATCGTAATTAATACTAACAGCTTCTAGTCCACGTTCGTGTCCCCTGCATACATGAATGCAATCTACAGAATTTTCCATAATGTTCCAATCCCATATTATAGCTGTTTGATCTTGAGATGCACTATAAATTATAGATGATAAGAATGATTTAAAATTATTCTATTCAACTTTCCTGGTTTTAGATCATACCTAACAAAACTGGCTGTGTCACTAGTCAAGGATATCCATGCTACTGCTTTAATAGGTGAAGTATGTCCAGGAATTACTAACTGATGCTTCCCTTTAGATGTCCATATATGTAATGTGTTATCATAACAGCCAGTCAAGATCCTATTAAAGTATAATAAGTATCTTAATACAAAATAATAATGTTAATAATAAATAACAACAATAAATATTAAAGAAGTTACCATTTTTCATAAACAGCAACAGCAGATACCCAATCATCATGTATAAGACAATCCTGAGGTTCTGGTGGTGGATACTTTTCAACATATTCAACGATAATCACTTCTTCTGTAGAAATATTTTTTTCTGCTATGTGTTCACTTAACGAAGTGCGTAAAAATTGTGAACACACCAAGAAATCAAATTCTATATCATTTTTTATATCAGTTGACTCTAGAATTAAATCCAGTTAATAAACAAATATTCTTCAATAAACTTAATCTATGTTCAAATTTATTAATTTAGAAATAATTTGTACGCTACCTTTTAGAAGTTCATTTATAAGAGTATTTAATTCACTTGTTACAATGGATGTGTGAACTGATAATGGGAAATCTGGAACAGCATACCTAAAATTTGAAAAATTTATTTACCGCATATATTATGATTACTGAAATAACAAAATTATTGCAAATTATACAAAGCATAAACACAATGTCATATCTGGGTAACAAAATGAAATAACCTCCTAATGCAGCTTATAAAAGATATTTAAAAATACTTACTGTTCTTGCTTCGTAAGAAATTTTATTTGTACCTGTGGAGCACTGTTGTTTAGGCTTTTATTAGCCATCGTATTTTTAATATAATTCGTACTTTATTCTTTTATAAAATGGGAATTACAGAAAATACACGTGTGTGCTACATTTTAAACTAGATTATATCGACACCAATAATCGACTTCTCGGAACTCTCAACGAATCGATTTATCATGCAATCGATATTCTTCTGTAGGTAATCGTTCTTCACATTATAGAAAGACTAATTTTTTCATACTGGTTTATTTATTCAGTTATGTGACCTTTTTAAATTAATAAATAGAAATATATTAATTAATATAGAAATATGAATACATAGTAAAAGGTATTTGTAAAATGTATTTGGTAGAATGATTAACATTCTTGTGATGTCTTTAATTTAATAGTAAATTTCGTTAACATAACATTAAATACAATTTTAGGGTTGAATAATAATAATTTTGTTATTTAAATAACGAATTTTATTTAATTTTATATGCATGTACAATTATATTTCTTAATATATTCAAAAATTGTTTTACTCTACTTATCTAATAAATATTGCCAAATAATTATAAAATAAAGCTAATGGTAGAAAAAGTCAAATCAGGAAAAGAACAAATATAAATAATAATAATAATTTATGTTTCTCTATTTATCATTTATTAATATAATAATAATATTTCAAAATAAAATTGCCTATTTATGTCAGTATTTATTTATCGCTAAATATTTTATTATTCTGATCCATAAAGTGTGAATTATTTTATTTATTTTAATACACGTAAATAATGAACATACTTTAATCATTTAAAAGATCATACACTTTATAAAGTACGCAAGATATTTGATACCTTAGTGTAGAACGATTGGTTAATTAATGAACTTCGATAAATTTCACATATTAAAAATGAAATAACATGCTCAATTTTTTTTTTTTTTAGTAAATCAGCGTTGATCATCGATTAGAGGAAAAAAATAAAAGATTAGAATGTTAAGACGAATCGATTATCTGATACATCACAGACCATTCTGCTTTCGCTTTTGTCTTCCCAATAAAAGAAGAGGACAGAGCGAAACTTATTACTGCTGGGGTCAGTTCTACTGCAACAAGTGTTCCTAATCGATACTTCGATGAAATTATAAGAATCCATTGCTGCCACTGATAACAGAAATACAACATTTCTTAAAGCTCTTTTTCGTCACTAAAAATCATCGTCACATTAAAAATTACATTAACGATAATATTATCTATTTGTAGGAAGACGAATACCTTTTTTTGTTTTTAAATTTCTGAAATACAATAATTTTAGAAATGTGCATAATTATAACTAAAGTAGTATAACAAATATTACACTAAATAGGGAATAAAGCAGTCTGAATTTCCAAAATATATTAAATTACGATTATTCCATAATTCAAGAAGCTATATTAATATTACGAATTTATACTTAAAATAATCAATATGTAATCTCATATAATTAATATTATTCTATTTCAGCATAGAATGATTTATGTGCAAAAAACAAAGCTCGATTATTTCAAAGAAGGAACGCAATTCGTGAACAACAGGTGCTCAACGGTAAAGGAGATGGAAAGTGCAAGAGGGATAGAATGGAAAATGCGCAGGTGTTTGTCGATACACGAACACTCCACGCAATTCAACATTATCTGGGGGAAAGATCTTTTTAAATCGGAACTTTACTGAAAGTTTTTGAGCTGTTCGAAATAGGGTATGTAACAATATAGGCTTGTTGATAGTAAACTGCACAAGAGGTTCCGACTGTTTCTCTATTATTGTAGGTGATATTAATTCTTTCCCCCTCTGCTTCTTTCTTGTCCACTTCTAGCGATGGGAACGACCTTATATTCACCACTTATTTTAAAATAAATTTTATTTTCACACATTTAACATTAATTTTGTAAACGTTTATTTAAGATTTACTATTTAAAGGGAAATTGCAAATACGATGGATATTTGATAACTTTCCTGCAGAAAAGTTCTTATAATTTATATAATTATGTTTGCGTGTCTAATTACGGAGTAGTTAAATTCTAATTTGGTTGATTATCAGTGAAACTATTTTTTGCTGGGATCATGTTCATTTTATCAAATGGACATATTTCCAGTTAATGTAGAGTAATAGCATTTACGATATAATATTACAACTTTAATGTTATTAGTAGTAAATTTATCATTAATCGTTATTACAGTGTTAATTTTTTGTAATTTCATCACGATACTATTGCACCATGTGTATAGTACGAAAATGACACGCAAAAGTGGTCAAAATATTTTCCTATAATGCTTAAATAGAAAATTGTACAGAAAATTATTGTCCTCTTTATACCAATTGATTTTTATTTAACAAACTTTTCTCTTAATTTTATATATCTGAAAATATTCAGTTTTCATTATTTTATTAAAAAAAAAGAAAAATAGTAAATTCTTAATTTTTAAGATAATTGATTCTTAGGAATAGTCGATGGATACATTTTACTTATTTCTATCAAATATTGAGTTATAGTATCTTTATAGTATAGTGTTTTTCATAGCACCATTCTATACCTAAAATACATCATTCCATCATATTTATTACTAATTATTTGATCATGTATGTATTATCAAATATATTTCTAATAATAAATATCCAATCCAGATCAATTTTTCTACACCATTGGAAACACCGCGCTAACACGATAATCTATATTTCAGGAAGTATCCAGTGCAGTGTGTAACTGTCGTTTTCAAGGTCCAAGAGGGTATTGGTCCCATCACTATCCACATCCTTGGTCGTTTGCCAACCGGCATGTGCGCGTTGCAATCGATTCCGTGGTCAACGCATGCCCTGCTTGCTCGTTCTTCGTGGAAGACTACTCAGTCGGTGGCACTGCTGCGGCATAACAGTACGCGCCGAGTAGGAAATGGTCCATAGCCGATAATCTTTATCCTTCGAACGAACAAATCGCATCCAGTTCTCTTGTTTCTAACGCACGCGGTACATACCACAAAGGTCGAAGGATCACGGCAAGGATGTATTAAGGAGAAGAAGCAACCAGGTGTCACGCCCAGGTAAGTCGAGAAAGAGACACGTTTCTTGCCGCTACAAAGCGACATACAGGTCCGCAGGAATAAGGGAGAGACGGAGGGGGAGGGAACGTGACTACAACCTGATGCTTCGGCCATATAACTAGAGACGTGGTCGGCGATTCGCGGAAACTTGCCACTTTTGTGGAAAATTAAAGGAATTGCTAATTTACGCTCTGTTCGAACTCAAGATCGAGTAGATGTGCAATTAAGTATATTAGCTTGTTAATTTTACAACTTACAAGATAGAAGGTAAAAATTATTGTTGAAAGAAATGATTGTTAAAAAGATACAAAGTGAACAGCTGTTTTTATTCGAGCATAGGTATGGTAATTGAGATAGAAGTAATTACTTGGGGGTACGATCGGAAAATTGGACCGGTTGGTCGAGATTAAATTCTGGATTGTTGCGCTTCAGTAAGCTGTTTTCCGATAACAGTGCTGTAACTTGTTTTGTTCACGCTCCGATATCGTTCGACTATAGGGGTATATACATACCGTGATTGCGTAAACGCAGAGCTCGTGTCGTTATGCAAAGGTGTACCGCACCCTTTATGAAGCTATGCGGTATCCACCGGCTCGTTGTTTCAACGTTGATTAAATTAATATGGTAGTTATGCTTTTTGGATGATCTTGATGAAGTTCGCTGTTATACCTTACTATAGGCTCACTACGTTCACAAGAGAACAGTTTCGAGCAGCTAAGATATAACTCGATTACTCTAACAAGTTGCCATGTACCCAGTACCAGTAGTCCAAACAGCTTGTACACTTTTCTGTGCTATAATACATATCGCAAATTATTTTCCATTGTGACATTGAAATTTTGTAAGTGAACATTTTCTAATTATATTTTAGAATAATTTATAAATCACGTATATTCGTGTCAATAAGGTCGTTTGTAATTATCATTCATTAACATTGTTGATTATCACGTTGAAGGATATACATATATACATTAGAAAGAACATTAAGAAAAAACTAGTTAGAAAATCTATGAAAAGATTGTTTTCTTTTTTTTAATTTGGTTCTGTTTTTGAATTTATTAAGGTTGCTAAAACAATAATTATAGATAATTTATAACATAAATATTAAAAGTACAGGAAAATATGGAAAACATCGAAGTAAAAAATATTGAACAGTATAAACGAATGGACAATGAAAACAATAATTATCATCATAATTGCCAACATATAATTAAAAAAGAGAAGAGCTCGTAATTGTACTCTATTTTTATATGTAGAATGCAATCTCTCAGATATCCTCTGGCTCGCTTGCTCTTTTTTTCTTTTTCCTGCTTCGTCTCATTAAAAATGAAGATCTACGCTTTTTCATTAATCGAGGGAAGCATCAACTCTGCCTAGCTTAATGAAAATAACTATGCTATCGACTATGAACTATGAACTTTCTGAAAAAAGAAACAATCTTTCTCAACTATCTTCGTACTATCTTTGTTCCCGTCCAAGTTATCCTTGTATTTGTTTATTTGCAAAAAGAAACATAATGCCATATTATAAGACTGAAATTGAAAGGAAAAGAATATTCTTATGGACTTATCTACTTAATCTTGAATAACAAACTAACTTGAATATATATAATTATAGGAAGATCTATGGGCCGTAAACAGTGGTGGCGAGGAGGCTCGGTACTGTTGGTACTCTTCATTCTCCATCACGTAATTCTAGGTGATGGTGATGTCGGTAAGTACTATAGATTCAAGATTATTCCAGCAATAGAGATAAAGTTCTCCTTCAGAGGAGGTTGAATAGCTGAAGAATCACTTTCTAAATCCTTGAATGTCTTCGCAATAAGGAATAAACGAATCTTCCTTTCATAATAAACCCTTAATTCCGTTTCAATGGCAATCTGAAAAATAATATTAAAGTAATATAGTATATCATACAATATTATGTAATATTATTAAGAACGATGACTATTTTTAGTCTAGAATTTATGAAAAATAACGAATGTCTTCGACATAGAAATCTGATAAAACTATAATGAATATTTTCGACGTAGAACTTTTTTAAAATAATGCCAACGAGTTTCTCATGGAATTTATGCAGCGAATAATTAAAAACAGCTTGTCATGAACGAGGAAAATTAAATAAGATGACATTTTAAATTTTATACAGTTTGTCATAAATTTTAGTATAATATAAATTGTTATATATATTTATAACATATTTGTAATGAGAATATGAATGTCATATTTGAAAAGTTGAGGGAATATTAATATATTATCCTCTAACTGCAAAAGAGAATATTCCTGATTTAACTAGTTTTGAATAAATAAATAAATAAAGGAAATAAATAACAATAGGAATGAAATTTTGCATCCTGTTCATTGACAAATAAATATTTAAAAAAAGAAACACAAATCTACCAATATTCTGACGGACTACAGGTAGATATTTTCACTGAAAACTAAATTTAAAACAACATGTTCAATCAACACGTTTTATTTTATCTTCGGCCATCGAATCAAAAATTTGTATCGTATCAATTTTCTCCATCATATTAAAAGCGAGAATCAAAATACATACCCAATATCATTGTATAAATAGTAAGATACGAAGATTACTGCTTTACAAAGGATGACTTTTATTGCTATTATATAATACCTGTTTTATTTAATCATATCTCGCCATTAGCACCTTTTTTATGACATAATATAATACACGTCAGATTTTCTTCTTTTATTATACTACAAAAAAAATTAATAAAAACGTTGACAAGACAGCAGCGTTAGATATTAAAGCGCAGAGGGGAATACTGAAAGTGCAAAGAGAATAAATGAAATTCTTGATTTCATACCTCATGGTCCTCGCGTTTGGAAAAACTCGATGTATTTATTATTTCATGCTTTTATCCTCAGCGTGATCGATATTTCAGCGAAAATTTCATTTCTCCGATGTTCTTCCTTCCTTTTTCTCTCTTCAAACATTTCTTCTGATGGATATTTGTCGGAATACCATGAGAATAGAATGATATTTCAATATCATCTGCAAGAAAATTTCTATTAATGAAGATTAACGAAGATTTAGAAACATATAGTATTCTTTAATTTATTGCAAATGGATTCGCTAAAATGGAATTGAGCGAAGATTACACAAGTCTTAGAAAGAGCCAACATTTTTTAGAATATGGATTACTATGGACAGTTGCAGCTGGAAATATTTGTTATATTTTGCGCGATAATTGTAATTAATATATGTCTGGTAGTTTTTACCTTTTTTTTGATAGTTTTCTTTCTTATTCGTTTCTTACTTTTCATACCTACGTTATTTTACCAGAAAATGTGTTTTAAAATCACGCGTGACATTTTAGATAAGGCTTTTGCACGTGCGTGTAAAATGTAATTATTAAATGATGAATATATATTTATACATAATATTAATGTAATTATTCAGAGTTCCAACTATATGAACATTAACAATTTAATATTTTATAATTACTAAACATTTGAACTATTTGAAACGTTTAATTGTTCGAACAAATTTCAAATATTTTGTTGTTTTCAATAGTGAATTTTTTATATTCAAATTATTAATCATTGAATTTCTTCGAAATTCGACATCTGATAATTTGAAATACACAAAAGGATGTACGAAGAATTTGAGAAGAATTTTCAAATTCTCTTTTTACGATCCTTAATATTTAAAATTAAATATGATCAATAAGCAAACATTGAAATGTTACGAGCTGTTACGTCATGATGAAATAAACGTCAAAGTTTTACTCGATTTTTGAAAATATCCGAAATACAATTCATTCTTTTATCGCTTGTAAGACGAAACGAATACCACAGAAAAGCTAGTGGAAGTTTTCGCATCTGCTTAACTATTTTCATGGCAAAACTCCTGAAATTCAATTTACCTGTGAACTTCGTTTGAACATTTCAATATTATTTGCAAATTACTTTGTCTGTACTTCTTCTTTTTTCTTTTTCTGAAACAAGAATGTTAAAGTAACACGATTAGCATTCATCTTTTTTGAGATGTTCGCAAGATGATCCTTGAACTTTAAATTTCTTCTTCATAGGCTGTAATTTACTCTAAAATAAAATGTTAATTATATCGCTTTATCATTTTAAAGCCCTTTTTAAAAGCAATAATATTAGTATACAAGTAGAATATCTGTAATAATATTTCTTTGATATAGTGTTGGTTTGTACTATCCATTTGAGTCTTATTTCTATCTTTACTACTAGTAATTGACATCACATTATCCTAAATAAAGATATGCTGTCTTAATACTCGATGCAAATTCCTCTAATTTTCATTGCACACCGTATGAAGTATTGGAGTCTCTTTACGTCCCCTTCGGTATTCGCTTTCATAATTTGCCTGCTTTTTTATTTGTATAATATTGATTACTCTCTGTTATCAAAAAAAAAAAAAAAAATGCTAACGAATATAAAGAAATCAATTTAAAAACATTTTTGTTTCAGAAACAAAGTTATTACTTTTTTATTACCAGAGCAGAAAAATTCTCTTTAAAAAATGGCATAATATCCTGCAGATATCCAATAAAGAAAGACGAAAAATATCATAGTATTGTACAGAATACTTTTATTTATTACCAAAAAGGGGCTTACGAATATAACGAAATCAATTTGTAGCATTGTCCTCTCCTAAATAAAAGTATCGCTTTCTCATCGCTAGATTTGCTGGTGAGTCCCCCTTTCACCAAAGAACAGAGTAAGGACAATTCTTTTTCTAATAAAAAATGAATAAACACAAAGTTTAAAAAAGAGAAAAAAGAGAAAACGATCTAGTTCCTGAAAATTGCCTCTCGATCTAAAGTCGAAAGAAGAGGAACTGAACTGCCGATAGGATTTTCTCGTCTCAATAGTTTCTCCGACGTCTCTTTTTCCATACAGTAGCACCTCGTTCATCAAATTCACTTGCCATCGATTTTCTATCCGATACCTCTTCGTCGTGTCTGCTATTCACACACGAGTATCCGATCAAATACAAACTATAGATGGGCTTATTTACTCGTAACCTTGAAAATTCGTTGTTCCTTCCCGGGGCTGGAAGGACGAAAAAAAAAAAAAAAAAATAAAAAGAAAAGGAGGTGATATTCGATTTTCGCCCACGAGCCATCCACGATTATCGAACCGTACATCCCACGCGACCACCGCCTTTGCAAACTTGCTTCCTCTCCTTTGCCCTAGATCCGTTTCCACTCACAACTGCGACCCTTCATCGTTATTCTTCTTTTATACCTGTTTTCCTGCTATTCTTTGTCTATACCTGCTTTCCTGCTATTCTTCTTCAAATTTTTCTTCGCTCTCATCTCGTTGTTTCTAACAACTCTTTGGAAATAAATTAAAAGAAGTGCTGTTTGTAATTTTAAGTAGTAATTCTTGATTCTGATGCTCTTTTAATGCGGGAATTCTCTTAAATCTCTTTGAAGAGATCTGGAATCCAGAAATTAATAGATTGAGAAACCAGTACCATCAAGAAATATGTTATTATATAGCTTTTCCTCGTTTCTAATAAAATGACAAAATAAGAATGTTGTAAAGTACGATATAAAAATTTATATAATAATATAAAAATGTTATTTCGTTTTACATCGTTTCTAATAAAATGATTGGACAAAATGGTTTAATTCAATTCGAATATAAACATCAGGATAACAAAATTTGTACAGCGTATATCGTGTAAATTATGAAAGATTGAAATGATTCGCTGATTAAATTTGTGGCATTAATGTTGCTTGTGAGATGTAAAATGTAGAATCGTTGCGTCCGTGTAGTTAACGGGAGGCAATTCTCAGAAGAACTCAATTCTAAAACGAAGGTCAAGGGAAATGAAACGACGTCCGCCTGTTCCATATTGCCTGTTGGGAAGTTAAGGAGTAATGAGATCCTATCAAGGGAGGAAATTTTAACTCTTTTCCCTATTTGACCAATGTTGAAAAGCTTCTTAAAGCGGCTATACAAATAGGTATATAGGTATATATATACTGAAGATTTATTTTACTGTTTTACCTTTTATTATACCATCGCATTTTATGTAATAAATATAATATACAGTATATTAATATCTATAATTAGTGTAATTTATCATAACGTTATAATTAAGCGTACATTATTTTTATGTAATAAAGTAATTGCATATAGTTAATTAATAATTGAGTTATTCAGAAGTTAGATCAACTCCATAAATTAAAAAGGTATAGAAAATTCTGTTTCTTTAAATTTATTTTAAAATTAACTATTATTTGCGTAGTCTTGTATCATCATTATCTGTCAACATGAACTTATGGAAGTAAATCATTTATTTCTTGACGATTATCCTGCAAGTAAATTGACGAACATTAATCCTGCAAGTATTTATGCAATGAAATTAAAAAATGAATACAAAATGGAGTTGACTAGCTTGGCTTCTGATAGGTTCAATTTATCGTTACAAATATATATTATAATATGTAATTACAAGCTACACGATATAAATCATACACAATTGAATTATACGATAAATAATTAATAAATCGTGCGTTATTTTATCGTATTACGTATCAATAAAAATAATATACGATTAATTACAGTATTTAAAAGCATTCCAATAATAAATTCATGTATAAATTATCAATAAAACAAGGTAAATGCATGGATATTAACGTTTAATGTGGCAGATTAACAAAGTCTTCGTGTGATTATTCAACTCCTATCGAGGATTAAACGATCGCACAGCCACGGAATGAAAGTGGGTTGTGCTCGGTATCCTAATTAGCGAATACGTTGCGATCTCAACTATAGAATATGCGGCAGAAAATCGCCGCACACATGATTATGACGTAAACATTTGCGTCAATGTATTGAGTGAAAATAACGTAATTTTATTTATACCATCAAAACATTTAATATTCTTAGTAATTGTTACGTTAGTTAATGGGCCATGGAAAATGACGGTTTTTGAACTTTAAAGTCAACTTTTCATCGTAATTATAAAGTTAATTTTATGTGAAACAAAGCAGTAATACTTAGTATATTAGAATATGTAATATAGTTATGTAATATACAAAATTAATAAAGAAAATATCGTTAATCGTTGCGTACATTAAGTGAGAAAAGAGATTCTATCGAATATAAAAATTATGATTATAGCACATCATAAAAACATAGTTTAATATAATAAATTATTAATATATTATTAATATAATATAATATATATATAATAATATATTATTATTATTACATAGTTAGTATTCAACATTATACCGTGAACTCTTGTTATATATAATAAAATTAATATTTTTAGTAATCTGATCTTGCTAGTATTTATTTTTTTATAAGTATTGTACTTTTCTTACATTTCATTGGATTTAATGTGACAATGTGAATATTATTTGAATTGGTTGCAAAAGGATGATTAATAAGGTGTTATCATAATTTTGCTCGGTATCATGTATTTAAAAAAAGCCTTGTTAATTAAAGCTTCATTAGTCTTCTATTGATACGTATAAATTCATGTTCCAGGGTGCCTGTTCAGTGAGAGCCTCTGCGATCCCCGAACGGAAACGTGTTACAATGGTAGTTATTGCTTGAACAATAAAATATATTTGTTTTGCAATCACTGGCTCTTGATACGAATAACATTCGATTATCCGTTTTAATATTCCAGATCTCGCATTTGGCAAATGTTTGCCATTATACGCAGACCTGAACGATGATGATTATTATCAGTGAGTATTCACAAATAAGAAGCCTTTTTAGGAACAGAGACTTCAATGGAAAAATTAAAAGATCGATAGAATTAGGAAACTTTGATCGAACGAACGTTTCTTTTTACGTTAATTTTTATAAGTCTATTATAATTTTCCTTATTTAAGACATTTAGAGCAAAAGTAGTCATATTTTTCTGAATTTATTGCATTAATTTATCGCAATATACTGTATTGCTCATACAAAAATGCAGAAATTCATATTTTTAAATTAAAACCAGATAGTATAATAAAATCAGTCGTCGCACTGAACATTCTGTGCCCACGTTTATTTTATAAATTAAAAGAATATATGTAAATAAAAAAGTATCTCGGTGAAAAATTGCTTCACCTAGTAGATATAATAGAAAGCATTATACTTTGGATTACGTTATTTCATATTATATACATTTTGTGCAATTTTGCACTTTCAGATTTCCTATGAATGTATACAAAAACCGCAGTCTGTTAATTTATATTCATAGAAAAAAAGACAAGATTTGCCCAACAGATAGCTGAGACAGTCTGTATACGTGTATTTACTTGTTTCGTAATAAATAATTTTGAATGTTTCACTTTAGTATAAGAAGCATATAGTTGATACTAATATCTTTTACGACAGTAGTAAATACTTACATTTGCTGTCTGATCAGAAACCGAGTGTACTACTTATACGATGCTCTAGACAAATAGAATGTGAATTTCTACTTATCGAATTGAAACAGTTAACGTTGTGAACATAAACATTTACTTGTAAAGCTCTTCAATTTAGAGGTAGCTAATATTTATTGTCTTTTTCTCCTTTCAGGTACATTTTCAACGTTGACGAATTGGAATTGCTAAGACTACAATTAGAGAGGCTGCAAGTCGATGAATACAAATGGTCTCATCCCTACACCCAATGTATAATGCAAATGACCTTGTACAATTTACGCTACTGGTACGATTAACGTTGTTAATATCAAACGACATTTATAATAAGCAATTATTAACACGACAGAAATTTTTATGTTCTTGGAAAAAAGATTTCATAAGAATGTGTATAAGACTTTCTTTGTTAAAAATGGACTGGATATTTGAGATTAAAGTGAAAGCGTGGGAGGATCTGATTGAACATTTTAGAAGTATTATATAAATATCTACAAAATTTGCGAATGACTAAAAAAGAAAGAGAAAAAATGTTTTAGAATAAAGGACAAAGAATCAGCATGCTATTGTTCTATTATATTCTTGAATATTGTTCTATTTAGTATTATCTTTACTATTATCCTTTTATCTTTTTTTCAGATGTCAAAATATACATTACACATATAATTCATTTTTTATATCTTATAGGGAAAACTATGATCTTCGACTCTGTCAGCATTTAAAGCAACGTACGCATTTCGAAAACAAGAATGAAATCGACCAGGCCAAAGTAAGTACATTACACCACCGTAGCTAACATGTTTTGTATCGTGACAAAATGAAACGTTATGTCTTAACTTTGTAATAAAATGAAGAAGTTATGGTAGAATATCCAACTGTGAAAAGTAGATTCGGTGGAATCTTGAAATAACGTCGAAAAGTTATATTAAGTTATATCTAGTTATGAGATTCAACTTTAACTAAGTCTTTAAACAAAGATTGTATTAAACTATTTAAATTTAATGTTTAAATGAAAAATAGAATTTTCCAGATCCTTAATTTTGCAATACATATAATGTTAGAATTTTTTAAAAGAAAAAAGTAAAAGTTTCAAAAGTTTAGATCCTCGATTAAATACTACAAACTACTATAAAGTACTTAACCTGAGTGGAAATTTTATTTTAAGATCTAGGTTTTTGAAGCTTTGATCTTCTTTCAAAGACTTTGGTAATGAATCAATATCCATATTCTTCTAATGAAAATTTCACGTTCATTTTACACGACACAAAACGTATCTATTAATATCGACAACGCCTGTAGTAAAACTTCACTTTAAACGTTACCTTCACTACGTAACAATGGAACTTTGCTTTTGAAGGTACCCACAATAGCCATAGTAAAATTCATGCCCAACAATGGCAAGTTCAACAGCCAATTTGCCAATGAGCTCTACTACCCTCCTGGTACACAAAATCAGTATTTCCCTGATTCATTCTATAACGACGAATTCTCTCGATCGCCATACAAGGAACAATTCAGAGAAATCGATTCCCAGTTCTACAAACCGAGGTACAATCCGAATTCTCACAATGATTATGACTCTTCGATGAATGAAAAAGATTATGAAGAAAATTACGACGAAAGTAATTTGCGTAAAAATCCAACGACTTTTGATGGAGTCGTGGAAAGGCTGTCTCGAACTAGACGTCAACCTCCCTTGTATAATTTACAAGACTACAACAACAATGCAATGGAATCGTTTGAAAACGCTTTGAAGGAGAGGATATCGAAGAAACTTTCAGACCTAGAATTTTTAATTAAAGACGAATCAGAAGATTATTCCGATAAAAAGGAAGTTGCGGACGAAGGTCCCAATGTCGAGTATGAGACAGTGTTTTCGGAGAAATACAAACCTAGGAAATTTAGTGAGACACCGGACGAAAATGAGCGTTTTCTGGAAAACGTGAAACACAATTCGAAAGATAATTACGATAGTGATGATTACGACGATGTGAACGATGAAGAGATAGTACCTCGGAAGGATAGCTCGTCGATGGAAAATGGAATTTATACCGAAGGAGGACTTATACAGGCTGTTGATAAAGCTAATGTTGATACTGACGGTATATTATTTTATTATTAGATTGTAGATGTTTATGCAAATTTATACTTTCATAAATGCAACTAAAGGAACAAGATCTAATATTATAATATATATTATGTTTTATGTATTATTATGTATTGTTTTTGCATCTCGAAATTTCCTATAAATGCATAAACATCCACAGCCTATTATAATATATGTACTTTGTTTGAAATAGTTGCGAGAAAAAGAAAATTTACAAATACTTTTCCTACTTTCAGAAAATGCCTACAATTTATTTGCCGATGATATAAATGAACTCCTTCGGAAGCACGGATTAGCTGGCTTTAAACGCGGGGATGTTAAGAAACCAGGACCGCCGTTTTCAACAAATAACTATGCGTTTAAAACTCCATCCCCATCCAGTAAATATCTTTACTTATGTAAACTGTTACTTTATATTTAAAATTTGAATCATTATTTCCCGATATAAAGTAATATCAAATATTTTGCAGTTTCGGAAAATGAAAATCGTTCTGATTCTATCGAAACTGAGCAAGATGTAAGTCGTCAATCGTGCACAAAATTATTAATTAGAAATATTAATTAGAAAATGTGAAATAAAATATTAATTAGAAAAATATTCATTTTTAGAATAATGTATTACTTACTCCATATGTGAAGAAAGAAGTAAAGCAACAAACAGATTCGAAATCATACAACGTTGATCTGGATCATGTTTACGTTGAATTTCAGAAACCATTTCACAGATGGTCGGAAGGTGAACATGTCGTCGAAGAGGTAATAGTAATTTTTCGTAAGCGTACTAACTTTTTTTTAAGAATAGATGAAATAAACGAATAATTTCCAGGTGGGAAAATTATTGGGACTATCATCTGGCTCTTTAAAAGATATTCGTGTTGGCCGTGCGGAAGTGACGTTCAAGGTCGACAAAAATAATAAAAATTATAGCGCTACCGACGTAGTTAATAACATAGGTAATCAATTAATCGAATGATTAGACCGCGGATGCTTATTCGTTTATGAAAATTTAAAGATGCAAAAATGCAAATAATGTGCAAAAATACATAAAATATTCGAAATTTAATATTTGGCAGGTGAAAACAATTTCTCTGTTTAGATCCTATTTCTTTTGTTGTATTCATAAAAATATGAATTTACATAAACAGCTACTGTCTACTAATGAACTAATAATCTCTAATAATTATAGAGTAATAAAGCGCTAAATCAATCAACTGTATATTTTCAGACGACATACGTGGGAAATTGAAAAATTCTTTGGATGTTGAGGTGATCCGTGCAGGCATAGGTGACAAGGTTCATCTTAAAACATATCTAGAACATAATATTTGCAATTATACTGTTTAAATTAATTACAGGATCACTCATTTGTAGAAAGATCAGAATCATAAATGTGATCCTTCGCTTATTTTAAACAGCAAATTCAAATACTTTGATAACTATGAAAACAAGAATTAATATATTTTTTTATTTAAAGATCAAGCTACCCGCAACGCTGGAAGTTGTTAAAAAAGCTGAAATGAGTTCGACTGTGTTCGGAGCAATAGTGACTGCAGGCGTTATAGCCATTGTAGCTGCAGTAGTCACATTGATAATCGCTCGTCGACACGCTAAAGCTGGAGCCAAATTGGCAGGACTAACTACACCTGATCCGGAAGCATCGAAGGACTACCAGGATTTATGTAGAGCAAGGATGCATGCTAAACAACCGGCAGATAAACCAGAATCACCGCGAATTACGAATTTAAGCAGGGAAAATGAGTCAAATAATTCGCCGTCGAATCGATCTAGCACATCCTCTTGGGGAGAAGAACCGGCTCCTTCGAATATGGACATATCAACCGGACAAATGGTTCTAGTAAGTCGATATAATATTTTTATAGATGTTTTAAAGCAAGTTAATGACACAAAACTGAAATTATTCCTTAACTACAGATATTCGTATTTTTGTTGTTACCACAAATGTACAATTTGTTATATATTATTATTTTATTTATTAAATTTCTGTGCTATAAAAATTAATAACATATTCGTAAATGTACTAATATGATTATAATAAACGCTATTTTAATAATAGTGTTTAAGATTTTAATATATATTAATATACTTTAAAAAATTTGTATTTTTATATTATAATTAAAATTAAGTTAAACATATCAAAGAAAACTATTATGTATCATAAAAAGAAATATTATAATTTCTTGCATCATTATATGCTTTCACTTAAATTACTATATATAAATTATTTATATAATAAAATATATATAATTTATAAATTAGTATATTACACATTTTTTATAAATTCCCAATATTACATATATTTCTAGAGTTACATGGAGGATCATCTAAAAAACAAGGATCGATTGGATAACGAATGGATTTCATTATGTGCTTACGAGGTGGATCCTTCTTCGACTGAAATTGCACAAAGCGAAGCGAATGCCAAATGCAATCGGCCTGGTGCAGCGATTCCCTACGATCATTCCAGGGTGATTCTAAATGATCTCGCTAATGTCAATAACTCCGACTATATTAACGCCTCTACAATCGTAAGTATTCTTAAGTTAATCATTTGAGACTTCTTCAGAATTCAAGGAAAACATAAATACAGAGTAAAATAACACATGCGTGGTTTTCATTTTAATATCGTTGAAAATGGAACTGAAAATAGAAATCGGTAAGTCACACGACGAGCATGGAGAGTCTGTTGCTATATTCGCAGTTTTAATGAAAAAGCAATGCTTCCCTTAAAAACGCTTCCGCGTAGATTTTAATAGTATTAATAACGTTAGTTGATGGCAAATCGAAGCATGATTTAAATTATCATAAATATAGATATAAATTTAGAGATGGATTAATTCTATAGAAGGTAATGGAATAGTACATATAAACGTTTGTCAATTTTATACTCAACTTGTAATTGTTTTATTGTCATTAAGAAAAGCAATTGTTAAATATATTGAATATTAATAACATTATTACTAAAAGTTTGTATTTTCAATTACTTTGAATAGGAAAATAAATAAAGAATAAAGAAATGAATAAGAAAACAAGTAAATATTCAAATGCATTAAGAAAATACAATATGATATAATGTTTTAGTAAATATACATACATTATACAAGTATTTTTATGAACGTTTTCTGTCACTTTGACATGAATTTACTTGTAAATTTATATCTACATTTTATGATGAACCTTCATTTCAGATAAACGCTATGCGTGCACCACATAGTTTAGGCATTAGTTTAAGTTCCACAAAATGGCTTTTATTAGATTAAATATAAAAATCAAAGTTTAATTATGCGATAAGATTTGAACAATCCCTACATAATATAAAAGGTCATCAGAATCACATAATAGTTTAAAAAATAGTAAATGCGCTTGTTATATAAATCAAGAAAGCCGTGTGACTTGCTTCAATATAAGATTAACAGTAAGAAGACAATGTTTCAAACGAATCTTTTCTTTTTCTTTTTTAGACGGATCATGATCCTCGTAATCCAGCTTACATTGCCACACAAGGACCATTACCAGAGACGACGGCTGATTTTTGGCAACTAGTTTGGGAACAAGGCAGCGTTGTAATAGTGATGCTAACTAGACTTACCGAAGAGGGTATTGCCATGTGTCATCGTTATTGGCCCGAAGAAGGATCAGAATTATATCATATTTACGAGGTGCACCTTGTGTCCGAGCATTTCTGGTGCGATGACTATCTGGTGCGTTCCTTCTACTTGAAAAATCTACGTACCGGCGAAACAAGAACTGTAACTCAATTCCACTTCTTGTCCTGGCCCGAGAACGGTGTGCCACACTCCATCAAGGCTCTTCTTGAATTCCGCCGGTAAGTACCTTATAAATTCAAATGTTTCTATCAGTATATATAGAATGTATCCTAATATCTATTATTATCTATTTTTAGAAAAATTAACAAATCCTATAAAGGCAGATCCTGCCCTATAGTTGTGCATTGCAGGTAAAATTTGTAATATATTATTTACATTTAAGATATTATACATATAATAATAACTTTTTCTTTTGAAAAATAATTAACAATCTCATCTGATACGTGATTCATTGGATAAAAATAAGAAACATAACTTTTTACAGTGATGGTGCTGGGCGTACTGGTACATATTGTTTAATTGACGTGGTTCTGAACCGTATGATGAAAGGAGCCAAAGAAATCGATATTGCAGCTACATTAGAACATATAAGAGATCAAAGACCTGACATGGTTGCGACAAAGCAACAATTTAAATTTGTTCTCATGGCAGTGGCAGAAGAAGTACACGCTATCCTTAAGGCTTTACCTGTCCCCCCTACAGAAAAATCTCTTCCAGGAAATAATTCTTCGACGAAGCAAGATCAGTAAGATTTGACTTGAATTCAAAATTGCAGTCGCGGCGAGCAGAGGCAAAGAATTAATTACAATCTACCGAAGAAAAAATGGCCAAATATTTCTAGTCGACCGTAATCGCATCAAAAGTCTAAAGTCCCTGTTATATCTTTTTTTTTCTATAACTTCCTTCTCCTAAATACTTTTGAACATATCCTAACATCGTCTATATCTATTACAAACTTTTAACGAACTTTGCTTTGACTATACTTCATTACAGAAAACATCGAATTTTAGACCCTTTAAATTATAAAGATATTGTTTGTTTATTTGTGTTACGAGATAAATATATACATATGAATTATATTGCCGAATAATTATTTTAAAGAAGAATTTATTGTGGCAATCTATAATATTTAATTATACATCTCGTTTGACTACGGCCTACTTGAATAGTCAAGTACAAGCATATAGATTCGAAAGACTGAGCTATGCAGCTGATGGAATTTTAAATATCGGCTAATTATGGAATCATTTGTACTGTGAGTCCTTATACACTTGTCTTTCGCGGTACTCTGTCGTGATCAAATTTTAACGTAATTTATTGTTTTATCATGGAAATGAATGTTTACCTCCCATTATGTAGCTCAGTCTTTATGTAGTTCATTGCATTGTTAATTTCATACCATAAAAATTTTATTTTAATTAGTTTAAAAATACGTTGCTGCCTCTCATGGACAATTCTACTAACGTGCTTTACAATAGCTTTAAATAAGACACCAAAAAATATAATATAATTCTATCTGCTCAGTCAATTCTATCAAGTGTATATAACGTTGATGATCACGTTAATTAAGTCACATATAATTACTGATGCATTTAATTGAATTTTCGTATTTGGTTTATTGAATTGATTTCTTTAGAGAAGATTTTTATATACAAAACTTTAATGAAATTTTTATGTTAAGAATGCGAGAATCTAAATGCCCCACGTTAGAAATTGAAATCAGAATTTTTATACTATTGTTACACGTTCTAAAGAGAATGGATTTTAATGGATTTTAATACGGCTATGACTGTTGCTTCCGTGAAATGAAATTTTATTAAACGTTAAATGTAAAGTTTCACGCGAGAACGTCGCAAGAAGCGCTATTTATCAGTCTTTTTTCTACGCATACAGAGATAAAAATGATCGAGCTGCACAATATTCACATCATAATTAAGTATCGTCATTATTAACAAAAAAAATTATTATAAGAATGTTTTATTGATGTAAAATATGAACTAGAATATGACCATGTAATATAAATTTAATGTTTTAAATATCATGCAGATATGTTACTATGAACACGCTTCGTGAATGAAAAGTTTAATCATTATATCGTGAAAATGATGTTAGGCGGTATATAAAAAGAAAAATATACGCATACATGTTTGCACAAATTGCCGGTGTCGATATGACGAACCGTAAATGGAAGCGTCATCCTTGCTTTAAAACTACGGCTCTGTTCATTCTGTAGATCCAGCCTCCCACAGGATGAACAAGTTGTATTTGTGATTTCTTCCTCTTTATTGTGCAGTACGATTACAATGTTTTCTTCTCCACATTTCATATGTTTACGTTTCTTCCTTTTTTTTGCTAAATAACGATTTAAGAGACAGTCATACATTTATCAGGTACTGCAAACAAGTTAGATTACAAAAGAAATAAATTTAAATCAAAATTACATATATTGAATAATTACGTTTTTTAATGCTACTTCCATTTCTGAATACGCTACATTTTAAAAACCAAGTAAGAAAGTTCAAAATCCTAATTATAACAGCTTATATTTTATGTTGAATTAATACAAGTGATATATTGTGAACTCAACGTGAAAGTTTGCTTGACCAACAGATATGTTTTATTAGTCTCTTTTAGCACAGATTCATATAAAAGATTCTATATTTTTATGCGAAGGGATGAGTCTATATAGAATGAAATAATATATAAATCTATACTATGTGTGCGCGTGTGTATGTTACACATACACTCAAAAGATGTAATACTATATGTGTTATAATATAATAAATCAGTCTATGTTCAAATCATAATATACAGTGTGTTCTTATTATTCAGATCAATTTTTCTTTTCTTAAACTATAAGTTTTATACATTTAAAAATATCTATACAATTTGTACTTTTATTTTATACATATTTTAAAGTTTACAAACTAATAAAATAAATAATTATATATAAGATAATAATGACATATATATATGTATATATAAATAAATCCATATCATCAAGCTGTAATTCAATTTTAGTAACTAGAATCAGAAGTAGTATCAGGAAATAGAGGATTCCAAAAATCTGAAATATATGAGCATACATAGAATTTAAGTACATATATCATTCTGTTCTTCTAAGAATATAAAAAAATATATTACATTACCTTCAGGTGTTTCATTCCTTTCATTACATTTAGTTCTGTGTCGGGAACATTTATTTTGCCTCATTCTTATTTCTTTCTCAGAAAGCCCAAGACTAGCGTAATACTAAAAAAAAAGTTTTCTCAGTGAAATTATTCAAATCATACCATATACGTACATACATATATACATATAAACATTTATAAACATACATATTATTTTACGTATGTATAAAGGATTGATATAGTATTGACTTACAGTTCAATATCTGCAGCATTAAGAAGAAACAAATTACATTTAACATTATTTCAATTAATTATTTATATTATTTTTTTATAAGTTATAAATTAAACTTATATATTACCTGTTTACATTGCCAACAACTAACACCATTCATCTGTGCTCTTTCAGACTTTTTCTTTGGTGATTTATCAAATATATATTCTTTCGGAGGTAACCTTAAAAAATATATTAAATTTGATACATTTTACAAAATGTTTTGCATTTATGTAAACAATACTTACATATCAAAACTATTCATAAGAGTCCTTCTTACAGAAGTTTTAGTTTTAGGTACATTTTCTTTCAATTTATTTGTATTACAAGGAGGCTGTTCTTGCAATGACTCCCCTAAAGTACAGAACGTTTCATCATTTGAGGAATTGGAATCTGTTTCTTCTTTTGCCGAATTAAAATTTTTTTGTGTCTTATCATTACTGTTAATGTTTTCATTACAAAAATCAAATATTTTCGGCTCTATAAATAAATGTGTTCGATTTTCTTGTACAGATTTTTGTAGAGGTACCAAATGACGATCCAGATTGTGTTGATTAATCTCTTTCTTTGGAGTTTTCCTTTTTAATTTCAAACTTCTCATTTTTGAACTTAACTTTATACGTTTATTTGGACTATTTTGAATTACATCCTCTTCTATAGAATTATTATGATTTTTAAACTGTTCTCTTATACCTTTTCTAGGTGATACATGTGCTATTAAAAAATCTGATCTGTTATGCTTCTTCTGAGTTACAATATCAGTTGATTGCTCATCTTCGAGAAATACAAGTTTTGACTGCCTACGTTTTTTGCCATTTTGCAGTAATGTGGTATCTACATTATATAATTTACTAACTCCCAATTTTTTTGACATTTTGGTAATAGTTGTATTGATTGATGTATTAATCTCATCATTGCTATTTTCAATAATTGAAAATTCATTTTCTTTTGAGTATTGAGATAATGCGTCCTGTACAAGATCACTTTTTAGGTTTGTTGAACTAGAAATATTTGTTTTTATTGGTAGGCACAAATTCATTTCACTTTTCTTAAAATTTTTTAGATTAACCTGATTATTTATAACATTAGTCTTCTTAAATCTAGAATGTTTCCTTACAAGTATTGGGCTCTCTAATAATTTATCTTCTTGTATTTGGCACTTAACAGATGTATCAATTAAAGCAGCATTATCTACATTTGAAATATAATCACAGTTTCTAAAATTATTATCACAATTAATATCTTCGTGTGGAAATATTTCTGAATTTTTTAATACGTGGTTATTAGCAGCTATAATACTGGAATATAATACATTAAACAATGTATAATGTAATCTTACTAATACAACATTATAAATTATAAGTGCACAACAGAATTAAAACTTACACATCTTTATTACTAAAAATGTCTGATTCAAACAATTCACATGGAATCTTAAAATCAGCAATGTTCGTAATGTTTCCACAATATTTTCGCAGCTTTAAGTATTCATTCCATAACTCTGTAAATATAAGAGTCTGTTGTGTAAATATATAAATTTAACTACAAAATATTTACTTAAAATTGCATTCATGATATAAAGCAATGTACATATATAATGAGAGTACATTATTATTTTCGTTATGAATGTTTTATTTTTTAAAGACTTTATTCTTTTAATTTGCACTAACAAATCAAAAATTAAGTAATATATATTATTATAAAATTGCATACAGAAACTATAAAGAATAATTTTTTGATCGTAAGCGTAATTTCCTTGTAATTAAAATAAGTAAGCTTTGTTGTTGTAAGTTAAATAAATAACTGAAAGAAATATAAACGAAGAAACTTCATTTGTTAATATAAGAACAATATATATAATAGAAATATACTTACTTTTATATTGTTCGAATACTTTTCCTAGCATTCCAGTAAAATTCTTCAAAGCATTTTGCGCAATCTCATTTTCTATGGAACAATCGAATTGTAAAACATCTGACAAAGCCATCAGTAAAATGAATGAGGTTAGGTAATTCTCTTTTTAAAACAACTTAATACCCTGTCCCCTTCACTTGTCGTTAATTAATTCATTGTGTCTTTTTTATTATATTATATTATTATCACACTGTGCATAGAATCGAACAAACTCAACAAAATAAACAATTTATTATTCATTCCCATACTCCGTACTGCTGATCACTTCACTGAATAATCTACAGATTGTCGCCAGTTTCTTTTTAAACTGCAGCACAAATCGCCATGATATCGTCACATACATATTGTATACAGCTTGCCGGTATAGAAGCACACGTCCTAACCTCACTTTCGTAGTATACGTGTTTCTCTTGGAATCACTTCAATCTGAAACGTTCGTGAAACTTGCGTTAATTTTTCTTTTATCCTGTTTTCTATTATGTTGAAAAAGAACTCCGAAAACTTCAATTTTATTATTTCTTGTAAATAAGAAAAAAAATAGAAATACTTGACATAACTTTGTAAGTATCTAACCAAACAAAAATTATTTATTTATGATATACTTAATTTATAAATACGAATTTACGTAGTTGAATTAATTTCGTTCTTCTGTCCTAAAAAAAGCCTACTATATTCGTGTACTTTTATCTCTTTATTATGTCTCGATATTATTATGTACATTACATCCCGTAAATATTTCCATAATAAATAAGGATTTGACGTCGTATATAAAAAAAAAACTTATGCAACAAATAAACATTTAGAATGCATCCAATTTTAGTTTTCTTTCAAATACCTTCAACCCTCATTTTTTAATTCGTTTTCAACAAATTCATTCAGTATAACAAAATATATCACCTAACATAAAGCTATATGTAATAAACGCTAAATACTTTAAAAACAAATTCTTGTTTTGAAAAAGATAAAAGTATCTATATTGATCTATCAAACGTTTTGTTTGAACCTTTTAGATGTACATACACTATACCTGTGTTTCCATGTATATATATATATATATATATATACACATAAGTATTAAATATTTCCAATATGAAAACGAAACTTAATATGATAAACTAAAATGATAAACATTAATACTTTGAAGCTCTTATTTCATATATCGCATAAGTGTGCACTATAAAGAGCATGTTGTTATTATTAAAGATACAAGTACCATATTAAGTAACTGGTCACGTATTAATAATACATCAATTATATACAATTATACACCGAATGTGCACTTACAGTTATGAACAGATAGTAGAGTCTATAAACAACTTGGATGCAGTTGTACTTCCATGCCTAGTTAATTTAAAAAATAGCAATTTAGACCTTTTCCAACTTTATACAGAACATAGTTTAGAACGCTGTAAAGAGTTATATATACAGATCATTATGAGCTGAATGCTGACTGAGAGGAAGTCGAGGGTAGGGAAAGGTTTTGTGTTAGGCTGGATGTTGGTTTACCTGGGGGTCGGGTGATAACAGGGGAAGGATTGCAAGTTTCCAAACCATAGCGCGACATTAGCGCTAATAATGCACTGCGAACACCAGCTGTAGCCACCTGCGACCACCTTCCAGAACTCATTGCATCATCACCAGCATAAACCGCATGTGCATCAAAATTTCCTGACTGTGCTGCATTTGTATCTGCAAAAATAAAATATAGAACAATAATACATCATAAATATAAGAAAAAATAAGTATAATGGAACTTACCTAAAGGTAGTGGATTTAGTACAGGAAGGTGAGATTCTATTAGTCCACTTGATCTTGAATTTGCTGCAAGTCGTAGTTCAGCATGCAATTCTCCTAGTAATTGTACTACTTTTGGGTCACTCTGTAATTTGAATTATAATACTTATGCTATTAAATATTATAACAATATAATAATATCATATTATAGAATTAATGATTATATGAAGTTATAAAAATGAAGTATTTGAAACAAAAATCCAAGTATATGTACCTCATTATCTGATCGAAGTGACATGAGATCTTCAACACGAATTGGTTTTCCTTGATTTAATACATTTGTGAGAGCACTTAATTTTCGAACAAGATTATCTTCTGTGTATAATTCTGGCATATGAGAGGTAGTATCTCCTTTGGGCCTTGGTATAATTGATGGTGGACTAACATAAAAATATGATGGTGATGAGATCATATAAGGTCTGTTAACATCTCCCTTGGGCCGTGGTGTAACAGGTGGAGGACTTGTGTAATAATATGATGGCGATGAGACCATGTAAGGTCTGCTTTGGTTGAACAAATTATCTCCCCCATAGAAAGATTCCGTATCAAGACGATTTGGATGAGAATTGTAACCTGCTTCCATTTTTAAACGTTTGGAAGACCTGAAATCAAGTCAAAAGCATATCATAAAAACTATAAAAGTAAAGATCAAATGTTTTATTGAACATAACAAAATGTTATGTTAAAACAAATTTATTGAATATAAAACATATATAAATATATAAATATAAAAAAATATATATATATTTATATATATGAAGTAATTAGTGAATATATTTACTAATAAATATAAACTTCTAGTGTGTTATATATAATTCTGTAAAATGACCTCTAGAATAATTTATACCATATTAAAATGGAATATTTCTTGAAATGAATAAATTATATTAATAATATTTATAAAATAATTATAAAATAATGCTAATAAAACAATATGAAATAAATTTCTTATAAATATTATTAAAACGGACAATAACACATGGATACCCAATAGTAATATTTGTTTCATAATTAATAGAAATCATGCAAAAGATAATACGTTTTATAAACGTGCATATCGAACAAGCAAGACTAACAAATCAATACTTTTTATGGATATACATGCAATTTAATAGGCACAGCATATCAAACTTTATTTGTATTCTGTAAATTTTATTTTTCACAATTTATTGCATACTTATCACTTATATCTGTATAAGTGAAGAGATATGACACAACAATTTTATAAAGGATCATAGATATTAAGATCATAATGTGATTGTTCAATTCATTGCATCCTCAACCTTTTTGCACGAAACGATCAAGCTTTTATTATTTTAGTCATAAAGCCCAATTTGTTATATGATACGCAAAACCAAGTCTCGTGTGAATTATTAAACTGGACACCCTGGGTATAAACATATATTATACGGATTTGGAATATTTATTACCTATTTATATTCTTATAAGTGCTATAAAATTTGCCCTTTATCATTCTGCCACAATAACATTATTTCCTGAAACATAATTGTTTTTCTTATTAGATATCTTGCCAATTTGTATTCACTTATAATTATTTGTTACTTTATATTTCAAGTATTATGTTGTCTCCTACGAATTCCACAATATAATTTATCATTAACAATGTAAAATAAATAATAATTAATTTAATGTATGTTTACTATATATAATATTATTATGATATATATAGTAAAGATAACATGTGTACATAACCAAAAGTATGCTATTTATATAATATTCTACAGTAAAATAATTAATATTTATATATTTATATATAATTGTAATGTATAATATTTTCTGTACACACGTATTATTTCTGATATAATATATATAATATTTTTATATTTTATCAGTTACATAATAATTATATATACAAATACAATAAAAATAGTAAATATTGGAAAATTGAATTTGATCATACAATTGATAAATTTTAATAATAAATTTTGTAATATGTGCTACATAACTTGCAATGCTTAGAAATTATTATATTGTACTTTGTATACAATTTTGTTTAAAGTCAATATGAATTAAAACCACCAAATCATTCGTACTTTATGTTAAATAAAGTAGCTAAAATGGAAAATATATTTACTTTATTGTCATTTATACAAGAAAATGATTTTACACATTGATTTATATTGTTATATTTATTCATTCTGTTTTCCGTTTTTATTTAAGTTCATCAAATTTATTAAAATAATTCATCACAAAGCAACATTTTTCTTTGATATTTTGAAGTAGCACATATTATTAATCATCCATAATCTTATTTGTTTACCTTCATGACAAAGGCCATAATAAAATATTCTTTATTTGTGATAATAAACTGCATGAATTTTTGAATCATCTTATTATCATATGATGCTGTTTAATGTTTATACAGAAATGAAATTTTTATTTTATTTTACCTACGCGTGAAATTATATCTTTATAATATTAATATATTATTTATTTTGATACATTCTGCATTGAGATAATAAATGTATTAAACATCCGTACAAACTTATTGTGGAATAAGTAGAAAAATAACATGTACTTTGCATGTCATTTTGAAAGGGTACATAATCATGTACACTGGTATTATCATTCATTCCCAAGGTCCCAGTGTTCATCGTCAGATATGACTTTATCAAAGGATTATACGTGTGTGTGGTTACTTAGTTTACAAATAAAAATATAGAAACATTGAAAGGGACTAAACAAATTAAACGATAAAATATTTTAATAACATTGGAAATTCATTGTCCATAAAAATGTTAGGCAGATGCCTATGGACATTTTGTAAATATTTTATATTACAGAAATTCAATATTATTTTACATTGCGAAGATAATACATTAGGTTTGTCCATATCCCGTACTTCATTATAAGAATGGCTTTGATACAAAATACATGCAAAAACATGAAAATATTTAACAAATATTCAATACTGCCATTCGTATATTGAAACTTACGATAATTATCTACAATATAGAATAACAAACTATAACACACAATTGCGAAAATATGATCAATTAAAATATGCCTGATCTTATAGATGTGAATGTTCAAATAAACTAAATTAACGTAAATAAAATGAAATGTCGATGGTGATGGCCGTGATGTTAATATTTCGCGTAATACATTCACACTTTAGTCTTGGCTCCTTGTATTCCATTGTCTTCAATCTTCCATCAGCTTCTTCTTAGTATCCATTTGACCTATTTACACTCCAAGACTTTAAATATTATGAAGATCGTTTATTTTCTCGTATTTTGTGCTCATTCATTTCATGTATCGTTTCATGCGCTTGTAGACATTTCAATTTAATAGTTTAATATGAAAATTAACATACGAAATTTCTTTTTTTATTTACAATTATACAGTTACTATATATTTCTTTTCTTTCTTATATAACCATTTTAAAATTCAGCTTTTAGAGATTTATATCATTGATACAATCATGAATATTGGTAATTATATGCATATACATTTACTTATGTAAATGCATATATTAGCTGTGATATAAAATCGTACATATGTGCATTTTCATTTACACAAACATGTCATAATGTATGCATATCTATGTTAACAAAAACATAGATTAGTAAATATGTACACATTTAGCTACTTATTGATCATCTTAATATTATTAAACATAAAAGATATCTCGTAATTTTAAAGCTCATATAATTAATTTCAAAGGCAATTAAATTGAATCACAAACACATTGTAAGAGGAATACGTATTTTCCTTTTACATAAATGCTGATCCTCCAAATCAAATAATATTTGATATTACTTTGAAAAAGAGATACTAATATATAATATTATGATATTATTTCTTGCAGTTATTAAGGAGTATTTAAATATTATTTTATATTATGATATATTTAGTTGTGAAAAAAACATATCGCTATAAATTTTGTATTTCTTCTAAATACATGCGTTCGAAATATTTTCATGTATTTGAAAAGTATTAGAGAACATAATCTTTGTAGTAAACCCATGAAAAGAGAACGTTGATGTACATTTTCGTGTCTATATTCCATTGTTCTGCACTATAGCCATCGTCGTGTTTGAACGACTGTGAATCAAACTAAAATTAACTTATTTTATCCATTATTGAAAGTCACATGCAGACGGACGATGAAAATAAGATACTACAACAGTTATGTTTTCATTCTTTAAATAAGATCTCTAACGCATTTTGCTAAGAAAATAAATGCCAAGCACAACTGCAATACACAGCCATCTACGTGTGTAAGCAATTAGTATCTGGTCAGTACTGGATATCGCGTCCCAGTTTGTGCGAATATGTCTCTCTACAGCTACTCACCCCCCGACATCAGACAGATCTTCCATAGCCTTATGGGGACCTCCTTTATTTGGAAGAGGAAGAAGAGGCATCTTTCCAGCAGAGCTTTCTTGTTGCTCACGCTGCTGACGTCTTCGTTTTTTACTCCAGAGCTCATGACAGTCTTGCCAAGTAGGAAGCTGAGGTGCTGGCATCCTAATTTTTATGTAAGAGATACAGGTCTTATGAATGGGCAATAGTTAAAGTCTTTGTACAAAAAAACTATAGAAAAAAGTATTCCAACGTTTGTTCAATTATATTCCTAAATAAATACTGTTGCTACTATTCCTAACTACATGATAAACTTAAATAATATTTTGTGTGTATGCATATTCAAATACAAGAGGAAAACATACTGCTCGGGTTGAACATTTTTCAGCCATGCACTTTTAAGTGCATCAGCAGCCGTTATTCGTTTTTCTGGATCTAATTCCAGCATTTTATCTAAAAGATCCAGTGCTGGTGCTGGCATGAATGAAAAATCTTCTCGTAAACGTCTTCTATGTGATTTTTTTGGTTTCAATGTATGCCATAATGGCAGTTTTATCACAGAAGGCCAAACGGCAGGAGTCGGTGTACCACAGACTCTGGAAATCATCTCCAACTGCATCATTTCTACATTTGCCTTGCAAAAGATAAAAATAATCGTCTTTTATTCAATTCCTTTTTTTTAACAGAGATATAGTTCATCATCATTTCCTTACTTGAAATAGCGGTTTCTTAGAAAATAATTCTCCTAAAATACAGCCACAACTCCACACATCTATTGCAGGGCCATAACGTTCTTCGCCCAGTAATAATTCAGGTGGCCTATACCACAAAGTTATCACTTTGTTCGTATAGGGACGCTGCCTATCTTCAGCATTATAAAGTCTTGCAAGTCCAAAGTCAGCTAATTTAACTTCCCCTCTGCAGAAATGATACAATTAAATTGTAGAAATACAATTGTAGAAATACAAATTTTCTTTTCGCTAATAGTACATTTTGCATACTTGTTATTCATCAATATATTAGAACACTTGATATCTCTATGTAAAAAGTTTTTACTGTGGCAGTAATTTAATCCGTCTAGTAACTGCTTCATGATGCTTGCATTGTTCATTTCATTGAAATCGACCATTCCAGACTCCAAAAGACCCATCAAGTCATGATCCATGTATTCAAATACAAGATAAAATGAACCCTTGTCCTATAATATTGTAATATGCTATACTATCCTCACTATAATATTATATATTTTAATATATGCAATACCTTTCTAAAATCCAATGCATCTTGTTTGTCCGTAACTATTTCCCTCAAATTTACGATATTTTTGTGATTGAGTTGTCGTAAGATTTTAATTTCTCGTACTGCTGTAATGGGAAATCCTTCTTTTTCATTTTCTAGACGAACTTTTTTCAATGCAACAAGCACACCAGCTCGTTTGTCTTGAGCTTTATAAACTTGTCCATAAGTACCCTCTCCTATTTGAGCTATGACTTCAAATACGTCAACAGAGCGTTCTCCCCAATCTTTACCACTCGAAGCCGACATGGGCATATGACAATTTCTAGAACTTCTACGTTTCAAAATTTTTGGTCTTTTTAATTTCGGTTTTGGTGGTACACGTTCAACTTTTGTACGAGGAGGCGTTGCATTTGGATCATCTTCTCCACTTAAATCTTCTGATCCAGGAACAACTACACATCCAGTAATTATATAAATAATGAAATAGATAATAAAAAAGATATTATTTTAATGACGTTAAAATTACATATGTTATTATATCACAAACTTACCCGGTGGCATAGGTAAGTCTTTAATACTCTTTTTCTGTGGTGGTTTTGTAGTTGAAGCTGGGAATTTCATTTGTGCCTTACTAGGCGGACTTGGAGATCGACTCGGTGGTGAGTCTATACTCTCCAAATCATTTTGATTAATTCCAGGTGGTAATGGTAACCGTGATAAACTTTTAGTTTTGAATGCTACGATAGGAGGCTTAGGAGGATCTACCGACTTAAGAGGAACTAGATTGTTAGGAGGATTAAATTTAGACATAGCCGTATTTGGAGCTGGAACTGGTATAGGTATAGGTGGCGGTGGAACAGATAAATTAGGGAGAACAGGTACTGGTACAGGAATAGGCACTGACATAGACACTAAACCTGTTGCATTTGCAGACTCAGATTGTGGCAATGGTGGCGCTTGCAGATTTGTAACAGCTGGGAAACTTGGACTATTTGTAGCAGTCACTGGACAGACACTAGTGGTAGTTGTAGGGGAAGTATATACAAACATATGCTGATTAGCTGCAGGTATTACATTTGGTGCATTAACAGTTTGTGTAATTGGCAATGGTGGCGTCTTTCCCGCTATTCCATTGTCATCCGATATTGGAACAGGAATATCCACAAGATCAACAGGCTTCATACTTTCATTTGTTATCTTCAATTGGTCTTTATGATTCACGTACTTATCCTTATTGTCTGTGGATGCTTTGTTCTCAGAAGATACACTACTACTATCTTTTTCATCAGTGCCTTCTATAATTTGAACTTCGTCTTGAATAACAGCCTTCTCCTTAGCTGCTTGTAACTTTTTGTATGCTAATTCCCTCATGTTTCTATCTTTCACGAGTTCAGCAAATAAACTAGTTTCACTAATCTTTGCTTGTACTCGGAGATTTCTTGCTGTGATACTTGAGGGGCTTCTTGCTCTGGATCTATGGGGAGAAGGAGAAGGTATCCTCGAAGGACGTGGACTTTTTGATTTATGTTTTCTTGTTGATTTATGTGACTTGCTAGGGGAACGAGATTTTTTTGGAGTACGACTTCTTCTCCGTGAACGCGATCTAGATCGTGATTGTAACTTTCGCCATCGTCCAGGACTTCGTGATCGTGAGCGAGAAAGAGGTAAATGTAATCTAGAAAAAAGAAATATTATTTTTAATAGCAGAACAAATGATTTAGAATTGTTATATCGTGTAATATATAGTACCTGCTTCCAGTAGGACTTCTAGTGGACCTCGACTTCCTTTTATCTCTTCTGTCTTTTTCATGATGTCTATGTCGTCTTTCGGATTCTTCTCGCCGTCTACGTTTACTCGAAGGTGGAGAATTAACAGGATCTCTACGTCGGTGACTTACAGGACTTGGGCTAAATTCTCTTCGTCTTGTTGAAGGACTAGGACTGTGCCTAAGTCTATGCACCATTGGACTTGGACTAAAATCTCTTCTTCTCGTTGGGCTATGGTCCCTTCGTCTTGATGGTGGAGATGGACTATGAGGTCTCCTACGACTCGAGCTAATAGTCGGCCCTGGACTAATGCTACTACGTCGCGTATGAATACTAGGACTATGCTTTTGTCTTTCAGGAGTGTGTTTTATTGTTGATAAACTTGCTTTGTTATTCTCTGGCGTCGTCGTTCTCGGAGGTAATAAAGGGGTATGGGGGGATTCTGTTGGTCTTGGAGGAAGTGATGGAGGAGTTACATTTCGAGGTTGCCTTGTTATTTCAAGTTCTACATCACTTAAACACCTTTGTTCTTGTGGTGTAGCAGGTGATATCGGCGAGGTACTATCTTTTAATGGTAAAGGCGGTGATTCTGACCAATTTCCAATTGGTTTTTCATGCTCGGGGCTTATGATAATTTCATCTGCAATGCGATGTGGACTCAGACTATGAGAATGCCTTTTAGACTTTCGTTTTTTCTTTTTCCCAGTACTGGATGAAGGACTAAGACTTCTCTTCTTCTTCTTTTCTCGTTTGTGTTTTTTCTCTTTTCTTCTTGCATATCGTCTAGACTCTTCTTCATATTCAGGTGTTCCACCATGCATTGTAGATGGCTGTTGTTCATTTGGCGAATAATGTCTATTAACATGTCTATGTTGAACTGGTGGAGATGGTGAAAGACTAATAGGAGATGCTCCAAGTGCACGTACTGGACTCCCTCCATAATAACGTCTTTGTAAAACTGTTTCAGGTACTTCTCCATCTGTATAGCTATTACCTCTACTATCTTCTGACTGAATTTCCCCAGCTTCTGGTTCAGACAAGTCTTCGCTACTCACATCTGAGTATTCAACCAAAGGTTTAACAATGGAAGAAGCTACAGTTGGAACATTCTCTATGGACTTATCTCTCGATCTCTTCTTTTTCTTTTTCCCAGAACTTTTATTTTTCCCATGCCTTCTATGCTTTTTATCAGGTGCTTCAAAACTATGTCGATTTATATCACTGCTGGTACTGTCTCTTCTACGTGCTCGAAATCTTCCATTACGTTCAGCTCTTTCAATATCACGACTGCTAGGCATGTCACCTACTAAAATACAATAATATTAACATATAAAAGAAATCTGTAGTACTTTATTTGCTTTATTAACACACTGAATGTTATTGGTAAATAACAATGGCAGAATTAATAAAAATATCAAAGTTATAAAAGCAATCATATACGTAACTCGTTTAAACAATATTTTTTTTTTTTTTTTTTTTGGTAAGGTATGTATCATAACTGTATATAACAATGAATCATACTCAAATAAGTGACAGCACTTTAGTACTATAGATAACATATATAGAATTCACTCAGCAGTTAACTTGGTAATCTGTGTACATAATAAAGATATACAAAATATGTAATATTTGTACAAATCATTGGATTATTTAGATATTCCTTCTCATAAAAATAAATACATAATTTCAGAAATACACGCTTTATATATTTCACTTACAAAAATATTACAAAAATATCGAAGTAACAAAACAAATGAATTTTTTACATTTAATTCAACCTTAATTGATATAACCAAAAGGTTTGAACATTATTATATGTATTATATTTCAGCTTTCCTTAATACTTTCAACACATCATCATGAACATCATACACACAATAATACGCATACGTATGACGACACGTACATACATGCACATGCATAGATTAGTCGACGTAACAGTATTTCCGAACGACACGATTTTTCCATATGTATAGTGGAAAACGGTAATTTTTAAAAAACTGCCCTATTTCCAAGGTAAAAATAAAAATCTATCGAGTACAAACTTATGACTTGCCGGTTTAAAGAATATTTTGCGGAAAAGAATTTTTCGGCCGAACTAACATAGCCGCCATTGTTAACGACTGGGTGGCAAGGGAGTTGCCCACTTTTCACAAAAGAAAGTTAGTCAATGTTTTTAACGGAACTATAAGTCGATGTCTCGTATAAGTACTCACGTGCAATATAAATCTTGTGATAACACGCTGAATGTTGAGTTTCTTTGCATCGAGCTGATCCAACGTAGCGATGAATATAATGGTTACGTTCGTTGCTCAGTAAACAGTTTTAACACATATTTCGTAGGCCACGAGTAAAATTTGATAAAAATTAATAGCTATTGTAACAATTAAATGTTCAGGCAATCATATTTTTATAGTTTTACTAGCCGATGCATCATATCTCATGAATTTTCTTTGGATTGTATTTGGCTTTCTCATAAAGGTAGCTCAAGTAAGTAGAAGCCATTAACCATTAGCACGTCATTATTGTCTGACGTAACAAGCGATAAGTGCTGCACTCTTGCGGTTAGGTAAGAAGTATACAGAATTGCAGAATAATCTTGAATATTATTATACTCGATACGATTGGTTGGAATAAATCTATTTGTTATGCGTGTATATAAATATAAATATCATCATTATCAAACTAGAGAGAATAGAGACAAATACAAGAATTATAAATATAGAACGAAACATATTAATAACATATCTCCACATAGTTATATATCATGTATTATCGAATTAGATTTTAAATTCATGGTTTAAATATTTTGTTCCAAAAAAGGGAGAGAGAGAATATTATATTTTATTTATATTTAATTAATATTGATTTGTTTTGTATTGTTTTCAAACTAATGTAAGAAATATATGAGATAGATATGTATATGGACAAATATAAAAAGATATATATTGTTATATTTATAACCATTAAAATACTTATTTTAGATACATTTTGAAATATCTTTCTGTATAATTCTATTTCTCTAATCTTACAATTTAATTATTTTATATTAAAATTTGTTAAATACATGAAAAGTCTGCATTATGTTTTTACTGATAGAGACGCTCTCTACCTTAAGATGTAATATATGTTTACATATTTAAGAGAAATTCTTGTTCCATGGTTGATAGCGATTCCATAACGATAAACAGTATTAAATATTAAGTAAGTAAAAGCAAAGTTTTCATTAAGCTTTAATCTTTATCGTTGAAAAATTAGAATATGGGAGAACGATACAACATTCATAGTCAGTTGGAGCATTTGCAGTCAAAGTATATTGGCACAGGGCATGCTGACACGACCAAGTTTGAATGGCTTGTAAATCAGCATCGTGATTCTTGCAGTTCTTACATGGGACATTATGATCTGTTAAATTTCTTCGCTATCGCGGAAAACGAAGCAAAAGCCCGTGTTCGATTCAATCTTATGGAAAAAATGCTGCAGCCTTGCGGCCCGCCTCCAGAGAAACCAGAAGATTAATCAGTTCGATAAAACGCATATTACATACATATTGTAAAATCTATACGCGCGATTGAAAATTATTTTGTTATGAACTATTAAAGTTTCTTTTTTTTTCATCGTAGAAATAAAGATTCGTTTCGATTAAATAATATATTGAAATTATTTTTGTACGTGCGATAAAATGAATTTCGTATATTAATAAAGTTTTAACATAACCGCTATAGATAAACATATATAAAAGCTTAATATTTGTGATTTCTTTATTAATTTAATAAAAAATTAAAAGAAAGACAAAAATATAAACTAGAAGTTAAATTATCACAATGAAATTTCTGTTATAACATTCTATTATAACAAAGTAAACAGTGTAATATTCTACAAAATGCCTATTCCATGTTCAAAGCAGTGTGGGAAAGGTGCTATTCTTAAAGTAAGTTACTATTTTAAATTATTAATTTAAATTTAAGTGTGTAATATATTACAGAAGTGTAAGAAAGAAAAATTATGTCTTTAATTACAGAGACCTAAAACTGGGCATGCATTATGTAAAGAATGTTTTTTCTATGCATTTGAAAGTGAGATTCACAATACAATTACACAAGGTAAATTATTTAAACCTGGTGATAAAGTAGCTATTGGAGCATCAGGAGGAAAAGATTCTACAGTACTTGCATATGTTTTGAAAACTTTAAATGATAGATACCAATATGGAATTGATCTTTTTCTTTTGTCCATTGATGAAGGAATAACTGGTATTTCAATAAAAAGAATTGTTATAATGTTTAAATATTTCAGAATTTTTGTTTCAAGAAGTCTATATTATTTTAGGATATAGAGATGATAGTTTGAAAACTGTTCAACAGAATAAAGATGACTATGGTCTCCCATTAAAAATATTATCTTACAAAGAGTTATATGGATGGACAATGGATGAAATTGTGGCAGAAGTATATATATTTACATAGAAACTTTGCATAAAAATCATTTACACTTATTATTTAATCTTTATTTCATCTTAGATTGGCAAAAAAAATAACTGTACATTCTGTGGTGTATTTCGAAGACAAGCATTAGATAGAGGTGCAGCTCTCTTAGAAGTAGATTGTATTGCAACAGGCCATAATGCTGATGATATTGCAGAGACAGTTTTAATGAATATTTTAAGAGGTGATATAGCAAGATTACAAAGATGTACTTCAGTTATTACTGTAAGTTTAATTAGTATACTGCTTCCTCAAAAAAAAAAAAGAAAAGAAAAATAAAAAAATGAAAGGTACATGTTACATGTATATGTGAATACATGTTACAAATTAATATTCTATTTACAATATAGGCAGGAGCAGATTGTATAAGACGATGCAAGCCACTTAAATATGCATATGAAAAAGAGATAGTAATGTATGCATACTTTAAAAAGTTGATATACTTTTCAACAGAATGTATATTTGCACCAAATGCATACAGAGGACATGCAAGAACATATCTAAAGGATCTAGAGAAAATCAGACCCTCTTCTATATTGGATATCATTCATTCTGGTAAATAAGATTATAATTATTGTGTTAAAATTATTTCTTGATATTTATATAAATACATGATTAATATATTTTCTTTTATAGGAGAAACATTGCAAATAAAAGAAAGTATTAAACTACCAGAACAAAGAAATTGTTCTCGTTGTGGATTTGTATCTAGCCAGGAAATTTGTAAAGCTTGCATTATGTTAGAAGGTTTAAATAGAGGACTCCCTAAACTTGGCATTGGAAAATCTACAAAAGTTAAACGAATGATAGATTCTATAACAAACGATAAATGCAAAAACAATGAAAAGACTAAATTAAAAAATTTGGAATTTTGACGATTACTCATATCCTCAAATATATTTGTATGAAGTTTTAGGATATATTATCAAAATACACAAATTTATTAATTTTTAAATAATTTCAATTGAGATTGTACTACTTTTAATCACTTCTAATAATTATTTTATCGTTCAAAAGTATATGTTAGTGTTTCATTAGCATTTTTAGTCACTTCATATTTATTTACTTTTTCACTCTTAGATACATTAATTTTCATCAAGTAATAAAAAGTAATTTGAGAAATTTATATCTATGCTAATGTTAGATAATATATGCTGCTGCTTTTTGTAAAATTGGTGCTCTACAAAGTGGACAATCACTAGTAATGTCATCGGAGCAGTCTTCACATAAACAGACATGTCCACATGGAAGAAGAATAATCTCGCGGGGATTTGTGCGACAGACAACGCACAATTGATCTTCTCTAAGATCAGTATCTCTTACTCTTTGTCGTCTTTCTTTTCGTGAAGCAGCTAAAGATTGTCTTAAATCTTCTGCTAATCTTTGTTCTGTTCTATCCTTCCAATAACGTCGAAAAACTATCCCACCAATTAACATTCCAATAGCACCGAACATTAAACATAATAATCTAAAATATAAAAAATCGATTAAGAATCATATTTAAAAATTGTATAAATACAAAACTCACCTATATGTCCGTTTGCGCTCGTCTAATTTCCGAAGCAAAGAACTAATTGACATGCTTGTTAAATAAAATGGTGTACCATTTAAAGGGGGTTGTAATGTAAGTGTTTTGGATTTTGTTCTTGCTAATTCACCTATACCTGTCATAACTGCTCCTTCACGAAGTAGTTCTTCAGTAGATTGTAAACCACGTTGGCGCACACCTAAGATTAATAATGAATTATAATATTATTACAACTTTTGTTAAACAGTATATGAATAATTATTTTTTACCTGTGAAAAACCCCCATAAATGGTCTGCAAAGGACGGTACAGTTGGTTCAAAGGTATTAGATACCACATCCAGATCTAAAATATCTGCTGATAATGGTTCTAATACTTCTACGGAGTAACTTCCACGTTGCAAAGAAAATGGTACAGTGTTATATACTTTATGAACAGTACGTTCCTGATCTGACCTATGTGCAAATAAAAATTTATTAGTTTTAAATACATATATTTTTAATTCTATATCTTTATAACATATTTGAAACAAAAATATTACCAGAAGCCAGCAGTAGTTCTAGCTATAACATGTTCTTTGATTTTAAGCTTTTGTACAACACCAGTTAATTTTTTATTATTAATGCTATTCAATGGTTTTCCTAAGGGTTTTACAATACCCCTAATTGCTATGTAATCTATTTTATTATCAGAACTTTTATCAAGGAGTTCTCCCAATTGTTGCCCAACTTCATGAAACTCTGCACCCTGTAGAGAAACTAAACATTTTGAGATCTTTTTAAACATTAAACGTGTTACTATAATTTACATTAAGATATATTAGAATATTTATGTTATCATATGCAACGTGTAATATACTTTATTTGTAACAAACTTAAGTATTCAATAATAATAATAATAGAAATACACGTGATTTACCTTAACTGCTGTAATTGCATTTTTGCAATGGAAGTATTGTTTTAAACAAACACCGAAAATTATGCTATCAATTCCGAGCGCTATTATTTCACCTAAATAATCCATGATTAGGTTATATTTTTAAAACTCGAAGTTAAAGTATTGTCCATGTTTAGAAGTTTTATTAATTCTTGTCTAACCCATGTGGTTTCATTTCGACAGAATGCTTGAAAACTTAAAATATATAATTTTTTATTAAAAATTTAAAAATGAAAACGCACATGCGACCGTTGTCTGATGTAAGAGGCAATTACATATATTATGTTGTCAAGACTGTTGACCATGTGCTAAAATAGCAATTAAATTTGCATTTTTACGTTGGTCAACCTGTATGCGCGTTTAAAACTATTTTGTCAATGTCCGTCAATATCGAAATTTTATTTTTTCATATCTTTTTTATATCTTATTTTAGTGTAAGTGATTTGTAATATTTCAAAATTTACTTGATCAAGAAATGTACAAACGAATCAGGTAAAATTTTCTTGCTTAACGAAATGAATTTGTAGATATTATTCTTTATCTCAGATTTTTTTGCTTTGTTCAGTCTAAATTACGTTATGATTTTTACGACTTTTATACTTCATTTTTTAATTTAAAACAGTACATCAAGTTATTAGATTTTGAAAAAGATAACCTTTATAAAAGTTATCATTGCTGCCTATATAGTATATATAGGATGTATACTGTTTTTTGATTGTCAAATTGCACATTAAAGTCAATATTTGATAGATAAAACAATTTCCATTTTAAGTTCTATTTTTTAAATTGTATTCATAAGAATGTGCATAAATATTAGTCAGTTATAATTAATCGAGGAGAAAAAATGAAAAAATTATTACGTGTAGTAGAAATTGGAGAAAAGAAATTTTTATTAATAACATAGAGATGTTGGAATACGTATAAACAGTATGTATAAAAGTATAAAAAATAAATAGTGACAGCGTTGCGATTTTGCATGCCTTAATGAGAGCAAGTTCATCGTAATGTGTTCCAATCGCAATCGGAAACGCGATTACGAATCCAATGATAATAACATTACTAGTGATAATAACGATAATAATAATAATTGACATTGTACGTAATCGTACGATAAATTTCTCTAACACCCTTCCACTCATTCATATACAAATTCTCTCTATCTTCTGCTTTTATTTGAACAATTAATCGATCGGTTAAAGCTAAATGGCGGAGATCAATGCGACAACATTGTCATAAATAAAACTAGATTCCGCAATACGTGACTTCCTCGCATGTAATACCCTAATTTTCCGTTTCGAGTATTTTTCACATTTTCTGTATTTCGAACTTATAATATCTAAGACATCTAATACTTCTTTTTCTAACAGAACAATTAACATTTTAAATACTAAATTTCGTTACCTTACAACGATAAAGGCGCTCTACGCGTCAAAATGAGAAGACTAAAAATATTTTTCCCGAGGAAGTTGCTCACGAAAGTATTGTCAATAACACTTGTAAAAATCTTTTATGTACATATTATATGTGTTATATGAAACATTTTGAAATCTCACCAGCATTGTAATATGACCTGGCTAGTATGAAACAAATCTAAAAATATGCATAAAAGTTATAAGATATTTGATCCTTTTACAAACCAAACTGATGAATTCCATTTTTTATTAATTTCTCAATCTCATTATGTAAGTACACTTCTATAAATTTCTTCATCGCAAGAAAATGACATATACATATAATGGTAAATCCTAAAGTATATTTGTAACATCATCACCTCTCTGTATTCTTCAATTTATGAAATTAATCAATGTGGTTTCTGAATGGCTCATTTACTGCAAACATATATTTAATAAAAAATTAGTATATCTTATCTGGAATAGCTATCTTGAATATATAATAAGCGTCAAAGATGCTCTATCTATTATTGAACATTGAGATGTATTGTGTAATATAATAATATAATAATATGTTTTTTTTGCCATTTTTACACATTTTATATATCTATTCTATCTATTACTTCCACACATATACATATATCTTCAGATCTGTTTCAGTTTACCAATATAATCATGATAGTTGGCTCTCGTTACAGTGTTAATGACATTTTTAAATGTTTCGTATAACAAGCATAATATATTCATGAAATGTTTCTGCAAGTATTTAAACGCTTTCATGTACAAGGATCGTCCTTCTCTCGAGACATAATCGCATGAATATTTCACGAACTGTTTTCGTGACCCCTTTCGGTTAAATTCTTTTTATGGCAGTCAACTCGTAATCTATGTATATGATCGTCTGCAATTGTTGGACTTGTAACCATCGCGATTGAGGTCAATCGCGTGTAGCAATATTAGAAATTATTCGAACTTCTCGCACACGTGTCCCGTTGATAGATCATTCAGGTTGCGAGGCGAGTTACACGCGCGCCCTCTTATGCAACGCTTGCACACATACACAACCCGGAAGAAGAGCTGAGTTACCGTTAAAACGAGAAAAAAATATAAAGAATCGCGGTTGTAATTGGCTCTGATTAGAGATACGGTGTAATTAGCGGAACGCTTGCAACCGAACATTTCAACCATCATATCTTTTTTCCTGCTTTTAAAGGAAGCATCTATCCATATTTGACTGTAATTCTTTTGGAGTTAAAGTTTAATTTAACTTAAAACGTTCTATGTATTATTTCGAAACTGAAGAAGACTGATCTTTTACCATTCTCCTTGTACCATCCATTGTAATTGTAATGTCTGTTTGCTTTCATTCAATTTAAAATATTTAATCGCTGTCTTGTAATAGTCTGTACTATCTAACTTTAATCGAAAGGTAAAAAGAAGGCACAGCTAACTTCAAATATTTCGACATGTTTTGAAAAATAAGGAGATGCTAGATAAGACATTTTAATTACAACGTAGTTGTTATGAAGTATCCTATGTCGACATAATTTACATGATTCTATAATGAAGTTAGGAAAAGTTATCGGTTTGTCCTTTAAATTTACTTGAAATATTTTCAACGTATATGTCGATTGCAAGCATTTGGATATTTTCGCAATACGTAGTAAAATTATATATAAAAAAAGACCTGACTTAATCCTACTACGATTTTCACATTTTTATATCATTTATTTCGACAAATAAAAAGATTTTTAATGTTTTAAGAAAAACCTCTATTGATTCTTTTATACTTATTATCAAACATAAAAAATCTTTTAACAGTAGAAAAAAAAATGATTTACTTAAAAATAATCCAAAGAACATAGTAGGATTAAGAAAAGCTCCTATTGTAGATCACATTACTGAGAATAATCAAAAGACCATGTGTACTTTAATAATTCGAAAATAAACAGAAGTGATCTCAAACATTTTCATTTAATTTCCAAATCGTACAATATATTAGAAAAGTTTTTAAATTTCTCTGTATGATCTTGCAATTATTTTAACCTATGAATTAAATGCCAATTTAATTACTTCATCGCGGGTGATTTAATTGATTTTTCAGTTGATTTTGAATGATGCAAAAATAAAAGTGACGTCGTAGAAGCGCGAAAAAAACGATCAACCTCGTCATTTGAACTTGTCTTTGTGCGTTGCTTTTGTAGTTCCTTAACCCTGCTGCGATCACAGAGTTTGCATATTCCAATATTACTCCTGTTTTGTTAAATAAATCTCACTTTTAACCTGTTCATCTGGTTGTCCTTTAGAAATTTTTATAACTATTATAAGAGATTAGAAAATTAACAAAAATCGATCTATCATGCTTTCTTAGCGCAATCCTTATACATATAATTTATTTGTAACAAGCATGATACCATACCTAAACAGATATAGAATCACTAAATAAGAGATTATTATGTAAATGATTCGTTTCCCCTTATTAACAGGTTAATACCTTAAAAAAGATTCTAACATTAAATTAAAATAAGAAATTATGTATATCAATAATGACTTCTTTGTATTTTATTATAACTTTGAGAAATTTTCTATATTTAAAAAATTGTTTATTTTAAAGAAATCACGAGCGAGTCGAAGAAAGGACGCAGCAGGGTTAAAAATCGCGTCGTAGACCTCGAGGGCTAACGAATAACGAGCACGATGTACGAAAATATGGCAGTTTCTTTCTTCTTTCAACTAGTTAGGACGATTCGAGCGCAAAAATCAGCGTATACACGGGTTAATAAGCTGGAAGGATTAGAATGATTATCGAATTTCAATTATTCACCTGATCAGGCAGTGATTGGATAAATAATTCGTTTAAAGTGTTAAAAACACTTAATGGAAACACGCCATTCATTCTAATTCTTTGTTCGTCCCTCGAACGAGATCGAGCTTGGATTTACACGTTATTCGCATCTTATTAATCTTTCACTCGACTTAAAGAAAAGAGAAAGTAAAGTTCCTTGATTGGCACCCGTACAACGGGTTTACTTTAAAAGCACACGCGAAAAGATTGTCTCTAGTTCTAATTTCAGTTCGTTTCACGAACATCATCACAGAGAACATTGCTTCGCAGTTGGACCTACATCGGAGTGTACGATGAGATTTCTCATAGTCGTTTTTGCTTTTCTCCCTCGCTGGTATCTTTAAGTCCCTATTAATTGCTTTAATTGATTGTTCATCGATTTCGTTTTTCTTTGTCCACATTCACAAAGATAGAGAGTTTCTCTTTAAATATTCGTTAACAATGCGTTGAAATTTTCCCTCTTGGGGATTTCTTATGAACTCGATTTTCGTCGAGTGTCGTAGAGATTCGAAGCTTCTTCTTGTGCTTTCTCGTTCCTAGATGCAATTAATAATTCGAGAAGATTGTTTGTTCCTTCTACCATGAACAAGAATCTTCTTCGTCCTTTCAAAGACTCGTCATACGTATACTCAAATTATCCTCAAGTAAAGTTACTCAAAATTCAAACAACATGTCTTATGAAGAGTATTTTCTCTATCACGAACAAGTATCTTGTTTGTCCTTTCAACTATTCACGATGCTTAAAATATCAGCAGGATCCGAGCAACATATTTGTCAAGCTTATCTTCGTCATGAGCAAGAGTTTTCTTCATTCTTTCGAGTATTCACGATACTTAAAACGTTCTCAAAGTTCAACCAACACGTTACATGTTCATTAAGCTCGTCCTGCATTCTTCCTTGATCCACAGCTCGTTTTCAACGAACCTTGCACATGGGTCAGCAGACGATTGTCAAAATGCTCCCGGTTAAAGAGGAATACCAACGAGGAAGCTTCGACAAATCCTTCAGAAGCGACACGATACACTGTATCTTCTTCGGTTCGTGTTACAGTCCACTGGTGCACCAATGAACGATTGTCGATCGATTTCGACGTGATCGTTGTCGTTTCGATCTTGATTCGGTCGCAATCCTCTGTTCAAGGAATTCTTTGGGAAAACCTTAAGCTGGAGCCTGGACCACGGGCCTATGAATCGGCACGGATATCACGTAGATGTCCACTTTTTCTCCGGCTGTTTTGTCCACGATTTCACCGTAATTTACGGAATCGTATGGCGGTGGTGCGAATAAATGATACGGCGGAGGTGGTGTTTCTGTTACTACTGGTCCGTTTATTGCTTCAGCTCGTTGAGCATAGGGGACTGTTAACGGTCGTCCACCACGACGACAACACCATTCTGAACAACTGACGATTAGGAAAAAGGCGACTAAACCTCCGAAGGATCCGATGTACCAGACGATCGACCATGGGTCTAGAGGATTTTGACCGTCATTGTCCACTGAAACAAAAAGAAATCCGCCTGTGAAAAAAGGAACGGATGGGTTAATAAAATGTTTATAACAATTCTTTATAGCAAGATGCACAGCTTAAAAGAATTAGAGGATTTGTTAGATGAACATGATTTTGATACTATGATACTGTGATAATATACCTAAGATTCTATTGCTTCACCCAAGAGAATAAGAACAAAGAATACCTGTGGTGATATTTTCCAATCTTTTTCAAGTCGCGATCTCTTTTTATAACGGTTAGAAAATGTGCAAACTCTTTGCAAATAAAGAGATATTTTTGATAAAACATTTATGTAATACATTTACATATATGCAATCAGAGGTAATCTCATAGAGAGTTTATTTAAAAATAAAATTATATCTATACATGTTATTTATAAGTAGGGTATTTTGATGGAGATTTTAAAGGATGCGTATTGTGTGTATAGGATGTGATAAATCTTACACGATTTTCATTTATGTAATTTGCTGTATAAAAATTTTAATTTTTCATATGTGTATCGTTATAAGTTTCGACTAGTTTCATTTTGGGCAAATAGGTAATTTTAGAATATGTTAAATTTTAGAAATGCACGTAATAAAATAACATGCAAGCGGTCTGAAACATATATGTAGGTATATACGTAAATCTAAAGCAATAGATTACGGACAGATACACAGGAGAAGCAGTTATTGGTTTACTCTGCTGACGTCTTTCGTTATGGTACCATTTGGAGAGTTAGTTTATCGCAATAAATTCCTTAATGATTTACGCTAAATCAATGATGGAATTGATTTATTTCAATTACTAGCTGCTTGTGCGTAAGATCTTATGCAAATTACATTCGGTGATTCACGATTAAATAATCAGTTTCTATTAATACTTTCGATTAACCATTTGAAAACATAAATAGTAATCAATTATGCGCCTGATGTCTCACATTGATAATCAGCTGGCTGAAATCAAATGTTGTTCGTATTAATATTCATTCTTTGAATTTAAACAAATTTTTGTGATAAGATGGATCAACAATTTCAGTATACTTCTACAAAAGAATTTCTTGAGAATATGGGAATTTGGAACAAATTCCAAAAAGAAAAAAGTTATATATTTTTCGTAAATTTATTAATTTCGTAAATTAATTAATTTATTTATTAATTTAAATTAAAATAATATAAAATTATTTCTGGGAGAGAAAGAGAGAGAGAGAGAGAAAGAACTGAAGAAGAACTGAAATAGAAGTGATTATACGAAAAAACTGTATTGGTCGAAAGAAGATACTAGGAAGATAAAAAAAGAAGTCCAAAGAATGTACGAGGCTGAAATTTTGAGTAAACGAAGGCATCAAATTTGGTCACGAATGATCAGAAATGTTTCGTGCAAGATCCTGCTACGATGATGGAATATAAATTACGAGAAAAGTTTTCGAGATAATCGGTAATGCGTTTAGAATCGGCGAATGAATTTTTATGCGTGACATTAACGATCGTGTTGCGTGGAATTTGTGCTATTAAATATGTACGTGGAACGATGGATACAAGATTTATATGCAAACGAGCGGTAGCCTGATCGTGTTGTTAACTCGTTGATACGCACTGTTGGGTCACAGAAGATACTAATAAAATGCTGCGCATAAAATTAGTATTGTGTCTTGCGTTGGTTAAAATCTGAAGATTGTTAAGTAATTGGGAGATCATTAGTTTGTTGATTTTATCTGTTCACTGAGAACCCGGTGTCTTACAGGTGGTTTATTGTATAATTGAAACGGTCAAGTGACTTGAGATAATTGATGTATGGAAGAATTAATCTATTTCAATGATTATCGTGCTTTATATATACTACAAGAAACAAGAATATGCTTATAATTTAATTTATAATTTATAATTTTCTGTAATACTACACGATCTGATATTTATACTTTCCAACTATTATTTTATATCCTTATTCTTGTACTATACCTATACGTATATTCTCTTATTTGCTTTGCCAATTTATAATAGTTTTCGATTCTCAATTCTTTCATTAAAAGTGAAAGATTGTAACTGGTTATAATTTTTTCTTCGTAAGTAAAAGAAATTCATTTTAATGTACATTAATCAACAAGTAAGTAATTGAGTATTATTAATTGCTTTTCTGTGAGAATCAAATAAAAATTTACCTTATACTAAACATAATTAATTGACTAAATTATAAGAAATATATAGATTCCTCTATTAGAATTAATTGTATCCACGATACTCTCGAATTAAATATTTTGTCACTTGTATCGCGTTTCTATTATTTAAACCAATAAAAGAAATCATTTTCGCCCTTCTGACTTTCTCAATTAAGATCCGTAAAGATGAATCACTACTTACCGAGAGACGGGTCTTTCCCTTTATTGCTGTCTTCTTTCTCGTTCGATTCAGGCTCGAACTCGATCACATAGAGCGTTTGCCCATCGTCACGATCATCGTTTCTCAAATCGACCGGCTGTTGGTGGTTGTTATTAACTTTATGAATCACCTCGTTGGTCTCCAATCGTGACTGAACGCTAGTGACATCGTAACTCGGCGCTCCGTGAACTGCAATAAGACAACACGTATATGAATTTAACAGAAGTACAATGTAGGAGCGACAAAGGTTAACAATTGGAAAATTAAAATTAACTGTTGGAACTGTCGCGAACGCCTTCGTAATATATAACTCGAAACAATTGAGGATTGTACCGAATAACTGGGAATTGAGGCTGTATTCAAGGATCTATTTAACTAAATTTTGATCAATCTTAATTTAGCTTCATTGGGAAGTTCAGAGAAATACTCGTCTGAAAAGTTTGAAATTTTTACTTGATTGTACTATTACAGATAAAAATTTTATTATTATAGATATTTGGAATTAAAATTTTATTTAAAGATATAAAATGATTAAAAATCTATTGTGGTAATGGAAATAGATTTAAGATCATTTAAATTTAAATAGAGAAATATTGTTAATAGAATAAGTAGAAAAATTCGTGCAGTGTAATATTTCTAAAACATTAAATTGTAAGATATGGTTTTCAATGGAATACGTTAATATTAATATTAATAGTAAATAAAGACTCAGATATATACCTAAAGTATTAAAAATTCTTAGCAAATATAAATTGGAGTTTTCAGTTCAATATTAATACAGATATTCAACTTTTTCACTCTAATCACAAACTCGGTATTATTCCTTACAAATTTCTAGAAATTTGTATTTCTGTAGGAATTCGAAGTCTCCGTACTTCCTTAATACCGATATTAATTGATTAACTTTCAGAATGCGGAAGATTATGTAAATTTCCTATTTTACAATTTCTATTTTTCAATACACACATGCATATCTTATATACAACATACACACAACATATTGACGTAAAAGAAAATTACATAACGTCACGAGCCGAAGAACCAAGGTACTTCAAATAATCAAATCATATTACTCTAATGATAAAGAAAGAAAATGGAAGAAAAAGGAAGGAAGACTTACAAGATAAAAAAGAATTAGCTATTGATTGGCCACTATTGAATGACAACGAATATTTCACGTGTCACACGTTGTTAATGGGGGGCAATATATCGTTCAAGACGCGAATGTTGCCTCGACGGCGCCAGCTTTGTCCCAATTCACTGACAAACACGTTTCCTCTATCTTGTCATCTGCAAATATCCTCTAAGATTTTGGGATCAACTACGATTCAAGATCATGGATTCACGTGAACGAAATTTTCGATTGTTCAAGACGTTTTCACATTACATTGTTACAGTTTTAAATTCTATGCTCGTCTTCGTTCTCTCTTTCTTTTTTTGCAGTAACAATGTGTCGTTGAAATGTTTTAGCACTTGGTCGAATTTAATCGTAAGATTTGATAAAGGGATGATTAATTTTTGGTAGATTTCATCGGTTCCTTCATATTTCTTTTCGATTTCTAATGGACAAGAAAAGCATATTAAAAATACGTTATTTTTATGCTCTATGTAATTGCTAAGAACGGTATTAATCATTCTTATCGTGAAAAGAAATATGATTATCTGTACGTGCTCAAGAAGAAATAAAAATTTTGCGCATATACTGCTTCCAATGCACGTTCCTTATGATAATCTTATCTATATATAACATTGAAATTAAGGAAAAAGGGACAGTTCAAATTCGTACATTAAATAGGAATTTTATTCAGTAGAGTTTATTTCGATGGATTTATTTAGGATTAGGAGTGAATGAGGAACGATGTTTAATTTGCAATTAAAGTATAATGTAATTATAATTAAAAGTATTAGGTTGTCCCAAAAGTTTCTTTCGTTTCACAAGGAAATAATAAGCGCACAACATTTTTCGTTTCATATTATTTTATTGAATTATGTGTGATCCATTTCCATTTTGTTCTATTATTTCCTTATAAAACAAAAGAAACTTTTACGACAATCTAACACATATGGTAAACGTGAAAAGCATTCGTACACTCTTTAAAATAGATTGACTTTTCAAAAATTGGGCCAGATTTGAGCTTTTTCTGAGAAGTTAGAAGAATTAGTCTACTAGACGATGTGGGAAAAGTTCTTGAGGAGGTTGCAGTCCATCGGACTCGCGAAGAAAATAGTAAAGGTAACTTTTTACAAATTTTTCATTTGAGCCTATGAAAATTTCAAAAGTAGATTTTACAGATTTTACGTTATATACATGCTGAAAATTTTGTTGAAATTCCGTTTGAAAGAATGTGCGAATGCTTTTACACCCACAGTATATCAATTAACGCGATCGGTTACAACATTTGGTATCGCAACTCACTTACGTTTCTCTCGCTGAGCGTCCGTTAAACTCCGCGCACGACTTTCGACTTTCTTCAGCAATTCGACTCTTGATTTTTTATTTTATTTTATTTTCGATTCAACTCTACCGATCAGCCCGGTCGCGGTCGCGGTCGCCAGGTCGCGGTCGTCTGGTCGCGTATCGTCGCGATACGCGTATGATACTGAATATATGAACATGTATACCAATAGAGGCGTTCACACGACGATTTTCCTGAAACGCACTGTCGTGATACTCATTTTGTGTATCTTGGCAAGGATACTTTTGGTATGAAGGGGATAGACGAAACATTAAAACAAGTGGCGATATTCACACGGAAAACAAAACACGTATGACGATACGCGTATCTCCGTGTGAAAGCAGCCTAACGGTTTGGCAACGGTTCCGCAATGGTTTTCACCTTCGACTCGTTGACTGCTTCTTACATGCACAGATACTCACAGATACATCCGCTTTCTACATCTATACATATATCGAGATAAATTTCACTGTGAAATCGTATGTTTTTCTCCTTTGTATGTTTTTTTAGCAATGTATCATCGAACAAAATTTTTAATCAACATATGTATTACATTGTATGTAACGCGTTAGTATGATTCTATATGTGTACAATCATATTTCTGTCTCAATAACAATCCATATTAATCTTGTCAATTTCGTTAATCTCGAATCAGACAGAAGATCGTTTTAATAAAAAAAAGATTGATAAAATAAATTATCGTTTCTCTTAGTCTCAAATTATCACTTTTGTTTATCTTGTCATTAATGTCAAAAACGATCGTAATCGTAATTGATAAACCATTGTGGAAATAAAAAAGAGAGAATTGTCAAGTACTAATATTTTAAGATATATCATTATGGATAGCATGTTTTTTGAAAAGACAAATATAGACTGGGTATGAAAAAAGGGAGATGAAATAAGAAGCAAGAACATGAGAAGTTATATCCAATTACTTCCTACATTCTTCGATGTGAATGAAATAAAGTCACGGCATCAGTTACGAAACCTAATTTCATTTAAAATGATGTCGCGAAATTATCAAGTAGCTTCTACCGTTGGTCGCAAGGGTATCGTAGTTACGTCAAGTGTTCAATATATCTTGCTCAAAGCAAAATATAAATTAATATTCTAAATTTAAATATAAAAATCGTTAAATATAGAATCAGTGACGTGAATGAATAATAAGATAATAATTTGAAAAATGAGAACTATTAAGTATGTGTGCGAATCAAGTAAGACAAAAATAATTTAAGAATTTAAAAATTGGCTATTAAAATATTTAAAATATTACAAACAAAACCTGTTTTATTATTATTTTCAACCATTTTGTACACATAAGAAATGCCATGATTTTTATTCAATTGTCTTATATTTTTTTAAGATATCGACGAGAAAGAAGATTTTACGCTTTTCCAAAGGGTGATTTTACTCTATAAAGCCACACTATAGCACGATCTATTCTACTTGGACAGATACTTTCATAGTTCTTTAAATTCTCGTATTCAAATATATAATACCCAAACAAATAATTTTGTGATCAACGTGTATGATACCGTCCATTAGCAATTTTCTTTTCAATATGCTCGAGAAGGATCGAAATGTCACAAGAAATAGGGAAAGGAAAAAATGTTTCGTTCTGCAAGCACAGATGAGAAATTCACGTCTACCCTGACACGATTATTTCCTATTAATTACTACGCTGTACACAAACATAGTACTATTAGATGATTCAATCTTACGTAGTTAACGATCACCTGATGGAAACGGCTCGAATGATATTCATTTTGAGATTATAGTACAATGTATATATTGAGTGAGTGAGAGGTAACGAGTTCTAAGTACGATATTCTCGAGACTCTGACTCTCACGAGTACGCAGTTAAAACGTAAAACGTAAAAGTGACATTGTGGTCTCGAGACGATCCCTTAATCAGTTTTTAATGGATTGACATACCATAGATATTTTATAAGATATGTGTAGCTGATTGTCTCATTTTTCCTTAGAAGTACATATTCCTTTATTTGGTAAGTTCATTTACTGGCGTTATTATTCGATATTAAATTTAACTAACTACTGCATGTATTTTCTTGCTCTATGAACTCATTTTCTTCTACAAAATTCTATGTCCATATATGTTTGAGCGATGGTGTATAAATTTTTGAAATACACATTTAATACATTGCAAGTGAAAATTATCTATTGGCAGTGTTTGGTCATTAAAAATTGAATTCACTTGATTTTTTTTCGTGATCACAATAACGTAATAACATGTTTGTGTCTCTATTTTACCACCAAATATATACGTTTAACACGAAAATACACAATAAAAAGACAATGTAATTGGGTAATAAAAACAAGATTCACTTCATTTTTCTCTTTTTTCGCGATTCACATTTTAATAATACTAACAATATATTTGTGTCTTTATTTTGCCATCGCGCAACATAAATTTAATATATGTATCATAAGTTAAATAGTAAGTAAAAGTATCCAATAGCAAGCACAATTGCTGGCTAATAAAAGTATGATCCGTTTATTTATTTTTTTTCTTTTACTTCCATCTTTTTCTTTTTCATGACGAACAAAGTTGAAGCTTATGTAACTTTCATTGTGCCAACGTCGATATACCAGCGCAGAACAGGTCGGCACCAGGATTTTCCATATTCAGGTTGCTTCATTTCCTTCGAGGGAAAAAGGCGTACGTGATCCTCGAAACGTTCACGTTTTACGTGGAACCGCTTATACAGGCCTTTTTTCCCACTTAACGCGAGACGATTCACCACGGTTTCACGTACATTCCGTGTACGATGCAGTCTTAATCATCGGCGACCTTCGGGAATACGATTACAGGAGATGGCCTGACGAGAAATTGGCGAGGACTTGCATCGTTTCCAATATGCCGTCAGGCAAATTGAACAGCTTGGATAAGATTTTGCCTCTTCTTGAATCTTCCGATTCTTTTTTTTTTGTCTTTGCTTTATCCTTCTCCTTGTCTTGTCTTGTCTTGTCTTTCTCTTTTGCCATTATTACTAAAGTTTTTAGCTTTCTAGATATAGATTGTTTTTTATGTCACATATCGGGATCCTTCTCTTCATTTCATTTTTCTCTTTTGCAGCAATTATTACTCGGATCTTTGATTTTTTTAGACATAGACAGTTCTATGCGACACGTATTATTATCGACGAAACGTTTAAAAATGGCAACGCATGCTGCGAGGTAAATACGATTTTGGTCATCTTTTAAGGATCGTGGACAATTAACAAAGAAAGACCTTTGGAAACAGATCTCCGATAGTTTCAACTACATATATTTTAGGAACATTCTACGTTTTTCATCTCGAAGCAAACTCTCTTAATGTTATATCAAATTATTGTACAATTACCATGTAGCTTTTATAAATCAAGAAAAACAAGTTACTTCTTGAGAAAATTGTTTAACAAGCTTATATAAATGAATATCTATTGTGTTCTCTTTTTTGATCATTCAGGAAATTTACACTATCACACTGTGTATACTGACGTCTCAGAATTCTGATGGATATGAATAATTAGGTATGAGGTAGAAAAAAGAGGTGGAATTTTTTGGACAGTTTTACGATTGAGATCACCGAAATGAGATATAGCTGGTGGGAAAAACAATGGTGACATGGCAATCCAGATGGTTCGCGGTTTACCTTGCGCGTACAATTTAGATAATTGACCCTTACTTGTCGGTGCTTATTCTGCTTGGATAATTGCAAATGTAATTAATACAATAATCGTGTTAAACCATTGAACGCGCTGTTACGCGCCAATTTGCCTCTCGTTGGCACCGGTGTTAGTCACAAATGAGTTTTAAATTCCAGATAGAAGAGGTAGACTCGATTCGAATTCTCTTGAACGCTTTAATAGAACAATTACGAATATGTAGGTGTATACAGAGACGCAAAAAAGATAGTTTAAGACGCAAAAAAAAAAATTATGTAATTTCGCAAAATAACATTGTAATTTACTGTAACAATTAAATAGATATAATAGATATTTTCCAGCATAGATAATTGTTAAGAAGACGATAAAAAATGTTTAACTTAAAAATCAAATAATATCTTAAACAATTTTTATCAACAATTTTCTTTAGTTTTATGAAAATATTTCTATTTCTATTTCTATTCCTGTTGGTGAATAACGGAACCTTCTTACGATCGAAAAATAATAAGATACGTTTTATTCACCGATCTTTTTCTATTTCTCTTATCTGGTATTTACGCCAAACTGTATATCACTAGGAATGCATTTGAGGAAGAATGCAACGTGAAAACAAGAGGCTTATTGTAAATTATAATACATAATTTAAAAGTGAGGAATCACGAGAAAAATACAGTAACGATAAACACAAATTATACGCGTTTGTTCGCACAATACTAACAAATGATCCATTGTGCGATATCGTGTTCTTTTTAGTACACCATACAATGCATATTTTTTAATTAAAACTGACGTCTAAAATGTACGTTCTGTATTATAGGCCAGTGGATTGTTCTTTCTACTTAAGTATACTATATTTTTAAGACACTTTTGAAGCACATATATTAAATTTTATCGTTTCGTTGGCTCCAATCAGCTCTTCCTTTATGAGTAAAGAAAAGTTTCTCAGGAAACCCTACATCTATATTTCTTATCCTATTATTTATACAGCGTAACAATGTCATTTTTCTATCACTTCTAAAACGAACGCCGACCTACTTCGTAATGCGTTTGTTTCATAGTTGTTAAGAAATAGGGTGGCTCGTGTTCCTGTCCTATCTCGGTACTCGGTTCTATCTCGTTGATAAACTTTTTACCGAAAAGTTGCTGGCGAACTTCGCTATGAAAGTGTGCTTAAAGTCTCCTCGTTCCGGCGTGCTCATGAAATAGGTTCATGCCGCTACAAGCTTGTTCTGTTATACTAGAAACTTTTTTCCAATTACTATGAGGAAATATTAAGTACGTTGCATCACCTATAGACTGATCAAAATTATAAAGAGAAAAAAAAAGAAATAATTAGGAAGAGATCATGATAATTCTTTCTAGATGAAGTAATTTTTAACCCTTAACGCTGTGTAATTAGTTCCTTTAATTATTCTTGAAAAGCATCGAATTTCAAAGAAAATAAAGTTTCTTCGACCTCCATAGCTTTCTCGTATTTTTTAATATCATCAACATACATATTGTCAATGCTAAGCATCAAAACTATTATTGAATTTCGTTGATATCGAACAATATTGTGTTATGAATTGTTTAACTTGTCTCAAGACGTAACCATCTTTGCATAAATTAAGAACAATTATACTTATCGATTTAGAAACATTCACATAGTTATGAAAACAATGAAAAGTTTAGCAAATCTATCCCGACTAGTACGTTACACACAAAAAGTAATAAACTTTGTATTTTTTTATTTTTTATGAGAATTACAGCATAACTTAACATAATGTATAACTTTTATTAATATCATTCATAAATAAATAATTAATAGATACCAATATTCATGAAACTTATGAATAATGATTTGTAATTGTCAGTTCATAAATAACAATATTCTTAAAACTTGAGAGCAATTTGCGAGTAATTATAATTCTCGTAATCAACACTATTCCATAATAGGTGCTTACAGAAGGTACGCATGAATTTGGTTCCTAATTATGTTGTTCAACACTAATCGACTCTTATTAGTGACACAGTTAATTATCTGAATGCAGATGAATCTAACAATAAATGTATATCCACTAGTGTTTCTTTGCAGTGATGTAAGTACGTAGCGCGACTATAAAAGTTGCGCAACGTGTTGTTGACTGTTCGTGGAGTCCTCGTTGACTTCTCTTGGTAAAGCTGTTGTTCTCCATTGTATTGCACTATTCCTAGACAGTTCGCGAATCGGTCATATGTCTTACATGCCCGTGTACGCGCGGTTAATCATTCAGACTGCGGTTTACTACGCATGATCGCGTCATCTGATAAAATTTCATTCGCCTGGCGACAAATAGTAGTCACGTTTGAGAATCTCGAGGCTTTCTTGGTCACACTTCTTATACCTACTACTTCCTCGTTCTTTTTCTTTTCTTCTCTTTTGGAAGAAATGAGAAACTTTGCGTAAGAAATTGCATCTTTATCGCGATACTTGCTTTTTTTTTATTAATTGCCAGATTTATTGCAAAAATAGAATAAAACGATGAGCATAGTATTATTATAAAAATTACAATAAAAAAAGAAGAAAGAATAAGTTAAACAGATAGAAAGAAAAAATATTATATATATATTATTACGTATAATAATAATAATAATATACTAATTTGTTATTGTGATATCTATTAGAAGATTTATTGCAATGTCTATCAAAATGATTAAAGTAGTATTATTATAGAATTAGTGCAATCTTATTACAGTATTAGAGCGATTTTGTATCCGTAGTTTTATCATAAGAGGTACTTACTTATGTGTGGTATGCCGAGATGACTATTATTTTGCTGATGCAATTTTATAGATAGTCTTGATGAAATTATAATAGCCTTTTACTCGAATATACATCGTTTCCGATAATCATCTTTTTTACGATTTACTACGATATCAATAGAAATAGTTGTGACATAAAAGATAGCGAAGAGAGAGAGAGAGAGGATAAGAGATAGCTTTCCATATGGAATTTGCCAATGTACTTATCTAAATAAATCCATGTAGACATGGGGACATTGGAAATTTCTTTTTATGTGTTATTTATATAATTTGTTTAAAAGATCGGAATTTAATGAATAGCAAAATAGAGATTTTACTTGGCAGAGGTAAATTTGATTAACTTAAATTAATTATTAGAAAGGAAATACTTAAGAAAAAATACAAAGCATAGATATAGAGAGAATAGAGAAAAATAGTGTATTAAATTGTTGCTTTGCATTGTAAGATGCAATTCTATTGCAGTAACATATTATGTATAATACGGTATTTATCGAAACAGCTATTATTATATTATTGATATAATGTTGATAATGTATATATATATACTATATATATCGTTACATCCTTATTATTTTTCATATTATCCTCGGATTCATTGAATTTGAAGATATAAAAAGCAATTAATAATCAGCCAAGCGTTCACTGAAAAGCAATTAGATCGATACAGTAAACGAGTGGGGGAAATTTTTCAATTTTTCAATTTATCCGATAACACTTTTCAAGAAGCCTTATAACTTTCATCGAAATACGTTCTCTTTTTACTCTAGTATTCTTAGATCGGTGAATAATCAAATTAAAACGCGAAATATAATTTGAAATCATGATTAACGATTTAATATTATCGCGTCGATCGTTTATCGCTAAGATTAAAATATGTTTTCGAGAGATAAAATGCAGGGCCAAAGAATCTTGCGTTATCGATCCCGACGAGGGATCAGATTTTGATGGCGAAATTATTTTTGGACACTGAGAAAATCGCTCGCTCTGTATTCTTACGTAAAATCTAAGCAATTTCTACAACCAGACTTTTGGCAGATAGCCAACAATCTATAGAAACACGTCTAGTGAACGTAAAAAATCCGATTAAAACCTTCCCGATTCGTTTGGTGAATGATAGAGAATACGTTTGTACTAATCAGATAAAATATACACGTGCAGTTAAGGCAATTACGATGCTTGACTACGTTGTATCGCGTAAAGGAGCATAGTCACGCATTTAACATTTATAATAATCGTCCACGTAATATGCATTTGATAACTGCATCGGTAACTGCACAGTCTTCTTCATGATATTGCGATTCTTTCTTTCGCTAGAGATTCTTACAATATATTTCGAATTCACTGATCTAAACGATACTGATTATCTTTTCTTTAAATGATACTGATCATTGATAAATTATATCAAAATCCAAGGTACTCGAATAAAAAGAAAAATAAAAAGAAATTTTTCTGACAAAAGGTCAGCTTGATTTAATCGAACATTTTATTCAAATTTTTAGAATTTTCACACATGTTCCCACAGAAAGATAAATACTCAATTAAGGAGAACGTTTAGGAAAATGGCAATCTTTATCTCACGCAAACTGAAAATTCTGCGCGTATGTAAATTGTATATTTAAAATTTCTCAAGGCGTTTCCAAGTTCGAAGAAACATACTCCTTTTGAAGTTTTAGCTTTTTAACGTTGAGAGTGTTTCGATTTATTTGAAAGATCTTTCCACGGGTATATTTGACAAATATGGATCAGTGTAACATGCACTATCTCGATCTCGTTCACGCGGCCGACTTTGAAACAAACGCCGAAGGGTCGTCCCTTAGAGCCACAGCATCCGGCGAAAGTCTAGTGTAGGCTCTTGTATCCGTTCACGTGCACGCGAACAATGGCTGTACACTTCAGGCCAGATAACAATACTTCCGATAATAATACACGACAAACGTGAAAGTTGGTCGGTGGCCAAGTTCCACCGGCTGGACTCGGCCTCAAAAACAAAAGAGTACGTTCGAAGGTCTTCCTCTCGAACAGAGATTCAAGATAATTGTAGAGTTTTTTGAACAAGACATCTAACGAATCCTTTATTCCATCCAATCAGGTTCCATGATTTTATCGATAAATACTTCGCAATGGATAATATTTATCATACGAAAATATTGGAATTACCCATGTGTAATAAAATTTCTTCATATCTTACTATTATTCGTATATCTTTTATATATTCTATTATCAGAAATGTTTTCATACTTTGCTATTAAAATTTGAAAATCTAAAATTGTGAAATAAGAAATTTTATCTCTGTGAAATGGACGCGTAATTAAGTTTTTTTTAATACCATTAGGCTTTGAAAACGTACAATTTTTTTAAACGTAGCATTTTGCGTGTAAGAGAAAATAGAGGGAATTTATTAATCCAAAATTAAATAAAGTTAATCTAAATTAGAGTAATCTAAAATTAATTAATCCAACTTACGATATCACACGAAATATAAGAATATCAAATGCGAATTAATTTGTGCTAAACAATTCAGATTTGTTCTCTAAAGATTCTCATTTTATCCTATACTACTTCGCAGTCTATCCTTCGTGTAAGTACATCCGGAACTTCATGGTCAGATGCAGCAACGAGACGATGTCTGCGCATCCTTCCATAAAAAGCACCGTCTGTTACATCGAGTGATTTTATTTCAAACGATTCTCTTAATATTCAAGGGATGTTCAGACTTGTACATGCAAAAAGCACAAAGACGTTTATTTATTCAACGAACGAACGATTTTGTATTCACGCGTGTAATTTTTACACAAACGAGGACAGTTGTTCGACGTCACAAATATAACGACGACCCACGAGCTATAACGGTTTCCTGGGCCTGTTACACGGTTGTACACGCGCAGAATAGACGCGTTAACATTTATAAATCCGCCATAGAAAGTTTCTGGTTAGGTCACTGAACCGGTCGACCAGAAATTTAGCGAGATTAGGGTAATTCACGATGGTCCCGCCTCGAACTAGGACACACCAATTAGATCTCATGATTTAGAGGTATAGATAATCTTGGTTCGAAGGTGTAATATAATTCTAGAAAGATATTAGTGTATATAGTATAACAAATAGATATTTATATAGTAATAGTAAATGATTAGAAGCTAATGAATAATCATTGATAATGAATGTGTGATGGATATCCTTAGTTTAAAAGACATTGATCTATGGCATAATAAATAAATATTTATACAAGTAATGATAGTAAATTATAAAGTAATAGTAGCAGTACATAGTAATAGTACTATGTAGTTGTATTTGCTTATTCTGTTGAACTTTCATCCATTAGAATCATAAAGTTAGATGAACGTTTGTCGATAATTATATTAATTCCTATTTTACATTATTATTTATTGATATTATTTATACGCATTATCAAGTATAAATAGTTAATTAATCACAAGTGTGAGAGTAAGGTAAACTTGATTGAAAGGCATAATGTAATTTTATAAAAACGTAGGTCTATAAACGAATGTTTATCTATATAATGACAGTAAATTATGAAATATAAAAAATAGTCATCTCGCTTTTTTTCAAAGAAATAAAACGAAAACATTTATTTATGATTATTACTCATGAAGTTGCTATAGTTATTTGCGTTTCTCAAGTATATTGCATAATGTCTTTGTGTAAATAATCTGTTTTCTTTAGCATTCAAAATTCGTAAGCCGATCCAATCTAAATAAACTTATTAAGTTTCTTTGGATTAAAGAAGAATTGAGAATGCTGCTCATTGTTATTTTTATAATGTTTTTTATCCTTACTCAAAACAGTAATTTCTTCTATTTATTTTATTTTTTGCAATATTCGCGGTAGTTACGAAATGACTTCTTGCATTTTTTGGAATAATTCCGCAATAAGATATGATTGATGAAACAAGTTATATTTCATTCTTGCTTATTGTTATTCGTGAAAGGAGAAGAGAAGAGGAGAAAACCAATGTAGAACAGCAACAGACAAACGTCATCGCTATTTCAAAATTTCAAAACTACCAAAGAATTTTATATCAGGCCAGTTCAAGGAAATAATGAAAAATAGAACTTGAAATTCTCTCCAACGACTTTTTATTTTTATTAAAAAAAATCTCAAATATTTGATCTAATTATATGATACAGTAAAGACATTGATAGTTTAGAATTGAAATTATTATGAGCTTATTTACAGAAGATTGACAATAAATTACATTACTCTGTAATGTAAAAGTCTATACTGTGTGTTCAATATGAAACGTACAATAAGTGAAAAGACAATAGATCTATTTGTACGTGGTTGTTTTTTGCACGACGAATATTTAACATCCAGACAGTATATCCTCTGCCAATCTAAACGAGCTTAATATCTTGCTAATTACAATCTTCCCGTATCCCAAAATGCGTAACTTGATAAATAACCACAGATGTAAGCATATTGGAACGCATACAGAAATATTTAATCCTTGATTGTTCATTTAGACTCTGGAAACGACGTGGCAAATTCATATTATGTTCAATTATAAAGTTTGCGATGAAGTCCTTCAATTTCGTCACTCTATCTCTCCATTTCAATTAAACATTAAAATGAAAATTGTTAAGTACATGTTTGAGAATTTAAAAATGGAAGAAAATTATATAATAAATATAATATTAAATTATAGACTATAATTATCTCATAAACAGTGCAAATATGTATATGTTTCTTCGTTCGGAAAGATCGAGATAAAGAAATTTTTCTGGATATTATCAGTCATCGATATTTTTCGTCTATTTTCTGCGATTTCCACGAATCCTCCGATTCTCCTTCAAGTAACAAACTTTCTGATTTTATTCTTAATTTTTTATAATCACGTCATTCATAGAATGACGTCATGCTACAAAGTTCACGAGATTCTATCCTTGGAAGATATTTCTGAGAAAGGTATACTCATCGTTGTAAAAAAGATTCACATTATGCAATAATAGAACCATACAATGTCATTATCATCTTTACACAATGACGAGTGAAACATCGTGACACGAAGAATATTCATACAATATAATAGTGCAATTACGTGATAATAAATAAATTAGCATAATAATATTTCAAAAATATAGGCATACTTCTCGTATTAATTAACTATGATCTTTTTATGAATTTAGAAGAATCTGTACTATCTGACCAATAACTTAAAGAACAATCTAACAATCTACGGATAAAGTATTTTTCAAGCAATAAAACTGCTATAAATAAGTTTTCCAATAAATGTATAACGAGTGGATGTCCTGATATTTAAGGCCGACAATGTACAATAGAAGTTGCAACGAATGAGATTCTAAAACCAATTACGTTTTATAGTACCTCGCTGTACAGGGATAAAAAAAAAATCCTAACAAAGAACGTCGTCCATCCCATCTTAGTATGCCAAGAGTTAATGGGAATCGAGTAATTTACAGCACAAAAACGAGATCGGTTAACGAAGTCTCCTATTAAGAAGATTCTAACTGCCTGTAAGAGGTTCTAACCTTCTTCTAATTCGAAGGTTATCTTCGAAAAATCTGCTGATCTTAGGTCGCGATAACGAGCTACGACTTGCTAGAAGTGTCTTCGATTTTAGACCAGCAAAAACAACGCCGATAATGAACGCCTTTAATCGGCACAATGCGCTGTTCGATTTTTCAGTTCGACTCTGTTCTTAGCCCAGTTTCGTTTCTCGTCCATTAACGCACACGAAACAACACGATTTCGTGCTTTTGAATATTTAATGAAACATGCACGATAGAAAAGTTTTTTATCTTGAACGATGTTGTATCTTGGATTGTTTAACGACAAGACTTACTAGAGAAAATTTGCCTTTTAATTCATTCAAAATACTTGTTAATTTTTTAACAATTATTAAATCTGATTATATCATTAAAATTCCACGGATTAAGAATTTTAATATGACTCTAAAATCGAACAGAATTATAATAAGATATTTGGTTGTAAAGGAATAACCGCTGTAGCAAAGAAATAACCACTATTCCTTTGGTACTTTGATCTTGCTTTCAACTTATCTTGTTTGAGTTACAAATTGAGAAAAATATATTTCTTTAATTAATAGGAACTCCTTGCTTAATATTTCCTGTGACGTTGTCATGCAACATGACATCGTACAACGTTTCAATAGTAAACATAGAATTATTTGAATTTTTATAAAAGAGCTTCAAAGGTGATTACACGAGATTTTAATTACAAATTGAAAAAAGTAAAAGCTGTTCGGGTAATACAAACAGTTATTCTTGGTTAATATTCAAATCTTTCGGAACGTGTGGCGCTTTAACGCAGCAGAAAGTTATAAAACATTTCAACAACACACGTAAAACTGATTACGTTTTTCTAAAATAGCATGTAAACGGCTGTTATTTATAAATTTTTCGATATTTTTCCCCTGGAAGACAAAGAAAGGAGAAAACAAAGTATTATGCAAAGGACTATTCTGAGAAAGACTAATCGCGGGAGAACCGAATTAACGATTAGTGTCAATCTCTTTAATGAATTCCTGGTAAACACCAAGTCTTTAAAAGTTGTTTAAAGCGTAAATATTTCGAGATAGAAGCTTCGTTGAATATGCAACATAGAAAACGAGTCACATTGCCGACGATTATTTATTCTTGTTGATTTCCATCAAGATCGAGAAAAACATCTATAGGTGACATCTTGAAGAGAATCACGCGTTAATTAGAATTGTTAGTGGCATTATAGGCGCCAACAATGGTAATACGCTGAATAGAACAGTGTTTTGAAGAATATTAATATTTCTATAATTAGTCATTTTTTAATTTTCTTAAAACTACGAATTGTTTACTTAGGATACAAGGAAAATTAAAATTTGGTTATCGTAGTAATTAATCTTTTAATCCGGTAATAAATTTTTCAGTAATTAATCTTCCAAGTGTTAAATATTCTGCGATTTGAATAAAAAAAAAAATCGGGGAAGGCGTATTGTGTGCATTAAAATAAAAAGCTTTATTTCCAGAATTTATGGAACGATGAAAATTCCAAGCTCTACATTTAGGGATTTATGATAAGGATTATGACCCTTTTTATTATTATACGCTTTGTTGTTGTAAAAATGTAGGACTATTGAGAAATTGACTGTTATATTATTAAAAATAATTATAGGGAAATTATTTGTCAAGTTAAAGAATATACAATGTATAGGAAAATAATTAAAATAAATAGAAAAACAATTTGACTAGAAAATTGCAGAAGCAACAGACACATGAGCGATCATCCAATAATTTTTCATTTCCTATTTCACCAAGAACAAATTTCCATCGATTCTATAAAAGAATCAGTTGTAAACACAAAATAAACCTGAGGCATTTTATTGTTTGTTAGTTTATAATGTTACGATCATAAATTATTAAGCGACAGAACTTCATGTATAATTGGATGATAAATATCACTATCGTCCCTCATTTTTCTCAAACTACGTATAAATGAAGTTTCCACAAAATTCTGATTCTATTGATGAACAGAAAGTTGAGAGGAAGCAATAATCGATTAAGTCTCAGAAAAGAGAAAGGTGATGTTTGTAAAAGTCAATGTCATGTTGCATCATCCCAAAGATCATTGGTCTCCTAGATTTTTCGACGATAACGTTCGTGATCGCCTTCTATAGGCTCTATAGCGTGAAATTGAGATTCATGGTCTAGAATAATCGGACAGAGTATTCCACACCGGCTGATTTGTCGACGATTAATCGGATCTCTGATTAATTCGCGTTATCACTCGGTGAATCGAGACGTAACGACAGATGTACGTAAATCGTTCTCTTTGAGCCTAGTCGAACCTAATCGTTCGATGTTCTGTTGGAAGAAATTTGCTATAATTGTGAAATCTTTTGCGATCGAGATATATGTTTTTTTTTTTGTTACTATATGTACATGTTGATGTATGCGTATCTAATCTGCGATAATATTCTATATTTCCTTTAGTTGGAATATTTAGAAATGTTTGAGATTTTCATGGCCCAATATCACGACATGATTATTAAAATTGTTAATTTTTATCTGAATATGGGCTTCAGGAAAATAAAGATATTCAATAAAATTCAAAGAAGATGAAAGTGTCAAGGAGAGATATCAAGAAGCATCTTAGGTTTCTTAACCTGAAGTTCTACTTTCTGTAGCCACTATTGTGGATCTCACGTTACAGTATATGGTCTGATGTTACAACTATGTCGAAATTGACTTGAATTCAGATATCACACCGTTATAAATTTTATCTTCTGTAGCTGTTACAAATTCTAAAAGTTACAGTATAAGAGTTAATATCTTGAATTAGGAAAAATTTTGGTTACGAATAACGATTATAAATAATTAAAATCCTTGTGATTACCGGTAATCATTATCGATGACGGAAATTTTAGTTTGATTACGAATAATTATTATCGATAATGGAAATGTAAGTTTGGTTACCGATAACCAGTGTCAATGGTAATCGTATTTTCTGGTTACGTTCGGCTATTGTTGATTGCTATTAACGTTACTTATAATTAGTAGATACATAATTATTAATAATGTAGAAAAGTTAATTATGAAACTTATATATTTATTAAGCAAAAAAAAAATGGTATGAAAATATATGAAACAAAGAACAGGATAAAAGTTATTGTATTGCAATATTGTTATGAAAGTTCATAAAAATATCTTTTACCTTATTCTTTGTTTCGTATACTTTAATACCGGTGTTTTGCTTAATAAAATAGATAAATTTTATAATTAAATGTTTTCATGTCGTCAATGAACACTAATTACTAGTAATATTAATAACTTTGAAAATAGTCCAACATAATCACAAAAAAAATTTGTTTTTCTAAAGGTAAGTAAAAAAAATATTCGTAATCGACGATGGTTACTGGTAGCCGAAGAAAATTTTAATCATTGATAATGTTTATTTGCAATCAGAACAATTAAAAATTAATATTCTTTAGTTTTTTCAGTTCTTCATATCAGTTTTTGAGAAATTTCTTTGAGATTTATTGATAACTGTCTTGCATTTAAATAAAATTTAATTTTTATTAAATCACCTTTTCCTAAAAAATTTTTAAAATAACTGTTACTTTGTTCTGCTTGAATCAGATTAATATATAAAACTTTTGCAAAATAATAAGCGTTTTATATAATAATATACAATTTTCAATGTTAATATATTATCAAGTGTATAATAAGTAAACATCGATATATATATAGCAATGAACATACAAATAAGTATTTTGTTTACGTTTGAAAAATTAATTTCTAAACGATAAAAATATCTTGATTAGCACTTCGATATATACAAAATAATAATTGAACTCATTCACAAAAAATAGTAACAAGGTGGCGAGTACAATCACGAGTCATGAAAAATAGAAGAAATTAATTAACACCATTAAGTCAATATACACATAGTAGTACTAAACTTATTCAGGGAAAATAGTAATAAAGTGGCAAGCAATTACGATTCCCAGTCTGCTATTACCTTCGTAAAATCAAACAAATCTTCACATCTCATTCTCTCTCTCTCTCTCCCTCCATCTCTCTCTCTCTCTCCATCTCTCTCTCTCTCTCTTTCTCCTTTCTCCCTTCATTCTGAATTTTAAATAAAGTTGCAAAAAAGGTTCAAAGGTAGCGAAATCACATCCCTCTCTTTGCTTATCCTTTCTCCACTCGTCACTCCTCGATGACTACTATATTTATTGTTTTTGCCCCCGATACATAGGCCAAGCTGGACCCGCCTTAAGCATGCAAGCGCGCACATGCAAGTCTTTTCTGCAGCTGCAGCAGTTCACCACAATATCCAATCGACGAGGCCTGCTGGCGGGTTTAAAAGGGCCACTGGCAAGCTGCCAATAGGGCTGACAGAAAACGACAGGCTCGTTAACGGATAACCGGCGACAATTAAGGTAAACGAATCGATCGGGCCAGGGTATTTAACTACCACTCGGCCCAACGTTGGTGCACGTGTAATTAACGTGTGTAAAATCAAATTCATTCCGCCTCTCGTCGTTTTGTCTCCCGTTTAATGTATCTATCAACCTTTGCGTCACTGCATCCTTTGACCCTGTTCTGCTCACTCCTCAAGTTTATATTCTTTCAGGTATCTTTTCCTCAAATTTTGTAATACTGTATTTGTATGAATATGGAACAATAAGAAGCGACAAGAAGATACTTCTACAATTTTCTATATTTTATTAATATCTGTTGAGGATATTCAATCTCGGCTCATATACATTGGAGAACGACCTGGATCGTTCGTGCGATCATTTGCGATCTAATTGGTAATTATTATTGCGTTAATTGGTAACGATTATTTTTTATTGGTATTTAATTTTTAGTAATTTGAGCAAAGCAACAAAGATCGATACAAAATCAATCGAAATGATTGTACTTTCTGAAACATGTTACGAGTTCATAGTCGACTAATGTTCGCAGTGATAAACTTTATTAATTATTGGTAATAAGGGTGACTTTAACACTCTTGAATATTTGAAAGCTTCTTTTTTACTCCAAATCGTAATTTTCTGTAACCCATAAATTACACCGTTTTTTAGCTTTCTCGTCTTTCTCTCAACTTGCTTTCTTTTTTCCCCTCTTTTTTAATTCGAATCGTTAATTTCCAGTAACTCATAAATTGTACTTCTTCAGCTCTCTCACCTTCTATCTGCTTTTTTGCTCCCATTTTTTGGAGGTTTGTGTGATCGTTCTCGTAGAAAAAGAAAATCAAGTGTGTAATGTAATTCGGGGTCAAACGTTGAACCCGTTGCCCCGTGACGACCAGACACGTGATTTTTAAAGCGCACAAGTTTCTGTCCACCGACGTTCCTTTTCACTTTTCGGCACGCAAATTCCGCCGAAGTGCACTTTGATTCTGCTAGCTCTTGACACTTGTGTTTGCGCAGTGGGAACGTTTTTGGCTTGTCGAGTGTTTTGTGAAGTGGATCGCGGAATAACGTGTGCTCGAGTATACTGCAAACGCGAAGGCGATAAAACCTAATATTGTACTTTTGTTCCCTATTTTTCTATTATACACCTATGATTTCCTTTTCTACTAGCTCTTTTTCAACTAGTTTTCGAAAATAAAAACTCTTCGACCTGAAGACATCGAATTACTTCGTATTTAATGATAATGATTAATAAAATTTGCAACAATTTAATAAGTCTCTTAAAGGTACTCGAAAAATATACAGCTAACGAAATAGAACAAGTAAAAACTAAAAATTTATATTGTACGAATTTGAAATTGTTAACGAAAAGACATTTTTTACAGAAAGCTAACGACGAATAAAAATTGTGTAGAAAATTTGGATAGATACCAGCAATTCGTAGAATTGATTAGAATTAGTGAAATTTACAACAGTATATAACAGCTTTTAATGTTAAAGAAAAATCGATACTAATAAAATGAAAAAGATAGAAGATAATGGTTTAAAGGTTTGAAGTCGCCAATGAAGAAAATATTTTTATTTTAATGGTAAATTGATAAAAATCAAACAGAAAGTTAAGGCGAACATCTCGTGTACAGATGGCGGATTTTCTCTTCGTTTCTCTGTAAAAACGTTCCGTTTATTTTCTTAAATTGCTGATCCTTCAGCGAAAAGTTTCGGAAGTATGTTAAAACACTCCTCGTATTTTAAGGAACGTCCGGATTTTGCGGTTAAAATTCATGATGCGCAAACTGCCTACTACGTAATTCGTAACATTTCTTCACTTTTCTCATCGTTTCTCAAAGCAACTTGGTCTTCCCAAAAAAAGCAACAATTAGAGGAAGCAATTTTTCTTACAGCAGCAACACAGTGAAATGACATTAAAAATAGAAGAAGACGCGTCAAATCTTAAAACAATGGAAACTCGTAACTTTGGATTACGCGTGCCGTAATCTTCACTTTTCGTCCCATTCCTTGTATTTTTCTTTAATAGAATTCCAAGCTGCAATATGCTTTTAACTTACGCATTTTTCAATAGAAGCTCAAGAAACGCCTGATATTTCTTTTCATGGATTCGTACGCTCCTATTTTTCTGTTTGACTGACAGTTTTCGGATCGTCTGTAAATCAACATCTTTATTCCTTCCTTCAAATATTGGAAGCCCAATAAATTTTTCTGTAGCCAATAAAAACGTTTCTGAAGGCATAAATAATAATTTAAATTCTTATTTATTGTTCGTTCTCCTATCTCTTTGTCCCAATTCTTTTAATATATTCATTTAAACTATCTTTACTTCAATTTTTTATTCTGAATACTCGTATAAACAATCGGAAACATTTGTTTATCGAAAGCTTGTATATTGAACATTCGTCATGAAAAATTCAAAGGTCATTGTATGAAAGAGTTATTACATCGAAGATTTCTGATTTATATACATATGTCGAGAAGGGATTTATTCTTGACCATCGCTTTATCATACGATCTAAAAACAAGTATGATCGATATGATTGGTTTCTTCGAACGTACCTGCGTTCAAGAAAAGCCAGGTTCTCAAGAAATCGAATCACGCGTTGTACTTGAGAGTAAATCCATCCAAACGGAGGAGAAATTCCGCGAAAAAAATGTATTGTTTCAGCGAAATTATGCGTCTTCGAATGAGACATCCCTCGAAAATAGGAAACTTGTTATAGTCATATATGTATATCATACGCATACATAAATACATATATACACTTTATCAGTATTCTATTCCAATAGCACTGGTAATAAATATTTCAAATCTTGTACACATTTGAAGAGAACCTGTGTATTTCCTTCAGTCCAATATGTATATAATTATAGTTGCAACTAACTTTATTTATCGATAAAACGAAACGAGAGGCAAGAAAAATATTTTTAAACGAATAACTGATTACGATTATAATAAGAAAAAAGTATTGAAAGATAAAGAAAATAATGGCTTAAATTAAAGTATCAAAAGTTTGCTACCAAATACCAAAGAAAAAGAAATAACGAAGCTTCTTAATTGAAATACAGGAATTTTATTAAAAGATACATCTATTATCTTCCTATTACCACCAATGAATCTACTGATATTAATTATTAATCTCTATTTATTATTGATTTAAACAAATTTTAATCAAACATAAATCCTCTTCTCATCCAATCGTAAATATAATAAAATATATGAAAGCTAGTTATGAAGATTCTAAATGTTCAAGTTCTACGATCGATAATAAGAAAGCACTCGACCGTACTCGTGATCATTAGCGATTGCGATGTAATCGCTTATTCGAGCGTTTCATTAAAAATTAAGCCGCGTATTTTTTGCAGCTTTACTTCGATCTCATCATCCTGATCATCGAAAATACTTCGAAAGTGATAACGATCGCGTATGAAGCACAATGAAAACGCAGACTGTGTAATCTCGTGCCGTGTGATCATAAAAATCACGTAGCCAAAGACAGAAATTCTTTAGTTTTAACAAATACAAGTATGAGAGTTTCTTTTCTTTGATATCGCCTATAGATATATGTATATTTTACTTATATCTTGATAAAAATTGCTATAAATAATCAACTATTACTTTAAGCCCTAGGTAATACAAAGCTTGCTAATAATTGAAGATCACAAGATATGATATATATGATATATGTATATTTTTGTCAATCTTTTGTTATAATAAATAAGCGGGAGAATTTTAACGTTAAATTGTAATTGAAAATGAACAAAATCTAGAAATCACTTCTTTTAAAAATGGTTGATAAGTTTAAATTTTGTGGAGGCCAAGAGCATAATTATTAAGACAAATATTCATATATCTTCGATATTTTAGTACTATGATGAACAATATATTATAATATAGCGATATAATAATATCGAAAATTTTTGAGAAAATGAAAACACGTACATTCGGCTGCAGAATCAAGTAAAAAGACAATTTTACTGACACGAGGATGCATTGACAATAATTTTCCTAGTAAATAGAGGATGTATAAGGATGTAATTCCCACTAGGATGTATAAAGAAGACATGCATTTAGAATTTGTAAATTCTACTAGGAACTAGGAGGATTTTCGAAATTTTAAATTGCACAAAAAAGAAAAAGAAGAAACTTAAAGGAATTTTTGTGTTATCAAGAGAGAGGAGAATTTTTAGAATTTTAAATACATGCAAGGCAAGAGAATTAACAAATTTTCAAATTATATCTGCAAACTGAATTTTCTAAATTTTCTCTTGTTGTGTGAGTAGTAAGAGTGAGTAAGAAGTAACTTGTTAGATGACTAATACGAATTATACTAGAGCCGAAATTAAGGGATGACGTTTTTGTAATGACATCCATAAACATAGACATCGAATGAGATCATTGATGGATGTCTCTTTTATCGAATAAACCTTGCTAGAAATAGCGATCGAACGTCAGTAGTATACGTATGTACTGTCATCGATCAATGCGAAGGAGCTTGATAATTCGAGTCTCTGGCTAATTAATTTTTAATTGTATCGGTTCGTAAGATCGAACGTTATAAACAAACTATGCTATAAACACTGCCTGAGAAATAAGGGCGATATCTATGAAGATATCAGATTTATAGGAAAATCGCTTTTTATTTGTTTTTCAAATGTTTTTCAGGAAAAGTTCAATTATTTTAAGTAAATTAAATATTGATTAGTCTTCAACGTAATAACTACTGTTATTAAAATATTCTTTTAGTGCTTTCGCGATTTAATACACAATACTTATTCGATATTTCTCGATGAAAAAATTCTACGAAGATTGTATCTAGATAAAAAACAAGAAAGTCGTCATTTAAGAGATGTCATTTAATCTTATTTCACGTGTAATTTTTATTCGATTAAACAAAATTGTAAGGATCGTTTTACCTGAATAAATAGACTTGTAAAAGTAAAATTTTAACGACGAAATTTTCCAATCTAATGAAAAGTAAAAATTACAAGATCGTACAGATTGAAGTAAAGAAGTTCGAACAAAATATAACTCCATGCTTCATAGCTAAATAATGAGAATTAACAAGTGAAAATAAATCGATACTAATGTGATGTAAGATTGAGTGTACAATTTCTAAATAAGAAACTTCTATAAACGAGAATAACCGGTGAATTTGAACAAAGATCAATAGTAATACGTGACAAACTTGTTGGAAAAATTAACTGGTCTTAAACTAAATTTTTACCTAACTATTTCCTCCTAGCTGGAGATTCGCGGAAGTTAAAACAATCCGTTTGACGGATAAAACCAGATTAAACATGTGAAATGCCATCAGAGAATGAATTTCTTTTTTAGATTATTAAGGACTAATGTTGCGTTAACGCCACATTCCATTCGCAACTATTTTTCCAGTCATTTACATCATCGAATTCTATGTTCATTAATTATTCCAATTATTTTGAATCACGTTGCTGATAGCTTAGAAATTAACGGGACTTTTATGGAAGAAGTCAAACGATTCGACTATAAGAAGGTACAGTTCAAGGAATGTCAAACTGGTATCGTGGGTTATAGACGATCATTATAATTTATACATTTTATATTTTACCTGAAAAAAGTTGTATAAAACACGAACTAAAATAAAATAATCTACGATCAAATAATACAATTTCTTAATCCAAATTTTCGTCTTCATAATATCAATTAAGAATTAAAAAACGGAGTAAAAAATATGAAATTCTAGTACAGCTACTCCTTTAAACGTGCACGAACATGCGTAATTCTTTCTTTTAATGTAAACGCTTTATCTTACCATTATTTAAAAGATAATTGTAATAGTTTATTAAAGATAAAAGTATTGGAACTTTGCATAATCCCCTAATAATTGAATAATTGGCAGAAGAAACGATATTGTCCAGTGTCCTAAAACTTAAACGACAGTAAGAACCTTTAAACGTACTAACTCCAAAAAGATGTGTGGCAGTTTTAAAAGGACAAATAGTGGCAACAGACTCTCATAACCAATAAGTATAGCGCAATTTCCAATTAATTTTGAAACGACGTCTAAATATATAATAAACCTATACGTAGTACTATGACCGGAGTAACTTAGTATAAGTTCTGTGGCTCTATTACAGTACGCGTCTAGCTAAATTAATTCGTAGTCACTCTATGCTTTGCTACTGCAGCCTATGAAATTTAGATCTAAATACTTTCAAGTGTATACGTGTCCACGGGTCTGTGCAATAAATGACAGTGAAAAATGCTAAAAAAAATACGTTTTTCCATAGACATAAAGACATAAAGATAGTTGTATAAACTAATTATACGACGTATGTGTCAACGCGTTTGCCATTAAAATATAATCGGTAAACAAAGAAATTTAAACGTGTAGAAACATTCGTAAAATTGTCAAACGCTCTATAAAGCGCTTAAACAATTGCAATCACTTTACGAACTACGTACATATACATATTCTATCGTACTGACATAAGTAATAACATATCGACTATGTGTAAAGTAAGGCGTACAAAATTCGGTCGACAGTCGACGTATGAATTCTCTATACCTCCACGTGACTTGAAGGTTATATAAACGACCTATTTACATAAAGTATTAGGTACCAAATATAACATACAAGTATCAAAACAAGAATCAATTACGAACCAGTATCCCACGTAAGTGTATAAAGCTACGCTGCTTCAAATTCACTGTGATCAATAATTGAGTTCGAACGATGATACATGGAAGCATTAATAGGACCGCGTGTCACGAAATCGTAGCCACGATTCATTCACGAAACTGTACAAATCTGTGTGCGTCCGACCGGTTTAAACTTGAACAACTTTAGGCATAGCTGATCACTGTTTACAGTTTACACTCACCTGTTTTATCAAACACGCGAGAAAGTCACGCCATTTACTCGAAATTTCGATCGGAACAGTTTCTCGCGTCTTTCGTACGTACAAGGACGAAAACATGTGCGGCAATTAATCGCCAACGCAACGCGGAAATTCAACCGGAGACACCACGTGAGGACGTCGACTTTATCGTCCGACACTTCAACTACTTTCAGGCGAACAATTTGAAAAAATGCCATTTTACCAATATATCCAAAATTTTATTTTATACCGAATGACTAATATTTACTCACGTATGTCTATATGTATTTCCTTTACACTGTTTTATACATATATACTGTACTTTTCGTAATCTATATCGAATATATTTACTCACATCGCACACTATTTTACACACATGGTATTTAACTTTTTAAATCGACAAACGTAATTCATACCGAGCAACTAATATTTTTTCACGTATATTCGTTACAGTATTCATAACAATTTCACACAACGTTTTCAGTTCTCGTTCAAAATGAAATAATACGAGAGAGAGTATAAAAGAAGAGAAAAGAAGAAAATTAATTAACATACAAAAAGAAGAGAAAATGATCACTTGTCAATACCTGATACGGGAGCAGCGAGAAACGCTTGATTGGTGGCGACGAGTAACGAAACCAGCACAAACAAGGACCACGCGAGGACGATCATCCTGGATCGTAGTGATCACTGAGAAGTACCGATAACGGCTCGATCAGTTTGCCAAACTCTGGACCGCCCCGGGCTTCCACTACGGTTATGTTTTCGCGCACCTGACCGGTATGCACGCGCGTATGTACCCGTAATTATTCGGTTGGTTCGCCAACGGTTGATGTTTCTCTTTTTTTTTATGTATGTATATATGTTTACATAAATATATATAAAATATATATATATATATCTGTACGTGTGTGTATATATATGTATATATATTTATATATCGGTATCTGTGTATTTGTAGTATATATGCGCGCGTACGTGTGTCAGAAGTCTTAATTCAGTATCGTTAGCTCTCGAACACGTTTCTCTCGATGAACCGGGCCGTCGCGCTCAGACTCGGGTTTGCCGACTTCTCCGACCAGTTAGCCAGCAGTGAACTGCTCGTGTTCCTGCCTTGGGCATCGTAATATACATAAAGTCGCCAGATAAGCCGCGGCTGACACCCCACCACGAGCCGCCCCGTCGTGGGACGACCCGTCTCGCTCGCTCGCTCACTCCCGATGGAACAGCTTGAAGTCCTCTTCTCCTCGAAGCGGCCCCGCACCGCGCCACACGGTGGTACAAATCGTAGATATTTTCAAAACAAAAAGAAAAAACGGAATATATATGTAGTAATAAAAATAAATAAAAAATCGTAAATATTTAGGAAGATGAGTGAAAATACGGTGTACTCTTCTTTTTTATCGATATAACTGTACGAAGAGTAAAGAAGAAAAAACAGCTTTATTGAGAAGATTAAGTTTTAATATTTTAGTCCACTAGAAAAAGAACAACATTCAATAGTTTTAACCGTATTTCTTATGAAATGAAGTTTATACTCTGCTTAGACATTACGAGAAAGAATGATTAATAAAATATTAATTATTTTGCAGGAACTGCACTCCGTGTTTTGTTCCGATACAAAGCGAACGTTTCCTGTTATTAACCAATACACCACATTTTTATGCAGACGTTCTGTGCATTATAATTATTGTGATTTAATAGTTTAAATTGCCGCAAAATGGAAAATCACGAAAAATGGACTTTCCTCGGTGTACAAATACTTTTTATAACAACTGTACGTTTGGTTAAGAAATTGTTATTGTAACAAAAACCCTAAATTTAATGATTCTAACTATGTTTTTCGGCATTTCCATAAAAAGTCTTGTTTTTTGTTGATTTCAAAAGATGTGCGAAATTGTCCAGAAAGTAGTTTTTCCCCGTATAATTGCTAAATATCCACGCTCAGACGCTATCCTGAAAAGAATTAACAAAATTAGAACCCAAGATTAGCAAGTAGCGAGCAGACTATCGATGATTAGTAACAATTTATTACAATATTAAATCTAGACAAAGCAGGAAATAAAGTTTTTAGAAACGTCAGAAAATAAGGATCTCGGAAAATGGACAGAAAAAGCACAAATGAAGATTTTTTTTAGTTTCCTCGAGTTAATTCACAGTTTGTTCATGAGAACATTCGGTAAATTGGTATAACAAGTTGGAACAATAGCCTGTAGGCATATTCCCGGTAGTTCGTGCCTTAGAGTTACATAAATACATTTGTTCGTAGATTATTAAATGCTTTAGTTAATCACATCATTGGGATGTTTCTTACTCAGTCCCCTCGGGACAAATGTAAAATATACGTTGTTTTCTAGTAGATTTAAGAGGTTTCCTAATTCCTTTTTGTCGGGATAAATGTACAACATAAGTTGTTTGTTAGTAGACCTAGATAGTTTACTAATTCCTTTGTGTATCTCACAGTAAAAACCGTTATTGTACTATCGACTGATTCTATTCTAAGATCCTAGTTTTTAATATAGCAAAGAGCATTAACTAGCGTAAGGAGGATTATTGATTGTAAAGCTCGTATTTTTTTAATGTTGCTCATGCTTACAGTACACCGGAGTTCGATTCCGTAGATCCAGATAGTTTTAATGATGGTCTTGTATAACAAAAGTTAATTCTTTGAGTTCAGTTTTAAGTTCCTTCTCGTTAAGTAGTTCATGTTTCTTCTTTTTATTTTAGTCTGCTCTATTTTCTTCTGGGTGTGGTGTTGCCATGTTAATTTCCTATCTATGTAGATGCTTAGATATTTTACAACTGCAGCTTGTTACTCAGAGATACAGTACGAGATATTTGCTCCTTTAATGCAAAGGTAATGCGTCTGGATTTTTCCTCGTTTAGTTTTATTTTCCGTTTTAAGAACCAAGTTTGCAAAGTTACTAGGAATTGCTGCAGAAACTGAGGGGCAGTGTTAACGTTATCGTGCATATAAAGTGCCATATAAAGTACAGATCCTAAGACACTGTCTTATGGAACACCAGTATTTATTGAGTATTGATTGGAGTAACTGTCCCGAAATTTGGCTATGAATTTTCTATTTGATATGTAAGATTTAGTGAGATAGTAATATGGAGCTGGAAAATGGATTGCTATCTTAAACGGTAATGCTTTCTCGATATCTAGAAATATGGCTGAACAGTATAACTTTTTTTCAAAGCATGTAATAATGGTATCAACAATTCTATACGCTTATTGAATTATAGGATGTTTATTACGAAATCCAAACTGGTGATTAGATAATAAATTTTCTAGACGAGATGATTGATTTCAGTTTACTTAATACTATTCTCGCTAGTATTTTCTATATAATTAATAGCAACAAGATTGGCCTATATGAGGTCGTTAAATGCAAATCTTGCCCGGGCTTTTGCAAATATTTTAATCGCAGTACTGCATTGAAGATACTTGTAATCAGCCTTATAGAGGGCTTACCTAGAAGGATGTTCTTTTATCATTTTTCCAATCATCAGCGGAAGGCCAAGTGTTTTACGTTTATTTTTTTATTGATTTATTTATTATGTTTATTTTTTTGTTTTATACATATGCTTTTGTTGTATGTTTGATATAATTCCTTTTGCTTCTTTAAACGTAGCACTTTTATTGGGCTTATATTTGCAGTAGTACTTATATTTGCTTTTATTGGACCTGAGTTTCATAAGGTGTGATCTAGTATTGTGTTGAATTGTTCCATTTATCGTTCCAAAAAATTCATTTGTTCGTTATGTATGTTTATAAGGACTTCTGAGTTTTTAGCAGATAGTTTTCGCATGATTGCTGGCGCCAGTTATTTATGTATACGATTTTGTAATAGCTTCATTATCAAATTGAGGAATTATCTTCGTAGTGGGGGGCCTGTGACTAATCGAGTATGACACATACATATATATATATATTATATATATATGAGCGACTTTTATCAAAGCTGAGGACATAACTTCTGGCACAATTACTTTCTAATGCTACAATGTAGCTAGCAAGGTGATTATCGTGACAGTTAAAAGATTTAACATTATCGATGTGACGTCTTATTGAACAATCAGTGGTAAACATTTCACGTTATCAGCGTGACCTTTTTATTGCACAATCAGTGATCGGATGATTTTTGGCACACTTATCGTAAGTCGGTATTTTATTGTAATAATTTTTGGTGTGGCTGAAAGACTGACATCTGGTGCATTGATTTAGCTGCTACAAAAAAAACTATCGTATTTACGAGCCTGATGATATTGTAAATATTTTTGTTCCTTCCTTATGGCTCGAGCTCGTCCACAAAATGTTGCAGTTGTCTTTTTTGTTTCGTATGGAATCATACTATTTATAACCATTTATTTAGAGAATTTTGTAGTTTAACTATCCGATGAAATTATAGAAAAGTTACTTCCTTTCCGATTCCGATGATTTTTGGATATATTGTAGAAATTAACATTGTAATTGTATAGTTTATTTTTATTCGAGCATAGTTACCAAAATATTCCTAAAAAATGATCGATGCAATCATGCGTCTGAATTTTTTCTATAATTATACATCCTTATCAGCGTACGTGTTAGTCTGGTTGCCAACCGCCTATCTTTCGTTTATAATGTACACATGTAAACGGAAGTTGGGCTATCTTAAAGCTCTTTGCTTTGCGCTGTGCACAATTAAAAACGAATACATCGATGATATTTTTATATTTATTTTATTATATACATTTTTAATTGAATTACATATAACAGACATTTCTTACAGTTTCTCATATACAGTTGCGCAAGGAGCTTTTCTTAGACTCACCCTCGTTGTGTATATAAGCAGAAGATAAGTGTCAGTTTTCGACCAGGTCATTCTATTCAATTTCGAACAATTAATACGGACGCTTATGCTGCCATGGACGCATAATTATAAGTACAATGTACTGTAGTGATATTAATAGAATTTTGCTACTATCTGGTAAACTATGACCGACAGTTATATCATGTACAGACAAAAAGTGTTTCATAGTGTTGAAATTTACGACTTATTCAGAAATCATCGCAATCAGAAAGCAAGTAGTTTTCCTGCAGTTTTATCTATAATAATAATACTATTATTATACTTAAGGGAATTACACCGTAGACACATGAAAATCATACGCTTTTATTGTAATTTCATTTATTTTAAATAATGAAAACAAGAGAAAATCTGTCTTTTCGCATTTATTATGTAACTATCGATGAATTGAATAAGATCTTTCTTTGTTTATTTTCAACGAAAGAAATTGCCAATCAGCGTTGCACACTTTTCAGAACTGACACGCCGTAGATCAAAAAACCAAAAAGTTTCGTTTCCTACATGACAAATACGCACAAAAGTGCATAAGGATCTCGATTGATTAAAAATATCCGCAGATACTTGCGTAATCAAAACTTTTTGTCCTAAAAATGAGATTTTGTCGTCATATCATTTTGCCATCATTCATCATTTTCATAAAAATAAATGCTTCTAAGAATTCTTATATGCTTCCATAGCTTTCACCATGTGAAAAACAAAGACTTTTGATTTTGTTGGTGTATATCTATTAGTACTGAAAAGTGCAAAATACCAGTGGCAGGAAAAATTTAAAGGATTCACCAGGGGACCATCCCAGCACCACCATTTTCCTGAGGATAAATAGAAACGAATTTTATTCTATTCATTAAATGTTACTATATCTCATAAATGTCAGGAAACAGGTTTTCTATTCAGTTCATTATTTAAATGAATGCGTCCAATATGCCAGCCCTCCTTAATATATTTCCTCTACTTTTCTTCGTCTCACTAACTCTTTCTGTTTGTCATGCTCTTGCTCTTTCGAACTTTTTATATCTTGCAATTTATAACTGTGTATGAACTATCATTGCAAGCCGGAAAATTTTACATTGCTCAGACTCTACAGTCGAGTAGAAGTTCTAAAGTCTTTCAGATACTACTGACGTGGTTGTATTGTTTTATTTGTTTGGTGCTTTTTGGATAATAGTTAGGTTCTTTGACAGCATATATATAACCGAAGCAAAGAAAATCGAGATTTCCGAATATAGATATAATTTTATTGTTTTAGTACTTTTAAAGCTTTGTGTGAGACTAACAATGACGATCGGTGAAATGTTTGATTACTTATATTCATCCCGGACAAACAGCTTTGAGAGTTTACATTCCAATGAGCCTAGATCTATGACTTGCAATTTTCTGGTGTTTTGGTTGTCGATAATTGTGGCAAGCTGTTTCCTCCAATGTTTCGGCAGCACCTGGTCATACTTTATTCAGGTAGAAGAATTTGACATTTTTAGGTATCACAAATGTTCTACCGTTTTTGAGTGTTTGGATTGAAAAGTTGCAAAATTTACAGGTACTAGAAGCGTGGTCTCGCATTTTCGGTTCTTTGGGCATCGATGATGATGCTGACGAAGAGCATTAGCACCAAAGTTCTCTACCTCAAGCTCAAACCTGACTCGTCAGGTATTAGTTTGTGAGATACTTGTAAGCATGATTTCATGATTTTAGTTCGTTCAATGTTCAATGACGACGATGTCAATGGACATTAGATTTTTTAAGAAATATTCGTCATGTCGTATTCGTCATTTAATATTCGCATAAGAGTTCACAATTAATTATGAGGTCATGCGTTTTAATTTCCATACTTCAGTTTAAATAATGATTCCCATGCATGTTAAATTGAAAATTGAGCGCACATGGCACATAGAAATACGTGATACAGAAAAACATACATAGATAACTTACACTTAAAAATAATTAATGTTTTTATATAGTTGTAATTTTATAAGATTCTAATGTGTATATAAATATTATAGTTGATTAAGTACTATAGTCGATTATAATTAAAGCGATGTAATGAAGATGTTAAGCATTTGGTTCGACCTGTGGTAACGGACTATGCAAATTTAATGCTTTAAATATCTCAAAACATGTAATAGATATTAACACAAATTTTGAATATACGATGAGAAATGACATATGGAATACACTTATCAATGTTAGACAATATAGATACGCAATAAACATGTATATAGCGAATAAAATAACTTCTCTCTAATGATGTACGGTATTCTAAAGTAACCCTTTCTTACTGACTAAAAATTGTGATATAAATATTTCCTTTGCAGGTAGTTGCTTTCTCTATTTTTTGATCTCAAATTTGTCCTTTTTCTAAGTAACAGCGATCGTTACTTAACAGTTTTAAGCGTCTCGTTAGTCAAAATTTATAATTTAAGTTCGAAAGTATGACCGAGATCGATTGCAACGTTCTTTTAATACCTATACGAAAATAACGAATCTAATTGTGAAGAAGATAAAGAATATTATTGTCTGGTGTGCACGGAATCCTACAGCACGAAGAAACCAGACGAAGAAATTGGTGCAATGTAGCGAGTGTAAGAATTGGGCACATGAAAAATGTACCTATCAAGATGTTTTTTTATATTTGTCACAATTGCAATTCTGGATGATCGGTTACAAATTTTACTTCTGTTCTACTTATTATTATAATTTAAATCAATAAATATCTTAACTTGATAAAGTTAAACGTGTATTACTATCGCAGTATTACAGCCGATCCGGAGACAAGAGCTTCCTTGTAACACTTGCTCCGGTCATTTCCTTCCTCATTTTTATCAATAATCTGATAACCCTGTTTTATTACTTGACATACAGTGAAACTCCTGTGACTCAATAGTATCAGATAAATAAATAACATTTTCGTATATTAATTATTACTGTAAACGTAATATTTTCAGCGTGATCGTATTCGAAAATCAAAATGTGACTATCGCTCCCGGTCTACACTAATTAATAAAAATATTTTTATAAGCTTTAACCGTCCTTTCACAGATTCTTAACTTAACTTAAGATAAATTAAATTTGTAATAAATCAAAATATCACGTATTCAAATAACATCGTGTTTTCTATGATCGACGTACTATAAAACAATAGTATTTGTCAAGGAAATATTTGCAGGACACGTGGTAGAACTTCTTTGCGGGAAAATTATACCGTACATAATATTACAATTAGCTACCAAAAGCATCGATTACATATCTCGCTCCTTCCCGTTGAATGAATATATGTTACTAGGAAATTAAAAATTACTTCTACCGTGCAGGAAAACAATCGACGAGCGAGTCACACCAGCGAAGAAACGGAGGAGAGGAAAGAAAAGGGGGAGAAACGTCCCGAAGGTATCACGAGGTATTTCAAATTCGAAGAACGTACCTGTAATAGGCGTAAATTATTACACGAATTTAGACAGATTATTAATATTTATTCAAATTAAATTATTACTCGAGATAAAAAGAAAGGAGACGAGTAGAAAGTTATTCTATATTTATAATGGTTCAGAGAGTAAACAAAATTTATTTTTAATATTACTCCATATTATATCCTGTATCATTATATCAATCCTATATTGCACAGAATGAAAGATAAAAATGAAGCTTATCTCATATTTACGAATTAAGCATTTCCCCATTTATGTTTTCCTGTTTTATAAACTCGCAGCTGTAAGCATGCTGGACGATGAAGAAATAAAATTTTCTTCAGAACGACATGTATCGTAACGCCGTGTATGATGAATCATTAACTGATCCTTTATCGCAAATAGTTTCATTATCTGCCAATTCAAGCCAGCAACCGGCGGGCGAATAAATCTAATTCCCAATGATTTTAAAACTTAGATGATATCGTGGATGAAGATCGTGGTTTATATTTTTTTATATCGTACGCTGTTAAATTTATTGAGTAGTCGACCGTTCAAAAACGAACGGGTACAATTTTCGACTGCTATTTTGCGGTATGATGTTACGTAAAATGTCTCGAATCCTTGACATTAAACGCGGAATGTTTCGAACAAATAGTTGACGCGTTTATTAAGCGAGACGCCGAAGAGACATTTGAAAATCTTTAGATAAGAAATAAGACGTCAAACGGAGGAAAATAATTTTTTGTACGCGCGTGCATGTGTCGGGTTAAATGTATTAATATACAAAATACGAAAGTGAGTGACGCATAATCTGCCAAGAATTACGCGACTGAATGATTCAACATATCTAATGTTTGGATGACTGCGAACACCATGTGCAGCTTGTTTATCGTTCTAGACTCTAATCTGTAAATATGCAGCCACAAGCTACCGAACCATTATCATAATACCGCAGCAATATCTTCGAAGCTTCCTACTTCCTACGCAATAATAACGACGAATGCTCCGACGAAAGCTCTCCCATCGAGGAAGCAGAATCAGTTCTCTTTAAACGATCTTGAATAACATCAAGCCACTCGTTATTCTTCTTTTACCGCAATTATACGAAATACCCTCTTGTACAGATTTTTCGTTGCGAGTGCATATATTAACATTTATAAGTATCAGGACATTTTGGTCAATTTATAGTAATGTGATTCTGTCAAAGGTCAAATTAACGGTAAATTAATAATTAAAAGCAGCACTTTTTGCATTTTTACAGAGTCAGATTATAAATTTAAATAACATATTAGAGATGATCGTAATAATGTACATTATTATATATATTCATTATATATATACAAACTTATACATGTATATACTATGGTATATATATATTTAAATATCATTACTTGCATAAATGTTAGAAACCTTTCTATCATTTTAGGAAAGCCTAATCAATCTGATTTATAACTTATAAATTAATGAGTTTGAAGATAAAAAGCTTAATAAAGAGGAATGTTATTCTAAAATTATTCAAGATTTGGCAATTATAAATGCCAAATTTATTGCTTGTTGACTTCTAAAAAACAACTTAGCGATGTTGAAATATTCTCTATCATATAATTATACAATATTATTATATATTATAGTCACTAGTATGATAATAAGATCATTACAAGAACTGCGAGGTTGCAGATTTTCTCATTTATCCATAACTTTACGATTAAAATACATCTTGCTGAAAGTGGAAAAATTTTCCCTGTACTTTTGAACGGTAGTGTAAGGTGTAAGTTGTATAAGTACTCGAACAGCCGGAAGACATATCTAAACGATGAGGAAGAGATTTGTGACGTGTCTAGGTGCCAGTCGATTATTAGGCCAGACCAGTATCGTGCCAAATCAGCTAAATAAATATAGAAGCCGCGGGATAAATGTCGCGTGTCGTACAATATATATATGTTTCGAATTTCAAAAATCACGTTTCTAAAGGTATGTAACTCGCTCATTTTTACCATTTACAATTATATCGCTGAAGAGGCGGTTAAATCTAACTGTCACCGCACGTCGAGCAGCAAACAAGTTGTATTACCGTAATCTCATCACTGGGACGCAGATTATATCCGCGTTTCTGTTAATTCCACGTTAAATAATTTTCGTTGAACACACGGACTTCCAGGATCTAATCTTCTCTGTGCAGCGTGTTTCGTCGTGTTCGCTTGTCTTCTTTGTTTCTTCGATAACGCGCAACAATCGAGCCCCTCAACAATCTCAACAACCAATCTGATTAAACTGGGGTTAACTTCGTTTTCTCTTAGTTTCTTAATTTCATCGTATTAAGTACGCTTACCGTTTACATAAATACGTACATCAACGTTTTACATACGTACGTTAATGTTCAACTCTCGAGAAACGAATGATACTTCAAATCTATTTATTTATTGCAAAAAGGTGATGCAAATATGTAATAGGAAATTGTAAGATAAATTTAAAAGACAATGTTTGAAACATTACTTTTCCTGTACGTTTCAATTTATGAAATCAATTGATGTCCGATTGACTCAATTGTTATGGTTATCGATTCCATCGATCGTTTAATATTAGCCTGGAAGCGATTCAGACAGGTATTAACTTATAAGCGTATGTATGTTGTATCGCATGATTCGAGCTATTATTGGTACAGAGAAGATCAATAATCGCGACGTAGACCTTTTTAAAACTAATATTATGCAAATTAAATTTTTTACAGCTTTACAGCACTTATATGACATTACTTATATGACAGTACTAACGACTGAAGATTCATTCCTATAGAATTTTCTTTGAACATCTATGTAAAAAGAACCAGTAAACGCGAAGGCTAATCAATGTCTGAATTTCTTAGAATAATCCGGTAATGAAAGATTGTTCGTCTAAATAAGAAGGTTCGATAATTTTCTTATTACGTAAACGACGATACGTCGCAAGCAATGAAAAAGAATTGTAAATTCTTTAAATCCACTCGTAACCAACTACGTATCGTCTCAGTCAATTTAGCTCACTGTCCGCTTGATAATATTTGTTTAACGCGCTCCATCGACCGTATACTCGGCGCATATACAAAAATCAAGATGCATCGTCTCTTTCAGATGCATCCGGCTTGATTCGCAGAAGAAGCGGGTCGTCGTGTCAATGGATCTTTCACCGCGTATCATCGAACGAATCTGTTCTTCTTCGTCCCTTTCTCTCCCTTCCATCTTATCGAATCCCGAGGTTCTTTCATAATTTTGCCTTTACTAGGTATTACACGAGTGTCACGCGTTGAGGCTAACTTATGTGATACTTGACACACTGCTACCAGCGATAACGAGCCACCTGGAACGAGACTAACGAGCATCTCACATTTCGTATGATGTATTCTGCCGTTACTGACATAGTACGCGATACATCCACGCTAGAGATGAGTCATTACACACCTTGTGTATTGTCCACCCTCGCCATGGGGGCTTCCTTCCGCGAAGAAATCGTCGAACCGCCTCCAATTATTGAACTTTGATTGGATCTCGATTGTTCGTCCCGGACACGTCTGGTGTAACATAACCGGTTGTGATAATGAGTCAAGAGAATTGCGTCATAAATCTTAATTGATTTTGTAGTTGCTGACATTCTAAACTGAACGTATTGTCGCTAACGCTACATTATTGAGAAGCATTTTATTGTTAAGGAATTAAATGGTATATCGACCTTATATCGCTTATCGTTATCGGCCAGCATGAAACATGTTAGGATATCTGTTGATAGTTGGAGAAAAATTAAAATAAAACAGGTTTCTAAAATACGTACAGTTATACGTTTACTCTGCTTTACTATGCAGAGGATTAGGATCTCTACGTCTCTCTTATTTTAATCCAAATTAAAAATATATGGAAATTTTTAGAATATTTTATATGGATCGTGGATGTTTGTGTATTCATAGAAAATTGGAAGTTGCTAAAATTCATAGAATATATAATACCTACTTAGTATAATATTTGGCAAATGGAAGAATTCTTTGCTTAGATATCATGTTTTGAGTTATTAAAAAAAAAATTGTTCATAAAACTTATGTATGTACTTTCGACCAGTTTTTAATGATAATGATTCAATATAAATTACGGGCGCTTTGAAAAGTAAAGGCGTTATACGTAAATATTCAAAGGACCATGGAGAAATTAACGTACACGTGTACAGATTAACGTAACACAGAGAAAAATACAACATCGATATTAACTTGAAGTTAAAAAATAAAAGTGAGATCGTTACTTATACATTTAATAAAATCCTTCGCTTTAACTTATTTTCTCGAATTATCCGAAAATACAATCATCTGCACGATAGTCCTCTATAAAGCGAAGGAATTCAATCATTTGTCCATTCTTAATTCTCCTTTTTATTTTAATCCATTCTAAGAAGAAATGACCGCAGGATAATTTAAATATAATAAAGACCAACAATGCAAGGACTACATAGTGACGTCAACTGAACATTTCCATTTAAAGTTAAGCAGAAATATCGTGTCTATCATTAATCTTGGTCGTACTATGTTCAGTTATGCGTCAAATTGTTTCTTTTCCTTTTTCTTACACATCCTGCATTTCGAAAATGTACATACGCAGAACGTATCACCTTGATAGGAAGATGCTGCATACGCATGACATCTCGTTCCTCGACAACCGCTGATTCTCCTCGTCACATTGACTTACACTCGTCGGACCGTACATTTCAATCCCGCTTCAGAACGTTTTCTCATGCTAATTTCGCCGTGGCCCGTTTTCATCTCGCACGACGCTCACGTACACCGTCTAAATCAGTTTGTTTGCGGAACGGCGTGCGAAACATTCTACGCTGATGCACCGTATACGTCCGATCATTAACAATAACTTATGCACCTGTCAGATAAGTTGTTGCACGTTAACAACGTATTTTCTGCAAACGTTAGTTTCCACTTGGTATCAACTCGCAAGTAATAATTTTGAAGCTCCTTAAAAATTCTTGATTAAAAATAGATCTTATTAGAATATACGTATAAGAATAAGTTATATTTAGACCTGGGTAGATGTTTATGCAAATTGATATTCCTATGAACAGAACTAAAGACGCGAAAATTTGTTTCACCTACTAAATATTATGACGGATACTGCACTTTGCTTGTTTCGTATATATGTCTGCATATTACGCGCATTCTGTGCATTTCTACTTTTAACGTTTCAATTTGAATTTATGCGAGGCACCGAGGACAAAGGTGAACTAAACCGTATCTTCTCTCGATGCAAGTTTACGTTATTAACTTATTGCAATAAGCTGTATTAATCGTGAAAAAGTGGAGGAACTCGTTCTTTTTTGCAAAACAAACCCAGATAACATAACGAAATCGGTCATTGCGTTGAATATTTTATGCTTACGTTTTTTAGACATTTTTAGTAAATTACTCGATTTGTTGAGAAATTGGGCCCACTTTTGTTTTCAACTTTCAACAAGCTTGAGAAAATAATTAAAAAACAGAGATTTTTCATTTATGTGTAACAGAAGATCGATGAATTAGGTTTTGCACTCGGGGTAATCTAATCTGTACACATTTTAGAAAAAATCGATTTCTTTTTAATTTCTCAAGATACGCGCACAAAGAGAGGAGAGGTTCTATCACTTTCGAATAATGCGATTGATTCCATTCTATCAATGAAGGCATGCCGATGTTTGCCAACCATTTCAACGAGCTTCATTGTCTTTCTTCAATTTTATTATTAGGTTTCATAGCACGCGCAAACGTATAACACATGCGAAATGAAAATAGATTCATTGCGCCTCTGTTACCATGGCCTTCGCTGCATATTTGCTTACAAGGTGCGTCTTAAAAGCATTGTAAACACCACGTACTCTATCTACCAGTTGATTGCGTATCTCGTTTGGCGCGGAAAGAATCGAACTCGCCGCAGTGCCACTTGCTTTATCCATAGCCCGCTTACTAGAACCAAATCTAAACTGTTGTTGACTTACCCCAGTCGCTTGAACGCTACAGTAATTGAAGAATACTCGTTAAAACAGATAACTTTCGATTATTTGGAACATCTAAAAGCAATGTAAAAATGAGTTTGTTCTTCTTCAAATATTATACCGAAGAAAACACATAATGATGATTCAAATGATTATTCATACGCAAGACGAAAATCAAAAATAACAAAAGTGCGTCGGAGGCTTCGTGTTTGAGAAAATCGAGTTTGAAAATTTACGAAGTACAGGGTACGTGAATTTGACCAATTGTCGGCTGGACAGAAATGAACAAGTGACAGGAAGCTACTTTATATAAATAAATTGAAAATGAAGAATAAAATTTTGTAGTTTACACTGTTGTTTTGGGGAAAATGAAATTTAGATATGTTAGTCAAGAATTAGTCCAAGTAGACGTAGATTTTATCGGAAAATGGGACTTCAGATGAAAAGATTTTATTCTACATTTTTTATATATATTTCCATATGTAATATAATTCATCGATTATAGATCATCGACTATCTACTCCTGTCTAGCTGAAAATCAAACGAATTTACGTATACCTCGCAAATTTTTAAACTCGATTTTCTCAAAAAACGAAGCCCCCAATGCAGTTTTGTATATATTCAAATTCTATTAGTTATCGCATGTACAATCAGTCACGAGAATATTTTTCAAATTTATTGCAGTTACAGGCTAAAACTCGCGAAGAACTGCAAACTTATAACGACGTTAACCGATTTCGATGAAACTTTCAGTATGTATATGACTGATATAAATGTCCAAAATGTGTTGTTTAAATTTTTCCAATATTTCTTTTACACATTATCTGGTGAACTAGTCCTTCTGGCTTCTCAAGAAAGCTCAAGTCGTTCGGTCCAATTTTTGAACAGTTATTCTACTTTAAAGAGTGTACAGATATTTTCGTGACTGACTACAGTCAACGCTTACGATAAGAATGAAAAATTATAAGCCATAGAAAAACCCAGTGAACTATTACGCGAACGGTCCAGTTATCCGAACAACTTAATCCTACGATGTATATCTACCGATAAATGAAGTTAAGTTAAAAAAAATAAAACAGAGAAACTCATTTCGTTCTTCCTTAATGTCGTATCTGGAACGATGGCTGAATTAATAATACGCCCCGATCTAACAATAAACGTCGTAACTCGAACGAGTCTCATCGACCTCGTTCGAGGACGGATGAAAAATAATCCGAATAAAAGGAACAAGCAAAATTCGCCATTATCGAAAATTTCACAAAAATTCATTCTGAAAAAGGGAAGAGAGAAGAATTTTTCAGAAAACGTTTTTAAAAGAAGAATCGACGATAGGTATCTGATGGACATGCACGTCGAATTAACGAAGCAGCCCATTGAAACGGTACAACAAAAGTCCGATCGTTCCATGCGGCGCTATATTTACCAGTTGCTTGGGTGTGTTGAAAAATATAAAGAAGCACGCTGTGCACGGTAATACCAGGCTGTGATATTAAATTCGATGCAACGATGGCTCACGGTTGTGGGAATTTGTTTACAAATTGATGATAGCGGCTCTTCGATCGTCCGATGATTAGTTTCCGTTGATGGGACCGAACGAAAGAAAAATTGCATAATTAACGTCGCTCTATGACCAAGGTAATAATGATCGCTTCAAGCTTTCTGATGAAACCGAGGAGTAGCTTAATTTTTTTGCGATACGGTGTTTATCATTTGCTTCGTCGTTATAGATAATTGGCGCAAGATATTCGATATATCTTCAGATATCTCATATTGGGACCACTTTTAACGCGTATTTAATACGTTTAATTTTTTTTATTGGATATATGTTTGCAGTAAATATCTTGTAACTTTTATATCAATTTTTAGATTGGGTTTAAATTTTACCAATATACACTGCCTATCATAAGGATTAATATATCTACTCGTTACGATTGTTGCAAAAGTCTAATTTTTAATTTGTTTAGTATCTTACATTGTACATACGATCGCAGAAGAATTAACAGATGAATTAACAGATTTATAATAAAATAATGAAAAATAAAGGCATTGCGAGGCATTCAATTTAAATTAACGTTATGAAGTGTCCAACTACGTATAACCGGTAATGTAATTATGACAATCATGTCTCGACATAGTGCTAATGAAATTTTAAAATGTACAAGCTTTTTAAGTTAACTTTTTTAAAAAGTTATATTTTAATGCGAAATACATATTTGTCTTATACCTGTAAGTCTTTTGAAAATAGATGATAGATTCACAGTGATTTTTAAGAATTAAATAATGTTTGTGTAATTGTCATGTTGCATCAATTAAATTAATAGGAATCTACATGTAACTGCTGTTATTAATACGTCTTAAGTATATGTAAGAGGATAAGAAAAACACATATTTAATCCCAAAATCAAACGCAAACACAGCTTTGATATGGAATTGTTTGGCAACCTATTCAATTTTAATATTGCTCATCTATAAAAGACGAGAAATATGATTTATCATGTTTTTCACCTGTGGTTGTGCTCTCCGTAAGAGAAGTGAAATATTAATTTCTTTTTTTTTTTGTATCGAACGGTCATCAGATATTACGGTTCGTCTTATTTTTCTCTTTCCAAGTTCTCCCGGTATATATAAAAATCTCGTTAGAGTGAAATTAAATCCAGGAATTTCCATGAGCGTATACTTATCGCTACTTATAGTTCGTTTCATCGTGTATCTTACTTATAACGTATCATGCTCGCATGCTTAATACTCATTGTTGAACTTTCCATTACAAAAAGATATGGTATACATAGCAAGAAAGTTTCGGAATAATCCTATCAATAGTAAAAGCTATCTAGTTATGTAAACTGTCAAAGTTGTAAACTGTCGCAATTAATTTGCGTGTATTATAATTGAGGAGATTTTTTTATTCGCCATAAGACGAAACGGCCAAATGACCAAATTACATTCAAGGTCTTAACTATAATTTTTTAATATTAGCTTTAAGCTTTCTAACATTTTGATTATACCTTTAAATTGATAATTATAAAGAAGCCCGTAAAGAACTTATAAAGAACTTCTTAGGAAACTTTGCTTCCTCTTTTATATTTACAAAATAATTGAAATTTAAAATAATTTAACTGTTTGGCTAGAAGGTACCTACAAGCTCTTTTATTGGAAAGCTCTTCAATTATGCTGCAATTTAATTCCTCATTTTATCTAAATACCATTTTTATCTGAATTGCACAAAGTATGTTAATACAAATATTAAATAATAAATATTGGAGTAAAAAACAAGCTAAATTATTATAGAATGATCCATTTCGATAATCTTTACAATCGATGATATAAATAATGATTGATTAAGAAGCCAATGGTTTTTACCTTTCTGGTTCTAGTTTTAGTTCGTACATCTACTATTCTGTTCACCATATAAATTATACAAGTGTAAGTTTCCTCAGTCGATACTAATTATTGACATTCCTTATCGGATCAGGAATGACCCGAATATGTACATATTCCAGGTACTCCACCGAAAATATCGCTCAAAATAAATTTCTCGATCTATCGAAATTTCATACTTGATAAATTCTCATCCGGTTAATTTTATCGCGTTCATGTGATCTGAAAGACCGCTGACTCGATTAGCCACTTCACATTCAGATAAAAGTTACAAGTATCTAGAAAAAAACGCAATACGAGACCAAGTAGAGAAAACGAAACAACAATAAAAATGATATATCGTTATTATTAAACCGTTATCGTAATACGTTATTAAAAAAATCAAAGAAAATACATTCGGGAGAAAAAATTATCTGGCTGTTCTCTTGGTAATCATTCGTATTATTCTTCGAGTTATTCATTACAATTTATTAAGAGGGCAATATGAATCATATGCGGCTCCACATTACATTTATTAATCTCTCAACTTCATTAAATGAATTTATGATTTTTTATTCATTACATCAATTTTATATTCATATTCATATTCATATTTATGTTCACATACATATTCATGTTCATATTCATATTCATATTGAATAGTTGAGAGATAAATAAATACATGAAACCATAAAACAACAGTTGGCTTACGAAAGTAGCTGAATACCTAAATTTTTAATACATTTTGTATAAGATAAAAAAGAGGCTGGCCAGTGGGCATGTTCGATTAATCGATTTCTATATATGATAAAATTTGAAAGAAATCTGAATTAATTATTTATATTATAAATATTAATAAGCCTCGTGGTACAGCAGACCTTCTTTGAAAGTAAATTATTTTTCTAGACTGTAGGACTTCAACCTATCGGCAATTAACATAGTAGAACACCGTGTAAATAAAAATTTCAAGGAACGATAGAGATAGCGGACAGTCAATTAAAGAGATTGATAACTTTAATGATTTCGCTTCCCTTGATTTTCATTTTTTTTACGCAATCGAGGAAATAATCACCAGTACGTCGCTAGATTTCTCTCTTGAACTTGGGTTTTATCAGTTTCCATTGTTGAACGATAACAAACTCATTACTTGCTTTTTTTCAAAGAAATATGTATTCACTTTTTATGCCATCTTTATACGACAGTATGATTAGCAGGGATAAACTAATCGGAAAGTTTGCAGAGATCAACTATAATCAGCTGATTTAAATGAATCATGCATCGGTAAAATTATCCGCAACGAGTGTACTTAAAGCGCAAACATAAAGATTTCATCCAAACAGTGGCTACAGAAATACTGGTTATTATCAAACGGCGGCTTTTTACAGAGATTCATATTTTTAAAAATATAACTGAAAAAGTAGAGTCTTGACAAAAAATTGTTTTACCCATCAACTATTACGCAAAGTACTATACTATTTCATATTTTATATATTTTCTTATATTAAATGCGTTCTGCGCAATTTTGTAGCTTCAAATTTTCTGTTAATATTCATATCATTGTTTTTTAGTATTTTTAAATATGATTAGAAAAATTTGATATTACGAAAGCGAAGCGTAAAGCCTGATAACGTGAACACGATTGAAATTAATAAATACTATAATCCTTCGAATTTTATTTTTAGAAGAAGAGAGTAAATTTTGTATTATACAATGTTAATTGATACTATCGATACAATTTCGAGAGACGTTTTATCTTAATCTATTATTGGAGATTATCGTGCTTAACAATTGATATGATCTATTATTCCCCTCTTCGCTTTCTGGTTTCATGTATATTTTATATAATTAATCGCAACTTAATCCGCGTTTATTTACTCATTAAGGATTAAACAGTGAAAAAATATGTAAAAAATCGGGTGATGGGAGGAAAATATCTTACACGTTGCTTCATAGATGTTGATTATACAAATATAATAGACATGAAAAGTTGTCGTAATTTCAAAGAGGATAATTTATTATGACGTTATGAATTCATACTCCAAAGTCCATCAAATTCTAAGGATAGAACATAAAAATTAATGATGAATTATTAATGAATTTTTCAGAACTTTCCATCGTCTTGCGAAACAACATAGAAAGGAAACATTTGCAAAGTCATATCCTATAAAAAGCACGTGTTATATGCCAATCGATAGATTACGGAAATATTAAAATTACCCTGTGGGAAATAGTGTAAAAAAGATTGTAAGTCATATGTAATATGAACATAACATCAGTTTCTAAGAAATTAATCTATAAACTATTTGTAATTTACATTTCATTAACTTACATGTAACTAGAGATGAAATGTTACATTAACATAACATTTCCTCTTGGGAAATTAATCTAATAAATCATTCCACATTGTTCGATACATATGCAAATAGTGGTAAAAAATGCAACTGTGTAGCTCTCGCAGTAGTCGCACACTTCCCATGAACATTATCATGTGTGTTAAACGAAACATTTTAAAATTTTATTGCCACTGTAACGACGCCCAAGCATTATGATTATTAATAACTATTATTTGATAGAATTTTGAATTTTTGGAATTTCTTTCTTTGAGTTTTTTGTAAACGTATATAGAAATTGCAAGATGTATATATTTTGCAGATACAAAAGTATTTAAACAGGCAATCATTCACTTTGATAGTTATTATAACATGTTTAAGATTTTTCTACTAATTATTCATAATACTAACTTTTCACTAAATATAAGTTTACAGTAAATACCTTGCAACTTCGAAGTATGCATGTATGTTCTCAAATTGGATTTGAGTTTTGCTGATAGAGTCATATCAATTGTGTCTCATCACAGCGTTAATAAAATTTCAAAATGTTTTATATAATACGCATAGCACACACATGAAAATTTTCCATGGTAAATGTACGTATTTTGCGAGCCAATTTGTATGTATACATATGGATGTATATTTGATCTCTATATCTTTTCAATATCTTCGGATATAGATAATATCATAACATATACTGAAGTCATATATACCTATATATTATGACAAAGTACTTTCTATTTTTAACCTCATCTAATGTCTCACTGATAAACCACACCCGCGGAAATGGACATTCGATAACAGCCTACTATTAATGGCTTCTCTTCAGCTTAACGAACGTAAGACGTACTCGTAAATCTATTTACTTTAATGATCAACGATAATGCGACATATTGACATTTGCAGTTATACATGGGTTTTAATATACCGCATGATCTTTGATTTTCTATCGAAATTACTTCGAAGCGTTGACGGTAAAAAACGAGATCGGGTAATCCGAAAATCCCCAAAAACACAGAGGAATCTGTTTTCAGCCGAATCTTGACGTCATCGCTTGCCGAAGAATGTGAGAAAGCGTGATTTTCGTGCATATTCTCTTGAAATCATAGATGACGCATTTATTCCAAGTTAATATTGACATATTTTTTAGGTCGATTTGTACTGCAATTTTTATCTTGTACCATGAAGTAAGAAGTTAAAATCTTCTGCTTGTTCACACGATTATTTCAAATACATTTTTTCGGCGTCATGAGTTAATATTTGTCCAATCCATAATCAAACTGCCAGTTATAGTGGAAAATTTGTAATTTGCATCAAACGATAAGAAACGGCCACCTGCCTGAGCTGCAAAGATTTTCTTAATTACATTCTGTTATTTTATCCTTTTGGATTGTTTTATTAATCTTGTGCATTATTTGTACAAGCTAAACCAATCTTTTTCCGGTTTGCGTCAGCCACAGTTTATACAATAAGTAATGAAAGAACACATACAAAATGTTCCCGAATAGAACCGTTATCAGTATGGGAAATATTTATGGTAAACGATGTTTCATCAGGTTATGCATTACACCTGTGGGAGAAAAAAGAAAAAGAAATCAAAATTTCCTACAGCTGCTTAAGACAAGAAACTCACAATCAGTTGCCAACTCGAAATTCGCTAATTGAATAAAATACATGCATATATATACATATATTAAAAGGATCAGAAAACGTATTTACGTAATACTTCTCATCGTTTAGGATTGTATGTATTACTCATTACTCATTTTATAAGACTGAATGATAAATTTGATAAGATTTTAGAATAACATGTTTATAAAATATAAATACTTCGGTTATCAATATTTCTAAAGTTAGATGAAAGAATTTAAATGTAAAGAAATGACTAAGAAATGTTTAAGAAACAAATAAATGATAATCCTGCTTCTTAATGACCATCGTGGTTACTTTAAGACTTTCGCGTAGATCCTCCTTTCCTTGAGCAATAAATATTGCAGAACTTGTGAAATGAAATAAAAACTAGGTACTTCCAAGAACGTGTCTGCAATAGAAAGATAGTAAATGTAATATATATATCAGAGAATTCGATAATAAATCACAGCAACAGAGACGTAATTAAATTTACAAAGATAATGCGATAAAAATCATAATAAATACCTTGTAGAACATGGGGTGCTTAGTTTTGATAAATTACCAGATTATCGTTGATATATTATCGGACCAACTTTTCAATCGTATTAAAAATAACTGAAGTATTAAATATGTTTAAATATCAAGAAAACATCGTATTTTTTTTTTTCTTTTTTTTTCTTCTTGCGAAATGATATAATTGCAATAAATTTTACTTTATCAGTCAACATTTGTCGATAATGATTTTCGTGCATTGTTTACCTTGTATTATCTAGTTGTATTGTAAAGTAGCACAGCCTAAATATTTGCATTGCATCATATTACATATGCGTCTGAAATAACAAATAATTTGCATTAGGCTATGTTTAAATATTCTTACTATAATAATGACATTAGTATTATTATTTTTGTATAATTTCTTTGTAATTACTGCGAGCGCAACGTATACACAAAGTAAAATATCGAACAAATAAAGAAAAATATCGAATCGAATATAACAAATTTCTGTGTATATTGCGATTGTTGAAAAACATGATAATGTAGTAAAAACAGTTAATTAAATGGAACTGTATCTTAAATTACAAACAAATGATTCTTTAAAAGATGTTTGATTCATTGATCCATACGAATTATATACTCTTAGTACTTTAATTCGTTCAAAGTCAGATGTAAACTCCATCTATACACATGTACTCTCTTTTTATATACGTTTATATCTCCCACAAACATCATTACATGTATAAAAAAATATATGTGAAGGCACAGCTTTTTAAAATAATCTACTTAAAGTGATTCAATATTCGGAAGGAATTTGTAAATTTTTATTCGTGCATCTTGCGGATCAAATGGCGTATAAAAAAAAAGATGAGAATTTAATTTGGAAGACGGAATCACAGAAGTTATATTCCACAAGGTAATTCTCTTAATCAGTTTCTTTTTCTTAATAATAAAAATTTGCTCGCTTTATAGACACTTGAACGTTGAAACCCTATCACCACGTAGCGGTGAAAAAGTGAAACTAATCACTATTACTGTCTGTATCTAACACCAGTATATATATATCTATCTTTGTCGTACACTATTGCGTTCCTTGTCTACGGAAGATGCATATGCTACCATCTATTTGATACAAAAGTAACAGCAACTGGATAGGACTGGATGAGAACAATAAAGATAGATGACAGCACATAACTTGCACGTAGATAAAGATCGCAATATTGTGCGACAAGGACAGATATACGTACTTGAGTTAGACAAGAATTGCGATAATGCGCGACAAAGACTGCAATAGGGATTAGTTCCATCTTTCCACGGCTACATGATGATAGTGTTTCAATGTTCATACAAATTTTCATTAGTGACAAAAACAGAGAATTAATTTGTGAACTTTTATGATTTCATCTTCCGAATTATATTCTATCGTTGTGTATACTGTCGTGTAAATGTTCCAAACCTCATTTTCATATATAAAACAACAAATTTTATTGAACATTTTGCTAATCTTAAGTTGAATACTCATGTAAACGCACTTTTATGATTTGGAAATAATTGATTGTGTGCCATCTTATAACATTACCAATGTAAAGATTGGTAAAGAAAGCGGAATTTGGTTCTTTGGTGAATCTTTTCATGTTCTGGAGGATATTTTTCTGTAAAATTTTGATGCTGAACGATGGATTCCATTCCCAGAACGCATGAAGGTTCGTTTGTCATAAATTAAATTCTGCTATTTATGATTGGAATTATACTTTATTATAAATTATTACCTGCGACTCTATTCATTTATGTAATTTAATTACCGAATATTTACAAATCCTTATCCAAATTCCTTTGATTAGATTTAGTAATAAGAAACAACACAAGTAAATTTGATATTTAAGCATTCATTTGCTAATAGTTAATCTTAATTTTTCTAGCTTTGTATTGTGTTATATTCTTAGTAAATTTAATGTAATTTGTATTTGTATTGATCTATATAGATATTGAAGCACAAATACGAGAAATACAGTCAAAGAAAAAAGAGATTCAAAATGCATCTACTGAAAAGGACCAAGTAGGGCTAGGAAAGACTGGGTTTTATGATCAAGATATTTACGATGGAAGTAATAATAAATATGAAGGCTATGTTACATCTATTGCAGCCAATGATGAGATTGAGGTAATTTCATTTTTACCATTATGATTGTTTTTATTGTAACATAATAATAAGTTATGAATTGTATTATTTTTTTTTAAGGATGAAGACTATGAACCAACAACTTTTAGTACTAATAAAAGACCAGGCTATACTGCACCAGCAGCATTACTTAATGATGTTGCACAGGTATAATATTTTGAAAACAATATTACTTCTATTATTATTAATGTTGCTAATGGCATTAATAATTTTAATTTAATAATGTTTAATTTTTTTATGCTCCAGAGTGAAAAGGATTACGATCCTTTTGCAGACAGACGACGACCCACCATAGCTGATAGAGAAGATGAATATAGGCAAAAAAGACGAAGAATGATTATATCGCCTGAGCGTGTCGATCCTTTTGCAGAAGGTTGGTACTTTTTTCTTCTTAAGTTAAGCAATTTAAAAACAAAACAGGTAATTAGATATTAAGTGTGTTTATATATTATTATTCTTGTTGATATTTTGGAGCAATATAATGAGTAAAAGAATAGTAATTATGTATTAAATAATAATGAAGATTAATTAATTAATAGAGTTAAATATAATTTTTCTTTTTTAAGATTAAGATCACTTAATGCATATAAGTGCTAATTATATTGCAACAAAATGTGTGCACAATAAAGCTTCTATCACTGCAGTTTATAAAAAAACTAAGGTCATTTTAAATATATTTCTATATCTGGAAAAAAGTCAACTTGATTTTAATGTGGCAAAAATGAAATTTAATTTAATAGATATTATTGTTTTGTTCCAAATTATTAAATAGTCAAGTTGACTTTTTTTTAAATCATTTAATGGTACTACAAATTTGATTATAAAGTATCACAAGTTTCAATAACTGAATGACCATAATATCAATGTCTGTTTTTTATCATTTTTATCTTTATTAGAAAGTAATATAATGTAAAAGATGAACTTAAACTTGGATACAATTATATTATTCAGTTTTCCAAATAAATTAGTAACATAACTTAACATGTTTTAAATGATTTATAAGCAAATATATGAAAACTTTATTTTCATTTATTCGTAATATGATTTAATTCGTTTATTATACATATCATCCCAGACATAAAGTAATTAAATGTTTCACAAAATCAAAATATTTTCATTAAATTATATGAGATTTTATATTAAATAGATAGACTTGTACATAGATGTTCAAAGAAGACATTAAATATAAATATACTACAAAAAAAGTTATTTTTGATATTAACAAATATTAGTATATTTATCTAGTCTGTTTTAATGAATACACATTGAGCAATATGTTTCTGTTGGTGTAGTATTACTAACTATAATAACTGAGATAGAAGTTGTTTCAGATATTAAAAATATTGTTTTATATTGTTTTTATATAAGTTTATAAAAGGCACAAATAATGATCTTTTAGTATATATAGTCAGCTAATTATAATCAGATCTAAATTAGTGAAGGTACAGATTATATGTTGTTTGCACAGTTATTTCCTAAAATATTTTGGTTCAGAATATTTATCTCAGTTATTATAACAGTTAATAGATTTAAAAATTTTTCATGCTTAGATTGTGGAAGGGTTAAGAAATAAATAAGACAGATTGGCTTGAGTGAAAAGAGTGAATGTGATTCTTTCAAATAAATACTAATGTTTACATTTTTTTCCAATCTTAGTGACGGTCTGCACATTTGGAATCATCTGCTTACCGAGGATACTATGTCGAAGGTTAAGCGAGATTGAATTGTCACAGAGCATTACAGTCACGTCGTATAAATGATACAATGAGACTTTTTTTTATATTCAATTATAATTTAATATATTTTCATGAGTTTCTTTTTTCACAAATTTTTTATTTACTGTTTTAATTGCTTACACGTATTATACATATGGGTCGATAAATTCTCATTGTATCACACATTTCTCGTGAGAACATAAATATTGAAACATAGTATGAGTGGTTGGTGTGCAAATACTATTAATAACAAGAATGAGTTGATTTTTAGATGGCTAAAGTATTTTTCGATGTGGAAGACATGAGCAGGACAGTGCTCCCTATGGCACCAAATTTTCACGTACGTATGCTATATGCCATCTGCTGTTGCAACTCTCTCAAACCCGTTGCGTAATTAACACGATATTTTATTCACGATTTATTATTACATTTACTTCTGTAAAACATTTTTATTGTTGCTTAATTTGATGATATATGCAACGTGGAAATGAGAGTCAATTCAGTAGTTTACTTAGAATATACTCAAATATTCTAGGGGCATTTTAACAATAAATATCATTATAATATCGCTAGGTATGTTCAGAAGTTTTTGAAAATTTAAGCATTCATTGAACAAATAACTAATGGTTACGCTCTGCGTGACTTTTGGTTCCTGATTACAGGTGGTAAGACGCCAGACATCGGTTCTAGGACATATACCGTGATTATGCGAGAACAGTTATTGAAAGGAGAAGAAACTGAGGTATATGATCAGCAATTTTAATACGTTCAACTTTTTCATTAATGTTTAAGTAAAAAATATTTAAGATATTTAAGATATTCACATAATATTTGTACTTACAGTTAAGAAAAAAATTAGCAGAAAAAGCCAAAGAGGGAACATTGAAAGCAAATGGTGAACCTAAACCTGCACCTAAGAAAAGAGGTCGTTGGGACCAAACAGATGATGCTCCAACACCTAAGAAACCATCTGGTACAACTGCAACACCAACATCATGGGACAATGCAGATGTAAGTAAATAGATACTTCTGAAACTAATTTTAACATGTGGGAAATAGTAAAAATTATTACCTTTTAAAATGTTATCAGGTAACACCTGCTGCAATTAGGTGGGATGAAACACCTGGTCATGGTAAAGGTGGAGAAACTCCTGGTGCAACACCAGGTGTAAGTACAAGAATGTGGGATGCTACTCCAGGACATGCAACGCCTGGTGCAGCTACTCCTGGTAGAGAAACTCCTTCTCATGAAAAAACTGTTTCAAGTCGTAGAAATCGTTGGGATGAGACCCCGAAAACTGAACGCGGTAAATATAAAGTATATTTTATTAAAAAGATAGATAACAAATCAGGAATAAATAGTTAAATAATAAATGTTTGTTCTATATATTAGAAACACCTGGTCATAGCAGTGGTTGGGCAGAGACTCCAAGAACAGATCGAGTTGCAGGAGATTTAATTCAGGAGACACCAACACCTTCTGCTAGCAAACGTCGAAGTCGATGGGATGAAACACCTTCGAATCAGACACCTGGGTCTATGACGCCACAAACTCCAGCAACTCCTCTTACTACACCACATCAAACTTCAATTTTAACACCTAGTGGTGTAACACCAACGGGACCTAAAGCTATGGGATTGGCAACTCCAACACCAGGACATTTAATGTCAATGACACCAGAACAGCTTCAAGCATATCGTTGGGAACGAGAAATCGATGAGAGAAATAGACCACTCTCAGACGATGAACTGGATGCCCTATTCCCACCTGGATACAAAGTTTTGCAACCACCTGCGGGTAAATCATGCAAAATAATGATTTTTAAAATTATGATTTTTAAAATTATGATTGAGAAATATTTAATTATATCTTTTTATAATATAGGATATATTCCAATTCGCACACCTGCAAGGAAGCTCACTGCTACACCGACGCCTATTGCGGGCACACCACAAGGATTTTTCATTCAAACTGAAGATAAAACTGCGAAATTCGTAGACAACCAACCAAAAGGAAATTTGCCTTTTATGAAACCAGAAGATGCACAATATTTTGATAAGTTATTGGTCGATGTTGATGAAGAAACGCTTAGTCCTGAAGAACAGAAAGAAAGAAAGATAATGAAACTCCTATTAAAAATTAAAAATGGTACACCACCAATGAGGAAAGCTGCTCTAAGACAAATTACAGATAAAGCAAGAGAATTTGGCGCGGGTCCTTTATTTAATCAGATACTCCCTCTTCTCATGTCTCCTACGCTTGAAGATCAAGAACGTCATCTTCTTGTGAAAGTTATTGATCGTATTCTTTATAAACTGGATGATTTGGTTAGACCCTACGTACATAAGGTAAGTTTATACGCCGTATATAATATTTTAACAATTTATATATAACAATAAATGTAAAAATATGATTTATTTTTAGATTTTGGTCGTTATTGAACCTTTACTTATTGATGAAGATTACTATGCTCGTGTCGAAGGTAGAGAAATTATCTCCAATTTGGCTAAAGCAGCTGGTTTAGCAACGATGATCTCGACTATGAGACCAGATATTGACAATATTGATGAATACGTTCGTAACACAACAGCCAGAGCATTCGCTGTGGTCGCATCAGCTTTAGGAATTCCTTCTTTGCTTCCATTTCTTAAAGCCGTGTGTCGCAGCAAAAAGTCATGGCAGGCTCGTCACACGGGTATCAAAATTGTACAACAGATTGCTATCCTTATGGGATGTGCTATATTACCACATTTGAAGAGTTTGGTTGAAATTATAGAACATGGTAATGTGAAACTACCTTTTAGGGTTATTAAATAAAATTTCAAAAGATAATCAGAGGTCACTGATTAATTTATAGGTCTCGTTGATGAGCAACAGAAAGTTCGTACTATCACTGCTTTAGCAATTGCTGCCTTGGCAGAAGCAGCCACACCATATGGTATCGAGAGCTTTGACTCTGTTCTAAAACCGCTTTGGAAAGGTATTCGTACACATAGAGGAAAAGGTCTTGCTGCATTCTTAAAGGCTATTGGTTATTTAATTCCTCTTATGGACGCTGAATATGCCAATTATTATACTCGTGAGGTGATGTTAATTCTTATTCGTGAATTCCAGTCTCCTGATGAAGAAATGAAAAAGATTGTTCTGAAAGTAAGTACCTTAAGTTATAATAAATTATAACATGTTAAATGCATTACAATTACATTACAATATAATGTAGGTAGTGAAACAATGTTGTGGAACAGATGGTGTAGAAGCACAATATATTAAAGATGAAATCCTCCCACATTTCTTCAAACATTTTTGGAACCATCGAATGGCTTTAGATCGCAGAAATTACAGACAAGTATATATTATATAATATTAATAAGCATATTTACAATAATTATAGAAAGCATAAATTTTATAAATCTTAATTTTATAGCTTGTTGACACGACTGTAGAAATTGCAAATAAAGTTGGTGCATCAGAAATTATAAATCGTGTGGTAGACGATTTAAAAGATGAAAACGAACAGTATAGGAAGATGGTTATGGAAACCATTGAGAAAATCATGGGAAATTTGGGAGCCGCGGATGTTGATTCTCGTTTGGAAGAACAACTCATTGATGGTATTTTATATGCTTTCCAGGAACAAACAACAGAGGTTCGTAATATTTGTAATCTTTATAAACAATTTCAAGTTTTACATATATTATAATGAATTTATTATATTTGTTATATTTAACAGGATGTTGTAATGTTGAATGGTTTTGGAACTATTGTGAATACATTAGGAAAAAGAGTGAAAGCATACCTTCCACAAATTTGTGGAACAATTTTGTGGAGATTAAACAATAAATCTGCAAAAGTAAGACAACAAGCTGCCGACTTGATATCACGAATTGCCGTTGTCATGAAAACTTGTCAAGAGGTAAATTCATATTCCATACAGGCATAAATTTTATTAAAATTTCATAAACCTAAATTTTGATAGTATAAAATCATACTTATTTGTGTTATAGGAAAAACTAATGGGTCATTTAGGTGTCGTTCTTTATGAATATTTAGGAGAAGAGTACCCTGAGGTATTAGGAAGCATTTTGGGTGCATTGAAAGCTATTGTAAATGTCATAGGAATGACAAAAATGACACCACCTATTAAAGACTTACTACCACGTCTTACTCCTATTCTAAAGAACAGGCATGAAAAGGTCTGCATTATTTATACAAATATATTTACGTATACATTCAAAAATCTTGAAAAATATAAATTATTTATACTCAAGCTTTTCTGTTTAGGTACAAGAAAATTGTATTGATCTCGTAGGTAGAATCGCAGACAGAGGACCCGAGTATGTATCCGCCAGAGAATGGATGAGAATATGCTTCGAACTTTTAGAATTACTCAAAGCTCACAAGAAAGCGATTCGAAGAGCTACAGTAAATACATTTGGTTATATTGCCAAAGCAATAGGGTAAGTATAAACTAAACATAGAGGATTTATAATATATTACGTTTTAACATCATTTTGAACTTTTTATCTTTTTCTGTGTAGACCTCACGATGTATTAGCAACTCTCTTGAATAACTTAAAGGTACAGGAACGTCAAAATCGTGTATGCACTACAGTAGCTATAGCGATTGTAGCTGAAACCTGTAGTCCATTTACGGTACTTCCTGCTTTGATGAATGAGTATAGAGTACCGGAACTAAACGTACAAAATGGTGTATTAAAGTCTTTATCCTTTTTGTTTGAATATATCGGAGAAATGGGAAAAGATTACATTTACGCTGTTAGCCCACTATTAGAAGATGCGCTCATGGACAGGTAAAAAGAGTATTTATACAAAAACTTAATGTTTTAAATTAGAAATAATTATATAATAATCCAGTTTAATATAACGTTATATAGAGATTTAGTGCACAGGCAAACTGCATGTGCTGCTATTAAACACATGGCACTGGGTGTTTACGGATTTGGTTGTGAAGACGCATTGATACATTTATTGAATCACGTATGGCCCAATGTTTTTGAAACTTCACCTCACTTGGTGCAAGCATTTATGGACGCTGTAGATGGTTTACGTGTCGCTCTTGGCCCAATTAAAATACTACAATACACTTTGCAGGTAAATCATACAACACATTGTATTCAAGATATTAATATAATAGATATTTTCATAATGTTTTCACAGGGATTGTTCCATCCGGCACGAAAAGTACGAGATGTATATTGGAAAATTTATAATTCTCTTTATATAGGTGGACAAGATGCTCTTGTAGCTGGTTATCCGCGAATTATGAATGATCCAAAGAATCAGTATATTAGATACGAATTGGACTATGTTTTGTAATGATTTTAAAGTATATGTAAGAGATGTTGTATCATACATTTATATAATCTCCGTAGAAATTAGCATCTTTCGCTTATTATTGTTTATAAACCAGCTAAAATAATTGTATGTTCTTAAATGTGACGCAAAAGATATAGACAACAGTATTTATTTCTTGGACTTCTTTAAACAAATTATATATAAATTCTTCTAAATTAGAAATTGATTCTGATTACAAATTTGCATAAAAAGAGATATTTGTCAGTTCGTATATAAATAAAATGTTTCGTATTCTAAACAATATTGAATTTATTTCGAAGCGTTATTTCGCTTCAATATCTATTTAGTTGTTCCCTTAAATTTTATTATATTGTAGTAAAAGAGAAGTATGATTATTTTAATTTTACATAAGATGTATTTTCTTCATTTACAATGTTAGAAAAGTTCATATAATTGTATATTTACATAAAAATAAAACAAAATGAACTGTATTCTTCATGAAAACAATATCATAATGAAAACACTAACTTGATCTTTTTTCAATATTTTATTTTTGAAACTTAATTTGTTAAACTACTAAATGACACTAGTGGCAATTTATCTTTAAATATTTATTTGTAATTTTTAAGACAGTTTAATATTTTATAATATATATTGTGTAAAACATTCACATACTGAACTTATGTATTTATATTACAATTTTTAAGTATCATTAGAGAATACAGTCGTGTTTGTTTTACATAATATTTGCTTCTTATCTATGAAACATTTATCATAATATTTTTTGTATAAAAATTGCGTGTGAAATGTCTGTACCTCCAAATAGATTTTTTTTAAATTGGCATAAAGCCAATTGACATATACATATGCATACATCACTGTATTCATGATATTTCTCATCTATTTATGAATTCAATACAATTCCTTTAAGTTCGGTTCTGACAAAGGTGCAGTATATATATATTTTATGCATATTACTATTGTATATACTTTCAAATCGGAAATCAAGCAAAATTTAAAAGCTAAGCTCTTAATATCGTTAACATAGTTAAATTATATATAAAGGCCATCTTTTTATCTAATAGCACTTTCAATAACGTATACATATATCCGTAAATTAGTATAATAAGAATGAATATATCGTTTATAAATGTGACAAAGTAAGTAAAACTAGACTTTCTTCTACAATATTTCATCATAAAAAAATAATTGATTATGAGAAACACATAATACACATTAAAAAGCATATACCGTTTATAAAATTAAGATAATAATCTTCATTTTAATGAATTTTAAACATTTCTTTTTAACGAATATCGTTATTTCAAAACAGTTTTTGACAAAGCGTTTAATATTTTGTATTTATTAAAACATAACCATAAACACAATAGAAGACTAATATAAGAAGAACAACCAACTAAAACAGTATAACAAATTAAAACTTAATACGAATCAATTATTTCGTAATAACATCTTGTATAAATCATTTGTTAAACAGAACTTTGGTATAAGAAGTACATAGAACTATTAGCTGATGTAACAGAAGCTGTTTCTGTGATGAAAACGCTAAGAGTAGCTGATTATAGAATCACACTGATATAACATGTACACTTTATAAAAATTTCAGGCTAAGTACTTATTCATATGCATGAATTTGTAAAAAGCAATATATAAATGTGACAAGCAACCCCTTGTTAGTCTTCTTTTTCTTTTTGTATCATCTCAAGTTTGTATGAATTTTACGATACATTAAACGGATGTTTCCAATTTTAATTTGTATATAATACAAGACACACTTTACAAAAAACTATCTGCAATCAAGTTTGTTAATAAAACTTATTAACATAAGATGCAATTTCTTAACATATGAAAATTACATGTGATTCTATAAAATATAACTTCGCAATTTATAAGATACCTCTCCATAATTGTTTAAAATATTAAAGAGCATAATATCATTAAGTATTAAGTATTTATCTCTCCTTATGCTGTAAAAAATGAATAAGTAACGAAATATACGTACATGATTATTGTGAAAAATATTATTTATAGAGAAAAAAATCGATAAATATCTCAAGCACGCGTAACTGTAACATACAATTTTTGATGAAAACTAAATATATCTCACTTGCATTCTTTTGGACTAAGAACGTTTCATTTCACACATACTACATGGAAATATATTCTCCGTTTATCTCTCGTTGTAGTGTGATAAAATTTACAATAGAATATCATATCTCGTATTCTTGATAACTTTGGTAAATGACTATAGAATGTGAAGGCTGTCTCTCTCTCAGTCACTTCTACAACTAATAAGAGTTTTATTACGCTAAGGAATTTTTAAAATATATGGAAGTCAGTTTCAGCTACTTTCATTATTAAATATATATAATAAATTCTTTTTTGAAAATCAGCATACGTAATTTAGTATCGCGGGTACAGAAAATAGCACTGTAGTATTATAGTGGAACATTTCTCTTTTTTTTTTCAAATCCTGTTGCATCTTATGTTCGTTAGGAAAAATTCTGTCTGAACTGTTAAAATTGTAATCTATAAAAAAATACATCGAAGATTATGTATGTTTGATTTTGCACGTTTGTATATACGACGTAAACGAAGATAGTCAAAAAACATGTTTCTCAATTGATATCATATATACGTTTAAGAAATTTTTAATAGATGTTCAAATATCGTTATGAAATTCAAAAGGAAACGCATGTGATTAAAGTGATATGATCGAAAAAAATTTCAATCAAAAAGGTGCAACGATTGCCGATGCTTCACCTCTACTTGTCGGCAATGAAGCACATTCATGCCATTTATTTGAATGGGGATCGTAACATTCAACTGTAGAAATAGTAATTTGCGTCCGAAAAAAATTGATTTCCTGACACTGTTCACCTCCTATAACATAAAGCCTATTATCGGCTGCCGCAATTGCAGGGTATGATCTACCCATATTCATAGGCGCAACGGTACTCCATTTGTTCTGGAATAAGAATAATATTATAACGTACAAAAGATTTAAATAACAACATTATAATATATAAAAAAGTAAACCACCTTTTCAAAGGAATATCGTTCAACGGCCGTCAAAACTTCTTGATTTTTATTAGTACCACCGACAACGTAAATATATCCATCAAGAATAGTAATTCCCATTTGTGAACGCGGGGTAAGCATTGGAGCTAAATGAGTCCATTCTCTTGTTACTGGATTGTAACTCATTAAATCTTGACTATGCCTGTTATTATGTGTACAACCACCGACTACATACATTAATCCTAAATATGTTAAAATATAAAATCATATTCTATACCTTCATTCAAAAACAAAGGATTATTTCTATAATTAAATTCATTCACCTTCATAAGCAACTACTCCCATGCTGAATCTCGGTTTAGGAAGTTGCCCATCAAGTGTCCAAGAATTAGTTATTGGATCATATATCTCTATTGATCCACCAATATCTTCACCCACCCAGCCACCAAATGCATATAAGCTATTATCCAAGGCACAAAGTCCAAATTCACACCTAGGTTCTTCCATACAGGCAATCGAAGTCCATACGTTATCACGTGGGTCGTAACATTCACAATTAGCAATAATACATGATTCAAGTTCTCCACCAACAACGTAAACTTTACCATCTAATAATGCGACCCCTGGTAATATTCGTCCTATTCCAATAGGTGTTACCTTACTCCATTCACTATAAAAGATATTATCATTTAATGATTTAACATGTAATATTTTATTGTTTAATGATTTAACATGTATTACTTTTAATCTGCAAATTAATATTAATTAGTATGTATGAATGGAAATGTACCCGGTAAATATATCATATTTTTCGATTGTTTCATAAGTACTTTCAGCAGCTCTACCCCAACTACCTGCTGAATGTTCACGCCGTAATCCGCCAATCACTAAAATGTTTTTCTTAGCACAAAGTCTAGGTTGTGCGTGAAGAGGCACAAGACATCCTTTATTTGATACTAAATCCTTTTGTATAGATCTTAACGCAACGATGAGACTCGCGTCTTTACATTCCAAAATAAATCGTTCCAATCTCGCTAATGAACACAGCCGTAAACGTATATGGCTTAATATCTCAAATACGTAACATCTTCTTGTTGGTATATCATGAACAATCCAATTATATGCTGCTTGGAAGACCTAGTAGTGTATCAAAAGATCATAATGTAAATAATATTTACTATTATTTGAACTATTAAGTTTATGTTTTCAAGAGTACATACAGAATGTTTCGGAACGGGTAGTATAAGCGGATATGGATGGATTCCTTACGAGAACCAAATCGAAAATATAGAATAATAATATTTTGTTTGAGACTTAGTTTCTGAGAAAATTAAATTTAAAAATACTTTGCATGCGTGAGACACTTGCCACACTTAGATTGCTCCGTTCCTATGCTTATGATCATGCAAAGATTAGCAATATCACGCTTGATTTTGGTAGAATGGTGACCTGGCCTACAAGATCATTGGATCATCACTGGATCATCACTGGATTATCACTGAACCACACAGGCATTTGAACTACGGATTCTAAATTTATTGACATTAGTTTATGCTTCGGTGATTCGGAAAGTAACAATTTTTTTTATAGTAAAATAAACGACAATTTCAATAATTTTTTCATTAATATAAGTTTTAATTCTGCTAAAACATAGTATTAGTCAGTATCCTTCATAATATGGTCAAAATACTAACATATAATGCAATCGGTTAAGTCAAAAGCATTACAAGTACCCGCGTACACGAAAAATTTTAGAACTTAATTTTCTCGAAAACGAGGCACCAAACAAAAAGTCATTTTTTTATATTTTCGATTTTTTTGTAGAGAATCTCTACCCATGCCCACTTGTACTACATGTTCCAAAACAGTCTATATAAGAGTACAAACCTGGAATTCAGTATCAATATGAATATAATCACTACTGAGAAAATGAACAAGATGTTCTTTTGGCAGATCCAAAAATTCTTCCTCTTGAGATACTTGAGGAAAATTGACTTGTATAAAGCGTAGGGCAGTTTCCAGAAGATCTAATCTGTTATGCGCTTCTGCAAATCTATTTAGTATAAATATTTTAGAGAAATAGTCCTTTACAATAATCTAGGTATATCAGACAAACCTACAATTTAAAGAATATATATTTTGCTTAGTCTTGCTCATCTCACCTATAAATCCCAAGGGCATTTGAATAATGCAGTTGCTGTTTCAAGTAAGTAATGCAACCAAACACTACTTCATCTAATTCTAGCATATCAGCAGCTGCAAATAATTCTTGAACATTGTCCTGGGTAATATCAACATTCCCAGTATAAATGAAATCCACCAAGAGGGAAAGTATATTAGCTGATACTGAATGAATTTCTACTAATTCCTGTTGTTCTTCCACCAAGCCACCAGTGAACATAGCATTAAAATAAGCACTTCCTGCTGCCAAAACTGATCTATGTGCTCTAATAATGCTTCCACCAGCGACCAGGCCTACATCACTAAACTGATTTTTTAGTCTTTGGGTATTTAAATTCCTTAAAACTTTCGGAGCATATTCCCCCACAGCATAAACGGTATTGGAAACATCAGAAGTTTGTTTTACTGGTTGTGTTGCAAAACCCATATTATTACAGTTATGGCCATTCTTTATTGGTGGCACTGCACCATCCGCCATGAAACTATCAAGTTGTCCTTTATCTGCAGTTCCTAATAAAACAATTATCTCCTTCACTTTGTGCGATCATAATTTTTATTTGAACACTTCATAAAAATAATTCTTCCTAATTTTATATAATTTTACAATGTACATTTTGGATTTACAATTAATTTATTATAAAGTAGAAAATTGTTAGTTTTTAAATATTATTAAAAATTTAAGTCATCTAGAATCCAATATAAGAAAAATAAAAAATATGACAGATAATGGCAACTATATTTTAATCGAATAGGTTCATTTATTACATTTACGTACTAATTATATTACTTCAGGAAATGCAGTGACTTAAACAATTCGATTAATTAAAAAATGATATATAGTATATACTTACGGCATATACGCGAAAGCACCTTATAGACGCTTTGAAACGATTTTGTATTATTTTTCCCTTTTAAACGCATCACTACCACCACATTTTCATGTAATTTTATTGCTTAATATCGCTCTTTATTTGGTTCATCCCTTTCTTGATTCCACCAATTATTCACTAATTCGGTAATAAGAAATCTGACATATGTCAAATAACCTATTTAATGTATGAAAGTAGCTACAAAAGAATCACTAATAAGAACGGTATATAATACGTTTACGAAACAATTTACGAGCATCAACAAAAATAACATGAGCTTGAACTTCTTCTAAACATAAGACTACATATGTATACTCTACTTGTAACTGAATAAGAACACCGACTTTTTCCTTATTTCTATATATCAAAATTAAAGCTTTCTATTCACTCATTCTACTCGTTCGATTTTGGTAATTCAATTATAAGTTCATTGCCTTTCAGTTATACCAACAATATAATAAGAGTATATCTATAAACGTACCTATAAACGTAATCGACATATACATATATATATTTAATTTTTTATTTTATTTAATCTTTGTTCTCACACAAATATAATTTTACATACATACCGTTCAATAAATAAATACTTTAATGTTTTTCAGATCAGCTAATTCAATATTTGTAGTGGTACGAATGATATTTTACCTATACCTCCATTCATTATGAACAGGAAATATAAATCATCTTGTTCTACTCAAAATTGGGTTTCATGTATCATAGCTTCAAAATACGATATTTATAAATTGTTGTTTCCATTTTTCATATATACATATATTACTTAAAATAATATTCATATAGTTTCATTAGTGATTTAACATGTCTATTATGTCAAGGAGAAGGAAAACCCCATCGAAATTAAAGGTAACACTAATTTTGTACCACATTTTTAATGAATAGGAATACNNTACTATTCGAAATTACCAGTGACTGATTGTCTCAGTTTACCTGTTACCGGTTAGTATCAGTAATTTTAAAAATATTTATTGGCATATTCGTTCTACTTAAATTATATTAATTAAATTGTATAATTTCTAATTAGTCTAATATAATAGTCTTAAAAAGTTATTTAAGTAAAAAATAATATATTATTTTCTTATAAGCTATATATTATTATATTTTAGCTATTTGACATAAATCTATAAATTGTTGTAATACTTAAGCAAAACTTTTACATTTTAATAATATTACACAAACGATTAAATATTTTTCATCATTAATGATTATGTAATTAAACTTTATTCTTAGAATTGGCAGCAGAGTTGTTTACTGAAGTGAAAGGTGGTTATACACTTGAAAGATTAGATGTGGAAGAGGCTAGCAGAATATCTAGAAATGCATGTGTTTCGCCATGTTCCCTTGTTTTAGCACTACTGTATTTGGAAAGATTGAAAGATTGTAATCCAGAATATCTTCAACAAGTGGCACCTTCTGAGCTCTTCCTTGTTTCCTTGGTATTATGTTTGCCTCTAATAAGATTAAATTAACTATTGAGGATTATTATTATTTAAAATATATTGTTTTTTATTCTATAGATGGTGGCTAGTAAATTTTTAAACGACGAAGGAGAAGATGATGAAGTTTTCAATAGTGAGTGGGCACTATCAGGTGATCTGACTATATTACAAATAAATCAGTTAGAGAAAGACTTTCTCAAAGCTATTGTAAGTAAATTAAATATACTACTGAATTTATGATGTATGTTATTAATAAGAAATCTTACCAATTATACAGGATTGGACTGTTTTTGTTCATAATCAAGAATTTTGGGAAAGACTACAGAAATTAGAGAAAGATGTAGCTTACAGAGAAGCACAAAAAAGAGGCTGGTTTTCATATACAGAATTAACTTGTCTAATGGATTCAATGCAATTAATAGCAGTAGCACAAGCTGTAGTAAATATGTCAACCATTTGTTTGGCAACATATACTGCAGGAGTAATTACTCTTTTAGGCTCTGCTTTAGTTGCGAGCTACCTTCCAGGAACAGTACTTAGTCCAAGACAAACAAATAATTCTACAGATATGAAAACAGATTTTAATCCTGTAATGGATATAACCTCATTGCCAATTGAAATTGAAAGTATTTCATCAGAAGATATTTTAATTGATGATTTTATATATACATCCTTAAGTTGCAATCAATCTCAAGAAGATTGTGGATATGTTAGAATAAACGAGGCTACTGATGCAAATTGGAAATGGTGGTTAAATTCTATGATGATATGGCTACCAGAATATTCAGGTCTAGAGTCGACAAAAACATTGCGTACAGCAAATGATAAAACCGAATATGCAGATACGTCAATGGCAACAAAATTTTTATTCGACATTACTATGTCAGACGAACCTTTTATAAAATTTTGGAAACAAATATTTGGGATTGATTTGGAAATTCTTCTGCACGACTGGAGATATTACGCGAACTGCGTTACAAAATTGACATTTGATCATCAGCACTGAACATCACATATCAAAACTTTAAAAATTTAACAGTCTATATTAGAAGAGTTTTCAAAAAAGGTATATATATTTTTTTTACTAACTTGTAACTGGCAAAAAAAATTTCTTTACTAACAAATCATTTTTTCAATAAAGAATATGAAATATGGAGGCATTAGTTTTTTCTTAATTATGACAACCTTTAGGATATAAGCTCTACAAACAAATCTAAATAATAAAAAGAAAAATGATAATGTCAGAATATAAGATACAGGATAATCTATCTGTTACTACTGCTATTTATACAGTTTTGACAATACATTTACAATTACTTTATACATTATGTATACATTAAATGCATTCACTTTACAGAAATTACACAATATTACATAAACGCTATGATTGTCATAAATTAATGTTGTAAATAATTACGAAACTTGGTCTTGAGTATATCGTAAGTTGATTTTTTTTTCTCTACCATTGTACATCAATTTACTATAAAAAGTAAATATTGTAATAATAGTAAAAGTTTTTAAACGTTTAATATTTATAATTTCAACCACCGTTATGAAAATAGGAAAAAATAGGAATAGGTGTCATCCCGATAATGCAGCCAATTGTAACTCCGATAACACGTCCCTGGATTATTAAAAATTATTTTGTTATTCATTGTAAATTCTTAATTGAAACGTAATGTAAAAGTGAATGTATCATACCAAATTAGCGGCTGCTTTTGTTCTATGTAGATTTAACTGCATGGGAGTAAGTTTTGGTGCTTTAAAACCAACACTTTGAGCAAAACGTTCTACATAATGTACAGATCCAATTCCTATTATATCAGATATCGTATTTCCTAACGCGGCAGCTGCCATAGTCGATATTGGAAATTTTTTATTCAATATTATTTCAATTTGATCTCCCTGAAATGACAACATTACAAACTCGAACATACGTAATATATATCCGTAATACATACAGCAACAATCATGATGAAGTTGTCAAGAAAGCCAAAGCCAATGAATGGAATTGCATTTGAAATTGCAACTGTAAGAATGTCATATCTCATTATATAATATTAATTAAACATCTTTCACAATAACAAATTCAAAAAATTATTATATTTTATTACATAGATTATTTTAGTAAATAATTAAAATTGAATTTATATGTTTCTTAAATATATTTTGTTGAATATTAATATTTAAAATTCATACCTAACACTAGATCTTTTGTAGTTGGTTCTGGAACAGTTTTAACTGCAAGAGGAAAATGGAAAATGTAAATGTGTGTCATTTTATAACATGATATAATAATAACTAATTAATGAGTAACTATGAAAAATATGATTCTTTTGTTAGGACACGTAAACTGACAAGGGTTCATGCATTTATTTTTTTATATATACAAAACTTACACATGTTTAATAATTTTGTAAGTGATAAGGAAGTTATTAAAGATTAGTATGAAATGATAACATTATATAATTTACATGAGGAACATTTACTATAGTTAATTACCTAACAACAAATAAAAGAAAATCTATAGGATAAGTAATTAACTAATTAAGTACACAAGATTCTGAAAAACAAAATTTTATTCAAATAAAAGTACATTTTTTTTATCTAAGAAGTACTTACGTTAAAGTTTGCTATATATATATTAAATATATCTGTATTCTGTGTAAGATTAAGTTAAGTATTCTGTTTTAGAATATGTTCTACAATATAAAAAGAACATTTAGCATGCAAAAACATGAAACATTCTACATGAAAATTTAGTAGAAGTAGCAAAAATTAAATTGTACAAATATTTTAACATGATCTTTTTTTATATAATGAAAATTTCTAAAATTATTTACCTAAATGTTCAACTTATTTTTATACAGGTATCTGGCTGCATTCATTATGTTCATTATTGAATTAATGGATGAAACTCATAAAGTTCTTGTAAAAAATATGCTTTTTTCAAAGTGTTCATCATTTTAAATCATAAATGTATCCAAGTTACTTAATGAAATTGTGAGAGTTATTATTTAAAAATAGCATATATTTGTTTAAAAAAATGTGAAATGTATAAAAAAATTTGTGTTAAGAAATGTTTCTTTATAATATTGTAGTAGCATAAACAAGCAGTTGCTGAGATGCAAATAATAAACAAGCGGTTGCTGTGGTACGAATAGAAGACACGAAGTTGCTAGGGGATGGTAAACGAATTGACAGCAGAACGAGCTGAGAAGCTAAATAGTGCAGACCATGTTGTCCATATAGTGCTGTAAACGAGTTGCCAATCAGTTGTTTAATTGCTTCTTAATTATAACACGTCGTTGTGATTAGTTTATGTTAAACAACCACTGTTTTCCTGTCTAATCATCATCTGTTAATACTTTCATCGTTAATAAACTAACTATAATAATTCACAATACTACAATATATTGTTTAAAAAGAGTATAAATAATATATATATATAAACATAACTTAAATAGTTTTAATTCCCCTTAAGCTACCATATAGCATTATGTATATTGTGTTAAAAACAATAGTAAGTATGTACATGTAATGTAATATATTACCTAAGTGTGGCTCTGTAGTTGTATTTTTAAAACATCCAGAAAGTTCAGTTAGAATAGAAGAAATAAGTAAAAGAATTAAAACAAGAATGTAAACTTACAAATTGATGTCCATGTAGAATGCAATGAAAGAAAATTTGTTATACTGTTAAAGAATAATGAAAATTGCACTGAATCATAATATGATAATAATAAATATTTTCACCTTTGAAATTCAGATCATTAATAAAAAAAAGAGTTAAATCTTAGTAATATAGAATTCTGTTATTGCAATTTACTTTAGTAATGATGCAAAAGCTATTATATTTCATTATAAAGTTATAAATTGTTAATTATTGATCATTACAAAAATTAAATAATGTTCTTAAGCCTCTACCATACTTACGCATAAGCCATTCTTTTGGTACAGGACAATAAGTGCCTGTAGGATCCACATCCCCTAATGATATTTTGCTAGGCCTTCCAAGTTTACACCATCGAAAAACAGCTAATTGGCCTTAAAGGAATAAAAGAATAATTCTCATAAATGTTGTACAAGCAAAATTCATTCATACACTATTCATCAGATTTATAAAAAATAATTCTATTTTAGTGGTAAATAAATTGCAGATTTTTATGCTTTTATGAAAAATTCAAAAATATAAAAGTTCATAAAATGCACATAATATGTAAAAATATATAAAATACCCGAAATAGAATACTTCTATAATATTTCATTTGCAAAACAATTGTCTACCTACCTTCTTAATTATATTTATAGAAATATGAATTAATATAAATATCCGCAGTCTAATAATAATCTGTAGAAAAAATAATTACGTTGATATCCAGCTCTATCCTCTTCCGATTTATATTCTTCAAGAACTTTTAAAAAAAGATCTCGTTCTTCCAAGGTAAGCTTAGAGGCTACTTCTTTCACCTTTTCCTCCGTTAAGGATTCAGGAAAATTTATTTTGCTTCCCGCGCTATAACATATCCTCGGTATGCTCCACGTATCAACAAGAAACGAAAATAAAGAATGCTTTCCTAACAGAAAATTATCCACGCAACACAATTTTTGACGACTGTGATAAAATCGCGATATATTTCTACTAAAATACATGATTTCCCACGGGATAAATACTGTTTGACTAGCTAAAGTCGCAAGCACCATACACGTCTTTACGAAAACGAGTATTCCCTTCCCTTCATGATATTTTAAATCAAATTTACGTGATTACGAAGGCATGTATAGTACTAAAATCAATAATTGTGTTTGTCTACTAGTGATAAAGATACACTACGCTATTAACATTTAAAGATACGTACACATACACATATCTTGAGTTACATAGATACACTGGCAGTGACTCAATCTTACGCCATTGTGAAGTCACATATTTAATAATATCTTAAACATCAAAGAATGAAATCAAAAAAACATCATCGATAAGTTCCAATTATCTTAATCAGTTAATAATACTTTATTTTTGTTTTTCAAATATTTGATCTTTTTTGTAACATCTGTAGTAACATAAAGAAATTATTACATATAAAAAACAACTTGCAATAATTTTATAATTAGATGTTAAATATTTGCAATATATATAATATCATATACCAGATATGTATATTAGAATATATATTACTTCAAGTGTAAGTAGCTTCTTAAAAGTAGAAGAATTGTAATTAATATCATAATTTATACAACCTTGACTTGAGAAAAATTTACAAATCAGAAAAAGGAAAACGTTTAAGAAGCGCTTTTATTTATAAATTATACAATATTGTCATTAATTATTTATTAGTTTAATATTATTTTACATCATCTTTCTAATCGTACTGTTTTAATACATGGCTTTCCATATCTCCGTTTAGCTTCATCAAGGAAGGCATTTTCCATTTGTCTCACGATTTCGTTAAAAAATAGATTCGACAAATGCGAATGAATTAATGACTTAAATTCAAACGACAAAGAAAAATCAATGACGCAAGTTTGTGCATTATTTTTTAATCCTGGACTGAAAAGCCATAACGTATTTAAATGATTAAATAATCTACCATCTGAGCATTCAGCTTTTACGAAACGCGGCCGCATTGTCGTCACTTTTGATGTATAACTTTCATTTATAGGTGGAAATCCTATTACTAAGTTCGCTTTGAGCATATCATCATTTTTGTATATAACGTCAGACTTTTTACAAAATGGTACAAAATCTTTATAATTTTGCACGTCAGCTACGACATCGTATATTTGTTCCATTGAGAACCTGCGTATATAAAGAACTTGTCATAATATTTTTTGTTCCTTCGTGAGGTACCGATCAATTTAAAATTGACAATTCTTACACTGAGGAAACTCACCCCACTAATTTACGACCTTCATATTCTTTTGTTTTCGCAATCATATATATTCTTCCTATATATTGTTTGTTAAAATTTTGCTTATTTTGAAGAACTGCATTTTCAAGCAATAAAATTGGTCTGAAAATGACATAGGTACTTCTATCATTGAAATTAATTACAAAATTAAAAAAAATCTCTTGATTATGCATTTAAATGGTTCACCGAAAAAAATGTTATTTTATTATTCTTTAATTATAAAAACAAATTTTATATTTTATTTTAATAATTATAACACATTGTTACTTACATAATATTATTAAAAGGAAAGTTTTAAAATTATGAGAAAATATATATGCGAGTGAAATGATAGTGACTATTGTTTAAATTTCTAAAAATATAACATTTATCGAAATATTTAGGAACGCTTGCAAGTGAAATGTACAAATATTAGTTAGGTTATATATTATAATAATTTGTTTCATATTATAAATTTCCTTTTCTTATGATTATTATATTTAGTATGTATTGCATAATTTAGTATCTACGATTATTTTAAGAAATTATCTTAATGATGGTAATTTAGGAAATAGAATACACATATGAAACATAACCTAGACGAATGAATAGTATACAATTTATACTGAATGGAATATTTAAAATAAATAGATACGAAAAATATGTTACCTATACATGATGGTACAAGTTGACAATTCCACTGCATATAACATACATTAATAAAATTTATATATACAGGCATATATACATCATATTTTTATATATGCATGCGAAAACTTTGAATGTTATCAATTTTTACAAATACATTTCGTTGGTTTTTGTCTAATTTTAAGCATTTCATCCAATTAAGATATATTTTATATTATCCATGTTTAAAAGTACGAATAAATTTTTTGAATTATTCAAAGTGGAACTACATAAAAAACTGATAAGAAGCATATAGATACATTTAAAAATAATAGGCGATATTTATAATTAAATGTCAATGAGTAATATATAATGTATAACAAATTTAGTTTATATAATAAAATGAATCCATATTTTAATCTAGTATGTTAATTATACTACACAAAATATATTTGGGAGTTGTGTAATGCAGATGTTATCAACAAATAAAATTTTTTTAATTTTAAGCGATTCTATTGAGTAACTCTTGCGTGTCATTGGCATTGATATGAAATTTGACAGTGGGTTAAAACACATTTCTATCCAAGCAAAGATCACAGATAGGTTGGTACATCCTCACGTGCGTAGCTTACATAATACAGGTACCGCAAACGTCTTCATCCTAATTCATTTTTTAAAAATGGCTGGTATTACACCGCAGGCTTGCAGAAATGCACTTCGGCAAGTAAGTATTGGTAAAACTCATATCGATAATTAAATAATTACGTTTCCTTAATTACAGATTCTTTTTCCTTTTATGTTGCAAAGTGTTGTGCAAACCTACAATAAAACCTAACTTCAATCTATCACCGATGTCAATTCCATTGTTTTTTTCGTTTATATATTTTGACATTTATACTTAAACATTGAGAACAATGTCACAACAATGAGAACAATAATTAATTAAATAATGTTACGCGATGCTTTTGTCTGAACCATTATTTTATTTTTTATTTAATTTAGTGTAATAATTGGACAAACTGTCAGTATATAATTCTAGTTTCTTACTTTATTAATAAATAATTTTTTATTGTCAATGAATTCTTTATTAGCAAATATTCAAATAGAACATATTCAATTAAATAAATACTCCGTTAAATGTATTATTGTATTTGTGAGAAAATTTCGTAACTATAATTGGCACATAATCAATAGTATAAGATTAAATACATCTATCTAATTAAATAAAAAAAGATAACAGTATTTTATACAATAATTCATATTAACCAACTATTCTTATTTAAATTCATTATTATATTAGTCTTTATTGATTTAGGTTAGAAGATTTCATATTTCTGCAAATCAAAATGCTGCAGCCAAATTAAAAACTTTTGCTGTGTATCGTTGGAATCCAGATAAGCCAGATGAAAAGCCATATATGCAAGAATATAAAGTGGATCTAAACACGTAAGTTTATTTAAAAATTTTTTTTATGATTCTGTATTATTTTAATTCAAACTCTGTTATAGCTGTGGTCCTATGATATTGGATGCATTAATTAAAATTAAAAATGAAATTGACCCAACTTTAACTTTCCGTCGTTCTTGCCGTGAAGGCATTTGTGGTTCTTGTGCTATGAACATTGGTGGTACAAATACATTAGCATGTATAAGGTATATGCTAATTACCTTTATTGAAAAATTTTCAATAATAACACAAAGTTAGATTTAAAATATAAATCATGATTGATGTTATTTCAGCAAAATTGATACTGATACAAATTCAACTAGTAAGATTTATCCCCTACCACATATGTATATCGTAAAAGATTTAGTACCAGATCTGAATAACTTTTATAACCAGTATAAAAGTATACAACCATGGTTGCAACGTGGTGATGGACAGGAAAGTGGTTCAAAGCAATATTTGCAGAGTGTTGAAGACCGTAAAAAATTGGTAATTAAATATTATAATTGTTAATGGAATTTTATATTTTTTATTCTAATGCAATAACGTGTAGTAATTAGTAATAGTGCAATAAAATATAATTTTTTGTAATATAGGATGGTCTCTATGAATGCATCTTATGTGCTTGCTGTAGTACCTCTTGTCCATCATATTGGTGGAATGGTGATAAGTACTTAGGACCTGCTGTGCTTATGCAGGCTTACAGATGGATTATTGATTCACGTGATACCAAAGCAAAGGAACGTCTCGAAAAAATGCGAGACCCATTTTCAGTATATCGTTGTCACACTATTATGAATTGTACTCGTACTTGTCCAAAGGTAAGTTTAAATAATCTAAAAGATATAATTCTTCAGCGTAAAATTAATATGTTTTTTTAAAGGGTCTGAATCCTGGCAAAGCTATTGCAGAAATAAAGAAATTGTTAGCCAATATTAGTGAGAAACAAAAACCTGGCATTGATGCTGCTGTATAAGTGAAAAATGAAAATGGAATTAGTTAATCATATGTACTTTTCGTTCATTATAATTAAATATGAAAATATGTTTGATTAAATGAAAACGTATAAATATAGTTAATTTAAATTATTTAATAAAATAATATATAGTTGAAGTCAAATTTTTCATAAACACCGAATGTGGTTTACTGTAAATAAAAATTCCTTCTGATATAAATGATATTATTTGTATGTACTTCAACTATTGACTTTTATATAAATATGGAGGTGAAACGTAATATATTAAAACTCATTAAATGAATGCAATGGAATATATTCAATACTTTATATTGCACGTTTTATATCTTTCTAATAACGCATTATTGTTAATATGAATTTGTTGAAACATTAATTAATTTCACAATGAGCAAGATGTTATTTAGATATGTATTTTTACTCTTTTTACTAAAAAACAAAGATATACTAATCTTGCTATTATTTAGTTTAAATCTAAGTAATTCGTAGTACCATCAAAAATATACACGCGTATAATACTAGAAACTTGTACATTATAATATTTATAATTATCATAAAATCATATAACGATACATGTTAGAGAATAAGGACATTTCAATATTTTTCCATTTAGTTTTTGCATAAGGAATGCATGATATGCATAATTGAAAACTATCTACAAAATTGTTAAAAATTTTTCAAGGTTACATGTGCATCACAATAAGATTTAAGGCTCTGCAGCCATTCTATTTCTTGCTGTTTCCCTCGATCGATTATGTACTTCTGCTGTTCTTAAAGTAATACCAAATATATCTTCGTGATAACGATTTTCATCCTAAAAAACAATTATATAAGTAATTGAAATCGAATATTTAGTAAAAAAATTGTGATATGGCTTACGCGTAATGATAACATATACGCCTCGACCTGTTTATCAGTCATTTTACCATGAGTCTGTATAATATGTTTCAAAGTTTGATAAACATCTTCCGCCATTGTACAATCGCCACAAACATAAAAATGACCTCCTTCGTACACCAACATATCATAAATTTGTGAAGCTTCTGCTTGAATTAAATCTTGTACGTATGTCTGTTAAAATTAATATAACTATAATATTTCAAATACTACAAAGTAATGTTACAAATTGTTTAAAAAACATTTTAAATTGCAACCTTTTTTAATCCAGGTTCTCGCGAAAGAGCTAAGAAAACTTTATCTAAAACGCCAACCTTTACCATTTCTTCCTTTTCTTGTCTGTACAGATCTAAGCTTCTTTGGCGACAACCAAAAAATAACCAGACATTTCCGTACTCAAGATCTACAAATGTTTTATTCCGTATTTATATTAAGAATATTATAATATGTTACAAACTATGATACCTGGTTGATATTTCATTTGTGCGAGGCGATGATGCCAGAAACCACGGAAGGGAGCAATTCCAGTTCCCGGACCGACTAGTATCATTGGCGCTTTTGGTTCGATTGGCATATAAAAGTTAGGTGCACTAAAAAATGTAAAAAGAAATATAGAATATTTTACTACATCTGCTAAAATTATATTAATAAAAATTGATTTTACAAATATGAACTTACCTACGTACAAATACATATAAAGGTTCTCCATCTGATATTTCACGTAGATAATTAGAACAAACTCCATAATGAACTGGCCCAGAACCGCCTAATTTTTTACAAATAATTATATTTTTAAGCAAAATAAGGTCTAAATAATTCAGGGATTGTATATAAAATTAGATACCTTGTGTTTTATATTGTACAACAGCGACGGTAAGATGTATTTGCCCTTGATGTACATCCGGAGAAGAAGAAATACTATAAAATCTCGGTTGTAAAGGAGTTAAATGGAGTAATAATAAGGGCGCAAAAGGTTTCACGGATGGAAATTCATCTAATACTTCTACTAAATTGGGGAATTTCCAATGTCTCCAATCCTCATATGCTGCTGGATCCTATATTTAAAAAGAAGAAAAGATTTTCCAGATTTTTTCATGCTTTTGATAATTAAATTTTTTCAAATTAAAGATTAATATAATATTTACAGAAGCTAAAAGGTTGAGTTGAGCTTGTTCTTTTGGATTTGTAGCAATCGACGCAAAATATCTAAGAAGGTTTGGTGTTGGTGGTATCGTGATATCTAAAAATCTTTTCAGTAATATTCTCAAGGAATTAGGAAGATACCTATCATGTGCCATCCACGTTTTTACGATTCCTATGTAACAAAGAAAAAGAAATTTATTATTACTGAACAATAACAAGACTTAATATTTCCAATAATATGAATGCTAACCATTCGGTGTGTGGGATTGCTTCTGTATTTGCAATTCAATCGGTGTATTTGGGTCAAAGGGAGTTTGTACTCGTTCCAAAATTGCTTCTACCAATTCTGATCTATTACATGCGAAAACTCCCAAATGGTCACCAGGTTTATATTGTATTTCCATACCTGCTATATCATCGAGTTCCAGAAGTAATGTAGTTCCACTATAAAAGACAAAATCGTAAAGTCAAAGTTCATTATATAATTATAAAATTATTATTTAAAATACATCATTACCTCGATGAATCACCGCTTAAATTTGTTTTTCGAAACATATTACAAGTAGTCACGTTTCTATTGTGACATTTGCTTAAAGCTGAAATATCACAATTATAAAATTCATAATTAATAAACAATTATGGATAACATACCTTTTCCAATTAGTTGTGGTTCAGCTTCTACAAACCGAACAGTAGCTGCCGACAAAGCTTCTGATCCTAAAGATAAAGCAACTTCAAGTAAAGTATCATCGTCATCTAAGCAGAAAGTTTCACACGCAACCTGGAATTATTATGAGGAATGCTTAAAAATTACTGCATAATAATATATAAAAAATTATAGTAATAAGATACAAACAGCGAAAGTATCGGCTGCCCATTTTCGAAACGTTTGTTCCTGTCCACACATTTCATCTCCTTGTGCCAATTTCAATAGTCGTTCTCCGCCTAATTCGCCTAATAAGTTATCCACATAGCGACCAAATGCGCAAAAGTTTGGATATGCTGATGATCCCAATGCGAAAACAGCAAATCTATGAAAGGGAATATAAACTTCGTTTTACATTTATAAGTTAATTTTAAATAAATATCTATACCTGACGTTGCTTAAAGGACCAAAAGTGTCTTCCGTTTGAGAATCTGTGATAGAACCACGAAGTGAATCCAGTCTATCTAGTTTCTTCGAATTGCTTACTTCTGTCTGACTATTTGCTTTAATGAACGATTTTGAGGTCGCTAGGCTGAAATTACCGTATAAATCATTGTGATTCAATTTAAGAATTTCATCATTTTATTATTTTAAGTGTATAAATACCTTATCTTACTGCCACTATTAATGTACGTTTCATTCATTTTCATTGCGTACAAATTTTGTGCGAAAGCCTAGAAGATAAAATATATATGAAACCATAATTTATGTTTCAATTTTTTTGTACAAAAGATATAAATTTACTTCGCCATTTTCTGGGGGATCACCGTTCCCAAAGGTGGATGTTATAACCAGTAATAAAGCTTCGTGTTCTATATTACTGATATCATAATCCGACATACAGAGTACCTAAAATCGATAGCTTCAAGTATTTTTCAGACGTTATTTCTATAAAAGGAACTTATTGAAACTGAAAGTTTTGTGATATTTAATTAAATAACGAATACCTGAGAGTGAAAAGCATGTCCTAATAATTCGCTAAGTTTCTCAGCGTACATCTGTGAGGTGCCAGTCTCTGTAGCAAATAATACTGTAGCTTTTATTCTTCGAGATAAAGCTCTTCCAAATAACTTAGACGTAAATTTTACTGCTCTTGCAATTTGCTTAAAATGAAACTTTCGCCTTGGCTTTTTAGATGTTGATTTTTTATCCCGACCCTTTTTCCAAACATGTGTCTTCCAAGCAGGTTCCTATTATTTTACAGTAAAGAAATATAATAAATATATAATAGAGATGTGCTAAATAACTTATTCAATAAAAACCTGAGCATCATACGATGGCTTCAAATAATACAGGGCCATCTCCTGATGAAACACAGGTGTAGCTGATCCTGATATCGGCGGTACGATCCAGAGCCAATCGGCTGGACATCCATTTCTTAATCGCATTTCATTTTCGTAATGTTTCATGAAAGATTCCGAAGCGGTATGGTGATCCACAATTGTCACATTCTTCATCTAAAATATTGCGAAGATTTATTATTAATTTTTATAAAAGATGTTGAATATTATTATCGATAATTTATATATACATACTTGAAAACTATACAAAACAGCAACATTAGCTTCTATCATAGCTTTGTCTTTCCATAATGAAGTGGATGTTCTTGTATCTAATCCCATATGAGTTGCAATTGTCTAAAAATAAAATTTATTTTAGCGCATTTGTCTAGAAGAATAAATATTAAAATTCCGTAAAATATGTACTTCTAGTAAATTATATCGTTGAACATCGCATAAATCCCTCGACCCAATTTCAGTGCTCATGTACCACCCATTGAATGGTGCGGCTGTGAACTCCAAACCTCCGCAATCGAATACCATTCCAGATACGGCAGGAACCGCGAACCATTTTAATTCTAATTTCTCAAACCAATCGTATCTGGAATAGAACAAGTAAAAATTATTTGACATTAATAAATTTTACAAAAATACATTAATAACGAGCAAAAATACTTACGTTGGATGACTAAGAGGTACTTCAAGAACAAGTTCGCTTGGAATATCGAAATAATCAGGATCATGGCCGTTTGCTGACAATACCAACGGCAATATGTCGAAACGAGTGCGTGCACTTCTCCAACCTAGTTTCATGCATAGCTGTAAAAACAGTAAGTTGACTGTTAATTTAGATTAGAAATAGAAAAGACAATTGGAATTAATCAGCTTACTTCGGTGAACTCAACGTTTGCAGGATCACCAATTATGGTACCGTCTGGATTTTTATATCCCGCATAACTTATTAATTGTTGATTCCACACTCTATAATCGTGTTTTCCATCTGTACGTTGCGGAAATATAGTTATTGCAGACCTAAAAATAATAAAAAATAGATAGTACGCATTCCATGGAAAATTTTTTCAATTGAATTACCTAATGTTTCCTTTGTTCGTACTGTACTTAATGTGATTGCACAAAGCTTCAAACATGCCGCTGGTAGTCGTAACGTAACGACAATCAAACACCTATAATAAATGAATATCTACATATATATGAGAATTCGTGGAATATCATTCTAGTCTGTTATTAATTTTATCCGTGAATTGAAACAAATTGGATAATGTAGAGAAGATGCAAATTCATATTTTTATGGATATAATTGAAAAACGGACTCTGAATAGACGACTATTTAATTCATTAAATACTGTAACTATTCAAATATTTCGGATAGTTTACGCATTTTGATATACTTTTACTTATTTTTAACTTTATAAATTATGCGTATTCTGTATATTTTTGTACCTTTAAGTTTTCCATAAATACATAAAAATCCGATGTCTAGTTGTAATTCTCTATTTACTCCCAGGTTCTATATCGTTAATTATTATATATTCAGTTTTGTATTAGTAGAAACAATCTTGAACTTGATAGAAGAAGTTTCTTAAACTTATACTGACTATATCTTTAATTCTTCAAACATAAGTTTTGATTGATCAGGACATATTGACACATATTGTCACGTACTTGCAATTTAGACCATTGAATACGACCGATGCATCTTGTGGCATTACGCCATGCTAGTTTCGCTCCGAAAACTAGTTCAGTTTCAGTTAATTGATAAGTGCTAGTAGCCATGACTTCCTTTTGCACGCTTTCCCAACGAATACGATGTGCTTCGCTGTTTAATCTATTTTTTAAAGGAAAAATATTACTTAACAACTTGAATATCATAAATGTCATCGTATAAAATATGCTATAAAATATTATAGAAATATAAAACATGTTTTGAATGTATTGTACCTTCTGATGGAAGAAAAATATTGTTCGAGAAAATCTTTTGCATGCACAAGGGTCTCTTCTCTCGAACGGGCTTCTGTCCCATGAATCGGTAGTTGCATAACGCTACCGAGACACACTTGACCAGAGCACAATGTTTTCTGAAGAAAGTAACAAAATTAAGTACGTATTAAATTTTTTCCAAAAATTGGAATTATTTTTAATCGTTTACTTAGGTCGTTATAAGTAGTATAAAAAGAGTATTATTAATTAAAATAACAACTTCACGTTTAAATCAGATTATTATTATTATTACACTAATCGCATCGTATATTCAAATCAGTTTAATCTCTAATCAGTTATTTATTACTTTTACCAGTTTCATATAAATTGGATTCTCGAGAAAAATATTATGTTTCATTTATTTCAATTATTTCAAAACTCAATCTCCCGACTGTTTCGAGCAGCATAATTACATTACATATACTTCGGTTCATAAATATTAGGACATTTGCTAATTTTGTACACTGTAATAATTAATCTAGATTGTTAGAGAAATAATTAATCGGTTAGAATTTTGTATTTATATAGAATAACATTATTATCTAAAACACGTAAAAAGATTGTAGAGAGAAAATTATAGAGAGATTGTAGAAGAAAACTATTCGTAAAAATTTTACTTTTGCCACCTATACAATTCTTTGGTCTAAAACACATAGAAAGAGTTTTGTTAAATTAAATAGCTAAAAAAATAACTTATGAAATCATTTTCAGCTATATATGTATATACTATTAACTATAATAATAATTCTAAATATACATATATGTCTATAATATTACATATAACTGTTATTAATATAATTATAATATAATCAGAAACCTAGTAATATGAATATCTAAATAGTAACTAAAACAGTAACTAAGACATATGATGAATATAAATAAAGATAACATTTAAATTTATTATATAAAACTTGAATTCGAAAAAATATGAATTCGTTACAGTCTAACGAAGTTCCAAACTGTCCGAGTTTTCCTGTCTGTTTTCGAGTCTGTCTGTCAGAGTTTTCCTTATTCTCCTGTAAGTGTTCTAGTACTTATGAACGAATGTAAGTATACATATATCCGCGCAACTAGTGGACCACCGAACTCTCGTTTTTCGATAGTATTGACTCGCTCTGTTACAAATTCGCCCACACTCGCAGTCTCATTTGAACTCTCACGCTATTCGCTACCGTGCAATTTCCAACGTCAAATATAGCCCGAAATTTACAAATAAAAAATTGCCCAAGATAGATACATAAAAGAAATTAACCTACAAAACATGCAAATAAAAAATTAAAGAAGCAGAAGGGAATCGAAAGAAAAGAAACAGAAATACAAATTATTTATACTTGTAAAAATTTCGTTATATGTACCTCCGCATTTCCAGCATGCAGTGAGTCAAAAGCCTCGGTTTTGTAGATGAGGTTACGCAGTTTCGTCGGTTTCTTCTGACAAGCACCCGTTGTCTCGTGCTCCTTCATCTCGACGTTATGATCTTTTTGCTTGACAAAAAGTGCCCCTGACTCACCTGTCACCGCTCCGCTTGTATATTAGGCTGCCGCGGCACGTATACTGGCTTGACTTCCTTTCGCGAGCATCCCCGTGAGAAGGGAGAGATATTTAGCCCCTTCCAACCAGTAGTACCTCAGACTCCGTGAATTCTCACATGCGCTATGGAGCTGCGCCATTGATTTACCGCGCCAATATGTTTCAGCAAACACTCTGCTGTCATACATTTCTTTTTCAATATTTTAGCCTCAAACATTTCTTTGTTACGTTTATGAGAAATTATTTTTATAACATATCAGAAATGTTTTGAAATTTAACTTTATCTATTGATGTAATGGTATGTAGGAATGAATAAGTAGTCAATATTTTAGTTCTCAATATTTTTCTGCTATGTATATTTATAAGACAGTTATTTTATAATATATTGGACTTGTTTTGAATTTTAGTTTCATCTGTTGGTATAATGATATATATAAATAAGTAAGAATGTTTTAAATGATAGGTATTGTATACGAATTATAATACTGCCCTGGTCGTTGGTCACAGGTTAGAATGAAATGAAAAGTAAGGGAAGCGGGAGAGAAAACAAGAAATATCGCAAAATATCTTTATTGAAAAAATTGAATTGTAATATTTTAGTTAGAATACTAGAAAAAGAGCAACATTTAATGAATAAAAAAAATAATTAGTGGAAAGATTAATATTTATTTTTATCTAGGAAATATTTCTAGGGAGACGCAAGTATCTTCCTTCTTTTAACATACCTATTCATTTTACATATAGCTAACATCAGAGACCCATTTTAAAAAACCAATTTTAAGAAGTTGTTGAAAAATTATTGTTATCTAATACATTAATCACTAATACTACAATATTAGGTATACATTATTAAAGAACTCCTAGTATAGACTCTCGCTTGTTAACTGGCAAGGTTTAATCCTGACACGTGGTCGATTATTAAGGGGCTATTGTTACATGGACCATAAAGATGCGCATTCGATTTAGCGCATAGTTACCCATTCGAATGGTTCGATGATTAATCTCGTATATCATAAAATTTTTATTGTTATATGTACCGACTGTAACACGTGCGTTCAGTAACTAATTGAACAGGATTATGATGAATATAAAAATAGAAAAACGGGGAATTTTTTACTTACAATTGAGATGTTGAAATAAATGATATAAGCGGTATAAATGAAGAATAAGGAATCAGTATATGCATATTTGTTAGCTTTGATATTTAAATTGTTTATTACTTGAATTTCGTGTATTTTCAGAGTTTATTAGCTCTATGCATTTAGAAGAAAATATAAATGGTAAAAATGTGTAAGATTAATTAATAAAATTACGAATGTTAATTTTTATATTGTTCAATTACATAAAAATTAAAATTTGTTTGCGAATTTAATAATACATATTTTGTCATAGACCTAAAAGCTAAAATAATTTTTGCATTTATAACGTTTACTATTTAAACTCTACAAATAAAGAAAGGATTATTTTTAAAAAAATGTATTCTTAAATAATTTTTCTTCCTCTAGAAAACACGATCAAATTACATGTATACATATAATGTTTTACTTTATTATTATTAATAGATATTAGTATTTCATGTAATATCGATTAAAGTTTAATGCACAGGATATCGATAGTGCTTGTACTTACTTACGTAGTAAAATCCGAAATTAGTCAGCCTACTTATAGGGCCGTTCGTACTACCGTTTGTTATTTCATATCTATTTTTAGAAAAAATTTGCCATATTTTTTACAATCACTTTGCGGAAAAATAATTTTATTGATAGAAATGTTTATCTCCATATAGACAAACAATTTTATATAATATAATTATTTTGATTTAATGATATTTATATAATATCATTATTACAGGAATTCTATTGTTAATACGTAAAGTTTGTCACGTTGTCGATTAATTTTTGTTTACGTTCTAATTCAGTCACGATCGCAATAAATGCAAAAGATGCAGCAAGAGGAAGATAATCGCAGATTTGAATTCGCATCTTGCAACATAACTCCAAAAAATTTACAAAGAACGCCACGAGATGCTGGTAAGTTTCATCTACCTACATTTCGACTTGTGAACAATAAATGAAGTTGTAATTGTTTTGTAGGATCTGAAAGGAAAGATATACTGTCGGAAGTTAAACGTAGAATTCACTCTACTCCTCAAAATAGTCCGAATAGACATCCGAAAACTCCTCAAAGTAGCGGTATAATATTTTCATTATAATAAATTTATAGTTAGACTTTCATGCACTTATACGAAATATAAAGGTATGGAGATATACAAAATACATAATATATGTAAAATGTCCAAGGTAGAACACTCGTAATTTTTAATAGATGAACCAACTCTTTGTTTAAACTTTATTCGTTTAGCCTAATTTATAAAAATATAAATTTGCACAATTATCCGTGATCTATTCATAATATTATATAAAAGTAACATAAATCATTTTAGCTAAATACTAAATGTATGAAATGTTTTACCGTAGGGTCTTTTAGAAAAGACGTGAAATTGCACTTAGAATGCACAAAGCGAAAGATTCCGTCACCTCATAAGGAGAGCCTCGAAAAGATTCAGAAAACATCTCCAAGCGGAAAATTCGTCAATACTTTAATAGGACAGTGGTACAAACTTACGGGTGTTCGAACAGCATTGCCTCAAACAGTAGTGATTATAATTTTTGTTCTATCGTCCATTCTTTATTCATGCATCTATATCAAGCATTTAAAGACAATGGAACAACGTGCAAGATTCAAAAAGAAAACAAGTTTATAATCTAAAAATATTATAAAACAATGGAGGCTTATTAAAGGGGGCGATATTACTTTCAAAATTGTTCTATTGTTTTTTATTCTACTAAAAAAATCGTTATTGAAAAGTATCGAATAAAGTTTGATTATTGAACAAATGTTAAATAAACAGACACAAGAAAATTCCATCACGGAAGAAATGAGGCGAATGTATGGAATTGAAGAACGGAAGATTCAGAAGTTGCAGAAGAAGCTGCAGAATGCTGAAGAAACTATATCTTCACTTTCTGCATCTCACGAGGCCGAGCTACGAGCTAAAGAGGACATTTTGCAACAGTAATATATTTGTCATAGATTATTTATACATTCCTTGCGGTTAAAGAATGATTGCTGTAGAAGTATTAATGTCTAGATTGAACAGCGATTGGGAATCAATTACTAATTATTATGATGAAATATCGGAGAGCCTGAAAGGGTTTCAGCAGCACAAGGATAATTTATCAAAGTTATATAACGACGTCATTATTACACAACAGTCAACGGTGAAGAAGCTACAGCAGGAATTAAGTACTATGAAATTGAAAGGTACATAGATACGTAAATTTCACTATAAACTTTGTTTAAATATATTTGTTTTAATTTTGGTTAATACGTTTTTGTATAGATGATGCACAGAGAAATATTGTTAGTACAATTGAAAACAAATTAAAGGATCAAGAGGAAAGGTAATTAGGAAAAATTTATGAATGACATATTATATAAGTAATGATCAACTTTCGTCTAATTCATTATTAGGATACATGGAATGATGATTGCCGAGACCGAATTGAAAAAGCAATTCGAAGATATAAAGGATAAATCAATTTCAGAAAAAAATTATTTGCACAATGTTCATGCAGAAGAAAAATTAGAATTAATGAAGGTCAGAAATATAATATTTTTTATCTCTACATTTTTCTTTCTTTTTACTTTAATTTTCCTATTTTGAATAGAAAGACGTGTACAATCTTGTCTCCTCTGAAGGAAGGAAAATATTTTACTTGTTTTATCACCATTGTTATCATAGATGTAATAAACGTGTGAAATATTGTAAGCGATTATGATTTCAGAAGCAAGAAAATCTCACGTCGATGAATCAAGAACTGCAAGTGCAATTACAGAAGATTACGGAAGAAAAACAAGATCTAAGTACCGCGTTAGCTGAAAAAGATGATAAAATTGTAAAATTGCAGGAGGAGATCTCTACATACAAGTAAGCGTTTTGTGAATTTAGATTAATTAAATACATATTTTAAACTCTGTTACTTTATTGGTTTTGTGACAGAAATAAAATCGAAGACTTGCTCTATTGCAACACAGAATTAAGTTCAAAATATGAAACGTCATTCGGAAAGGAAGGAGAACTATCAAAACAATTGCAATTGAGAGCAGAAGAAGTATAAGTGATCTTATGATTTCTTTTAAGCATTCTTTTATATATAATAAATACATTCTACACCCCATAATAGGTCGAGAAATTACGAGAAAATTTAAATACGAAACAAGAACTAGAATCTAGTTTAGCTCAAGATCTTGAGATAATTAACAATAAATACCGAAACGTGCAAAATGATTTCATAAATGTAGAAAATGAATTAAAGGAAACAAAAGTTCATAATTTAAATCTTGAGCAGTCTTTGCATATTATGAAGCGCGACAACGAACATAATATAGTAGAATTGAATAGAAAAATTGAATTCTTAGAAAGAGAAAAAGAACGAATGATTTTAGAGAAGCATTCAAAAATACAGGTATAATTTTAAGAAATAACTAAAAATTGTAAATTTACAAATAGTCACTCAAATTCATTTCTTGCATATAGGAACTGGAGCACGCTTATAACTTATTAAAAGAGAAACACGAGGCAGAAATAACATCCTTAAAACAAAAATATGATGTTAAATTAACAGAAATGACGAAAACAGTAACTACACAACATTGTGCCTTTTTAAAATTAAATGAAGCTTTAAATAAAATGAACAAAGATAATCAAAATAGACAAACAAATTCTGATCAATGTACAATGGCAAATCGTAACAAACTGCAAGAAAACTTGGGAGCAAGAATGCAACCACTAGTAGAATCTAACGATAATGTAATTGAAACAAGAATTAAAGAAATAGAAAGCCAAACGCAAACAAGTCAAGTTCGTGAAATGAAAGAGCAACAATTTCAAGACCAAGAAAATGTAGATAGGTCGAAAACTACATCTAAAGATAAAAACGAAATGTCGGATCTGGAACAAGATATATATAACTTTAGTGATATAGAAGTTAACAATGAATCACAAACTGTAAGTTATACATATAACATGTTAACTTTGTGTGTATAAATGAATTTATATTGAATTTATATAATTATAGGTATTGTCACAAAATAGGAAACTTCGATTCCAGTTAAATTCTCCAACAAAGGTGAGATTTATTGTTTAGTATTACTCTTTTTAATAATACAAGATAAAGCAGAAATAATACTATTTTTATAGATTGTTGATTATACAGAAAACTATTCTAATTTCTCTCAAGATAAAAATATAAGGCAATCAAATATAAAAATAAAGAAACTGCAGGAAAAAAAAAATGAAGTAATATTTTCAGATAAGTTTTCTTTGAAATTTCATATATTTTATATCTGATTAAGAAAATTAAGATATTATTTTATACAAATAGGATAAAAATAATCCGACGGTGAAAAAAAGAATATTTAAAACTCGTGCCACTGGATTACGGCAATATGGAACTACGAAAAATCTTCAATACGGAACTCTTGGAAAAATTTCTAAAAAATAAAATTTCATATAATATTATCATTAGGATTATTACATATATATTATTATTACAAAATGTATAATTTCAAATTTCAACAATATGTTTTTTCGTAATCGCTTAAAATGTATTTTCCCAAAATGATTACAAGTATGTTAATTTATCACTAATTAATTTGTAGTGGTTAAATTATGCAAATATATAAGTTGTATAAGTATACACATTATTTGTAAGAGTTACAAATATGATTAAAAATATATAAACACATAACAATTATTCACAAAAGAAAAGTTTTTTCAATAACAAATAATAATAACACTCAACTAATATATTCATTAACAAAATATACATAATAATTCATCGATGAACACACAACTTATGTATAATTTTAGCTATTTTACATACGTAATATATATATGTCGTAGATGAAAGGACACCGGAGCCTCCTTTTGGAGTTTTGGGAAGATCTCCTAATACTTTAGCCTAGATTTCACCATAACTGTAATTAAATAATTGTCAGCGACCCAACCCGAATATATTCTTTCAAGATTTGTATAATGAGCTTGGGCTCGACAACCAGTCGCCGAACGTGTCCGCGTTCACGGGATAAGCGTTTTGTCTAACAAAGGGATGGAGTAATTGTATAGCTCCCCTTAAAAGAAATAGTTGTAGCGGCACTCGACAGTAAACATTCCAACGGTTTCTGTCCCGTGGCTCGCCACGCGCAGACCCTACACTTCGGGTCGGATGATTACCAGATGTCGATACATCTTCACAGTACATGTTCAGCTAGCCTGAGGACCCGCTATAAATCTTAGGATTTTGTTAACTAAGGTTCTTCAAACAGACACTGATGATACAAGACGACAATGGTCTTAGATTCGGTAGCGAATCCGCGGTCAACGGAATAACAAATGTACTTTCTTCCAAAGTCTAAGTCGGACTCTTTGTTAAAACGTGAAGTATTAACTCGATTGCAAAGATGCTGTGTAACTCGTTGATAAGATCGTACGAGAATGATCCTTTCCGTCGCAATGATGCTGCTGAGGAAAACTATGATGGGGTGTGTCTAAGGACACGAGATCATCGGATTCGTCGAGAAAAGCCTTCGTTCGGAAAGTGAGGGAAACGAAATATATATATATATATATATATTTCGGATCTAGAACAAGAAATATATAACTTTAATATTGGACCCTTCATTTCTATTATCTTTCAGGTTGTTGTGTCCATATTTAAACGATGTAGCATATTAGATTTAAACATTCCGCAATATTTAATCAAATCTATATACATGTATCCTGATTCGAACAAGATAATATTTACTTCTTATGTACTCTTTGATTTAAATATCACTAAATTTTGTATTATCCTTTTTATTATTTACAGTAATACTATTTTATTTTAATTGTTTATTATAGTGGTAGAACAATCCCATTTCATAGATCTTTCGACAGCCATTTTCCACTTAGAATACCTTAAATCTCTTTCTGAAATGTAAACATATGAAATTATTATTAACTTATTCTCTTTTGCATTCTATTCTTTTATTCGAAAGAATTATTACCATCGTCTCCAACTTCTGGTGAAAATGTTGTAACTTGCGACGCGTCTACATCACTGATATCAACAATACCTACTCCAATACCAGCTAATATAGCTGCTCCTAATGCTGTTGTTTCTACCATATTGGGTCTCACTATATACATTATTAAAATGTTATTATTAAAATATAAGTGAAATTTATATGTTCATTGTAGGTAAAGGTGATATAAATGAAAAATGTTACATACCAACATTTATTCCAGTTAGATCAGCTTGTAGTTGCATAAGCAAGTTATTTACTGTCATTCCACCATCAACTTGTAAAGTTGTTAGTTTCGTTCCGGAATCTTTAATCATCGCTTCTAAAATATCTCTCGTCTGAAAACAGACAGCTTCTAATGCTGCCCGGACGATATGATATTGTTGCGTATCTTCGGTGATGCCGCAAATCACTCTAGAAAATGTACGCATCTTGTAATTTGCAATATCAAAAAATAGAAGTAGCGATCTTCTGAAATATTATTATGGTCTACTTACCCTCGTGCATCTTGTTGCCAATATGGTGCGTATAAACCAGAAAATGCAGGTACAAAATATACGTCTCCAGAATTTCTCACACTTTCTGCCATATCTTGAGACTGTGTAATATTAGCGAATAGTTGTATGTTATCACGTAACCATGTTAAAGCTGCCCCACCTATAGCTACTGAGCCTTCCAATGCATAAATTGCTGGTTCTTTGCCCATCTTATATGCAATAGTTGTTATAAGACCCTGAGTCGAATCCACTTTCTAAAATGATAAAATGAATTAGTTTTCAGTAAAACGTATACTATACAATATATTGATTGACAGTAATAAATACATACAACATTTCCAGTATTGTAAAGTAAGAAACAACCAGTTCCATAAGTAGCCTTTGCTTGCCCAGGCCTTAAGCATAATTGACCAAGAAGTGCTCCTTGTTGATCACCTACACACTTACATGTAAAGGTAAAGTATGTTAATTTAATCAATCAAATTTGAAACAAAATTAATATCTGGATATATTATTTTAAATATTTACCCCTGCTATAGGTACACCAGCAAGAACTTCTGGATTAGAAACTATTCCATATACTTCAGCACTAGATCGTATTTCAGGCAAAATGTGTTGTGGAATTCCAAAAAATTGACATAACAGAGGATCCCATTTTAATGATTCAATATTCATTAACATTGTGCGAGATGCATTTGAAACATCAGTTATATGTAACTGACCTTTGGTGAGATTCTATATGACACAAATATTTATTTCATTGATAAATAAATTATGAGTGAATCAATTATTGTGATATTATGTAATAATATATGAATAACAATAAATAAATGGACATACCCACATAAGCCATGTATCAATTGTTCCAAAAGCACATCTTTCTTCATCAACTGCATGTTTAACAGATGGTATATTATCAATAAGCCAACGTATTTTAAGAGCACTAAAGTATGGTGACATTGGAAGGCCACAAATAGGTTTCAAATAATTTTTGTTTCTTGTTTTATTAGGTACGCTGTCTAATATACCTTCTAAAGTTGTGGTAGTTCTAATATCTAACCATACTATAAAAAATAATACTGATTTTATTTTAATACTACTACATGTGTATAATATATGTTTAAATATATACGCTATGAATACAAAAATATCTTAATAATAAACCACATACTTTACCTATTGCATTGTGTAACGGTTCGCCTGTATTTTTATCCCACATTAAAGTAGTTTCTCGTTGATTGGTGATCCCAATTGCTTTAATGTCTGACACGCTCATGCCGATATCTTTTAATTTTTCTATAGTCTTTTTGATACATTCTATAACAGCTTTTAAGATTTCTTTTGGATCTTGTTCCACCCATCCTTCTTGTGGATATTTTTGTTTAATTTCAATTTGGTGTGATGCTATTACTTTCCTACGTAAGACATCAAATACCTAAAAAAAATACATTGCACTATGCTTTTTGTATTATACATAATTTTTCTACATATACTCTACTACTTATCATAAAATAAACCTACAACAAATTTTATATAATTATAAATAAAAATTTAATGAAACAACGATCAAAACAGCTTATAAATTTTAATTTACAAATTCATAAAAAAATCTAACAGAAATTAAAATAAAAATGTTAATGTGGAATATTGTTAAATTGGAAACTATCGTTCAATTTAAAATAGTACAACATATCGTAAAGTAAATATTGTGGACAAACAACCGCATGTCTGTACGAGTTCAAATTCCATTCAGAAATCTCAGTTGGCTGTCAGTTGTTTTCATTGTTTGAATTTAAACACAAATGAAGTTTACTTACTAAGAATCTAGCGCTACTCGTCCCTTCGTCAATTGCTCCTATGAATGGACCCGTGCGATTGATGTTTTCAGGCATATTCTTCCTTCTTTTTCTCACTTGAAGTTCGTTATTCGAAAAAATATTTAAGCATATATAATATTTGCAAAATGACCTATGTTCAACCTTTATCCTATTATGTTACATAATGATACGCTTGAAATATAAAACTTAATCAACGATAACAGTGTACATTGCTAGTGAAATTAAACGAATTACTTATTCATTTTCTTTACCGTATATTTCTTCATTGATCGCATTTCGAATCTATTTTATAGTAAACAGTACACTAATTTTTTACAACATTATAGTCTGTGAATAATAAAGAAAAAATTAATGAAATATTTTAATATATCGCTTATTTTGTAAGTTTGTTAAATATAAGAGAAATAAATTTAAATATTGACTCCACGTGGCACATTTTTTTTCCTTTTTACGTAAACGTAGTATGTATAGGAATATACATATAATATAATAGCTATAGAATAATAAAAAAATTATAAATATTCATATTTTTTTCACAAAATTTAAATATAAAATGCTGGTATGAGAAATATATGTATATATATACTAAAATGTAATCATTGTTAGTGATTACATTTCCTATCAATATATTCTTACTCAATTTTTTATTTTTAATTCCACTGCATATACAATAATTAAACAAAAAAAGTTTTTACTTCATCATTATAAAAATTAAACATTCGGCATTGTGTATGAAAACACGAATGTATTTATTCTTCAGAATTCCTAACAAGTAAATTCTTTCATTTATTTTAAGTATCGATACGTAGTTTTTTTCGTAAAAAGAGGTGTAAAAGTGTAAACATTTTTTGTGGAATACAACTTTACTAGCGTTTGTATTCTAAGGTTTTCAATGAGAATGCTGCTTGACATCTCTGCATTATAGTAACTTTCTGCAAGCCAGCTAGTACCTATTTATCGCATTTCACTTTGCGTTACCGGTAAGGAAAGACGTACGTTTCGTGAGAGTAGTGGACAATTACTTGCCCAATGATAATTAAATTAGATTAAGTGATCATCTCGGTGTCTAATATCCGTGAATTTCGAAATGTTTCAGGCAAATCACTAATAAACTGGCTTCGTAATACAAGTTTATTACTTGGCCGGATTTCTTTATTACGGTAGAGTAAGTATTATGTATTTCGTGATATGTCGTGACTGCCCATACGAAACTCTGTCTCTGTCTCTCTCTCTCTCATTTTCTCTCTATGTACTTTCATCTCTTTCCTCTTCCTGTCTTCCTCTATCTGAATATAACGACAGCCTTACATTACCCATTTCTTATTTCGATGTAGAAATACGCAAACATTATTTTTGATCTATGCAACGTGCATGCATTCATTTCGAAAAGGTTAGCAATCTTGTGACGTGTCAAGTGAATACTTCATTCCATATGGTGGTCACTAGCTCAACTACTCCGTGGTCATTGACATGCTGGCATTTAACTTAAATCCGTTTTCCCATTTCCCGTTTAACATATTAATCGTCACTAATTTCTATCGCTGTCTGCCAATTCTTACTACATTTGTCAGCCGCGAAATCATTAAGTAAGAATCTATGTTAAAAGACGATATTAAACGGGAATTTTACAAAGAAATTTTTCAACGTTCAAATTCCTGTAATTATATATATGTTATATTTTTTCCATACTCCTTCCGTCATTTTCTTTTTCATTTATATTTACACTTTATATATTTGTTTAATGTTATCAAATGATCAGTTTAAGTGATGAAATTATACATACATATATGGAGAGCTGAGGATCATAATGGTGTAAATCATTAAAAATTCTGCATTTAATAATTATGCTATATTACTATTATATTTTTAAGAATTGAAATATACTACTGAATCCAAATTCTTAAAATCTTAACTTACACAACTATGATTCCCAATCCATTGTATGTAATTTCATGTAATATGAATGTAAGTGTTAATAAATTTGATAATGAATTAGATTAAGAAATTTTCTGCCTTTTGTTTTGAATTGAGTGCAATTTAATTTACGTATTTCAGATTTAAAAATTAATGTATTATTCAATAAATTGCTTGTTATTTTATGTGTAATCTAAGAAATATATTAATAATTATTGATTACAGTGCTACTGTAAGGACTTGGCACGAAACAGGACAACCCCAACATGCAGCAGCAGTCAGTAATGGAAGAGGGACCGGCCTATGAGCCACCTACCTATGATGAGACATTCCCAGTTCTTCCTGAGTTAGCCAGTTCAAGTTCAGGGAATTTAAATATTTTCTCTATAAATAATAATTTACAACTTGGACGTATAACTATTACACAGGTACAAATTATTTAGTTGTAACACATGTATACTTCCTTTATAGTTGTATATTTCATTGCTACTATTTTGTTGTTTAGATGTTTCGTGTACCTGGAGAGGAACGCAAATTTGATCATAGTGACAAATTTGGAGAACGTGAATCCATACGTACATGTAAAACAATAATGAAAGAGACAAATACAATCATTGAAATAGCTACATCAAAAGATCAGTCTCTAACATTCCTAATAACTGGTAAACAAAATCAAGTGTTGGAAGCCAAGCGTCGAATTTTAACAACATTTCAGACGCAGGTTACATATTATAAATAAATTTAATGTTAGAATTAGAATAGCAATTTGTGAAAACTTGAAATTTTTACTTGATTACTGCAGGCAAGCAAACAGATTAACATTCCTAAGGATCATCATCGTTGGATTCTTGGGAAACAGGGGCAGCGTCTGAAAGATCTAGAAAAAACAACTGCAACAAAGATAAATGTTCCATCTGTACAAGATCAGTCAGATACAATAACCATTACAGGAACTAAAGAAGGAATAGAAAAGGCTGAGCATGAAATTAGAGTGATTTCAGATGAACGGGTAAGAGTACTATATTTTAATTACATTATATTTAAATTGTAGTGAAAGTTATATTATTTTGTATAACAATGGTTTTTTCATTAGTCAAGAAAAGCATTTGAAAGAATATCTGTGCCAAAAATATATCATCCATTTATACATGGTGCACATAATGAGAATCTCATTGCCATGGTGGCAGACACTGGTGCTCGAATTAATATTCCCCCTGCTTCTGTTCAAGAAGATGAAATCACCATTGCTGGTGAAAAAGAAGGTGTTCTGGCAGCGAAACAAAAAATTGAAGCTATTTATAGAGATATGGTATGAATGATAAAAATTATTATTAAGCAGAAATTGGTCTATATGTATTTCAGAATTAAATCCCCATTTCTGATTTAGGAAAAGAGATGTGCAATAGTATCAGTTGAAGTTCCAAAATCTCAGCACAAATACATCATTGGTCCGCGTGGTAGTACAATAGCAGAGATACTGCAAGTAACTGGTGTGAGTGTAGAAATGCCTGCACCAGATTCTCCTACAGGAACTATTACTCTTCGTGGACCTCAGGAAAAGCTTGGTGATGGTAATTTGGAGCTTATGATCCTTTAAATAATTATAATATTGTTTTATTTTAATCCATTTCTTAACCAAATATTATAGCACTAAATAAAGTATATGAAAAAGCGAATAGTATTCGTACAGCTGTGGTGAGAGCACCCGTTTGGATTCATAAATATATAATAGGAAGGAAAGGAGTTAATATTAAACGTATTATGCAAGAAATGCCAAAAGTGAATGTAGAGTTCACTGGAAAAGAAGATAAAATCAAAATTGAAGGTCCTCCTAAAGAAGTAGAAAAAGCACAAAATGAACTTCAAGTAATGGCTAGTGATCTTCTATCTAGGCTCACTTTTACAGAATTAAATATTAATCCTAGATTTTATAAATATATTATTGGAAAGAATGGATGTAATGGTAAGTTCTTTGAAATTATGTTATGTGACATATTTTATATTAAAATTTTAGTTATTTTTTTCTATTTTTTAAATACACTTTTTATAGTAAACAGAATACAAGAAACAGGTGTTGTAATTAATATCTCTGAAAATGATGGTAGTAACGTAATTCGTATTGAAGGAAATATTGCTGGTGTGCTCCAAGCTCAAACGGTTTGTAATATTTCTTTTATGTTATATAAATAACACATAATTTAAATTTTTTGTGTTGTAATATTTTCGATTTATTACAGGACTTAATAGAAATGGTGAAAAAATTGGAGAATGAAAAAGAGAAAGATGTAATAATAGATCATCGTTATTATCCTAGTATTATTGGAAATAAGGGAGATAATATTAAAGAAATTAGAGATAAGTTCAATCAAGTACAGATCACTATTCCTGGTCTAGGTATGTAGCGTGATATATGTATGTAATAACTAGAACTCGGATTTATGCCAGGTACAAACATTTGAAAGACCTCGGCTCTTGTTGGCATTTAGCCAATAAGAGCTCAGTATGCATATTTAGAGTGTAGGTCATATTTATCATTTTCTATTGTAGCATATCCTCGTTGTTTTAAATATGAGACCACTAACTTAAAAGTTATTAAAAAGTTATAGTAAAAGGAATCCTATCTTCAAGATCTGTATATTTTATATAAAAGTTATAATTTTAGGGGTAGTAATATTATACTTATAAAAAAGAAAATGTAGAAAGACCTAAAAGAAATAATTAAACAAATTGTTTATTTACAGGTGAAAAAGGAGATATAGTAAAAATTAGAGGGCCTAAAGAGGATGTAGATAAGTGCCATAAATATTTAATGAAATTAGTAAAAGAACTCAATGAAAATAATTATGTCTCAGAGGTACCTATTTTCAAGCAGTTCCATAAGTTTGTCATTGGAAAAGGTGGAGTCAACATTCGTAAAGTTGGTATTCAAATATCTTATCTTAATTATGCATGCGTAATTATTAACTTAAAACATAAATTATAAATAAAATAATTGTCCGTATTTATAATTTAGATCAGAGAAGAAACACAAACTAAAATCGATTTACCAGCCGAAGGTGAGAAAAGTGATGTTATAACCATCACTGGCAAGAAAGAGAATGTAGAAAAAGCTAAAGAAATGATTCAAAAAATACAAAATGAATTGGTAATGTTTATATCGTTATATTATAAAAATATTAAGTTGTTAATTGTGTGATTGCATGAGTAATGTTTTGCATTAGGCCAATATTATTATGGATGAGATAGTAATCCCACCAAAGTTTTACAATTCTCTTATTGGTACTGGTGGAAAATTAATTCACTCTATTATGGAAGATTGTGGTGGTGTTGCAATTAAGTTTCCCACAGCGGAAAGCCGAAGTGATAAGGTAAAGAGTTTAATTAAAACTATTGTAGTATCGTAAACTATTATAATTAGTTTATTTACCATGAATGGATTAAACAGATGTTGATTAAACAGGAAACGATGGTTATTTAACATGAACTAATCACAACAACGTATTATAATTAAGACAACTAGACAATTAATTAGCAATTCTCGTCACCACGGATTCAACTCTCTCTCAACAACGCTAGCAACACTATCTCGACAACGCTATTCGCACTCTCTGACTTCTCAACTCATACTGCTGTTAATTCGTTTATCGTCCCTAGCAACCCCTTGTCTTTTGTCTTAGCCTCATATATCTTATCTTAGCCTCATATGTCTTGTCTTAGCCCCACCACGTACATGTTCAACAACCGCTTGTTTATAATTCGCACCTCAGCAACCACTTGTTTATAATTCGCACGACACCCCCCAGGACCCTCGTCCACGATACTACATTCCTGACAATCATATCTGCCTTCAGATGTGCTCATCATCGCTAATTTCACTCGCATTACTAACTTTAACAACGTCCCGCCATTTTATGTGATCAGCCTGTGGAAGTCGTTCGTGGCCCTTCGTGTTCGCCTTCTCACTGTACTATGTAACGGTCATTCCGCAAGACTTTCACCACGTGGTACGGCCGCGGTAAGGAACTTCGACTGCAGCTTTAGCCCAGGACCGCCCTGCGTCCTCTCGATCGTCACTGGATCCCCCGTTTTGTATGTTGTCGTCTTCTTGCGCCTGTTGTTGAACGTCCTTCGCCAACAAGAGATCAGATTGATAGCTCGCCTTCGCACTACCTCAAATTTTCTCGTAGCTGCCTCATTCTCACTTTTCATTCGCTCCTTAGAACTCGCGCTAGGCCTTGTTTGTTCGATTGTACAGTTCGCGTGATACTCTATAAACCCTACGAAAATCTCATCGTAACCGCCCGTGTCGTCTCCACCCAACGCTACCGCGGTTATGTCCGTTGTAACCGATTCATCTAATAAAATTTTGTTCATTACGACGGTGTCCTCGAGACAAGGACTCCTAGGAACTACAACTGCCATACATTCTTTACTACTTTCCTCGATAGGAACATGAAAAGATCCGTTCCTTTTTTCGACTACGATCGGGTTTGCAAAGTCAGATTGAAACTGATTTATTATTTAGTCTTGCTGAATTTCTACATCTACTTTAAACATCTCCGGGAGTCTATTACAATCTTTGTCCTCTATTTTACGAATAGAAACGTTTCCTTTCTTTATGTTTACTTCAACGGTATTGAAGAAGTCTGCGCCAATAATCAACGAATGTTGCATTACGGTGTCTGAAACTACATGTATTGTTATAACGTACGACTCATCGTCTATCAGAACATTCGTCGAAAATTCTCCGAGTGTACAATTTCTTTCGGGACCGATACCGCGAAATTCAACAATTTTCTGATCTAATCTGGGCGCTCCAATTTTTACATACTGATCCGCTCGCATTAAAGTTAATTCACTACCGGTGTATATCAGCGCGCTCAATTCGAAATTTCCGATCTTAACGTCTTTACCACGCTTCGTCTGTAACAATTGTCACGCACTAGAAACAACTTTAGGAGACTCGCTCAGGTTGTCGCGCTTCGATGCGATGTGTCCGTACCTTCTACACTTAAAGCACTTACATAAAGCACACACATGTTCTTTGTTACCGCAATTATAACATCTTGTCTTCTTCACTACATCTCCAGATTGACTGGGCTTCTCGTTCTCGATTTTGGCCAGCTTCGTAGTCGACTTTGCTCTGCGACACATCTGTTTATCGTACATGATTAACCTTCTCCTTAACTCTGTGATGGACATAGCACCGTACAGTGTAGACTTGTTACTTTCTTCATCTACTATTCCTTCTATAATGTACTCCACTTTTGCCTCCTCTTTCATACCGACATGACTGGTTATTTCAAGCATGCGGTACATATAAGCCAAGCATGCTTCGTCACTTCTCTTTTTGGTTTCTCTCGTCCACGATACTACACTATCAACATTAAACATTAATCTAACTGTGTTCTTTATAGGTAACTATTAGGGGGCCTAAAGAAGATGTAGAGAAGGCAAAACAACACTTGCTTGAGCTTACAAATGAAAAACAATTGTCCAGTTATTCAGCTGAAGTACGTGCCAAAGTACAACATCATAAATTCCTTATTGGAAAGAATGGTGCCAATATTAAAAAGGTTTGTGAGCTAACTTATTGCATATCTCACATTACATAATTATATATTAATTATAATTTATCAGGCTTTATTTATTCTAGATAAGAGAATCTACAGGGGCACGTATAATATTTCCAACGGAAGCAGATCAGGATAAGGAAATAATTACAATTATGGGAAAGAAAGAGGCTGTTGAAAAAGCTAAAGCTGAACTAGAAGCTACAATTAGCGAAATCGTAAGTCTTTAATATCTTTAATTATGTTAAAATTCGCTTTAACTTAAAATTATTCTTCATTATCTGGATCAAATTATTGTTTATGTTTCATCTGTTTTATAGGATAATATTACTGAAGGTGAAATTCGCATTGATCCGAAGCATCATAGACATTTTGTTGCTCGGAGAGGAGGCGTATTACATCGTATTGCAGATGAATGTGGAGGAGTACAAATTTCATTCCCAAGAGCTGGCGTCGATAGTGATCGAGTAATTTTAAAAGGATCACATGAATGTATAGAAGCAGCAAAACAACGAATGCGTGAAATTGTACAAGAATTGGTAAGTTTTGTGTCTTCTTGTATCTTTTAATTTCGTAATTATTTTATACATAAATTATGTGTGTTGTTTCCTAGGAATCAATGGTAACAGAAGAATGCATAATACCTCAAAAACATCATCGTACAGTTATGGGAGCAAAGGGACGTAAAGTGCAGATGATTACATCCGAGTATGATGTACAAATTAAATTCCCTGATCGGGATACATATGGTTGGTATAAAAAATTTCCTTTAGAAAGGTTACAGGAATGTTACCAATTTAGAGTTACAAGTTTTTGATTGGAATACTCATATTTTAGATGAACAGAGTGTAGCAAAACAAATGAACGGTGAGAATGGTGAAGTTCCCGAAACTGTTCCAGCATGTGATGTTATTCGCATTACTGGGCAACCAGAGAATGTAGCTGCTGCTAAACAAGCGTTGCTTGATCTAGTACCAATTACGATAGAAGTTAGTACTTTTATCGATGAATTTACATATCAAATAATTTGACAAATGACGAAAAGTTGCATAAATTATAATATTATTTTTAGGTGGAGGTGCCATTTGATCTTCATCGCTCTATAATAGGTCAAAAGGGTCGTGATGTGCGGGAACTAATGAATACATATGATGTTCATATCATGTTATCTCCAGCGGAGGAAAAACTTGATTATATTAAGGTATATACGATATAATGTTTAATATCAAAGTGTAACATCAATGTACTGTTTAATATTAGACTAATATTATATTCTCTTTAGATTTCTGGAACACCACCGTGTGTTAAAAATGCAAAAGAAGCTATACTCGATAAGTGTAAAGCTTTGGAAGCTGAACGTCAAGATAGAGCTTTAAAATCGTTCGAATTAAAGGTACATTTGCTTATATTTATAAATAAAAATTTTGAAATAAAACAACGCATTTTATTTTAGATTGAAGTTGATCCAGAATATCATCCTAAGATAATTGGACGAAAAGGGGCCGTGATTAATAAAATACGTAGTGATCATGATGTTCAAATTAATTTTCCACGTAAAGGTGATCCAGAAGAACATATCATTACAATCACTGGTTATGAAAAAAATGCTTGCACTGCAAGAGACGATATCATGAAAATTGTTAACAAATTAGTAAGTATATTATTTGTCTAAAATATCATTTTCTTTTTAAATCAATATTTTTTATTAAAATATCGCTTTTTGTATATGATGATTATTAATGAAAACTTTCGTATAATTCAGAATGACTTGACGAAAGAAGAAGTTCCAATAAAAGCTATTGTGCATTCGCGTTTAATCGGTTCGAGAGGAAGGAATATTCGTAAAATAATGGATGAGTTTAAAGTTGATATTAAATTTCCAAAGAAAACCGATCCTAATCCCAATATTGTAACAGTTGTGGGTACGGAAGAAAATGTAGCTAATGCAAAAGAACGTTTATGGGATTTAGAAGAAGAATATGTAAGTTCACTACGAAATATATATACAAATTTGTATAAATTATGATAAAAAAGATTCTCTTTATATAATATTAATTAAATTTCAGATTCAAGATATTATTGAAAATGAGTACTTAGAAAATTTACGTTCACCTCAACGCGACAAAAGGAATTCTGGAAATTCTGGGTTTGTAGTGAAAGGAGGACCTTGGGAACAGCAACAACAAAGTGCTCCGAACACCGCTAGCGTTGAAGAATTTCCGCAATTTGCCGGATATTCTCACGTACCTGTAACTAATCCTGATAGTCCTTGGGGTGTGAAACGTTAATACTTAAATAGTGTAAAAATCAATGAAACATATAAGATAACATTATATGGTAACTTTCCTCTGACAAACCATACAGAAGGGTACATACATTAGTGCTAGGTGGTTCCCTGTTCCATTATTGATGTTGCTGCATACGACCTGGCCACTCTATTGGACTCTGATACTGGTTTACTACATAACGTTTGACGATGGTGTTTATATTTACAGTTCATATACTAATTACCTATGTATCTGTAACTGTAACGCATGATTTTAGGTTGATTGCCATGTTAGAAATATTCACACATACAGTCAGACGCAAATTGCGCGTAATTTCATTTGTCAAAGAAACATCTAATTTCTTCATAACTTTTATTGCTGCTGATATGCCTTTCAGGTACAGATATGTTGTACTTAAGACTGTGGCTTCGTAGGAACTAATTTTTTATGTATATTATATATATCTCAGATTGTCTCTATCCATATGGATTGCATGGTTAAATGCGTTTGCGTTTAACCAAGCATGTTTTGTTAATTTATTTATATTTTTTGTACATATAAATTGCATTTTTTTGTTATGTTGGACTTAAGTGGAACTGTTTTTGAACCACATTACAATGATATTAGAGTCTACACAAATTTTTTGCGAAATGTGAAACTTTAAGGTCTTTCTAAGGAAAACGTTCCTAGATATAATTTCCTGCTTTTTTATAGCTAGTATAATTAATAAGATCGCTTTATACTCGTCAAATTTCACTGCGCTATAAAGCGAACGAATCTGCCAACAAAAGATAGATATGGTCATGTATATTATTAAATGCTGGATTTAAGAAAAGCAGAAGTGTTAGTGATTATTAATGTGTATTGGGGAACATAATCTTTAGAAGGCCTTGCTATTTTTGTACTGCTCTTGTGCAGTCATCAAAGACGAGACACGAGATCATTGGCGTCATTAAAAGAAAAGAATCATGAATATTTATAATGCAAGCGATACGTCGTATTCTTTGAATAGCTAATTTTATTTATTCTTTCTATTTTACTGTTTGCTGTATGATGTGCAAATTTTTGCATTCTACTATTTATGAGGCCAACTAGCTAAAAAAAAGATATTCGGTTCAAGTGCCTTGTCTATTTTCTTCAAGACAGCTCATTTCAATTGTTGGAGGAATGTGAATATTAGATTATACATAATTATATATAAATATACATATATATATATATATATACACACATATATATATATGTATACACTATATAAATATTGATAATAATTACATTATTATTATTATTATTACTATTATTATTATATATATAATCGATATGATAGCTATTGTACTACAGGTACAATAATATACTACTATCACAAATAAAATAATAGATACTATCGTGTATACAGAAATTCATCTATATTTTTTAGATTTACAGTAATTTTTATAAAACTACTTGGTACGACAACTTATATGTCATCTCCAATGCATGGTTTATACAAAAATGCCAGAATTAGCAATTTTAATATGCTTAGTTTTGGCTAAAAATTTGATAGATGCTGTGCATGAATGTACCTTTTCTAATGAATTATAAATACAAAGTAATTGTAATTATGAAATAATATTCTCTGTACACATTATGTCATGATACATGAATTCTACTGTAACAATATATATACATAATTAATCTATTGTTAAAATAGTGTTATTTTTTCCTTTTATTCTCTACAGTAATAACTTTAAATTTTACAAATTTTAATACAATACATTTATAATTATCTACTATAATATATTTGAGAGTTGTGCTTTTTTTAATTGCTGTACAAATCCTTCATTAGGTTTAATACAATTTCTTACACTTTTTACTTTATTATATGCATCATCGTAAGATATTTTTTCATAAGCCATTATGTAAGATATAACAATTGCTGGTGAGCGAGATACACCAGCATTACAATGTACAAGAATATTTTCATGGCGATGTTCGTGTATGATTTTAACGCATTTCTTAATTGCTTCGAGTATATTAGACTCAGGTAAATCTAACAAGTCACAATAATAATATTTGATGTCATCAAATTTTACTGATGCATCAATACCAATGCTTAAAACATGACGAATTTTACGCTTCTGCAAGATTTCTTTGCTTACAACAGGATCTTGGGAACTTAGGAATAGTCCTTGTATTACATGTGCTATCTGTAGATCGGGTCTATCATCTATGACAAATGGTGTAACAGTACAGGACAATTCTGTTTTTATTCCATCAATCTCCACATATTTTTGACCAAGCATGTTGGTTACAATAGTCTTGCATTTTTTTAATTGTAATTTTTTACTTCTTACTAGACTGTTTAGATCCATTGTCAATGTTCTTTACTAGTACTTTAAAAAAAAATAATTAAATTGATTAAAAAATATTATTTGGTGATATTTATATACATTCCTAGATGTATATTATACTTCGATTTCATCTAATGGTATGACTGTTCCATCATCAGATATTTTATATTTTATAATATGTTCATCTAAGTACTCTTGGTTATATCCTACATTCAAAAGGTATAAACCATTTGATGGGGCTGACCGTAAACAAGATAGAAAATTGTGATGGCCAGGAACTTGTAACATTACAGTTATATCTTTTTCTGTTATTTGACCTGTACCTAAAGCAATTAAGGTAGCTACAATTCGTCTAACCTACAAAAAATAATTTATTAGAAAAGCACACATATTGCAAATAAAAGTATTAATATTATTAACACATCTATTGTAATGTACATTACATACATCCTCTCTTATATAAAATAATATTTGTTAATTATACCTGCTTATATAGAAAAGATTTTGATGAACATTTAAATTCCCAAAAATCAAAATTTTCGGAAAGAGGATCAAATGGCATAAGTGGAGAACCTTTCCCAAAAGTTAAACTGTGCAAATTCTTTACGTAATTAATTGGTTTGTGTGATATAGTTTTTGCAGAAAATGATCTGAAATCTTTTGTTCCCATAAAAAGTTGTGTTGCACGTTTTATTCTTTCAGGATCAAAAGTATCTGACCTGTAACAAATACTTCATAAGATTGATAATAAATTTTTAATTTATAAAACACTAAACATTGTTCATAAACATAAGTTATACTTAAGGTGCAGACAATGATCCATTTCTATTATAGGAATTTTGTGATCATTATTATTTTTAGCTCTCAGAAGTCTATAAATATAAGTTCTAGAATTTGCACATTTTCTTACATGAAATGTATTCTTTACTGGAATTGCTTCCAATACCCTTGAAACGAAATATTATTAATTTTTAATAATTAAAAAATATAGTAATTATTAAATATTTGATTACCTTATATTGTGACCATAGTTAATAAAATACCGATTAACATATTTAAGTATATTGTCGGGATTGTGAATAGAATTATTCATATCTTTTAAATCAATATGAGCTGAATTATGTATCGCATGTACACCATGATCTGTTCTATAAATTTGTTTCGCCATTATTAATCACATATCTGTATATATTTAATATCTTGCAATATAATATTAAATAAAATTGACAATATGTAGAAATATTACCTACTGCAACAAGTTAATTTTGGCCACACTACACATTTTGAAACCAATGTTGAGAAAGCATTTTCTATAGCACCTTGAATGGTATCAATGTCATGTATCTGAATATTTGCATTTTTAATTATATTTTTTTGCATTCCACTAAATATACAAATAAAATAAAATTAATAAAGGATATGTATTTTATACATACATATATATATATATATATATATATATATATATATATATATATATATTTACACATAATTTGTATTCTAATATCTTAAAAACTGGTATTACAGAAAATTTCATTTTTAAATTCTACATTTTATACTTTACATACTGTAATCTGTATAGAAATAGAGAAAATATAATTTTTTAGAAGTAACTTCAAGCATGAATGTGAGTTCAATACAAATTATTAAAAATAGATATATGATTATGATTATAAATGATATGATTAATTGTACCTGTATAGTGTACCAATATATGAAAATTTAATAAAATATCTTGTCATTTTTTTAAATTTAAAACGAATGCAACTTGTGTTTTCAATTACTTAATATAAATTGTACAATAATTAGTAAAATTTATGATATACAACTTATCTCCGAATAGCTAACCTTAAAATATGCGCTAATGTATACGCATTTACCGGTACTCCACTATCGCGTGCATGTGCTACATGCTTGTAAATAACTATTAAATGTTTGCAAAATGTATACTTAGAGAATAAAAATGAAATAAATGTAATATAAAAAATACATCAATAATTATTTATTATTAAGAAATTAATTCATAATTATACTATTAATTATTACATATATTATTAAATTCATATATTTGTTACAATTTAATCTGAAACATTGACTAATGTACGGATGGAGCAACAAATACTTTTACTGTTACTACCACTATTCGTTATAATTTATTATTGTGAAAATACATTAATACTTCCATATATATATATATATATATAGGTAAAAGGAAAGAACATAATAAGAAGGGAACTTGATATCTCTTTTTACAAAATTTATTTTTTGTTTCAATTATTGTAATTATAGCGAAACGATAAAAAATGACTATAAATATCTTTTATCCATTCTTATCGAATTACTATCAATTTTTTGTTAACTTATTTAATTTAGTTCAAATTATCTATATTTGCTTCAATAAAAATGAAACAATGTAAAAATGAAATATTCTATTCAATTGATCTCTAAAGATATAAAATAATGCATGAAACAAGCTCAGCTCGCGTAATAAAATAATCATAAACTTATGCATGCATCCAGTGATTAAATCAGAATGTTTGTATAATTTATGAAATAACTCGTATCATATTTAATCGATTCGTTTATGATTAACGAAGCAGTTTATTTAATTCGATTAGTTCAATCTAGTACGTTAGTTTAGCATAGCAATGAAGGCAACATTCGTTTGGTGGTGGAAAATTATCAAACAATATTTAACAAATTGTACTATCCACGGTGTTAAATATCTTGTGAACGATCAGCTTTCGTATATAGAAAGGTAAACGCGTCTATTTAAAAATTATTATTTATAAAAATCACAATTAACATTATTAACATGTACCGATGCAATGTTTTAAATTTCCCTTCTTTCTTTATGTAGATTGAAAATTTATAATATGAGATATACAATTAATATAGTGAGATAGAAATAATTTTAACTAAATAATGACGAAGGAACATTACATTTTCACAACTAATTTACAGATTATTTTGGCTAATTTTTTGTGCACTATCTTGGTACGGTTGCGCAAATATGATTAAGGATGTAGTGAGAAATTATATTCAATATCCTGTTGCTTTAACTACCGAGACTACATATGTTGATTGGCAGACACCCTTTCCTACGGTTGCTTTTTGCATTACTTCCACTTCCGCCATTAAAAAATATTTCAAAAGGTACGTTAAAATTTTAGTTTAAGAAATATTTTATCATTTTACATTATAATTATTTTGATTTAATTACAGAAAATTTGTATTACTATTAAGCAATTTAAAATATAAAAAATTTGTTATTTTCTAAATGATATCTGTCTTTTCTTTTAAGAAACCCGGGATTGTTCACCAATTATTCCAACCCGAATTTCCTCCGTACATCGACGGAAGATCTTTTGTCTCTTTATCAAGAGGTGAATGATTATTAATTTTCTTGCAGTTAGATATGTCACACATATCGAGCGCTAAAGTTGGAATATTGCAAATATGTATCTCTCTACCTTTATTTATCACAGATGCGTGTTCCTTGTGAAGAATTCTTAGCGGAATGCACGTGGAACAACGTAAAATTCGACTGCTGCGCTGAATTTCAGGAACTGAGGAAAACTGGCGTGGGATATTGCATCGCGATGAATACATTTTATTTGAAACCCGGGGTACATTTCTTTGTGAATCGCACCGTGAAGTACGGCGATCTTATCGTCGATATTCGACTAGATGCAAAGATGAAGAGATATCTTTTCGCTGGATTCACAGTTCGTACTTATTTTGTTTAATAATATTTCTATTCAGTTAACTGGATAACTTTTTAATCAAAAACTAGTATAATTATAGAATTAGAACTTAACGAAAGCAAATTAATTTTAGTTTGTAGATATAAACATGATATACTTAATTTCTAATAAAAACAGCATTAAAAATAGTTCTATAAATAAAAAATTGTTATATCTAATAATATCTGAGTGGCGACTTAACTCGCCCTCCTTAAAAGGTTGTTAACAAGTTAATTAATTTAATGTTAATTTTATTTAAAAGATCTTAGCTATAATTCGGTCATTAATTTAATACTTAAACAAGCAAACCACTTCCTCACGTGTTTTTGAAAGAGTAAACAATAGAGGGAACATATTGGGTGACCCAAAAGGAAGTATTGATCAAGGAGTTACAGTTATCCTTAAAGAAATACGGCAGCGCGTAATTAAGATTTTTAAAAAGTCAAAGCAAATATATAAACAAGGATTTAAAGTATCTAAACATAGTCTGATCTTTTGATAAAATGTTCCATGTACATTATGGTTAGTTTCATCAATTATCTGAGGACGCGTTCATATGATATACAATACACCATCAAGCAGCTTTAAAGAAACATAAATTGATAAAATTTGATCCTCCTTATATCCTACAGACAATTAGTTAAAGGCTTGCATTATTTAAAATTTAATACTAATCAAACATGTTTCTTCAAAAGTAGTTTTTATTTATAAGTTCAATGCACAAAATGGTACGTATTACTTTATAAATCAAACTAGAGAGCCTGTTATAAATTACTACAGTGGTTTTACTATAATACTGTTTCAAAATAAAAAGAAAAGAAATACTCGATACAAAAATTATACATTTACAGGTACATCTTTTGAATAATTTGAAGTTACCAATGCTTAACAATGTGGGGAAGGACGAGATACGTATAAAAGCCGGAAAAACGACCCGAGTCGAGTTCATAATGAAAGACACGTTTAACGAGGTTGGCGTGAAGAATATTGCTGCTGAGCACAGGGGCTGTCGGTTTCGCGACGAAATACGAGCGAACAATCTATTTAACATTTACAGTAGCGACTCGTGCTATCTGGAAGTACGTCAATCTTTCTTTTTCATTGTAACTACACCGATGTGTTTTCGAATATGCAATAATCCTTGCCCATTGTTGGCCGACGGAGCATGATTTATAGTCTTATGTCGGCACTAATAAATTAAGTGATATTCGTCTCTAGGTAATTATAGAACGAATGATAAAGTTCTGCGGGTGCGTGAATTTTTATTATCTCGTACCCCAAGGGGCAAGAGCTTGCAACGGCACCGAGACGGTCTGCACAATAGCCAATAAAACAAATATCGACTTGCAATCGCTCAAGGACGAAAGATGTCTTCCGGATTGCGAAGGGACTTTGTTGCTCGTGTACGAATCTTATAAAAATATCATGCTCGCATCGAAAGTTTTGCATGAGATAGTATAGTTCTCTTTATTTTATGTATGAACACGTTTGAACGCACTTGTGGAGTTGAAGAAAGGCATTAATTGAAAGACAATTAGCGTAGAATATCTTGAAAATATTAAAATGTCCTAAGATCGCTTGTATCGTACAATGTAGCATTCATTCTTTTGAAAGTAATTATTGTATTTCTTCTAAGCACTGTATTGCACACAAAATATCTGTTAATTTGTATTTGTTTATAAATTAATTTATAATGCTTTAAAGTACAAGTGGTATTTTGTATTGTAGAAATCGATTGGAACCTTCTGAATATGATACTCCGAGTCAAATGTATGCAAGACTTCATTTTACCTTGCTATCACATCCAACGGTGCGTTATCGTCGATACGTGGCTAACGATCTTTTAGATGTTATAGGTAAAGGATTAACAATAGTAATTAATAGTAACAATTATTTAGTCAATTGTAATAAAACATTATAAAGGTAGAGGAAGAATATTTCTCGCGCTATTTTTATCAACTATTAAACAAGCTGTTCTTTCGATATTGACGAAGCAATTGGGAAAACATAATCGCATAAATTAATGGAGCATTACAACCATATAATTATAACCATACTGCCAGAATAAAAGAAAAATTTATTTTATAAAGTAACAAATTTTCTCTTTGAGATAAAGATATATACAGACCGTAAAATAATTAGTATGTTGAATTACTCATTATTATTTTCCTTGATTATCAATTGTTTGACATATGAATTCCTCTACTGTGATTACCATGTAGGCAAATTTTTATTTTTGATATTTGTGTGGACATAAAGCTAGAATGGAGAAGTTAGTATCCATTATATTACAATAACCAAACAAATTTGACTTTATATTTGTAATAAGCTTTTCTGATATTTCAAATATTATATGTTTCTAAAATTTGTCAATGTCTGAAACATCTTGTACCATATTATCTCACAACGTTATGTTATCTGATTGTTTGTTATTTCTAGTTTCTGTTGGAAGTGCGGTTGGTCTCTTCATGGGTGCCAGTATCTTAAGCATCTTCGAGTTACCGTATTGGCTATTCGTTCGTCGAGACAGAATAGCGTAAAATCCAAATCTTCATGAATTAAAGTATTAGAACATGGACAAAGAACGATTTATGCGACCGTGTCAGTTATTGCCTGTTTTTAGCGTTAAAGTTAGCTGTTGCACAGGCTTAGCATGCGTAATAGAATGAAGAAACAGAGCAAACATTACGATGTTTACACGTACTCGATAGTAGCGTAATCCGAATCATGTGGTGCACAGATCCTTCGTCTCGTTGCCGCTTTATCTCAGCACTGATTGTCGGTAAATATACGCGCCAAAAAGCAGGTACAAGTACCTTGTTGTAAATTCATCATAGATACCTACGATTTAAAAAGAAAAGCAGCTTATGGTTGACGCTTATATAAAGAGGATCAGTCGTTACAATAGTTACTTCCTCAACCATGTCAAAATCAGAGCTGGAAGTTCAAATCGCGCCAGAATACTCGATCAGCGGACATCTATCTAATGTGGATGCTTATCGAAATTTGTTCACCCTTCAAGACGTACAAGCTTTAGTGAAACATGTAACAGGCAACGACATAGTGGTGCACAAATTCTTCTTGAGTTCATATTCTGATGGGAAGCTTGGATTTTTGGGATCACATCAAAGGCTCAGTGTGGAAGTCAAAACCGCAAATGGAAGTGATATCCTGTCCTTCTTCGTTAAAGTCGTGCCATACGATGTACCCAGTCAAGCTGAATACGTACTTGATAAATGTGTCTTTCTAAAGGAGAAAATCTTCTATCGTGACATATTTCCTCAACTGTATCATGAGTATAAAGATGAACCATGGACTGCAACTTGTTTCTTGGTCAAGGAGAATCTCTTGGTATTTGAAGATTTAGGTGTTAAAGGCTATTCGTTGAGGAATAGGTTATTCGACAAAGAGCTCATTATATCCAGTTTAACATCCATTGCCAGAATGCATGCATCCTCTCTGTTAGTGGAAGCACGTCTTGGAAAGTCTTTGAAGAAAATGTATCCACATGCTTTCGTTGAGAATGCTTTCTCTGAGACTGGCAAGACTAGAATATGGTTTGAAGTAAGTGTGAATGCCATAGTTGCTGTAGCTAAACACCTTGGTCTGGATGCCAGTTTGGTACCAAAAGCTTGTGAAGAAGTATACGCAGCCTTAGAAATGTCAGCTACAAAAAGAAATGTTATTAGTCATGGAGATTTATGGGGGAATAATCTGATGTTCAGTAACACTGTACCTCCCAAGTGTTTTTTGGTAGATTTCCAACTAATAAGATATTCTCCTCTGGCGCACGACGTGGTACAATTGTTGTATCTTTGCGCTGATCGTGATTTTAGAGGAAAGTGGGAAGAGGCTATGCTGAAGCATTACTATAGTGTATTGTGTGAAACATTGACCTCAGCAAAATCAGTTTCTGTGAAAGTTCCATCTTGGTCAGAATTAGTCGAAGGGATGGAAGAGCAGAGATTATGTGCTCTAATCACTGCAGCTATATATTTCCAGACTGTGTTATTGGATGAAAAAGTTGGTGCAGAAATTATGAATGATTCCGACAGTTATCATGAATTTGAATTTGTAAATAGAAACGAAACAGTGCTTAAAATAATGAAAATTGATCCGGTATATAGAAAACGATTATCAGAAACTGTTACTGAATTGGTTGAGTTCAGTTTTCGATTAGATAAATTACCAAAACCGACATAACGTTATGAAATTTCTTATTACATAATAACAAGTTTTCTTACTCACACTTTATGACAAGTTTTCTATTCTAAGATACAAATCAGATTGTATTAATTAATTGTTACCCGGTGTTCCACTTTATGTACATTAATTATACATGGACATTGTTTACAATAAAGTAATATCATAAATAGAATTTATGAAATAAAAGCTGTTCTTTCTTGTTTCTGTATTTGTTTAAATAATTCATTAAAAAATCTATAATCACTATTTTTTTGCCAATTATTTTATAAACAATTCCTTTTTCATGTATCGTAGAAATAAAGATCTTTATACTAGATTATAGATATTTTCAGATGGTAAAGTTGGTTCAAGATTGTCATCTATCAATTGTTGTTCAATCTCCTCTCGATCTGGAAGTATAGTCCTAAGGAAAGTCCAATTGTGATCGACAAGTTGTACTTTCGTCTCATCGACATTATCGATTTCAGCTACAGGTGGGGATTCACGATTTTCCGGTCGTGATAGTTCTTCTTCGCTTTCCTCTGACTCTTCGTCATTTTGCATTGTTTCATCTCTAAGCAAATCAAAACGAAAAGCATATAATTTGTCCAAAATCAACCAATTACTAAGTTATCATTTCAAGTCTATTACTTGAAGATCTATTACTTAAAGCTTTAAGTAGTTTTAATTTCTGAATTATAATAGTTCACTTGCAAGCATTTCTCATAATTAAACTGTGTCTCATAGTTAGACTGTGTGTTTTAATGCTATATTACATTCCTATGAATATAGTTAACTAAATAGAGTTTTATTTGACTTACTAATTATTATAACGAATAGTATACTTCATATTATAACGAATAATATACTTCACTTTGAAAATTTTATATACTTTTGTTATTGTTCTTTTCAATTTCACAACAAATGTGTAAACATATCCGTACAGTATACATATAATTTATTACAATGTTCTATTAAATTACCTCTCGATTCTATCGTCAGTTGATTGAGTTTTTGACACAGATGGCGAGAGCAGAGATGTGATGAATGATGCACAAAGCATCTTCATGGGCGGTAATGTGTGGGCTGAGACGCTGAGAAGCTGAAAGACATAATTAATATTATCTTAAATATCGAAATTCATGCAGCTTTTAATACATTCCAAATGTGCTTAATATCTTTTTGAAAAAACGAAATAAATAAATAAAATACTCCTATTAAATAAAAATGTTTGCTTACCTAGATAAAAATAAACAACGAATTAAAGACGATAAAGAAAGAAACAAGAAGAGAACATTTCAAGTAAGGAGCTAACTATGATTGGGAAAGATATGATATTTGATATTTGACGTGCGTTTACTTCTTTGGTACTTGTGACGCTCGCGACATCCGATTAGTTAATTAGTCTTAAGGCTGACGCAGGCACACCCCCGAACGAAAATTTCTGCAATTCCTGCAATCTTCTACTTCAGATCTAGGTTGACGCGTCTCTTACAACCTACACGAATATTCTTCTCGGTATACACCAGTTTTCGCCAGAAAGTTGCTAGAAAAGACGCATGTTTCATCAAGCAAAACACAAGCGATAGTACCGAGAAACATACACTATCTATATTTAGTATCTTAATAGAGTATAGTAGTATTTCATAGAGTTGCCCTTTCTATCGATTACCATTGAGATGTCTAGTATAATTGCACGATATTTAGTGTTTTGTATGATATTATATCGTAGAGTTTTCTTTAATTAACTCTTACTGAGATATTCCGTGCATATAATATACAAAATTCGTTAAATAATTGTAATATTAAAATGTTAGCTAAATTAACGATAAATAATTAACGTTTATTATATTAAAAATATGAAGAGCTTAACACATTACTACGTACTGTTAAAGCATTATCCTATCTTTAGAGTTACACCATCATTTTCACTACCAGTGTTTTTGTTTTAAGCTCACGAGATATACGTATAAGTAGTACTTTTTAAATAGCTGCATCGATGCAACGTACGCGTCACCGAATGTGCAAATATCAACAAATGTATTAAGCATATAAATTGACAGGGCTATTATCTTAACGAAATTAAAATCGAAACATGTAAATGGATCAAAGGTGCATTTAATTAGGAAGAAGGTCAATCTGTCGACGTGTGACATCCTCATGGATTTTGACGAAATCTTTTTTAATTATATTATTGTGACGTGCGTTTAACGAGAAAAATAATAAAAATAGGCAGCGGGACCTCTATGACCTTGACAAAATAAAATACCGTCTTAGTCAACAATACGACTTACTCTGTCTTATGAAATGCAGATAGATCTTTAAACTTTAAAGTGTTCAGCTTTGTTGACAGTATGAGCGTTATCGCTGTAGTATTCGTTGGGCTATATATTTTTCCGGCGATTGGGTCGCGTCGCAAGGCGACTTGCCAAATCGATTCACATATTGATAATTTTGTACCAATGGGTTCCTAAACTCAAAACCGTTGCATTTCGCTTTTGTTCATCGAGTACCATTAGAAAATAGAAAAAAATTTTAAACAGCGATGCCCTGAAGAGAGGTTTAACCATAAATGTCGTTTTATTTTTTCCAAGGTCATTGGGATCTGACCGCTCGTTTTTATCAGATTTCTCGTTATATACGCGTTACAACAAGGTAATTAAAAAAGATCTCGTCAAAATTCACGAGGGCGTCATACATCGGCAGATTCACCGGGAAGAAACAATGCCGCTGTGCAAGTTTACGGGAGAATGGCAACCAGTTTAAAACAATCTAACAAGATTAGATAGAATACCCGTCTCGATATACACCTACACATGAGGGGAATACGATTTTATTAATAGGTAACGTAACAATATCAGGACAGCCCCCGCGGGAGATAAGACTTTGTTCCTAGCTTCCCCAACAGGTTCGTCCTGACCTGGTTTTACCGCAACATTTGCAAACAATTCCGGAGCGACGTTGAAAACCACGTCGTTCTCCATTGTGCACTGTAACGAGAATGAATAAAGGCTCGTACTGTCGAAAGTTTTGATTCTTCATCGGCTGTTGGAACTTTACTTTCCAGTTCGTTAATCTTTCCGAAGAATCGGAAACTTATTGCGCACATCTGAAGCTCCGCTCCGACTGGTGCGCGCGGCCATCTATCATTTTTGTCAGAGCAAATGTGGCCGCAGACTGAGAGACATTAAGAGAAAGTTAAAGATAAATTATTGATACCGAATGATTTAATAAATTGGAATAAATAGAGATATGAAGCTTATGTAACGATATATTAAACTGTTTAATATTATAAACAGCGGATGTTTAATATTAGATTGACATAGTCCATCAGGATGGATTTAGAAATATGAAATTAAATTATTTTGCACGTCTAAAATTAAATTGTTGATATTATTAAAAAGGTGAGGATATATATAGTAATGATAGGAAATAATATAAAATTGTTTTGTAATTTAGAAAGATACTAGGGTTCGTGTTTGATTTCTTGTTATGCATTTCTAGAAAAATATAGAACGTAACGTAACATAAATAAGGAACAGTCATCAGGTGGTTCATAAGCAATTAACTCTACTATTCCACAGAATTGACGCAATATGCAAGAAAGCTGTGAGCTAGCGGATATCCGTGTACTGTGAATCTTAAATAACGACGTAGACCTACCTAATTAATCAATAGCTACGAGATATTTTGTGTCGGCTTTTATACGTTTTCAAAACTAAAAACGCTCCTAAGCACATTTCAAAATATCTTTATGATTATTTAGAAAAATATACAAAATATGCCTAACACATTATTTGGACAAAATGAAACAGAAAGATATCTCTCACAAATATGAAAAATTTAAATAGCTAAAACTATATAAATAGTGAAAATAGTTTTTTCTCTTTAAAACAGTCATTAAAAACGTTTAGTACCCCGCAAAAAAAACTGATATCTTCTAATAGATTCTCTCAATAAACGTTAAGAAAATAACGCGTATAGGTCTCTGAACGATCTTGTAGAATTAATTGTCCTCTGCGTCCGTGTTCTCCATAACGCCATCATTAGCGGATCATGCGGCCTTAAGGACCGCAGAAACTTATGTGATGATCCTTAATTTGCTTAGCCTCCAGACACTAAAGGCGTTCTCCAAATGGGGCAAGATTTTACTTTTAGACAAGCTGATATTATCGCGTTCATTTAAATGATCACACGCAGACCGACATCGTATACGAGACAGTTCAAACGAGTTTCTCTTTCTCTTTCTCTCCCGTCTACTTGTTGCACCAGCTTGGTTACGATAAGGGAAACTCGGTCTATTGATTTTGCATTGGCCTTAAAGCGATGAAATTTTATAGCGGTACACGTGGACATCCCTTCTTGAGACCGATCTCCATTGTTCTTTGGAATGTTTGCGTGTGAGCGTGATATCAAACGGTCAGTTGATTTCTGAATCTCGCCTCTATCTTCACCCTGTTGGCTAATTACAAATTTCTTATCATCCTGAAGGAGAAGCGAACGAGTGAGACCAGATATTATTTCTGTTTCTTTTCTTCGCCTTTATGTCCTCTATAATTATTTCACAAAAAGATACCAATATGTTCGTTGTGATTTCTAATGTTTTGAGGTCTTTGAAAGAATTCTTCAATGTGTTAGGTGTTTAAAGTTGAAATTTTTGAAAGAATTATTCAGCCTGCAATTTTAGCACGTACTTGGACGATTTCCGGGAAGATCGAGACGATTCCTTGAGTAACGCGTGCCGAAGGTTTTTCCGTCGAAGACAATGCCCTAGGTCAGAGGGACAACTGGAACGCCGTGAGAGGGTGGGAGTGCGGAGAAGTAGCTCCTATATTAAATCATGGCGAGGCCACTTCCCAAAGTCAGTTCTACGTTGAACGCTCAGACAAGAAACTCTTCATCGGTGACTCTTTTTCCATCGTTTTATCGAGCAACACGTTATCATCTCTTCTTCTACTTTACTGTGAAGATATCCTTGTGAACAGTGTCTTCTTCAATACAATCAAGTATAAAGTAAAAGAAGAAAATAAAAGGTAAATTTAAAAAGAGGAGATTGGGATCTTGACATTCTGCAATTTGTTTGATATTCTTCATTGAAAGTAACTTTTGCGCGTTTGTGATTGGCAGAATTTTTCAAATATTACACTGAAGTATCAAGCTGGTGACTACGTTCTTCAACTAAATTATCTTGTGTATCAAGAGAGAGTAGAAGAAGTAGCTTCCGACGTCTATCTACGACAATTTCGGGCATGAAGTTAACAGCGTGGAATTCTGTGTGCATCCTGATAGCTGTCTTCTTCCTAACGGTTGCCACGTCTGCATATCCTGCTAGCAATCCAGAGATAGTGAGTACCTCTCTTCATATACTTTCAGTGAAAGTGTGTAACTTACACTTGAATAACACTGATAAGTTACTTCAACTATCTTTGATTATTTCAATTTGTTAAAAATGATACATTTATTGTGTTACTTTGATCTGTTAAACGTAATGGTACACGTCTTCTATCAGCGTTCCATCGTGGTCCATTTATCGTATTCTGCATCTCGTTTTCCATTTATTTTCCTGTAGATGGTTTAATACATCAATTCTTGATATGAATCTTGTTTGAAACGTAACCACGTGCTGAAAGTGGCGCGTGGGCATCTGCTTGGGGCTTTGACTCATAAAGTCGCGTTCCTCTCTGCGAATTAGGCACGTAGATGCGGTGAAAAGAACGATAAAGCGGACAAGTATAGGAAGACACGTTCGTGAGTCAGCCCATTACACAGCAACCGGTGATGTCCAGTGAATATCCAGAAACTATTAAATCAAGATGTAGTCTCTGAAAATGAAGCAACTTTCTTCATTGCATTAATTTTTCATTGCTTCATTATAATTTTTGTTTTCGCAAAAAGGAAAAAAAAGAAATAATAGTTCTATCGTTTAAAAAAAACGATAATTTCAAACAAGTCATGATTTTCTGGCAATCAGAAAATGTTATCGTTAGGTCGCGCGAGTTTGCATTGACAAAATGGAGCAAATAGATAAAGGGGAAACATATAATACACGTGTATGGCGATAATTTCGCCTGAAATGACATAATTCGGTCATCGATATTCATATAGATACAACAAAGACTTTCTCAATTAGATATAGAGCTATAATTGAATTTCCAATTAATTTCATACGTTGACTGTTCCATAAGTTGTTAGTTTGTGTGAAATATTTCTTTTCTTTAAATAAGGAGGTATTTTTGTTTAATCTTTTACGGAGAGTGCAGAGAAATTAATAGAAATAAATGGAATTCCGTGTTTCCCTTCTTATAAGCACGTGGGATGCATATGATAATATTGCAAGCACGAGTGGACGTTGATCGCAAATGGTACTTATTAAATCAATCTCTTTTCTCTACTTGTATTGGTATATCTAATCAAACCGAACTGTAGGTGGTACCGTAAACAGAATTCATGCTTGTGAAAATTCCGTTCGAATCGTTCGATTATGGTTAATTCCTCGAAAGTCACAATCCCGAGATTCTATTTCACAAATATTTTTATTACAAATTTTTGTAATATTTCATAGCGATGTTAAAACTGTAATATAATTGAGAAACGGAAGGATGATGTTAAATTATTTTAAATATATCATAGTTTTAATTTTGTATAATTTTTAAATTAAATTCTAAAATTAAATAAAAAAAAAACGTCACAATTATGAAAACAGAAATGATAAAAGTGATTTATAAATAAAATTTACATAAAAAGGAACATTTTAAATTGCGACTTCCTTTTATCGAAATGATTGTTCAGTTTATTTATATATTTGTTTCATAGTGTACACGGTTCTTTGAGTTTTATTAAACGTTACCAATTATTTTTTTAAGATGTATAACTTGCAGGCGATCGAGAATATGCGACAGATCCCACAGTGGCACTGTCTACGTTACAGAAAATTCGATCTCGTACGCCGCTGTCGAAATTACCGTTTAGGAAGGAAACACTGACAAACACAAACTCATCGCAATCCCGTATGGACGACCGCAACGAATAAGTCACAATATTTCAAGTTTCATCGACCGGCTGTTCTAAATGTTCTGCTACAAATACTCAAACTTATATAAAAATGAAACGAGATGTGGCACGTCATAATAACATTTTGGAATTACTTATGAACTTAGTTGATAAATGGAACTTGCATAGATTTTAATTTAATTCTTTACGTCTCGTCATTTACTGCAAGACTGTATTTCCAAGACTTCAAAATTTATCTTCATCTTTTAATTTGTATAAAATAGAAACGGGAAAGAAGATAGGTAAAAGGATGAGAATATCTTACGGGATTAACAGTTACCATTTTCCTAAGATTAAAACTTCAATAAAGATTGCTACATATTGTATTAAGTTATTAATATTATTTGTACTTCTATGTTTCCTACTTAATTATTTATACTATATTTTACGAGAAATTGTGTATATATAAACGCTCTTTGATCTCATTGTAAAATGAGAATATGTTCTAGAATAAAATTATTTTTTCTATCACGAAATTATTTTGAAATGAATATCACCTACCTGTCGAATCATATATCCGTTAATTATAAACATAAATTGCAAAGGTATATTTCTTTTTACTTACCTCTTTCACCATTCCTTTTCCTGTTCTCAGATGTTCATGCATAAATGGAGCGGATACTTCCTTGTCTGTGATAGTCGTGCTCGCTATTAAATTGCTAAAGGCGGTCGCAGGAACTGTTGCATTCGTAGATAAAATTTCAAGAGAAATAGTCACTTCGGATTCTGGTTCTAACGTTAATAATTCCTATTGATAAAACAATTAAATATATATAGTACATATGATCATTGTATTGGATGATTCAACAAATGTACAGATATTTTGTATCAATACGTTTTGCATACATTTGCCGTATACGTACTTGATTAGAATCTAAAAAGAAAAGCTGCGATCTTCGTTGCCACGATCTGTACGATGAATCTCGTTTCACTTGTAAATGTGGTACAAAGGTGGCTCCCAAGATGAAACTATTATTTTCGATAAAATCTTTTCTTGTGTAGACGGGTGTCGATTTGTGGGGTGTGAATACAAACACTAAAATTAATAAATTACCTGCTATGCGAAAATAAAAATTTGGATATCTTTTAAAGCAAGTTATATATTTACGTGAATTATCGGTCGTGAAAACAGCCATGTACATTGATTTCGGATCTGCCGTAAGAGTTGCAATTTTTAGAGGTACGCTCCATATTAACGTAAGCGACAGGATGTTCCACACCGCAATATGCTGCGTGGAAACTGCTACCACAAGATGACAAGCATCTTGTTTTCCAAATTCAATTCGCCTAGTAAAACATATATAATAATTCCAATGCTGTTCTTATGATTATTATAAGGTCTATTTTTTATAAAACTTACGTCACTGGATACTGATATTGATAATGTGTAAGGCTACATTTAAATGTACAAGTATCGGGAGTCCATATTGTTAGACTAGAATCGAAGCCAATACCAATTAATGAACCATCAATCGAAAAACCAGCATCCGTTGCAGGCAGATTTCTGTAATCTCCCACACTATGGCACTGCCAACATTTATTTTTTTCTACAACAAATTTAATCTTAAAATTTAATACTACAGTTCTCTTATTACAACATAACTTTTACATACTATGTAGGGATGAAGGTTCTACGAGATGCCATAATTTGAATTTTCTATCTCTGCCTGTTGTAACTGCCAGTGCTCCCTCGTCACCGAATAACATGGACGGTTGAAAATGCAAAGCATTCACACCGCCATCGTGAGGAAGCTCGATTGAGGTGTTTAATGCGAATCTAATAGGTTGACAACACAGTATCTTAATATTTACACATCAAGAATGCATATCTTGTACTTACTGTTGTTGTTTAATGTCGTACATCCAAAATTTTAGTCTTACTTCTATACATGACATTTTATCGTTACGTTCTTCAACAGTCGCCATCCACATACCATCGTGATTTATTGCTATCTTTGTAACTTCCGTGTTTATAATAAGTACATTACGCTCTTGCGTTAAAAAATTTTGTGCCGTAATATTTATCTGAAAATTTATTAACAAATTAATAAACGACATAGCGTAAATTTTTTATCTGTTTTATATTACACTGTTACTCACATTATATAATAAACTTTTTGTATGGGTATTATAAAATTGAACATGTCCGGTACGACTATTTAAAACTAAACAATTTGTACGTGGATCAACAATAAGGCCAGCAGGAAATAAATCTTTAGAAGATAAGGTCACGCCCCATGTAAAATTTTGTATAACTGATGTCAATTTTCTTTGTGGATTTACAACCACGATACCTATGAATATAGATATGTTTTATAAATATATTTCATCTATCTAAAATAGATCTAAAGATTTAAATATCTAACAATATTCATACCATTATCTAAAGTAGATACAGCCACATATAAATTATCAGGAGCAATAGTAAGGTGTTTAATAGGTGCAGGTAATCGAGGAAGGAAGGACTTTTGATGTGGATTTGCTAAAACCCATTTCACTAGAACACATTCTCCTCCTCCTGTATACATGTGACCACCTACAATTTTTATGGTATATACAGTTATTGTACATGTAGAGATTCAAAATAATATAAAAAATATATATCTTACCTGATTTACTGAATGCTATTTCTGTAACAGGTAATGTATGCCAATGATAAACTGCTGTATAAGGTCTTGTTTGAAACAAACCCTTCCATACTACGACACGACCAGTTGTATCTCCTGTGGCAACACATTCTTCTTCTGGATGTCCAGCAATGCACGTTGGTATTCTACCTGTTTTACCTGTTTTATGTCTGCGATTATGAAATACGGTGACATTTATAAGTATTTTTTATTGAAAATTTCAGTTTGTCTTTAATGTTAAATAATTTTTCTTAAGTATAATACATACAATTTATCAACAAAATTTCTTGATGGATTCAATATATGCAAATCTACATCATGAAGGAGTGCTATTAAATTCTCACCATGATTACCAATTATATCAACATAGTATTCGTAAGACTTTGTCCTGTAATAATATGTAAGAATACTACATCACATAAATAATACATAATAAGAGTTTCATTCATAATTATTATGTAAATTTTTCTTACGATATACATGTAGACTTTGCACAAACTCCATTATCCAGATCAAATAACACTATATAAATTTTTGTATTGCATTTGGAAATATATGTTACAAGCACTTGACGCAACTCATTTCCATTGTGAGTTTTATAATTTACAATGTGAAACGTTTTTATTTTTGGCTCTATTTGAAATTTTAATTTCTATAAAAAGTATAACAATTATAGATTTATAAAAGCCTCAAAAAGGGAAATCATGATTTTATATTGCTAAAAAATACATTTAATGTTTATACCAATTTCTTTGTGATAATGCCACTTTGACAACTCCAAAAATTTAATTCTCCATTTTCTGTACAGGCAATGATCAGGTTAGGATTTTCTGGGTGTATTATTAATCCTGCAATTCTGTAATTTGCCGGTTCTAATTCTTTAACAAAATCTCCGGTTTGTGTACTGTAAGCTCTTATAACATGCTTCCATACTATGTATAATGTTCTGTAACGTATATGTATTACTTAATAGAAATATTAACAGTAGTCATTTACAAGTTTACAATAACATTTATAACGATATTTACTCATGTAATTTCATTAACAAAATTAATGAAGTATATGTTTGGTAGCATTGTATTTACAACCAGAAATTTTATATTTAAACGCCAAAAGAAATTATAATTTTTGTATATGCTGAATTAAAACTTACTCTCCATCGTGTGAAAAAACTGGCCGCTGATCAATTATACTTCCTCCACCTTTTCTTGTTACAACTAAATCGTCTACATCAATTACTTCAATATTTGTTGATTCGCGTTGCGTATTCAATTTTATCTGCATTTTTTCACTTATGTCGTAAGAGACCAATGTTCCTAATAATTAAACGCGGTATTGTATACCCCATATATTAATGACACAATAAGATACAAAATACAGTAAAAAATATATTTTGATAACTATAAACGCACAAAACAGAAATTAACCAAACCAAATACCTATCACATGGTGTCTTCTTGTATCCAAAGATCCAAATACTTAAACAAACTTCATTTACCATTTCTGCAACTGCAATGATAAAAGTACCTAAATCCTTAGGTGCAACTTCATTTGAAAGAATCATAGTGTATTTTTTCACAATCGTAATAACAGCTAGTAATAATCTTAACAAATGTAAAAAAATTTGTTTAATTATTTATATATTTAATATTCATAAATAAAGATATCAACTATAATAAAGTATTTTAGAAGCTTGTTATTAATTTATAGGCTACACATTCACCTACTACAGTAATTGAAATTATAGTTTAGCGACATCTGAAATACTTTATGCACATTATAAAATACATTGATAACTGTAGTATTGCTTTTATCGGAATCTACAATACCCTATGTCGACATAGTGGACTCGAACCGTAGGGAATCTTCTTTATCAATAGTAGATTTAATAATAATAGTAGATATAGTTCTACTAACATAATAGGATTAATCGGTTTTAAGTTGAATTACTTCCTCTACCGATAAGTTTCAATTTCTTATTGTAAAAAATTGTATCTTTATAATGATTATACTCATATTATTGTATTCTGTATATTTGTTAAATATTAATAATGAATGTGTGATATTAATAAAAAGAAAGAAAATTGATAAAACATTAAACGCAATAATGCCGTTTATACTTTAACATGCTCTATTCGACGAAACTTTTTTTCGAGTAACTGTTGCTTTATTCTCCCTTAACTTTACAAATTATGGATAGTAACATAAGTGGGAACTTAGAAAAAAAACTGATCAGGCTTTGAAGCTGCATCAATAAATAAAGCGCATGAATTTTGGCTTTGAGTGGATGGAAAACAAGTACTGCACGCGAGCAAAAATTCAAATAAAGATTTTATTGAAATATAAGGAATCTGTACCAGACAGAACTAAAATTACCGTTTAAATTTGGTACTACCGGGGTTCACATCGTATATGCCTGCGTAATCGCTGGGTTATCTTTTCATATTTTTTCCTCTCTCCTTGTGTCGGTGTGTATGTATCTGTGTTGACTTCATCTTTTTTTTTTTTAAATCGTTATAAGTAGAATCTGAATATTTCTATAAGTACAGAAACAATATTGAAGGTACGCGCACAGTCTATCTCAAAGTCTCTAAAGCTAAAAAGGATTTTTCTCCTAGATCTGCAGTTCTGCGATTCTTACATTTACAACTTAAAGGGGTTTCTTGCTTTCCGTTTCTCTATTTACAATTACGATAAACTGAAAGGTCTAAAGCTACGCGTTTTTTTTTTCTCTCTCTTTCATTCTCACTTTCGCTCTCAAATCGCTCTGTTATCATAGAATTGTAAGTGTTCAACTATGTACAATTTTTACAGAATATTTCTCTCTCAATATACAGAGTGTACTGGTTTACATTACACAACAATTTAATAAACGTGTATTTAAAATTCCCTGCAAATGCGAATTGCAAGGAATCGCACGACCTAACTGCACACAAATAGTCCCATTTTCTTTTCTCGTTTAAAAAGATAAATCATTATAATTCTGCTTTTCTCTTGGAAATAGATCGTACATAGTCAACCAGAAAAAAAAGAAGAAATGTTAAACATTTATTACTAATGTGTCGTCGATTTATCATTTTAAATTATAGTTAATCAATTTTAATGTACGACAGAGAAGAGAAGTCTTTCGAACGAGACTCGTTTTTTTCTTATAAAATGGGACGTATTGTGCGCATAGTCTCTAATACTATACTAAGAATGTAAAAACCAAAAAAACTTTTCTTTGTTTATATTAGTTACAATAAATAAGCAACGTATATGTATATTTTTCCTTTTAAGATTTACGCTTATACAATTAACTGTATCACGAATTTACTGGTTCCGAAATTGGTGCACACGTGCGCCAAATGTACGGTGCAGCGGAAGTTAAAAAGTGAAAAAAAGATAAAATAAAATAAAAGGAAGAGAATAGAGTCAATTTTTGAAGAAGTTCAACGACATTAATTAATTACATTATTTGGATAGAAGATCGTTAGAATTTGGTTGTACTCGATTTTCTGTTCAAGATGACCGTTTTCGAGGTAGGAACATTCCTATTTGGTGAATACACGTCGACAACTCATCTTAAAAAAATAAAATGACGCTCTCTCAAGGATATGCATAAATATTTCTTGAAATACATATTCGTAAGTATATATATATATATATATATGGTTGGAATTAAATGTCGCGTGTATGTAAACGTATAATACGCAGTCAGTCCTTAAATTCAAATGGAAAAAAAGAGAAATGAAAGAAAAGATACCATTGAAGGCACAAAAAAATGCAACATCTAACACGTTTAAACAATACTTAATCGATTCGTAACAAAAACACCGACAACCGATATAAAACATGTTACATAGATTATAAAGTTATCATGTACTATGTTGTTGATAACGTACATCGTTTTGCTTCCCTTTTTCAGCTTGTTTGTCACTGTGCATTGAACTGTATGTGTATGTGTGTAGGTCTGTGTGTGTAAGTGTGATGCTATAACAACTTGAAAAAAAATCAATAATGCGTTCGTGCCTCTAAACAAATCTAAAATCTACAAACGAATGATACACCTCTTTTCTTTTCTTTTTGTGACAAAATATTACTCGCTAAGAAAAAGAGAAAAAAATGAGAGTGATATTCATCAGTTAAATACAATATAATATCATAACGCTGAGAAATACGTCATCAAGATAACATTAGTTCTTTTTTTGTTATTCTTGTTTCTATATACTCGAAAATTCATTTTTTTCGTATTTTCTTAAAACGCTTCTACGAAGCTGCTTTGATTATTCTAAAAATGAATTAGAAAAATATTTCTTTCCAGATCTGTACTATTTTATCATAGTAAAATTTGAAATTAACTAATTTACAATGGTATTCCACCATTCTTTATCTTTTTTTCTGCAGAATTCTAATACAAGCGGAAATGCAATCAATGAGAAAATGTTATTTATCCTCTAAAATGTTTCTTTCAGATCTTTTTGCATTTTCTTTTTTGTCTAATTTTGGTACAGAGAGTTTACGGTCTATCAAGCGTCTTTAAAATGTACAAGTGTATATCACGATGTGACAGCGACTCATGTACCGTTGTTCTTTCGCGTTTACTTGTCGCATAACGATAGTCTTATTTTCCTTTATCCGCTGACTTACACGATAATTTTCTATTCGACACGTCAGAACTGACCGTTCGATTTTTTGTCCCCAATCAAATTCACGTTCAATTTTAGGTTCACGTAACATCTTGTTCTAGGAAACTGCGAGTTTCTTTGTAATTACACATAACCTCGATCATCCTCTTCGCAATCACCAAAAAAGAGTCCGTTTTACTTTTTTAGAAAAAGTCCTTATATATATAGCTCGGTACTGTCAATACATACATATGTATGTATGTATGTATATACATACATATATATATACATATATATATGTGTGTGTATACATATATATGTTCATCATCTTCGACTCTACACTCCAACGTGTGAAAATAATTTATATTTACAAGCTGGTTCAGTATTAGAAATTCGCATTAAAGCGTCCTTATTTAAAGATCGTTAATAGATATCGCTCTTTGGATCCCTTTCCCGGAAGAATCCTTTTTCAGTCTTGCACTCCCTGATGGTAACGGTCTTCAAATTTACCGTCACGTCTGTAATGAACACCTGATCGGCAACTGGATTCCGCGCGTGCCAGTAATCCGTACCAGGACTTGAAAGAGGGACATACATGTCGGTCTTCAAGATTTCCGTCTGCTTCACGCTCGATGTATTGCTATTGTTGCTATTACTGTTGTTGTTATGATTGTTGCTATTGTTATGACTATGATGCCCATTGACGACGGTCGGTAACCTGTTGTTGTTCGTATATGAATCCGTAGGGCTAGGTGACTTGTGACCGTTCGCGTCTACTGTCACAGCTCCGTTCGACTTCTCTTGTTTTTGCTCAGACAAGTGCCTCTTTTTGGTAGGCTGTTCCAGAGGCGTGTCTATCTGGGGGGAGAGAGGTGCTGGCGGTGCACGCGGCAGCGAGGGTGGAGGACCGTGAGGCACGTCAGCTTCGGCACGCTTTTTCTCCTGCACCGCTGGAGCTGGTGTCGTCGGCACTGCTGGCAGCGGTTCCTCCGGTGTCGACTTCACGCTTGACGATGACGGCCTCCTGCCGTTTACCTTGTGACTCTGCAACGTATTTACAATCATATGTTTATTATTTTAGAATTTATTTTAATTTATTCTTTATTTATTTTATTATTTTTTATGTCTTATAATATATGTTATAAATTTTTGATAGATTTCGAAATTAGGAACACTTTTGTAATTCATTGTATAATTGAACACTTTGTTAATTATCTATAAATCCAAAATACAGACTAGCACTGATTAAACTCTATAGAGAAAACGAAGAGATGAGGAAGAGGAATGAATGAATACTTACGTGATAAGAGGGAGACGTTGGATTACTCTTCAGGGGCAATAGCCGAGGTATTTTGTTTGGAGGAGGACTTCCACTGCCGCTGCTTGGACTGCTCGTAGTAATGGTAACACCAATTTTTCCCGATTCTTTGCTAAGAACCTCGGCCTTTCTTTTCGTACCAGTCGGTTCTCTCCTAGGCAGTAGAGGACTGTCTATACTACTATTGGAACAATCTGAATCAACACTGAACGCGGATGCAGATAATTCTGGGGCTGTTGGCGATTCGTGCCCGTCGACGGAACTTGGAAGCGTGTCTTCGTCAGGTGCAACGGGATTTAGGCGAGGCGCGGAGGTGCTACCGATAGTTGATTCGTCTTGGCTATCTTCTCCGACTCTCTCGTCTCCGCCGGGCTCTTCCTCGACGACCAAGTTTGCCAGGACGTGTTCCTGTGAATTATAAAAATTGTTTAATTTATTGAAATTAGAGAAGAAAATACAATAATCATCTTACTACTAAGAATGGAAAAGGTTTCAATATAATTGGATGAAAGATTAATTTTTAATAATTTCCATCTTCACACATTTAATTAGAAACACATTTAAATGTAATGTCAATAATTTAAATTTGAAAATTTGAATTAGAAAATATGCAGTATGTACTACAGTACAGAGTAATATATTATTATTTAATATGAATAAATTATTTACGCTATATCTAGTATCCCTCCGCCTAGGTCTCCTTGCAGTCACATCTCCACCTTTTTGACTTTCTTCGTATAATTCAATTAACCTGACGTCTAAAATGTTTTCTTCGGGTTCCCATGTATTGTGTCTATAAAAAACGAAAACGTTTACATTCATAATCTGTTTTAATGAACCTGTTAATAACTTTATCAATTGTACTTTTAACTTACTTTTTGCTCCATCCTTTCCATTTTACGAAGTACTCTACTTTGCCCTGCAAGATAATTCATACCAATAAGAATAAAATATGGAAGTGAATTCGACAATTATACACCTCACGAAGATACAGATTCGATATTTTTAATTACTAAATAATTTTATACAGTTCAAAAATGAAGCGTCTTTATTAGCGTGTTATTATTTTTATGTTATATTTTTAAAAATAATTAAAATTTTTTAGAAGTTCATCTAGATCAATGCTATACGAAGTACTTCTATAAACCAATATTTTTAATGTAATATTTTGTAGCTACATTACATGTGCAAACATAAAGAATGGAAATTTAACTATTGTAAAATAAATGTTTATAAGAAACTCCAAGGAGTACTAATATGCACAAATTATTACACCCTTTATGTTAAGATCGTGAATATAGAGTAACAAAAAGTAGTATCCTAAACTTGATTCATCATCTATAAAATTATCTGATTAGTTTGCATTCAATGAATTACTATAATATATATCACTTATGATATTTATATAAGAGGAACGATATTAATACAATCAATACTAAAATCAGATCAAAATGCCCAATATCATACTATCAACAAAATTACGCCCTAATGAATTACTCATAACCCCAACGAATTATGTATTGAAAGATAACCAAAATGCAGGAATTGTATCATTTCTCCATCTAAAAGTAGCCTAACGAAACATCATCCCCTAAATCGTCCCTCCATTCCCGGTACGATGCACCTACCAAAAGAAAAAAGAGAGAAGCGTTTTAACAGAAACCAGAAGATTTTTATAATCTCTACCGAATTGTGCAATGCACATTGCACTTTTCCAAATTTTGCAGATCTGTGACATAGACGCAATGAGAATCGAGATAAGACTAACTACGATATATGATTTTATCCTTTTCATATTAACATACGTACTATATGCAGATGACAATTTGTCACGAGCGCATTTGATACATAATTTTTCTAATAAGAATAATCCTAAAATTTCAATACGTGATAAGAGCCAATTATATCATCTTTCTTTTAACTCACTAAAAATCAACGTAGTGTTAACGCCATATTTTTTATGTTTTCATAAAACGATAATCTTTATAATTTATTTAACTTACTTTTTCAATAATATTGCGTTTATGCAATTTTCCTACATTATCTCACTACTTGATTCTTAATGGATTAATACACTATATGCAGATATCATTTTGCAAGAGGATATTTGATATATGATTAAATTTTTAATTTTTACGTAATTTTAAGAATTGTACAATTTCGATATCACATAAAACGATAAAAACTAGATCTACAATGACTACGACTTTATATTATATTATATTATATAATAATATAATAATTTTATGATGAGCACATTTGATACATAATTTAATTTCTTATTTTTATAGAATTTTTATGTAACAAACATAATAGTTATGTATTATGTATTAGTGGTTGTTTGAATTTGTCGACCGATAAAAAGACCCTTGGCGCCAGTCATCGTTGCTCACGATGTCAGAATGTGGCCGATTGCAAAGATCCGTTTCGCGCGTCTGCGTCGGAACGACGGATTTTCGAATCCATCTCCGTAGGAGCGTACGGTCGATAAAACGGGCGGCGTTGACTTCCACGAGAACCGCTGATACGGCTCACCTATTGGCCGTCGGCCAACGAACGAAAGCATGCCGACCGCTCTAGGTGCGCAGCTAGTCTGACAGTTGGAAAACAATGACATAACTGTGCAGGTATAGGACACGTTGCTTTATCGCGCATGAGCCGCTCGCAGCTGAGAAATCTCGCGTGTTTTATGTCGATTTACAACGTTGCCAGCCGAGACCATGTCGTTACTCCGAAGATCACCGCCACGGTAAAAACGCATAAATTCTTGCCTAAATCGCGACCGTTTTCAAACAACCATATCACAGATATTGGCGCAATAATAAATCAATCAAAATTATTGCAAGTTTAACGCGAGATCATTTGGAGAATTCTTCACTTGAAACATGAATATCAGCGCGGTTTTAATTGAAATATTGAATTTGTAAGTTTGGACGAGAACAATAGACTGTTGTGTAATCACCTATGGTGTGAATATGATTACAAGCATGTTATAATATCTTTGGCGCGAATTTTGAATGTTATGAAATTCTGATTTTTTAGTTTGTGCCATCATAAGTTTCGATATAAGGAAATGAAACGATTGTCAAATGAAAAATAAAAAATTTTTGTAAAATGAAGTTAATCAGAATTTTAAGTATATTTGTAGACTTCCAATTACTATCACGTGTTATACACTATGTATATATATATATATAGTTATGACCCATTTATCTTTCAGAAGAAAACATTATTTGAGTTAATTAGCAAGCAATATTTAAATAACTAATTGCTATTATATCATTGAAGCAATAAGTTTCATAAATTGATTAAAAATTTAGTAATCCTTTCATTTATTACAAAGTTTCATTGAGTGTTTCAATAAATTGTAGTGAATTGTAATAAAAGTATAAATTAATAGAATTCGAATAAATTAAATGAATATTGAGTTTGAAAATTAAAAACTAAAAAGAAATTAAAAATTATCTATTTAAGTAGTATAACATTTATCTTTCCCGAAAAGTTACAATACAACGAAATAAATAAACGTAGTGTTTCGTATAAAACGTTAATGTACCAACAAAACGTGCCTGTTCGAGTTCGATGAGAGATATCGAGAGCATCGTACATGATAGAAATCGCAACGGGAGGGGCAGAATTGTCGAAACGATAGAGGTGGGAAAGAGAAAGATCACGAAGAGGGGAGGAGGAACCGGCAACGACGCATAGACAAACAGATTCCATGTAGTGGCGCTATCTGTCGGTGACGGTTCGCATTTCTCTTACTTACCCGCTTTTCCCTCTTCTTTATAATCCGTTCCGCGGCGTAAACTCTGTCACCTAGATCCATGTTTTTAATCCTTGTTCGTTAGATCCGTAATAAAAGCTGTTAATATATCCAATAAGAGAGTGAAGGGTGTCACTATAAAACCACACTGAGTAACGTAACACCATATGTACCTATGCCGTAATCTGACCACGATGCTCTAATTTAATCGAGATGACACACCGTGTAAACACAATAAACACGTGTTGTCTCGTATACGAGAAGACTCGGCATTGCTCGATGTTTTTCGCACTGATCGGGACTGAGTCGACCGACTGGTGATTAGAGTGGCTGCTATTTCAGCAGTGAGGCGGCAATGCGACCAATGTTTTTTGAAAGGCCAGTAGTCGCGGCAAGACCGGCGAACACGAGCGAAGTCGGCGTACACGCACGTCCCATCGGGAAGGGAATTTCAAGCGGCACAGTTTGCGCGCCGCGAGTTTCTTCTACGTGTGTTCACCTTACGGATAAATCTGCGTACGATATTTGTCGAGGAATACGAGTACGCTCGACTTGTGTGTCTCGTCTCCGAATTGGTATCGAGACTTATAGTGGTGCCTGGTGTTGGCCGGCAACACACGTTTTCTGCTTCTGCTGGTGCTGCTACTCCCTTCGTGCAAGATCGGGGTTCGTGACGTCAGCAATTCCCCCTCACCTCGTAAACACCAAACATGGCCGTCGTACGGATATACGCTGATCGAGTGCGTCCGAAACTGATGGTGAAAATCAACGTCGATATAGGCACTGGAAACTCGTGGATCCGTGTACGAAGTGCAGTAGGACGTTTTAAAGCCTCGTGAACGGCGTTGGGCCTGTCTATATACGAATATGTAAAAACTGGAGCGATCGACTCACAGCGTCTAGCACATTCTGCGGATCGAGGCCGACTAGAGCCGACGTCTGCCGAACTCCCCTCGCAAGCTTAGTGGACTCGCCCGACCCGCTCGAGGTTAGGAGGGGAGGGGGTAACGGTAGAGAAAGAGTATCAGAAGGGGAAGGGAGAAACTCTCAACGGTACGTGCGCCGCGCGTACAACAGAGAGAGAAAGATAGAGAAAGCAAAAGAAGGAGAGTGTGATTGAGTGACCGAGGACGAGAAGGGTGGGGAGAAGAGGGAGAGAAGAGCAAGCGCAATGGAGGTAGAAAAGAGAGACGGCACGACCAGGAGCGCCGTCCTCGGAACAAGAAAGCTGCCTGCCTGCTTGCCTGCCTGCCGCCTGCCTGCTAGCCAGCTACCCCAAGTTCCCTTCTAGGTACGTGTATGCGTATATTTGTGTGAGACCAGTCGATGCAACGTTGCCAACTCTATTTCGTCGATAGCACCGCACCAAATGTCACTGGCGTATTACCCGATCAACTCGAGAATCGACTATGCCGTTGTTACGTTTATCATTTGTTATCACAAACGAAACGAATCGATCGATGTGTCCTTCTAGAAACACACGCGTGATTTAATCACGATGTTTCAAGCGATCGAGGTACCGCTTTTGCCGTGTCGATTCGCGCCCACGATCTGACAACACTGTATCCTCTTGCGACGTACTGTCACACACTACATAACACTACCGCACGGCATCGCATACGATGCTTTTATAATAAACAGACGTTTTCGAACGGACTATTCGTAAAAATCGGAAACTCGCCGGAATGATAACACACGGTATCGAGTACGGTCAACGTAGAATAGAGCGCGTCGCAGTAAAACCGGCGGCGCTGTTCGTGAAAACGTGTGCAACCTCAACGGATCCCGAAACGAGAGTGTCCTCTCCGTGCCGACGAACACATAGGGAGAGCGGTTTAGCAAAGGAAAAGGAGAGGGATACAAAAGGAGTGAGAGAGCCAGATGGGGGAACCTCTGCTCTTCTCCGTCCTTCGGCGCAAATAGCAGGATAAAAAAGCCACGACAGTGGCGCTCGATTGGTTGGATTCTCGAGGCGCTACCAACGCTTCTAACCCCGCTGGGCACGGTGACCAATCAACGAGTGGCACAGCCCACGTCCGTTCCCCTCGACTCGTCGAGAAGGCGGGCTTACGGACGATCGTCGGTCGACGGTTCAGTTCGAGGTCCCCATCGCCGTGCCGCGCGCGTCCCTGTATTCCCCTTCGACAACAGCCTTTCCGTTTTGCCGCAACTTTCCCCCTCTGTGTATGTTCAAACAGAGACAGCAAATTCTCTCCCTCCCCATCACACTCTTCCCCTCGTGCAGGAAACCCGAATAGCGGAGCGCGCTACCGTGCCACCGGTCATATCTCGCTCTCTCTCTTTCTCTTTAACGCCCACGGGTGTGTAAAGCCGTATATACCGCGTATGTGCTGTCGCGTAGGGCGGGCACGTGGGTGAGGGGCACAAGGGGAAGTACATATATACACCATTTACATATATACATTTATATATATATGTACAAGCGCACATCGTCACAAGCATTTCCCCTCTTCGTAGCCACGTCGGCGGTGGCCGACCACCGTCGGTATTGAAATATCCTGGCCCTGGAGAGCCAAGTAGCCGTGCAGCGATGCCGCTTCTCTTTATAACCACTACGCTCTGCACCAAGAGACCGATCTTCCTTTCCTTTCCTCTTCCCCACCCTTTCTCATCGCATGCACCTTTCCTCTTTCTTCGTCTCTTTGTCTGCGTCTTCCGTTCTCCCTCCATTCTCTCTTTACACCCTTCCCCCTTTGTTCTCCGTCTGACTGTAATGTTGGTAATCCGTCTCTCTTGCCTTCTGTGCCCTTGCTCGGTACGGCTTGTCGCGGGATGGGTGTTGCGTACCCTCTTTTACGACTTCGCTTTTTCCCCTTCTCCCTTTTCGCCGTCCGATTCGAGTTTCGCCTCCCTTTGAAGCGCAATCAATTGTTGGACGAAGTGTTGTGCGCAACCCTATGACCGACGTACAAAAGCAAAAATGCCAGCGTGCGTCGCGCGCTCGGCTTTCTCGAGTCGCGCGCTATTGCGCAACCATGAAATACACAAAGCCGATGTAGATGGCGTGCCGCGGGTACGCAGCTTATGGCATGTCCCCTCCTTTTCCTTCTTTCCCCTGCATAAGCAATGCTCTCCTTTGTTCTTCGTCGTCGTTGTCGCTGCTGTAGTGCACGCTTTTAAAGTAACCTCCTTAATCTCCTTAATACTACCATCAGGATTCTGTTTAAAGTAATCTTTCGTTATTTCAAATTTCCATATGATTCAAACGCGACATGTTTAAGTTTGTTACTTCGGTTTACACGACAATCTACACGTGACAAATCTGGGATGAGAGCTGATTTAATTTTAGAATCCGATACTGATTGTGTAATAACAGTATTACGAAATGACGAAACCTGTGTGTATGTCTTTTAACTGCGTTGGTATCTTAACAAGCACATTCTATGGTCCATCTAATTCGCACGTGTTTTGTTGATATATGCCTCGAAGCGTCGCCGTACCATCTTTATGGTTATGAGCTAAGATATATGACTGCAAAGGAAATAAAAGGAACAAGCAAGTACGTAGAAGTAGCATAGCGACCAAGAGATGGCGGCTAGCTAATTAAAGCTGCGCAAGAACGCGATAAGCAAAGGCAAACGCGCACGGAGTCGCAGCGCACGCGACTAAAGATACGGGAGAACGATGAGGCCACTGATTCGTGTTTCTCATTATGCGGGCCGTCCATCGCGGACACGGCAACGTCGAAAGCAGGGCGTGGCGCGTTCTTCGTGGATCTAATGGTACGTCAGGATCCGCTTCAAAATCTTCTATCAAATGTTGAAATCGTTTCTATGATGAGTCACTTTTGAAGATTAACAAAAACGTCACGCGTTTATTCTCTGTCGAAAGAGTCGAGCCGGGAATTGTAAATAAAACCACGTGATCAAAATCTGGAGAAAAATAATCTAGCGTACAATATTTGTAATTTTGAGGTACTGGAAAATAGAAAGTTACACTAATCTCTTAAATGAGAAAATTAAGTGTATCTACTAAGTTAGATTGAGCAACATCGTCGCTAAAAAACAATTACATTAAATTTAACCATTCAGTTTAAAAATATACCTTATTATACTTATAATAATTTACCTTTCCTTACTCAACTCAGTGAATCATTGTTGTATCATATTTATGATCTATACCATCTTTTCTGCTTGTAAATCATGTTTGAGGTTACGAAGAAATGGTGGATTGATTAAAAGACAGTTCACACGTATTTATGCAGGAATAATGGCTAATGTAGCCGAGTAAACGACATAAAGAGAGATAAAGAGAAACGTTTGGTGTTATAAATACCGTATGTTATTGCTGGAAACATCACATCGAAGATTATCGATCGTGAATATTAGAAAATCGATCCCTAACCCGCCAGATTCTGCAACTGCGAAACAATAAGCTTGACAACGTTGCATGGAATTATTGGTATTGTTTCATACGTAAGATCGAATAATATTCAATGTTCACGACAATTCTTTTTTATTATTCCAATATCGTATAAGCTATCTGTCAAAAGCAATCAGTGTTGCAAGCCGCTCTGTATCGCATATGGTATTGCATGAATACGAGAATCGATACATCTCGCGCATCGACATTACATCTTTTGCTAGTTATCGATTAATAGCAGTAGGAAATCGAATATCGAGTAACTTACAGGAGCATCATACGATAGCCATCTTAACTTTTTCGATCTGATTTATCGTGCAGTTTTTAGATTACGACTAGTTGGGTTTAGTTAATCGATAGATGACTAATAGGTATTGATAAGTGAAAAAAGTAAAGTAAGTAAATTAAAAGTAAAAAGTGACATTTTGTAGTGAATTACTTGTACATAAAGCTATAATAGAATATGCGTTCGAGTAGTTTTGACGTGCGCGCGCGTTCCCTCGAGAGAGACCAGGAGAACTGGGTTCGAGCAGTCGTCTCGTGGAAAAAGTGACCATTTAATAACTCAGGATCGAATTATGATATCAAGGTAACGTTTTCTACGTAACATTCTCTACCATTTGTCATGTTTATTTATATAAGGCTCATCTTCATCCGACAAGTAGTTTTTTAAATAATCGATGTTTTAGGTTAGCGTACTTGGAGACATTTTCAAGTCCATTTCGGAGATTAGGAACTCGTTTACTATATACTTCTTCTTCATTATCCGCCATTTTTGTTGCTATTATTCTCTTCTAAGACTCCATTGGTGGAAATCTAACACAGTTTTTAAACCTAACCAATTATGAAACGAGAAGCGAAACAAATTCGAATTATTAACTACTCGTAAATCTTGACGAATTATATCGTTCTGTACCAGTGCTACGTTTTCGTATATGTACTTATAATATCATTATGTGCAAATGTATTAATTATATGTAGATGAATTATCGGTTTTCCAAGAAAGTATATGCATTTTGTAATGCGCAGCAGATGCTTGTGTACGTAAAAGATTAATCGCGTGTCAGTGGCATATAATACTGATGGCTGGATTACGTATGAAAGGAATATCCATACCTATATGTTTCGTTTTCGACCTTTCGAAAAATCGATTCTACTATCTTTTTTCTGTCTTTTTTATTTATCTCCATTTGATTTTCATTTGGGTCGTTCGAAAGCGAGAACTCGATGAATCTTTCATACGATATAGCGTTTGATATGTATTGTTCGGTATCCATTCGTGTAATCGACACTATGGATTTGTAAATTTTTCACGTTGCTCGTGTATTCTCGACCGATATCGTACTCTTTTACCACCCCGTTGGATTAACCGGTTGAATTTGTAACGTGAATCTTAACAGTGAGTTGTAGACAAACTAGGCGCTCTTCGAGTGCTTAATATCCATTCATGTCATGGAAGAAGCGTCACTTATACGTAAGTAATTTTATTACTGTTCGCGCGTGAAGCAGACAATCCTTGTTTGACAATTAGCGTAGTTTCGAGATTTTCGACACATAATCCATGTATAAATGTTGTTAATTTGGAATTTGGTTAGGAAGTTTTCTTATTCTTATTCGTAGATAGTATATTTTTAAGCATGATTTAGAATTGTTTACGTTTTAGATATATAGGAATTACAAGTAACATATGACAGATTATTTAGTTTCCTTTCGATCAAACGGAGCGAAATGTCTTTTGATATTCGATTTCAATTTCAATTGAGAAACTTCGATCAATTATGTTATAATTAAACTATCAATTAAATTATCAATATCAGTAGAGTACAATCTTTTTAGAACTATATATTCTAATGCGTCTAATTTATTCATATTTAAGTTTCTACCAAGACGTTCTTACTCTTTTCTAGAAAAGATACGATCTATTTTTCGCATGTGTCGCTTAATGTTCGTACTAATTACTCAAATTACACATAAGTATTTAGTACTATAAGAAACATAGGTACTTCCAACTGTATTATACGCTTCAGCTGTTGCTTATTCATTCAAGACAGTAGAGTGCGAGTAAGATTAAAGTGAATAACAAATTCACTTTTTCTACACTTGCTATTTAAGCGACTTTCACAATTACCTGCGCATAACGCGTCAATTTATCAGCTCTTGCTTATCATCCTTGGCTACCTAAGTACCTGAGAAAGGTGCCAGCGATACAGTTTTTACCTCGTTTCTTATCACGATCAATTCATCATCGTCTAGGCTTAACACTACTGCCATCAAGTTAACACAGCTTTCTTCTATTTTTAGGTGGTGTTTTAATGGCCGAGTGGCGCTTACCATCGTCGGTGATTCGTCAAGCATGCATTCGCCTTGTAGACACCCGGTAGACGAGCAACTACCCACGTAAGTTCGATTATTAATTCAGCGGCAGGAGCGCGCGGCGCATAGGCTTGGCGCAATGTGCCACTCTTTATACGGACCGACGCATAACGCGTTGTATTACCAGCGTGACAACGAGCTTGCGAACATCCCTTAACACTTTCGTGGTGTATTTTTCTTGCAACAATGGTGACAAGCATTAGACTGCGGATGTTTATGCAAATTAATGGAACCTAAGGAGAGATTTGTTTTACACGATAAATATTACAATAGGTATATAATATATGATAATAAATATTATAATACCGTACTTTGGATATTTTATACATTTTTTATATTATGAGCATTCTGCACATTTTTTCTGCTCTGAATTTTCCGTTAGTTTATTTTCCTATAAATAAATGCGCAGTCGAATCACGATACAATAGCATGGTCTGTAATAGGTTTAAAATTTTAAAGAGTTTGTTGTTTAAAAGTTATGTATATGGTCCCATACTTATATGTATAATCGAGTTCTAGGTTCTAGTAGACATCATAGATGTTAGAAAAACTATAGGTAATAGTCCAAAGTAAGTTATGGCCTCGAAAGGACTTAAATAACGTATTTAAAACACTTTGGTTGCCGAGATAGTCTCCAATGAAAATTACAGAAGATTCAAAATTAATAGAAAATTAAAATGGTGTAGAATTTAAATAAAAGTAAGTACGTTATGGGATTGAAAAAACGATGGAATTGAATTATATGCAGGTATATTTATAATCTATAACATGGAGATGGAAAGAAGTCTCGTGGGACGACATAGAGGCAAGGGACGTACTGCCTTCCATTGCTCAGTGTCACGCGTTGCTACATTGCTTTGTCTGTGTATGTGACACCTTCAGCCAATATGCGTGCTTAACTTCACGTTTGTGTTGAGTCTGTCAAAAACAACCAATCACATCCGCATTCCTTCTAAAGGACCTTTCTCCAACTCCAATTTGACTTCATTATCTATTATGTACTATTGTATATGTAATAATTACATATATAATACACAAAAAATACTAGCGTATCTTTTTCAAAATCACTCATGAAAGGAAAACTCATCACACGCGTGATAGAACTGTTTCAGAAAGTCATTTAAATGTAATATTTATACCTACATACAGTGCGGTAGTCTCATTAAACTGATTCCGTGTTATTCAAGGCTCACAGTGCCTGCAAATCTTAGGATCGTAAAGGGAACGATATAAATCGGGTGACTTTGTTACTTGATCCTCCGTGCAGTTCAAGCGTTATCCAAGGGATTTCCGTGTACAGACTGAATGAAGATAGGTAGTATGGCCGTTGGAATACGTCGCTGGAAGAAATATAGCGAGCTGTTGAACTAGAACATTAAATAAGTAGCATAATCTGGATCACACATGATATTGTACCTAGGTTTTTCAATGGAAACTACTAGATCTAAAGCAAAACAGTACTTAATGAAATTGCAACTGCGGTTTTAGATACTCATTTTCTTGCTCTTTGCTTAATTCGCTCGAGTATTCTCAAGCATTAAAAACTTTAGCCTCTGATCGATTTTACAATCTCGCTATATTTCTTTCACGAAGTACACGATCGACTATAGGATAATTTCTTGTGCTTCACATTTCTGATCAATTTGCAAAATTCGGTGAGCATTCTTTTTTTCCTTATAGAAGTATCGCGCGATAGGCATTTTACTTTCACACAATTGCTTTATGCATTATAGTTAACTGTTACATCTAATTAAGAAAACAAAGTAAACACAAATATAACAAAGTAGGAATCCGAATACTCGCGAGTACTAGCGTACACAGTATCTTTGTACTTTACGTGGCCAATTACCGAGGAAAGGGAACGAATCGACTCGGACAGATACATTTTCAGATTCGTGTCAAATTTTGCCAATGCGGTGGCGATAGCCGAGTCCCCTCGCGATGTCAGAAAAATGTTTAAACCTTTCGCACAAGACACGCTATATATTTATTGAAGATACCTCTACAAATTTTCGTTGGACAAATTTTCGTGAGCCACAATAGCTGTAATATCATACTAATCTCATAATACCAGAATCTCGTTGTTCGTTTTAAAGAAAACTGAATGGGGATAGTAACGGCCAGTTAGCGAGGCATATGTATCCTATCGCGAATAGCCACGACACGATGTAACGAGCAACGTGAATGTACCTACGTCGTGGTGTTGTTATCAGCGCCGTGTTATCGCGCGAACTCGTCTCACGGCGCTTAAGTGCGTTCTGTTGGCTCGCGAGTAGCGTCGCGACTCCCACGTGTACGTGTATGCGCGCGCGCGCGCGCGCTCGCTCGTAATCGCGCGAGTACCAGTGAAAAACCTCTCGACGCTCGAGAGCCTCCGCTGATTAGGTAACGGCGAACGAGTATCTTTTTTGCTTGGTCGTTCGCCTGGAAACGAACGATGTTCGAGTCTTGGTACGTTCGTTTCGATCGTCTGCGAAAATCCCTTCTTTCCATCTTTCGTCTATGTTTTCTAAAGTTTGTAAGGGCACAGAATCGGCGTGTAGCTTTTGAAAATTATAATCCGGACACATCGAGGACCAATAAGGTAGTCTCTGATAATTGACAACTTGGATATTTTGTTCCGCTGTAGCTGAATGATATTATAATACATTAAATACATTATGTAAATTCTTCATAAATAATACATTTGTGGTAATGGTCCTTATATGCGAAAATAACGAGGATTATTAGGATCACAATAACGATCGACTATATGAGATTTGGTTTATTACGACGTTAGATCGATGAATTTTGTAGACAAGTTTCGCTCGAATAAAACGCGTTTGATAACGTCTTTGTGGCCTTATAATTACACGGTATTCCGTGTTTTCACGCTTTAGACGAGAAATTAGTGATACGAGCGTGATCGAAGTATTATTAACCGTTTGGGGAAAATTCGCACTGGATGTATGCTTAGTCTTTGTTTCATTCAAGCGTGATTTCGATGGAAAATATTTTCTGATATAAAGAAGTTATTACGAAAATATTATTATTTAGATTATTAAGAAAATATTCAAGATATACGATACTTGTTACGATATTTAGAGCGAAAGATGCAACTTTATCTAGATTTCGTTTTCTTATTAATTGTTTCCATAAATATACGAATTTATAGAAATATTCATAGTTTAACACCTGTGTTACCCGATTCGTCGGTTTCTTACGTATTGCGTTGAATTATCGATGTATTGTAAGGTTTACCATTCGAACGCGATCCAGTGATATAGCGCGTATGAAATATTCCGAATCGAACGACTAAAAGGTTAAACGGGAAGCTATTTTTCTCTGATCGTTACAGTATCGTTTCATCTAATAACGCGAGGATGTAATAAAGATAAGCTGGCCACTCAGAAATTACGCAATACCGGCTATAATGGCGCATAAACTGCATATACAACTTCGTTCATCGTTACATAGAATCGATGTTAAAGATAGGCCAAAATTCTTCACTCTAAGCTTTTCCATTCTTAAATAAATAAACAATAAACGAACGTAATCGCAACAAGTTCTCCGCTTTGTATTTAGCGTAAATTGAAAGTTAATTTTCCTGCAAACTTTCATCTTACGATCGTTATTCTTATCCTAAAGAACTAATCGAAGAATTCTTAGAAAAAATCAAATTGACCCATTGATTTTCCTATTTTGCACGAATTTTTGTTTCTTTTAAATCCTTCATTACGATATGTTTCTTAGACCTGTAGCGGCACATCATCGCATGAGCGTCAAATATATCTGACTATCACAAGTATTCACTCGTTTCGTCATTTAAATCAACACGTTTAATATTCAGCACAGACCAAACATTAAGAAATTTATTTCATTAAGAACACCAAGTTCGCAATATCTTTATTTGATCTTTGCAACACGTATCAATTTCATGATTAATTTTCTTAATCGTTACACCGTGCTATTAATTTCTTCAACTATGTATTCTTGAGAAACGTTGTTAGTTTTAGAAGGACAACGACATATATCTATCGTTATTGATTTAAATATGTTCGTAATAGAGATGAATGAATTGTAATGACGCGTGGACTAAAGTCGATTCTCGTAATGAATGACTATACAGCTATTCGACTGTGGTTGAATGTCGCAGCATAAAAGATAATTATGTATATTCAAGCTCATAAAATATGATTAATAAGATTAAAGAAGAGCAAGAAATGGATGAATTTGGAAAACGATATGTACATATGCGGAAAACCACTAAAAATTATTATGAAATCTGTAGCGAATAGTTTGCACTTTCAATGGATTTCATCTAAAAAATTCTATATCTATACCGTTTTTAATTTAGTTATCTTAATACTCGTTGTATTATGACGTCGTTTGGTTGTAGGTTTTCAGTAATGAACGTGATTATTTTTTTAACGATATGATGCACGATCACGCTATAGCAGATTCTAGACGGATGCGAAAGTTCAATCAAGTTCTCTGACGCGATAAAAGTATAACAAATATTTGCAATATTTTTATCCAGTTCCTATGCGTCTACGTATCCGCTTCGATGCTAATAAATCGCGATTGCTATGTTCTCTCATATTTAGATTTTCTACGCTCATCATCGTATCCTCTACAAATATTCTTGCAAGCTTGTACCGCGTTTCTGAAATGTCGCATATAGATAACATAACATGCAATGACGTATATAGACTGTAATTAGGCAAATGAAATATAAACGAGAATGCGGTTTTTTTACTGAAATAAATCAATCTTAATTATAACTTAGAACCAGTTTTCCTATTTTGCGTTTATAATTTATTTAAGAAAATCATTCCTAGTCACAATACGGAACTAATTTCTATTTACATCTACGATTTACTTAGAAGAATCGCCTATAGTTACTATTTATGCGCAACTGGCTTCTATTTAAGTGCGCTATAATTTATTTAAACAAAAATAACGACGGATAATATCACAGAAGCGTTGAGTTAAAATTTTGCATCCGTGTAATATAAAGATGGAGATCGAATAATATAAAGGCGGAGTCGTAGAGAGTCAGAATCGGGCAACGAGATCGCAACGAGATCGCAACGAGATCGCAACGACGACGTTTACGTTCGGCCGTCTGCATCGGTTGTAACCGCTTTTGTCACTATGCAAGCGCTACCAAATGGTTTCCGTTTGGCAACCAGCGCTCCGAGCGAAATTCAGCGGCGCGGCGTCGAAAACGGTCGTTGGCTCGCTGCTAGCGTCGCACGATAACGCGTGGGAAGACGCCGAGGACGTTCCTTTTTGTCGCGCGAGCAGCGGCGCGTGTTGGCCGACGATAAATAGAGACAATGTGCGCGACACGCGATAGATATCGTATCTCGATCGAAGCCTCGACACTCGTTCGATTATCAAGCGCGCTTTCTCCGACCAGATCGAGTAGCATTCTCCAAGATAAACTTTAGACTTTAGACATCAAACAATTTCTCGAATCGTTCTTCATCGATATACTTAAAACAAATTGTCGATTCTTGTTACGTTCGTCTGATTTCGTCTTTTACTTTTTTTCTTAACATTTTATCGACCGGCTACTTTTCGCTAAATAACATCCGAAGTATAACGAGATCGCGGATTTTTATGTAAATCCATCTCAATCTGGCAAACATCGTTTTCAATTGATTTCAAGAAGGTTTTTCCTGTGGAATTGAAACGAAAAATCGTCTACTTAAGTATGTACTGATAATAATCATGTACTTTGTGCAAGCTTGAGATACTCTGTATCATTGGAAGGGTACTTAGAGTTGGGTTGAAAATGACGACAGAACGCAGCAGGGTTAATAAGAGAAAAAATTCCGCTGTTTCGTAGCCGTCGTAAAACAGGAAAAATTCGATTATATCGATATTCATGGGAAGGATATGGGACTCGGCGATCGCGCTTCGGTATATTCAGCAGGCGTGCCGCTAATTGGCACGATCATTATTCAATTACGAAATAGATTTTCGCACGCGACGGCGAACACCAGCTGATACTGTTTCCACGTGTTTTCCATCGATATCGTCCATTAATTCTATTCACGTACGATCGACGGATGATGTTGGTAATTAGATAGACGACGAAACGTTACGGTTGGTGGCGATAGTCGAATTGGACGACCCACTTTGTATCCAATACGTTTTGGTATACTGTGTATACGTACGTAGTTGTTCACTCGATCAGACGATTTAATTTGATCAATGAAAGCCGTGATTTTGGTGATCTTCGTGACTGTAATTGGACCTGTTACTTTGAAAGATTATTATGTGTATGAAACACGATGCTTTCTGTGCGTAGGTATTAGATTATCCAGGAAGTTTCGAGTTACTTTGTACGTTTAATATTAGACGTACAAGTCAGTTGCACGTCTTTTCTAGATAAATGCATCATTTATTTATCAATTTGGCTTTTCGATCAGTGCCAGTTTACTCAAACGATAGAAGATTATTTTCGCTGCAAGTTACAGCAAATTTCCACTTAGTTTGAGCCGAGTTTCTTTTTTAAAATCTCCGAGACATCAAACGAAAGATGAAAATTATCCTTTGCGAAACCTCCGATACCATTTCCTGCAAGTTAATCTACTTTCAACAAACAATTGTCCAAAATCTCCTCGTAATTTTTGTACCTGATCTAATATTACATATATTTGACGATCTTCTGCAAGAAATTATCCTTTGCGGAAGTTCTAATACCATTCCTCGCAAGTGAACTTAGCTTCGAAAAATAAATGACAAAATCTCTCCATAATTTTTGTAGCTGATGCGATACATTTATTCGATGATTTTCTGCGGGAAATTATCCTTCGCAGAATCTTCAATGGCATTTCGTACAGCTTAATCTACCTTCAACAAAGAATTGTCCAAAATCTCCTCGTAATTTTTGTACCTGATCTAATATTACATATATTTGACGATCTTCTGCAAGAAATTATCCTTTGCGGAAGTTCTAATACCATTCCTCGCAAGTGAACTTAGCTTCGAAAAATAAATGACAAAATCTCTCCATAATTTTTGTAGCTGATGCGATACATATATTCGATGATTTTTTGCGGGAAATTATCCTTCGCAGAATCTTCAATGGCGTTTCGTACAGCTTAATCTAATTTTAACAAAGAATCATACAAAATCTCATAACTTTTTCACCTGATCTCGTATTACGTATATCTCACGATCTTCTGCAAGAAATTGTTCTTTGCGAAAGCTGCAATACCATTTCCTGCAAGTGAATTTAACTGTCGACAAGCAGTTGTACATAATTTCTTCATAATTTTTATATCTAATCTATATACACATATTTACCGATGTTCGACAGAAGGAATAACGAAAGTAAGTACATAAAAAATTCCATGGAAACGGACATGAAAGATGTTAGTACATTCTATTTCGTTACAAGGCTTCCCCGCTCGTTTCATAGGAACTTGGTTACCCTGGGTTTATTTTTGGTACACCCTATAGGAGTTAGAGGCGGCCAGCAACTTGTTGCTCGATTTTGAGCCAGGCCTGTTGGGTCCTACCATTTTGTTAGCCTGGCAGGTTACGGGGCCTTCCCTCGAAACTCGTCCCAGCACGAATGCGGTAGTCCGGCCGAGGCTGCTTTCTCTATCGTCACGATATGCTCTAACCTCCACCCCCATTTTCTCTCTTTCTTTTTTTCTTTTCTTTCTTCGGACATGTTGAAACGCACTCTTGCCGCTTTCGCTTTGCGGATTAAAACTTGCGAGAAGCAGATCGAAAGATCGCCTTTCCAACTTAGCTTCGTGCGCAGTTGTGGAAACGGTAGATCGAGTGATCAGTTTGAACCGAAAACAGAAAAGACGATGGGAATCAGCTGTGTTTCCTCGGCGAAGTCAACGTTTGCCGGATCATCAATTACGGTTTTGGTAATTTTTTACGCGATTCCTCTTTCGGTTACGCGATAGAACGCGAATGAACGTTGCGTTAGAATTTATTCTATTTTCTTGGGATACGTAAAAGTTGAGATAATGAAGTTGATAAATGAGTGTTTCAATTAAGGCAGCGTGCTACTTGTACGCGAGGAAAGCAGAGCAAACGTGGAAGAATTTCAGCAAGCGTGGACCGCGTGTGATTGACAAACCCCTGTACTTTCTATGTCTTCGGGTTTCACGTATTCTAGTTACCACGAAACATGCCGGTCTTTATGGTGCGTTCTATTTTCGATTTCGAGCCGTAAACTCGCGCAAATCCGCCACACCCTCCTTTTGTTCCCGGACAGAATTCGCGTTGCGCCTTGATTTACATCCTCCTTAAATATAAACAGGCTCTTGTTAAACGTGGTTAATCGTCCAGCGACCGATCGAATCTCGTCAGATTTCACTTTCCATCTGACCAATCGTATTCCTGAGCGGTTCTTGCTAATTGTAAGCAAATTGCGTAATGAAACATTACAAGATCCTAGACACGTTCATCTAAGAAACCACAGGGGAGAAAATGTAATAAAAGCAAGTTAAGGATTGTTACCAAAGCGATCACGCGTTATGCATAAAACCGATCGTTCGATTTCCCATGTACAAGCTTTTGGCAGCCTCTGTATTTTATCGTTGATTTTATAAAATTCGATTGGCTCGTACTGTGCCGATAATCTTAAAATAACGCGTTGTATGTTTTGATTAGGACCTAGATAATGTCGAATGTAAATTACGGACGACTGAAAGTTAGGAGTCGCGTACACGATGACGTCAAGTTTGAAAAGTATCTTGAAATTGCCTAGAAATGCATAAACATCCACATCGTCTAATCTCAAGTTTATCATCCTGAAACTTACCATTGTTGCTACTGCAAATGCGTTTAATGCACGCTGTCGCTAATAATTGTAAAGACACGTGGAACGCGTAAGAACCGACGTTTCTTACGAGAATGGACATGAGAGCGGCTATTCAGAGGAACTCGAGGAAATATCGATTTCCTAATGTGAAACTTTTCATGCTGAATCTATAGCCTTGCAAATATATTTAACGCGCGATATTACCGACGACGAAAAAGTTACACAGAACACATCGGAATCGATGTTTTCCGCGAAATATCGATATCCCTTAGGAGAATGGACATCAAAGCGGCTTTCCAGAAAATCGCTGTAACTCCTGGAATTTTCAACGGATTTCGATGAAATTTGAAATATAAGACGGCGAAATGGTCTAGAGAATGCTGACGAAAGAATCGTCTCGATATCTTGTACCCAAGTCGAGATATAAATTAGAGGTTTTCGACGTGCGCGCGGACGTACGAAATCACGTACCGCGTCTGCGCAGGTTTCCTGCCTCTCTCGAGCCAAGTGGAACTTTCCACGGCACGAGACCCGACGACCTCGACGTCCGTATCGATATCTCGAGGTGAGATCATCGGTTTCGACCGTGTTTCGAGACCACCCGTTGTCCGCAAATTCGATCGGATTATTTTCCCTGGAAGTCGATTGGTCGGGCCGATTGCCGATTGGCCGAACCGCACGATCCTCCTTTTTCTTCTCGATCGCGCTACTCTTTCGAATCTCCTTTTTCTCGCGTTTCCAACCGATTTCAATCTTTGAGAAGTGGAGCTTTTAAAATGGATATACGTAGACACTGATTCTTTAGCATCGATGTTGTTCAAATAACGTGATAATTTTTTACTCTGTTACTTTGTCAGTATACTAATTGGTTTATCGATGGTTTCGTACAGCTTTTGTATAGCTACGTATATCGAATAGAGCTGTTTCTAGGTTTGGTTTGGTAAATCAGCTCGATTTTTGATAGTTATTATCTTAAATATATGTTTAGCATAGTGATGTTGGTGTATTTATGGGAAATATGAAGATGCAAAAATGCGTATAATATAAAATTATGTAAAATATCCAAAGTAAAGTATCTACATGTAACGTTTAGCGTGTGAAGCAATTGTTTGGCCAGGTTCTCGTTAATTGCGTTCGCAAAAATGTGAATTTGCAGAAAGATCTGCGATCTAGTTACGAGAGAAATGTTGGTTTAATGTCACCGGTTTGTACATTTTATGTAATTCTAACATATCGTTGATTTATCTTATGTAGGAAGTAACACGTGGTACTAACCGTTCCCTTAAATGAATTGATTTAGGTAACTTCTTATCGTAGTAAACGCTGTCCAACGCAATAAAGAATGCTATAGAGACGACACACGATTCTATAGATATTCTAACAATTCTATTACTTAGCAATTACAAGCTTTCTTATATATTTCGTTTACGTAACAATTTATCTTCTCCTAACGAGGATCTTCAGTTGTACGTTCGCAGCCGATGTTTCATGGCGCGATGTACCCGGTGGAAGATGAGGTTGGAAAAACACGATCGTTTAGAAAATGAGTGAAACGAAAGGCAGCTACGATCTTTCATTTCACCCGGAATGTTTAACGAAAGAGACGCGATTAAATGAGAATGTAAGAAGGCTATGCGTTCGTAGTCAGTGTCTTCTGGTTGGATGCATCGAGTGAAAGATAAGGTCGGAAAAACACGATCGTTTAAAAAATGAGTCGAAGGAAAGGCAGCTTCTATCTTTGCTTTCACCTGGAATATTTAGCGAAAGAAAGAAACTGGCGATCTAAATCGAGTATTCGCCAGTAACCACATAGATGTTATACGTTCATCGTGAGTGTTTCACGGCGCAATGCTTCCAGTGGAAGATACATCAAGCCCCGATCCTCGTTGCCCCTCTCTCTTTCTTCCGTTTCGCGGATGCGTTTACGAGACCGCCGATGATTCCGTCGTGGTCGTTTCTTTGGCCGTGCCACGGTAGAACCTGTTTCCAACAAATTACCAGCACCGAATTCGCGCTTCCAAAAAACCCTTTCGTATTCTTCGTCTACCCATGGCTACCACCATATGTGTATACCGCCGGTATAGTAAGTGAACCACCGATTTGCTATATTTATTACGAGGATCTTATTAACTTCGGACACTTACGTTTTATTATTCGATACAGTAGAATCTCGTTTATCAGCACTGCATCGTGTGGTAGCTGAGATACGAAGCATTAACAAGGACTATAGTAAATGTATCGTGGTATGTTAGAAATGAGCGAAGGAAGGAATATTTGAACCGTAGCAGAGAAAGTTGTACAATACAACGGATATATAGAATTGTTTGCATCTTCTACGATGATAGGTTAATGACAGAAGCAGGTAAGAGTGGCTGGTGAACCTCTGTGTTCTCCGACCTGTAAACGATGGGTCTACTGTATTTTACGTTATAAAACGATTTTTACGCCATAAATACTACGCTATATGAGGTAACAGGTTTATAATAAGGTAACCGCAAAATATAAAAGCAGTGAAACGCGTTCAACGTTTGCAGACACCACGGTGGAGCTTCAATTAACCGCGGTCTTGATTATTCGGGCTCTTGGGTATTCAGATCCCGATTATCTGATGCAAAAATCGTACGCTATACCCTTCCTTTTTCAGTGATGTAGTTCGTCGTTCTCGGAGAACACTCGTGGCTGGTGCAGTATCGTCTCGTTATCTTCAATATTTGTTTCGTTTCTGTGTTGAATTCGAAAGGCGCGGAATAAGAAGGAGATCGCGATGTACCTATTATAAATTTCAATCGAAATTTCATAATTTACCCTGTGTTTCGATTGCCTAGTGAACCTCGATTTATCCGGACGACTCGGATGCCGATGAATCCCATTAATGTGAAGGTCTCGTTAAACATGTTCGCATCCTGTGCAAAGTTTACCCAAAGATCTATCGCTTTCGGTACTGCGATCGAGTACAGAAATAAGTAGACAATATAGTGGATATGAATGAAATTTAATTGAACTCTACAGTGTTACATAGTTAAGTTTCGCTTATCGTACACGCACATACGAATTAATATTTTTGTGCCAGCCGTATTTCACGAACATACGCATAACCTATACACGTTATCTCCGAATTACATATTCAAATTTCCAAATTCTAGCCCACCTTCTCCAAAATTCCATGAGGAATAATATCCTGTACACCTGTTCACCTGTTACTCTAACCTTCCTCTGCCTCTTCTTTCTCTGCCACCTCCTTGAGCAGCAGCTCCGTGTAGAGAGAAGAGGCATCGTTAGAAAATCACAAGTTCAGACTGGAAGAAGGAGAAAAAGGGCACGTACGTAGGAAGAGAGTGAGAGGGTGAGAGAGAGGGTGAGAGAGAGAGGGTTAGAGAGTAACAGAGAGAGAGGAGACCCTACACCCACCCCGGACGATAATTCCCGTCACCATGGAAACACCCCCGAGGCGTCCCTGTGTCAGTCCACCCCCGCACCCCACAAACACCACTGACTGTCCCTCCCCGCGTCCGCTGCCTCTTCTACCACCCCAGCCCCCTCCTGAAGCCCCCCTTTCGCGAGTCCACCAGGAACTCGTATCGATCCGCAGACGAGTTCGAGGTCCTACGTATTCTACGGGGAGTGTTACTGACAACAGATCGTCTCTCTTTCTCTCTCCCGCTCTCTGTCTCTCTCTCTCTATCTCTCTCTTTCTCTTTCTCTGTGGCCGTGTTTCCTCGACGTTTGCAACCGAGCGTTCTACCTCGCGATCTCTCGCCGCGAGAGATCCACGCGATCCTCCTCTCGAAGACGAGAGCCAATGTATAGAACTACGAACAGAGCGTTACTTTGGTTCGATCGAACGCGACACAGGCTTATACGGCGGCGTGTATTTTTAGCGAAGGCACTGCTGTAACGCAAGGGTTACTAATTAGAGAACGAAGGAAGTTGTGCGCGTGTAGGTAGCTATATTATTCGGCACAGTAATTTGTTCTTTCTGCGTCATCGTATCGAGGTGCCTCTACCGAGGTTTTGTTCGACAGTCGTGTTTTTTAAATTAGTCGAAGCATCGACGAGGCTCTTAATTTTAATTTTGCAGCGATCGCGTATTACGTTCGATTATTTCTCGCATTATTTGGCGCGCGGCAATGCGATTATTTTGCCTGGAATTCTAATCCACGTGCCCCCCGTTAATTGTTAATTATCGATGCTATATGGTTTCTAACGTTTGATCTTTTTTCTCTGCGTGTTATGTGATTTCTATTTTTCATTTTATTCTTGTAACTTCCTTTAATTATCCGTGTTTTTTTATTTGGGGTAGGTCTCGAAGGCAAGTTTTTAGAATCTTCATACTCTTAGAGAGGAGAGGTAATAATAAGTTGAAAAATTCTTGCAAACCAATATCATGGAATTAATATTGTAAAGTCACTTGTGGAGATTCGAACCTGAGAACGATAGCAATGTCCTGAGTTTTATAAGTTCGCCGATTAGTTAAATTCGGGGGTGCGCTTGATTTAACTGACCGCGCCAACTAAATGAGCTAAGGGATTACGGTTTGATGCTCGTTAATACGGTTAGATAGATAAGATCAGGCAATAAAATAATATTGTAGTGTAATATTATTTGGATACAATGTTATTGTATGTCGTAAACAGATTAACTAATACAATAAAAGACACAAATACTGGCATATGTTTCTTTCTAAAAAGGAAATTCTATATAGACGAGACCCAAGAAACTTTCGAGGATTGAAAATAGTTTTAATATTTATTTCTGTTCTTAAGACAGTTATTTATATATAGAATCGTTATTTTATAAAGGTAACCAGTAACTATTACCTATAAGAATTCAGTCTAAGGATTTCTGTCTCGGTTACGACTGCTATATCAGTTTTTATATCGCTTCGAAGTCCGAAATAATTTTCGAGTTTCATTTAGATTGTTATGTGTCGCTATATAAAAACATTAGTCTATGACTTAACTGTTATTATTACGTATTATTCTCTTTTTAATTGCCATCTTAAAATCGATCTTTATGAATCGATATCTTTATGAACGATACACCGGCCAGCTATGGAGAAGGGTACTGCAAGAAAATACAGAACGATTTACTATAAGAAATACAGTAAAAGATTTATCGCAAAAATTCCATTGCCCTTGTCTCTTTGTTTTACACGATAGAATCACATTCATAGTGTCTATCGATTAGTTTGACCAGTGTAAATAATATCTGTACTCAAGGCGATACTAATTGCTAATTATACCAATAGATTGTGTATTAAGTGTAACGTTAAAGGGATGAAACAACTGAAATATTGTAAACGGTTATCGTTCAAATAAAATGCCTATTAAAATTCTGCATTGGCTAGATTCTGAATCAAAATTCTCGACTGCGTTGCACTGTCATCGTCGATGGGATCTCCCTTGGATTTTCAGCCCCGCGTGGTTCCCGCCCTATCCGTTCCAGTCACGTAGAACAGCGGCTCGAAGGAATTCGTAGACGCGCGTTATATCCAACTATCGAACCTGCTACTCGAGAATCTGTGTATCGATGTCTCGTAGCCGTGCCACGGGGAATTAGGTGTCCTCGAGAACCGACCGCGTTTCGACCGGTAGCTTAGCTCCGGATCACCCGCCGCGTAACAAGATCTAACCCCTACCTCTTAATCGCCCTCCTCCCCGCTGCAGTTTGCTTGGCTGGTGCCCCCTACTGATTACTCTCTTTCCGTTCCTCTTTCTATCTTTACTCCGCGTAGCGGCATTTTAATACGTACGCTCGTTTCTCCACGCTGCTCGTCCGGATATGGAGGTATCCTTCCTCGCTACCGGTTGCACTTTACGCGTGGATACACTAACTGGTGCACAAGTATTTTCCAAATTGTCGCTGATATATGTAAAATATACGAGTAGAATGGGTACGAGAAGTATTAGCACGTGGTTGTATTCGTTGTAGCATTTGCATGTTAATTGATTAGATCCAGGTGTATTAAGTTTCGTATCATTTAACAGTAGTTTACGATTAGAAAAATTTGATACCACGAAAAGAAAACGTAGGACTTTGATAAAAGAGTATTAGCTATGCGGCAAAACGTTTTCTGGCTATTGTATTTTGAATAAAGTTGCTTAATTTAATTCTCCACTCTGGTCTTATCTCAGGCAAACAAGTAGCTAACTACGGTAAATATGGAGTAGTAACAGTGGTAGATGTTGAATAATGATAGTAACGATAAAAATAGCAATAAAAACGATAGTTGATATTAATGGTATAAATAAAAGAGCAATAACCGAAGGTGGATGAAAATTATTTGTACGAAAACACCAAACCTAAGCGAGTCTAAGCGTATTTGTTCGATATCTTAGAACGAGTGGAATATTTGTTTTCAACCACGTTCTAAAAGTTGGTACAAATTTTATGAAGTTTCAGCTATTTATTAGAGACAAGCTTGATCGATACAGGTGTGTATTCCTTGTGTTAGTTTCAATTTAGCAGAACCTTTGTGAAGCTAGTTGTGGCAAGAAGCAAAGAATCGACAGCAGAGAGACGTTCTTCCATCGTAATCTTGAGAATATGATACAAATATCAATCTTTGGATGGGATTGCATCAAATGTCCATTCTTATGCACAATAGTGTACATACTAAAGTTAGAAAGATTATTAAGGAAACGATATAGGAGCAGGAGAAGCATTGCTCTTTATCGCTGACCAGCGGTTGCTAGCCTTTTTCGTCTCATGGTGTACGTAAACCGATTAGTAAAATTCTGCGGCACATAGAAAGAAATATATCGTACTTGCTTCAAGACTGTTATTTTTATTTGACAATCTAAAGAAAGAAAAGAGATTAATTTCCTTCACTGAATGGTCGAGTGTTGTATATTTTAAAGATTCTCGCGGCACAACGGTTGATAATCACGTTTATGTAGTCTTATTTGTATACGTAACAGTTTTTGGTCAATTTTTCGCGCGTTTATATTTATGAATTTGGTTGGATCTGTCAAAAAGTAAGGAATCAGTTAAAATCATCTACACAACCATCCTACGCTCTACAAAATCTGAATCCATTAAAGTAGATATTTGTGAAAAGGAACCTATCTATACCAAGAGATAATAAAATTAAAAAGAGTATTCTTTACTAACTTTAAAAAGCCTACGTAAATATAAGAAACGAGAAAGTACTGAACATACTAAATAAACATATAAATAAAAAACTATCCTGTGCAAAATCTTGCGAAACCTATAATTTGGCCTAAAAATCCATGAAACAGCCATTTGCCAGCTATCGATCTTCCAATCGAAAGATATAAATAATACAACATTATCAAAAATCTTCCAAAATCCACGACTTAATTTAAATATCCATCGAATTCCATCATTTGTCTATTAACAAATTTCCCTGTTTTAAAATTGTCTACTTCAAATCGAGAAACATGACCACGAGGATCGTCTCGTTCGTTAGATCCAGATCCCGGTCGCGTGTAACCGGCGTCGTCCGGTTTTCCAGCCGGTCGTATCGTTTCCAGCGTACCGAGAGTCGCTAGAAAGTTTAGGAAACGTAGTAGCATATACTCGTCGGTGCGCGCGTCTGCTGTTTTACAAAAACAGGAAAAAGAACAAACCACACACTCTCTCTCTCTCTCTCTCACCTCTCTTTTCCTCTTATCCTCTGTTTCTCTTTTTTTGTGAAGCGCTAAGCCATCCGCGGGTACGTCGCCACTGTTCGCTGGTGCGCGCGTGCACGTGCAAGAGAACGCGCTGCTGTGCGCGAGCGTATTATCCGTCTACGGCGAGAGAGCGCGAGACCTTCGGCTCTTTTGCCAGCCCTCGCGGCTCTCTCGCGTTACCTTCTCTCCTCCGTTTCACTTCCAGCCTCTACCAGTTTGTTCAGTACTCGTTCTATCTCTGTTGGTTACACGCATCGTCGCGAACATATCGTAACGTGCGTCTCACTCTGGCGCGAGCGTCTCGATGTTCCTATCTTCGTTGCACTTGCGCCATTCCGACCGTGATAAAGTATCCGCCTGTCCTTGTCGCGCGCACACACCGTCTCGTAGCCCGTCTCTGTCGCTTTCACCGGGCGATCGACGTTCCGCCGCGGGATCCACGGCGCCGACGTGCAACAACGTGATTATTGCACGTATGCACGTAACAACGAGTCGAACTTAGGGTGGAAGGGTGAGAGGATGTTTTGGAAAAATAGCGAGAGATTGTATGTTGCAGCGATTCGCGTATCTGTCGTCCCCCTTACGATCGCGAATGTGCGATTCGCTGGATCATAGAAATTCGCAAGTGAGTGTAAAACTGTTAGATAACTCGGAAGACGATGAATCAATCTTAGTGTACGATCGTTACGTTGTTAATCTTGTAATTGTTCTAACACTAGTCCTCTAGGTATAGTCTGTATAAGGTGGGAACGAGAAACAGGATTTTCTTTCATGAAACATTTGTACGTTCATGGTTTTGGTTAAAAGGGACGATATATCATGTGGGCAAAAAAGCAGGTACTTCGGAGTTATTAGCTTTGCGGAGATACATTTGTAACATGAACGCCAGGTAAAATCAGGTATTAGATTTGGATGTTAGAATCTCAGGTAAAAGATTGGCAACAAAGCGGAGGTAATTTGTATTCTGAGAACCATAAGCAAAAGGATATATTAGCGTATTCTCTTTTGTCCAGAATTTCAGTTTACCGGCGAATGTACCCGATGTTTGAAGTTAGAGAAGTTGTTTTGAGTTCGAAGGCTGAGTGGTTGGTCTTTAGGGCGCAGCGAATTTTGTTCATCCGCGGGTTTTGTTTCGGGTGACTATCTTTTTGCCAAGGGGTTGGCTTGTAGTACGTAAGTAGGGAATATGTAAAGTGGTAGTTTGACGAGGTTGTGTAAAAGGAAATTGAAGTGCTCGAGCAAAATCGATGCACCGATATTAACTCGTTGCGATGGAATGGCTGCATATTTAACATTTTAAGGGTTTTCATTAGATGACTGGGCTCTTCAGATTGCAAGATTCTTAACGAAGCGAGTGAATTTTTCAGATTTTAAGACTTTTGTCGTTTTATTTATAGTTTCGTTGAAAATAATAGCGAGTTGTCGGCTGAGTAAATTGCAACCCTTCTGAGGTTACACTTTTGCTCAGAAACGACAGAAATTCTACACGGATGGAATAATGACATTACCCAATAGATGACTGAAGATTATCGAACAGAATGATGAACATTTGGTTTAGTATTACTGCAAGGTATTACAATAAAAGTTACACGAGAGACTTATCCGACAAGTAAATAATTGAAATAGCACGTACCAGATGCAGTACAATTCGAATTATACATCTTCAAATAGCATTCTAATCGTTAAATACAATTACAATCTTTGGTTGATCATTGCGATAACTTGCTGGTTTATTTTGAACGCCCGTGTTTCTTCATGAAAATTTGTCACATTATTCGCGTTAATCGTAGAATATAATTGCCCCAACGTAGTCTGTAAAATTGACGACTTTTTAATTTTAACTTTTACTTTTTAATAATTTTATATGTTATTATTTAGTCAACAATTTTTAAGAAAAAGTATCTTTGATACAATGAATAGATGATGTTCTGGGTGACATTTTTAGGCAACTTTTAGGATAAAAAATCATTAGATAATTATAGATCGAAGAGGCTTAAAATTTGTCATAGATGTCAGGTCAGATTTCAAGAAAATACAGTGTAGTTTTCATGCAATTATCTTTATCATCGCTCAAGTTATTCCCATAGCCAGATATTCTGAACGTCCGTCACTATTCACGTTGTATTTCAACCAGAAAAATCAATGGTAATCTTGATCTACGTATAGAAATATGACTATTGTTGGTTAGAATAAAACAAAGGTGATGTGACGAGCAGTTTGTACCAAATTGAAACTCGTCTAAGAAAAGTAATTATTACGTGAATGCCGATCTACGATTTTAATAGACGATTTGATATTTTATAATAAAACGAACAAGACGCCGATCATGTCATATTTTACATGAATTCAATTCTCAGCTTTGAGTCTTTGTGTATCCACATACCTAAAGACTACGTTTAGCAATTAAATGTTGAGAGATAAATAGAATTTGCTTCTAAATAATTCTAAATAAACCGACACTTGGTCGATGAATTAATTTTCCAATATTGGAACGCGATTTTATCCGTCTGTTTCTTAAAGTAGAATTCTATTCTATTTAGAATATATTTTTAAGTATTAGAATTTTGTTCTACCATCTATACAATAAATTCATTTAATTCTTTAATGTTAAAACACGGCTAATGAAATTCATATTTCCATGAATTTATTTTTGCATCTCAGAATACAATTCTATCAAATTTATTGTCGGATACTAGGAGCCTAGAGAAATTGCGATTTGTTAAATATTTTTTCGTTCAATTATTTAGTACGTATGGTCGACATTCTCTAACATTTTTCTTCGAGGTTTCGGCGTAACGTTTGGAGATTTCTATGCAATAGGTTATGCATGCGGCGTGCTAGATAAGTATGCAAATTTCGAGGTGATGCAATAGAACAAGGATTCTAGATTCTAGGAAGTTTGTCTGTGCGCTGATATAACGCGAAACGTAGCTTTTATATGACGCACAGGCCCACCTTTATTATACTATTGCATAGTTGGGAAATGCTGGGCGGAGCTTCCACTTCCCTGATTACTATATCCATATTCTGTAGCTCTAATTTATAATTGGTAGTTTAGCTGAGTCGCGAAATGAAGCCAATGCAACCATATCTGCTTCATTTAGAAAGCATTTTTCATTTAGTTCTGTTTCAATATCTCGAGGATTTCTTTTTGGCGCGAAACATCGTAATCGATGTGTAATTCGAAGGTAAAGTTCGATCAGACGGTTCTTCTTTCGCGTAGCTCTATTGATTTGGAATTATGCGAATTAAAGATAGGTTTGTTAGCGTTAATTGCGAAAATATATTCGATCGAGGCTTGAACGAGGAAAATTCCTAACTGCTAATGAAACTTGGAAAGAAAGAAAAGGAAAAGCAAAATTGTCAGCGGACAAGATATAAAACAATAGGTACATTTTAAATACACACGAACGACAGTCCTTTATCGTTAGAAAAAGAAAGAATTAAATAAAAACAACTGCAAGTGGATATTGAAAGGGAAAGGTAAAACGAAACAAAGAAATACCGAGATTTCAAGCAGATAGGGTGGAAAAATAGTAATTTTAAATATCAGCGACGATCCTTCATTTTCAAGCGATCGTCCAAATGTACTACGTCCTCGTTTTCCACTCGCGTCTCGAATTTTTCCAGGGGACTATCGCCATATCGAATGTTTTTCACTGCTTTTGGCCAACCATTTTCCACTACTTCGCTGTTCCTCCCTTTTTAGTGACCAGTTATTCTTGCAAAAAGAGGCGAAAATAAAAAACATCGTTTCCAATTTCGCCTCGGCTCACAGTGCTTCATAAACGAAATTCAATAGCGCAACCTTCAAAAAACAATTGTGTTATGTTTTTCAAGTATTTCTGTTCTTTTTCACGATAACGTACATTTTAATGATTCTATTTTAATTATTAAGAAATTGCACATTTGTGAGAAATTCTTATTGAACTCGTCGAAGTTATCGAAGATGCGGAAATGTACAGTGTGCATGTAAATACTTATATATTATTCGTTATATATATATACGTATATATATATATAAAAAATAGTAAAATATCCAAAGTATATATATATATATAAATATTAAAAATATTAAAAATATTTTAATTAAATAAAATAAATCATATCTAGACATTAGTATTTAAATGTATTGTAATATTTTATACTACTACTCCAAAAATATAATTCAATAAATATTTAATACTATTACACATATTCCTCTTATATAATATAAAATACTTTTAAATTAATACAAAACTATATCACAATATTATTATTCTGTGCAACCCCTCAAAAATACAGTACAATAATTGTATATTTCAACAAAATTAAATACAATTTTTTACAAATATTAAAAATATTCAAAATATTTTAATTAAATGAAATAAATTATATGTAAATATCAATAAATAAATGTATTATAGTATTTTACACTACTGCTCCAAAAATATAAGTTTGCATAAATAATGGCAATCGAACAATAATTTTAACGTTAGTACAGAGACTGTTGATTACCTCGCCGTTGAATTTCGACTACGGACAAGTCTGCGATTCTTCGTTTTATTTACGTCTCTCTTCTCCGACTCGTTGCATATTTAAAGGAGTTGGAGTTAAGAGAGTCGAATAGGTTGTTGGTGCAACGTGTTGTCGTTGTTAACGAGTAACTTTATATCGGATGTTTTTTTAATAATATTCGTCGATGTGACAAGGGCTGTGATCTGCACGGGGTAAAAGGCCTTTGAACAGCAGCTGTCCGAATGCTAATAAAATGGAAATCGTCAGAACGACGATGGCTCATGTAAATATCGTGTTTTAATCAGCGGAGCATCGTTCGTTCGAGTTTTTAACCGTTTGAAGTGTAACGAAGCTCGCGGATAATTTATTCTCCGGGCTAGTGATATAAATACGCGTGTTGCAAATGAGGAAACGAAAATGAAATCGACGAGGTGTGCGGATTTTAGAGCGTAAATCGTTTCAAGAATATGAATTTACAGCCTCGTTCAAAGCGATTCGTGTTTGGTTAATTCATTTTCAAAATTGATTTTTCAACTAACGAATACCAAGTATCCACGTAATTTTGTTTCTTGTTTCTTCGTTGATGAAGCTCTTCGCTTTGAATTGTTTCATTATCTATAGAATTTGCTATTGTTTCATCCTATACATATATACCAATACGAAATTTTACAAACGTTATAATATATTTTCAGAGGACAGATTAATTTTATCTTTTTTATCTTGCGCAATTTCACACACTAGGTACGATGGTTCATCGACCATAAAATTGGCGAATTTTAGATTTTTTTTTTAGGAGAAAGTATCGGACGTATCGACTTAGAGACTTTTAAATAGCTTCTTTAAATGATTCTACAGAAATCGTTGACGTTCCAGGTAAAACTAATGGGTTCATTAAAAGTTGTACATATTCTGCTTGCAAGAGTTGCTCTTAGAATCGTCTTTGAACGACGTTAGACGAATTTTCAAAGGAATATCTATCTCGGAACCGCAGTATCAATTACGCAAAACGTGCGCAACTTCTTCCGTATTTATTGCAACGATGTTTGATCAGGAACAATTTTCTAAAAAAGAAATAAATATATTCCGGTTAACGAGTTGATCGATAATCTAATTTCTTTTTGCGAAGGTAAAATAAAATCTGTGGCAATTAAATTTTATCAGAAATTATCGATAAAGTATGTTACAGGTGAATCTATACGTTTCAATTTGTCATTTAGTGTGGAAAAATGAAATCGCTGGGTATATAAATTAAATGATACCTACGATTAATCGTTTAATTTCGAATCCATTAGAACCGATAATCGCATCAAATCTTCTAAGTGGAACATGTAACGAAGTAATTTCGGCGCGGAATACCATTAAACGGGAGCATTTACTATCGAAAGAGCGGATGTCACGCGCAAAACGCGTTCTCAATTCCAATTACATTTTCAAAGCGGCAAAGTGTGCAGATCCTGCAGGCACACGACTACGAAAATCGTTTAATCCGTTCAGGAAATTTCGCACAGAATTTTCGTGTTAATTAAAGCGCGGCTTGTCGCATGTACCACCGAATCCAATGTTCGCGCGTATCTCTTCTTTTCCCTTTATTTTTTTATTCTTTTTTCTTTTTACCATTCGTGAAAAAATTCTCTAATATTTCGATAGAGCTACGATTTCCAGTTTTATTCAGTTTGCCATAGTAGTTACGCTTGTTATACGACGAATCGTTAATTGTCCGCGTGATTCGAGGAAACGGTTCGGTTTGACAAATTGGCAAATAGTAGGCAAACTAACTATCGATTAGGCATCTCGAGAGAATTCACTGAAAATACGGGAAAGGATGAAGGAGCGTTAAATCGGAACAATTTGTCGCCAAATTTTGCTTCTACATTGTTGGGATTTCTGGCCCACTGTTTTATAAGTTCAACGTCGAACATTAACGTTATTTAAAGGGGAATTTTCTACAAACTATAAGAAACATTGTTCTCTAAAACTAGTTATTAACAATAAATTGTAGAGAATTAACTATAAGAAATTAAACTTTAACTTAACTATATTTAAAGTAACTATAAGAAAATAAACTACAAGAAACATTGTTCTCTAAAACTAGTTATTAACAATAAATCTTGGCAATTATTAATAGAAGTACATTTTGTACGATATTTTTAAAGACAAGAATTTTTCCACGTGTCTGTAAGAAAGACATAACACACTAACGTTGAAATGAAACCAATTTCACCAATTCAATTTCACCAAAAGCAAATACATTTATCATTTAGTTAGCTACTTTTAATAACGTAAATTACGCTATATCGTCAAGTATTTTCTCTTGATCGATTATTAATAATAAAAACACACTTTGTAGGAACAGCAGAGACAAATATATCTATCGTTTACTCTGGTACTTGATAATACATCGAACTATAATGTTGCACATGCACAAACAAACGATTAACATCCATATACTGAAAATATTCAAGAAACCGTTCTCTTTCCTTCGCTACAGCTAATTTCATCGGACAAGACATGTTCCATTCGCCATTAACTTTGCTACGTTTATCAAGTAGCTGCTTTATTACATTTGTCTATTACCAGCCGTTATTATCGAGGTAAAATATGGCTTCCTCTTTCGTTCGAGGTGGCTTCATTCGCGAAAGGTAAGCATCTGGTCGCGAGGCTTCCACGGCCACATTTTTTCCTCGGTTCTCCTTCATTTCTGCCTCTTCTTGTTCATTTTTCTGCTTCCTTTGTCGATTATTTTAATGTCTATCGTTCCTTTTAACCGGTATCCGTGATATTCGATGCGCGATTAAAATGTAGTCATCGCGTTGCACGATAAACATCGAACGTTACAGCTTCGTAACGACGTTATAACGCGAGCAACAACGTCTGCCTAGTTGCCATTAACGATTGTATCATAGTGGATTTTTCACCGTCGATTTTTCACCGTCAACCCGCTCATATTTCTCTTCAACCCTTTATTATTTGCTCGCTGTGTGTCGTTTCGCTTCTTTTTCCTTCCTTCGTTCGTTTTCATTTTTCATTCGCCGTGATTCGTAATGGATGTTAGAGCGATGCGTAAAACTGGTTTTGTAGTCGATAATTACAGATTAGGATTTAACTTGGTGTGCCGTAAGGATTAGCATTAGTGTCTCGCTTCGATCGATTATTGGTTTGAGATAATTGAAAAGCGCCATGGCACGTTCAACGAATTTAGTATGTGCAGGCCTGCCATTACCTGTTTTAAGAGCAGGAAATTGTTATGGTGTGTATTTCAATAAGAATGCATATCGTAAGTTGGTTATTTATTTCCCTGGTGGGCGGGTACAGCAGTATAAGTCGGAGTTAATTAGTTTCACAGAGAAGAAGTACTTAGGTATATTTAAAGCGTAATACAAGATCAGCTGTTCAATTTTGGATATTATTATTTTTATTTTACGATCTCAGGTAGAAACAAGTGAAATCAATTTCTCGTGATTAGAATCACGAAAAGCAAAAAGCGACAATAATTAACTCAATGGAACGAATTATCACATCTTGCCTGTTATAGGAACGTGAAAGAAGATTGTAGCTAATGAACGAAAATCCTAAAGAAGCGACTGGGATTGTAAAGTCGTGTTGAAACGAATTGAAACCTCCGGAACGTATCGATACATTTCGTTTGATTTAAATAATCTAACCCTTAACCATTTGTATTTCACGCTATGTAAGTAACGTGGTTGTTAATCACTCGGTTCGATTGATGCAATTTACATAAACAAGTATAAAAATAAATAAATTTGGAAAGTGTTTTAGCGTAGCTACCAAAAATTTGACTCGTACTCTTTTCCTCGTTTATCATTTATTGTTTTCGTCCGTTTTGGACTTTTCCAATATCAATATCATTAATATTTCTGCCTATGCGCTCGTCGTGACAATTTAACATTTAACACTCACAGCGTATACAAATAACATCGTGTACATTTCACTCAAATCTCAATTAGATCGTCAAGCTGTTAACGATAATTAGCGTTATGAACGATACGACGAACTACGGTTCCCAGTTTAATGTCTATGCGATAGTTTAACGTTAATCTTCAATTCGTCGAACTTTTCGATCGAGATAGGTAGAAAATTATCAGAGATTACGCTATTACACGCGGATTTTAAGAGACATTCGTACGTACATTTGCATACGGTCTCCTGGGGAAGTAAGTCGGCGTTTGCGCTAAAAGTTTAAATCGTTAACTCACTTTCCGAGAAGAACACTGTATATATCTGTACCTCGATCGGTGTATCTTTCGGTACACACGAATTGTTTCCAGCGTATTTGAATACACCCGTCGTTATTTGCCGTACTGTTGCGACATTTCCATATACCGAAATACAAGCTTGTTGTTAATATCGTTCGTTCATGCAGGTTGTAAATCTTTCAATTTCCTCGGATATTCATAAAAGATCGTACGAATTAGAATAAGTAATACGGCAATTCATGCGAATTTAAATAACCGTAAAATAATGTAGAGGCACCAAAGTTGTTTCTACAAATATCAAAAGTATTACTACAGGTATACAGCTAATGTATCGAAAGATTACGGATGGGATCGAAGTACAGGTACAAAGATAATTACAGTAATATTGCTTACAGAGTATACGACAACGACGAGATAATCTAAATGAAATTGTCAGCCAAGGGCTTAGTAATAATAGTAATGGTCAATACGAAAATTCCACGGCTGTAATTCCTCTTCCGGTATGCAATAGTATTAGCCTTAATTCTTAATTCGCTTAACTTTTCGGTCAGTAGACTTGGACGATAGAACTCTAACGAGCAACCCCCGGGGTAGTGGCCGGTTTCCGGTAATCCCATGGGGAACGATTCGTCATGATCGTCAGTCGGTCGTCTGGTTGGTTGAGCCGGCATGGAAAGCCATTGTTACGCTCCTATGAGTGCCACTCGGCGTCTCTCTCTTCCGCTTGTGGCGCCCCCATCAGCCAACCATTAGTTGGACCGAGACATCACTATACCTATACAATACAAGCGGAACAAGGAAGAGTTACTTGAAGAGGAAGAAGAAGCGCGAACAGGCACGATTATAATTACCCTTTCGTGTACGCGACCAGAGCCTGGTGTTTTCTTCTCTTTTCTTCGATCTCCTTTTATCGCCTTTCCGTCCTCTTGCTCCCATTGGGTCGCAGGCTCATTGATTTCTTTTCCTTTTTGCGCTCGTCGCCTTTAATAAACGTCTCTTCGAGTACTTTCTTCGCTGAGCGTTTAACAACCTGCTCTGTCCTGCTTCGGTTAATTCAGCGGCTATTTCGCGCATTGCTCTTCTTACTCTTTTGTTCTTCGCTCTTCTTGCTGATCCTCGTTTCGTTTATATTACGTTTCCATAAATCATCGGACGTTTGCCTACTTTCGGCTAAGATCAACGTTGCACGTATCTTGGAACTCGTTGTTTTAAAGTTCGCTCGAGTAACGTGTGGGTAAAAAATAAAATCAGAAGAAGGTCTAAGCCAGTATTTGTGTTCTAAAATTCATATTGTACGAAATAGCGGGTCGTGGAAGATTTATGGACGAGAATTTAAGTAGACAATAGGATTTCGTCTAGTTACCGTAACAGACGTTCGCTAAATGGCTCTATCCATTTGGGTCTTTTTGTTTACTGAGATATTAGGATTTTATTGTTAGGATTTTAACTGACTATTCTCTGGTACGTGGAATTTGCTTCGAACAAAAACACGCATTTGCAGATATGTACACGTGTATGGAGATATGTTCACGCGTATTACAAAATCGACCGTAGTTCCGCTCATCGTCAGCCTGTTCGCTGAAAAGAACCGCGTAACTTAAAGCTCGGGTTTATAACGTTTTAATTCATGCAACAAATTACCACACAGATTTGTGTTACGACTGTGAAACGAATGATACGCAATGACGATTTATGGGTTTTCCGTATTCTTCTTTTTTGCAACACAGCGTTCTTCTCGTCGGATCTCCTACTTGACTTCTTTTCGTAATTTAGAGGTTGTTCGTATGTGTCGTTGGTCGGATGAGAAGCGTAGAGAGAAAGAGAAGGAGCAGGAACGCTTGGTCGCATACCGAAAACCCGAAACGAGGTGCACACGCGAGAGAACCGGAGTTAAGTGACCCGACGCTCACGTGACTACCTCGTACAATCAGACGCGGAGCTCAAACACGCGTAATTTGTAAACGTTGTTCAAGATTTTTCGTATTATACTTCTTTTGCGATTGGTTTCGTCACATCGAAATTTCCTGCGAGAATGTTGTTGAATTTTTATGTTTTTGTTTCGTAATCGACGAATCACAATCGCCATAGATAGATCGCGTACCTGGATTTATTCGAAGCTCGATTTTTACTCTTGTCGACGTTCAATTTGTATTCTGATTTTGCTATGAAATCATAAGATTGCAAGTTATCGAATGCAATTTGCGTGTGATATTTCAGCGTTTTGGTTACGAGGGCGTAACTTTCGACATTAGGAAGAAATATTCATTTGTTAAGTAAGTTCGTTGCTGCGTTTCTCGCGAATGCACGTGTGCGATGCGAGTTGAAACGAGCATGATACAATGCAGAATAATCGTGTAACTCGTAAAGATAACTCGAGGGAACTGTGGATAAGCGAAAGCTTGAAATTTATGCTACGATAAGAAACGAGCCGCGTATCGCCGTTCTATTGTGCCGGCCGCGATTAATTGCATTTACGTGTCTCCGAGTTTAAACGTTCTTTGCCTGAAAATCGATAGTCATCCGAGTATTCACGATCGAAGGTCTTAAGAAATGTCTCGAACGCTTGACAAACGTTTCAAGTATTTTCGGAATGAAAGAAAGACACTATGGAACGTGCGATGGTATTGAAAATACGTTTGCTGAAATTCTCTACGTCCTTTCGATTTCATACGGTTACCATAATCAAAAATGAAAGAAATATATTAATTCCGAGTTAAGAATTCCAGAAATCACGCAGACGTACCGGTGTGCGTAAAAATCCCACGTGCTAATTATCCTGAATTAAATGTAAAAACATAGCCCCAGTTTTACAGATACAAGCAATCGTGTTAAATTTCGACGCATTTATCGTATAAAAAGCACCGCTTGCAATCATTGCAATACGTATTTTCGTTCGTTTACCATTTTTCAGGGAGCCTGACTGCAAATTAAAGATTCCAAAAATCCGCTCGCACCATTCGCAGCGACCCTACGCGCTAATTATGGTCGATTAAATATACAACAATAGCTTCAATTTTAAAAACATAAAGAATAATGCGTGTGTGTGTTAAAAAATTACGACCCATTATTGCTAGGAATCGTTGCAATAAATTCACTCGTTTATTACTCTTCAGGGAACTCAATTCCAAATTAAAAATTTCAAAAATCCGCTCGCACCATTGACAGCGACCCTACGCGCTAATTATGCTCGATTAAGTACAAAAACATATTTAAATACGACTTTATTCTTATTATTAAATTTATTTAACTACAAAAATATACATAAATATAGGCAATCTTATTAAACAATCTCGACCAGCGCTACTACTAGCGATCGTCGCGTTATTTTCACTCGTTTATCAATTTCTAAAAACCCTAATCCCAAAGCAAAGGCTGCAAAATCCGATCACACGGCTCGTATCGATTTCGCGCGTTAATTAAAGCCAGTTAAACGCGATCACCACGTTGCGTCCCACGGGGGGTGGTGGGTCTCTACGTATCGGTACCGACGTGACACCCATGCGAGCACGGTGACCGTTTAATGGGATGATGAGACAGACGGTCTGTCTGCGGTTTCGCCGACAGACAAGAGAGACTGTGCACCGTGATCACAGTCCGACTGACTTGGCATATGAGGCGTGTACGGGGACCACCGGAAGTGGCCCATCACCGCCCCACATTCCCAACTTCCGGTCTCGCGCTCTTGTACGTTCCGCGGAGCCTTTTCGTCGTTCCGTGCTCTCTCGTCAGGATTCTCCGCGTTTTCTTTTTTTCTCTCGTGCAGGCGCTGGATAAGGGGAGGAGGATACAGCTGCGGACTTTGTCGTTGAAGAAAAACACATTTTATTTTACGAATACGACCAGTCAATTTTCCCATGAAGAATGAAAGATAAGTAACTGTATTTTTAAAAAATCTGCTTTAGGTTAAACAACGCGTGTATATCATCGCGTTATTAATCTCTGTTTTCGACATTCTAAGACGGCCAGTACTCTGACGGATCAGCGTGTACATGTACAGTGAGTGACAATGATCTTCCGAACGTTACGAGACACGCGTGGTCGAAAGTTTTACACGGACTTGGAATCATCAGAGACCGTGTTGCAAAAATTCTTAAACATCACTCATTTTCACTCTGTCTGCCTCTCTCCTTCTCACTTTTCTATGGGGTCCCCACGATAGTCTTAGGCCTCGAAAGCCTTAATGCGGCCCTGCTGCCTGTATCGTTGACAGGATATGGCCGAAAAAATATGCTCGTGACACGGGAATGAACATTACCACGGGCCCTCCCCTACCACCGGATGACAATTTTCGCGGACAAAGGAGAACGCTTGCCGAACTCGCGGCGCGCAATTACCGGCTTCGTCGGCTGTTCCTTGTATTTATTGTATCATACATATTGCCGGTGCAAGCATGTTTTTCTGGCTACGTTGATGATAGGGGTTGTAAGAATGGTTCGTGGATGATGGTTTAAATGACCGAGGGCCAGACAGTTTGGGGAGGTTGGTTGACCTGATCCGGTTATCGGTTGATCGTAACGGCTGGCGTGGCGATTGTTGTATACCGAGAGTTGATGCCAACGATATTGTAGTATAGGAGTGTCGAAGATTACTAGATCGAAGATCATACGTATAAAGTTGATCTAGAGTATGGTAGAATAATGCGAGTATCGGGTATTCAATTAATACTTAATCACATTCAAGAGAATATTGTAGAGCATTTTAGCGTTGATATGAATTATTTATGCTACAACGATAGTGCGGATTACTATACATTCCAGGGAATATTGCAGTAACGTTGTTGCAGATCTTGTTAGAGTCGATATGAACTATGATACAACAGTGAACGATATTGTAGTAAAGGAGTGTTGAAGATTCTTAAACGTATGAAATCGATGAGAATTACAGTATAATGATTCGAGGATTAGGTATTCTACATTCAAAAAAGTATTGATTCATAAATATATCTATGGTACAAGAACAGTGAAGATTATTATACGTCCAAGAAAATATTCTGGTATATTGCAGTGATGGTTTGCGGATCTTGTTGCATTTAGAGCCCATATGAACCATGGTACAACAGTGAACGATATTGTAGTAAAGGAGTGTTGAAGATTCCTAAACGTGTGAAATCGATGAGAATTACAGTAGAATGATTCGAGGATTAGGTACTGTACATTCAAAAAAGTATTGATTCATAAATATATCTATGGTACAAGAACAGTGAAGATTATTATACGTTCAAGAAAATATTCTGGTATATTGCAGTGACGGTTTGCGGATCTTGTTGCATTTAGAGCCGATATGAACCATGGTACAACAGTGAACGATATTGTAGTAAAGGAGTGTTGAAGATTCCTAAACGTGTGAAATCGATGAGAATTACAGTAGAATGATTGGAGGATTAGGTATTCTACATTCAAAAAAATATTGTAGAGGACTTTGTGCATTAGGAGCTGATACGAACTATCTATGGTACAAGAAGAGTGAAGATTACTATGCATCCAAGGAAATATTGTAGTATAGTGCAGTAACGTTATTGCGGATTTTGTTGCATTTAGAACCGATATGAACCATGATACAGCAGTGAACGATATTATAGTAAAGGAGTGTTGAAGATTCCTAAACGTGTGAAATCGATGAGAATTACAGTAGAATGATTCGAGGAGTAGGTACTGTACATTCAAAAAAATACTTATTCATAAATATATCTATGTTACAAGAATAGTGAAGATAACTATACTTCAAGGAAATATTGTAGTATAGTGCAGTGATGGTTTGCGGATCTTGTTGCATTTATAGTCGATACTAATAGCGAGGATCATTGTAAATTCGAGAGAATATTGTAGTATAGTAACAGTTTGCGAAATTTGTGCATTTACAGTTACAGTTAGGACAGAACTGTAGTATAATAAATAATAAACGCGGAGGTTGTTAGTCGTATTGAATGCGGATCATTTTTCGAGTCACACGATGGTAATAATTTTAACCTTTGTATAAAACTATCGTATTAACGTGACGTATAATACGATAAGGAAGATTTTGGAAACTATTCTTTTGCAATTTTCACCGTCATCGTGTGTGTATAATAATTACGACATACGATATAAAGATTTACGACGGATTAGTCTGGATCGTTGACGCAACTGAATTTACCGTTTTACGCGGTAAAGTGACGCGTGAAAAGCTTCTTTGAATCAGCTTACTCACACACGCTCTGTAGGTTTCATCCTATCTCCATTCAAACACTCCTTCGTTCAGTCTCATAAATCAGTACGATCCCCGTGTACAGGTTTATCAGCCAACCGTAATGCGTTAATGTGTTAATGTCCTACCAGTTCTCGAGTGAATCAAATCTGCTGTGTTGCAGTATCACCGTTTATAGGTGTTTAACGCATCTGCTGCCACTGAAACATAGTAGCATCACCGTATCTTCTTATTGACAGGATTAATGTAGGAGTTGCACTTGTTTTTATGGTAAAATGGTCAACGAGTACCAGACGGGAATTTCCCGGAATTTATCTGTTGCAATATTTGTAAATAAATGCAGAAAGCTTCTCTATTCGTCGAAATTTTTATTTTTACGAGTTTTGTAGTAAAATGTACTACGTGGTTGCATCGTCGATTGAATAAACAGTGTCTCTTGCGAATTCCTACAATTGTAGTTAATATATAAAAAAGGGAATATCCTAAGGTAGAAAATTTCACACACGAACGCTTTGAATCAGACGAGGACTGTCATTCGCGCTATCATCCATCGTCTATCGACTATTATTTAATCGTGTGAACGTTATCTTTCGTTTGCGATCGTGAATCTTAAATCATTTATTTACTTTGTTAACCGTTTCGCTACCACGTGTTACATACACACGTGTGACGCACATTGTGTTTCAATTTTCCTTAGGATAAATACATGATAATTCATTTATCTTCATTAGAGATACTACTATGTACCATAGACAACGACAAATTATCACTGATCTGGCATCGTAATATACTTTAGAACCTTCCTCTCGATTGATCAACAATTCTACGCGCTACCTCTTCTTTTCTCAATGCGATTCATCGTTTAGTAAATTGGTAAAACATCGCATTCGCAGATCGTCCGAACGTACGACGAGAAATAAATATAAACGTGGATGTTCTCGTTCTTATTGATTTCGTCGTCGAAAGTCGTATGTTAACGTTATAAGTCGAATAAATCGCATTATGTGCGACCTGCAGCAAAAAGCGATCCATGGCACATCGTTACACACGTGTAACGTATTCTAAACGCCGCTTGGATCGTTTACTTAGCACTTTTTATTATTACGTATGCAAAAGCACATATCGTATCGTGTAAAGTCTTAAAAATGTAAAACTTGGATCGTGAGCAGCAACTTTCCCTTTATATGGCGGTAGCGCAAGCTACTTAAGTAACGTTACTTATTTATTATATTCCTTGCAAAAGGAAAGTAAGAAAATTACAAATACCAATTTCCCTGGTGTGAAAATTTTCTTCGACGAAAGAAACCGCAAAGAAGCTTGAATAAACTGAACAGAGGTGACTGGAATGCGGTTTCCTCTGCAACGCAGGCAGCGTACGTTTATCTTTATCGAAGGCATGGGAAGTGTGTGATACGCAACGGATGTTAGTTACGACATCGTCGAGATAATGCTGCAAGAACAATTAAAACGTTTCGTGTCACCATTACGATGTCGAACAGACTTCAATAATATTCTATTCGACTCCTTACAACCAACCATTACCTGTTACACGCAATATTCAAACACCAGCGAACGTCTCATTAATAACGATACTAATTTATTTTTATTTCCGCCTGCACGGCTTAGAAATCGATTTGGCTTACAATTCTTTACACTCGTCTCATCCAGTATGCTTTTCACATTTACAAGGATTATACCCTAACGCAGTCGTAAATTTATTTGACCTGCTCGTCCCTTAAATCTACTGAAATCTACCCTTTTAACTCTTTAATCTTAGCTTTGCATTAATATGTCACTGTTAACTGGGAAAATCGTCAGCTGATTCGTTTCACAACAGTTCGAATGTCTCTGGAACGTTTGTTTCGAGTCACAAAGATTCCATAATTATTTAAAGGCTCGCTGGAATTGTGTTTCTGACACGACTTCACCAGCTCCTTTGTCTCGTTCTGTTAGACGACACTCGTGGTTAACGGATCAAAGCATCGGTAACCGCAATTACCGGAAAAATAGTGAGGACAAGCAGCGCGTTAATTAAAAAGCGGCGTTTTCGCCAACAGAGGAGGAGGAACAAATAACTTGTACGCGAATGTCGGCGCGCCGGTTCGATTAATAATTAACACGACCGGGTTTTCTTCGACGAGTACGCCCGACACTTTTATCCAGACCTGACCGAAATAAAAAGCCGATCAAACGAACCACCAATCGTCTCATGTTTTCCCTCTTTAACCGGCCTTTAACTATACACGCAGACTTCCCTACTTTTATCGAGAGAAAATTATAAGTAACCGTCTCACAAGCGAATTAGTTCTTAGCCTTTTATCTTTTATCGACTTATTCCGCGAAGTAAGCATGGTTTATCAAAATTTAAAACAAGTTTCACGCGATACACGATATTACAATATATTTATGATGATGGATTTATCGTTCAGGTAATTAATAGCTTATACGAGTGCAATGTAAAGTGTATGAACGTATTAATTGAGATTTTGTTCTTAGTTTGATGAAAGCGATTGAGATTTATTTAGAGAACAAGGTTCATAGATGTTACGAAAGAGATTTACTTTCCGTAAAGGAATCATCTTCACGGAACAAAAGAGATATCGGGAGGTAGTTTTCTAGGGATTATAAAAGAATTCGATGTTATTTTTGGATCTTCTTTCTAATCTTCTGCGCATTATGTACACTTTTCTTCAACTGTATTTTTCTTTATTTTGATTTTATTGGAAGAAATTAGAATTAATATTGACAGGTATAGTAGTAGTAACTAACAAATAAATATATAAATAATAAATAATAATACATTAAACGAAATCATCCAGACGTACGCAACCACATCGCATATTACGTATCTATCATATAAAATTGCGTATATCCACAAAAAAATATCGTATAAAACGCAGCAAGTAAACGAGTACGATAATTTATTCCATAGCAATGGCAGATTAACGATTAAATGACTAATGATACCAACGCCATGATTACCAATTTGATTTTCTACGCTTCGATGCAAACCAATAACATATAGATATGCGATCGAATGGTACTTCTAGAAAACACTGTAAGCGTTGAAATTGGAAAATTTCGACTTTTTATCGGGAAATGTTCTTCTACGTATCGACGAGAATATCGCAGTACAGAATTTAGATACAATTTCTCTTTCTAAATAATTATTAATAACGCTAGAAAATGTCTAGTAGAAAGTAGAAGATCACTGAATTGTTTCGTAGCTTTTATCTATGTTGCATCTAAACGAATGCAACATTCAGTTTTTTTCACAACTATGAGCTGCCACGTACACACTTTTCTACATAGATACACCTTTCTTTTTCATGGGTTTCGACTACATTAACGCTTACGTTCTCTTTCTCACCTGCAGAACTTGTTTCTTACCATTTACGGTCTTTTCTACTACAAACACTCTTCAACTGGTGTTTTAAAGAAAAGTAGTTCTATTCGACGATGTGATTTGGAACGTGGATTCTCGACTGTGAACCCTCAGCGATGATGATATTATATACGTAACATACTCAGTGGCGTGCAAACAATTTTCGTTGCAACTGTACATCGATCAAACAATTAGCAAACAATTAACACGCATCAGCTGCGCAAAGGATTTCAGATCTAATCTCGTGACACGAACGCTTTGTCTCGCTTCCAAGAAAGTTAGAATCGCGAAGGTGATTCGCGAGCATAAAATCGAGCAAGGCGTTTCCATGGTAAATTACAGCCGTCCATTCCACGGACGTTTTCCATGGAAACGATGATCGAGATGGACGATTTCGAATCGTCGTGACGCTAAGCGATCGGCATCCACTTTGGAAGAAACGATGATTTCACTCCAATACCATTCCGGTCAGCGTGTCGTCAACTTTCTGACTCAATCGACGTACAATTAACCGAGATGCGCCATAAAAAAGCCAACATGTAATGAACATTCGCGATCATCCTGGTCTTCTAAGTAGAACGTAGTCGGATTCGATCATTCGATGAGAACGCTCCTTTGTTTTCCTAACAATAGCGATCTAATGAAACTTTGAACTTTTGCCACTTCGCTTACTTTTATTCGTAGCCACTTTTATATCGAACGAATTTTATATTCAATTTCGAGTCGAAGATGTTAAGCTTTGGGAAAAAATATTTGAAAGAGAACTGCTGTTTGATGGATTCAGAGATCGTCAGATTGCGAGGTAAAATGGTCTCGGTGAAGCTTGTTCTTGATCCAGCCGCCACTTTTTACATTACAATCCCGCTGTCACTGCGGCAAACAGAAAGTAATTCGATTGCCTAATGTTTCAAGAAGATGTTCAAGATTATTCAAGTTGACACGAGAGATTATACCTAAGATGTTCTCGTGTTTGAACGTTCGAGCAACGATCGGGAAGAAGTTTCGAGAGTATCGTGGCGAAGTTAGGTTGAATTCGTCAGGCTGATCGACCGGCAGCCGACGCTTGCAACTAAAAGTGACGTTTGCACGATCAGATTAAAAGTAAAAAGGAACGCTGCTGACATTCCTGGTCGCAATTTCACGTGTGGTGAACTCGTTTCGGGCATTCGTTAAGGGAGTAGCAAATAAAAGGTGGTCGCGCCACGCTCGCAGCGTTGGCTGCGCGATTTTTTTCATTTCAACCTTGGCGTTGACAGCGTCAGGCGATTTTGGCGCGCAAACGAATGTCTTTTGGAACGTCTCCAGGTGCGGCCAGCAACGGGTTCCCCGCCGCTTAGGCCTGCGTCGGGTTCAGGCGGATAAAAAACCGACTCTAATTCGGGAACGCCACGTTCCGCGCGCCACACGCACCGCCTCCGAGAATAATAAAGTATTCTCGTACAGGAACGTAATGTTGATCGCCGACCCGTTTTCCCTCCGAACGCCAATTTACAGCGATTGTTGTTTCGTTGGTACCACGGTACCTCGCAAACGATGCGTCGATTTTGTTTTTCTTTACGATCATGAATTTTTTAAGTGTGTAGCTACAGTAAACTTTCGTACACATCTGTAAGTCATCGGACAGCTGCTTATTTTGGGTCAAATGATTGAATTAGAATATAGGTACGATCTTCTGCATTGATTTCACTGCTCGTACGTGAGTTAGGGTAGATGTGATAGGAAAGGAACAGGTTTTGAATGGGATGAATCATGTTGTCAAGATTTTAAACGTATTATAACGTGTTAATGCGTGCAAGCTACCTTTCTGTTTACCGCAACACACTGGTGCAAAAGTAAAATTTTCTTTGTTTTACCGTGTCCTTACCGATAACGTTATATACTGTGCGTTAAAGTTAGTGTCAATGCGTTAAAATGAAAATGTTATACAGTAAGTGCTTATATTCGACTGGAGCGAGAATATTTAACGAGCAAGTTTGATCGATTATTTCCATTGTTTTCAGATTATTTTATAATGCGCTCGCTTGTGTTTTGGAATTGACGACGCGATGAGTTCTGAATGGAACTGTAGGGAATTATTTTGTTACTTAAGTGTCTCGTAGATTTTTTATATTCTTATATTTACAACTCGTGGATATTCCTACGTTAAACTTAATTTGTAAGACAGGGGTTTTGTAAAAATGTTCACTTTATGATCAGAGAAGTTGTTAAAGTATTAAGGATAAGTCACACTCTCTAAAGATAGTGAATCATATTGATGATTCATTCACAAAGAATTAATTTTGTCATAGATTCTATCGTTTCGTAGTATTAAGGTTTAGGATTGTAATCGTAACACCTGATAACGTTATTTTCATTAACGTGTTCTCTTCGCGACGTATAATTCGAAACCACGTAGCGTGAAACAGACATTGTTCACTTGCTTAAAACTAACATTTTCCTACTTCTTATTACTATTGACGAGTTTTTCATATATATTTATCGAAGTCCAATAAACACACTTATGTTTGAAATATTTATAATGATATTGTCAGAAATGGACCTGCTCTCTGCTTAGACCAATTAAAATATACGCGATTTTACGCTATAAAATAATCTATGTTATGAAATAAAGTTAGCGTGCGATATCACAAGTGTACATTTTATCAATCATTGAAATTCGGTGGAATTTTAGCTCAAAGCTGATGGATATCGGGTGACTTAAAAATAAGAGTTTACATACTCACCGTGAGAAATCTCTGGATAGTTTCGAGGACAGTTGTTCTAAATTAGGGAAAAAATTAGGTTAATGTTGGAAGCTACGAGAGAAATTTAATTGCTACTTTCTTTTTTACGTCGTTCGACCGCATCGACTTCTTGGTCATTAGCGACGGAATTGTCACTGTTTTGAATTAAGTTTAAGTTTTGCAACATATGCATCGAAGTCTCTGAGCAATTTCATTGTTCTTCACGTAGTCGTTGGATGTTAATTGCCTGTCTGTCTGTTGTTGTTTGTTGTTCGAGTTTGAAGCCCGAGATAGTCGTATTTGTCTGAGAGAAGGAAATAACTCGAATAGCGTTGGAAGATTTGTAAACCGTGGATGAATCGTATTTTTTCTCATCGATTCTTGGCGTGTATTTACTGAGAAATCTTCGGATACACAGTCTTTTGGAATGTTTGTCCTAAATCAGCGGGAATTTTAATCTGTTCCAGACGATGTTTAATTGCAAGTTGAACTTTGAATTCTGCACGGTAATTAAGAAGGAAACGAGAGGAAGAATATGTCGAGTATGCTAAATCTGTGTTTACTGGAAATAGCGGAAGAGAATTTATCAGTCGCGTTCTAACTTTGCCTGGTTATATCTTCCTGACAAGGTGTCGCTATTTCGTTTCGTTTCTTGTTCAATGACGTAGCTACGTGGAAGAGACTCGATTTGTGTTTTACCGAATTAAAACGGGCAATTTATATCACGTTTAGCTATGCTAAATACACACGCTAAGTAGCAGGTAATTCAATTACCATTTCAATTATCCAGTGATCCGCCAATTTTATTTATCAATTCCAATCCCTTTTACGAACACCGTATGTCTGTTTTCTATTTTGCTGTCACGTGTTTGTGCAAGTAGAATTTTACTATTCGGTTTCTCTATTTTCAATAGAATTCTCAGTCACAGTTGTGATCACATTAATCGTTCATTAACGCGCTAACCGACAGAGGTAGAACTTTCATTAGACAAAGGTATTTTTTATCAAAAGATGGAAACGTGAGGAATTCCACGCAGTTACTATCTTCCTTCGATCGTCGTACAGGACCGTTTTCTCTCGTAGAATATCACGCTGGCACGGGACCAATTTTACAACAGCTTATATTCTTTCTTCTTTTATCGTTCGCGTGATTATTCCTTAGTGGAATATCGAACTTGAACGTATTCTATCTCAGATCCAATTGATCGGCATAATTCGCTGTATTTCTTTCTTCGCTGTTCAACATTGTTCTTTTGTAGAACAGAGTATTCTTTCATAGAATCATTCGTATTTTAACTGTTGCACATATTCCTCGCTTCAGCTTCCAAGATTATCGTTTTGTGGAATATCATCTACTTTTAATTCTGCAATTACCTACGACATTTACTTGTTCTTCCCTCGTTAGGATCGCTCTTTCTTAGAACAACACGTTTAATTTTACAGTTTCATACAATATGCTCTATAAGGTAACGCGTCCAAATGTCGCTCTTTGTAAGCTTTTTCAACATTTAAATCAATTGTTTAATCCGGAAAAATTTGTACAGTTAAGTTGAAAGCTTGGTAACGAGGATCCGTAATCAACGTATTGCGAAAGTTTACACAAACAGAGTAAAAAATATATATGTAGAATGACGCGTCAGTCTCTTTTCCAATCGTTAAAAGCAATGTTGCTAATTTAGTCTCTTTACTTTTAATGAGAAGGTGTTTATACTATTCGCCTTTTACGTGCTTGAAATATGTTTTATCGCGAAACCATATACAAACGTAATGTAACATGCACGAATAATGTCAACGTTCTCTCGTTAAAAGTAAGACGAAGACCAAGTTAGGAACACCTTTTGCAATAAGTGAAAAACGCGTTCTTTAACATATATATTTTTTACATTTGTTTGTACCAACTTTTATAACTTTTTAGACAAATCCTGGATACGTACGAAAATCGCAAACAAATATCTAAATTTGTCATATAAATGCGCGCAGCTCGTCGTTCGGAGATCAATCGCCACGTATGAAACCGTATCCTGATTCGAATTCTGTCGAATTGGTCGAATTCCACATGCTGATTGAATTATTTTTTATAAAATACTTCAACGTAGCTCGCAGAAAGATATCTGAACATGAAGGAAATTTAAAACCACGTTAGGTTCTCTTAAATTTGCTTTGTTTAGTATTAAAGATAGAAGATAAATCAATTTTCTTTTCTCTATGTTATATCTTAAACTCGTTGATTTCCAAAATCGTAATATTCATTTGGTATCGTTAATATAAAATATACAAGTTGTGTGATGCGTGCGAGGAACAGCTATGTTCTGCACCAATCAAAGGCGATCACGAGAAACCACAAATCACTGTGAAAGATTACAGTGATTGGCAAACGAACGTATCATTTTATCGTATCATTTTATACATACCAATTTAGCATACGCTAACTGATACGCAATTTTCCAATTTCTCGTACCCCCTGCTCCAACCACGCCATCATCCAAAACCATCTTCCCACAAAATATCCTACCGAACGGATCCTCTTAACAAACTCTCAGATCGCTCGAAAAATTCATCAATGATAGTTCCATAGGCACACGCATGTGCCAAGGTGCTTCGACTTGAGATCCACATGGAAATGTCGTTGCCACGAATATCAAGAAAGAATCTGCTAAAAGAAAGAATACTAATTCAAAAGCAGCAATGCAGCGTGGTCGTTGATAGCGCACTATTGTAAGTATACGAAAAGAAGTCTCAAGGAATGTTGAAAGACTGCGAAAGGTTCGTCATGTTTCCCACGCTGCCTGATCTCGAGCTCACAACGAGGTGTGCTATCGATGATAGCGCGTTATCGCAAATACGAAAAGAAAATCTCCCAGCGAGGAATGCCGAAGCGCTCGCAGAACTTGGTCACCTTCTCGGCGAAGCCTAATCTCGAGCTCACAACGAGGTATATCGTCGATCGTACATCGCATTATCGCAAATACGAAAAGGAAATCTCCCAGCAAGGAATGCCGATATGCTCGCAGAACTTGGTCACCTTCTCGGCGAAGCTTAATCTCGAGCCCACAACGAGGTATATCGTCGATCGTACATCGCATTATCGCAAATACGAAAAGAAAATCTCCCAGCAAGGAATGCCGAAACGCTCGCAGAACTTGGTCACCTTCTCGGCGAAGCTTAATCTCGAGCTCACAACGAGGTATATCGTCGATCGTACAGCGCATTATCGCAAGCACGAAAAGAAAATCTCCCAGCAAGGAATGCCGAAACGCTCGCAGAACTTGGTCACCTTCTCGGCGAAGCCTAATCTCGAGCTCACAACGAGGTGTATCGTCTATCGTACATCGCATTATCGCAAATACGAAAAGAATATCTCCCAGCAAGGAATGCCGAAACGCTCGCAGAACTTGGTCACCTTCTCGGCGAAGCTTAATCTCGAGCCCACAACGAGGTGTATCGTCGATCGTACAGCGTATTATCGCAAATACGAGAAGAAATCTCGTCAGAACGAATGCTGAGACGCCTGCAAAATTTCTTCATCTGCTTCGCGTAGCCTAATCTCGATGCCACAATGAGGTGCGTGGTCGATGGTAGCTCGTCATGGCAATTATTCGAGAAAAAATTTGGCAACGACGAACGTGAAAATGCTCGCAAAACTTGGTCATTTTGTTCGCGTAGCCTAATCTCGGGCCCACAACAAGGTATCGCCGATGATAGTGCATTATCGCGGGTTTTCCGCTATCGACCACGATCTCGTCGGCTGGCGCCGTAAAGATGGCGATGTCGGCGGCCGAGATTAACAAGGTAGCCCTGGGTGAAATTCCTGAAAGGGAACGAGAGAGACAGACGTTACCAAAGCGACAGAGGGAGATGTGGAATGGGATGAGAGAGAGTAAGAGAGCGTGATGAAGGAAGAGATGAAGAGGGGAAGTGAAGAGAGTGAGAGAGAGAGAGAGAGAGAGAAGGCTACAAGCTTTGCACACGAGCAGGTGTATCCGCTGCTAACCGATCGATACTCCGCTCCGATTATAGAGGAGCGGCCGACACTGAATTCTGCATGAAGCTTTTGTTCCGCTCTCTTTCGCACCGGCCAATCGGATTTTCTATTTTCGCACCCTGCCAACGAGAGAGACGATCGTTTATCCGTCAAGCATTTCGTTGTTTCTTCGACTCCAGCTATTTACCGTTTGCGTGACCGATCTTATTTCTCCATCGGTCTTCGTAGATGATTTTTTCCAGTTTCTCGAATTTCTTGGTTAACTGACGGACAACGACGAACTATCTTCCAACTCAAGCTTTCTCAAAGTGTTTTTTTTTTACCAGAAATTGCAGCAATTTTGAAATCGATTCAGATGGATGTGGGACGATCGCTGCTTTCTCGCTTCGAGAATGTTGGTATTTTTAGGATTTTCACCGCATTTTAGATAAAACGATCGACATCAACGACATTTAACATGGAAATATTTATACAGTACATGGTTCGTCGATTATTTTCAACTAATATTCGGAACGTATATATGATACAGAGAGAAAAAAAAAAAGAAAATTTACATAATGTGAAAAATTAGACGGACATAGTCCTTACAGTTAATCGATGAATGCAAACTTATCATTCCGTAAACATAGAAACTGAAGAATAATATTAGTCGCAGCAAACGAAAGCTGAAAAGCTGAGAAATGATCCTCGCATCGAATGAAACAATTTCCCGCGGGACAAAGGATGATCAGTCGCGGATGATCGGACGTCACGATACTCAGGCACTGGACTTTGGCGAGCAAACACTTTCGAATACCGGCAATCAGTGACGTAATCAGATAGCGCGATGAATATTCATGAGCGGAGCGCATGCGTTCTGGCGAAGCCTTTGCACACTTATTAGCATAACTCGTCTGCTTTATCCATTAGCCATTGGGCCATGCACTGGCGAAGCGAACGAGTGCTACTACTCGCTTGGTTAAACGCGCCGTCCAATTAATATTAACCAACGGGGACGGGAAGGGAACTGGAGGAAAAGAAAAAAGAAGGTCGCCGGGTTTAATCGTATCGGGTTCTCTCTGGCGAGTGGATGTATCGTGCAATGAGAATCAATTTTTTTCTCGTAATGTTTCATAGATAGAAAACGCGGATTCATTCTCTCGTATAATTGACGTTATTGTTTGTTCGCGAAGAACAAAGAGTTTGCCTCTTTCTCTGCCTCTCGTAAGGCAAACCGATCAACTTCGCTTCTTATTCAATTTCTTCGTTTTATCACGCGAGTAGCTACACGATTAATATTCAGTTTCGAAAAAAGAATTCATCGTTCGTTTCCGTAGGTTTATTTATGGCAATAGTACATTCTCAGGTTTGATAACATCGTTGCTTTTTCTTACATTTTGCTTTATGCAGTCGAAACTGCCTTTCCATTAATCGCGCTAATTGTTTCACTTTTTTACGAATTATTACGACACCTAACGTACATTTATTGCGTTTCAATGTTCGTTTTACCCTTTTCGTCGATAGGAAAACGTAGTACCAAGGAAATTTCTTTTATTTTGTGATATGTTTGAAACTTCGAAAAGTACTAAGACTCGTCGATTACGACAGGCTTTTGTCAAAATGATCGCCGAAATGTAACTTTTAAAATGATACGTAAATTACTGAGCGTGGTAAAGGATGGAAAAAAATGAATACGTTTCGTAATATTCCGATTACTATACTCATTTACAGTAATACTCTGTGCGACTATAGAACAATAACACGATGATAAACGCTAAAATTATACGATCGTTATTTCTAAATCAGAATATTTTTTATTTGAACCGACATGATCTTACATGTTACATTTGTATCAATAAATATTCAGTAACAAAAAAAATGCAGAAACAAAATAGGAACGTTTCGTTTGCATAAAATATCGAGTCTGTTTGGAAGTTTAATGCTTCTAATGGATATTGACGATTCTTTCGTAGATACTTCTATCTACCAAGCGTAACCTAAAACCTGGCCAAGTATTTTTGGCATCGCGCCAGTGGACGATTGCCGGGAAAACTAGCAAAGTATCTTTTTATCAAGACGACCAGCAACGAGTAGCAGTCACTGATACCAAGCACTGTCACCGAAATTGATAATTCTAATTTTGTCCTTTAAACTGAAAATTTCTAGTTTTTAGACTTTCACCATGACTAGACGACGTATACTGTTAACCATAACTATTAGAAAGCTTACACTTGCTGAAAAATCACGACACAGTTTATTTTATTTGCTATTTTCCATTACAGATCATGCGCGTATAACGCGATTAAATTAACAGATTAATATAAAAATATATAATAATAAATATATATACGTAATAAAATAAAATAAAAAAAATAATAATAAGAATATATACATCGTATTGGTATATATATATTAATAAAATAACTAAACAATAGTAATAGAAAAAAATAATTCAATTTATACTTCAAATATTAACAGACATCCCAATACTTGTGCCCTGCAACGTATACGCGATTCTTCCAATTTCGATCGTATTTTTATTACAATTTTACGCTTTGTTCCAACATTTGCATTCGACGATACAGTAGGTTGCGACACGTCGATTTTTTTCTTTCTTATTTCCTTTTTCTGTATGTTGAAGCGCGAGTGTACTCGACCAACACAGATCTCGAAGATCGGACGAATAACGTGAAGGCAGAACGTGTTTTCGCAGCGTAACATTATCTCGCATCGACTCGCGTAATTATGTAATTACAATCTTAGGTCTTGCCGACGTGGTTTGATTAATAAGAAAACGAAACTGCGTTTAGCGACTGGCTTCTTGTTTTCTTATTTCCCATCCCCACCGCCATCATTTCTTTCGTCGTCTTCTTCTTCTTCTCTCGTTCGATTCTTTTCTTTCTCCACCCTTTTGCGGTTCGGCTGAGCGCGCGCTTAATGAAGGGCCCCGAATGGAAGCAGTTATATCTCAATCATCTTAATGACGACTCCATCGTATTTAATCGCCGGCCTCTTCGTGGCTATCGATCGTATCAACGTTACAGAGGAACGTGTCGTGCTTGCTGGAAAAACAGATCCACGCCGTTCTAGTTTCTCCATTTACTCGATGGTTTAATGTTTCTTTGCATTTTGAGGATTTTTAAAGTTTTTCCTCTTTTTCATTTGGTCCAAGTTTCTTACGATCTATCTCCCGAACGAGTACATTAGAATAATGAAATTTAGAGATTCTTAGAAACGTTTATTTCGTATTTAAACGTTCGAAACGTTATTTTATATATATATTTTTTGAAGAAATTATTTTCTTATATAATTTTTGTAAAATTTTCAACAAATCCTTTTTCATTTGGTCGAAGTTTTCGGATGTTACGATGACTGTACTTTCTTGCGATCTATCTTCCGAACGAGTACATTAGAATAATGAAATTTATAGATTCCTAGAAACGTTTATTTCGTATTTAAACGTTGGAAACGTTATTTTATATATATTTTTGGAGGAAATTATTTTCTTATATAATTTTTGTAAAATTTTCAACAAATCCTTCTTCATTTGGTCGAAGTTTTCGGATGTTACGATGACTGTACTTTCTTGCGATCTATCTTCCGAACGAGTACATTAGAATAATGAAATTTAGAGATTCCTAGAAACGTTTATTTCGTATTTAAACGTTGGAAACGTTATTTTATATATATATTTTTGGAGGAAATTATTTTCTTATATAATTTTTGTAAAATTTTCAACAAATCCTTCTTCATTTGGTCGAAGTTTTCGGATGTTACGATGACTGTACTTTCTTGCGATCTATCTTCCGAACGAGTACATTAGAATAATGAAATTTATAGATTCCTAGAAACGTTTATTTCGTATTTAAACGTTAGAAACGTTATTTTATATATATATTTTTTGAGGAAATTATTTTCTTATATAATTTTTGTAAAACAAAATGAATTTTTTCAACAAATTCTTCGCACAGGTTTATAGGACTCAAGACACGGCATAACTTTTATTTCAATTTCAATATTAATTAACAAATATTAATAAATGGTAATTAATATTAATTAATGTTAACTTTTTGAAATCTTTTGTCGTTTACGATTTATAAGCACTGACATAGAACTGGCCGACTCGGATAAAAGGGTTGATTTCTCCCTTAAAGTTAAAACCAGCTAAATTCTTAAATAGGTCTAATGAAGACTCGTCCAAAGCTTTGTCAAAATCGGCGCGTATCAGTCACCGGGATTCGCTTGTTAGTTTAGTGGTTCTTTTCTGTTTCTTTTTCTGGTTTAGGTAAACCGGATAATTTTAGTATCAACTACAATCTTTTAAGGTATTTACAGTCGTGTAATAGTCGCCGCATATTATTAAACAAATTACCAGGACTTCGAATTTCAAATGTATGTATGCGATAACTCTATAATTAGGTGTAGGTAACTTAGAAGTTATCAGAGTGTAACCGTGGCGTTCCAAGTATCGAGAAAGTTTAATCTAAAACGGCGGATACAACCGCGTTAACGCTGCATGAGAAACTGATAATGAAGCCAACAAGAGTTTAAGTACAGTTAATCCCCTGAATCCGATGAATGATAAATCAACTTGTTTCGTGTGACAAAGATTTTCGCGTAATACTTGTACGTAGATAAAGTCTTTCTTAATGATAATTCGTTTCCTCGCATTATTTCGATTCAACGCTCGAATTCACAGTTCGAATCAACGCGAAACAATTCCAATAGAATAATTTCGAATATTAAGTCTCGTAGTTCCGCACAAATATCGAGAACGTCTTTATTTTAAGCAGTGGCTATACATAATGAACGAGACGCTAAGATCATCGTTGTGTCATCGTATTATTCCATTCTGAACTGTTCTATTTTTGCGACCAAGTTTTCAGGACTTAGGTTTCAGCAGTTAGGAAGAAAGAAAGCAATATAGTACATAAGCACCGCCTTGCAGCGACTTAAATCCAATCCGAAACGTTAAAAAAAAAAAAAAATAATGTAATTCCTACACACAAAATATTGTATGGCTATGATGTACCGTCACGTATCGGTACTTTTGCCTAATCCATCCCACAACCGAAATTCAAGGTTCATTTTGAATATCATACTCATGTAATTACTTATCTTCTTGGCCATTAAACGTTATAAAAAAAAAGTATTATTCCATTCTAACTGTTTCAAAGCTAACTTCTCTGTTTTTACAAAAATGTCTGGTGAATTCTATAAAGATTCTCAGGTTGCTTTTAAATTTAAAAAAGATTTCGTACATAGTGTACACAACGTACTGATAAAAATGATTCTACATGTGAGTGTTTGAATATTTTCGCGTGTCACCGTATGCGATTCTACAGTCGTTAATTTATGCGCCATTGGATGTATGGATAGATTTCGGTATTCTAAATTTACCATTTATCGTGTCAAACATCCGCGAATGTTTGATAGATAATCGTTGCACGCTTGCGACGAAAGTGACGCAAAAAAAGACGTGATTTTCAAGTTATCAGTATGAAAATGTTGCGGAAACCCGTCTTGACCGATTATGAAAACCTCGCTCATTTATCTTTGTAAATTGACTCGCGAAGCACAGTTATCTCGCTCTTCCTCATTCGTGTAACGCTGTACCATGTTCTATAAATACGACTTATCGTGAATTGTGTCTTGACTAAGAAGGGTGGTTTTCCAGGATTGAAAACTAGAAATGAAGGGAAAATATAGCCGAACCTGTTTCACGAACGTTACTCCTGCTGTTTATAAATTCGATTCGAATCTATGTCCAAAAGTAATTTTTCGTTTATAAATACTTTTTTGAGTTGAGTCACTTTGCAGTTGCAAGTGTACGATCTGAGATTAGGTTCGTTTAGGCTTCAACGTTCGTATTTTGGGAAGATGAATTTATTATAGAGGCGACCAATTTATCATCGAGGTAATTCGATTCTTGAATGGTGAAATATTATCAAATTTTAGGAAAATCAGTGTCAAACGAACGAGGGGTTGAAACGACAAGCACCAACGGCGACCCCAAGATATTCGCCCTTCGACACTCGTCGATATTTAATGAGACAATCAAGATAAGGGGAAACCGTAGCAAACCGATGGAAAATTCAGTTTGCTCCCGTGAATCCTGCCGAGATTTTCTTTCGTCGCGAAACTAATAGATTTCGCTATTAATAGGATGTTCTAAATTTGTGGAGTAATGTTCAGTACGTTGATCGATAGATAGATACATTGGTCGTTTTAAAATAAGAAAGATTATGATAATTTTGGTTAAAGCGTGCTCGCAGAAACGTAGATACCAAAAATCTTCATTGCATTTGTAAATCTCGTTAGGATCTTTAACGGCAGACAGGCTAGAAACTTTTAATTTTCTTCTCAAACAAAGATTTCCATTTACTTGCCATCGAAACTTTAAAACGATCCCAAAAACTGTTTCCTCTCTTATGAAACACTAGCAAATCTTGGTAAACGCATAATCATGAATATCGAGAAGCGCCAAAACGTTGGAACAAAAACCTGCCTCTAATATTCATTTCAAACCATGATTTTCACTTACCAATGAAAATTTAAATCTTATCAAACCCAGCATCGTTAACATCCAAAACTGTCGGAATACTGGCACCGAAAGCTACCGCTAATTCCAATTTCAAACTAAGATTTCTACTTACCAACAAGGCTTCAAAACGACACTAAAAATTACTTTCTTAAGTCTTGTCAACCCCATAAACGTTAACATCCAAAACTGTCGGAACACTGGAACCGAAAGCTACCGCTAATTCCAATTTCAAACTAAGATTTCTACTTACCAACAAGGCTTTAAAACAACACTAAAAATTACTTTCGAAGCATTCTTAAGTCTTGTCAACCCCATAAACGTTAACATCCAAAACTGTCGGAACANCTGGAACCGAAAGCTACCGCTAATTCCAATTTCAAACTAAAATTTCTACTTACCAACAAGGTTTTAAAACAACACTAAAAATTACTTTCGAAGCATTCTTAAGTCTTGTCAACCCCATAAACGTTAACATCCAAAACTGTCGGAACACTGGAACCGAAAACTACCGCTAATTCTAATTTCAAACTAAGATTTCTACTTACCAACAAGGCTTCAAAACGACACTAAAAATTACTTTCTTAAGTGTCGTCAACCCCATAAACGTTAACATCCAAAACTGTCGGAACACTGGCACCGAAAGCTACCGCTAATTCCAATTTCAAACTAAGATTTCTACTTACTGACCAGCGAAACGTTCGATCTGAAACATTTCCAAGTCTTATTAAACGCGTATCAGCAGCCAAAGGTGTCCAAACGATCGAAGCGAAACCTACGTCTAATATTAACGTCAAACCAAGATTTCTAGCTACTTAGCGGCGAAACTTCAGAATGGCTTGAAGATCCTTCGATGTGAAACATTCCCAACTGTTATCAAGCCCTTAATCCTCAATATCCAGAACTGTCAAAACGTTGGAACTGAAACCAATTCCTAATGTTAATGTCAAACTAAACTAAAGTTTCTATTTGCTTACTAGCAGAACTTGAAAACTATCATAAAGTCAACTGTTAAACATCGCTATGCCTTTGTTTGAGACAAGATTATCTCTGTATCTAATCTACGTCGAGGTATTGGAAGAAGTCAGGAAAATTGAAATGCGCGGCATTTCAACACGTTGGCCGTGGAAGGAAACGCGGAACCGTGAAAACGAGTCCCATGGGGGAGTACATAGTGGCAGTCGTTATCGAGCCGCGTTATACGCCGAATTAAAGGGGTATGGTGAAATACTATGGGGTCGCGGTCGAAGCCACGCCTCGTTCTCTGCTGCCTCTCTCCCTCTCTCTGTCTCTCCTGGCCCGAACAAAAAAAAAACAGGCAACTCCAAACGATTTATCTTTGGCCGACTAGTTCTTTGCCAACTTCCTCGATGTGTTTTCACCCTTCAACCGCCTTGCCAGAAAATTTCTTCCATGGGACACCTGTTTAGCTTATACTTATGTGTCTTGAATTTCGTTTACGTTATATGAAAAATGATTTTTTATTTTAATCCGGTTGATACTTGCAAGCTTCTATGCTATTCTATGATCGAGGATTCTGATAGAACGGAGAGATATTTGTTTCACCGGTTAAATATCATAACGAGTATTTCATTCTAAAAGATATTCTATATCTTTTCCCATATTACGTACATTCTGTGTTAGAATAAACGTAAATACAATTTTTCGCGCGTTAACCGTAAGCTCCAAGTATCTCGTTTCGTGGCACTCGTATGTAAATCGAAACTGTGTTAAGTCTGCTGCGTTATTTCATTTTTAAAACAAGGCTTGCTGATTCAAAGTTTCCAATATTTCGTAAATCTTCACGTTTTTAAATTTTCCATAATAAATGTACGTACGTCTCTAGTCTCATTATACTGAAGGCTGGCACGTAGTTCTAGCGTTAACCTTCGTGTTTCATCATTTCCGAAGGTCGTTCGATTTTAATGACGACGAAGCAGCCAGACAGCCACTCCAAAGTCACGATTTCTAAGGTGAGGTTTGCGGAGCACGTGTTTCCCACATGCTACGCCGACGCGACGCGACGACCCGTTTGCCTGTGTTTTTCCATCTTCGTTGGTTCACGTCGATTAGGCGGCCGTTTCTCCGAAATAGAACCATTTATTAACGCGTCTCTTCGTACGGAAAACGATACCCACCAGGCTTTTCAACGATGAACAGGAATTCGATAATGGGATCGCGAGAACGACGTGTCCCTTATCGCCTAGCTTCCAAGGTGATAAGCTGGAAACTTGTCCGGCAATCTGCTCCTGACACGGACACCACTATAGTCGAAACGACTAAAGTTGAAATGCGAGTTGAAATTTCGTCTCGACTACCTGCTTGTACTCTCTATGTTACACTCGTTTTCTTCATTATGGAATATAATATTAAACTAAACGAGTGAGAAGATAGTACAAGAGCAAGATCATTCGTCTGTATCTACTCGTTTAGTGCAAACTTATCGTCGAGTAAGGATGTTCGCAAACTTAACCAAGGTACCTTTAAACGAGCATTCTTTCGCAGTTTGGCGATTGCTCGATCGAACATGGAACGTCCGAATGGTCTAAAAATTCTATAAGACCGTACTATTTTCGTCTGTTCAGGGAATTTGTCGCTCGCAGATGCTCTTCCCCTCTTTAATTTTTTTGTTACAAAGTGACGCAGTCTTTTCAATTACAATTTCTTCAGACACGTTGTTGTCACGGGTTTGAGTGATGATTGAACCAGAAATAACTACATATTGAACATTCTTGATTGATTTTATGATTCGGTATGTCGTAGCCTGCAGTGTACAAAGTCATGTCATTTGTCTGGCTGTGGATGCGGAGTACAGCAAAGAGATGCGGTAAATTCACGTATTATCTCTCGTTACTTTGGCTTTGATTTCACCCGTGTTTTACTATTAAACAGTTTGTTTAATCGTCCATTTTTACAACAATCTTCCCGGAAACTCACCGAGTCTCGATGGAGAAATTTATTTTTCCTGCACAAGTGTTTATTGGTTTTAATCTTCTTGGAAAATAGAGATGAAGGTTCAAGGTCTGTTCGGTCATCACGGGATTCGTTCACTTCGCGATTTCATATTGAAACTGAAGGAGGAAAATGTTAAAGAATAACAGTGTTACGAAAGAGGAGAATTTGTTTATAATTAATGAATTGCAGCGTGTTCATGTGTAGGTTAAGCAAACATTTGCAGCCAAGAATAATTTGTACAAACGTCCATCGATTCTACTCTTTATCGCCTTTCAATATCGAACTGAGGAAAGGACGCGCGATATTTTCAAACGAGAAGTTCTACCGTGTGTGTCAAATATTTAAAACGTGTCAAAATATCATAAGCCGAGCCAAATATCAAATGATCTCTTCATACACAGCGGTGGATAATCAACTATCCTAACCTAACTCTGCATGCCTATCGCAATTATCGCGCGACTTATAGGACGCTGCTAAACGCGAATGAAACGAAACGCTAAGCTTAGAAATAACCCATGTTCCAATAAATAAACTTCTGCTCTGCACATAAAGCACGAAATACCCATAGGTCTGTGGATTCTACGTTGCGATTATCGCGCGATTTATGGGGCGCAAAAAAACGCAAACGTAACAAAACGCTACGTACAGAAGCGTCTTATCTTCGAATAAACAAACTTATGCAACAGCTCTATATATGCAACAATTATGATTAGAAAAGTCATAAGCCAAGATATTGGCCATCGAATGATTCTTTGATCCAAATCGTGACATCCTAACCTCTTAACTCTGTATGCACATACATCGCAATCATCGGATCGCCTAAATTTGTTAAATGCGAATGGAAAAAAGCTACAGATAGAAGCGCTGTATGTTGGAATAAATACAGTTTTAGTTTATACACATAATAAGCATGAAAGAAGTCAGAAGTCAAGACATTACCTATCAAATAATCTTTTGATTCAAATCGTAACTAATCCTAACCTTCCAATTCTGTAATTTACGCCGCAGTCACCGCGTAACTTGCGCGATGTTGCTAAACGCGAATAGAACGAAACGCTATTCTATACGTGGAATAGAAACCACTAAAAAACCATATGTCAAGACATCACTCGTCAACTGCCATTTCTTCATCCATCCTAACCTCACAACTTTATCCCACAATGATCGCGTGATTTACAGAACGCAGTAAAAAGCGAGCGTAACGGAACACCGCGTAGATAAAAGAGCGCTTCGTCTTCGAATAAGCGCGCTTGTACTGCAATTACGATTATCACTAGAAAAGTCATAAGCCAGGATATCACTTATCGAAAGATCTTTTCATTCGTCCTAACCTCTTACCGCTGTATGTAATATTTACATCGCAATCATCGCGTTACGATGCGCGGCAAAACGCGAACATAACGAAAACGCTACAAAGGCATAGAAGCGTCCCATCCTCGAACAAACTAACTTGTATCCTACACGATCGAACAATTATCGCTAGAAAAGTCACAAGCCAAGGTATTATATTATATCTCACGTATAGATACATGCACTGACAAAGCATAGAAGGGCTTCTTTTACGTCGTGCACACAACAATTAGCGCTTCTTTTACTTTTTGCATGCTAATACAATATCGCGCTTCTTTTACGTATTTTATATCTTTTACGCTTCTTTTAAGGTATTAATTACCAAAAGATCTTTCCTCTAAGATATCTATCCTAACCTCTTAACGCTATATGCGAGTACATATATATTTACATCGCAATGATCGCGCAACTTACGACTTACGGGACACAGCAGAACGCGAACGTAACGAAAACGTTATATAGGCATTGAAGCGCCGCGCCGCGTGGCGTCGTAACGACCGATCGAAGAACCGAGGCCTCGCTCCCGTGGCCCGTGACAGTTACTTAACTCCGTGCACCATCTGTACCGGAGTCGTGCCATTACGGTAATTAGGGTGTAATTGGGCATAAATTGTCCGCTGCCTTCGGGACCGTCGAGCCAGACGAGAGTGAGCTGAGAGGAGGCGGAGACAAGAGGGGGTAACCGGCTAGGCTCGGGGGTGGGGGGCGTCAGGCGGACGATGCACAAGCGGGGGAGAGAGGGGAGGGCAAGAACGCTGCGGTGGAGGGAGGAGAGGGGAGGGGTGGGTAGCGCAGTGGACGCAGGGGAGGGGAGGAAGCGTAGCGTGAACGTAGCGAGCGCGAGGATACGCGGCCGTGCGTGCCTCACGATGCGTATACATGTCGGGACACGCGCGTGCACGCGTACTCTCTCACGTGACTATTCCTTTCCCTTTTCCTTCCTCGTTTTTCCTCGTTGTTTTTTTCATCGTTGCTTGCTCTTTCCAATAGGTTTAGCTGGATTTACGCGGATTTGGGAGTTTCTGGTTCGGTGACTAGGTTCTTGGAGTTTCTTTTGATTTTTGTGGTTCTTGTAAATAATTTCGGAATAAGGATCTTTTCATAGACTTTGGAAAGTTTCGTTCGATCTTTGTCATTTTCGCCGAGATTTACGAGCGGTTTTAATTTTCACGGTCGGTTTAGGTTAGTTTTGGGTCTCCTTAGGTTGGTTTTTCTTGAATTAGTTTTCCTTAATTCTGCAGTAAAAGTTCTTCCGGTAGACTATTGAGTTCCGTTATATTCCTGTCGTTTGTGTTGAGATTTTGGAGTGCCACTTCTTTCGATAAGGGGGTTAGGTTAGGTTCGAGTCTCTTTAAATTTCCCAGGATATTTTAACTTGATTTTGGAAGCTTCTTTTCGTCCTCCTATTACTTGCATTAGATTTAGGTTTCTTTAGATTTTTTCATTCTCGTACATACTCGTTTTGGGCTATGTGTTCTTTGGTTCATTTTCGGGTTACTTTCGAATTTTCTGCATGCTATTGGGTAACTTAAAAACCCGGTGAGTGGATTTGTTATGTGATAATCAAATTTCGTCTCGTACTTCGGCGATCGTTTTCAGCAAACTTTTTCCAACCAACAAATTTTCTTTAATCGAAGTAAACATATGACTCCATATGCAGCGGCGCGATATCGTTAAATTGAAGCGCTTCGTTAAACGAATATCTCTTCATAAGTCTCGAATGAATTTAATTAAATTTCCCTGACCATCCCCGTGAACGGTCAGCTAATAACCCATTACCTGGTAATTTAAATTAACAACGATATGAATCACTAAATGTACCTATAATTCGCAACGCGTCCCGTTTACTGCTCGTTCTATTTTTGTTCATCGATCGATTTCTACTTGTTGCTGGACGTCCTATGCATGGAACGCAATTTGATTTTATCAAAATGAAAATATCTAGCAATCTAAGTCTCCCTAATTTTTATAGATATTATAGGTAAATAATTTCAGCCTTTGTTTATAACTTCTGTATTGATTGCAATGTTATTCTGTACTTAAAAATAGTTTAGACATGGACCTTTAAAATAATCCTTTAAAATAATAAAATAGATGGTTTTGTATAGAATAAACTTAATACCAGTACGCAGCTATATTACGATTTTCTTGATCACTTTTTATATAGCTAATAGCTGCGTTCTCTGTGTCTTTGTCCTCTTTGTTGTCATGAAAAATATTAAGTTTCTTTCATTGTTATAAATTTTACCCTGTCTTGCTATTTTCTCTTTATTTTTGTTCTCATTATTATTAGTCCTTTATTAATTACACGTGTGATATATGTGATAATATTAATAGCGTTTCATCTTATAGCACTCACACGCTACTTAATAATATCGCGTGGTTTCCTAAGAAGAACTAGCAAAACTATAAATCGTTATTTTGTACAGCGATGTTTGGTGGAAATCGTTCCATTCGATCGAAATTGTCATTAAGAAGTTCTAAAGGCTGGCGATCATTGTTGCCGACCCATTAGTTTCCCTTTCGATGCTCTGTCCGTTTTTTCCATTCTGACAACATGCAATTTCCAGGGAAACAGGCGGTCCGTGTTTCGCGTTGCGGCTGGATTCAACAGGTGACACCTCGTCGGGACGCCAACGTGCGCCTAGACGCTCTGGAATTTCCACGTTTTTCCCTGGAATCGAGTTATACCGATCGATGTTCGACGTAAGAGGTCGAGGAACTTTTAACTGCGATTGTTCTCTCGATGAGATTCCTTGCAACATTATTTCTTCGTCATTCAAAATGAGACGTTAGAAGTTTTCGTGTTTCGAATATTCTAACAAAACAAGTTCAACTTATTTGTTGCTTCTACAACCTTAAATCCTTGCCTGTATTCTATTTTTTTTCTAATTTAATTTCTTTCTTACTGTAAAATCGAGACGATGCGCTAGAGAAGTTGCAATTGAAGAAGCTTGGATTGTGCAGAGTTTAGCAACTTAATAATAATACAATAATGTAGTATTTATTGCAGATTAGTTGAAACGGTATATTTCGCAGAGTAATATATTGTTCGCAGCTGTGCAAACACGTGGTTGATTCAATGCAGCACCAGAACAAATAATAGAGTCGCAAGAATAAAGATCTTAATCAGCGACGAAGGATCGTACGATTGAGATCCGTCTAGTCGTATCGCTAATGAATTCGAATTGAATATCATAAATACATTTTAAATGAGCACATTGTGAATGTAATTTAACATTCCAAATTAATAACTATAGGTAATTTCTGAAAGCCTATCGTAGCTACGATTTAGACAAACCGCGTTATTAAATCATTAACGTAATTATATGTCTTTACATCTTTCATCGATCGACAGTCACTAGCCGATAATCTGGCAAACTTAAATTTACATAGATACACATTTTGAAACCAATCGATAGAAGTCAATGTATAATTGTTCATTCATTCTTTTTCTATATATATTATAATATCTGCAAAAGTTTCTTGAATACCTGATCGTTCAACCAGAATTTTCTATGTATATGAAATAACAATTTAATCACTTTTAACAATCTGTGTTAATTGTCGCGTGTTGTATGAGACTGAAACATGTCCCAATATGAACGTATGTATTCATTTAATGTTGGATAAAAGGTAATAAAAATGGAAGAAAATCAAAGAGAAGAAATCTGAAACCCGTCGTTTTGATGCGTTCGTAGATCAAACGTCAATACGCGTAAATGTAAAATTATTGCAAAACGAAAGACGAACATGGAGGAATCGCAAAAACCATAGGTAGCACTTTCGATCGTGAAAACAGCGATATTTTCCACTCGTGACAAGTTTTTCGTCGCTTCGCCAGCGGGAATTTAAACGAGCGAAATAAATCTCGTGCCCCTTTCGCGGCGTGGCTCTTACGAGCCTGTATACGATCGTTGTTACTATGATAATGAGCACTATCAATTTGCATCTGGGTTATTAGCGCTTGCCCCGTGGCTCTGTTTCTCCACGTCAACGACGATTCCTCCCGTAATTTAAGCCGCCTTATTGATTACTTCCGTCCATGGTAGTAGCGCAGGTACGTGCCCGCTACCGGTGAATTTACGTTCCGCTCGGATCATCTTTTCTCCTCGCGACGACGTTCGTCGCGATCGTCCGCCTTTACGTCAGGTTTACCATCTATGTATTTATGTGCATACATACAACTGCATCGTGCTGCATATAGTTAGATTGAGCGTGAAAGGTAAAACCTCGTGGAATATACAATGGCTAGGAAATGTATCTGTACACACCATTGTATTTATTACAGAATTTAGATACTAATTAATTAAGCTTCGTATCATTTGCTAATAGATAACTATTTTCACATAACTGTACAAATTTGCCTATAATCAAAGTGAAATATAGAACCTAATAAGAGAAATACTGCTTTGGGAAATACAGGTATGTACAAACACAGTTTTTTCAGGTTAACTCGGTCGACAGAAAATTTCTGCCTGTATGTAGGTATAAGAAGATTGAACATTGAAAACACCGCACTGACCTCAGTAAAGAAATAAAATAGACAATCTCGAAGATGCTACCTTCCGCTGGAGGTAGCCATCCACATGTTATTTAGCAATAAATTTAGAAAAATTTACCAAATGTCCAGGTGGACAAATTGTAAAGTACACATTAAATGAATAAAAAAAAACCTATTTCCCAACAAAGTCTTTTTTTCATCAGGTCTTACAATCCATTTTCAAAGTATCAAATTGTAGTCGTATAAAAGTACTACCGATACGAAATTTAATATACGTTAATTCAATTCTTTTGCTACCGTTGTTTAAAGAAACAGTCGCTGTTCATAGTCCAAGCTTCAAACTTTCAGAATATTTATGTAATAAAACATACATCTTTACGCGCGTATATCATAATGCAAAGAGCTAAGTAGAAAGATCCAAGTGGTTTTTAGAACGAGTTGCGTATGATACGTGTGACGCTGTGTTATGACTAGATCGCTTTTTGCTGCAGACCATTCGTCACAAATGTGTGACGTATTATATCGTTACCTGTTTAACGTGTAGAATTTTTGTCAATCGAAAAGAGAAAGTTAAAATAACCGAAGACACTGTGCTACGATGCCAGACTGGTGATAATTTGCTGTTGTCTGTAATATCTAAAGGTATCTCCAGTGAAAATAAATAAGATATCGTACACTTATCCTAAAGAAAATTGTAACACAATATGTTCCACGCATGTATGACGCTTGGCTCTGGAAAGCAACTATTAGGTTGTCCGAAAAGTTTCTTTCGTTTTATAAGGAAATAATAGATGCACAGTGCTTTGTTTTATATTAGTTTATCGAATTATGCACGAACATAATAATAGAAATATAACGAAATGGATCATAGCTAATTCAATAAAATAATATAAAACGAACGAGTTAACAAAATTGGTATATACACGTTACAATAAATAAAACGGTGCGACAATATTTTCCCTAGCCACTGCAAGCGTATTCGCTTAGTTGCTTTATTTAAATAAGAAGAATTTATTTTTTATCGAACGAAACGAATATTTGTAACGTTTTAAAATGGCATAGCTTATATTAACCCTTCATTTGATTAACCTGTTCGTTTATGAAGAAAAACATTTTTTCAAGCTGATATTAAACTTTTAATAATCGCCGTTGAATGACCATTCGTATTTAGCGTAACGTTAACACCATCGGAATAAGATTTAGAAGATACAAACGTATAGGTAGCTGTTTGTGTAACTTTCAAGTAAAATAGCACCGAAGTGAGATTCTTAATGGTATCCGAAAGGGAAATACCATGTGCAATGTGTCCACGATCTTTCAAAGTAAAACCCATTTAGCTTTCTGAGAATGCCTCCATATTTACGTTACGCTTCGTCCATTAAATAGTTCATCCCCTAATAAACGAGGCGCAAGAATTCGTGCTGGACGCCTTCCAGTGATGTTCGCCGCGGTACTAGCAATTTCGTGTTTCACTCGTCGCCGAGTTGTTGCACATGCTACGTCCCTTCGCAGATATTCACACTCTAGTTATTAGAGGCTAGTAGAACTCGCACACATTCTCGAAACCGGTGAGATTCACCTATGTTTCACTGCGCTTTGCAACTACTGTAACAGCTACACATAACGTAGTATTAGCTGTGTTAACGATCGTGATAACGAGTAAATAAGTAGGTAGTAAAAATAGGAAATGTTCAAATACTTCTATCTTCTTTTGTTATTTTCCGCAAGTGTTTAAAGGAACTTAGCTATCTTATTATCTCGAAACTTCCTATCTTCTCAGCGAACCATAGACGTTCATAGATATTCGTAAGTGGAAACCATCCAAGAGAAACCGATTTCTTCTCCGTTAGATACGTCCAATTACGCCCTTCGTTAGGAAAAGCAACGATTATAAACGTTCTCAAGCATCGATGCAAATCTGAGATTTCGAAACCTAAAGAAGAAAGAAAACACTAGTAGCGAAGAATTTCTCTGCAGAAAATTCCCCAGTCGAAATCTTTCAAGGCAAGTCTGTTGATTATATGTACGTATGTACGAAGAAGCTGGTCGAAAATTAATACCTAAGATACATATACCTAAGATTTCAAAGTTTAAATGATGGAAAAGCGTGAAAAAGAGAACCAAAATGAAGAAGGCAAAGAATTTTCCCACAGAACGTAGAAGGAGCACAAATCGTTGAAAGAAAGTTCTTTGACCATAAATTATCATGACAATCTTGACTTAGGGCGAAGGAAGTTCTTATAGAGGAGAAAAGGGAGACAATTGAAGCAAAAGGATTTCCAGACGAGCCTGTTCCTCTTACCTGGGTGAACCAGGGCGACAAGGGTGGTCATAATAAATATATTTACACCGACGTCGTCGCCGTAATACCGCAACTTGGTCCGACCCACGTGGCCGCCCACACGGGGGGTCTTGGCCGGAAGTTTATTACCCGATTATCCGGCCTGTAACTCATTTTACGCAGTGCCATAAAGCTACGACCATAGGTGAACGTCCATTGAAATCTCGCCTAAGAAGGACTAGTGACCAGGCTTCCTGTTTATTTTTCCCTTGTTTTCATTTTAATCTTCAATTGCTGTTGTTGCATTCGAATATTTCTTTCTGGGCTATTTTACTTTGTTCGGTGTGTCTAACATTTTTTTTTGTTATATTTGGAAGTATTTTACAATCAATTCTCATTGAGTATTTTAAGTAAATTATTCTGACGTGGTACTATAACGTGAATAATAAGTGATTATCGTATGTTTGATTCTAATGTTTAAATTTAGAGGGTAATGTCTTTTTAGCCTGCGGATTGATCCGTCGTGTCAAGTAATTGAGTAACTAATGGGTTTTGATGGTTGTTAATTCTTATGTTATATCTATTACTGAATTTAGATATTTCTTCTTTAACTGTAGGCATCTTAAGGTCGCGATGTATTGTTTCGTTGGTAACATGCCAAGGTGCATCTATAAGGATCTTAGAGTTTTCGTTTGGAATCGTTGAAGAATTTCCATGTTGAAATTACTCGCTGTTTCCCATAGTTGGTCCAAACAGGAATGTCTGATATTTGGCACGACGAAAACGATTATTGAATTTTATCAGTATATTACATTGTATTATATTATATAAAATATTATGTTTATATTATACATAGATCTGTGACTCAACGATATCGCATAAAAGTTAATAAACATCAGAGCGATTTTATGTATCAAAGTAAACGAAATATTTCTTTTGCTAATAATACTTAGACGCGTTTATTGCCAGCGAATGTTACGTAACACGAACAATGAAAATATGCAACGACGAAGTATACAATAATTGAATTACAAGGTTTATGATAGACGCAAACCATGCAGGTATTCCATAGAAACTCCAATTCTTGTATCTACTTAAATCTTCTATTTACTTGAATCGTTAACTGACGAAAAGGCGCGTGATATTGGAAGAATTTGTTAGAACGATGCGACGTATGAAATTGTTTTGTCATGTCGATGTAGTTGACGCCATGGAAAATGAAAAGCAAGGCACATTGTTGGTGAAACGATGGCAAACATCGATAAGAAATATCATCCCACTGCTGGTATTCGAGTCAATATTTAGTTGTCGTTTGAATGCACAAATGGATATTGCAATTTGAATACAATGCTACCGTAAGTAGTACACTATCATTCATAACCTTGATTGTTAGATCACGTTAACACTTTAATCGCTATGTCATTCGCGCGCCCATTAATTCCATTCGGACGTTAGTGTATCTGAACGTACCTAATTATAATATTCAATGGAACTCTATTCGAATTAATATTTCTAAATATATTTATAATGGATCATATTACGATAAAATTACCGTAACGTGGCTAATAACCGGTTTTAAATAATTAATACATTCAATAAAAAATGACCTAAAAGTATCTAATCTCTACGTATGCCTAATATCTGATACAAAATCTTCCTACGATCTTTTAATAATAACAATACTCTCCGAAACCTCTATTCTTAACGTATTCTTGCATTTTTGTTGAATCGAAGCCTTTATAAACGCGAGCTTTCATTCGAGATTACCTTCTCCTTTGGACTTACTTCCGGCGAAGTAAAAAGGCATAAGAAAAGCCTACGAGACGCGACGCAATTGCAGCGAACGTCGTGACAAAAATACATCTGCATTTCCGTGTCACGGATTTTTTTCCTTTTCGTCGATTCATCTTGGAATTCACCACGTATTCCCCGAGCCAGACAGGAACAAGCAACTAATAACCGCGGTCGAGCAGAAGCGATTCGAGAAGTCTATTGTGCTGTGCTTTCTACGTACGACGACGACCAGTGGAATCGCGTGGTGAAGAAAAACGAGATCGTGCACAGCGTTTTAGAAACCACTGCTCTGCCAGTTTCTTTCACAATGCCATCCTAACCTGCGCGTCATCGGTGCAGATATTTACATGCGCGATAATAGCCAGGTGAATAATACGTGTTCGTCGCGGACGATGACTAAGAAGGGACAGGTAATTCGTTGATAGTTGGTGTTCTGGTCTTGTTTGACGATAAAAATGATTTTCTACGTTAGAAGTATCCGAGTTAAACGAGAAGTGTCTTAACCTTGTTCGTAACTAGATTGTAGGTTATTTTTTATGTAAATTCCTTCTTTTTATAGATACAACTAAAGAAATAGAATTTAAGCGTAGTCTAGTTCGTAAGTAGACCGCAGATTTTTATGCAAATTCATACTTTAATAGACACAACTGAAGAAGTAGAAGTTGCAGCGCTCTGTTTTATATATTTTACATATTTTTTTATATAATATACCTGCAGCTTTGCATACAGATTCGCAATCTATGAGCAGAGTATTAGGATTCAGGCCTAGTTCTCTTTTTTTCTTCTTTATGAAACGTAATGTTTGATCTGGGTCAACGTTTCTTAAACTTTTTCCATTCGCGATCTCATTCTCCTCGGGTGAAATTTTACGCGAAGCTCCGGTTATATCAAATAAATATGCAAAGAAAACATTGATCGGTAATAAATGAAACAAGTTCGATTTTAAACGGTTCTTTGTTATATTCATAATTGATATTCGCGATTTATTATCGTCAGATGAATATGCTTGTTTATTTATGCCCGAAGAATCGAATGTTGGCTGAATATTTGATATAACGGAGCATCTTTAACGTTTTTCACACTTAATCGATATTTTCATTTTACAATCGCCAATGATGAAAATGTCGTTTTGCAATAAATATCTAATACGAAACGTCATAAGCGTGTTTAAGGCAATTTTAGAGATTGCTGGAAATTATTCCAATAATTCCAAGCAAAATCCGATCTAAATGATTTTTTAAACAGCTGGTGTCTTTCCCCTTTTTCGATTGCTAACTCGATAAATTCTTCGTCATCGTTTAATGGCAAACGATTGATATTTGTCGTTTCACAGGTGCACGATCTCGCGATTCTAATCGCGTATCGGGTCGCGACCCATAGTTTAAGAAGCTCTGATTTAGATCATCGATATCCAGAGGAGAAGCCACGTTAAATATTAAATGAGAATAATTTACTTGCCCGTTAGAAGTGTTTTAATCATTGAGAATCGTCGAATGAATAATTCCATTCGGTTAAAGTTAAGGCAAGAGTTACCAGGTGTCTAATTTCTCTTAGGTCGCAGATTCGTATCGAGTCGATCTTAAATTGCTTATCAATCAAATCGGTAATATTCGACCGAATCTTGAAGAATTATATACCGTTTCCGAAAGTGGGTCTCGAAAGTTCAGTAAGCTCTGATATAGATTATCAGGAGAATGATTATTTCGATCGCAATTTCCTCATTTTCGTCCTGTTCGCTCCGTTTGAAAATTTGACAAAATTTGAGAATCGTTGGAACGAACGATCAATTCCGTGATCGTAGAAACTCTGGAATTAAAAGAATTTTAACGCTAGAACTACCATACCAGTCAAATTGATTGGTTTTACAATTTTATTTTAAGATTCCTACTTTATGCTATATTTTTTCCGCAATGATGCAATGACTTTCGCAACGATAAATAAAAGAATAATATAATGAATTTTGTTTTCTTTTTTATGCATTCAAACTGAAAATAATTTCGTATCAAGGCTACTTATACCAATACCAGCGAAAATGACTGGTACTTGTCAAAGTGTAAAAGGGTCCTGCAATCTGTTTATCGAACCTCAATTAACCAGTTTCCTCGTTTTGTACAACTTCGCACACGTTTTTAAAATGTTTACTGCGTATCATTCGATATGACGATATCAGTTATCAGGAAAATTCCGGATCGATCGCTAGATCGCTAGATGCTAACACTAGAAATACCACAGCAGTCAAAACGACTGATTCTGCAATTTTATAAACGTGCCAACCCTCGTTTAGGGTTCATGGTCGCAGATGGATTAATAATACCAAAAATATACTACATAACATGGAACTGCTCCTGTAAGAAAATAATAAATCAATAAATATAAAAATATTCTATTATTAGGTATTTTTTAAAGACCAGTCATTTTCACCGGTTTTGGTAGAAATAGCTTCGTGTTAACTATCGGTAGTTCTAATGTTAAAAAAGCTTAGAGGAAGGTCTAAGATACGACATGAACTTAAAATACGCTGGAAATCTGCGACTCTGTATTTGCCGTGCAAATTTAACGCGGTAACGTAATATACGACGATAATGTACGATACAAGCCTGGGAATATGTATTTTCCATATGCAAATACCAACTTATTGCGATAATACAGCGCGCAATACAAATTTAGGAATAAATACACGTACTTGTACACCACGCGCAACTATAAGTTTCTCATTTATCCCTAATTTTTCCATTTACTCTTACGCTCGATCCCAACTTCCTAATCCACTACCCGATCCATCAAATATTTGCATGCTGCTTCGCAATTTCCATCGGGTTCCACGTTATTCGCCTTTTTTCCAACGGCGAATAGGTAAACTGGAACATCGATACAGTCACTGTGCGGGCTGGCTTTGCAAACAAACGAGCTCGTCGATGCTCGAAGGAGGAGAGTGGAAGTAGAAGAAGAAGAAGAAAAAAGAAATGAAGAGTGAAAAGAAAAAAGAAAGACACGGCATATGCATCGTAAATATTCATTTCGCGTTCGTTCAGAGGAATTTGTTTCCGATGATTCCGTTGGTATCAGACGTTTTCCCTTGGCGTCGCTGATCCTAGCGAGCCTCGCGATTACGCAAATCCGCGCAATATTCGCGAGAGCCGGCGGCGGCTCGATGAAAGCGCGATTCGATGCACAATCGCTGTACGAGACGTCCCTTTGAAAATAAAATTCCGTCACCGGCGGAATCTGGGCCACCGTGTTCATCGGAAATTCATATATTTTCTTTATTCATTCATATTAATGCGACCACGTCGATAGTGTGCTGTATGGGGTCCATCGATGGTAGAAAAAAATGTACGTGGTGTTTTCGTAGCTGCATAGTTCGGCTAGAAGATGGCTTATCACTGTTTGAATAATTAGTTTTGTACTTGGAGTGTGTTTTATTTTAGCAGAATTTTTCTTTATTATAATTAGAGCTGTTTGTATGGTTGAATATTGGAAGAAAGCTTTCGGTTGATCATCTCGATGGTACGAACCTTTCGGACTACCTTTCGTGGAAGAATTGATCGAAATTAAAAGAAACGAAGCATAGTCGATATGTTGCGTAGAATTGAAAGAACTCCAAAGTTAGATTTGCTTTTAGATTATGTTGAATGTGTTATGATCGAATACGTGTATAGAAGGTTTAACTAGAAATTTAGTTCTTTCGTTTTTTAATTCGAGACAAGACATTATTTACTTTTTTCATTTTAACAGGATCAATTAATTCTTGAATGGATTTTTCAAATTTTATCGATTACAGAAACAAAGCGATTTATGTAAAATCCTAAGAACGATAACACGCTTTTTATACCGAAACCTCGGTATTCCGGAAATCAACACGTCCATTGGAAAAAACAGAAACCCGGAAGAACCCATACAAAGAGTAAAAAATCCAATATTCATCGTACAAATGAATAAACTTACGAATAGCAATATGCACAAAATCCCGGTCGAAATAACATCTTCCATACTTCGGAACCAAAATACACATTGAAAGATCCTAAAGTCTTTTAAAAAGAGTCCATTAAAAAATGTCAATCAATCAATTCAAAGTCCATTGAAACCTTCAACAATCATATTCATCGTACAAAGTAATAAACCAAAGAATAATAGTTTGCATGAATCCCAGCCACATTGACGCTCTTCACACCTCGAACACCTGCTTAGAGTTAAAAAACTCTAAAAAGGAAGCCCTGCGCAACCTTCAACGATTATACTCATCGTACGAAGCAAAAGCCAAAAACCTAATATTTTGCATAAATCCCAGCCTCGACATCTACGTTAAAAAACTCAAAAAACCTACAAAAAAAAAAAAAGAAAGAAAGAAACTCACTCGAAGCCTTAGAAGATTGCGTATATTCGTCGTACGAATCGAAAACATAAAAACCAATAGTTCGCGTGAACCGTAATAAACCGCAATATGAACATCGTTCACGCCTCATCAACGAACGACCGTATTAAGAAACTGTAGAAAAAGTTTTCCGCAAAGAAGCCAGGCGAAACGTCTAAATGATGTTTGCGTTGTAACGTCAACCGGGTCACCGTAACCACCCCGTTGTACGCTCTCAACCCTGTACATCGTTGGAAACGACCGGATGAAAATAAAATCGTGCGCCAGCCGTGTTCTCGAGGTCTCTCGTATAACCGCTTATCTTGGAGGCAACCAGGTCACCGATTGTGTCGGTTTCATCGGTCACGGGGGGGCCAGCGTTCGACGAGCGAGGAAAAGCGAGATCGGCGAGATCGCGGACGATCGTCGAACCAGAGATCAACGAACACAGTTCGTTGCGCGCAACGTACAGGACGAAGAAAGACAGAAAATATGGCAGAGGAACGAGTGTAGGTTGGTTAGAGAGAGACGGAGAAGGGGTCTGTAGTTATGGGAGTTGCTGTGGAGAGGAGTAAGCATTGTAAATCAATACCCTGACGGCTGCCGGCGCTTCGAACGCGCCCCGTATTTCAGCATGCCAATACACTGGAACTATCCTCCATCGCTGCTGGATAGCGGAATATAACGCTTAATAGAGGTCGCGGATGGAAGGGATCGAGGGGCTGAGCGGGGGTGGTTCAGGGGGTTGGGGATATAGTAGAGGGAGAATCGGGACTGTTAACCGGCCAAGGATCATCATTCTTTCGCGTTCGAGGCTGGTCAAACGCGAATTAGTGTCACGGTGAACATTTTCCAGTTGTTATGTCGATCCGTAGGTTTCGAACATTTTATTTTCGTTTGTTCTATGCGTCGATTTTATTCTTATCACATTTGTGTATGTCGTTTTTCTATCGTTTTACTTCTATGTTTCTTTGTCATTTATCTAGTATGTACCGATTAATTTATTCATTTATTTACACGATTTAGATTTCCTGCTTTTACGTAAGCGTTTATAATTTGTTTTCATCGTTTTTGCTTTATTCCTTGCTATTTTCTTTTTTTTTTTCTTGCACGCCTGCGCGATTGCTATTCAAGCAGGAACAGGATAAGTTTCTAAGCTTCTAACAAGGTTCCGATGTATCAGTTGCGTATGTTTATGAGTGATGTAACGTTATCGGACTCAGTTATCCGCACGTACGATACATACGGACACATACTGCTTGGTACTATTGAAAGGCTAAATTCCGTGTAACGTAAAGTGGTAGTGGGTTTATATGTTTGTATTAGGTTGTCCGAAAAGTTTCTTTCGCTCTATGAGGAAATAATAAACGCACAAAGTTTTTTGTTTTATATTATTTTGTCGAATTACGTACGATCCATTTTGTTCTGTTGAGATAAATAGCGCGACATTTCACAGACTTGGTTTTACGTTTGTATGAAGGTGCGCTGTTGTAAAAAACAGGTTTGCGAAAGAAAGACAACCTAATACAATAACAGAAGGAGACTCGGCACTGTTAACACTAGAACTACCACATCAGTCAAATTCACTAGTTTTACAATTTTATTTTAAAATTCCTACTTCGTGTTATATTTTCTCCGCGATGATGTAACGACTTTCGTAACTATAACTAAAAGAACAATATAATGAATTTTGTTTTGTTTTTTACGTATTCAAACTGAAAATAATTTCGTATCAAGGCTACTTATACCAATACCAGTGAAAATGACTGGTACTTGTCAAAGTGTAAAAGGGTCCTGCAATCTGTTTATCGAACCCCAATTAACCACTTTCCTCGTTTTCTACAACTTGCCACACATTTTTTAAATTTTTACTGCGTATCATTCGATATGACGATATCAGTTATCAGGAAAATTCCGGATCGATCGCTAGATCGCTGGATGTTAACACTAGAAATATCACACCAGTCAAAATAACTGATTCTGCAATTTTATAAATGTGTCAACCCTCGTTTAGGGATCATGGTGAATTAATAATACCAAAAATGTACTACGTAACATGGAATTCCTTCTGTAAGAAAGTAATAAATCAATAAATCTACAAATATTCTATTATTACGTATTTTTTAAAGACCAGTCCATTTTGACTGGTTTTGTTAGAAATAGCTTCGTGTTAACTATCGGTAGTTCTAGCGTTAATCGACCAAGGATCGTGGTTCCTCCGCGTTCGATACTGGCTTGGTAGGAATTAATGTCCGGTTCATTAATATAACGGGTAATTGACTTTTCAAATGCTCCCGTGATTCTGCAACGTATATATATAATGTATAAACTAAATAGTTTTGGTATAACCTTTTGTATAATCTATCGTAGATCGCCTATATATTGTAAGGCATGATTATTATTATTATTGTTGTCTTAGTTTATGTTAGTATATGGAATGGATTTTGGCATAGCCTAAGAAGGTATGGCATTCTATTGTATATATATATATTGTTCTTATCGTATAGTTTCTATATCTTTTTATTTATTTGGTTTTTATTTATGACGACGGATGGGTCGAAGATGTACAGACAGCAAGAGGAAATTTTGTAACCCCATAGGGGGATATCGATAAAGATCTGTTGAAAATAACAACGTGAGTTCGCGCTCGCCATCCATATGCAGATGCGCTAGTTACAATAAATAGTAAGATATTTCTAGATATAATCGATAGGTTTAAGATATTCTTTTGTTTTTATCCCCAGTCCATGTAAGAAAGTGCAATAAAGGTTCTTCGCCTCAAAACGGCGTGATAGATTTATCCAAAGAATAAAATAATAGCTATTGTGATCCCACTTCTAAATACGGAAATAACAACAGGTTGTGGGCCCAGGTTCAATAATTAGTTATTATTTTATTGAAAATATTATTAATAGTAATAATATTGAAGAGCGCAGAAAATAAACTAAAAAAACAAAAAAAAAAAGCGTGATGGATGATTCAGTGTTGAATATCATAAAGGCGCTTTATCTAACATATAATAAACGCTTATGTGATAATACAATTATCAAAAGAATATAACAATAGCTATGGTGATCCTACCTTTAAATACAAAAATAACAACAGGTTGTGGGCCCAGGTTCAATAATTAGTTATTATTTTATTGAAAATATTATTAATAGTAATAATATTGAGGAGCGCAGAAAATAAACTAAAAAAACAAAAAAAAAAGCGTGATGGATGATTCAGCGTTGAAAATCATAAAGACGCTTTATCTAATATATAATAAACGCTTACGTGATAATACAATTATCAAAAGAATATAATAATAGCTATGGTGATCCTACCTTTAAATACAAAAATAACAACAGGTTGTGGGCTCAGGTTCAATAATTAGTTATTATTTTATTGAAAATATTATTAATAGTAATAATATTGAGGAGCGCAGAAAATAAACTAAAAAAACAAAAAAAAAAAAGCGTGATGGATGATTCAGTGTTGAAAATCATAAAGACGCTTTATCTAATATATAATAAACGCTTACGTGATAATACAATTATCAAAAGAATATAACAATAGCTATGGTGATCCTACCTCTAAATACAGAAATATCAAAAAGATCCATCTTGTACTAAATATCTTGTAATTTACACGTATACTTTTAGATTCGTTTGAAGCTTCATCGATGTAATCGTGATGGTCGTGTCTCGTACGACAGAGCTAATGAAATTTCAAAATGTTTCCTATAGGACACGGTAATATGCTGTATAATAAAAGATGCCTGCGAGCGGTCGAATGCTTTCACGAGCCTGCGGAACATTTTACATTGAATCTCTTCAGTAAAAAGATGTCACTGGAACGAAGTTGCATGAATTTCATACGACCTACTTTATCCGCGTAGAATTCGCAGTGAGATCCATCCTCGTGCTGCCATCGAATAGCATATTTTTGGTTGTTTTGCGACGTATTACGCTTATTATCAAGATGTCCTCGGTCGAGAGAATCCTACCTTGCTTGGATATTACGAGGTTGCGACGAGAGCATGGCGTGATTTATTAATTCATCGCGAAACTCGACGTAGGATTGAAGGCATAATGAAAAAAGAAAACGCGGCACAATGAAACGGGTAATTCTGGCTGTCCTAGAAAAGCCGGAGGAGCGCGATGAACTCGACGATACGTAAGTACGTGTCGACCGACCAGGATTTTCAACCTTTTAGCTTTCCTATCATGAAAAGACCGGTCCTGTTCCAGATACGCTTGTTACCCCTGAAAATCCAAAGCAGCGCGAATTTTTCTACGAGAAGTATGAATTACGGAATAATTGTGAAGATGAAGAGCTCTTGGAACGAGAGGACTAATAGCGAATTAAATTCTCCTACATCTTACAAAATGATATTATAGCGAGGTTAAACGATCAACTTTCTTTGGTTTATCAAGCGAAGTCCCTAAAAGATCCCACGGTTTTTTATTTTTCTTTTAATTCCTTTTATATCATTTTATATATCATATATATTATTCTATATTATATTATTATTATTAGGTCGTCCGAAAAGTTTCTTTCGTTTTATAAGGAAATTTTATAAGGAATTTCATTGTTCTCCACGTAGTCGTTGGATGTTAGTTGCATGTCTGTTTGTTGTTGTTTGTTTTTCGAGTTTGAAGCCCGAGATAGTTGTATTTGTCTGAGAGAAGGAAATAACTCGACTAGCGTTGGAAGATTTGTAAACCGTGGATGGATCGTGTTTTTTCTCATCTATTCTTGGCGTGTATTTACTGAGGAATCTTCGGATACACAGTCTTTTGGAATATTTGTCCTAAATCAGCGGGAATTTTAATCTGTTCCAGACGATGTTTAATTGCAAGTTGAACTTTGAATTCTGCACGGTAATTAAGAAGGGAACGAGAGGAAGAGTATGTCGAGTATGCTAAATCTGTGTTTACTGGAAATAGCGGAAGAGAATTTATCAGTCGCATTCTAACTTTGCCTCGTTATATCTCCCTGACAAGATGTCGCTATTTCGTTTCGTTTCTTGTTCAATGACGTAGCTACGTGGAAGAGACTCGATTTGTGTTTTACCGAATTGAAACAGGCAATTTATATCACGTTTAGCTACGTTAAATACACACGCTAAGTAGCAGGTAATTCAATTACCATTTCAATTATCCAATGATCCGCCAATTTTATTTATCAATTCCAATCCCTTTTACGAACACCGTATCTCTGTTTTCTATTTTGCTGTCACGGGTTTGTCTAAGTATTACGTCGTCCGAAAAGTTTCTTTCGTTTTATAAGGAAATAATCGACGCACAATATTTTCTGTTTTATATTATTTTATCGAATTACGTGTGATCCATTTTGTTCTATAAAAATAAAAATCATAACGTTCGACAGATTATTTTTCATGTTTGTATAAAGGTGCATCATTGTAAAAGACGTGTCTGTAAAAGAAAGACACTTTCCGGACAATATAATATTTTATACACTTTTCTTTGCGTTATATTATTTTTCAACAATCTTCAGTTTTACTCCTTGGCAAAATATTTATTCATCTGCAATTTCTTGTCCATTGACACCCCCCGCGAACCCAGTGAATCAGTGACCTCGCTTCGTATGCCGAGGTTAATGATGTAAGCCTGTGCAGCACTGTTGGTTTTCGTGAAACAGTGTTCTGAGTTTATCGACGTAAAATGTTGTTTACGTGGTTCCAAGCCACGAAAATGTATCGTGGTAGTTGCATTAATTATGAAACTAAAGGAACGGTACGTTTGAAAGTTCAAATACATGGCTGAATCGATGTTCTCAAAGTTTCAACTTACTTGGACAAGTTTGAGCTCCATATCAGTCTCAGTCATATTAATGTATAATAACATATTCATTTTGTAACATTGCGGTAATAATAATGAAACAATTCTTGGTTATTTTGACACGAACTCATTCTACCATTTTATTTTCATCAAAATGCTCTTTTTAAGTAATCTGCGAAGATTTTTGTCGATACGTTGAAGGTGTTTGATGACAGAATTGTATTTAGCTGCGTTGCGGATTTACCAATTGCAACTATAGAATTACGGAATTAATTTTTGGCTCTTCGTGGTGTTTGATATTCGAGAACGACAGCTCAGTTTGTTAAGTGTATTCTATTTAAATGCCATGAAAACGTATTTTGTTAGCCATATATACGTAATTTTATTATATTTTCAATTATTATTCTAGTAGTATTATTCTCTCATAGAATTAGCTACTTTTGGAGATAAGTATATGTATATGTACAGCTTTCCATATTTGAACGATATCGTTTTAACACGTTGAACTTTATACATTTTGTCCTGATATCTGCGATAGATCGAAATAAGCTACAGTGTAACATTTAATTTCTCTCAAACATTATATCGTATTCACTTTCTTTCGACAATGTTACGTACGCGAGTCGTGCATACTATTGAGAATTTCCTAATCCATCAAAATCTTATTTCAATCGTTCTAAAAGGTTTAGTAACGCGGGCCACCGATGACCATCACGACAATCTACATGGTAATTAACAATCAAACTCAAATATATGTTAGAACAGTTCAAATAGATCGTTTCTTTACGATCTACAAATCAAATATCCATCTACTTCACAAATTCGTGAAAAATAATATTTTCCTTTATGCTTATAATTATAATTATATTTTCAAGAGCCGTGACACGCTCTTTCGCCGTTTTACGTTCCAAAAATCAACGTGCAATTTCCGACCAATTTCATAATATCATCGATAGAGATAAACTTCGTGGTAAATTACCATGGAATCCTTAAAAGCTGTCTGTCTGGAAAACTGGTTAAAAGTGGACACACGATCCTTGCACAGCAAGTGATCGATTCATTTCTTCGAAATTACCAAATCTACTCTTATCCCTTTCCTCTTTCTCCTTCGCTCTGACCATCTTTCTTAACCCAGCAGCGTCTCAGGAATAATCCGCTTCCGGGGCCAGGTGCGAGGCCCGGGTAGAATCCCTGCGTGGCTTTAGCTTGCCCTTTGGACGATCACGTCGCGATCATTACTCGTGAACCACGGGTCAAAAAGCGGCCGCATAATCGGTAGTTCGGGGATGAGCAAGAGAAGCAGAGCGTGTTGGCATCGTGAGGGCAGGTGGAGCTATTTGGAGAACAGCCCACTCGAGAGGCCACCGTGTTCCTCTCCCTCGCCGTCACGGTGAAGCTCTCCCTTCTTCCATCGTCTTCCTCTTCCTCTTCTCGCGCTCTTCTCGCTCCTCGATTCTCTCCCTTTCTCTCCCTTACGGTCTAGTTGCTTGGCCGCTGCGTTCAAACCCGCAAGGTTGGCGATGTTGCGACCGTGCAACAGCCAGATGCTCCTATATATCCTTGCGGCAGCTGCGATCATCCCGTCGACGTCTCTGGAAGCAGCACGAAACCACATCGCCAGATTACCAAATTGAAGAAAGGGACCGCGACCGCCGACGTTCCGTCACCCGATATTTTCCGACGAGCCGCCTCTTTACGTGTATTTAGCTTCGTTGGTTTTGCATTTTCTGACGCTTTACGTGATCGTGGAAAAATGAACAGAGAGCACGAAGTTTTTATCGATGTAGCTACGCTATTGCTGAAATACGTATATAATATATAGGAAATTTATATTTATATACTTATACGTATATATTTATACTATGATTTTATATATGATTTGTATATATAAGATAATAAATGTAATACATAATATATATATGTAAATTCTATAGAATACAAACTGCTCGCCAATCGACATTTTTTAATTTTGTTTTGTTTTATCGGTAGTCATTTGCTGAATGGGATAGATCACGAGAGAAGAAGAAGTCGATTCTCGATTTTCCAGCTAAAATTTGTAGTAGATTCGTTATTAATTGTTATTGTATTGGATTTAATTATTCCTAAAATAAACTCGATTTTGCACAATCGANATATATATATATATATACAGCATAAGTATAGTATACAATAGTACGATAAGTACATAATAATAAATAAGCTATTGCTACATATCTATATGTACTTCTCAATAATCTACATTAATAAGAATATATACTATGATTTTACATATGATCTGTATATATAATATAATAAATATACTACATAATATATATATGTAAATTCTATAGAATACAAACTGCTCGCCAATCGACATTTTTTAATTTTGGTTTGTTTTATTTTAAAATTTGTAGTAGATTTGTTATTAATTGTTATTGTATTGGATTTAATTATTCCTAAAATAAACTCGATTTTGCACAATCGATCGTCTGATTTGCCCTAAGGATTTACGTTATTACATATATATAGCACATGAATAAGTATAGTATACAATAGTACGATAAGTACGTAATAATAAGCTATTGCTATATGTCAGTATGTATCTGTCAATAATCTACATTAATAAAAATATATATATATTAGGTTGTCGGAAAAGTGTTTTTCTTTTACAGACACGTGTTTTACAACAACGCATCTTTATACAAACATGAAACCAAATCTGTCGAACGTTGTGATCTTTATTTTGATAGAACAAAATAGATCATACGTAATTCGATAAAATAATATAAAATGGAAAACGTTGTGCATTCATTGTTTCCTTATATCATATCACGGCACGTAAAATTAGTCTTTAAAAGCCAACACGCAATTAAACGAGTGGTACAAGGGTCTGGTATTATGGGGTAATCCTTCTGTTTAAGGAATTCATTATACTCAGCTCGTCATTATACTCGGTTGTCAAGGTGTAGTTAAGAAAGGAAAGGATTTTCTAAATTGACGGAAAGGCTGTCGTAAATGACATCGATTTCAACGATAATATTTAACACTAAAACTACCGATAGTTAACACGAAGCTATTTCTATCAAAACCAGTTCAAATGACTGGCCTTTAGAAAATACTGAAGAAACGATTTAAATTTCCTTTTTGCTACGGATCGTTAGTTTGCCATTAATGCGTATATCGTTAATAACAGCCAGGTATCGATAATAGAAATTGACCATAATGTTGACATATTTATGAACGTCAACGTATATATATTATACCTACACCGACTCACTTTTTGAATTTTTCAAACACAGCCACGGAATTATTTCTGTGAACATATTACGTGCATTATATGTACGAAATATTTTCAAATTTCTTTAGCACCGACCAATGAGATACGACACGATTATTATCGCGATTATGATAGAGGAATTTTTAACCAGCTGGAAAATATACATGAAATTACAAGACATTTGTTGCAAACTTATATTTAGAGAAAAATGAGTATACGGCAAGAATAGTGATCTTAAACATATAATTAATAATACAGATGCGTTTTTCAAATTTTACTAACATAATCGCGTTAGTCACGTCTCGTGCTAATGAGATTTCAACATCTTTTGTATAAGACACGTATAAAAAGTTTCAAAGAGCGTTTGAACACCTTCTGTAATTAAGCTTCTGTTATAAAGAATTTTATACGGAATTATTTTTTACACAGAATCTTCTACGAAGAAATTTCCAATATTTTATGCTTCGATAATCAAATTTAACAGGGGATAGTAGCGGTTTAGGTACACAGCTTTGAAACTTCCAACGAAGAAAATTTTATAGCTTAACACTAGAACTACCACACCAATTAAATTGACTGGTTTTACAATTTTATTTTAAAATTCCTACTTTATGTTATATTTTTTTCCGCAATGATGTAACGACTTTCGCAACGATAACTAAAAGAATAATATAAAGAATTTTATTTTGTTTTTTTTGTATTCAAACTGAAAATAATTTTGTATCAAGGCTATTTATACCAATACCAGTGAAAATGACTGGTACTTGTCAAAGTGCAAAAGGGTCCTGCAATTTGTTTATCGAACCTCAATTAACCAGTTTCCTCGTTTTGTACAACTTACCACATGTTTTTAAAATTTTTACTGCGCTAGATGCTTGCACTAGAAATACCATACCAGTCAAAATAACTGCTTTTACAATTTTATAAATATGTCAAACCTCGTTTAGGGATCATGGTGGATTCATAATACCAAAAATGTACTACATAACATAGAATTGCTTCTGTAAGAAAGTAATAAATCGATAAATATAAAAATATTCTATTATTAGGTATTTTTTAAAAACCACTTCAAAATGAGTGCATTTTGACTGGTTTTGGTAGAAATAGCTTTGTGTTAAGCTTTGTGTTAGTTCCAGTGTTAATTTCGCGCTCAAAGATACATTTCTCCTCCAAAGAAACCAACTTTTCCAAATTTACAATAATATAATATAGAATATTTTTCAAATTCGTTGACCGGAACTTGTTACCGGCTCGCTTTTCGATCAAAATCTCCTACAATTACGAAACTGTAAATTAATCGAGACAGGTGAATTTCAGTGAATTAAACGTACGATACAGTTTATTCTTAACGGAAACGAAACGGCGCGTCAGAAGACGGTAGGCTTTTAATTGCTTTTGAATAAAGAAATTATTCTATCCACGAAATTTGCGGCTTGAATAAAGAGTTAACTCGTATCCCTCGGTTAACAGGTCGAACGTAACGCGAAAGGTGAAACGCGGTACAAAGAAAGTCGGCGAAACAGTGAAAATAAATTGGATCGAGCCGAAGCGACTCTCTTTTTTCGGGTAATTACGAATTCGCCGGTTAATGAATTGAGTGTTAAACAAGTGGCGAAAGCCGGTAATTACACGGTCTGTCGCTGTCGAATTTCATTAAGCGGCCAGACGGGAGTCGCCACGGCACGGAAAAAGAAAAAGAAAAAGGAGGAAACGACAACCGTGGAAAGGAACTGCGGAATAAGTGAAAAAAGGCAAAAGGATGGTAGGTATCTCGTGGTCCAAAAGCTACCTTCCTGTCTCGTAAAAAGAAGAATTTTGTTGCATTCCGTTTTAGGAATAAAGCTTCAGATGCAGTTCTTGACAGCTGCTGTGAGAAAATCGATGAGATGCGGAAGTTACGTTACGTCGCAACTGCAATTGTTTTTTGAACTCGGTAGCAGATAAAATATTTATGAAAAATGGTTCCTTATGGTGGTTAGTGATGTCTAATAAAGAGGATCACGCGTAGAAAGTGAGATTTCACTTTGTCCTGCCGACGTTATATTTGATGGTATAATTTTTCTGAATTTCAATAAAATTCAAGTTCGTCGAGTAGCGAGATAACATTCAGTATTCGTAACAGTGTTTGGTAATTAATTAATTTTAACTGTTATCGTGGAAACTCCCTTGCGTAGTCACCTGGACGTGGTGGGACTTGATAATTGGCAATCATTTTCCTAAGAATAATATTTGTGAAAGGGTAACAAGCTGAGGACAGAACGTTTACTTTAGATTCTGCAAATACTTCTGGAAGATGTTTGGCCATCTACGCTACACTGAGTATCACGCAATCTTTACTTGATATAGTTTTTCATCACACAATGTGCTACGTTATAAAAGAGTTTGCATTCCAAGTTTCGAAATGACTTTTTAAGTAAAAGGGAAAGGACAATTTCCAGGTCGATTTAAGGTTTCGCCATTGTTAGTTATAGAAGTATCTATAAGTTCCATTGGAAGATAAGACAATTTCCATGCAATCGGTCAAATTTAAACTTTTCGTTCTCAATATTATTCCCTGTTAAACATCAACAAACAGCAAAATGCTGGAAACGCACGGAAGCACGAATTTCCATATCGTTTTCCCATTTGCCTCTCAAACAATCCAAACTTTGGTAAATATCCTAGTTGACGTAACAATAAATAACATAAATAAAGCACATTTACACGAAAAAAAAAAAACGAAAACAGGCGACTTTTAACGAACCTTTTCTAAATGAAATACCGCAACGAACACGTCTCGCCAGTTCGTATCGACCCATTTTTCAACTCGCCTGTTTTCTGGTCGCATATCCAAAATTGTCTCGCGACCGGTTGCATAATAAAAAAAACATTTGTCGTGGAAAGGAAAGGAAAGCAGCTGTGGCTGGGCAGTGAAGCAATGGTACAGTAATGGCAGAGAAGCGATACGTATCGACCGGCTGTTTCGGTGATCCATTTGCGAGGACATGACCCGGCTGATCGTCCATTTTGAAAGACATGCACCTTATCTGCGGACTCGTGTCACCATCGCCCCGTATTTTGTCATTGATAAGACCAGTTCTTGCTACTGTGCTTACAGTCTCGCGCAAATATGGTGAGAATTTTTAACATTCTTTCGATTGTTCATCAGTGTAACGAAATGGCGAGGAATTCAGAACGAACGATTTAGAAAATTCTTGTCTCTTTATTTTTTCGACGTTACGAGTATCCTTTCTTTAAGCAAACGTTCGAAATTTTGTTATTATCACGCAGTGGCTACAACAAGTATTGTCACATATTCTTCATTTTCAAGCGCTTTTTTCTTCTTTATTAGCTTCCATACATTTTATTTACAATACCACCAGATTCTACCAATTCTGACAGTAACGAAATTTCTATAGTAATTTCTATAGTAATATGATAGTAGATAGTAGTGGATGATATACCTACAAAATTGAATATATTTGAATATAATTAATTAGTATGTAGATGTTGTAATAGTGTAATGTAAAATGGTACAACGATGTTCCCATATTTCTTATAGCCAGTGTAGAGTATACGTGTAGATAGAATCGTAAAATATGCAACACACGGTATAATGCATGTATATAATACATGATCGCAAAGATATTCTCCAATAAATTATATAAATTCTGTTCCATCAGAAAGGAGCTCTGTTCCCCGATTTCCAATGAATTCCAACACGTATAAATTTCTCTGAATTTACAAGCCAATATCGAAATTAAAAATACAATGTAAAATTGAAATTAAAGTCACCCATAATTACAAGCATCTTTTCTTAAGGAAAAATTCGAAATTTTGCGATGTATAATCTACAATATACGTATAATGGCAAATAAATCCTATTGAGTGTCCCAGCGCATCCGCATCTCGCTACTTGGTATTGATAGTGGTTCAACTGGAAAAATTACAAATGTCCTACTATTCAGTGCAAATTATTTCCAATTTGGATTACGTAAAACGGCATATTTATAGTAATTATGATCCCACTAGATCTTCGTCAGAGGGCAATTATATTAATAAGGCACGTATTTAGTATTGCTCAGAACGTACGTTTAAACAATTTTTAAAAGCGTCTCTGAAATGTATATTTTTTAAATTGTGCCACTATCAATGCCAAAATAACGATATCCAATTACACGTTTATCTCTTCCTCCTAATTAGAAGCCGATATTAAAATAAAAAATACCATCCGAAGGTCAACTTATAATCGTGAAAATTACAAAAAATTTCTCTTTTTAAGTAAAAATTCGGAATTTTACTATTACCCATTACTATAATCCGCAACAAGATCCTGCGACAAACCACAATCCGTTTCATTGCAGATTCGTCGAGGTTCCTCGAGTTCCATTGCTCCAGGTTCCTTCCTATTCAACGTTCCGCTGGATTTGTACAGGCGTTCCTTTCTCCTGGTGCATCCTTCTCTCCTTTCACTTTCTACCTGTTTCTACCGCCTTTCCGGAGTCACGATAAGGCCGAACGGTCGATGGATAAGAGAAAATTGTGGGTAACTTATGGCGGCACTGCAAAGACATTTTGTCCGACCGCGGCTGGAATTGTCAGTAACTTATGATGTCCTTTCGAAACGTCACTGACGTCCCATCGTTTCATAGCTGCGACTCACGGTGAATTATGAATGATAAGACTTATGAACATAAGCATTCTTTTCTCCCTTTGCTCCGTGTCTTTTTTTTTCGATCCTGACACGATAATTTATCGTTTTACATTCTTTTGTCGTTTACACTTGCAACGTCTTGTTGCCTGGTGTATCAAATGCAATTTGTAATGTTTTTCTTTCTGCTGCTTTCTTCTTAATGAGAATTGGAGGTTGTGAGGACTTGTCATTCTTTGAAAAGAGAAAAAATGGAAATCTAAAGTTAATGCTATTATCTAATGGTAGAATTTGTTTTCAATTTTGATCGTGTAATAACGAGATCACCAGCTTTCCAGCTGTAGCTTAAAAAATCCTATCCGCATAATTTGCAGTCTTGGAATGCGAAGATAAAACATCTATTTTTTAATAGCAATTTCAGTATGACAAATTTCGGTAATACTTTTCCAACGTTCTGTGAATCGCTAAGCTACTGCGATGGAACATCTGAATACGAACAGATTGGAATTTATATCTTTCCTACTTTGATTTATAAAAAAGGAAACCTGTATTTTCAGTTGCATTATCTACAATCGCTATAATTATAATACCACTTCACGATAATCCAATATTAAAATAAAAAATATAGATATCCGATGTAGAAGCAGAGCAAACATTTCTTCGATATGTATTGGATTGGCAACTAAGTGATTGCGCATGTTGTCATCAACTGATATTGACAAAATCCGCAATCACTTAGTTGCCAACCCAATACATTTAAATTTCACTTCCGATCACTTCGATATTCGTCGCAGGTGTCGCCGTATCGAATTCAAATTGATTTTTCATAATTGATAAATAAATCCTGCGATAATGGATTCAGCACCTTTGGACCTGCTTGTCGATAACGATAACGTCTTCATCGATTCATCGAATCTACGAAGATTTCGAGCGGCGATCGTATCTTGGTGAATCGCGGCAATAAATCATAGTACGCCGTTGCGATAAATAATGATGGATCGTTCGATGAATTTCCTGGCCGCATTCCTTTGCCTCTGCAGTGGATTCAAGTCGAAGATAAATTGATAAAGATCGTCGACCATCTTCTCGCACTTTACACCTGTCATTTGCTAATCCTAATCAATAAGAAACTGTATTATACAGACTGTTGAAACTGCTTTTCGTAGAAATTTTCCTACTGCGTTCTATAAATGGAAATTCGTAGTACGAAAGTGTCTACAAAGGGCGAGTATTAGAGATAAGGAAAAGACGAAGAGGAGCTTCTTCTTAAGAGCTAAACAGCATAGAAAATTTAAAGGAAGCAAAGAGTGGCTCGAATGAATAATAAAAGGACGTAAACTCATGAGAAAATTTAACAAGAATCTAAAGATGAGATACAATGATAGTGGCTTTGTTTTTTAATATATTATAATACGGAGCGAAAATTTCTATTTAGAAGAGAAAAATAAGAATCGAGTAATATCGAATATTCTGTATAATACGCGTTAATTGTCTAATTTTCTGAAATAAATAACCGATCGATCAATTTGGGCACGATAAAGTCGACAATCGTATCTCCACCTTTCTCTCAGCTTCTTTAACCGCGTTCTGCGCTAATTACTGTTCCTAGAAATTGGCTTCAAGAGTTCTCGAGGATAGCCTTATTTCCAACAGACACGCAACTGCAACGTCAGCTTTCGGATACGACATAGAAACGATTATCCGAAGCTCAGGATTGAAGTAGGGGTGAGCTGTACATCTGCTTATTCTAAAGATCGATTTCATCTTCAAGAGAAACAAGAAAATTATTCTTCTCTCGATACTTCGCTAATGTCCACTGTATTTTTGCTCGATGTAATATTATTGTAAGTACATTTCTATTTTAATAAAATACGTCTTCTAGTGTAATTGGATTCGGAAGTCGGTTCACTTTATATCTTCCTTGTTATTGTCCTCGAATATTTCATCTTCTTGAGCAACGATTATTTTCGTCCGGTTGTTTTCACCGATTTAATCAACTTAGACTGAAGGAGAGTTTCGAGCGATAGAAGTTGCATTATTTTCAACAGGATGAGAGACATTTCTATTAGAAATCTTTGCGGATGTGAAAATTCTCCGATCATTCGGTCGAGTCTCAGGCTTAATCGATTTAGAATTTCGAAAACAGTAGCGCTAATGTCATTTAATTCTTCCATTATATTCCGTTACATGTCAGTTCGTAAATGTTAAAATTATATTTTGTTTTTAGAACGACACGGTCCTTTTACCGTCGATCAGACGTCGCATCTTTTTAACCGTTTTTATCTTCACGATTATTTTTAAGCGCTTGAACGCGAATAAATCAGTTTGTAACGTACAGGAAGCATTTAAAAACTTCTACTATATCTATGAATAATATATTGTTACGTACATGGAATATATAAAAGATTACAATAGAAGATATTTCTCTTTCTAAGATACGCTAGATCACGTAGAAATAAAAGTGTCGCTCTTTTCGTTTCTGCATTTCAACCTTCTCGCTGTTAGTCGCTTTTTTCATAACGAACGTATTACGTGCGTTAAATCTCATTAGCGCTTACATGGGATTCGATTATCGTTGCTGAAGTTTCAAAAGTACAAGATACCAAAGTGCAAGCAATATGATTATGCATACCATGTATTTCGCGAGGAAAATATTTAAACAGTAAATTATTTATTATATTAACCCTTTGCACTCCTATGTCGAGCGTGACTCGATATCAGCTTTTATCTCAGGAGCTCCTTTCAGTCGCACCTTTTTTTGTGAAACGCGCGAAAGAAAAGAAGGATTTCGTACTAGAAATTATTTCAAGATATACCATACACTTAAAAATTACAAAATACAACAATAGTGTGAATAAAACTGGTATTAGGTTGTCTGAACATTAGGTCGTCTGTTCTTTCGTTCTATGAGGAAATAATATACGCACAAGGTTTCCTGTTTTATATTATTTTCTTGTAATTACGTACGATCCATTTCGTTCTGTTGAGATAAACACCGCGACATTTCACAGACTTGTTTTCACGTTTGTATGAAGGTGCACTGTTGTAAAAAACACATTTACGAAAGAAAGACACAGACGACCTGATATTTAAGTGAATTTATTTCTTCCTTTATTTATTTAAATTGTCATATTTTTTACTTAAAGTAAATTTCAAATAAAACACTTAAACGCGTGGGGAGCTGCTGGTAACGAAATTGAAATAAAATTCGCAGTGCAAAGGGTTAACCCGTGTTATATTAACCTTCTTTTCACCGACGTCGCTGGTATACTCGCTCGTTTACCACGTTTTTTTCGTTTTTTCGCGCTTTTAAACAATAATTCATATAACAAAAAAAATAATAAAATAAACAATTCGTGAAGTAAATATACAGAAATAGACGCGAACGATTGTTATATGAATAATCTATTGTTACGTACATAGAATAGATAGAAGATTACAATAGAAGATATTTCTCTTTCTAAACTACGTTGGATTACGTAGAAAGTATTGCTCTTTTCATTTCTGCATTTCAACCGAACGAATATTTCTCCTTCTCGCTGTAAGTAAACGGTAGCAGCTTCTGTACAGCAATTGGTGCCGTGGTCGCGAACACAGAAACAGAGAGAGGCAGACTTGGCGAGCAATTAAGTCGCGACACGAATCCATTAACATGCGGGGACAATCGTGCGATAGTCACGGGCCGACGATCTCGACCGCGGACAAAACAATTACACCGCGAATCGGCGCGCACCAGGGAAAAGGAGAGACCTCCCTTAATCTCCTTTCATGCGTGACTTTTGGTCGATTGTGCAACAGGTGGCGGGCTCGACCTTCGGCTTCCTCTTCTACGTTTCTAACGCTCGTTCGATACCACCCGTTTCCTTTTCCTGCTCGCCGTTGCTCCTCCGTATCAGACTGAACGCGATCTCTTTCCATTTCCACGCGTTTCGTGTATTTTACTTCTACACTGCTCTCACACTTTCGTTTCTTTTACTCTGGTTTATGTCGGTTTATCTTGGTATATTTTGATTTATGTTAGACGAGTTCGAGTATTTCAATTCGTAAATATTTAACTATGATATTTGGTGAATTTATCCATCGATCTATGGTTGATACTAGTTGTAAGTGGCTTCTCCAAATTGTGCAGGACACATGGTCTTACGTATTTCTTTTAGTTTCCTCTTGTGCTACTAGTTTTTAAATTATGTTTTATTACTGTTGTTTGTATGTGTATTGTGTAGTATTGTGTGTTTGTACTGGTATAAATGAATTATTCCTTCAGTTGGATACAATTGGTTTTCAAAGGGTGTAATTATTTGAAGAGCGAACAGGTGTTTCTTTCGTTTTGTGAAATTCTTTTCACTGATATATGTAAATCGTTATGTTTATAGTAGAAGTAACGTAAATCCTTGGGATAAATCAGACGACCGATTCTGGAAAATCGAGTTTATTTTGGGAATAATTGACACTTCGATTGTCACGCCGAAATCGCATGTTTCGCTCAGGACGCCACAGTGTTTTAACACAGTGCACCGTTAGATGCAAGATTTGTTCTCATTTTTTTTTATTGATGTTCTAATAAAAATGTTTAATTGTTCAATGGGGCACTTTTTATTTCAAAGTATCTTCTATTTATCGGTCATATTCAAAATGCCCTAACTGTCAGTTTTCATTCAATTTTTACAATTGTAAGAAGTTCAAGCGCTCCGGTCACCAATGACCACCGTGGCAAAGTTAAAATAAATAAAATAATAATAAAATAATAAATAATAAATAAATGAAATAATAATAATAAAATAAGTAAATTAAAAAAATTAAAATAAATTAGATTAAATACAATAACAGTTAATAACAAATCTACTACAAATTGTAAAAAGTTCAAGAGCTCCGGTCACCAATGACCATCGTGGCAGTTAAAGTTAAAATAAATAAAATAATAATAATAAAATAAATAGATTAAAAAAATTAAAATAAATTAAATTACATACAATAACAGTTAATGACAAATCTACTACAAATTTTAGCTGAAAAATCGAGAATCGATTTTCCAAGTACTAAATTATCATTCTTCTCTCGTGATCTAATCTATTCAGCAAATGACTGCCGGTAAAACAAAGCAAAAGTAAAAATAGTTTGAATTCTATAGAATTTACATATGTATATATGTTATTGGTAAATCGAATTACGACGACGAAACAAAATTACATTAGTTGACAATCGTGCAGGAGTTTCTGTTCGTTGTATTCACGCGATCTATCTCAGTAAACAGAATTAAAATATCGTTCTAAGATCTTTGACTAGCTTCACGTACTGTGTAACTACCTTAAAATCTGTTAAAAACATACTTAAATCCTCAACTCTATAGATCCGTCTTATTAATCATTTTCCAAACTATAATCTCAACCTTTTCGTGTTACATGCTAATCAATCATTCTGAAATATCTCAAAGAATTTTCTTCAAAACGATTCCAATCCGCCCTAATCTAATCCATCCTTCAAGCTACAAATTCTACCGTTAAATGTTTCCTCAAACAAATTCACCGATCCGATCTCTTCTTTAGAATATTATTATTATATATCAGACTAACTACGTTGCCGACTAATCGAGTAACTTTATTTCCACACGAGGCAAGACCATCTGTTTCAAACCGTTTCATAAATATCATAATATTTTTTTTTTTATTTTATTTAGACGCACATTACAATCAATTCTCTCATTGAGAATTTTCAGTAAATTTTTCTGACGTGGTACTATAACACGATTAAAAGTATAAAGTGTGTTTGATTCTAATTGAATCTAGCGCTTAAATCTAGACGGTATTGTCCTTTTAGCCTGCGTATTTGATGCGACGTGTCAATTAATTGAGTAACTAGAAAATATGATAATAACAAAAACGTTCGAATAAGAATCCAGCAACTTCCATCGATCTCTGTTCTCATTTTGTCAACGTTTCTTCGCAAACAAGCATCTATAAATCTTCCATTATTTAATATCCATATTTTTATTTTCATATTGTATCATTACATTGTATATTACACATTTACATTCGTATTTGGATAATCGATCGTTCGATTTAATGAATTTAATCAAACGTACCGATACATAAGTGAAATTCCCTGTCGTATGAATTCAGCGTCGAAATTCACGCGTCGAAGTGATCGTCGCAATTCAGCAGACCGTATTCTTTTTTAAACGTGTCGCAATCGAGCATCGTTGCGTCATCGCGCATAATGATCGCTCGCAAGGAGGGTATTATCCGCTGCTTTAACCGCGTGGCCAATAATCACGGGCCTCGGCCGCCAACATCGTAGACGTAGTTTTCCAGGAAACCATTACTATACTATACGAGGCAGCTTCGCGTAAATTGCCGGTGTTCCTGTGGTTCTCCAACAACCGATCGATCGTATCTGTAACCACGCCAGCCAGCGTTGCCTTGCTCCAGCGTATTGCTCGCACTCGTATCTTCTTAGAATGAAACGATAGATCCAAGAGAGACAAGGATGAGACGAGCATAGTTAATTTATGGGCATCTGGTTCACCGATCGAATACCTAGAAGAGAAAATCGGGAGAGGGTTGTTGCAGTTAAGACGGCCAGAGCATTGATATGTGGTCTGGTTTAGTAAGAGGCGATACTTTATTTATGTAAAGCTTCTTCTACGTTAGAATCGTTTGCCAATTGCAAAAAGTTCATTTTTGCCACAATTATATATCCGTATATATTTTTTCATTGCTTGAAATTTTCGAAAATTTCAAAAGTAAATGTCCAAATCTACGTATTTTATGGAAAACGGTTTCGTTTCGACGATAAAATTTCCAAGATTTTCAAACTTGAGATTCGAAAACCTATGGTTCTGTATTTTCATATGTTGTTCGATGTACCTGTTATTTGTATTGGCGTGGCAATTAAGTAATTACGGATTTTAGGTGGTATTAGGTGGTATTGACAAAATCCGCAATCACTTAGTTGTCAACCCAATATATTGCTTGATACTGCTCAATTCTTAACTATCATTTTCTACGCGGATTTTCAATTGAATAATCTAATTTCCACAATTTCCTTTAAATTCAAATATAAATGTTCGAATCTAAATCTCTGATCGTAAACATTTTCCTATTTACAATACAATTTCAAAAAATTGCTCCGAAGATCGCAAAACTTACGTTTCTATACTTTGATATCGTTCTCGATGTATCGTTGCTTAAGATCGCTCAATTCTTGACCATCTCGTTCCACGCGTATTCACATTCTAACGATGATGCAATTTCCAACATTTGCTCCGAAAATCCCAAAATCTACGTTTCTCTATTTTCATATGATTCCTAATACAATGCACATTCCAATTGAACAAAATATCTATTTTTAACCGCCATATCCTAAGCGAATTTCGACGATAAATACAGTTCCCAAAATTTCTTTTAAATTCGAATTGAAATACCCAAATAACCATCGACGTGCTTAAAAAAATTTATTCAAATCTTCCTGCGAAACATTTTGTCGATTACCAGTGACTGGTCATTCGCACGAATCCTCGTTCCGCGCACTAAAATTTATGAAACTTCCAGAGTGAAATTTAAATAGCCAGAAGTCTCGGCATTTCCGTATCATTCTCGTCGTGTCGTGGTGTTGGTTCATAGTCGTGGATGGACTAGCACGGACCCAACCACGGGTATCGACGCGTTGAATCGGTCAGATTCCTCGAGGCAGTTCGCAACGTATCTCCTAGTCGAAGAGAGGAACGGCGCGCAAAGGAGCAGCTCGAGCGGGACAGAAGCGGAAGAAAGATCGCGTACAGTTAAAAGACAGTGAGAAAGAGAAGAAAGAAGCAGAGGTTGGTAAGCCACGATACGGCCACGGCTGTTAGTCAAAGAGGCGACTCGCGTTGATTTACAGCTTACTAAATAGACGGGGCTCTTACGGGCCCTGATATTCTCTGGCCACGGAATGCGGCAGAGGACGAGGTGGAAAGAGTCGAGCGAAAAGTCGACGAATGCGAGACTTTGCAAGCAACTGGCAGAAATAAAGGTTCGTTCGTACTGTGTGCTCTTTTCCACGGAAGTGATTTTGTTCGGATGAAGACGTTTCAAGTTATGTTTGTAATATGACGTTTAAGATCACGTTATGATAGGAAACTTAAAATTATGTCTATAATAACGTAGGTACAGTTTCGTTTATAACAAAACTGAAAGACCGAAAGACGTAGTTTCGTTCGGACGACGACATTCAAAATTCTGCTTGTAATAAGATTATGTTTATAACAAGACGCTTAAGATTATAATTGTAATAACGCAATTATAGTCACGTTTGTACTAAGACCAAAAGACTGGAAGACGTAGTTCCGTTCGGACGACGATATTTAAAATTCTGCTTCTAATAAGATTATGTTTATAAAAAGACGTTTAAGATTATAATTGTAATAACGCAATTATAGTTACGTTTCTACTCAGACTAAAAGACTGGAAGACGTAGTTCCGTTCGGACGACGATATTTAAAATTCTGTTTGTAACAAGCCATTTAGGATTATGTTTATAACAAGACATTTAAGATTATAATTGTAATAACGCAATTATAGTTACGTTTGTACTAAGATTAAAAAACATGAAAATGTAGTTTCGTTCGGATGACGACATCCAAAATTCTGCTTGTAATAAGATTATGTTTATAACAAGACGTTTAAGATTATAATTGTAATAACGCAATTATAGTCACGTTTGTACTAAGACCAAAAGACTGGAAGACGTAGTTTCGTTCGGACGACGACATGCAAAATTCTGCTTGTAATAAGATTATGTTTATAACAAGACGTTTAAGATTGTAGTTGCAATAACGCAATTATAGTCACGTTTGTACTCAGACTAAAAGACTGGAAGACGTAGTTCCGTTCGGACGACGATATTTAAAATTCTGCTTCTAATAAGATTATGTTTATAACAAGACGTTTAAGATTATAATTGTAATAACGCAATTATAGTCACGTTTGTACTAAGACCAAAAGACTGGAAGATGTACTTTCGTTTGGACGACGACATTCAAAATTCTGTTAGTAATAAGATTATGTTTATAACAAGACATTTAAGATTGTAATTGTAATAACATAATTATAATTACGTTTGTACTCAGATTAAAAAACTGGAAGACGTAGTTTCATTCGGACGACGACATTCAAAATTCTGTTTGTAATAAATCATTTAGGATTATGTTTGTTAAAACAAGACAAGTTTTAAATTATGCTCATAGTAGCGCAGATACTGTTACGTTTATAGCAAGATTAAAAAGCTAAAATACGGCTAGTTCTGGCAGAATGGAGACATTTCAAGTAGCGTTCATAACGAGACATTTAAGATTGCGTTTATAAGAAGACGTTTAAAATTATGTTTATCATAATACAACCACAGGTATGTTTACGATAAAGTTAAAACACTAAAAGACTAGTAGTTCCCTTTAAACGGAGACATTTAAACTTACGCTTGTAAGAAGATATTTAAGAGATTACATCTATGATAAAGAAACCACGGATCTTTACATTTTATTTAAAATTTATATCTTTATGGACGCAACTAAAGAAAGATAAACTTAACTGGAGATTCGCTTTATCTGTTAAAAATCCAAACAAGTAGTCCACGTTCCATGTTTCGTGTATCCTCGCGCGTTGCATTTTTTAATTTCTAAATTTTGTATTTTAAAGACGTAAAAATCCGCGATCGAAAAGTAAGCCGTTTAAAACATTTAATATTCAAAATCATGCTCATAACAACGCAGTTGAAGCCATGTTCGTAATTAGACGCTATAACAGTATGTTCGTAACAGGACGTTTACGATACAAACCGTAATCGGACTTTCGTAATAGCAACCGTAACGAGACAAACGTTTTTTCGCTTCCTATGAACTTACAAAAGTCACGACTAACGATGATTTATAATAAAAGGATTATAACCGGTGTTATTTGCATTTGGAAGTAGCTGGTGACTTTTGGAATTCCGTCGCCGCATAGAAAATTCACTGCGACCTCAGGCAGAGGCTGTTTATTCTGGCTACGATGTGCGGCGCAATTCAGCGAACACGGAGAGACACGCAATCGTCACGGTTCTTCTGATACCGGATTTAAAGGCCTTATGCTCGGTTTTCACGAGTCTCCGGTGTCGCTGAGTAATCCTATCCTCGGACACATCTAGCCAGCATAATGTCGCTTGACCGGTAGCACAAGCAGCGGCTACTTTACCTCGCTATATTTTCATATACTTTAACGTATATGCTATTATACTACTGCGCCACTTTAAAGATCGATTTTTCTCTGTCGTTCGTCAACTTTTTATTAGTAACGTTAGGTAGGTAGATAATTTAAGGAATCGAGAAATTGCGAAGAGATACGAGATTCTCTCTGTGTTTGCTCACGAGTGGCGCGTCCAATTTTCTAACTTCAATCTCGTTTCGACGATTAATCAGCGGTTGTCTTTAGCGCGCCAGTTTGCCTGTCGCGATTTCGACGTATACCTGTTACAGAGATCGACCCGCAGATTTGTACATTTCAATGGGAATCCAGATTCTTGTCCAAGTTTTTGAATATTTTCTGAATACTTGGAAACAAATTTTACACTTTCTTTGTTTTTCAAATATTCTTTTAACCGATATCGAAGGTAAAAAGCACACGTAACATCGGCAAATATTAATCAAACATTGTGCAAACAAGGGCAGCGTAAAATAAATTCGAACGAAACCTATTTCTTTAAAAACCCTGGAAATTCCAACTCGAACTGCCCTCATTTCGCCCGCATTAACGTGCTTTTCCCAACACTGTTGCCACGATACTCCAACGACGTAATTATCTTCCGATCGAGTCAATATACTATCTATCGATGTAATTGATACAATTTTACCGATTAATACTTATGATTACCACAGCCTGGAAAACAGCTCGAAACCAATAAATTCTCTGCATGATCGATATGATACGTCCAATGATATACAACGCTGACGCATCGTAAGATCCACGGTTTTTCCTAAGTTCGATTAAAACATTATGCCTATGCCACGTATCTGTGGCAGAACGTTAAGCTCGATCGGAACACGGCATTTTCGTCGTTTCTCATGGAACAACGCGAAACATTTCGACTTCCACGAAACGAAACGACCGGCTGGAACAATTATTTACGGCACCCAGGCACCCAGCAACGAGGCATCTCTCTCTCTGTTTCTTCTGCTTTCCTTATTTTTCTCTGACGCGCGGATCGCGAACAGAAAGAAAGAACGAAAGAGATTTCTCTGTCTTTTTCTCTCTTTCTTTCTTTCCGCCGGTCGAGAAGCGGGCCGGTGGATTCATTCGGTCGGTTTTTGCGCAACTCGTCGCTTCAGTAACCCTCTTCTTCTCTTTCTTCAGACCCTCTTCCTGAGACAAGCCTCTCAGCCGGTCATTGATTCGACGTAGATCTCGAGATCGGATCCTCTCGTGCGAAGCATCCTTTGAGTCTTCATTGAATTGCTTTCTGTCTCTTTCTTTCTTTCTTGTTTTCCTTCAGCTCTGACTCTCCTAGCTCTTTCTCTGCGTTTCTTTTCCTTTTTACCACTCTCTTCGCCTCTCTCTTTCTCTCTTTCTTTCTGGCTTTTTTTATCCTCTTCTCGATAATTCTCGTCTAACCGTGCACGCTCCAGGATGACCAGGCTGCCTGGAAAAACGCGATAATTGCGCTCGCGTATAATAAGCGTTTTGATGCTGTTGTTTCTTTCTTCTTCTTTTTTTGTCTTTTTTTTTTGTGCCGATTAGAGGATCGTCCGAAGGGTTTTTTCTTGGTTTACATGGTTTTCCCTGGGTTTCGATAGCAGTTTCCGAGATTTCTTCTTGCTTGCGAGTCGATCGGTAATCGATCCGCGAATGTTTAGTATCCTCATCGCTTCGATTGTTAATTGGAAGGTGAAGAAGAGCGCAGCGAGTCAAAATTTGGATTTTGGAAACGTGGAAAAAGCAGATTCTACAGTGAAATATATTAGGTTGTCCGAAAAGTTTCTTTCGTTTTGTAAGGTGATAATAGATGAACAACAATTTCTGTTTTATATTATTTTATTGAATTAGGTGTGATCCATTTCGTCCTATTTCTGTTATTATGTTCGCGCGTAATTCATTATTTCCTTATAAAACGAAAGAAACTTTCCGAACAACCTGATACATCAACGCGTTTATGATACGAAGCTATTTCTACCAAAACCAGTCAAAATGAGTGGTCTTTAAAAAATACCTAATAATAGAATATTTTTATATTTATTGATTTATTACTTTCTTACAGAAGGAATTCCATGTTATGTAGTACATTTTTGGTATTATTAATCCACCACGATCCCTAAACGAGGGTCAACGCATTTATAAAATTGTAGAACCAGTTATTTTGACTGGTGTGATATTTCTAGTGTCAGCATCTAGCGATCCAGAGATCGATCCGAAATTTTCCTGATAACCGATATCGTCATATCGAATGATACGCAGTAAAAATTTGAGAAACATGTGGGAAGTTGTAGAAAACGAGGAAACTGGTTAATTGGGGTTCGATAAACAGATTGCAGGACTCTTTTACACTTTGACAAGTACCAGTCATTTTCACTGGTATTGGTATAAGTAGCCTTGATACAAAATTATTTTCAGTTTGAATACGTAAAAAACAAAATAAAATTCATTATATTATTCTTTTAGTTGTTACTATTATTATTATTTCTATTTAGTCCGTGCCTTTCGGCTTTGGACGAGTTTTCGGTTTTACATCTCGTTTTCCTATCACACTTTTTACATTCTCTCAGTCTTATGGCGTTATCACCTTATTGCCTCCTCCCTTATATCTATCTAAACTCTTTTCCTTGTCTATATCTATCTAAACTCTCTTCTTATATATCTACTTCTCCTCTTATCCACTCTGTTATATTGGACTTCGTTCTATAATCTATCTCTAAAACTATGGCAATTTTTGGGCTTTTGCCTCCTTGCTGTGCTTCCTTATTGTCGTTCCTCCCCGTCTTGTATTGTCCTTCTCTTCTTCATTATTGTTTTCAGTTCCATTAGTCCTTCTTCAGTCTCGTTTAGTATTTTTTCTGTGTCCTTTGATCCTCCCGTTATTTCGCATTCTTCTATTACGTGTCTCAGGTCTTTTTTCCTTTTACATAGCTTGCATCTTTTTTCTCTCTCTTCTTTCCAATATTCCCTTGCTTTGGTCTCGTTTCCACATCTGAATCTTGCTAATATTTTTCTGTCCTTCCACTTATCCTCCCTTCTACGTATTTTGGTAATTCTTCTTTGCCGATTTTTCTATAATTATTCTTTTAGTTATCGTTGCGAAAGTCATTACATCATTGCGGAGAAAATATAACACGAAGTAGGAATTTTAAAATAAAATTGTAAAACCAGGCAATTCGACTGATGTGGTTGTCTAGTGTTAAAGTGATAGAATCGTAGAACGAAGGATGGAAAAATTCAAATTCTATTGTGTTGGCAACTAAGTGATTGCGGATTTTGCCATTAGGTAGTGTTGACAAAATCCGCAATCACTTAGTTGCCAACACAATACTATTCTGCACGAAATTTAGCGACGTAGATCGTTTTCAAAATAATAATAAAAAACGTGCTATTATCGATTAATAATCCATGTTACGTTTCGTTGGAACGTGTCGGTTGTCCCTCTTACTTTAAAGGCCGCTTTAAAACGACAAATTATTTTTACAAAGGCCGATTCAATCGATTTGAAACGAACGCGCGCTTTCCATCGATAGATTTTAATTTTAAATCCTTGGAGTTCATCGTGCAAGGCAATCCGCTCGCTTCGATCTTTTTACGCTTTTTAAAGGTTTGCTGTGGCTGCGTGGAAACGCAAATATCGCGTTATTTTTAATCTGGCCACCTATTATTGGCTCTTAAACGGCGGCCATTTTTACGAGGCTACTTAGAAATCGGACTCTTTCTCCGGTCTAAATTTACGCGGCATGCAGTTTCCGCTCGATCTCAACTCTCTCGATCGTGTCCCTTTTTATTTCCCCTCGTTCTCCGCCACTACGCACGCTTCGTCCTTTTTCTCTTTCATTTTCTCCGATATCAATCATCGTTTTGATTCAGCAAATGTAATACCGTCACTGATGCAACTTTTCGCGAGAAATTACCATTTTTGTTTTTTTAATCTAACCATTTGACTCACTGTCGAGTAATAGAAATCCCTCTAAATCTTCATTTCACGGTCTTTGACATCGTCTTTGAGATCGTCGATCGAACACGTAAACGCGCAAATGGAAATAGAAAATTCGCAGATACAGCGGATCGAAAGTTCGGTTTAACCTCGGCGTCGAGGTGCAAGAAATGTACAAAATTTGCCACGTCTACGAATTTATTTCCAAACGATGTAACCTTCTCATCGATGTTAGCCACATTTTTATCGGCTATCGCGAGTCATACTCGCAGGTTAGGCGAGATTATAAGAGATTTCTTGAAATTAGTGAAGTTTCAACAAGGACTAGCTCTAGAAACGGAACGAACCGTAAGAAGAAAGTGTAATGAAACGACAGCGACTGCGGGCCAAGATAATTACGAGAAGAGAAACGTCGGAGAGAGATACTTGTGAATTATGTCGATTTAACCACGTCTCGACTTATCTATTTTTAGTATTATTATATTTATTATAGATTTATTTTATTGTAGTATCGTGGACAAGGGGCCTCGGGGGGTGTAGTGCAGATTGTAAACAAGCGGTTGCTGAGTATGTGCGTAGTGAGGCTAAGACAAAAGACAAAGGGGTTGCTAGGGGGCGATAAACGAATTAACAGCAGAATGAGTTGAGAAGCCAGAGAATGCGGATTGCGTCGTGGAGATAGTGTTGTTAGCGTTGTTAAGAGAGAGTTGAATTTGCATTGACGAGAATTGTTAATTAATTACCTAGTTGTCTTAATTATTATACGTCGTTGTAATTAGATCATGTTAAATAAGCATTGTTTTCTGTCTAACTAACATCTGTTTAATCCTTTTATCATTAGTAAACTAATCGTATCAATATCAATTAGTTTATTTCCAATAAGTGGATTAAACAAATGTTGATTAAACAGAAAACGATGGTTGTTTAACGTGAACTAATCACAATATCGTATTATAATTAAGACAATTAGATAATTAATTTACAACTCTCGTCACCACGGATTCAACTCTCTCTCTTGACAACGCCAGCAACACTATCTCAACAACGCAATTCGCACTCTCTGGCTTCTTAACTCATACTGCTGTTAATTCGTTTATGTCTCTCAGCAACCCCTTGTCTTTTGTCTTAGCTTCATATCTTTTGTCTTAGCCCCACCACGCACGTACTCCGCAACCGTTTGTTTATAAATTGTCCGACACCCCCCAGGTCCCTCGTCCACGATATTACGGTATTATATATGTCGGAGATGAAAGAACATCGGGGATTTTCTTTTGGAATTTTTGGGAAGATCCCCAATACTTTAGTCTAGACTTTTTATTATAGTCGTACTTGAAGTGATAGAATCGTAGGGCGAAGAATGGAAAAATGAAACGTCTATTGTGTTGGCAACTAAGTGATTGCGGATTTTGTCGTTACGTGGTATTGACAAAATCCGCAATCATTTAGTTGCCAACCCAATACTATTCTGCAAGAAATTCATTATAAAGTAGATATTTTTTGGTGACGTAGATCGTTCTCAAAATAATAACAAAAACATGCTATCGATTAACACTAGAACTACAGATAGTTAACACGAGGCTATTTCTACCAAAACCAGTAAAAATGACTGGTGTTTAAAAAATACGTAATAACAGAATATTTGTATATTTATTGATTTATTACTTTCTTACGGAAGGAATTCCATGTTACGTAGTACATTTTTGGTATTATTAATCCACCATGATCCCTAAACGAGGATTGATATATTTATAAAATTGTAGAATCAGTCATTTTAACTGCTGTGGTATTTCTAGTGTTAGCATCTAGAGATCTAGCGATCGATCCGGAATTTTCCTGATAACTGATATCGTCATATCGAATGATACGCAGTAAAAATTTAAAAAACGTGTGGCAAGTTGTACAAAACGAGGAAAGTGGTTAATTGGGGTTCGATAAACAGATTGCAGGACTCTTTTACGCTTTGACAAGTACCAGTTTCACTGTTATTGGTATAAGTAGCCTTGATACGAAATTATTTTCAGTTTGAATACATAAAAAACAAAATAAAATTCACTATATTATTCTTTTACTTATCGTTGTGAAAATCATTACATCATTGCGGAACAAAATATAACACGAAGTAGGAATTTTAAAATGAAACTGTAAAACCAGTAAATTTGACTGGTGTGGTAGTTCTAGTGTTAAATAATAAAACTTAGAAGTAGTTGTTTATGATTTAATCCGATTACGTTAGCCCGAGATTTATGACAATAGACTCGAAGTGACACAACTGGTCGCTAAACGTAACCACAGTCACGGGATGGACGTTTTTACCTGACAGAGATATGGAGTAGTTGTATAATTCTCTCTAAAAATATAGTTGACCCGAGGGGTACAGAGAGGTACAGAGAAGAGTATACAAGAGCAGTTCCACTTGGACTGAGAACAGTAAGTTGATTTCTACTTGTACTGTGAACGAGTTAGTTGAGTTCTACTTATATTGTGGACATGTAACTTGAGTTAGACTTGAATTGTGGACCAATGAGTGCAGTTCGACTTAGACTTTGGAAGAAAACGCATTTGCTATCCCATTGACCGTGGATTCGTTATTGATCCTAAGATCATTGTCATTAGCATTTCGAGTATTTAATCGCCACGGTTACTTGCCAAATTCTGTAATAATCATATTGGCACCAGTAAATATCATCTGTATTGTATAACAACAATGGCTAATCCAAATGAAGATTCGTTACACGCCCCTAACACCAATGAGAACTTGACACATATTTATTATAGATTAGTAAGCTATGGCTGAAAATTCGAATCTTCGTCGCACCTCGTCATTCGCCTAAATCTAAAAATCCATTGAAAGTTTCGACGTGAAAGCCGAACCATCGACGTCCAGTTCCCTCGAAGTTAAATCCCTCTACCGTGCAACATCCACGTCAAAATAACGCACGCGTGCCACTGTTGTTATCCTGACAGGCCCAATACGTGCACGCGTTATACCTAAAATATCGCGTAGAAATTGGACGAAGGAAAGAAGACGAAGAACAAGCTGCAGCATTGGCGCGTGTCGGTCGCAAGAACCAGCTGTCTGCCTCTTGTGAAAGGAAAAAGGAGGGAAAACGGTTGCTCGGGAGGGTGGCTTCGGCCGGATATATCGCGTATAATGGCCCGAAATGGTCAAATTATAGAGAGACTCGAGAGTACGCCGACCCTATGCCGTGAAACCGAGCGAGCACGGGTTAGGTGAAAAGCGAAGGCTGATGCGGATAGGCACGTGGATAGGCCAGTTACAATGGTTCTTGTTATATCATCGTGTTCTCGTCTTCTTTTTCTATACAGGTATGCGAGCGAGGGATTAAGAAACGAGAATGCTTATATGGATCGACATTTTTTGAAATATTCCAGCTATGAAGAATATTTTAAGTTTCGAAAATATTTCAAATATGTAAGATAGGTAAGTTTTAACAATAAAGTAGAGATTGAAAAAAGTAAGTTTCGTAGAGTATTAAAGGTATGTGAAAAATCCAAGGTATGTAAAATATTCAAAACAACTGTGCAGAATACGTAGAATCTGTAAAATATTCGAAATATTTGAGACGTTTGAATGTATTCCGTGATATTTAAGGTACTTGAGATTTTTAAAACACCTCAACTATCTGAAATGGTTAAAGTTTCTAAGATTTTTAAAACACCTGAACTATCTAAAATGCTCAAAGTTTCTAAGATTTTTAAAACACCTGAACTATCTAAAATGCCCAAAGCTTCTAACATTTTTAAAACACCTGAACTATATAAGATGCCCAAAGTTTCTAAGATTTTTAAAACACCTGAACTATCTAAAATGCCCAAAGCTTCTAACATTTTTAAAACACCTGAACTATATAAAATGCCCAAAGTTTCTAACATTTTTAAAACACCTGAACTATGTAAAATGTCCAAAGTTTCTAAGATTTTTAAAAAACCTGTACTATGTAAAATGCCACAGTTTCTAACATTTTTAAAACACCTAAACTATCTAAAATGTCTAAAGTTGCTAAAACTTTTAAAACACCTGAACTAAAATGCTCAAAGTTTCTAAGATTTTAAAAACACCTGAACTATCTAAAATGCCACAGTTTCTAATATTTTTAAAACACCTGAACTATATAAAATGCACAAAGTTTCCAAGACTTGTAAAACGTTTGAACCATTTAAAATATACATAGTTTCTGAAATACCTAAAATTCCGAAATTGTAAATGATCGTTGTACTCCACATAACGCAGTCCTCCTTAAAAAAAAAGACGCGAAAAGGAGAGAAATCACGCGCCAATACCCGCAACAATCTCACGATCTCGTACGTCATTCTCCTGAACGATCAACATTCAATTTTTCTGCAAGATAACGTCATCGTGGAAAAGGCACGTAAAGCTTCGTATCTGCATCGTAGCCGAAGTTCTCGCAGAAGGCAAACAGGTTGTAGGAAGACCATTCATCAGGTAGGGAGAAATTTACGTGCAGACTTTTAACGATAAAACGTTACCACGGTGTTGAAGAATTACAGGTTCGATACCTTTGGTGTCACTTCATTTTCATTATCGTTCATTATCGTTCGGTAATCCCCCTCTTATTATCGTTATCGCGTTCCTCGAGCCGAGTCATTTGCGCCAGGCGATACCGAATCGATTACGAGGACAGGTGCGAACCACGTTCGCCACGCTTCTTCCACAAAGAAACAGGCAGGTATCCTTAATTGGCAGCTAATTGGTCGAGGGACGGTATTTTGCTTAGGAACTGACGATTTGCGGTCATTCGAGAAGTTACGCTTGGCAACGTTTACAAAAAGATAGGCTGTTTTAATAGTGGGTGTAGGTCAGTGCTCCTTTCATTTGTTTATCGACCTGGTTTTTATTGGTTTCTTTCTAATTTAGAAATATGGTGAATGGATAATGCGCGACACGTTCACTTAAGTTTTGTGGCAAATATTGAAGAAACAATTGTAGTCTGTTTTGGACTTTCGTTGGAATTTTTTTATCGTCTTTGGATTATGGTATTTTGAAATTGAAGAAATTGGCCATATATACTCTGGTTGGTCAAATTTTGTAAAGTGGATTAAAGAAATGTTTTTTCCTCGGGAACTGGTTTTTATCGGATTCCTTTTGTTTGGAAATATAATAAATCAATATATAATACGTAATGGACTTGTTAAAATTTTGTAGACAAAGATCGAAGAAACGTGTACTTTGCTTCGGGTCTTTGTTCCTATTTTTTGATCGCCTTTATTTTCGATTATGGGTACTTTGAAATTTGATAAATCGGCAATACGTAGACGTCTTGATCAAATTTTAGATTATTTAGAGTAGATCGAAGAAATGTTATGAGCTATTTCTTTTCCTACTTTTTTAGTTGAAAGTATAGTAAGTGAATAATACGTAACAGGTTCGGTTCAATTTTATAGAACATATCGAAATGTATAGTTTTCGAGGGCTGCTGTTGGAATTTTTTAATCGTACGATTATATTTTGAAATTTAATAAATTGACTGAATAAAACGTAGATTGGTTCAAATTTCATAGAGTAAATGGAAAAGACGTGTGTTTTGTGATTTCACTGTAATTTTTGATTAGAACTTCTCGATTGTGTTGGGTTTCTCTTTTGGGTAAACCGATCGTTCGATCCTTCGAAAGATCGAAGAATCTTCATCTGTTGGTTTCTGATTAAAATTTTGTTATCCTGCTCAGATTTTACCTTAAAATGTAAACTTTTTGTTGTAAAATATAAATTACTGTACTCGAAATTATATTAAATATAAATTGCGTTATTTAGAAGGTTTTATGGTAAAAGTGGATTAAAGTGGTTATCGTGTAAACTATACAGAAGCCAAACCAAGTATCTTCATCGAGGTTAATCGTCTGGTTTCAGAATAAGCAGAGGATGAATTCGATCGATAAATCATGCGTCTGACGTTAAAATTGGGAGATTTTCAAAACGGGATGTATCTTTGAAGCAATCGATTCTTTTATTTCTGTGTATAGTCTGAGAACATAGATCTGGCAAAGTATATTTTTAAACCGGTTTGTTCTTAATTTGTATAATCTAACATAGAGCAGAATAAAAAATATGAAACAAATATAAGAGAAGGGAAAGCTAATTTTATAATTCTATTCCAAGTGAAAATAGAAAAGAAAAAAAAATAGAAACTGTGATACAAGAAAAACTACTTCCTCATTTTTAATATAACATCCTACCCCTTCAGATATTTTACCTATATATTTTTATAACCTTCTATTTTAAAAATACCTGAAAACCGATTTCTTCTCCTATCTATAATTACCTACTTCCATAAACCCATCTAAAAATACATAAATAAATTTTATACTCTTTACACCGACGAGGAAAATATGCAAATATGATGTATAACGTTCTGATGAGTATGATAGAACAATTAAAAAGTTCCTCGCTAATTTACTTACCTATATGAAGAACTTGATGAAAAATCTGAAAAATAATTTTATTCGACAGTTTGTATATTTTAGACTGAATTATTGAGAATATTGCGGAGCAACTTGACGTGGCTCGTAAACGTTTGCATTGCGAACGCGCCACTTTTTCCTCGAAATTTACGTACCTGAAGAACTTGATAAAAAATCTGAAAAATGATCTTATTCAACGCCTTATTTATCTCGCATTTTACTATTGAGAATATTGCGCAGCCGCGTACTCTAACGTTTGCATTGCGAACGCGCCACTATTTCTTCGAAATTTACGTTCCTGAAGAAGTTGACTAAAAATCTGAAAAATAATTTTATTCGACAGCTAGTATATTTTAGACTGAATTATTGAGAATATTGCGGAGCAACTTGACGTGGCTCGTAAACGTTTGCATTGTGAACGCGCCACTTTGTTTGAAATTTACGTACCTGAAGAACTTGACTAAAAATCTGAAAAATAATTTTATTCGACAGCTTGTATATTTTAGACTGAATTATTGAGAATATTGCGGAGCAACTTGACGTGGCTCGTAAACGTTTGCATTGTGAACGCGCCACTTTGTTTGAAATTAATGTACCTGAAGAACTTGAGGAAAAACTTGAAAAATAATTTCATTCGACAGCTTGTATATTTTAGACTGAATTATTGAGAATATTGCGGAGCAACTTAACGTGGCTCGTAAACGTTTGCATTGTGAACGCGCCACTTTGTTTGAAATTAATGTACCTGAAGAACTTGACTAAAAATCTGAAAAATAATTTTATTCGACAGCTTATATATTTTAGACTGAATTATTGAGAATATTGCGGAGCAACTTGACGTAGCTCGTAAACGTTTGTGTTGAGAATACGGCACACCTTGAAGAGGCACATCGATACACCTGACTGAATCACTGACCATCCATGCAGCACGGAATCGAGAAGCCTCGATCCCCTTATCCGCTCATCTGGGGTGGAACCGTCACCCCCTTCTTCCAGAGTTTCTGCTCGACCAACGAACAGAAACTTCGAACTCACTATTTTTTATATTAGCCATATAATAGCCAGTATTAAATTATAATATGACAGTTTTAGATAAAGTATAACAATTTGAATTATTTTCTAAGAAGCAGTAGAAGGCGATGAATCGATACGAAGTAAATTTCTTTTATGTTAATGTTTTTGATTATGTTAATGATTTCTATTATGTCTGATGTTCTTTTATGTTAATTATTTGTAGAGTTTTATGTGCCTTGGTCGCTTACAGAAATGTTCATCCCTGGATCTATGGATTATACGTTACGATTTACTTTTGCAATTGCAAGGATCATTAATATACTTCTAATAAAATCATCGAAAAATCCTGCAAGAAATGTTTCTTTCATTCTTCGTATAACACAACGATGAGATTCTTCTAAAATCAATGGAATTAAAAAATCGAATAAAATAATCCATTCGATAATTCTTTCAATTTAACCTGTAAACTTTAATAATTAGAAATTTCCTTTGGATAATACAAATTTACCAAGCGACGACTAAATCCTACAAAATCGATCCAGTCGTAAAGAAAGAGAAAAAAGCAAATGTAACTATTTATTTAAATAATTCCTTAAGTTTGGTCTTGTTAGTTTACCCTCAAGTTAATTGTTTAGTAAGTTGCACAACGAAAACACTTTCATCCTTCAATGAATCTTCACCAACGACCCGCTAACGAGCTTTACCTGCTCCAAAATCAATTCGAATAAAAGAATCGTACAGGACATCTGTACGTACTTCGAATTCCAATCTCAAATACTACGACTTCTCAGACGTAACTTGTTCGATGGTTGTTTCAATCGATATACATTTTTCGAAGGTAGCTCGCCAACAATCGAAGAAAACGATCGAATAAATCAGAAGAAACTGGAAAGATGGTTTCACGCGTCTGAATAATTCCCATTGCACGGCTGTCGTGTAATTCGATTGCAAGGTGCGTATCGTCAAACGAAATAAAGCAACGATGCTCACATTCTGCTCTCTGAATAACAATGCACGGATGAGCGGTCGTCTATGAAAGAGAGAGGAAGAGAAAGGGATAGAGAAGCACGTATCGTCGAGGTCGGTTTTGCCGCGACACGCTCGGAAAAGCGATAAGACCAGGGCCAGGCACAATGGCCCCGATGACGTAGCACAAAACGATTTCACCCGGTTCGGATTCTTAATCTCGATCGAAGGAGCTTTTCCGCCACCGAGCAACCACCAGCTTGCATTCTCTCTCCCTGTCTCTCTTTCTGTCTCTGTCTCTCGCCCTTTCTTCTCCCTTAGATAGATTTCCATCGTGAGTGCCGCTGGCAACCGCTAATTAGACACACGCCCGTCCATTGTCAACTATGAGAACGACAACGCGATGACGCGGCTGTATTCGGTTAACAGAAGAAGATAGAAAGATAGAAACGAGAATGTCTGTCTCATCTCTTATTTGAGTCGATGCATGTACAGAGTACGCTGTTGGTAAAAAATATGCAATTAGGAATTTTCGTTTAAAGGAAGATATTTGGAGCAGATGTGAGATTAATTTTGAATGAAAGAAGCGAATTTGTATATATTTCGGTCCTATCGTTCTTTATATTCTGATAAACGGGAGACTTTTGAAAAGGGAAAGGGGAGAATGATTCGTTTCTCGTTTGATAGGTACATCGTAGATATATTTTTTTTTATTTGGAAGCAGTTTACAATCAATTTTCATTGAGAATTACAAGTAAATTATTCTGGCGTGGTACTATAACGTGAATAATAAATGATTATCTAATAGATGAATCTAATGACGTAGATATATAGCGTTCGTTTTAAAGGTAGTGTGAGTCCTTTCTTTGCTTCAAGATATCCAAGTGGTCGCGTTTCCATCGATCGAATAATCCTGCCAAGGTTTGCTTAGTTTGTCCACGTCTCTGTGTGTTTAAGTAGATGCGAATTCGTTACACCGATGGTTTCTTTGAGAATTAAGCAGACCGATAGCTTTTCTCAAGGTGATGAATGGACTTGCGTACTATTTTCAGAATTAGCGAATTGCGCAATTCATTGAATCGTAATTACTTCAAATCTGTGTTTTACGTTTTCGTTCACGTTTGTTTATAGATAAGATAAACACTGTTGTTTAATTTCGATATCGTTCGATTTCGATTAGCGGTGCCTCGACCGTCTGGTCAAGATACAGCAAACCAACTTACATCTCATTTCGAAGTAGATAATTATGCAATTTCATCATCCCATTGATCGAAACAAACGAATATTCTTGTAATTTAAATTACAAAGTGTTTCTAAGTGAAACGTTCGCGTTAAAGCATATGTAAATTTCTCGTTATTGGTAAAAGATGTTCGATCAGTATCGTTGGTCGTTTAATAAGGAGATACTTGGAAACAATATTTAACTTCAATTCTACTACGATTCTTGAATTTTGATATTCCGATTTTGCATTTATTTCGGTAAACAGGACTTATTATTATTTAACATAGAATTTAATCGAAAGATCATGTAAATATTATATGTATACACACATATACGCACGCACATAATAACATTTCTTCTATTTACTACCATTTACATGTACTTTCGTCAATTATTTTCCTCAAACTCAAACTCGAGACACGTTCTAACAATATAAAAATAGAACTGGGTCGATAATAACCAAAAGAACACAGCAGGGTCGATTGAGTTTTCCCGGCTCATTTACCTTATAATCTTATTTATACGTAGATTTCGCAGGAAAAAAAATGACACAAGATTCTCTAACCAAATATCTTATCGAATTCTGCTGCTACAGAACAGAACGTTATCTACTTGTTAAAAAAGAAATACAATACAAAATGGAAAAAAATTCCATCGTCCTGCTGATTTCTATCGATGATTACTTCTCGTGAATAATTGAACCTTGCCTTGCTATGAAACTACGTGTCTCGTTTTACAAACGAAGACACACGTAATAAACGCGTTATAATCGATTTTCATGAGACGAGCAACCATATTATGCGATCTGATGGCGACAGCGGATCTTCAAGGATTTAGCGGCGTCTTCGATGCGTTTTGGTCGCGTCTCGACCGTGTTCGTTCGTCACGTTTCAACCGGTGCACAGCAACCGACGAAGAAGGAAGGTTGATCGACGATGACGACGAAGTCAACGAAGACGCTTGATGGCGCGTGACGAAATGACGTCACGATCCTAGTGGCGACTGCAGGCGTCGTGCGATCTATGTTCCGTGCAGTTCGCCTCTGTAGATGGAATATAACGGTTCAACGTTCCCGTTTCCTCGTTCTCGCACTTCTCGCCATTTTCTCTTTTTTGCCATCATTTCCTTCCTTCTTCTCCGAAATTTCTTCTTCGGCTCTTTCCAACTTGGCCGGATAATACGTCTCAAATGCTATATAGACGGTTTATATATAATTCGTCATCGATATAATTCTTCTGGATGATTAGACTATGAGCCTTGAGATTTTACAAGACCTTGCATTTATTAACACTAGAACTACAGATAGTTAGCACGAAGCTATTTCTACCAAAAACAATGAAACTGAGTGGTGTTTAAAAAATACGCAATAATAGAATATTCTTATATTTATTGATTTATTACTTTCTTACAGAAGGAATTCCATGTTACGTAGTATATTTTTGGTATTATTAATCCACCATGATCCCTAAACGAGGGTCGACACATTTGTAAAATTGCAAAACCGGTCATTTTGACTGCTGTGGTATTTCCAGTGTTAGCATCTAGCGATCGATCCGGAATTTTCTTGATAACTGATTTAATCATATCGAATGATACGCAGTAAGAATTTTAAAAACATGTGCGAAAGTGTAGAAAACGAGGAAACTGGTTAATTGGGGTTCGATAAACAGATTACAGGATTCTTTTACATTTTAACAACTACCAGTCATTTTCACTGGTATTGGTATAAGTAGCCTTGATACGAAATTATTTTGAATTTGAATACATAAAAAACAAAATTAGATTCATTACATTATTCTTTTACTTATCGTTGCGAAGGTCATTACATCATTGCGGAAAAAAATATAACACGAAGTAGGAATTTTAAAATAAAATTGTAAAACAAGTCAATTTGTTTGGTGTGGTAGTTCTAGTGTTAATTCGTTCATAATTGTCAACGAGTTGGCTGTCGCGTGAATTTTCTGCATCTTTCGCTCTTGTTAGTCGCTAAATATTTTACACCACGACTAAACTGCGGATTTTTGTGCATTTATGGTACATTTCTAGACGCAGAAACGCGCAGGGTACGGCAATCAAGCGTCCATAAACTGTCTGCCAAAAAGTAGAGTACTCGACATGAAAGGAGACAGATTTCTGCTTAGGTTTCGTTTCTTCTAACAATGTTTGTAAAAATATGAATACGTATAAATATCGCATAAATATTCGCAGTGCAACCGTTACACTTTCTTGTCGCAAATTATCCACTTTATTCCGACAATGTTATCGAAATCATCCGCGTCGTGGAAGGTCTCTGCTAGTCCATGAAATTTATCTTGCTTTTAACCGCTTTGAAAAATTTAATAACGTGGCTCATTACCAACGACCATCGTGACAGTAAACGTGCTATATATATTCATATCGCATTTACTAAATTACCCGAGTTAAGCGAAATGAATCGAAATAGAAGATAAGCCGAGCTTCTGCGCTTCAAAGAAAAATCCATCTGGAAAAAGTGAACGTTTTCGAGAAGATCATCTTTCGAAAAATATTCCATGCTGCACGAATTTCTCTCAAAATTGAAGAATTGTTGATCTCCGGCAGAGGATGAGCAATCGAACCGTGGCGAACCGAATTTGTCGTTCGATCGAGAATACTTGTTTTAGAGTTGTAGCAATGTAGTGTACGTTGCTTATATTTGCTTTAGGTGACTTTCCTACCAGTGACGTTGCAGATAATCGGGTTGTTCGAGTACCTGGAAAAGTGATTTGTTTGGGTAACTGTAGTCGGTGAACGAGGTAAGAGCTGTGTATAACAGGAAGCAGGCAACGGGATCTTAGTGTTTGGCGCAGGAGAAAATGATTTTTCTTACGCTACCTAAGTTGCTTTGTGTTTCTGCGCTTCTTATAGCACGCTTTTGCGGATTATTTTCTTGGAAAAATGAAGGAAAGACAGGAGGGCCAGAGAAGGAAATTTTGTTCTCCATTAGGCACTGCCGAAGAAACATTTAACGATATTTCGTCGTATCTCTTTTTAAAATATTGTTTCCTTAGTAGCGAAAACGAAAAGAAAGAGACACAAGTTTCTTCGTTATCAAAGGATAAATTTAAACATCGTATGTTATATCTTCTTCGATCTTTGTATTATATCTTTCCAAAAATTTCTTTCTTTAGAGAATAAAAAGACAGGCAAATACGTAAGGACAAAATTTGTTATTATTAAATAGAGGAAAAAATTAATGAATTTACAAGGTTCTAATAATTAAATAAATCGAAGTAATTATTCGTATTATTATATCTTTAATAGCTTCTGATTCTCCACTACATTTGACGACGATTGTGGTAAATCAACAAGTATTGGGTTGGCAACTAAGTGATTGCGGATTTTGTCAATACTACCTAATGACAAAATCCGCAATCACTTAGTTGCCAACTCAATAGATCTACGTACGAAACGAATAGAAAATTCCATGAAAATTGACGAATGTTTTATCTTTCTAATTTTTAAGAATAACGAAATGGAGCACGTATTTCTTTCTTTTCTTTTTCTTTTTGTGAACAACGTATGCGTTACAGCTGTTGTAAAAGTGGTACGGCGATTCGCGGTCATAAAATCAGAAGTTCGGAATTCATGGCAGTACCTATGTAAATGGCGCAGCGTACGAGAGACACGTAGGACACTTACATCGGGTTACTGGCTGCAATTGTCGAGGTTAATGGCGCTACGAGTGGAAGAACACGTGCAATATTGTGAACGGCTTGACTTCCGTCAAGCGTTTCAGGAAATTTAAAACGTTCGCGTAGCTCGTTCGTAAAAGTTCGATGCGATGCCTTCGCTTGATTTACATTTATACTTGTCATTCTGTTCTGTTTTTCATTGTTAACGCTAATGTTCGTTATACTAAAACCCTACATTATACGAAATTACTATTAAAAATGTGAACCAATTAAAATGATATTAATCTCCTAAACGTTTGAAGCTGGATTAATTTGTCGCGAAATGTCATTCGACTACTTACTTTCCAGCTTTCTCATTTTATAGAGTTTCTACAGTTATGTCTCTGTATAATTCGATTGTATTGCAACAACATGTAGAAGAAGAAGAACAACGTGTTGGTTCACGTTAATAACATTTAACGAAATTAAATTCCCGAATTGGAGCGATCACCTTCTATTTTTAAAAACTCGATTTAAAAACTCGCCTTTGCTCGTCGTTCGATCGCGAACGATCCAAAATTGTTATCTTCTGTATAATTTAGCCGCGCTACAGTGACGAGCAAAAGAAACATTTGGCTCGCGTTAATAATAAATCGATCAAGTTAAATCCTTCAAATAAAATTAATCGCTCGGCGTTTGATAAAATCCAATTGCTTGAACTGAAAATCTTAACCAATACCTTGGTCCTTGGAAAAAATCCTTAGAGAAATGTAACGGTTCGCAGCGAAAGTTGATTTGATCCTAACATTAATTATCGTACGATTTGCGCAAAAACTATGGTCGATGTGTTAAATGGAAAGAAAAAAGCAGAATGCACGTAAAGACGTTCTTCGAGAATCGTTCTTACTCCTTCCCTTTGCCCCGATCGTTTTCATGCGTCGATCTCGAATGGAACGCGAAGACAGAGAGGGAACGTGGTGGCCATCGCGAGGAAGAAACTGACGGCATCGGCTTCTTTCTAAAAGGACGAGGGCCAAGGACAAGGAGCCAACGGGAGAGCATTTAGCTAAGCATGCGACTAGTTTTTGTCGCGTAACTGCGAAAGGAAGCAAACAACAGCAGCAGCAGCAGCAGCAGGAATGATGGAGGAAGGAAAGGGGAGGAAGGCGAAGATGCTTGGCCGCCAGGTGGCAAGTATGCTCTTGAAACCTGCCGTACGTGCTGAAGATCTTCCCGAGATACGACTTTAACAAGGTCAGGAGGACCACGGATTTATAGCACGAAAGGTCTTTTTCGAACGTATTTACGTACGCTTTCTTTCTCGCCATTTTCACGGATTATTAGTTTTCTTTGTCATTCTATGCCACTCATTATCTCAGAAATTAAATTCGACATTTTTAGATCGCTGTTTCTGTGCATTTTTCGAACTGTAAGTTCGGCAAGATTCGATTTGCAACGTTGGAGGATTTGTATCTTTACGTTGTATCTTCGACGAATCACAGTGTTTCTATTGAATTTGATAGTAAGTTGATTTTAAAAAAGTTTGCGAAATTACACGTTCGTAGTTTGATGTGAAAACGTTGACGAAACATCGTTGCGAATTTTTGTAGATAAGATCGAAACGTCATGTATCAAGATGTCCATAAATGTCAAATAGTTAGAACAGAAGTATGAATACGCAAAGCTAAACATACTTATCGTTTCGTCGTGTCGTTCGCCCTTATCAATGCAAATTTGATATCGATATGCCATTGAATTTATCAGACAGAATTTCACCGCGATTTTGTCTCATTTCTTCATTGCGCGCTTTTCATTCTGATTCGTGCGACTAATTTAGAAACCAGAACGAAATTGAAATAAAACCGTAGTACAGTAAAATCATGCAAACAGATACTAAACATATAAACGTGTTAATTTTAACGAATCAGTGGAGCTAAATCGCGAATTAAAATTTTCTCAGTTTCACAGTGACTAAGACACAGATGAACAACCAATCCAATTAAAAAGCAATAAGAAATTAGATTGTACAACGAAAAAACGAGCAATGTCAAAGGGGAACGATATAAGAAACGGGAATATCTCGGGGCTCGTAAAAATTGCAAATGATGCGGAATAAAATGAAGATTTCAAATGATCTTCTATTTTAACACATAAGAAAATACCAAGTTGTGACATTGCCGAAAAGCAAATTCTTTCCTGAAAAATACTAAAACTTGTTCTTCCCCTTTTCCCCGTGGATTTTTCGTCTCATATCAACGCGTACTACGCATCCTGTCTTGTCCTGTGTTAAACTAAGACAAAGAATATTGACGTACATATATTTTCGTCACAACTTTGTCACGATACGTTTATGGTCTTTTTGCTACATGACATTTCAGTTGTATTTTTACGTGTAGAATAACCGTACACCAAACTACACGGATATCCTGTATATATTTGTATTCGTAAAAACGTAAATTTGCATAGAAATTTGTCGCTGACTAAACGTGAAAACAATTTGTTATTGAACCAGCAGCTTTACCACCTGATGACTCGTTTATCTGGCGTCTAAATACTCGAGATCCGATTAATCGAGCGATCGCGCCAGTCCCATAGCGTTGTGAGGCGAACAAGGAAAGAATAAACGTGGTTATGGCCTATGAAATTACGCGTGGTCGAGCAGCTTGTTTCACGGGATAACAGCCGACGATGAAACCGACATTGCACCGGTCTCTGCCCCTAAATTCGCATGGTCCACCGTTTCAATTTCACGGGGACGTTAAATGTCGCTGCCACACCGCCGTTGTGGAAATATCGTGAACCGCGTGAACGAGGACACGACTGCAAGCTTGTGGTGTGTTTCCATAGCGATCTAACTATTTACTTTTATCTAACACTTAACGCTGCGACTTTTAATTGTAAATATCGACCGGCAACAGCAACTTATTCTCAACATACTTCGACTTGCAACTTTTTAAGTATCAGATTTGTGCTACAATGATGTGTAAATAGTAATATTAACAGTAGCACGAAGCTATTTCTACCAAAAACAATCAAAATGACTGGTCTTTAAAAAATACGTAAGAATAGAATATTTTTATATTTATTGATTTATTACATTCTTAGAGAAGCAATTCCATGTTGTGTAGTACATTTTTGGTATTATTAATCCACCATGATCCCTAAACGAGGCTTGACACATTTATAAAATTGTAGAACCGGTCATTTTAACTGCTGTGGTATTTCTAGTGTTAGCATCTAGAGATCTAGCGATCGATCCGGAATTTTCCTGATAACTGATATCGTCATATCGAATGATACGCAGTAAAAATTTAAAAACGTGTGGCAAGTTGTACAAAACGAGGAAAGTGGTTAATTGGGGTTCGATAAACAGATTGCAGGACTCTTTTACGCTTTGACAAGTACCAGTCATTTTCACTGGTATTGGTATAAGTAGCCTTGATACGAAATTATTTTGAATTTGAATACATAAAAAGCAAAATTAAATTCATTATATTATTCTTTTAGTTATCGTTGCGAGACTCGTTACATCATTACGGAAAAAAATATAACACGAAGTAGAAATTTAAAAATACATTTGTAAAACCAGTCAATTCGATTGATGTGGTAGTTCTAGCGTTAAATCTAAAGGGTAATGTCTTTTTAGTCTGCGGATCTGCTTTGTCGTGTCAAGTAATTAAGTAATTAATGGGTTTTTGTGGTTGTTAAGTCTTATGTTATATCTATTACTGAATTTGCATATTTCTTCTTTAATTATAAGTATCTTAAGGTCGCGATGTATAGTTTCCTTGGTAACATATCAAGGTGCATCTATTAAGGATCTTAAAGTTTTCGTTTGTAATCGTTGAAGAATTTCCATGTTGAAATTACACGCTGTTTCCCATAGTTGGATCCCATAGGTCCAAACAGGTTTTAATATGGCTTTATATAGCGTTATTTTACTCTGCACGCTTAAGTTGGAACGTCTGCCAATGAGCCAGTAGAATTTTTTAAATTTTGATTTAAGTTGTTTCTGTCCAGAATCGTGCCCAGATATCTGACTGAATCTTTGTTTGCAATTGGAATATTATTTATGGTCACCTGTGGGCAGGATTGTTTTCGTAGCGTGAAGATTATATGACTGGATTTATTTTCATTTATTTTGAAGCGCCATTTGTGGAACCGCTTTTCCATAAAGTGGGACCTGAGGTTGCTTGTACGTCGTGGACTAACGGTTAGAATTTCTTGAAACGTTGTGTGAATTCGGTGGTTTTTAACACTTTGTGTATAGTAGATTGCTATAAAATAGCAAAGAATTGTAGCAAAATTGTTGTAATTTTACTATAGAAAATTATTATAGATTAATGAAAAATTGTAGTAAAATATTTCAATTTTACTGTAGAAAGTCCTGCGAGTTTTGTTTAATTAAAATATACAAAATATGAAATTTTTATTAAGAATCGATTCTTTACGCTCAAACTTTGGCCAACGTTTCCTTAACCTTATCATATTCTCTTTACGTAATTGCAATTAACAAAGTGTCGAGACAGATGTGTAGTTTAACGATTAAAAAGGAATTTTACGCCGACTGTTATTGGACAGACTATTGAAATTGAAATTGTTAACTAAGCCGTAATGAACTTCTAATATTTAATTGGTCTCTGGTGAAGCGACTAACGTTTAGAATTCCTTGAAACGTTGTTTGAATTCTCTGGTTTTTAACTCTTTGTAAGCTGCACGAATCTCTAGGATCGTACCAGATATCAATCTGCAATCGCGTTTTTAGTAGTCGAATAGATATTCGAATTTCGCAGATCGATTTTGGATTGGGCATGAAGCATTTGCTGGATTCTAATCGTTCGCGTAAGATAAAACATTGCGGGACAAATTACAGAAACGAAAATTTCAAGCTGATTATCCTAGCAGATTTTTTAATTCCGCTATTAAACAGCTTCTTGCTATAATTGGATAGTTGTGAAAGTCCAAGATTCTACGTTCATAGTTGGAGAAACCAAAGCGAAAACTCACCTAGAATCCCAACTAATCGCTCGATTCTCGTTTACGGTTAAAAAAAACATTGGAAATTCTCGAACAAATTACGGGGACAAAAATCTAAGATCCATTACGTTAAGGAATTTTTTAATTCCACTGTTAAATAACGCCAACTTTTATAGTTACTCGTACGAACCACCAGAATTAATTACTCGATCCCCATCGTTGCGTAGATAAGGAAATTGCAGTGTTTAATTACGCGTAAGTCCCTTTGTTAATCGTCTTGCAAGCTATGGTGTGACTCGTGCGCATGCCGATGCGGGAATGTCGAGAAAAACGAAAAGGAGGCGGTTCTCGTTTCCCGGTACGATCGTCTCTTACTATCAGACCGCGTGTTTTGTGGGAAAATGAAAAGCGTAAAAACGCAGAGAATGCGCACGATGTGCGAAAGTAAATCAAACATCCGACGTACAGTATTCGTTGTAATATCTAGTAAGTGAAATAAATTTCTGCCTTTGCTGTGTCTCTTTAATAGCGTTTATAAAAATAGAATCGTTTACGAACGACAACGTTCGTTATAACGTTGAACATTTTCGGATCCGTTACGTTCTCTGCCATTCACCCACAATATCATCAACAGATTGAGAATTGCAAAAGAAAAAGGACACTCTGACGCAGAGTAAAATCCCATCTTGCTATCTCGTAGACAACGTTCCGCAAATAGACGAATATTACATCTTCGTAATTTTTGAGAATAACGCGAATGGACATTTTTTTTATTTGGAAGTAGCTTACAATCAATTCTCCTTGAGAATTATAAGAAAATTATTCTGACGTGGTACTATAACATGAATAATAAATCGTATGTTCGATTCTGCGAATGGAAAATGAACACGCAAATGGTGAAAATCGCAGACTCTCTAACTCGGCAACTAATCTATCTATACGACACATGAAAATGAGAATTGCAGAACAGGGAGTATAAGACAGAGTAAAATCCTGATGGAAAAGGTCGAGTCGTTATGTTGCAAGAAATTTTGTAAAAATAGGCGAATATTATATCGTCGTAATTTTTCAAGCCAACAAAATGGAACGCGTGTCTTTCGCGAAGAACGTGTTTCCTTCTCGAGTTCCGCGTTCTCTTTAACGCCCATCTCTGCCCAAAAAGATTGAAAATTCCAGACCAAGAAGGCCACTCTAGGACAGAACGAAATTCTCGTGGCAGACTGCGAGTCGCAATGGTTACAAACCCGAACACGAGTCCAGGCAGAGATTAGGTGAAATGGACGCGTAGGAAGCTGGAGGTATCTCGGCGTGAGGATCCACTGGACAATCGGTGGACGAACGAGAGGATGAAAGGGAGGAAGAGAAATGAAAGCGAGAGAGGGAAAGAGAGAGAAAGAGAAAAAGAAGGATCGGTAGGCGCCTGGTCGTTTCGCTTCATAACGACCTTCGAGCGTTGTCGGTGTTGCTTTTCCCGACCCTTCGAGGCGAAAGAGAGTCGTCGACTACTTGTCCTACAATGAGGACCGCCGCCACGCCAGGAGGTGGTCCCTGACCGGAATAACGAGCCGAGAAAGACAGAGGCACGGGGCCCGCGGTGTCCTTCGGGCCGCTTGGCTTTCGTCGCGGACTTCGAGGGGCCGGTGACGACCCTTGAAATCGTTTGCACCCCGACGAGGGAGGAATTTAGGGTTGCGGCTCTTTCTAATTCTCTTTTCGTGCAATTTACATCTACTCGTTGTCGCTTCTCGTTTCTTGACTTTCTCTTCTTATTTCGTCTCTTTCTATTTTGTCTTTCGTACAGTTTCGCTGTCGTCCTCTGCGAAGTCTGATTTTTCTGAAATATCTTTCGACTCGAACACGTTTTCTGTATTATTTCTTCGATACTTGCGAGAAACCATTGATCGTGTTTGAACGTGTCGAGCGAAATTCTGATCGTAAAAGACAAAACGAACGCTATAGAATGACCTGACGTTACATGGCGAATTGTAGTTTTTCGTAATTGAAATAGAAATCGAAAAGAGAATTTTTCAACGCGACAAAGCTGCTGTTCGTACAGCTGCCGCTATGAAAAAGTGAGTTCAAGATTTCGCAGTAGGATTATTACCATGGCCAGTATCGATACGAACCCGATCGAGAACGTGTGGGAAGTTTTAGCGAGCAAAGTTTACGATCGCCAGGAGTCACTTGTAGAAAATATTATTAAACTTTGAAGATAAATAAAATCGTGGGGGGATATTCACAATGAAACTTTAAATAAGTTAGGGTATAGTATACCTAACAGGTTAGTAATTCGAAAGAAGAAAATTTGTCGCATCTTCAGTCTTGTTTCGTATTGTAATATGAAATGATATAAGCGATTTTCTCAAGTTTTGTTTTATTAACATTATCTAAATTTATCTACAATCTCTGTATTCTAAAATTAGGATTATTATTAGAAAATAAAAATTCATTATCTAAAATTAGGATTGCCTTTATAATTATTCACGGCACTGTGTAATGCATACGTGTGGTTGGTAACGCAAATTATCGTACACAGCGTACACGACGTTGTTTCTTATAGCGCAGAATGTATCCTCCACGTTATACGTAGGTCCATTGTATATTCATACTATGAAATTCATACATTTCCATAGATTTTAGCTTTCTTTTCCTCGCTATTATCAGAATTCCTTGATTCTGTACTTCAGAATAACGTACGTAAAGTCTTACGGAAACGTGGACTGGCTTTGTAAAAGAGAAAAGGGAATTGTCGTAGCATGCGTTTTAAATGGCACCTATTTCAATGGTACGTTGTGGCCCTTCGAGCAGGTAGATCGAGGGTCGAGGCCAGACTACATCATCGAAATTAACAGCAATTAGTGGCTGCTTGCTTTCTGCAATCACTTTTTACAGTTTTGCGTTATCGACTTATTCGAAGTTCATTTTAATCGTATTGTAAATTGTACACCTAGCGCTTAAAGGTTGTAGGTTTTCACATTTTTTAATCGTAGTCGTCATAAACCTGTGATTAATACGGAAAATACATATAGAACCATTGGATACTCCATTATCCAATGGATTATCCAGACCCGAACTACCTCGAATAATACGGAAAGTTGTATCAGTGTCCTTAAATCGTAGAATAAAATCGTAGAAAAGGTTTAATTAATTATTTATCGGTCGGAAGTTTGATTAACTTTGCTGTCGCGGTACTTGACTACTGGTCGTGTCAAAATTTCCAAGGGAAAAGTTGGAAGCGTCTGGGATGATACGGAACTTTGGTTAACCAGGACTGGGATAACCGAAACTATGACGCTGTGCTATTATCTGTTCGAAAATTCCATTCGTAGTAGGTACGCCTAAATAAACTTTGAAATTTTCTGGAAAAGGTGTTGTGGTATTTCTAAAGAGAGAAAAGAAGAAGAAGAAGAAAAAAAAAAAGAAGAGTCGCTACGAAGTCCATGATTACTCAACCCCCGACTCTAATTATGACAGCAAAGGGACCGTGCAATGGAAAGGTTGCTCGTGACTCGTGGCCTTACTACCTTCTCGTTCGCTAGCACCACCTCCTCTTTTATCTTTTTCCTACCGCTTCTCGCTCATCTTTCATCTTCGTCGGTTCTTAAGTTGCCCTTCGACTTGGCTGTAGTGGCCACCGAGAAAGACTAGCAGAGATTTATGTTCCCCGCCATGTTGACCCTTTCCTCGCTCGACTTTACGAGTCTTTAACCCCTTTGGGTGTTGCCCTCTTCCATCACGAGCAGGGAAGTCGGCTTCACGCTGTTTCCAAGCAATTTCTTGGGAATACTACACGCATACATCGATGATATCGATGTTCAAGCAGGTTTTATTACGGACGATGTTTAGAGAAGGAATTCTTGAAAATTACTATACGACAGCCTTGTTCAACTTTTACGCTTGGCGCCTTCGAACACTTCGTTAACAGCTTCGATATCGATGCCGATATCGATTAGAAAATCTCTAATTTTTCAGTTTGAAATTTTTCTTCGGGCGTTTCAAGCTGAAAGTCGTAGCAAGTATCGATATACTTATTGAAAATTGGTAATACGTATTAATTAAGTATTATGGTCTTAATGTGTTCATATTCTCCAGCAAACATAGTATGGCTTCTCTAGCTGTACAGCTTTGCATGTTCCTCTTATGCGAGTTATTCTTGTAAAGCGAATGTCTTTTAAATTCATTGCTAAACATTTGCATAAATTTGATAGAGATACGTACTTACGAAGACAAATTTTCAAAAAGAAACAAATAATCTTGTAATTTGGAAATCCAAACGATTACGTTTAATTAATATGGTACATACCTAGATAATTTTCTGTATTGAAATTTCAGACTTTTAGAATTTTAAAATGAAAACACTCTTGAGAAGAACTTTATAGCAAGAAAAACATGAATTTCTTCCTAAGAATATGAAAATGTTACATCGATCTCTTCCGAGAAAGATGGAACAAAATAATTATTCCTCGATCGCTATCGATCTGAGGAATAATTTTTAAGCTACATTCGCGTTTCCATGAAACTTCCTGGACGTTGAAAGAACACACGAAATACTTTCTCCGGACAGGAACTAACAATTAACACTAGAACTACCAACCAATCGATTTGACTGGTTTTACAAATTTATTTTCAAATTTCTACTTCGTGTTATATTTTTCCCCCGCAATGAAAAATAATATAATGAATTTTATTTTGTTCTTTATGTATCCAAACTCAAAATAACTTTGTATCAAGGCTACTTATACCAATACCAGTGAAAATGACTGATACTTGTCAAAGCGTAAAAGGATCCTGCAATCTGTTTATCGAACCCCAATTAACCAGTTTCCTCGTTTTCTACAACTTGCCACACGTTTTTAAAATTTTTACTGCGTATCATTCGATATGACGATATCAGTTATCAGAGAAATTCCGAATCTTAATTAGATCGCTAAATGCTAACACTAGAAATACCACAGCAGTCAAAACGACTGATTCTGCAATTTTATAAACGTGCCAACCCTCGTTTAGGGTTCATGGTCGCAGATGGATTAATAATACCAAAAATATACTACATAACATGGAACTGTTTCTGTAAGAAAATAATAAATCAATAAATATAAAAATATTCTATTATTAGGTATTTTTTAAAGACCAGTCATTTTCACCGGTTTTGGTAGAAATAGCTTCGTGTTAACTATCGGTAGTTCTAGTGTTACAAGATATAACCTTTTGCTTGTTACCAATAACGAGACAAGAATGGACCTCTAATTAACTCGTATTATAGTCGTACAAGTAACTTAACCGTTCCAGTCGATTCTCCTTAATAAATTTTCTCGTTCGATGCAAGTTGGCAGAAAAATCCTGGCAAAGCTCTTCGCCAGGGATGCATACCTATCCCTTGTTCGTACGTTTAGATGACACTATCAAGCCGATTCGCACGAGTGCGCGCGCGCACGAAGATGTTTCACGTGCTGGAACATGCGGCGCGCTGTTCATCCTCTTATCTGGAATCTTTCGTGAACAAAACGGCTGGCTACGGTAACCAGCTAACATTTTGCATGCACGTGCATTCTTACGCGATCGCAGAAATTTTTAGCTCCAGCCTTTCGCTGTGCTCACTTTTAAATCGTTCGTTGTGCGTACGCTGTGGTAGTCGCCGGGCAATTCTCACAGCAAGTAAGTAGCTCGAAGCGTACGATTTTCTTCATTGCAGGTTCGGCCAAACTAACGAATTTTTTAGGATAATCACGATCTTTAGTCAGATTTTACGACGAATCGTTGTATATATAGCGGCGAGCATATAAACAGGTTCACTCGCGTAGATTCGACTAATTTTGTATTGTTCGCATTTTTTCAAGTATAATAACCATGGAATTGGAAATCTTCACTTCGAACAATACTTCGAAATTAAGCAAAATTGAATTTCGTATAAGCAATTTTCCTATTTATACGTTTGTCATTGTACTTGATTAATGCGATACATGATTTAATCATTGATTGGTATTGCTAAATCACTGGGTCAGATTGCTTACTCTTAAGAGAGAATTAAATTACGGGAAAATGTACCATAGATATTGTCATAGAATGAGACTGAAGCTAAAATAAAGTTCTTCAGGAGATACTTTTATTTCTGCTCTATTCTCGTTCTATACGTAAGAAACGATTGAAGATATAAAATACAGGTACGCGTGTTAGCTTATGTAACGCTATGAAAATGAAATTTTAAGTTAGTACGTGACGTGCATACTAATTTCGGACGTGGACATTAAGGATATTTCATTCGCGATTTTCGCTATTCATTTTTCACATACGATCGTCCCGTACGCCTCTATCTCATGACTAACAAGCAGAATGGTCATGCTTGTCCCGTAGAATGTGGTTCTCGCGAGAGAGCAAGTGTCGGTGACAGCATGGCAAGCAACAGTTTGCAGACGATAAATCACAATCCCCGAGCGTGTCGAACGAACTATCGGTTCTAGAAACGGTACTTCGATCGATCCGTGCGTCGCGAATTCAGTGTCATCGACTCGACGTGGCGGGCTGCGAAATCGTGCGTTCGAACCACATGACTTCGTACACGAGAACACGATCCTAGTGCAATTGACACGGTCTGAGAATTTTGTTCACGGACAATGCCGATCGTAGAATTTCATAAAATTCCACCGTGCAAAATTACAGTTTCTAATTTAAATAAATTCTTCTATCGTCCACGAACTTTTTGGAGTTAAACCTTTCAAGGATAAAATTCTTTCTACGGTACTTGCAAGCAGATAAACTTCCGAAAACCATTAAACTTCTCTTACAGCATAAAAATTAGTTCTTTCGAAGTTAAAATCTCCAATCTAAGTTAATCTTTCTAGTTTGCGTAAACTTTCAAAATTAGATCTTTCAGCGCTAAAATTCTTTCTATAGTATTTATAAGCAGATCAACTTTCAAAAACCACCAAACTTCCCTTAAATTTGTCTAATTACCACCAACTTCTGAAGATTCATTCGAACAATAACATTCTTTTTACGGTATTTACAAGCAGATGATCTTCCAAAAATGGCGAAATGTTCCTTACATCGTAAAAATCGCAGAAATTAGTTCTTTCGAAGTTGAGACTTGCAAATTAAATTAATCTACCGTCGACGAAATTCTAAAATTGTTCTTTTCAACGCTAAGGTCTTTTCTCCGATATTCACCGGCAGATAAATTTCCAAAAGCCGCAAAATTTCTCTTATAAATCGTAAAAATCCTTGGAAAATTACTTCTTCGATTCGCCTAAAATTTTTAACTAATTATTTCTCTTCACTTTTCTAATTCAAGAGAAACTTTTTACCGTTGACGAAATTCTAAAATTGCTCTTTTCAACGCGAAGGTCTTTTCTCCGATATTCACCGGCAGATAAATTTCCAAAAGCCGCAAAATTTCTCTTATAAATCGTAAAAATCCTTGGAAAATTACTTCTTCTATTCTTCTAAAATTTCTAACTAATTACTTCTCTTCACTGTTCTAATTAAAAAAAAACTTTTTATCCACGAAATTTTAAAATTATTCTTATCATCGCTAAAGCATTACCGTGCAAATTGATAAAATAAAAGAGAAATTCTCAAAACCCATAAAAATCCCACTGTTTCTCTAATTAATCCTTAAATTTACTCCTCTGAAAATGCACATTTCCGACGATACAAAAGTTCTACTTTCTTCAAAGCTGTGAAATTACTCTCCTGCGCATTAAAATACGTACTTTTCGCAATATTCACAAGCAGGTTTGGGGTCGCGGCGGCGAAAGCGCGCGTCCCGAAAATACGAGTCGGCCGCGCTTTTTATTATTCATAAACCCATCGGATCCCGCCGGTGAGAGAACATTTTCGACTCGGTGTACGAGTCGGCTATCGTCACGTACACGCGTCCATACATTGTCGAGGTGATCGCGAACATTACTCGTGGAGACACGCGTGCGTGCTCGCGTGCACAAACGGGACAACGGTGTTCAATTGCAATACGTACAGTGGCTGGCGAAAGTATTCGCACACTTGTCGTCGTCGACATTTTTTATGTACATGTTACGTGTGTTACTCTAAACGTTTTGAAAATTCATTGATACGCTAACGACATTCAACTATCACGGTTATATTGATACAATTTCGAACGATTCTGGAAATATGTACGAGATATTTAAAAAATGTTGCGAGATATTTAAACAGGCGATCGTCTACAATATTGACCAGTTAGTTGTTGCGAAAACTCTCTTTGAAAAATGTGTATTTAAAAAAATGTGTTGTAAAAAGAATGAGTATGTGTAGCTGTTATAATGTAGAATTAAGTTGTAATGTGATGATTGTATTGTTTTTTTTATTTTTATTACTGAACCCGCCGTAACACGAAGTATTGTCATTTCTTCGTGACGAGTATACTCGTCAGAAACAGCTAACTGGTTAATAAGTTTCAATGTTTAGTGGGACCATCTTTAACATTTACCTATTATGTATATGCTCAAGATGAGTATTCGTACTGTATATAGTGATATTCTAGGAAATATAAGTTTGCAGTAAATATTTTGCAACTTCTATACGATTCATTGATGTTTATTTAATTTTTCTCTTTCGCTTTTCAGTGATTTCCGGTTGTCAAGTTTAGAAATTTTTGCAAGGCCGACTATTCAGTCAGTCTTTACGATATTTATTTCTATCTATCGCTCATTTATCTAATTGTTAATTATAATTATCTTAAATCTATCTTATTCTACTGCTATTGTCTCTTTCTTTGGTGCCGTGCAATTTATAAATGTATTTCTATATTAATTAGATTAGATTGAAATTTTGAATCAGTATAATGTTTGTAATCGCGTCTCGTTACAGTGTTAATGAAGTATTAAAATGTTTTATATAACACGCACGGTATCCAGGTAAACATTTTCTCTGGTAAGAAGTGTGCGAATACTTTTTGCCAGCCACTGTAAGTATGCCTTTCAGATGGAAAATAAGTTAAGTGCATGTGCAATGCGCATACGAAATGCGATATTAATTGGTAGTTTATGGTATGATCGATCGAGGTGAAAAAGTACGAATGGTGATAATTGATGAATTATGACATAATTGATTAATACGACTCGGTAAATGCGAAAGTTTGGATTAACTCTTTGAGCGACCGTCAATTGGAGAAACTGTTTTTGTTTGAGGTTTTACGTAGTTGTTATAAATACTACACGTTACGAATAAATAGATGTTATAAATAATTCTATCCGATATTTTCCATGCGATATTTAACTGCGTATAATTCTTGAAAAAAAAGCAATAAAAGTGAAAAATAGCAGTTCATACCTGCATTTATCACAGTACTATAACATAACTTTGTTCCACTGTAATTCCTCTGAAAAACAATAAAATAGAAAGGGAGCAAAGTGTTCAAAATTCATTCGTTTACTCCTGAATGTTCCCTTTGGCAATATATAAGTAACTCATCTCTTAAAATGAATTCTTCGAAAACGCAAATAAGAAAGGAAACGAACGAATCTTCAAAATTCATTCGTTCGTGCCTACCATGATCTAATTACAATTTCTCAAGGGAACAATGCTAGAGAAAAGTAGCGAGACCTGCAAAGTTTATTCATTCATGCGTCCATTTCCTCACAGTCGCTACCTCCGACATCGCAAACCTCATCGTACGCACATCGGGGAAAAAACCTGCTACAAAAAAAAAAAGAAAGAAAAGAAAAAAGAACACTGCATCCCATTTCATTGGTGCAAACAAGGCAGCCTATTTCATCGCAAAAAAGCAGGCGAAAAGGTAGTACTACCAAGGGATGTAACCGACAAAAACCGCGTCGAACCTCGTGTACATGCTCGCGAGGCAAAGGAGCAAGAAGACACGGTTGAAAAAAAGACCAGGAACACTTTCATAGACCCGCGAGGAAACGCGAACGAGTCGTGAAAAAAGGTAGCAAAAAACGAGCGAACCTCGCGATGTAGTTGGCCGTGTGTAAGACGAGGATAGATATACTCGCGAGCCTCGTCTAGAGACAGTGCTACTCGGGATTATGGTTGAAGAAAGACGGAACTAGTATCTCGGATCTCTTCGAAAGGAGGGAACCGGCTGGACGGGAGTGGAACACCACGGGTACGACCCTCGTTCCCGAACGAGCACGCTGGAACGAGGATAGAGCGGTTCCACAAGGGTGTCGTGGAGATGTTGGAGAGAGAAGAAATTTGCTGATGGAAAAGGATAGACGAATAGATACTATATCTTGGCGCGGAGCTTTGCTTGGTAGTACAGAGACTTGGTTCTACTGGCGTGTTCTATTTTCTGTTTGAATTTTATGATGATTGGCAAGGATACAGTAGTATTGTAATGTAAGTGTTAATTATATTTTAGGACACAATATATATATATTTATTTATTTATTTATTTATTTATGTACTTTTATCTCTTTATTAAGTCGATGCATATGGAACGTATCCATCAGATGAAATTTAATCGCATAGTTTCTTCCAAAGATGATGTACAGTGCACCCTCGTACAATGCGTTCCCCTATAACGCGGATTTGTATAACGCCACATTCACAGCCGATATAGAATACATACAGAAGGTTCGTATATTATCGTACACAGCGTATATGACACAGCTGTTTCCTATAACGTGGAACAGCTAGCCAGCGTAATGCGAGGTTCCGTTGTACTTAATCAGAGTAGTTTGCACATAATCAATTGATTTCATTATTCCAAATATGCGAGTTATCAATTTTTTTATACCAATGAACTGATCCACGAATGGGATCCCTTACTTTACACTCACTTCCGGTTCTACGGTCCCGCTACAACTTTCCCCTCTCTTTCTTCTCCTATCTTATCCCTTTAAATGTTTAACGTTCTGCCATAAAGCTAGAAACGGGGTCACGCTTTTTCAAACGTCGCGCTGGCAATCTAAGGTTTCCTTCACGATGATCGAAAGATTTGCAGTAATAACATACTTCGAATATCTAAGTCGTATTTATTGGAAAATGAAGGAAGATACGCGTAGAATTTTTTCTAAAAAATAAACCTGTCAAATTACTGCGGAAAGAAGTTTGGGTTACTAAGAACCTTATTGTAGCATCCCTTTTGATCAACTCACTTCAACGTAGCTTCGGATAGAGCCGATGTAACATATTCAAGAAATACATTAAAATTCGATTAATTCAATAATTCAACAACGACATCTTAAAGGTGGGGGAAGGGAATTTTACTCGTAAGGAAGGCTCGGACAGCGCTGTCTTATTCGACGTTACGCGCGAGAGAAAGAAAGCGAAAGGTGAACAAGTAAGAGAAAGACAGATAGAGTGGAACTCGAGGTTGGAACTCAAGCGCGAAACGGAGGTGGCGGACGATGTTGTTGGATGAAGCGAGAAGGTAAAAGACGAGAGTAGGATGGAAACGGAGGTCGGAGCGTTTTATGGGTGTGCGGTGAGGTCGAGAAGGAGGCACGACGAGCGCGTGAGGGATCGTTCAGCTCGGGAGGGGCCTGGAAGAGGGGCCAGGGGATCCTTATCGGGTTCTAGGATCGCGAGGCTCGCACGTACGGCAACCGCAAGCACCGGGGAACGATGAGGAGAGACGAAGCAGAATTTTTGAACACCAGTACCCGCTCGTTTTTGTCCTCGATTGGAACTTTCTACAGCCAATTTTAGCCCTTTGAGCGCCTATAGCTCATACGGGCTACTCTAGAATCGCGAAAACCGAAATTCTTCCACCGAACTCTCTTGCATAATGATTTTTATTAACTAATAATTAGGCTGCAGATTTTTTTGGATTTTTTAGTAGCAATTCGGACACGCGAAAGCGCGAAAAATACACATAATATGCAAAGGTAGATTCAGAGTATAATATCGATTCTTTACGATGTTTAAAATATATGATACAATTTTCTGTGCAAGTTCCATTTTGTTAAAATTATACAAATTTATACAAATATCTGTGGGCTGCTAAGAAATATTTATGCACTATTTTTACAAATGATAGGTTGTGAGCGATAGATTCCGGACAATTACAGTTGATATTTAGAAGCAATTTACGTCGCAAAGTTCGGGTATCCTTGTTATTTTAATTTTTTGGAAGATTTAAGTAGGAATAGTAGAGATTTATTTATTGGAACGAAATTTTACTTTTGATTGTATTTTTGAATAGAGTAAGAAGATTGGATAGAGAAATATGTATTTGTGAACGACGGTGTATATTTGCTTTTCCTTTTACTGTTTGCGTTCGAGCTATTGGAAGCATTGGAATAAGTGGAGTGGCGCCAGATAGTAGCTTAAATAATAGGAGCTCCGCAGCGGTTCAGTAAATCGAATGTCGAATGAAATTTCATTCACGATGAATGGAGTACGGATCTGCTATAATTCTCCTATAAAAGTTTTCAGTACCATTCGATACATTTCAATACGATCCAATATAGTTTTCTATAGTAGATTGCTATAAAATAGCAAAGAATTGCAGCAAAATTGTTGTAATTTTACTATAGAAAATTATTATAGAATAATGAAAAATTGTAGTAAAATATTTCAATTTTACTATAGAAAATTCTGCAAGTTTTGTTTCATTAAAATATACAAAATATGAAATTTTTATTAAAAATCGATTCTTTAAGCTCAAACTTTGGCCAGCGTTTTCTTAATCTTATCATATTCTTTTTACGTAATTGCAATTAACAAAGTGTCAAGACAGACGTGCAGTTTAACGATTAAAAAGGAATTTTACGTCGACTGTTATTGGACAGACGATTGAAATTGAAATTGTGAACTAAGCCGTAATGAACTTCTGATATTTAATTGATCTCTGGTGAAGCGTGTAGGTTAGATTATTGGTTGCTCGCGCGTCTAATTAGGGCTATAGTGAATTTGGATTAATTAGAACACGAGTCGAGCTAAGGTATGTCCAATCCACACTGTGGTTATGTAATCGCGGTGAGCGGCCGAGGAGTGGTTGCGTGGATGGTGAGAGGCGATCGCGTTTGTCGAGGAATTATGCGATTGATTTTATTCTTCCCGAATTCAGTCCCATTACATCCAAATTTCTTGTCAAAATTATATTCTCCAACTACTTTTAACCGTGCTATGCTCTTCGAATTTTTACTCTCACTTCTTTGCTTCACCCGATAGAAGAAGAAATTTATAAAAAGGATTGTATTTTCATAAATTAAATTTTTGCAAGGAGGCGATATAAACAACAGCAAATCTCGAGATACATTATATAAATTGAAAAAAGTAGTATACATGTTTTTAATACTGGCATTGTTTCGATTTTTCATCTTATATGATCGATCGATGCAACTCCTTAACAAGCCACTTAATCTGAAAAATCCTCGATTGCCAATATGAGCCCCTCAGAAGTGAAATTGATCAACTCTATTTTTCATCATACAGAATTTTCAGTTTTATTACACAATCGATTAATAAATCAACTGACTTGCTTGCAGCGGTTCATTAACCCCGAGAAGATGACACGAATAATAATAAATTTTACAGTAAATTTCACAATAGTTTCTGTAATATCACTACTGTCTCCTGATTTTCGTTGTATAAAGTTGATCAACGTGGCTTTTGACTGGCTCGTATATCAACATACGATCAATGTTCAATTCTTACGAAACGATTGACTTACTTCCATCAGTTGCTTTATGCCAAGAAGTTGACATAAATACTAGTAAATTCTAAGGAACATTTAACATATATTCTTCGCAACAACGTCGCTTTCTCCTGATTCTCACTGTATTAAGTTGATCAATGTGGCTTCTGAATGGCCCGTATATCAATCAGATAACACTGTCCGCGTTAAAACATCAGTTGTTTTATGCCAAGAAGTTGATATAAATATTATTAAATTTCAAGACAAGTGTAATATATAGAGTTGACGAGTNGTGACTCTTGAATGGCTCGTATATCAACATACGATCAATGTTCAATTCTTACGAAACGATTGACTTACTTCCATCAGTTGCTTTATGCCAAGAAGTTGACATAAATTGTAGTAAATTCTAAGGAACATTTAACATATATTCTTCGCAACAACGTCGCTTTCTCCTGATTCTCACTGTATTAAGTTGATCAATGTGGCTTCTGAATGGCTCGTATATCAATCAAATAACACTGTCTGTGCTAAAGCGTGATGATCATATAAAACTGGCTCCCACTCTGCATGTGTCTTCTTCCCCGTGAAGTCCACAAGAAGAATCCAAAACTGGACGAGGCACACGCACCTCGTTGTCCCGTTATTTCCGCGTGGCGGTGTAAGCCGGCTGTCGCGGGTGTAGCAGTCGATAAATCAACAAGTATACGCTAGGCTGTTCGCGGGTCTGTCAGACTCGCGTTGCACGCGTGTACACACGCGGACACGTGGACAGAAACGATGGCTGAAAGAGAGCTGAAAAGGGAGGCAGCCGACTGGTGATTTATCTCGTAGACGGCTCCGGGTTCCTTTGGAATTCTGCTGCCGGCGACCGTGGACGATCTCGACGAAGGGAAGTCGATCGACCGGAATACGTCGACGTAACGAACCGATTCTCGACGCTTTCTTCCTCCTACTCTGACCGTTTATCGCTCTGACAGATGTTTTCGGTGAGTGCCGTGTAAAGCTTCGCGTTACGGTTTGCTTGGTGTCGATCGCTCGGGGCGTATGTGCTGGAGACTGTGGCTTGTAATGCTACGATTATTCGATTGTTCGTAAGACGATTATGGTTCTAGCGATTTTCAGTCGTTGCAGACTGATGAGGCGAGGATCGACTGTCCCGCCGATTCTTGGCCAATGTTCCGAATTTGATAAGTTCGGGAAGGTTGATAAGTTCAATAGGTTCAATAAGTTTTTTCATGTTGCGTTTAGGTGATTTTATCTTATTTGAAAGTAACGATGATCCGAGATAACGCGGCAGTGTCGTTGAAGGGTTGATCGTAAAAGTTAATTTTCATCGTATTTGAAATATACGGCGTTGAATCGTAAGACGTAAGAAATCCAACGATTGCGATTTTTTAGTTCGAGGAAACGGTTTAGGTTGAAGATCGATACGCATGTTGGATATCGATCGTACGAAGATTGTTCTCAATTGAATTGTCTGAAGGAGCAATTATACATTTTTGTCATGAAAATTGAAAAAAACGAATCAGATTTTCTACCTATGTATGTATATGTATATCGGTGATTTTTTCAAAGATTACAAAGTGAGTAGTTTTACTTAAAATTGTATTTAAAGATGAAGATAATCAGAAATCCTAGAGGATTTAACTCGCTATCCTTTACAGGAAGATAAACACGCTGTGTATGTAATGAACTTTTTGATATCGATCGAACGAGTAAATTGAACTGCGAAGATACATGCGGTTGTAGCCAGTTAAAGACTGCTACTGATTACTCGCTACTGCCTCTCTAACTGCTGGTAATTACTGGTAACAATCGGTCTGTGTTCTACTGTGAAAGCTGTTAAACGTATCTAACTTAACCCAACCTTCGTCGCAGTATGAAACACATTACGGTTGAAACGTTGGGAATATCTCAAGTGAAAAAGTGAAACATTCTACCATCTCCTTTTTAATAACATTGAACACTTCTCCTTATTCTTAGAATATCTTCAAAATAATCAGAACACTTTTTATAGCGATATGAATAATATTAGATTGTTCGAAAAGTGTTTTTCTTTTACAGACACGTCTTTTACAACGACGCATTTTTATAGAAACATGAAACCTAATTTTTCGAGCGTTGTGATCTTTATTTTGATAGAACAAAATGGATCATACATAATTCGATAAAATAATATAAAACGGAAAATATTGTGTTTTATAAAATGAAAGAAACTTTTTTTAAAATAAAAGAAAAGAATTATATGATTGCTATATGATGATTATTATCATGTATATTTTGTTTTATACATTATATTGAATAATATGTTGAATAAATATTTCCAAAAATATTTCCGTAAATAGATAGCAAAGTATAAAATCACCAGATATTAATAATCAAATGAAAGATATGAAAATAACGATTCTCCTTTTAGTTGGAAACAATTCTTTAATGTTTATCTATTATGATTTAATGTGTTTCGTTAATTTCAAATATCTAATTGAAATGGAATATTGGATGCAATTCGACATAAACGCGTAAAGGTTTAAGATTCATCGACCAATCTATCTAATTCACGTTCTCGATTCGTGTTTCACATTCTACTATTATTGTTTCTCTGCATAGCTCGTCGAAACGTTGTTTCCACCGATGTTCAACTGGTCACCTGTTGATCGTGGCTATACCGACTTTGTAACACACCGGAAACAAAAACATATTCGAAGCTTCCGCTCGTAGTAGGACCGGTTCAAACTCTCGCTTCGTCCCTTTCCCCTTTCGACATACGATTCGTTGCGCTAATTGGACGATTATTATGCAAATACGTCTCCGATCATCGAATTGCCTGTATACACCGCCGAAATACGTAAATGGGAAGCCGGAAAGGAGCGTCGCGAAACGAGTCTGAATTTGAAATCGAGTAGAGTCGTATCGAAAGAAAGTGGAAGGTTCTGTCTGGGAAAATGTATTTTAGTTCAGTTACATTCGTTGGAAATATCGTGAGAAAACTCAGGACCACGGACTTGCTGCAGTTTTCAAATATTCGCGAATCACAGAATTTGAATGTGCGAATTTCGAAGTTAAATTTTCAGATTCGAAGTCTGCAATTTTTAGATTTTCTAAAACTTTCAAGTCCTCGAGCCTTAAAGCTCGAAAATTCCCGAAGCTGTGAAATTCCAGAGTTTTTAAATTCCGCAGCTGCAAACTTGGAAAGTTTCTAACTTTCCAATTTACTAACTCCTTAATTCTTTACGTTTGAAATTTCGAAGTTTCGCAATTTGGACGTTTGGAAGAAGCTTCGAATTCTCAAACTTCGAAACTCCGGAACTCTGCAACTCTGAAACTTCGAAACTTTAAACCTTCTCCACTTCGTAAATCTAAATGTTTAGCTTCTGAAATTCCTAAATACTACACACACTTCGCCAACCATTTCCACCAAAATCTACTCAAACCAAGAAAAACCTTTTCTAAACATTCAATTACCAACCAACTCACCGCACACCGGGTATCGTCCAGACGAAAAATCGTATAGACGCAACCAACTTACACCTTTCTTCGCACACGTACGCACATGCTACGTTAATACGTAGCTGTGGCATTGGTGTGGTATGGAGCGGTCGCAATATAAAACGTATATCGTTCGTTTTTCTCGTTTTCTACCGTTGCAGAAGCGTGGATCGCGAATTCGTGGACGAATCGGCGAGCTTCCCCATCGCTGCCGGGAATTAAGAGCGTCGTAAGAAAGTCTCGCACGGTTTAATTACCATTCAAGCCGGAGGGCCAGAGGGAGGCCTGGCCTCATGCAAGTATAATTCTCTGCTCCGGTCTCTCCTCTCCTCTCCTCTCTTTATTGCTTTCTCTCTTTCCCTTGGACAGCCTTCTACACGATTCTACGGTATACGGTACCCAACGAAAGTATTCGTACACCTTTGAAAACGGAATAACCTTTCTCAAACTCGACCAAACAGGCTCTAGCTTTTGCGAGAAATTACGTGTATTAGTTTGTTGGATGATGCGTAAAAAAAGAAGATATGTTGAAAAAATTACAATTGGTTGAAACCGAGAAGAAGAAGGTAAAGGTCGCTTCTTATAACATTTTTATCTGGTAATGATAATTGAAACAAAACAGTTTAAACAGCTATGTCGGTTATTATATACGTGTTGATAATTTTATCGAAATCGGTTGGTCGAAAAACTAGCGTCCATGCGATTTTCGTCATTTTTAACCGCTCGTAGCTTGTAGCGATATTAACCGATCTCGATAAAATTTTCGATCTTTTAAATTTTCATTATAGGTCCAGATAAAAAGAAGATTGTAAAAAGCGAGTTTTACTTTTTTCGTTGCATTTCCAACTGATTGCAATTCTTTCTCAATTTTTTGTACACGTCGTCTAATAAACTAATGCTTTTAACTTGTCGCAAAAGCTTAAGCGATTTGAAAAAAGCTGTTCTCTTTTCAAAGGCGTACGAATACTTTCGTCCGGTACTGTACATACATATACACAGGCCACGATCTCGAATACTGGACTGGCGTGATACGCAGGCGAAAACAGTGGAAAAGTCACTGGAGAAATGCGTTTCTTGTTCGATATTCCTCGTTTGTCTTCTATTTTCATGTGATTTCTATCATTTCCAGTGTTGTGATTTCTGCTATTTAATTTAAGGCTGGCGTGAATATTATGTACGTTTTATTAAAGATTTCTAAACGTAGCTTCTAGTTGCAGTTTTGAAATTTTCATTGGTTTCAGTGGATTAAATACATCGTATTTTAAAGTTTCGGTATTCCTCGTTCGTCGTTTTCTCCTCTTATTTTCGCCTGGCTTATTCTCTGTCCTTCCGAGTCTCGTAATTTATATTCTTTCACATGTAAACATTACGTAGGTTTTACAGGAAATTTTAAAAAACAATTTCTATTTGCAAGTTCGCAACCTTCAGCCCGGCTTCCTATTATCGATTTACAAAGTTGAAATTTTCGTCGACATCTGCCCCCTTTCCAGTACATTCAGACATATAACAAAGTTAATTAGCAGTGTATTTATTATTGTCATCATATATATACATATTTTTATCATTCAGTCAGACTCGATCAGTTGAGAAATTAAGCTGACACTTGCATCGAAGATTCCCATAATCAAGCACCAAGACCATCCATCCGATGGTTAAAAATTTGCATCCTTAACGAGGCAGATACTATAATATTTCATTAACCACATTTTTCCAAGAGACACTGTATAAGCAGAAAGAAAGATAAATTTAGACGACACCCGACGCAGATTACGAGCAGCTCGATGATGAATCTTCCCTTTCATTCTCCAACCGATCTCACCTGCGTACCGAGATCCTGTGTTCGTTAACGATGGAAAGTAATTTGCAGCGTACGAACGACCACGGTACAATGCGTGTTTTCTTCGATAAACCACGACCGGAAGTAGGTATTCGTGATCGCGCGTGTCGTTACCTCGCGATTTACAATCGACCGATGAAATGAGTTTGCCCGGGGCCAATAAAACGATATGCTCGATAACGAACGAATGCCGTGTCTTTAAATATAATCGAGCCCACCGTCATGATATCTTCTGTTACATGGCGTGGCATTAGAAAGATAATTGATTATCCGGGAAATTGATTGACTTTCTAAGGCTGGAATTTTTTGGTCAATTGCCAGCTTCATAATTGATGTGCACGAGTGGATGCATGAAATATTTTATGGCAGACGCGGTTAATGTGAAAATTGGCTGATATTCCGAGAATACCATTTTTTTGGTAAGTGTTCTTTTCTTTTCGAGTTGGTGATTGGACAACGAGAGATCGATGAATGGAGAAATTAATCGATATTCCGTATAATTGCGATTTGTTTGAAATTTCAGAAATGTAAGAACGGTCAGTTGGAGAACCGATAAATTTCCTGTGCTTATAATTCTTCATATTTGTTTTTGCAAAATGACTGACACATGTAGATGAAGGAATATACAAGGCATTAAATGAGAGATTGATTAATTGGAAAATTGATTAATATCGCGAGACTACTAGTAGATTCTTCGGAGTAACATTTTTAATAATCTTGTTTCATAGAGAGATTGATGTCGAGGAAAATTGGATATCGATGTTAGCTAAATCGATAAGTTGATTAATATTCCAAGGATTTTATCAAGAATTTTTAACAATTATATTTGTAGAGTGATTGATAAACATGAGTGGACAGATAAAGTCACTTACCTACCAGGTAGGAGATTAGTTTCAAGATTACTTGAAAAACTGACTAACACGCTACGGGAGAATGGAATTTCTCGAAACTTTCTAATTTCGATCAAATCTTTTCCAATACAAAAGAACCCATAATTGATCAATCGTAAAATCATCGATATATCCTGACACTAAAATTCACTATTTTCATTATTTCGAAATTATACATACGTATTTAGAAATTCATTATTTCATCCAAGTACCTATATATGTATTTAACACATAAATAAATCGAAAATACTAATTAATAAACGAAATACTACAAGAGGAATCAATTTAAATCAGAGATATCTTTTTCAATTTTCGGTAATTCTTCGAATCTCTTAATGCACATTTAATAAAATCAAGTTGAGTTCAGCTAATTGTGAAATTGGAAAGTGTGAACGTATTTTAAACGAGCAACTATAATTCTGTTTCTCAGAACCGATGATTCCACGATGAGACATGAATTAATTGGAAAGTTAATCAATATGCTGTGGATCGTCAAGTTTTAGAATTTTGGCGATGTAAGAATGCTTAATTAGAAAATTAATTCTTTGCTAACTGGTTTCCATCAACTGGAACTGGTAGCGATCGTTCCAGGAAGGTTAAATACTGGCATTAGAAGCACTTTTGTCGCGATAACGAGTCGGTTATGCGGATGTCCGTGAAGCAGATTGTTGGCCGACGTACTCGCGGCTACGACACGCGAATCTGCGCATGCGACACGGTCCGGTGTTGCAGTGAACGCGGACGACCCATTTAACCCATTCGCGGCCGTACTGTATACTGTATACTGTATACTGTATACTGTATACTGTATACTAATACCGCATGCATTCGATGCCGAAGAAGGTTCTTCACTCGACCTCGTTACCCCTATCTTCTTACATCTTTTCTCCTGATTTTATTTTATTTTTTTTAATTATTTGGAAGTAGTTTACAATCAATTCACATTGAGAGTTATAAGTAAATTATTCTGGCGTGGTACTATAACGTGAGATTTTCTCTTGGAGTATCGAAATTTGAAAGCTACATCGTTTGGTGAGACTTTTATAGAAATGAAAAATTGATCAAATATTCGAAATATCGGACGTGGTAGCGATGTTTCGCTTATAGTTTAAAGTCTAGAAATTGTATGCTTTGAATGTCGATAAAAGTAAAATTAGTAATGTTGAGAATTGTGCATCGTAATCACCGAAATAAATATGTAGCAATATTTTGATTACATGTAGCAATGATAATAAAATAGTTTTGTATTTATTTAGTATGTGATTTACAAGATGTTCGTGGATACCCATTACACGTGTCTCAGCACTCTTCTAGTCTCACTTTTACCATGCGTACGGAGCAGTGACATTCTTTTGTTCTACGAGACGCTGCGCGCACATACGCACATACACACATATTCACACGTATATATGTGTATCACTACCGCGCAGGTGATTCGGTGTAGCACACAAAATTACGTATATCTCGATAAGTGAAACTGATAAAATGTTGTAAATATTTCGCGTGGTGGAATTATACTTTTTTTTCTTACACATCAATTACGTTCGGAGATCGTATGCTTCGTATCGTGGCAAAAGTAAGATCAGCAAAATTGGTAAAATGTGTAAAATATTGGACGTAGGAATTACGCTTCTTATCTTTATTATTTATAAATTTGGAAATAGTAGGTGTGTGTGTGTGTATGTATTTTGAATCTTGACAAAAGTAAAATTATTAAAATGATGTAAATAACGAGTAAATTAGTGTCAATTATTTTGACTATTATTAAAAATTTGCAAATTATCTGCTTCGAATCTTGGTAAAAATAAAATTCACGAGATATAAATATTATTATAGTTGTGTCTATATATATTTCTTAGTAAAAATCTTGATACACGTAAAATTGAACGAATATAAATAGTAAATTAGATATTGTAAATATTGAACATGGTACTTACATATTATTTATATCACTTTTGAAAAAACATGATACCACGTCGAGTAATTGCGAGACTGATAATTTATTGTTAAGCCGCAGATATTTATGCATTTATGGAAAATCCAAACGTGTAATCATGCATATAATATGCAAATGTATATAAGGTATTCAAAGCAAAGTATTCATTATAATATTTAGCGAGTCTCATTTACTATGCACGTTTCATTTTTCGAATGTTATTCATAAAAATATGGATTTGCATGAACATTCACAGCCTCGGTATATTATTAATAAATTAGGTCTACGAATCATAATTTGTCACGCGGCTGTGTAATTTATTATATAGAATATTGTGAATTTCAAATAATCAAAGAAATTGATTTGCAATATACTGCAATAGTCAAAGTAATTATAACCGCGATATGTTGTTGCACAAAGTTCAACCATAATCCATTACAACGACGATCATTACCATCTAGATTATGCAATTACCTACTGTACAAAAACATTTAATTAAGTTCTATGGAAGGGTCTAGTTTCGAATGGTTCGCAAGAGGACATAGACATCTTTCAAACTAAATCCTTAAATTTATAGTCCTGAAGGTTGTGACGTCGGCTGACTCTCTACCTAGACCAAGTCATTTACCGCGGGAGAGACAGCAACCAGATGTTCAGGGTCCCTCATTACGTACCCTCAATAGCTTCAAGGACCTATCATAAATGTTGGCATATTCACACCTAAAGTCCTTCAGACCAAAAACGACTATCTTCGATTTCCAGCGTTATTTACATTTTGTTTAATACGTGTTGACACAGGAAAGTTGGTTTTATTTCACGAACGATGCTTCTCATTAGCAACTTTCCTTCGCGAGCCGTCAGCACCCTTCCTCACCCACCAACCTGGCAATAACCGATTAACAACGAAATCTATTCCCTCACTCTACCAACGAAAACTTGCCCTTAACAAATCAGCTCTTTTCCTTTTCTTAGACCCACCCATCACTAGCTTTCCTCCGCCACGGCATCGTCACTGAACGTCACTTATTCTACGTCTTTAGAACAGTCAACATGTCACGATACTTACTCTACAATATCTCGAAGTCAAAAAACCATTCTTCGAATAGTCGTCATCCACGCTTACGTCGCATTTTCGACCTTGTAATTTTGTCGATCAATCGATACTTATGCTTTCTCAGATTATATCTCTCTAGTAAATAAGTTGTTTGAATGAACTATAATTTATACGTGTTAATCCAGCGTACTATCATTTCAACCACCTCTATTATCGTAAAAGAAATAGGGGATCGATCAGTTCGTGGCGTCGATTATGTAATCGTAACGAGAATTTACGACTCTCGTTGACGTGATATCTCTTGAACGCGTCTCTCCGCGGTCGAAACAGAGGGATTCAAAGAATTAAAACGTGTAAATTTGAAATTTCTTATAGAAAATTCGAAACAATTGTCTTTAAGTAGAAATTTAGATTTAATCTCGTTTGATGTCAGACAACAAAGTGACTAAATTGAACATTTCCACGAGTTGTAGAGTGTGTGTAGGATAGAAAAAAAGTTGTTAGAATCGAAGAATATTACTCTTTGATAAATTATCAAGGATTCTTTTAAATTTCACCTGGATATTGCAACGAGTATTTTGTTAATAGCTGTTTGACAAAGTCGTAGTTTCAAGATTTCTGAAACTAATTTTCTCTGAAACATCTGGATATGAAACGGATCCTTTCAGAAGGATGCTTATACATTTCGGTATTGCAGCCTGTGTCATCAGGGATCTGGGTTAGGTTAGCACCATATGTGGTATCAGTGCGTCATCGGATCCCTAATGAAGCTAACTGCAATGCAGACGAAGCTCGCTTAGATTCCCGAAGGTATACCAGTTTCTACTCGCATAGCGAGTAAGCTCTGCCTGTCTTCTCTAGGTTGTACTTCGACGATTATACGCTGTAATCTGTGAGATACTCTTAGAACAAACTGTTGTAACCACACGGATACAGTAAGCAAAAATAAGTTTAAATATATGGAAAATATAAAAAATTTCAATTGCTAAACTTTTAAAAAATCTGAAAATTCCAATAATTTGTCAAGTTTTAAAAATTCGGAAAGTTCATGATAAATCTAAGTATAAGGAAACGTTAAAAATTGGAAAAATTTCAATTATTCCAAAAGTTCCAAAAAGTCTGCAAAACCTTACGTTACATATATAAATATTTAAAAAATTCCAATAATTAAAGATTCCAAAGTTTCAAAAATCTTACGATAAATATATCAGAAATAGCGAGATAATAGAAAATTCCGATAATATCGAAAGATCATAAAATTCTTGAAAAATTCTACGACTATGAAAGCTTCGATAATCCCAGAAATTCGAAAAAATTCTCATTTTGCACGTGCCTCTGGGAAAAAAAAGAAAAAAAGAACTAACTTACGTACGTCTGTGAAAACCATTTACCCCACGCTTGCTATCACATTACGCTGGTCAGTAATTTCTCGCAATCATTCACTTGGCATTATACCACGCGGAACAAAGATAGTCCCGTTTAAAGCGATTTTCCGCGTTCATTCGCGCAAATGAACGCGGATACATTCGACGAGGATACAATTATCCGGTCATCATGCTCTTTAATTCTCTTCGAGCGCTTCTAAATCCTACTCTTCGTTGCACAGGGAATGATGTTGACTCCGTTGATCGTTCTCGTCGTTCGATGACCCGATTTTGCGGTCCGCTCGACATGTTTGCGGAGAAATTGAAAATACGTCGCCATACCGGTGATTGGAATTTTCGTTGCGGTGGATCGATCGCTATATCGAAAATTTCATCTTCCACAAAGGGTTCGTTTGTCAGGAAGGAGGCCGTGCATCTACTTTTTTTTTCATCGTCGGAACTTTATTGAAAATTTCACGTTTGTATTTTCTGGTTATTGGTAAACGGTTTTTTTTTTTAATATTCCAGAATATAATTTGTTTACGGAGCTCGATTTTACCATGAGCTCTCGTACAGAATCCCTTCATTGGAACGATAAAAAATATTATTATTATATTACGTTATAAACGATTCTCCCTGGTAGAGACGTTCATTTTTTCTCTTTTATTAGTTTCAAATTGAAATGTACGAATAAGCTGTTCAATCTGTAATGTATTTAAATCGTAACGATTTCAATAAGCACTACAATTCCCAATATTCGTCAGAAATTCATTTCAGAGTTGCGTAAACTGTCAGCGTTTCTATTATAACCGATTTTCTATAGAAAAACCTATTCTTTCATTTCGTCAAACTTTTTCCATGATCAAGCTATAAATAAAAGTATTATCACGTTTACCATATTTGATATTGCACAAAAGATCAGTACTTTCATAGAGCTCGCTTCATATTCAAACCACGTACGAAAATATTTATTACGTTCATTTTACTAAATTTGTAATATCGTAATAAACTACAATAAATTAGAATTCGTTAATTATTCGGTTAATGTCGGCCTACTGAATTATTTAAAAAAGAAAATATATATACACACACACAGTATCCATATCTTTCATCAAATTTGTCACAAGTTCATGAAGTTCGTTCACCTTTATAAAAGAAGGAAAATGCGATAGAATTTTACGTATTCGAACGGAATTTCAATTACGTATACACTGTTCGATGAAACGAACTTTCATGCGCATAATCCTAACTCAAAATTGCGGCTGGTATCAGCACGAACTCCAGTCACGACTATTTAGTTCGAGGCTCGACCGCCTGGTCTAGAAATCCGGAGTCGAGATAGCGATTTCGAGCGGCAAGACGATCTTTATTACGCGTGCACGAGGAAAGTACACGATGACGATGCGGACGGTAGCTGGCTCGGTGCCAAAGAGAGATCTCGCAGGGCTCAGCCTCTTCATCCTCTTCCTCTTCGTCCGTATTCAACGTCCATCCTCTACCAACCCTCTGTTCGTTCACTTCTTTTCCGCTTTTTTTTTCGGAGTCGATATCGAGAAGTTGCAAGAGCTCGTTTTGGCTGAATTGGCGTTCTTTTTTTCTCTCTTATTTTTCCTGGCAATTTTCAGTCATTTTCTTTTATTAATTGTAAGTTTCTGGGCACCTAGATATTTTTCACGATTCACAAAGAAAAGTGAATTTAGTTATTAAATTATGTAGTTACGATTGTTACGCTTCTAGAATTATGGACGACAGCGAGATAATTTGTATATTTGTCTTGTGATTTTTGGTAGTGTTATTTGACATTGAATTTCTTCGACAGCATATTTATTATATGTAATAATAAATGATTAATAAACATTGCGTGTATAATGTAGGAATTTAATATATTTAATTAAAATCGTGAATATAACTTTCTAAAAAATTCTTGAACATCGTTTTGGAGTAAAATTCGGGAATATATGAGTTAAGGCCCTCGAAAATTAGAACTATTTTCTCAAAGATTGATTGTAAATTAATTCTAGAAATTATTTAATTTTGTAAAAGAAGACAGATATAATGAGAAAATTAACAGAATTTGCAATTATTAGAATATTTGTTAGGATATTGATGTTTCATAAAAAGCGAATAATATTTTTAAGTCACACGTTTGCGTACAAACAGTTGTAATAATTGAAGGAATAGTGTAAACAGCGTACTGTGACGAAGAAAAATATTTACGTAGACTCGTTAATAGCTGGTAAAATCTCGCGTAAATTTACAAAAACTAAAACCATTATTTAATCGACCAATCTTCAAGTAGCAAAAATTCCAACTCAGTTGCAAACACTTCAACGCTACATTTCTTAACGACTTCTCTAAAACCCAAAATCTATTTTCAAAACGCTTTGAAACAATTCGCTGAATTGAAGCTTTAATTGATACGTTCAATCGACTAATTTTCCAGTAGCAAAAATTCCAACTCTCGTCTTTAGAATTTAGACGAACAATCGCAAACGCTTTCAACGCTACGTTTCTCAACGACTTCTCTAAAACCCAAAATCTATTTTCAAAACGCTTTGAAACAATTCGCTGAATTGAAGCTTCAATTGATACGTTCAATCGACTACTTTTCCAGTAGCAAAAATTCCAACTCTCGTCTTTAGAATTTAGACGAACAATCGCAAACGCTTTCAACGCTACGTTTCTCAACGACTTCTCTAAAACCCAAAATCTATTTTCAAAACGCTTTGAAACAATTCGCTGAATTGAAGCTTCAATTGATACGTTCAATCGACTAATTTTCCAGTAGCAGAAATTCCAACTCTCGTCTTTACAATTTAGACGAACAATCGCAAACGCTTTCAACGCTACGTTTCTTAACGACTTCTCTAAAACCCAAAATCTATTTTCAAAACGCTTTGAAACAATTCGCTGAATTGAAGCTTCAATTGATACGTTCAATCGACTAATTTTCCAGTAGCAAAAATTCCAACTCTCTTCTTTAAGATTTACACCGACGATTCTAACCATTTTCAAAATTGCGATCCTTAAGTCAAAATTAATAAAAGTCAAAATTATCGTCCTGTGTAACGCTTTAAAACAACTAGGATTTGATTAAATAGTAATTTTCAAGTAGCAGTAGAAGTTGGAGTAAACTTGAAGGAAAGTGGAGACCCGGCTTGAAAAAAACAAGAGAGAAAAAGCGGAAGCGGAGGATTCAAAGCGATGCCGGGTGGATCGAATCGGACTGCACGGAATTGGCGGTGATTTAAATTGGCTGCCCTCTCGACCTGCCGTTTAACCTATTTACCACCGGGGCTCCTGAATACGCCTGCTCCTCCTCTTCTTCTTTTTTCTCTTTTTATTTTTTTTTCCCTCCCCCTCTTTTCGTCCTATTCCTCCATCCACTGAATTTCGTAGCCTGTCAGTCGCATTTATCCTCTTTGTGGCACGACCCCGAAGCTTTTTAAGCTCCTGACGGGAAACACGATCGTCGGGCCCGCGTATCTACAACTTGTGTTCGAGGAGCCTTCAAAGGGAAACCTGCGCTCTCACTCTGATCGAAGTTTATGAACGTTTCGTGGCCATGTGTTTTCGTTTTATCCGCTGGTTCGATTTGAATTCGCTGGTGGGCGGGCAGAAGTCATTATCATATAAGTCAGAGTATAAATCGGAATGATTAACTTTGCAGAGAAGCATTTCGATTTATGCTACTAGAATGGTCAGGTAAAAGCGCGGAAAAAGAAGAAGGAGAAATCGAATAATTCGGGTGAAATTGTATTGTTAAAACGACGTAAGCGATAGATAGCAACGTAGAGATTATTAACGCGCTTATCAAAGTTTATCTGTTAATCGAAATTTAACTTTAAGTCAGAAATATTAGAAATTAGGGTTTCCAATGATTTTTATTCTATATGATAAGTTTATCAATAGATGGATCGATTTACAGTGGATTAAACAGGAAACGATGGTTATTTAACGTGAACTAAATACAGTAATGTGCTATAACTAAGACAACTGAAGATAATTCATAGATAATTCATAACTCACAACTCATAACAACTTGGCAACTCAAGTCTCAGCTCCTCACAACTCGACTCTCAGTTAACGACTGCTCACAACTCGAGTCTCAACTAACAACTCAAGTGTTAAGAAGTATTGGGATTTTGTCAATACCACCTAATGACAAAATCCGCAATTATTTAGTTTGTTAATTAATATGATACGTGAATGGATGTACGAATACTTATGCGAATCTATACTTTCGTAAAGATAAACGAAGGAATAGAACCTAAGCAGGTATTTGCATTTCCTATAAAATATTATTATAATAGACGCCAAAGTTTGTATACTTTTTCGTAGATTTTCCATAAATGCACAAATATTCATAATCTGTGCATGAATTATATCCCACGATTATATCGCACACGTTTCTTTGCTCAAATCTAAGTCGTAGCTCTGGCAACTTAAATGTTCCATCTCCACCAAGTTTGTTAACGAGTTGTTAGTGAAAAGGACTAAATATCTGTCGCCTACCAAGTAGAATTTTCATCAGATTATCACGAACTTGCATTCTTTGTGCTAATGAGACGTATGTGGGTCGAGCAATTGCGTTTTTTTGGAAAATAGAGTTCGAACGGTTAAGGAATAGAGCGACCTCGTGTAGGTAGATTTTCACTCGAAAATCTTGCAATTCTTAGGACGATTACTGTGTTTGCTTTAAAAGTGAAAGATGCTCGAAGCTTATGAGTGAATGTAATTTAATTTGCCACTTTATACGATAAGGAAACTAATATATGTGTCTCTCAGAAGCCTTTCGATCGACGAATCTGCGACAGAAAATTAATTTGCCGCGGTTGGAATACAGTTTGTCGTAAACAGAATGGAATTTAAGATATGTATTTTAGGGAAAAATTAATTGCAATGGTTTGGAGAGGGATATAAATTTTGGAATTGGATTGTTGGTATAAATGTGAGAACACCGAGAAAATCGTTCGAGTTTCGAAGCTTTATTTGCATTATAATACGATTCGTTGCTTCGAGAGACGCGTGTAAGACTGTGTGGCGATCGTCTGTGACTTTAAATTTTACATCTTACGAGAAAAAGATCTGATCTATTGGGTGGAAATTCTGTAAAGATGGTCACGTGTAATTACAAATCGATCTATACTTCGCGGTTTCCAATAAGAATAAACAGGCAAACGGATTTTAAAGGCAAAGAAATGAACTTGCACGGACGTGAGACGTGAATTAATTGCAATTTTCAAAAGAAAGATGGGGTTAAAAATGAACGAAGAGAAAAACAAGGTACATTGCGCTCTTTAATGCGGAGGATACGAATATTAGAAGCGAAGAGGCAAAGACCTGGAACTTTCTACGTTATGAAAAATTTGTAGATACACTGAGGTTAAAGAAACTTTAAACCAAGCAACAAATTTTTAATGGAAAAATATTCAGCGACGTGAACAGGTCATCCAATCTTGACAAGTTGAATTGCTAATTTAATGTTGCGCAACGCGATCAAAATATCTTCGTTACTATCCTTGCATCAACATCGTTATAGCATAAATATTAAATGAAATCGGGGCAGCAGCATAGCGAGATTGTATCATAATTAATGCGTGGTTTGCAAGAATGGATATTAACACTAGAACTAGCAAAAGTCAAATTGACTGGTCTTACAATTTTAAAATTCGTACCTCATGTTATATCTTTCCCTGCAATGATGTAATGACCTTCGCAACGATAACTAAAAGAATAATATAATGAATTTTATTTTGTTTTTTATGTATTCAAACTGAAAATAATTTTGTATCAAGGCTACTTATACCAATACCAGTGAAAAGGACTGGTACTTGTCAAAGTGTAAAAGGATCCCGCAATCTGTTTATCGAAGCCCAATTAACCAGTTTCCTCGTTTTCTACAACTTCCCACACGTTCTTAAAATTTTTACTGCGTATCATTCGATATGATGATATTATTTATCAGGAAAATTCCGAATCGATCGTTAGGTCGCTAGATGCTAACGCTAGAAATATCACACCAGTCAAAATGACAACTTCTATAATTTTATAAATGTGTCGACCCTCGTTTAGGGATCGTGGTGGATTAATAATACCAAAAATATACTACATAACATGGAATTCCTTCCGTAAGAAAGTAATAAATCAATAAATATAAAAATATTCTGTTATTACGTATTTTTGAAAGACCAGTCATTCTGACCGGTTTTGATAGAAAAAGCTTTGTGTCAACTATCGGTTGTTCTAGTGTTAAAAACATACAAAAGATGTAACTTAGGAAAAGGAATTAGACAAATAAAGAAACACCGTTCTCGTGGCAATTAACTGTTTCATGGGTATCTACATGAGCAGCTGGCTTTCAGGTTTCCATACGATTTTTCCACGTCTCACGCGAATTCCAACCACGTGCCGCTTCGTCGCGGTAAATTCAGCTTGTCGTGTGAGGGTGGCAGCCGTTGAATTAACGACAGTACAAATTTAACTCGGTCGCGTGCAACAAATAAACGAACGCCGCTGCAGGCTAAATAATTATTGCCGAGCAAAATGGCGTGCTCAGCGGCCAGCCAGCGTAGCGGCCATTTGTACGTGGCCAACTCATAAACGCGGCCCAACTCTGCTCTGCCACGGTCCTCTCTGTGTTGCACGAGACGCGTTTTCTACAGAAAACAGCTGCTCGAATCTTTCAGTGTCCCTACAATGGCAACAAAATATGCTACAGTTACGACTTCATTTATCTGAAACTGACGACTTACAATGAGATTTTTGAAACTCTTTGTCCGTGCAGTGCGCACGTTGTAATAGAAAACGAATTACCAGACGAATTACACTGTTAACACATTGTTGACCGGCAATTTTACCGAGAATTTATCTCATGTCACCGGCTATTATTCCGTAATTGGATGTGGAAATAAAACGATAGAAGTAAACTTTAATAAATTTGATTTATTATTCAACTTTTAATATTTCTTTTGCGGAAAAAACGTATCACGAGTTTACTCGTGGCAACGTTTGGCCATGAAAACACGAGTTAACTCGTGACCTTAACTCTATGTGTTAAGATTCGTGTCGTTACAAGGATAATTACGAGTAATTAAATATTTTGTATTTTATCTACCGCGTGGAAAGCGTGTGTTAACCGTTCGATTGCTAAACGCGTGTATATAGGGCGTCTGCAAAATCACGGTACAAGTCGGCTGATGATTCTACGCGTGGAAATAAATCGAAAGAAGAGAGCAACGTTTCTTCGTTTGAGGCTTCGTTTTCGAGAGAAACGAGTTTGGAAACCCAGCAGGTAGCCGCGTACGTGAATGTGAATTATCAAACTTTCCTTTCTTTATTATTGTTACTGATTATTATTACTTTCTTTACTCTGTGTTTAATTCCAATGGTTTCACAGTCAAGGATAAGGCTAGTACCTTTTAAGAATCATTTTATAATCAGGAAGCAAATAGCGACACTGTAAATAGTAACTAGGAGATAGTTCTAGATATAATCGATGGATTTAATCGATAGGTTTAAGATATTCTTTTCTTTTTATCCCCAGTCCATGTAAAAAAGTGCAATAAAGATTTTTTGGCTCAGAATGGTGCGATAGATTTATCGAAAGTATAAAATAATAGCTATTGTGATCCTACCTCTAAATACAGAAATAACAACAGACACTGTCTACGTTTAACAAGATACAAACACGAGCAGAAACAACAGTTTCATAATTCGAAACTACCAGGCGACAGACGGCTACCTGATGGATTTTCAAACTCATTTTTCTTGAAAACGAAGCCTCCAGCGAAAAACACGTTCCTCTTCTCCACTTATTTTTCCATGTGAAATCATTAGTTTGTACTATGATTTCGGAGACACCTTGTACATGTACTTTCACGTTCATTAATATATAGAAAAGTATATATATATATATATATACGTTTGGTAAATTTTACTCAGGAAAACACATTTACTGTCTTAGTAAATTGATAAAAAACTGGGGAAAAGTTCCCAGGTGAGAAATTCGTAGAATTAGGAAAACAAGGTGAGTTAATAAGTTAGGAAGAAAGAAACTGGCTATGAATTAAAATAAATAAGTATTATGTGGTCAGCAATTCTTATTTTGCTCTATTAAAAGTTCAATTAGTGTTTTATTAAAAGTTTCTTATTGTCTGAGGATAAGCAAGAAAGAAATAATTATGCACATAAAAAATCTACATGAAAAAACGTTTTTTCTAAATAGTGCAACCTTTTTTGTTTGCAGCACATCGCCAGTTTAATCCACAACGAGAGAGTTAATTCACGTCTGGTTCGATGAACTTCTGTCAATCGAACGTTGTCATCTGAATACTCAGAATGCGAAGTCCTGGTTCTGTGGAATTTCATGGTGAATATCGAACGAACCATTCGTAATATTTGGATTATGCATAAAACTCGTAGACTGAACATTTGATTTTGACGATGCGAGAACGAAGTATTGCATAATTCAATATTTTTAACAAATAGTAGTAAATAAATTAGGAAGCTTCATTTAATACCACGTCTGATATTTTTCTATATTACCATTATTTTCTATGTTACTTTATGATTATTTTACAACTTGGCCTTTTTGAAATTATATTTTAGTCCGGTTTCATCGCTGCCTTACAGTTTCGTCTTTCTTTAGATCACCGCCTCATTCGTCTCGTCGATGTAGAAAATATCTGTTTATTCGAGATTGAAACGTGCTAATTTTCAGATCTCGTTAGAATCTATATTTTGATCGTAGAACGATTTCATCCTTTCGATGAAATATTTGAAGCTGAAATGCTTCGAAACAATCTCGTTATATCTCTTCTGACTGTGCTGTTCACGCTTTTTAATGTTGGTCGTATGCAAATTTCTTTGGATGAAAACGATAAACTTGTGGAACACGAATGAAAGAGAAATTGCTTTGATTAGCCATTACTTGGTACGCGTAAACCACTCAAAAATCATACTAATCCACTTCATTTTCTGAAAATTTTATAATTTTAATATACCGAAATACAATAAATCTACTGCTTTATTTCGGTCTTTTTCGACTCAATTATGCTTTTTCTAACATTGAAAAGAAATGTCCAGCAAATTTTTGTTGGTACAGATGATCTTCCGCTTTAATTTTACGTGAAATGTTTTGTTAAAATTCTACAAATTTTTTTTGTCCGCTGAAATGATAGCAATAAATATAAAAATATGAATATAAGGATACAGAAGCTAAACGTTTATTTGTTAAAATTGATTTGATTTCTGCGTGGCTAAATGTATATGAAAATGTTTACGGATTAATTTTGGAATGTAGCGTTATAAATGAATTTAACAACTTCGAAAAAGGCAAAGATTTGAATAAAGTCGAATATACCTGCGGTGTATCATTGCTAGCTAGGAATCACGTTTTTAATTTAGCGTTTTTTAACAGATTCAATTTCATTATTCGCTCGAAACAACTTTGTTTACGGAGCCCTCCGTTCGATATTTTTCTTACCTTTATGAAACGAGGATTTTCAATTCTCTGCGAAGCGATACGATTTTGTATTTCATATTGCCGCAACCCGGGAAATAAACTATTAAATTTAACCTACATTTACGGGGTTGGTACAGGTAAATCGTACTTTATCTCTTCGATACATTCTGTGATTGAAACTTTTTAAATTTCTTCCACCGTTTAAATTACAACACTGTCTGCGGATAAAAACAACTAGTAACGTGTTAAATAAATAGACGAAACAAATAACGGAAGCTCTAAATCGACCATACAATTAAAACATTTAAAATAGAGATATTACAAAATTCTATTTAAATTCCACTATCAAAAAGCTAAATTTTTGAAAAAGTCTTCTCCATTTATTCGAATTGTAATTCGCTCTGCGATACACATTACGTAAATTCTAATATAAAAAGTGAGCATCACACGTACATTAACATTAATAATAATGGGAAATAGTTATTATTAAAATAATATTAAAAAATTCTATTTATCTCAATTTTATTAAAATTCCCCCTCTTATTTAAATTCTAATTACTTGTATAATCTATATTATACAAATTATCGCATAAAAATACATTCATGCACATTAACAGTAACAATAATAAAAAAAAGATAGTGAGAAAGATAGTAACACATGCGTTTAAAATATTAAAAAATTCTATTTGAAAGTTATAAATTCGTGAAAAAATAGATCTTGTGGGGAACTTTGGCAATCTACGGTGTCTCTGTTTAAACTGAAAATTTCCAATTTTTCGAAGCAAACAAAGAGAAGCACAAAGAGTGCAGTGACGAACGAGGCCAGAGGCCTGTAAGCGCGCGAATCGAGAAGGAAGGGAGAAACGGAGCTGAGAGAACGAGAGAACAGAGAAACGTCTGTTCAGAGGCACGCGCTGCCATATCGTTGCGCAACAGCTTGACCGATCCATCGACTCGAAACACGCGTCGACGATTAACCGCGTTATCCCTATTTGCATGCGGCATTTATACGCCACGCTAATTAGAAGCTACGTATTGTCTATCTATTAACTTGCTCGTTTTTCTGGTTTCTTCCTATCGCCAGATCATAAGATGTGTTTCGCACGACTTTGTTAGGAAAAGAAGAATTGCAGTGAGAAATGTTACAACGATTAGGTAAATTTGTTTCAAAGTAACTCTATTACGGAGCTGTTGCTTTGTAAATGCTAAATAGTCTGTGGTTAAACATTTTTAAGTATAATTACACAAATTGAAGTAATTCAACGAAACCTTTTGCCATTTGTTCTCCTAAAACTGGTAAACGTTAAAACTATAGCCTTTTCCTCGGTCTTAGTTCGATCGCTTTTAAACTGTTTAGTCGTTTGATCCTTCGATCGAGTGTCATCTCAGTTACGTAATGCAGATAATTTTATTCGCGATATTCTGTATACGATCTAAATAATGTTCCAACTATTCCAAAAGTAAAAATTTGTTCAATTCTATGTTTTCAATTGTCTGATAATCGTAAGCTGCATTTATTTCTTCGTTTCTTCGTCGCACACTAATTTAATCTTCGACACGTGCGGGTGGTACAAGTTCTAACGTATATGGATATTTCCAAAAATATTGAATTAATTAACTGAATAATTATTTCAATGATAAAAATCGAATAAATCTTATTTCATATTTCATTACCTTCGAATTGCCTAAATTAAAAGAAACAAATTCAGATTCGTTTTAACGTTTACACGCTAAACGTTAAAACTATAGCCTTTTCCTCGGTCTTAGTTCGATCGCTTTTAAACTGTTTAGTCGTTTGATCCTTCGATCGAGTGTCATCTCAGTTACGTAATGCAGATAATTTTATTCGCGATATTCTGTATACGATCTAAATAATGTTCCAACTATTCCAAAAGTAAAAATTTGTTCGATTCTATGTTTTCAATTGTCTGATAATCGTAAGCTGCATTTATTTCTTCGTTTCTTCGTCGCACACTAATTTAATCTTCGACACGTGCGGGTGATACAAGTTCTAACGTATATGGATATTTCCAAAAATACTGAATTAATTAACTGAATAATTATTTCAATGATAAAAATCGAATAAATCTTATTTCATATTTCATTACCTTCGAATTGCCTAAATTAAAAGAAACAAATTCAGATTCGTTTTAACGTTTACACGCTAAACGTTGAAACTATAGCCTTTTCCTCGGTCTTAGTTCCATCGCTTTTAAACTGTTTAGTCGTTTGATCCTTCGATCGAGTGTCATCTCAGTTACGTAATGCAGATAATTTTATTCGCGATATTCTGTATACGATCTAAATAATTTTCCAACTATTCCAAGAGTAAAAATTTGTTCGATTCTATGTTTTCAATTGTCTGATAATCGTAAGCTGCATTTATTTCTTCGTTTCTTCGTCGCACACTAATTTAATCTTCGACACGTGCGGGTGATACAAGTTCTAACGTATATGGATATTTCCAAAAATACTGAATTAATTAACTGAATAATTATTTCAATGCTAAAAATCGAATAAATCTTATTTCATATTTCATTACCTTGGAATTGCCTAAATTAAAAGAAACAAATTCAGATTCGTTTTAACGGTTATACGGAATACGTATACGTGTTGGGATAAAAACTGATTCGGAGCGTTTAAACTGGAACGCAGACGAAATACGGACGCGTGAAACATTACCTGGGAGTTACACCGGGTTATACAGGGTTAACTGGTAAAGTGGTTATAATGCGCCAGTGCGTCATGCAGTGTCCTTGGTGCAGTGCACATGACGCACGGATGCATCGTGTGCGAAAACTTTTCCACGTTTGATTGTCACAAGTCTGCTCGTTTAAAATCCACACGTTTCGTACGTTTCTTTCTTTCCTGCGTTTCGTTTGAATTATTTAAGTCAATTAATTCGAGCTTGTTCGATCTCATGTTCTTTTAAATATTCGATTTAAACAGTTTCTTGCAAACGTTAAGACAATAAATAAACGATAACGCGAAAACGTAATTAATATATCGGATTTAATCTTGGAAGAAATGGTATTATTTTCGAGATATATTAAAAAAATCCAAATTCATTTCGTAGTCATCGAAACATACTTGTTATTGCTTGGAAGTTTCACCATTTACATATTTAGGTATTTAGAGAGAAACAATAGAAAGAAAAACCAATGAAAAATTGTTACTCAGAAACATAAGATACAAATCTAACAGGAACCTGCTAAAGGCTTTCGATTTATTATGAAACAGCCAGAAAACCATATTGTATCTTCCATTCCTTTTCTTTCACAAATTACCCGATATCAGATACCAGAACCGACCTCAAACTTTTGACCTGTGCTGTGTCCTAGGCTAATAATAAAACTAAAAACTCTTCCATACTCATTTCCATCGAGCGTTCTACCTGACAGGCTTTGAACGTGATTTTTCCACGAAAATTTCCCTGTCACTGGGATTAGAGACGCGTTTTGTCCATGTTGGTGGACAAGCGCGTCGGTCAGCGATGGTCGATTAAAAAATATCGAGAGGCGCGGAGAAAAAGAAAAGAGGATAGAGAAAGAGGGAAGAGGGAACGGAACGAGGTCGAAGTCGAACGGAAGACAAGATTGATTACTAAGCGGAACGTATGGAGGGTCGGGGACAAAGCAGAGACAAAACAGATCGAAACACCATCCACGCTTGGGGCGGGTTTCTATTTGAGCACCCTCGGCCACGCTCGAGTGCCTTACTAATTCGATTAAACGTCGCTCCCGACCTTCCGTACCTTCGACACGTGACAGTCTAATTAGCGTGCGATTATTTCTGTAATGCCAAACAGGCCACCCGTACGTTATTTGTGCCGTGAAATAATATTGGGGAAGGTATCGATGGTGTTTTTAGAAGATTTCCTACGGCGAAGCGGCAAACCGCATGCTTGCAATGAGTTTCAGTTTGACTAACACTAGAACTACCATACTAGTCAAATTGACTGGTTTTACAATTTTATTTTAAAATTCTTACTTCATGTTATATTTTTTTTTCAGCAATCATGTAATGACTTTAGCAACGATAACTAAAAGAATAGTATAATGAGTTTTATGTCGTTTTTTATGTATGCAAACTGAAAATAATTTTGTATCAAGTCTACTTATACCAATACTAATCAAAATGACTGGTACTTCATGGTACTGTTATAATTATTGAGAATCGTCGAATGAATAATTCGATTCGGTTAAAGTTAAAACGAGATTTACCAGGTATCCAGTTTCTTTGAGGTCGCTGATTCGTAACTGGTCGATTTTAAATTGCTTATTAATCAAATCGGTAATGTTCGACAGAGTCTTGAAGAATTATATACCGTTTCCGGAAGTGGGTCTCGGATCAGGAAAGTTCAGTAAGCCCTGATATAGATTACCAGAAGAATGATTATTTCGGTCGTAATTTTCCTCATTTTCGTCCTGTTATTCGCCTCGTTTGAAAATTTGACAAAGTTTGAGAATCGTTGGAACGAACGATTAATTCCGTAAGCGTAGAAACTCTGGAATTAAGAGAATTTTAACACTAGAACTACCACACGCAATTACAATTACAATTTTATTTTAAAATTCCTATTTCATGTTATATTTCTTTCCGCAATGATGTAATGACCTTCGCAACGATAACTAAAAGAATAATATAATGAATTGTATTTTGTTCTTTATGTATTCAAACTGAAAATAATTTTGTATCAAGACTATTTATACAAAGTGCAAAAGGATCCTGCAATCTGTTTACCGAACCCCAATTAACCAGTTTTCTCGTTTTGTACAACTTCGCACACGTTTTTAAAATTTTTACTGCGTATCATTCAATATGACGATATCAGTTATCAGGAAAATTCCGGATCGATCGCTAAATCGCTAGATGTTAACACTGGAAATATCACAGCAGTCAAAACGACTGGTTCTACAATTTTATAAATGTGTCGACCCTCGTTTAGGGATCATGGTGGATTAATAATACCAAAAATGTACTACATAACATGGAATTCCTTCTGTAAGAAAGTAATAAATCAATAAATATAAAAATATTTTATTATTACGTATTTTTTACTCACTCATTTTGACTGCTTTTGGTAGAAATAGCTTCGTACATGTTTTTTGGTTGATTCGATGAAATTGCAATGGAGCTGCTTTTTGAGACACATTATGTATGTATTAGGTTGTTCGAAAAGTTTTTTTCGTTTTATAAGAAAATAATAGACGCACAATGATTTTCCTTTTATATTAGTTTATCGAATTATGTACGAACATAATAATAGAAACATAACGAAATGGATCATACATAATTCAATAAAATAATATAAAACAGAAATTCTTGTTCATCTATTATCACCTTATAAAACGAAAGAAACTTTCCGGACAACCTAATACAATGGTTGGAACAAATATTTGTACATACTCTTGTTTTTCATTGAAGCGTATTTTTCTTTCTTTTTTTATAGCAGGTCCATTTCATTTTCACGGTATCGATCGTACTATCGATGACACGAAATTCAATGTACTTGAATGTACTAATTAATTGCTATGTACACGATGCGATAAATACAAAGGTGTGTAAATGCTTTTTGGTAATTGGGAATTTCGTAGATAGATGAATATTGTAGAAGAAAGAGTGTATTGGTAACTATTTGCATTTAGTAAGTATTTTAACGTTCCTTTACATCAAATTTCTACGTGATAAGCAAATTCGAGAGACATTCGTTCTTTTTTATTCGCGTTATAAACACTAATTTAAAAAATTCAATAATCTATAAAAACTTGCATCTCGTTTGATAGAATCATTCGTAGAGCTCAGTGAACTAGATAGAATAAATACAATAAAAAGTTTAGCAATCGAAATATCCAGATTGGTTAAGACAATGAACGAATAAAAATTATCCACTAAATATTTATTGTCTATGAAATTCTTAATTGATAACATAGAATATCTCTATAGATTGTAACTCACGGTTTTCAAAAGAAGCTTCTAGCAAGCTCCTAATTATTTCTCAAGTTAATCTCGTTCCCTGTTAAATGCTCTAATACTTATGCACTGATATGTACTTTCTTAAGTACACAGAGTGTCATGAAGGTGCATTTAGGCGAAGCGAGCTGGTTCTTGCGCCGCTTCGTGGTGGGTTTAGACCAACGGAGAGTATATTCGTTGTCCGCTCGGTAAAATTAAAAGATGATATCGTAATCGAGCATTCGTCCACCGATCGGACAAAGAATGATCTCACTTTCTTCGCATTTCTCTACACGTTTGGTTAAATGTAAATTGTTTAAATTTGGTTCAGCGTGAGAGGACAGCCGAACGAATGCTCGTTTGCGCTTCCATTTCACCAAATTTTACGGGAGCGGTGAAAGAGCTAAACGCACCATTAAACGTAATTAGAGCATTCGACGATTGTTCGTCAAATAAAAAAAAAGGTACGTTATGAAAGATCCTAAGAACGTTTGAAAAATCCTTATTTCTTCGTCGGTTACGGTTGCCACGAGTCCGATCGAAGATCGAACTGGAAATAACTATCGAGCATTCCAGATGCTCGGTCTAATCTCTACAAACGTTCGTACACAAAATTGTAAATGAGTTTACGAAGCTATCGGTCGACGGTGGTTTACAGAAAACGAGCAGTAAAACGCTGCTGCTCTCGTTCTATATTCTTGCTGGCTCGTTCTAAACGCGGCTAGAGGTGTTGCAGCGAGTCGAATCGCCTCTTGAATCGCATCGAATCGGCCGAATCGATCGATTTACGATCACCAACGCACACCTGACCGACCATAGAGTGGCGCCGATCGAAACGCGGGTATGCACGCGCTCATTCCCGCATTATTCGTCGCGTATAAGTGGGAACGTACACACATGGGTGCAAGTTAGGTCGCACGGCTGACCCAGATATGCGCGCAGCGTCGCGTCGTCGCGCGAAGCGAAACGCGATTGAAACAGCCCGCTCTAGATTTCGCCGCCGTTTGTCGTATCATCGGCCATCGTATCGCGCGAAATATCGTCACGCGACGTCTTCTACTCGGATCCTGATCTATACAGAACTGTACGATCGATCTACCAACTATGCTAATAGGCGCAGCTACGTGCAAGTTGCTACGAAGTCGCTCGACAGTCCAAACTTTATGGCGTCTATTCAGGTAGTTTTGTTCTTAATGCTGTTGTCAATAGCCGCGGTTGTTCATGGTTGTGTGGTTTCTGGGTAAATGGAACGGAAACGTTGGATAGATTCTGGTTGGGCCGGATGAGTTGTTTAGGTGAATCGAGTTTACATGTTCCGAGGAAAGTGAATGCAAACGGAAATATTTTCGTATTGGCGGATTGCGAATGTTTAGGGAAAATCAGGTTTTTGTATAATCATTATTTTATACCCTTGGAAATTGAATCGTACGAATATGAAGTAACGTGCAAGATAAATAGAGCTTTGTTTCATCCTTGAAATGCCGTAACGAATGCTGTACACGCCTTGGATATTTTGTATATTTTTGCAGATCATGTGCAATGCGCATTCGAATTTCTCATAAACGTAGAAACATTGGCAGTGGGTAAGCAAATAAAAGGATAACTTTGATAATATGCAATCGATCATAGAATTTTTCAATTCCTCCTTATGTTTCTTTCCTGTAGTCTTCAAAATTATCACATTTATCCTGTCAAATTAAACTGTATATCATTATTGTAAGTTATTTAACGCTACTAAACCTGAAAGCCAGAGACCAAGTTGGAGAAGAGTTTAAACTCTTCGCTGTCGCGACTGAGGCATATTAAAATTTCGACATTTCTTTTATCCGCCACTGTGCTTCGATTCAAAGCAACCCCGTTGCAAATATACGAAACAGAAGGCACAGAACTTTGCCGTATCCCCGATAAAAAGTTTGCTCTTGAAAGTAGCTGCGAAATGGTTTTAATAAACCTGAAAGCCAGAAACCCTGTTGTAGTCGAAGGAGAACCTTCTGCTGTCGCGACTAAGCTGCATTAACCTTTTTTTATCCGCTACGATATCTAAATTTAAGATGACCCTATAGATACGCAGAAGACGTAGAATTCTTTTGCCCCTGATAAAAATTCTACTCTTGTAAAATAACTAGAGAACAGTTCTAATAAACCTGAAAGCCGGAAACGCAGTCGGTGAAGAACCTAAACTCGAAACCCTTGGCTGTGGCGAATAAGGCGTCGTAACCATAACGCAGCCTCGAGTTCCAGCCGTCTGGCAGACGAGGCGCACAAGCTGAGCGTATCCGGCACGAACGTGCGCATAAGTGCACACCGGAATGCCCGACGTAGCAGCGGTGCATACTTAGCGGTGCATACGCGCTGCACACGCATACACTCGGTCACGCGATCCTGTATGCGCATACACTGTCTCTCAAAAGTATACGGACGCTTGGTTACGTTTGACAGAATGTGATGTAAAATCGTAGGTAGGTAGGAGCAGCTGAGTTTTATTATTTTGTTGTTGTTACGTTATGGTTGCATGAGTATAGGTGTGTACGCATGTGTCGTCTCTGAATTGGAGATGCAATTTAAGAAATTGTGAAAGAACGAGTTGAAGATGTGAGATCTCGTCTTAAGTTTGAGAGAATGTGACTTGAATCGGGGATTCGAGCGACCGTGCAACAATCATCTTGTTGTTTATTCGTTGTTGATGTACTTTGTATATTTTTCAGAGTGATTTTAAAGCGAAAAACACGCCAAGNGGGTAGGAGCAGCTGAGTTTTATTATTTTGTTGTTGTTACGTTATGGTTGCATGAGTATAGGTGTGTACGCATATGTCGTCTCTGAATTGGAGATGCAATTTAAGAAATTGTGAAAGAACGAGTTGAAGATGTGAGATCTCGTCTTAAGTTTGAGAGAATGTGACTTGAATCGGGGATTCGAGCGACCGTGCAACAATCGTCTTGTTGTTTATTCGTTGTTGATGTACTTTGTATATTTTGCAGAGTGATTTTAAAGCGAAAAACACGCCAAGTAACATCGTTTAGGTTTGATATAGGAAATACAACGTGAGTTCTAGAAAAGAGTAACTGCGACGATCGTAGTACAGGACGCTTGGTTACGTTTGACAGAATGTGACGTAAAATCGTAGGTGGGTAGGAGCAGCTGAGTTTTATTATTTTGTTGTTGTTACGTTATGGTTGCATGAGTATAGGTGTGTACGCATATGTCGTCTCTGAATTGGAGATGCAATTTAAGAAATTGTGAAAGAACGAGTTGAAGATGTGAGATCTCGTCTTAAGTTTGAGAGAATGTGACTTGAATCGCGGATACGAGCAACCACGCAACCATTTTGTTGTTTATTCGTTGTTGATGTACTTTGTATATGTCGCAGAGTGTTTCTAGAGCGAAAAATGTTACATAGAATGGGCTTAAAAGGTAAGTTAAACGCGCCAAGTAACATCGTTTAGGTTTGATAGAGAAAATACAACGTGAGTTCTAGAAAAGAGTAACTGCGACGATCGTAGTACAGGGCGCCTCTAAATTGGAGATACAATAGAGAAAGGGATGAAGAAAATCAATTTTTCACTGAGAATTTGATCCACATTGTTGATATAAATATATTACAATGATTTTGTTATTTAATCGTTATTATGAAAGTAACCTTTATCTCGAGAGGCCGCAATGTGAAAATTGTTAGATCGCCAATTTCTGAAACGTAACAATTTCTTCGCTCGTGAATCTCCTATTTTCTAATATCTTAAATCTCACATTGATTTATCAATATTTTTCCAAATTTCTAAAGACCTTCGCTAACCCGATTAACAGGCTAATTTACAATCTCTAAATCCATTTATATGCACATAGAGTTACAAATTGGACAAACCTGTAGATATTAGGTTATCCGAAAAGTTTCTTTCGTTTCATAAGGCGATAATAGATGAACAATAATTTCTGTTTTATATTATTTTATAAAATTAGATGTGATCCATTTCGTTCTATTTCTATTATTACATAATTCAATAAACTAATATAAAACAAAAAACATTGTGCGTCTATTATTTCCTTATAAAACGAAAGAAACATTTCGGGCAAACTAATACTTACGAGTAACAGTGCGTATACATGTCAGAGACACTCTGAGTGCTGTCAGAGCTAAAGAGAAAGAGAGAGAGAGAGATAGAGAGAGAGAGAGAGAGAGAGAGAGAGAGAAAGAGAGAGAACAGTCAGGAGCGGGTTCCGCTGGTGCGTGCGGGCATGTGCAAGCGCAAGGTCGTGTCGGGGTTGGGAATTCGGACTGCCAAGGGTTCCCACCCCTTCGTATTGCACTAGAATTCTGACACTACTACCTGGACGACCGACTGCTGCTAGACGAAGATGGAGAACAACAGAGAAAAGAGTGGGAGGCAGATAGAGAAGGGCCACACCGTCTCGTTTCCTTTCCGAAGCGTATCCTTCGGGAATACGTACCGGGTGAACCCACAGGATTCCATGCATCGGGTTGGTTCGCAAACCTGTTTTAGAGGGGGAATTTGACACGTTCCCTGCTAATCGGATTTTCACGAGCCATACGTTATCATGGTAATAATTTTCGTGTAAAATTAGTAACACTGATTTTTACGCGTTTTATTTACCAATTATTGTGAAATTATAAGTGTAAATAATATTTATGACTTTTACAGTTGTCCTTCTATCGTATTTGCATACTATGTGTGCGTTATCGACCAGCGATTTTAAGTTATCTTTCATCTTTTCTACATTTTCGTTTAAATTTAAATTTTGCTTAGAAAAATTAAGGTAACGCGTTGCGATGAAAGCTATTGGACGATAGAAACTTGGAAGAATATTCAAGAATTTTGGGCGATTGTTTAAAAAACGAAGAACCTAAAGAAAGGTCGCATGGATGTAGAGGATTCAGTATGCGGTCGACGCCAGTAAAAATAAAATTGCAAACGAAGGATTATGAATTATTGCGTGAAATCGGTTTCTGCGTTGTGAAAATTTCTGTTTTATTTAAAAGTTTCCGCGATATTACGTATGTTTATATTATATATGTGAGTGTATAATTTTTTGAACTACGAATTTCATCAAATTTTATTTAATCAGATTAGTTATTAAAGTACTACATGTTCATTAAAGTACATACGCTGTAAGCTAAAGTACCATTGGAAATTATACGAGGAACAATATAATTCGTTATGTTTCATTTAATTTTCTGATAGTTAATGTTAATTCGGATCAATAACTTTAATATCGTACAATGTATAAATATTCTCAAAACATGTCAAATAAACATTTTATTTTAATCGTTTAAAAAATATACCAATTAGTATGGGAACCATCAAAAAGTTATGATCATGCTCTTCTAAGTGACGATCGAAATAATCGATAGTGTCTGGACTGAGATCAGTATAAAATATTACAAATAATATAATTGTAAAGTATTAATTATAAATTAGATTACAAATGACTAGTTTTAATACTGTTAACCCTTAACGTGTTTTTCTATTACATAACAATTATTCTGTACGTTATTATTATATAACAATGTTGGTCGAAAAATCGTATACTTACACGTCGTTTCGTTTATACGTCATTTCCGTTTATAACTGGCGTACGATGAACGTGTCGAGATTGTACAATACGTCATTACATACATTTGCAAGATTATGAGTTGCGAAATGGATAGTAATAGAAGCCTAATAATAAGATTGGCTAAGTTTAATGATAAAAGAATATGAAACACGTAACATAATCAATAAAACATATTACATCATAGCGGGGAATATAGTTTGAAAATATAATTTTTCATTATAAACTTTGATTCGTTTTTAAATCATTAGACTCTGCGTATGACTGTGCAATATAGTGATAAGTATTTGTCAAATTATATCTTTCTATATCGATTTATATAATTTCGCGAAAAGTGAATAAAATTTGTTTCAGCTTGTATAACATTTTGTAAAAAGCTACGAAGAATATTTATTTCGTCCTTAGGGCAATTTTAACAACGTTGTTTCGATATTCGATTGAATCAATGATTAAAACGTTAGGAATGAATTTCTGTAACCGTAAAAAATTCCCCAATGGGATTGTCAGCAAGAGCCGTAAACCAGTCCTTTTTTCATTGGTAGAAAGATAATTCAGGAAGGAAGAAGAATCTTTTGATGAACAGAAATGCCGGGAAAGGATTGAAGTTCCTTTTCCAAGTGGATGAAGTACGTAGTTGGAGTGATAATTGACCGGGCGATGATGAAACTGGCTGACTCGCGATCTTCCTAGAGGTAGCTAATATTTACGTTGAACTAACAGGAAAAGGAAGTTGTTCGTGAGGTAGGAAAAAGCTTCTTTTAATGCGAAATAGCTACTCGTTCTTTCAAAATAACGGCTGAACGAGTCCCTAGTAGAAAATTAGTAAACACATAATTAAGAGTTCATTATACAATATTGTACAAAATCTTTTTCTAAATAATTCCAGAAACGGAAAGAGTTTCTATAAAGAGTTTAAAACATCTTCAGAATTGATTAAATTAACGTAGCGATATTTCTTAGAATAATTAATAATTATATTATAATTTTTCTTTCGATAATTTTTTACTAGAAAAATACTACGATAGAAAGGAAAAATATGTCTTGATTCTAAAGTTTCTTGAAAATTCTCGAAACTGGTGAAAAGCATCGCTATCGAATATGAAAAAAAAATTAAATAATTTTATTAAGAATAATCGTTTTCAATCATCTAAATGTATTTTCTTTATTATACCATTGTAGCCTGTATACCGTAAATAAATAAAAATTACGTAGAGGTTAAAGAGGACCAGTTGCGCGATAATTTCGCAACGATCACCCGTTATACAGGCAGACCGATCTGTTCGCGTAATATTATAGTTCGGTGAACAGTAATCTGGGTTACGCCCTCCGCTCGATTCATAAGAACCGCGCGTTAAAGTAGGAGAGAACGTGATTTCTCTCGTACCTTCGTTCTTTCTCCCTCCCCCTGTCGCCCTTCTCTTTTCTAGCGACACCCTTTTCCTCTCTTTTCCTTTTTCATGCTTTCTCCAAACGCTCTCTTTCTTTTAACCCCTTTCCCAATCTCTGTTTCTAATACTTTAGTTCTTTTCTTCTTTTTCTGTGTTTCCCTGCTCCTCTTTTCACTTTCACCCTTTTCTTTTCTTTTTATCCTTTTTACCTTTTATCTGCTCTTTTAATTAGTACACTCGCAATTTTATCTTACGTTGTCTTCATCTCCAATAACCACCTTCTTTTCTTCAAGATACTGTAAACGTTGAAGTTGCGAAGTCTACAGAAAACAATTGGCATTGATACTAATCTTCAAGTATAGAACTACTGTTGATAGTTTTACTGCTAATTATTATTTACTGGTTTTTACTAGTTTTTCAGTTTAATCAGGCTGTAGGTGTGTAAGAGAAGGTGTTGACTGTTTAACCATTTAACACCGAATGTTGCACTGCTTTTCAAAATCACATTGGATCAATTTCAAAAAACACTTATTTTCAAAATTCGTCAAACTTTGTCCCTGATTAATGTCCTTAATCTTTCTTGGTCAGGCTCCTTTGGCAAAACAGAGAATAATTTGTAGATCGGATTAATATTCCTATTAAATCTTTGATCTGAAAATAACAAAACACCTATGTATAATATATAAATAAATTTTACATCTGTTAGACAATTTGGATTTAACGTGCCGCGAGTTGAACTGTTAAACAGAGAATTTACCCAATATACCATTTTTTTTTTCTTTCCATTTTTCTCCTACAATTAATATTAAAATTTCTATCGATACTTATTTCCCATTTCTATTGAAAAACACTGTGAATACTTTTAATATTCCGTCATATTCGTATTTGTATCATCCTGAATGATAGAACAATTAACGTCCTAAGAGAGAATGGCGAGAAGAAAATTGAAGGAAATGGTCCAAACTTGTTGCATGCCATCCGGACGCTTCTTTCACTCTCACACCCTTATCTTCTCATTTCTCTTACATTTCTTCACGGATATTTCTTGGTCTCGTCATACTAACCAGGAATTTCCAAATGGATCTTCATTTTTTAGATGGCCATTTTTCTCACGTCCATTTCCACGCGTCTTTTTGTTCCTACGTTGCAAGATCCGGCTATGGCGAATGGCTGCTTTGCATTTATACGTCTACTTCCTCGAGAAGCGAATTTTTTATCCTACTACGTTCTATTTTGCTCTACTCTACTTTTTTCTTCTTCTTCGTAATCTCGCCGCGTTCTACTTTCTCGCGTTAATTCTGGATTTACGAGCGTTCGTGCGTCGTGTTGCAAATAGTTGCGAATATTCCGATTCTTTCATCTCGATGCAATATCGATCTTGCGAAACTTGTGATTCGCTGACTGAAGGATTCTCGATAACGTTAGTTACATTTATTTCCATATAAAATATCTGAGATTTGTAGCGTTAAATGGAAGATCGAGTAAAAATTGTTGTATAAAGTATGAGATCTTTTTAATTTTCTTACCGACAAAAACGTCATTAAATACCATTTCTAATTGATTCTTTACACCCGCACCGATCGTAAAAATGGGTTAATAGGTTATTCGCTAATAATAAATTACTAGTAAGTTAGAATCGGTTGAAATTATAGGTCTTGAATCTTATAATATCTTTTAAAAGATTGCCATGTTATTGAATATATTAAATATAAATTGTATGGATGATTAAAGAGTGATATATCGTCGGGATATTACCAGCTGTATTTATATATTGTTCTACCTTTCATAAGTGATCGTATACTTTCTCTAGCTATAATTACTATTATACTAATTGCTATAATTACCTCACATGTTACTAAATAAATAAACATCTTATTATAATAGGAAGATATGATTTATTTCAATAGAAACAAGTTCTTTTGTAACGTTAGATCATGCATTTTAATTACAATTATTATTTTAATAATATGTGCCTACTATTATTTTAGTAATTTATGTATAATTACTTCGTACAATAGCAAATAGAAAAATAATCATGCTGTTATACGAAGATACGATTTGTTTTAATAAAACAAGTCCTTCTGTAAGTTTAGTTTAGGTGCAGAAACTATCATGAATGACCGAACGTTTTTTTTTTTTACTTGCAGGGCTGAGACTCGCAGAGGACCAGAGGAGTTTATTGAATAAATCAAGGTCAAGCGAATGAAAGAGCGACGAGGAGGGCCGAGGCATCGGCCGGGATTCTGTCGTGGCGCAGAAAAATCAAATTAAACAGCCGCTTTTAAGTCGAATTAAAACGAATGCGCTTAATTAAAGCGGCCTGTGCCGCTCAACTAAAGGAGTTTTATTGACGGCGACCGAGTCTCCTTTGTCGGTGCCACCGTGTACCCTTTCATTATTACGTTAAAAGATGCCCGCGACTTTTTGGTTTTGCAGCAAATAACGCTCTATTTTTCTCTCCGTTAAAGACAGCCTGGTTTTTTTCCGACTTTTCAACCCGACTTCTCTGTTTTTCAATGTTTCCTTTCTTTGTGATTTCGAGACGCGTTTCAGGATCCACCTTCTTCGTAGCCGTGTTTTTTGCCCCTTTCATTCTTACGGCTACGTGAATCGGAGATTTTTTGGAAGCGGCAAGATGGTGAAAAAGAAACGAGCGTGTGAAATTAATTTACTGTCTTTATTGCTTCTCTTTGTTAATTGGATTAGAGTAAAAAAAGCGATAGCCCTTTAACATATTTGCCGGCGTTCGCGTATACGTTACGTCTGTGTAGTTTTATGGAAATTCATATTTTCAGAGACCCAATGAAAAATCTGGAATCTAATGGTAGGTAGGACGTTATTTCATCCGCTGAATGTTATACAAGCAGCTACTGTATCTTCGTTATTTTCTATATTTTCACTTGTCATTTGCATTTTCCAATTTTTCATCTCCTATAAACGCGTCAAAATCAGCCATACGCGGCAGTTATTGAACGAGAAGCTCGTAACGAAGATGAAGAAGAAACGTTTTTACTATCGTAATGCATAAAAATCCGCGGTCCGCTGATGTCGAAGCAAAAATTTAAATAACGTAACTAGCACAATTTGTGCATTCTAATTTTCGATATAGTGCAGCGCAGTTTCTGAACGATTTATTTTAAATTCTACCTTATTTTATTACACTACCAAAGGGTTAGATGATAAAATAATTCGTTTCATCGTGGCTGTAACGATGCTCGTGGCCCATGGTTTATCGGTCAGAAAAATGTGCAGACCCGTGACAAAAGGAGTCATAACGGAACCGCGTTCGCAAGCCAAAGACGAGCACGTTAACGGTGTCTGAGGTTTCACCGCGCTAAATACACACTTTTTCCCTCTCACTCGTCGCGTTAACGTCGAACCAACCGCGGACGACGACTCTTTTTCTTTTCTCTTACTCGACGATGCTGTCTGCCGTGAAAAGAAGCAGCTACTCCATCGTAGGGATAAAGACGAGAAAGCAAAGAAAAAGCCACGGTTCTCGTTGCAGAGAAAATCGGAAGAGGATCGACGTAGAAGATGAATAGAAGGCGAGAAGCAGAGGTTCTCCCTTGAAACAGGGGGACAATCTTCCCCTGTTCATTGTGAGAATTTCTAATTGTTCGCCAATGTTCCGGATATGGTAAGGGAATTTTTCTCTGGGAAAATGGTACGTGGGATTATCTGTTACCATATGGCGTATGGATTATCGAGAAATTATAATTTTTTTAAGAAATTTAACAGTTGAAGAGCAATGCCTAAGTGTCTGGCGTTTTTATTGTGGTTGGCAACAAAGTGATTGCGGATTTTGTCATTAGGTGGTATTGACAAAACCCGCAATCACTTAGTTGCCAACCGAATAGAAATGAAATTATGTAAATCATTGGCGATATTATGTAATGTTATAGGTTTGATAATAATAGCATCATATTAGCATCATTATAATAGCATCATTAGTAATATTAATAGCTTTTAGTAATAGGATTATGTATTTTAACAGTATAATTAATATTAAAAGTAGGGTAAGGGGATTTTTCTTTCGGTACGGTGGATGCGACTTTTTGTTAGAAAATTGTGTACGAATCATGAAAAAATTACAAGTTTTTTAGGAAATTGGATGATTTAAACGTAACGTACAAATCATTCTTTTAGAAATGAAATTATGTAATTATTAGTAATTGTGTAATTATTGCAGGTAATCGTGTAATTATTAGTAATTATTAGTAATTACATAATTACGCAGGTAATTCCGTAATTAGTAGCGTCATATCATAATGATATTTCAATGATGTACTATTAAAACGATGCCTGTATGTTAAAGAAAAACTAAATATTAGGAAAAACATAAGAAGCCACTTCTCAATTTGTTTATTTCCTTTCATCTCCCTTTTCTTTCTTGCTACTCCTAAAAGATACTGAGAAGTCACAAGCTTCAAACTTTCATCTTATGAAAATCTCTGAAATCAGCGAACTTTGAAAATCGATAGTTGCCGAGCGAAAAATCCTAACGGTATGTAAAAGTTACGATTGCGAAAATTCCATTTAAGTTACGTATTTCAACTCATACAGGTCTCTTTAGTTTCACAGCAAATGAAAATTATATTTCACTGTTAGAAATGTAAAAAACCATATCACAAATGACAGTACTAAACTGCTTACAACTAAACTACTTGCAACTAAATTGGCTTACATCGCCATGATCCTCATCCAGCCAATTATCATAAACAAAAAACGGTGATAATTTCCCACAGATGCAAGCAACAAATGACTAACAAAAAAAAAAATAAAAAAATGAAAAATAAAAAGAAAAAGAAACTTTGAGTCGGACACAGAACGAGCGCAAACGAGGGAAGAACAATTCTCGCGCCCTTCGTGTGCGGCGAGGTCCGTCCTGCTCGTTTCTTCCTCCTCCGGCTCTTCTTTGCTCGTTTTCTCGCGGCGTCGTCGTCGTCGTCGTCCTTTCTTCCCATTCCATCGTCCTCTTTCTCTTCTCTGCCGGCCGTGATCTCACGAGATTTATTAACACGCGTCGCGCCTCGCGGGGATACGCCGCGCGTTGCGAATTACGGATGGAGCTCGGTCGCGCGCGTTCACGCGCATCACACCGCTCGCCTATATACTTACTTATGTACTTCGCCAGTATTATTTGCACACAATGCGACTTATGAAAAATATCTGTATTAAAGAACCGCGTTTTCGACGTGGACGTCTCATTGTTCAGCGTGGGACGAAGTTAAATCACAGACCAGCAAGCTTTCTTCTTCGATAATGGTCGGGGGGAGGATGAGGTGGAGGGTGGGGGGATATATAGAGAATTTTTGGTAGATTCGCGTGTTCGCGTTAAAGCAACTTTCTCACATCAAATTTGGTCCAGTCAAATTTTAATTTCCTTTTTTTTAGTTCTCCATGTATTTTTAAAGGCATCGATGAATTGATCATTTACGAGATTTATCAAACAGATAGACCGTCGTAACTATGGTAAAACTCTGTTTATCTGAATTTGTAGTGGAGCAAACAGTTTAGGTGTAGATATAATGGAAGTTCGTATACAGCAGCAGTTCGCTAAATTTCTCCCTGCTACCCATTATTTTTCGTTCATACAGGTAATAGGAGTTGGCGCTCGGTTAGTGGGTCAGTGAATTCAACCAGCAAAAGTTCAGTTAATCGGGCATTCACTAAAATTTCCCTCCAATAAATCCAGTTCCACTGTATTGAATAATTAGCGCGAGCTTTGGCGAGCGAAATAGGAAAATCCAATGAAAATTGCATTTAACGAGGAAGTCAATAATCGTATATCGTAACTAAACTGCGGATTTTTATGCATTTACAGGAAATTTGAAAGTGCAAAATTGCGCAGAATGCACGTGATGTGAAAAAGTATGTAAAATATCCAAAGCAAAATGCTTCGTGCGATACTTGGGAAAAATTTCGATCTTTTATTGGAGAATAAATAATAATAATAAGCACAGTGTAAAATTTCAGTATGAACAAAAATATAATCGTCAATGAACATTAGTCAGTTGTTTTTTCGCTCTTACCTGTGTCATCTATCTAAATGAACGCAACATTGAGTTTTCTTTAGAATTTTCTTTACGATTAAAAAATGGCACGCAAATGGTTCTTTTACAGATACATTTTCCTTTTTCATGGATTTGCACTTCGTTAACGCATAAATTTTCTTCTCCTCCGGGAAAGCTCGTCTCTTGGCACTTGCAGTGTTTTCTACGAACACTGTTCGACGTTTCAGCGAGACAAATTTTCTATTTCTTTGAATCATTTTTCTCAAAGATAAGAATCTACGTAAACAATCCGCAATGTAATCGTAACAGATTCTGATTTAAAATTATAGTTAGCTAGAAACGGTAAAGAAACTCTGACGATTCGCGAGTCAAGCTCGATAAATTCACGAATCATGGGAAACGACCAATTCTCAGCATCCGGTGACTTCCAATTACGTCGCATTGTGTTCGGCAATCCTCTATGTTCCCGCTTCCGTACGTCAAAGAAGCAGAGGAAAGAAGAAAAAAAAATAGGAAAGAAAAGAAAAGAGAAAGAGAAAAAAGAGTGGATCGTGGTATTAGAAGGCTGACAATGAAGAGAGGGGCCAGGCGTTGTGTCTGTGTGCGTGTGTGCGACTGGAAGTGGGCTAACTTTTGATGCGTTTCTAAATAAGGGTTCGACATACCTTGTGACACATGTCACTCACGCGGGAATCTGCGAATCATCCCGGGACGGGTTTAAAGACAATTCCCTGAGTTTCTCACGCGGAAAAAACTTCACTTGATCTTGTCTTCTTTTTTTTTTCTTCCATTTTTTTCCGTTAAAAACTTGTTATTTCATTATACAGGTTGTTTCACGGTTTAACAGCCAAACTTTGTACGTGCATTTTACAGCTATAATGAAGCAAAAACGTTTACGAACACGAATATAGATGGTTTAAAGCTTCGTTAGAAAGTTGCAATAAAAATATGAGATACGAGGGGAACAATAAAAAAAGAAATAAAAGACGATACTTTAAGAAAAGGCAATTACGAAACGTTTCAAAATGTTCACTGTTCCTGTGATACTAATAGCGATCAAAGATTAAATTTGTTACCCTGAGAAGCTCATTTTGATTTCGTTTTATCCGAACGAAACGACCTAATACTCGTCTGATATATCTTTCTTTTTTAATTTTATCCGAACATAAAGGTACAAAGTATTCCTTTGGTGTTCTTATGGTTGTTACTTTTATTACAACTTTTTAACACAGCCTTCGGCGAGTCACCTATTTTTATATGACATTTTTCTCTTGATTATATATATTTACACCTGAACACAATGGGATCGTTAATCACGTGAAATTATAATCATATTTTTCATGATTTAAACAAGGTGAATGCACTTTTTAATTTGTTAATTCTATATTTATATTCCTTTCGTTCGGTTTGCTTCAGTATTTTGTGAATTTATAATTCGTGAATTTTCAACGTATATATGAATATTTGTCAATTGAATTTATCAATTTAATAACTTTCTTACCTTAAATTTTAAATTCTAAGTATACTAAATATACTTTCTTATTCGGTATATCCGTGATATAATTAATCTAACTCGACTAAAATAATAATGTGATAACGTATCATCGTTTGTAATAATCTAGTCTGCACGTAACAACCGTTAATGGCCCCAAACGAGAAGCACCTCTTGAAATGGCGTCATAAATCGCTGCATCCCTCGCGGAACCCTCGATGGCGACAAATAAATACGCGTAAAACGGGGAGACCAGTCCCTTCTAGTTGTTATACAAACATAAAGGGCGGCTGGAAAACCGATTCATCAAGAGGAAAACGGAAGTTATCATTAGCCCCGAGTTTCCTGCCGTGAAAATTGTCCTTCTCTTAAATTTTAAGAAACGACTCGAGAACCATAAACGCTCTGATTCTGAGTAATTTAAGAACATTCAAGCCATAGAGTCTTGTTGAGGTTGAGCTTGACTGATTGAAGAACGAGTAGATGAATTTGTAATAGAAAAGTATATTGAAATAATTAAAGGTATAAGTATAAGTTCATGCTGATTCAGATCCTTACTCTCTTAGTGTTACTAGACAATGGAATGATAAGGAGCACGTTCAAGTATTTATAGCAAAAGGACATTACCAAAAAAGTTAACCTTATAGCTTTGGTTAGAGACTACAGGAACATAAATAGAAATCTGTTTATTAGTTCCTTTGTTCCTAGACATTGCAACCCAAAACATAATGTATACTCAAGGGTACAATAATATGAACCTCTTCTTATTTACAATATTTCTGAGTAATAGCAGTGTGCAGGTCACGGATATATATAAATAAAGATGTAGAGTTTTTCTTGAAGTAACAAGTCCGAACGAAAACAAAAACACGCTATCCAGGATAGAATTTGACCAAATCAAAAAGAACGTTTGTACAAAGAATTAAGCTTAGTATTTAATACAAAACATTTTGCTATAAGATATACAGTAAAGATATTGATATATTTATGGAAAATTGAAATATTCTCACACAATGCCTACGAATAGATAAATAAAATATCTAAAATGAATTTATTTGCTATAATATGTAGCCTAAGAAAAAAAAAGCAAATCCATGTTCCTTATGTCGTATTTGTAAAAATATAAATTTGCATAATACACGATATGACAGTCACGATATGAGAGGATAGTAAAAGGAAGGTATAATGGAAAATACAGAGAAATAAGAGAAGAAAACAGAGCAGAGCATCCGAGGTATATGAGATATAACAAGGATCGATAGACGATAGCGAAATTTAGATGTAACGAGGAAAGAATTAAGAAACTCTGACTAAAAGCAGAGAAGAAGACATTATGATGAAACACATTATGCGGACAAGGGGAAGAAACGATAGAATTGCAGAATGCAGAGAAGCTGAAAGAGAAAGAGGATTAACCAGAAGGATAATTGTGCAGAGACAAGAGCAAGGAAGAAAGTAAATATAGAAAATAGTAAAAAGAAAAAGGCAGTAGGCTGAATAGGTTTCGTGAGTATTTTAAGCATTCTAGGTATTGTAATTATTTTTAAAGTATTTCAGTGATATATTTATGTGTATGTACATTGATTTTGTACGCGAAATCATGTGCCAATCCCCTTTTCAAGATCGAATAGGCAGGAAGATAAAATCTATCTATCTATAAATTTGCATAAAGATATGCAATTTAAGTGTAACTAATTAACTAGAAGTATTTGCTACAGAACTATAATATGATATCTACGTGATACAAAGTTTATAAAGTAAAGAAATTACAATGATGTATTGTACACTGTAATAGAATATTGCAATAGTATATTGATTTTATTAGGATCGATAGGGAGCATTGCCTCCTTTAGCGATTTCCTGAAGAACCTTTTGATCTTCCATGGAGCATCGTTGCACTTTTTTGTGTCAAGTTTGAGACCACGATCGTGCTTATCTTTTATCTTAATACACTGAAAGTAACGGTATCGTGATAGATTGCAGTGTTTATTTAAATTTACGCTCTTGTCGTGTAGAAGCTTGCAGTCTATGCAGTTCTTGGTTGTTAGCCTTTGTTTAGCTCGAACGTTATACAAAAATTACTTAGAGTTAGTCGAAATAATTATGAATCGCAATGGATCGAAGTTTCTTATTTATTCGTTGCGGAAATATGTTAAAAAAATATTCTTTAATCATTATTTGTACGAGTAAACGTTAAAACGTTTCTTCGCCTCTGTATCTGTGTTTAATGAAATTTAGTTAATTTTAAAAATTGACTTTGTTTATGAGCTTTGCAATCTATGTAGTTCTTGGTTGTTAGCCTTTGTTTAGCTCGAACGTTATACAAAAATTACTTAGAGTTAGTCAAAATAATTATGAATCGCAATGGATCGAAGTTTCTTATTTATTCGTTGCGGAAATATGTTAAATAAAATATTCTTTAATCTTTATTTGTACGAATAACATTAAAACGTTTCTTCGCATCTTAATGAAATTTAGTTGATTTTAAAAATTGACTTTGATTTGAAATTTGTTTATGAGCTATACACAGCTTCCTTTGTCGCGCGAAATTTTATTCAAAACCTGCCTTTATACTCTACGTTAGGTAAAATTTCTTTAGTCCTTTCTTTCGAAACAAAACACACCGATTTATTATTTCTCCTCGCCATTATATCATAGATCAGCGATTTTCAGTCTTTCTCATCCCACGGAACTAAACAAATTATTGCTAATATTCTACCAAAATAATATATAAACTGGAAATAAAATATTTAGTAATATTCCGCACCACATACAAATATATTTTTTACATTTGATTCGAGACAGGGCATTCACATCGGACGACTATCGTTGCTTTGGCTGTTCTAATTTTTTAATTTGAAAAATCTAAGGAAGAAGAGATCGGTGCATCTGAATAAATGCAAGATACAAGTAATTAAGCAATGCAATTAGTAATGCAAATAAATGTTTTAAAAATTCCCGTGGCACCGGCATCAAACGTCTCTAAAAGAAAGATAAAAGCCCTACCGGAAGTAGCAGCCTCTAGCTTGACCTTCCGATTACTATCACCAAGAGAAACAGTCATATTTCGTTCCATCCCATGGGAAACCGACAAAACCGCCGAGCGAACAGATGATATCGGTAATCTGGAACAGACCTCGCGTTTCGTTTTGCTGTCGATCGATTTCCAAACGCCTGATAGTTTGTCGAATGATCTGGCCTTTTCCACGGAGGAACTTTAGTGCTCCTGCTATTGTATTTGGTTTGTATTTATTATTATTGTATTTATTGTTTTTGGACAAGGCGTCGAGTCTAAATGTTTCAACAATTCCTGTTCTTCCGGCTCCATTATAGTAAAATCGAGAGATCTGTCCATCTTTTTGACTAGTTCAATATCTTCTTTGTGGTCTTCATCCTCGGTTATCGACCATAACCGACAACGATCCATATCCGATCGAATAAGAGTAAACATAGACGGCGTAGATGACATACTCGCTGCATTTTTCTTGTTGCCGCCGTCATCATCACCGCTGTTAGGTTCCTCGTTCCCATCATCGTCCACTTGTATATCATTCTTCTCGGTGTTTACAGACACAGCTTCCGATTCGTTTCCAATTGCCTTGCAGCCGAATCAATTTCACGCGTTCCTTTTCTCCGATGCAGACAAAATCTTTGGAAGTCAGAGCAGCGGGCTGGCAAGTTCTGCATCGTCTCTTTTGTTTCTTCAGGAACTTCCAGGTTTTCCAAGCAACGCTCCCAACGTTCTCCACGTACCCAATCTCTCCCTCCTCTTAGCGATCGGACGAGATTGTTGTTCTCTTCGGTATCTTCTTCGGTATCTTGTGGTTCCTGCTGCGACAGCACCGGCGCCAGCACCAGGGATCGTAATAATCCTATCCGAAATACTTTTCATTGGAGCTTGGTAGCTCCAATACACTTCATCAGTTGCGACGACAGAGACAGCGGCAGCTTCTACGGCCAATTGCAAGTTATTACATTCATCATCGTCGTATCGTCGAAGCGGCGATCTTTAGACCCGAGCTGGAAGCGGCGGATTCTTCGGATCTTCTCAACGCGTTTCCGAATCGAATCGATTCATTGCAATCGATTCGATGCTTTTTGAGATAACGAGGGCCGCTTTGGTCTCAACGATTCTACTTCTTGCGCGAACTCCACCTTCACCATCGGCGATCGAGAAAATCATCTTGCCTGTATCTTGATTCTGTGTCAGTGGTACCTGCTGTAACTGCTATTTGCACTTCTCGAGGCGCTACCAAGCGTGATATCGGTGACTTAAGAAAGCTTATGACCCGATAAGATCGCCGGTTGCGATAACTTCTGATCCGATAAAACCATCAGTTACGCGTAGTTTGCCCGACATCGCCGTCTTCGTCATCGAAAAGGACGATTGATCCTGGTTCAATCGATAGAGGATCTAGTCTAACGGTTGCAAATTTACGACTGAAGCCATTGTCGAGGTTGCTCTTAACCGGTCAGCTATAGAAGAAACGATTGAAGATAAGAACGTTGCCGTGGCAATAGAAGGTTAGTGGCAGCGTGGAAAAACGCGCTAATGCAATCGTTTCCGCTGTCGTTGTCGTCTTCGCGACTTTGCTCCGACACCGCGTGAACCAAAACGTCGGCAGTGTCGGTGCTTGTCTCCATCTGAAGCAGCGAAGTAGTAGCGGTAGCCGACTGATTCAAGTTCCGTAACTGCTTGATGCGTAGACTGGAAACAGACATGGACTCGTCGTGACAGCTGCCGCTGCCGCGCTGTAGCCACTGGTGTCGTTGCTGATGTCGGTATGTTGAGGACTGTCCGCGATGTTACAGGTTTCTAACAACTTGTTTAACGTCTCGTCGAATTGTCTTTGCGTGCGAGGATTCCACTGTAGCGATTTAACGTCGATAGATTTAAACGTTTGCTTAATATATAAAAACGTGTAACGTTCTCTTGTACATAGGTTTACCTGTTCTTTTTACATGGTTTGGGACTTCTCGTTGACTTTTTGGAAGATTCCAGGGTTTTTCTCCGAGTTTTTGATTTTTCTTTCTTCGTAAAGCACACTTACCAGGTTTGGAAGTGTTTCAATGTTAATAGATATTAGGAATTTTTATTATGATATGGATAAAACAAGATTTAATTTTCTAGAAACCACGAATGCTCCATCGTTTAAACGGTATAATCGTACCTTATTTATGTAGATACGGTATTTCTTTTAGGATTTACGACCACTTGATATTATTCTAAATTTTAGTAACATCAGGGTCATCGTGATTAACCAAACGATTAACATCTCAAAAATTATCTTCCTCATCCGCCGTAACAATTCTTTCTTTAGGTAAAGATTTTTCAGACAGATAATTGTACGACTGCGAATCTAATTTCTTGTGATAAGTCACGTTCAATCTGCCATTGTGGAGTTTGCAAGTATCGATTAAAAATAATCAGTAAACGACCAGTTCAACCAGCATTTCAAAATATGTGTGACGATATGTATCTTTATACACGTCGCGTCGTCCAAGTCATTGTGTTTCGCCGGCACGTATGAGCGCATCTTTGCTGTTTTCAAATTGCTAGATTCTCCTTGTAAAATGTTTTCTCGAAATTGGCACATCCCACTGTCTGCGAAGAGTATCGTTGCGTGGAACAACGGGACTGGACTGGAACTAAAACGTTTTATAGTCTTCGTTTCTCTGGACTAATCGTTCACGCGTCTGAGTATTTGAAAAATTGGATTTGGCCTGAAAAATGCCTCGACCAATCGAAGCTTTGAAGTCGAGCTTCTCACGCAATTTAGAAAAATCAGCCGGTTCGACTGAGATATTTGCGCGCGGAACTAAATAAATAACTAGAAATTATAAAATAAATCCAACAGATCTCTGTTGTATTTTTTCCATGATCACCTTCGGTAACCATCGTCGCTCGAAGCGTGAACCAAATGGTTGTAAATGCGTAAGAGAACATTGGCTGTGCCACGTGAGCCATTATTTCGCTCGAGACGATGGTTCATTGCGTTTCACGCGCGTCACATGGGTGGCGTGGGTCACCCGGTAGATCCTCGTTCTCATGTCGATACTGTTATCGGCTACTAAAAGATAATCAGCCGACTCGATGCGTCGTACTCGAGAGTGGGCGTGCGACCGGCTGCATCGTCGCGGAATTTATTCAGCTGTCCTCAATACCGATGGAATTCAGACTTCATCGACTGAATTGCACGTCGAACGATTTCTCGTTATAAATATCACCGATGTGCCGGTAAGTTCGTTTTAGAGTTAGTTGATTTTCCCGTGTTTTATGAGTACATAAACCTGCATGATTTTGCTGAAGGAATTGTCGAAACGAATTGAAGAGTACAGGAAAGAGATGATTAATGATCCATTCGAAATTGAAATTGATATTTTAGTATCGTGCGTTACAGCATGGAGAAAGCTATCAAACTGTATCGTGATAAAATCAAAGAACCGTAGAAGGATTAAAGAGCAAAGATTTTGAATTTAAAGCAGAATGATCAAAGTCAGGTTTTTTCCCAAATGGACAAGCGATTAAAGTATCAAACAGATTTCACTTTCTTACGAAATTACAAAGTATAGGATTGTCGGGTAGATCTTAAGCCATTTCCAGTATAAATTACATAAATTGTATTCCGATATCGTGCAATGGCAACGATTAAACCAGATATCTACCATTCTGTTCAATAATTCTCTGTTCAATAATTTCTCAGCAAAAGAAAATTCGAAAAAAAGAAGAAGACGAAACCACAATGGTTAAGATTTCTATCCGATAACACAATAATTTCTCACGTAGAATCTTACGGAATTTAATTTAAGGAAAATGGTACTTAACGAGCATTTAATGTTCTCAGAAAGCTTCAGAAATCTTAGAGAACATTTATACTTATTGTGGATAAAAGTCAATTCTTCCATATGATCCGCTTGTTAGCAACCTAACAACACTCTCGTAAGTTTATTAAACAATTTATACTAGTTGATGGTTCGATTTAATGGAATAAATTTCGTGTTGTTCGACAGAGTTTCCGGGCTCGTCTTCCAAACATATTTCGATATGACGAGGCAACGTTTGCGTTTTGTTAAACGTTGTCCAAGTGCGATTCGCAGTCGAGCGGACCGCCGTTTTACGTAATCGCGATTAAGCGCGTCCTTGCGGACGTATTTGTCCGGCTCGTCACGCGACACGCGCCATTGCTTCGAGAATTTTCAACGCGCGTCCCGCAGCGGCGCGCCGAGCGTAAAAAAAACCGGTTCCGGCGGCGGCTCGCCTCGAAAGTCCAAGCCACGCCGTGAAATATATCGCCGATTTGAGATTCCGGCCTTCCTCCCGTCTAGGAATATTAATTCCTCCTCTTTTATTCCCTTCTTCCGCCTGCTTCTTACCTTCCCTTTTTTTTCTCCCTTTATGCGTTTCATTCCTCTCGTTACGGAAGTCGGATTATCGGGAACTCGATGATGAAAATTAATAGTTATTGACTTTGCAAGATGAAAAGTTAATCATTGTGAATGAGACAGCGAACTATCGACCTCGTCAGATGAATAATTAACGCTAGGAGTATTGGAATTTCTACTTGCTTTTCTTAGAAATAATCTGACTTGTAGCTAAAAAAGTAGTCTACAAATTAATTTGAGGAAATGTGGCGTTGTCTTTAATATGCAGGTCTCCTCGATCTTTTGAAGCTGTAAAGTAGTAACCGGCTAGTTCAGCTATTGGCGAATATAGTATTTTTTTCAATATTTGATCGTTGATTACCTTTGCGTTAAGTTAATCGAATTTTAATTTCTAAAATTTTTCAATTACGTCACCGAGGTAGGTATATATGTATTCACTCAAAAGAAACAGCAGAGGAAGAAATATTTGAGGATTAAGAATTTAGGTATTTCTGTAGGAAATTGTAAGCAACTTGTGGAAATTAAAAAATATCCCAATAACTTCAACGATCCATCCGATACGTTTGAGATCGAGTAGGGTTCCCTTAGCTAACCGCTAAAAATTTCTTTTATTTTTCCTATCTGCAGCATTGTTTAATATCTATTTGCTACGTTATTCATTGATAGTACGTGAAATAACGATGTACGCGAATAACTTAGTGATTACGAGTACGATTACGTATAACAGATATTTATTAACTTATCAAAATTTCAGAACACGAGTTCGTCACACGTATAAAAAGTTTTCTAAGAAAGGATGATAAAGCTAAACTACGGGAAAACACTCGTAAAACACGCGTTATAATTCCAATCAGCTTCAAACACACTTTTACAAGACCTATCCGTTTCAACGTATGTATATAGATCTACACTGAAAGCTGCTTGCTTTACACGTTTTCTTCATTCGCTAAGCAGATTACAAGCAAAGTTTTGATGTTTTTTCTTTCATTGTAACTTGGTACGATAACATTAAGAAAACTGGCGGCTATTAATTGCGATAGTGTCTGTATGGAAACCTCGTGGCTCACTACAGTAAAGGGTGTTTGAAAATTTATGCAGGAATCTCGACCGCATTCCGTCAACATGGCGAGCGTAGAACGTGATCTAGTGGTTTCGTCTTGATTCTTCGATTCTTCGTACGATCGTGGTTAAACAAAATTAAAAATCTTCGTTTTTTTAATTAGAACGCGTTTTCAAAATAAACTCGTATACTTAACAGATTGGATATTTTATATTTAAATAAGTATTCTTAGGTGTAAACTCTTCGTGGTACAGATTTGAAGATATATTATAGATCAACACACTAGTAGTTGGTGTTCATTTTTAGAAAATTAATTTTAGATCGACGATTCTTACGATTATTAGATTACTTTTCCGGAAGATATATCATGCGACATTGTTCGATTTATCGCCCTGAGAATCGCTAAATTGCATTTTTAAGAGATATATTGCTTAGTTTGAGAGATATTTTAAAGACCAGATGCCTGATCTATGTTGGCCAATAAAATGGAAATTTAGTTTTTACACGTTTCGCTTAAACTGTGAAAACCTACGTATCTGAAAATATAAAACAGTTGCGAAGCTTTCCAGTTCTGTCGCCGTTATAAACGCATTTTCAACGTTTAACTTGCACACGTAAAATTTTATGAAATATTTCGCACCGTAGCAACGAATAAATTCAACGCACCATTAATATTTCACGCACTGAGAGCGAACAATATTGAGCGCAACGCGCGCACTGTAACTACAATAAATATCCATCGCGTCGTATTACCATACACGAACGACCGAATTTTTTCAGCCATAAAATAACCGGTAAAAGATGGGAGCTTAGCAAAAATTAAATCTACTGTAGGACATTGGTAACTCGAACCTCTATGACTCGAAAGCGAAGCTCTATAAGTCAAAATATAAACTTTCTCTATGTCGAATTATTTTCTCCACGTTTAAATGCGTTATTTTATTCGTCGAATTTAGAGAAGCTCAAGCTATGCAAATCAAAGTTCGCCTTTGTAAGTTAACGTGTGCCGTGCTCCCCCTTCTTTGCACGAAAACTATGTATATATTGTCTTTCGTCGCGTCTTTGCTCTTGCTGCTGATCAAACCAATCGCCTTTTGTCAGTCGAGTCAAAAGCGTAATCGTTTGATTTGTTACGCGCCTCTACGTCTTTGAATATTTATAGACCGGGAAACCTAATCCATCTATGAAGTCTCTGTAAGTTGAATTTTCGTTCGAAAGCTTCGATAGGTCGGAACCAATCCATAACTCGAAGATTTCAATTGAAATTCGAGTTATCGAGGTTCCATTGTATTAATTATATTATTTTCTGATATTACCACATGTTCGACAAATTTATATACAAGTCGTTCACAATCAGAATTTGGACTGATCAACAGCAATTTTTATGAAACTATCAGTTTCAAAATATAATTGAAGGATATAAATGTTAATCGGTGTATGTAAATTTTCCATTAAAAACCACTTGCGTCACGTGAATAAATTTTCCTTGTTAAAATTTCCAGTTTGCGGAAATAGGGTCCTCATATGAAATGTAATAATTAACCAAGATTATCAGGAAAAGGATTAATTTATCAGAATTTTATATTCATCTAAAATTAGGATTTCAAGAATTTGTGGAATCTATTTGCAGGAATTACAGAAATATAATAAATTGATGATATTTATGTCGACATTCATACAGTTTCTTTATTTAAATTCTACTGACAAACTTGCAACGAATTAAATAAACAATTTCGAGAATCTAAATCAGAAAGACGATTACAACGTTACAACAACGAAATACAATATTCGCATGAATACTAAGATTAACCAGAGCAGTGATCGAAAGATGCAACGGATATAGACGTGAAAAACAAAAGATCGCGAAAATAATATTGAACGTATGAGTTCAATATATCAAACGTATATAATTCGTTCGTATGAAATAACAATTATTTTCAATAATTTTCTAATGATTTTTCGTAAGTATAATACCAATAAAATTGAAATTGAGGATGCGGAACTATAATCAACAAATCGTAATAAAAATTGCAAAATTCGCGCATGAAATACTAGAAATTGTAACCAACATAAACGTCAAAGTTTTTTACACACTACGTATATACCTACAAAAATTCTTCAATTTGCAGCAAACACATGAAAAATTATTGCTAATACAAGCGTGAAATCGTTCCTTTCGCACACGTAACCAACCTTCGTTTCATCGATCACGCTTCCAATTACTCGAGATTAAAAATCACACGGCAAAAAGGAAAAAAAATGGATGAAATATACGGGGAGAAACGGTTTTAGGGGGATCGAGACGGAGTGAAGAAGGCGAGAAACGTTGCAGGGGGCGCGATCGATATCCCGACATCCTGGCCCACGCGTGAAATCAATGCCTGTTGGCGTCGCTGAGGGCCGGTCACCATATTGCGGCCGATGGAATCACGGATGAGCTTGGAAAAGATTCGATTATGTCTCTGTGATAGCATATATAATGACATAAGTGACTAAGTAATTATTAGACTGCGGAAATTTATGCAAACTTGTATTTTTATAAATATGATTAAAAAAAGATGGGTAGATACCTGGGTAGAAAGAAGCTTTGCTAAATATTAATTATACAGTGTAGATATTCGGAAAGGTATGATGAATATCGCAGATTTTATATATTTTTGTAGATCGTGCGCGTTCTTAGTATATTTGAACCTTTAAGTTTCGTATAAATGCATAAAAATTTGCAGTCTAGTAATTATAATCATTTATTTGTCAACTACAGTCCAGAAATTCTATCGTTTCTCTGCAACTATGAGAACAACGCACCTCTCACTTGTATCTTGTATTTTTATAAATAATTCAAAAAATGGTACCTGGGTAGAAAGAAGCTTTGCGTATTAAATATTAATTATACAGTGTAGATATTAGGAAAGCTACGATGAATATCGCAGATTTTATATATTTTTGTAGATCGTGCGCGTTCTTAGTATATTTGAACCTTTAACTTTCGTATAAATGCATAAAAATTTGCAGTCTAGTAATTATAATCATTTATTTGTCAACTATAGTCCAGAAATTCTATCGTTTCTCTGCAACTATGAGAACAACGCACCTCTCACTTGTATCTTGTATTTTTATAAATAATTCAAAAAATGGTACCTGGGTAGAAAGAAGCTTTGCGTATTAAATATTAATTATATAGTGTAGATATTAGGAAAGCTATGATGAATATCGCAGATTTTATATATTTTTGTAGATCGTGCGCGTTCTTAGTATATTTGAACCTTTAAGTTTCGTATAAATGCATAAAAATTTGCAGTCTAGTAATTATAATCATTTATTTGTCAACTACAGTCCAGAAATTCTATCGTTTCTCTGCAACTATGGGAACAACGCACCTCTCACTTCTTTTCAATATTTCAAAAAATGTTCATTCCAGGATAAAGAACGCTATTTATCTTCTATGATAAATTCGGATAAATGAAAATTCTAATATAGTACCATGTTAAATTCTCTTCTTTTTTTCGGATGTTTCAGCCATATTAAACGTAACAAAGTGGAGAATGGTACCTCGAAATTGCATTACACGTACAACTGCAAAAGAAACAGGACCGAAAGCTTCACGTAGAGGCGCAAGTTCGTAAATTCCCGCTTTATCGTAACAAGGCGGAAAAATGAATCGATGAATCGTCGTGGGCTCACGTATTTCGTCGTATCGGCTTCCACAAATCGCCGGGCGCGTCGTTCGATTGATAAAAGCAGGAACAGTTCCTTGGGCTGGTTTATTAAGATCGCGGTACGATATTTACGGGGTGACTCAAGGCGATCGAGGAGGCGTAATCGAGGCCTCGAAGACTCGTCGAACGCGTTACTTTCCGATAAGCTGGCGAACCGTTTCACGAGGTCGTGAATCTGTGATCATCGATAACCGGCTGATACGCTGTAATTTCTTTCCAGTTCTAATAATAACACGAAGTTGGTGCAGCCGAAATGTCGTTCTTTTAACGTCTCAAATTATCATGCTGATGCCACGCCTTAAATTTCATTCGATGCTCAATTTGTGTAAATCATGGTAATCATTCTTCAAGGGTGAATTTATTAAGCTCGAAGAATATATATATCTTTTTTATTTTTTTTCCATTTCTTTTCTGTACTTTTGTTATGTTTTTCCTTTTGGTAAATATTTTTTAACTTTTTATTGTATTTAAACGTGACGGATAATATTGAGAAATATTTTGGGAAAATATAAACCTATAAGTACCTGTACTATATGTTATAAGCGCTTTTCCATAATAATAAAATCTTAACCAATAGAACTATACCAATTATACCTACATGTTTTACTACCATATTTATTGTTGTTATATAGAAATAACATTTGACTGTTTTATGCTAACCGACAGTTTCTGAATAAATTATTGGAATTATAATATCGAATTATTTTCAATTCAAATTTACCAAATTACCGCATTAATATTCTGTAATATCGATGAATAATTCTTGTCCGAATCAACAAATGAAACGATTATTCTTCGATTATTGAAACGCCGGAGTAATAAAATGAAACTAATTGTCGTATTAAATAACAGTTTCAAGTAATTCTCATATTCGTTCACTCGATTACATGTCGTCGATTTTCTACTTTCTACTGTTTTTAACATTCGCGTGAACAATATCTTTATCTGGAGTCTTTACTTCAAAAAAATAAAAATGCTTCTAAATTTACATTTTTATTAAATTTTTCATTTTCGTTGTGAAATTTATTTATTAATCCAGTGCTTTATTATTGATATTTCCCCCACCCATTCATAAATGCATGAAAATCCGCAGCCTAATCATTGCGCAATAACTCGCAAAAGTATTCGTACAATTGTTCGAATTTTTTATGAACACATTATCTGTATTATACTAAACATTTTGAAATGTTATTAGCACTATAATGACATGCAATTATTAGGACTTTATTGGTAAAATGTTTGACGACTCTAAAAGTGTATACAAAAGTTACAAGATGTTTAGTACATGTAGTATAAATATATTTTGCAGAGATCGTAAAAATATTTGAACAGGCAATCATGCACGATATTAATAAGTATCGGTCTGTTCAGTGGAACGTCCTTAAACACCTGTTATATGCTGCAGGTGACAATCCCTACTGTATATACTAACATTACTTATTAGTATACTAATTTATTACTAAATACATGCTTACAGTAAATGCAAAAGCTCCTACACAATATTTTTATATCGCACTCAAATTTTGCCTATATAATGATAGTAGTTGCCTCTCATTATAGTGATAGGTAATCAAATTTCAGAATATTTTAACTAACGTTACAAGGTACGAATTTTTGCACGAATCGTACTATTTCAACTTATTCTAGTCGAATGTAACGTTTATTTAATCGTTTTTCGGTTTTGAAAAAATCGCCCACTTCGGACCGACACGACCGGGCCACGTAAGGATTTGGGAAAATTTCGTACCGGCTCGAGGAGACCGAAGACTTTTCTTGAAATAACTGCTTAATTAACGTGTACGATAAAATAATAAAATACACACGAAAAAGTTTTCTATGATAAGTGAACAAATACTTTTCGAGCCACTGTAGATATTTTTACGTATAGATACCCATTTCCATTCTTTTTTTTTAATTTAATTCTCCTATAAATTGAGAGTATTTAATGTCTTCACATTCTTCAACTTGTCTATCTAGTACTCTGATAAGTGACGTCGATTTGTTTCCAACCTTTCTCTTCATTACTCACTTCCGGTTTACCAGCATTTTCCTTGATCACAGTTAATCATCGCGGGGCTCTTTCATCGTAGCCAGCACCGACGCGAAAGAGGTCTCGAAATAACGTGTCGTGACCTCGATACGCTGAACGGCCTCCAGATTCGCTGGTTGGCTCGTGGCCCGATTTTCCTTCCGATATCTTTCCGCTGCACCCTCGAAAACCACCCCCGCGCTGTTGTTCGTTATACGTTCGTTGGGACGATGCTTTTATTCTGAATAATTCACGGACTTGAATTTTGTCGATGATTTTGAGCGCTTCTTAAGACGTAGGCTGGTTGTTAGGAATTTTCCCTAGGAGTTGGAAAGGCTCCAAAATTAATTGTCAATAAAGTTTTGGCTGAAACGGTTATGAATGAACTGCGAATGTTTATATATTTATGAGAAATTTGAAAATGCAATAACATGCAGAATGCATATAATGCATATAATGCATATAATTATCTAAAGTATCTATTAGAATATTTAAAAGACGAAACAAGTGTCTATTCGAGTTTTGGGATATTTCTTCAAAATGTGAATTTGGCAAACTGAGTTTTCATAAATATGCTCGATCTAATTATAAGATAAGAAGTAGTTATAGTATATTGAAATGATTCTAGAGTATATCGATTAATACTACTTATAGCACCCAGAGACTAAGAGGATGAAAAATTACTATGGATGAAAATGTAAAAATTTAATATACATGCTATGACTAAATGCATTAAGAAAGAGATTTATAATCACATTTCCATGGTGCAGTGGTTGACAGATCATTGCCATATTTTTTTATTTCTTGCCTTTCATTTCGCCAGTTATTTGATATCTGTTCTGTTCTACTTCTATAAGGATTCTATATAGATCTTATACCGGTTCAAAACTGTTGTTAAATTGGTTCTATACTCGTGTCGATATTACGATACTCGTTGTTTTCGATAAAACTTAATTTTCCGTTAGTAAAGGTTAGGGAGAAATATATTTATTTTCAGAAATGATGCGAATATTAAGGGTATTAGTAGTAGTGAATAAAATGAATTAAATGCACTAAAAAATGCTAGAAAAATATAATTGATATACTAAATGTATTGAAGAAGAGATTAAGTAGCTCACAGAATTATTTCTTTAAATTTAAAGCTTCGCGCGCCGAGTAATCGGAAAGAGTTTGCATTAAACGAAACTTTCTTCTCCAAAATCTTTTTTAAAATTGTTTTTCTATAAATTTTCAAGGAAAAATATTAAATAGGACACCTAATCCCTTTAACATCGGATTCTATGTAGTTACGAACGGTTTAATGGTTTAATTTCGCGTAGTCACGTCGCGATATGTCGGACATTAAAATCTTCTTCACAGAAAATTCGGAACAAGTGCCGGCGAAATGGATAAATGAAGCTTTCAGTGCTACAGATTTATATGCCGCCGGTGAAATATCATTAATGTGAAGTATGAAGCATGGACGTGCGTTTTTATAACGCTGGAAAGTATTTTGTCTGCTTTACCTTTGCACCTCGCTGTTTTTAATGAAATTTTCGAATTTGATATAAGCTATCACTTTTTAATAAATTCGACAATATATTAGCATCGTACGGGTGATAAATTAAGGTCGAGGAAATTTTCTTACATGTTGTAAAATATCTGAGAGGAGCGCTAAATTATATCGCTTTGATATTAAAAATTCTAAAAAATAATCCGAGAAATATAAAAAAGTCTAGAGAATAGTGGTTGTATGTCAAAAGTATTCAAGTTCGTGGATATTTTGTTAATAGAATATTTCTAAACATATTAAGGTTATTAAAAATTTCATTTTACCACAATTATTTCACGACACACATCAACGATAAACTACGTTACACGGTTACTGTTTTTAATTACTTCCGCTTCAATTTAGTTATTTCTATTTTCAATTAGAAGTAACTTGTACACTGTGCACGATAGATCAGTGAATTTTTCTACAAAAAAATTCAATGCAAAAAGGAAGCAATTGTTTCCGCCCGGGATCGAACCGGGGACCTTCCGCGTGTTAGGCGGATGTGATAACCACTACACCACGGAAACATGGTTGTGCACCAATTTTTCAACACCACTTTTCAACACAATATTAAATTTTCATTTAAAAAATTTCTTAAATCTATTTATTATTTGATCATATATGATTTTGACGTTAATTTAAGAATCAAAACTACATTATACTATGAAATATAGACTGCAAATTTTTAAAGAATGTAAGTCATGAATATATTAAAAATCAGATATAAACAAATAATGGTAAATATTTACTAAAATTACTTTTAATATAATAAATGAATACGAAGAAATAGTGATAAAATAGTGATTTAAAGTTAAAATTTTAGGCGGCCAATACCAACGACCAAGCAGACATTATTTTAAAATTACACTACAATCAACTAATACTTTTAGATGTACGTAGATACTAAAAAAATAAAAATATGTTTCCGCCCGGGATCGAACCGGGGACCTTCCGCGTGTTAGGCGGATGTGATAACCACTACACCACGGAAACTTGATACTGATTGGTCTCTAGAAACAGACCAGGATTTTGCATTTGTTTAAATTTATTTATCAATCATTTATTTCTCATTTTCTTTTTATAACTAAAATTTGATGAAGTAGATATAAAGATGCTTCCGATATATATAAAACAATTGTAGGAAACTACTAATCACAATCAATTAATTCCCTAGTTTCTTTTTAGTGATTTTTTTTCTTAAATGAAGTAAAGTACGACGCTATTGTAAAATATGAGCAATGTCCTTTTTTAATGTACAGATAAATATTTATCTGAACGCGTGAAATTCATAACATGCGCTATTGGTTTTTATGTATAAAACATTGATATGGATTTATGTATAAAAGATTAGATTAAAATTCTTGTTCATATACCATGAAATGATCTTTAATATCGTTTGAAATCGTGTTTGTAAGCTTTCGTTGAGGAATATGTGCAGTGTAGTATAAAATTGAATTACAAGTTCTAACGCACTTATGATACAGACATAACCTCCAAATTCTACAAGGATCCTGTAACTAAACTTTGTGGATATTTATGACATAAAGTACCAATTGTTCTGAAGAACTTGATTGTGTATCAAGATCATGAAAGTATCATTTTCAGAAAACCAAGCAGCTAGAACTTTAATAATTTTGCAATTCTTCCTTTCGCTTCAATTTTTCCTGCATAGTCATCTGATTGAATTCTATGTACCGGCATGTTAAGTGTATTTTTACCAAAATTTGTAAGCACACATAGCGGTACGAAATAATATCCCTCCTTCCTTTCTTGTTTCCCAAGAATTTGACAGAGAATTGCCTCTGTACTGTAAAAATCTATGAGTGAATATAATTCATAATATCTCCTCGTTTTTAATATTTATTTTCAATGCGTCAACTTAAAAATTATAAGCAGAATTGTACAAGAAAATGACGTACTTTTTATCAAGAAATTCGGATAACTCTAAGCAACATACGTTGCGATATACTAAATTCGTGATACTCTAACATAAACTGTCCGCTTTTTACATGTAATTTTCCTCTTCCCACGCATTAAAACAACGCTGTATAACATAATTTGGAATTATATGTGATAAGTCAAATAAAATAAGAATAAATAAATAAATATACTATAGTACCTGTAGTATAGTAATTCTACTACAAAGAATACTATATTTAAATTCCTAATACAACCAACACCTTTTTACCCAATTTTTACATATAATTCTTCTCTTCACAGCCTCATTCCCACGCCTTAGGACAGTCCCATATAGCTCAGTTTTGGAGTAGCTACCTGCGAATAGCGAAAGGGTTAATCGAAATCGGCGCTGGAAGGAAGCCGCGTGTCATTCGACGCACAGCAGCATCGTAAATCGAAGATCCACCCGGCGGCCGACCAATCAGCGCCGCGCACCAAATCACCGACACACACGTCGGTGGACCAGCACCGCGTCCTGTTCCTCTGATCCTTTCACGGGCCTTCTATTGTCCTTGACGAGCCTCCACTCCCACGCGTTCTTCGCGCTCTCGTCCCGAAAACCTGGCGTATCCTGTCCCCACCCCATCCTCCTGCCTATCCATGGGAGCCATCGCGATCCTTCGACTCGCTGTGCAAGGATCTTACCAGCGGAAGGACGAAAATCTGCCACGTCTCTGGTCTCCTGGTAAATATTGACTCGCGCTCCACCGACTTGCTCGATTTTCCTCGTATTACGTGCTATATGTATACGTACGTGGAAACGATACAATGGCACACGAAAATGTTTGAGCATTTGTTATAGGACAATTTTATGTACAATTACATCATGCGTGTTATGTAAAGTAATTCGGAATTTCGTTGGTATTGTAACGTAACACGATTATTACGACTGGATCACGGATTTTTGTGCAAATTAATATCCTTGAAAATGTAATTAAAAAGTAGAATCTTGGTAGGTAATTGTTTTAACAATTTGTTCTATCTTTTTACATGTGCAATTTGGCACTTTCAAATTTTCTATAAATGCAGAAAGGTCTGTGGTTTAATCAAGGTTATGTTAGTCAGATTTAAAACCAATCTGAAGTTCCAGGATATTTATGACAAATATTTAGTAAAGGGTTAATAACGTGAATAACTGTTGAAGATGGCCCCACCGAATATTGAGGCTTACTAATTGATTGTTTGAATACTTTTGTGAGCTCTGCAAAGCGTATATAAATACCTGCACTAAATATCATGTAGCTTATATAAGTACATATTTTCAGATTAGTTTCTAATTTGATGAAATCATGATAGTCAGATCTCATTACAGTACCAATGAGATTTCAAATTATTTCGTAAAGCACACGTAATATATTCGTAAAAAGTTTGTATAAGAATTTTTCGTCTCTATGCTCTAAAATAGTCTAAAACAGAAGTTCACATCTCACAGTGCATTCAAGTTTCACCTTTTCACATTGAATCATTTCATCCCAATCATCGTCAAATAGCAGCCTGCATCATCCCCAAAAGAATCTTCTAAAGGATACACTTTCCAATACTTTGAAACAATTCAACATAACGCGTCTCAACCATTCAACATCAAAGGAGGCTTGAAATTTCGTATGAAGAATCAACAACTCGTGCGAATGAAAAGGGTGCAAAGGAGATAAAAAGGTTGTGCGTGGGTGATATAAGTGCCGGTGGCAAACAACTCGCAACAGTCGATAAACAGAAGAGCTCGGACCACTGTTGAAGAGTGTCGGACCACCCTCCTGGCTAGCGTGAATGCTCCGTAAAGCCCAATGACATAAAACGTAACAGGACTGACGGGCCAGGCCGCCTTTGGGGTTGGATCACCAGGAATTCACGGTGAAGCAGACCGCGTTATTAACCAACCACGGCGAGGCTAACTCCCGTTTACGTTATTCGACGATCGATGCCTTCGCACTATAGCGATTAGTGACCCAAAAGTGACTCATTTTGAGTTTAGAAACTATGTAATTGGTATTCTGTGCAGGTAGCTATACCGAATTAATGGTAAATTGTTGATTTCGAATTTCTGATAGCAAATATGAATCAGAGATTATTATTACTTACTGGTACTATGTACTTATTTATTTATTATCAATATCACTGTTTTAAATTAATTATTGATAGAAGGATTATTCGGAAGACTTATACAATTTTTGTATAGATGCTTGGTTGGAAATAGTATCTTGTAATTGTTGCAGATTGTATCTGTTTTAAAAAATGCTGCACAGAGTTTTAATTGAAAGTCATTTACCACTTGGTGATTTAATTTAATTATCGATTTCAATGAATATTTATATAGACAAGTATTGGTTAAAATATTAAATTTCATTAGTGAGTACATTGTCTTCTGCTACTTTTCCATGAATAATTCTTCAGTTTCTCAGTCGATTTACGAACCTATCGATTCCGGACGAGGAAATATTTTCGATCACAGGAAAGTAAAACGAATCTCGAGCCTCTCCTCAAACATTCTCAACAAAGAATCGAAACTCGCACTACCGTTAATAGATTTAACTTACGTCACGTTAAAATAAATCACATCAATGATTCTAACATTTTCTATTATATTTCACATGGAATTTACATTCCTTTCTATTAAATCACTTCTAACTTTTCGGACATTTAAATCATTAACCGCCTCAACTCTCCAAATAGTTTTATTTCGTTTTCACGGCAATATTACTCCATGAAGCTATTCCATTCGGATATTTACGTGGCAGTTCGTTTTGGATGGCCGGGTGTCGGGGAAGAAAAGCCACGTCGCGCGAGAACAAAGTGGCTTCGTTAGATGCAAATCACTTTTGGAGCCGTTCCAAGTAACGAACGAGGGAGAAAAAGAGACAGAGACAGAGGAGCAACCGGGATAAAAGGCGGTATTTCCGCTCGACAAATTCGTGTGGCGACTCGCGGAGCAGAATCGTAGGATGCCGCGGACGCCTTCGATCCACGGGATCCGAAACGCTGGATCCCTGGCGTCCATTTGGAAATTGATTTCGAGGCTGTCAGCCGACCTGGAATCCCATCGTTTCGTCGTCGACGGAATTCGACCGCTCTGGGATGCTTGAATTCGAACTCTGTCGAGTATGATACGCGAAGCTTGCCGAGCTAATCGTTCAACGTTGTATTTAACGTGATTATTTGAGAAATGGGTTAGGATTTTACGGAGATATTTAATCTTTTGAATGATACGAAAGTACATTTAGATCACATCTTACTGTTTGTTGGTTACAATCTTTTCCCCAACTGTATCTCCGTTGATATATCTGTTAGTTTCATTATTAATTCGAAATTAATGCTACAGATATCAATCGATAGACTGCAGAAGCTTATGTATTTCTGGAGAATTTCAAAGTATGTATAGAAATCTATAGAATACACGCGATATGCAAGAATATGTAAAATACCCAAAGTAGAGGGTTTATTGTAATATCTAGTAGGTGAAACAAATTTTGATTTACGTTCCATTTCTTTAGTAATATTCATAAAGATATAAAATTACAACAGTTTGCATTCTGTCAATGACAATATCCTTTACTTCGATACAATTTTTTACTAAAAAGTTTTCCGAGATAGCGAAATTCTAAATTGATCTTTTTTCGAACTCTTGGACTATATAAAATATAAAATACGCAGCGATCTCAAACTTTTGCTGGTTGTGTACCTTTTTAATTTTGCATTGAAGTAATGCTCTTCTTTTATAGATGCTTTAGTATTTTACGACATTAATTAGACAGTTACATTCTAAAAACCATCACAATTACGAATATGCAAACAAATTCATACAAACTTGAGAAGAAACTTACTGTCCGAACGTTCAGGTTAATGTGGAAACACTGGAATTTGTGTAAGAATCAGGAAAATGATAGATATCGGCATATTCTATAATAAAAGTTGAAAGAAATGGGATACGAGTCTAGGTTTGTAAATGTTTTATCAATAAATTACATACAACAAAAATATATACATAATACATAAATGAAGTTATTAGATAATATTATCTTACCTATAGAACAGTCGTTCGGGTCTAATAGAGATAATATACGACGATTTCTACAATGGGATTTTAAAATCAACAAACCTACCAAATAATGGCAAATTTGTAATATCTTCCTGTTTTATAATTACTGAAAATATGCAGGAACTTTTAACAAGATTATTTCTCGATTCTTTTATTCAGATATAGACGCAACTGCATAGAGTTATCATTTTCGGTGTATCTTTTTAATTGTAACTTATATTCTATAGAGTTTTACAATTAAATTATCATTAGAATATCAGTGAATTATAAATTTTTAATACTTCAAAATATTTCCGTACACTTTCCGCTTCTCTTTGTTGAAAGCGGTATATGATCTAGAAAAATGGTGGACTGGCATAGATGTTTCTGCGAAAGAGTGGTTCTCGAGCAACCACGTGAATATTGAAAGACCCAAGAAGGTTGTGGCGGACTGCGGAGGCGGATCATGGAAAAAAGACGCGAGGAACAGAGAGGTAACCAAGAGTCGCGACAGTGTCGTAGCATGTGGTGGAAGACTCGATAGAAATCAGCTAAGATGAAATATTCCTCCATGGAATACTATTTAAATTGTATCAGGCTCTCTTTTTATTATTTCAATATTTATTTGCAAATTTCAATATTGGAATCAATCGATCTTCTGTGAAATCTGAACTATCTTTCAAAATATACCTCAACAGTTCTATCTGAATTAGTATTTAAGAATTTCTAATCTCTTTAAACTGTAATGAATTAATTAATTCTGGCCATTCATACAAAATATAATACAAACGCCACATATTGGAATAAAGAAAAACCACGAACAATGAAAACCTGAAAAACTGTAAATATTTATGTATTTATGGCAAATATAAATGTGCAAAAATATACAAAATTTTTAAAATAAAGTACTCGTGTTACAATCTTTAGAAGGTGAAACAAATTTCTATTTATATTCCATTTTCTTAATCGCGTCCATAAAACTATAAATCCTCAAAAATCGGTAATTTAATCATCATAATCTACCACAATAATCATCGTAATTTAAGCACTGTGTTCATAACAACCATCATAATTCGCCTAAATCCACAGGCTAATCATCGCTATAAACAATTATTCGTATCTGTGTTCAAAATTACAAAACCATTCAAGAGAGCTCGACAACAAGCTGATAAAGTGCGAATCGAGCACGGAAAGGCCACCGGAAGTGTTACGCCACTGGCAGAAGAGCGGCCGGCTTCAAGGAGACTCATTAAAACCGTGCACCACCGGCAGATTTTTCCCCGAGAAAATGAGAGACAGAAAGAGGAAGGGAGCAAGAGAAAACAGACAAGGTGAAGGGTGCAGTCGGTGGACCACGAAAGATCGCCGGCAAAAGAGATAACCCGGAACGAAAAGAGAAACCTCGATGAAACGAAGAGAGAAAGATAGAAGTTGTCGCGAATAAACCGGCTTCGGTAATCCTAGATTAAGATCAGTGACGTTCGCGACACTTTCCATCGAGTTAACCACACTTCGACTAGTCTTCTCGACTGGTTGACGATGGTTCGCAATTCTTTGGGATCGATGTGCTTCGCGAACGATCGTCCGGCTTCGATTATGATGAGCGTAGCTGCTCGTTAGCAGCTCGTTAGCTTCGCTTCCCACCGGAAAATCCTTAATTACTGCGATCGAAAGCGACTAGCGCTGATTCTTCTCATCTTTGGATACCGCGACCCCGTTTTAATGGCAAGATTCCGGTTTGAAGTGCCTCTTTGGGAACAATTGGTAGGATATTAAGGGAATGTATGTTCTGAAGATATCTAATTGTAAGAATTAGTTGAGATCGAGGTGTCAAATCGACATGTGATGTATGCAAATGTTGCTTTTTACGCGATGTATAATAAAGAGTTTTAGGATGACAGAAATGACTATTTTTTATTTTATTTTAATAAGTACTTGTTAATTGACGTATTGTTTATTTGAAAGCTATGAATTTTTAGCCGTTGGATAAAATTTTTATTTCTTTTCGATATCTAGCGAGGAAAGCATTCGTTACGTGACATTTAACTATGCAAGACTTCTGGTAGCATTAAAATTCCTCGCAGGAACGTCAATAAAAATAAAAATACCTTGAAATCATACACATTCGAACACAATAGAAGTATTCATATATAGCGTGCTCGAGTCTAAACTATAAATGCGAATTAGTCATAAACTACCTGCTATATGGAAAAAATATTCGAACAGGAACTGGATGGTTTCATCAGTGAATTAGTTTAAATTGAAATAATTGTTCTATATATGAACACGTAGAGACTATATGAAAGTAAGATAAGTTTTCTCAAATCTTAATTTTCCTAATGTATATCATCATATACATACGTATACTTGACAAACCTATTAAATAATTCATTCAGACATTCTAAAACATTCATAATAATAAATAAAATTAAAAATCCTAATACGAAAATCTCTTATACCAATATAAAATGTTACATTAACAAACAAATACCTTGTAATAACACACACTCGATCATAACAGCATTCATACAATCTTCAATTCACCAAATTTCCTGCGATACACAAAATTCTTCAAAATCACTATCCACCTCGTTATACAAATTTCACCGAACATATCGACTAACAGTATTATGCACGCAATTCATGCTCGCAATTTTGTCACGTTGAATATGATTCACGGATGTAACCTAACCTATAATTCGGAAGAGAAACGCAGGCTATTGAGCTAACGGGGGAATTTATGCGAGTTTCCCTAAGCAGAGTGCGACGAGACCGGAGAGCAGCGGCGATCCACGACCGAAATAACCGAGATTTATTTCGCGAGGGTCCGCTAAATCCTGTTAAGCGGCGAAAGTGTAAACGCGCCTACGACTTAACAGCGTTTCGCGCGTTACCGTTCACGGTTCGCGAGACCTCGCTCGCCGCGCTGCGAGTCTCATCGATTATCGAGACTAACGAGTCCAATTAAAGTGCCCTCGTGATGCTACCAACTGATCTATTGCGTATCCTGGCTTCGTTCGTTTTATTAGAGGTGAAATAAATATGTACAAGGTGTCAGTGAACTGCTGATATTATGTAGAAGAGGATTGTTTTCAATTTTTCTTTCTTTTCTTTTTGATTCTGGACGAAGGTATGAAACGTGAATAAAAGTAATAGTTGTTATTATTTGGATTAATCTATATTTTGTTATTTCTTCATTAAGAATAAATGCAAGGTGTCTCTGAATTGCTGGTATTATTCGAAGGAAGATTCTTTTATATTTCTTTTGATTCTTCATGAAGATTTAAGGTGTAAAGAAAAGTAACTGTTTTTATTGTTTAGGTTAAACTTTTTAAACTTGAATTTGTTGAAATTAGAAGAAAATGATCAGTTCCTTATCTATCTGCAGTAGTTGTGGTTATATGAATCATTTTTAGAGATGAATTTGTTAAGACTAGAACAAATGACTAGCTTTTTATTTTTCTGGAAAAGGGTAATATAATATTTATATGTAAGTATAGATATTATAGGTTAAAGCCTCACATTAGTCAAGTTACTTGATATATAATTTGGTTTCAAGTATTTATACATAAAAAGATAGGTTATCTGAGTTGAAATTGTTTAAATATAAATAATCTGGCTTCAAGAAATAATATTAATAATGTGTATATATCTAATGAAATATAGATTGCTATATATAAAGTTAGTAAACCAATTAATGGACCAATATCAGTAGTCATAGAATCAGACATAACATTATTTCAGCTAACAATCATTATTTCTTTCAAATTAAGAAATAATTAAGAAACCATCAACTTTATTTGAAATGTGAAAGGATATTTCAAGTCAATATATTAGTATATGCTTTCAAATTACTTAAAATAACTTGATTAATGAGCATAACTCTTCATTATAATTATTCATTATTTATATGTACATATTACAATGTATGTATTTATTATTTATGAAGTATAAACTTTTGATAACATATATTAACATATATTTAAGGATATCCTAAATAGTCGAAAAATTGAATTAATATCTTGAATTAAAAGCTTCCAATTAAACTGATTTTTTCACACATGTATGATGTCTCATGCGCTAATATGGCAAGTCTATTTACCTATGTGTTTGTCGCATAGTGCAAATGCACCTTTAATAGCACGCGTTCCGCGTATGGAACTGATTTATCGATTGGTCGAAAGGCTTTGAATGCCACAGTGTTTTGCGATCGGCCCTGTAATTTCCTGCTTATTTGAACGAATAAAAGAAGACTGAATAGTAAATTCTACCGCAATTCATGAGTTTCTTTTATCACAGATGGAAAATACTACGGACGAAACATTTTATCGGTCCGTATACTGGAAGAATTGGAACTTAACGATCCCGGAAAAATAGAATTCCATTGGTGTTTTCAACAGAATGAATATACAAAAATACGATATGGGTAAGCAATACAAAATATACATGAATATAAAAAATATATAAATATTCTTTTGAAATTAATTTAACATTAAAATATAAAAAATTTCATATCAAATTTCGTATATGTAAATTTTACACAAAGAAAATTTGGCGTTTTATAGTTTTGTCATGGAATAGTTTATAAATTGTCATGGGTTTGAAAAATATACAAACCTCCTTAAAATCATGTAATGTCGCAGAGAATATTATTAGAATTGTGTTATTAATATAGCAAGTACAATGAGTTTCTGGTATTACTCAGCGTTGATTGCTTCCAGAATGAATTCAAAATAGCAAACGAGTATCCGATATTATTTTTGGAGAATATAGGATTAGAGTGATCTACAATTTTAGAAAATAGAACTTTTGGAAATTTAATAACAAGGCATTGTCCTCTTATTAGAAAATCAGATTCATAGACAATCTGAGAATATATATATGACATATATAATACAAGAGATGCAATTTTCTTGGACTTCTCCATTTTAGACCATAGAATTCTAGATTTCTTAGAGAACCTGGGACAAGAAAGTTGTAGCTTTCTCAAGGCGGCCTAAGACAAGAATATTCCAGTTCTTTTTAGCAATCTTGTATTAGAAAGTTTCGGCTTTCCCGGAAATCTTCTACAATTTCATATTAAACAATTCTATATTTTCGCTTTAAGCCAACGTTTCCAAAGTTTAAGCCAAATTTAAGGTATGCAAATTCAAAGTAGTTTCCAAACTAAAGTAAAAATAATCCCTTTGCTGTTAGTTCCAACTAATCTCCAAATGCAACCTATTAAAATTGCAATTACCTTCATTCTACTCGACTATTGTTTTCTAATACAATCAAACTTTAATTTTCACGTAAGGTTTCATTTAAATTCTCTGTTTTATTTATTCATAGTCTACGTGACTGCGGATATCTATGCAAACTCATACCTTTACGAAGACAAATTAAAAAATGAGATGTAGATGGGAAATTTGATTACCTACTAAATATTTGATCGAGTACATACTATATTTGTCTATATTATACATATTTTTGCCCGATACTATACATTTTTGCATCTTTTAAGTACATAAAAATCCGTAATCTACTTGTACGTAACGTGTTTATTGTTACAAAGGCTAAAAGCAGGAGAACAAAGAAACGATAACGATGCTTTCGTAGAGCGTGAAAACTGCTCTGAGTTGAACGCAAAAGTCGGCGAAGGGTCGTTCGTTCTCCGTTGCCCACGTGCATTCCCCATATGGGATTGATTTATCGGTCGGTCGGATCCCATAATTCTATGATCGAGCGCATAATTTCGCGGCACTGCGAAGAAACCATCGCAATACTATTGAGACCATCTAACGCGTTCAATGCGTATTGTATTGTCACGTGAATGAGTGGAAATAGCTGCACTTTTTGCTCTTGTTATGCAGGATCGTTTAACGATTTTAAACGATGTTATAATAGATCCGATGCGATGTTATCGGACTTGAATGGCGGCAGAAACGTCGAGAAGTCGGTATTCTTGCGACAAATCAATGGCTTAATACAAATCAATGTATTATTGGTGAATTGTCGATCAATAGGTATATCCACTAACGCTCAATTGGTATCGTTACATTGCAAGTGCAACCTTACATTATTTTGGATTAAGTTATATGATTTTATATGAATATTTTACTTTCATGCAGATATCTATAAATCGAGTTTTAATTTATATGTATATTTCAATCCTCAAAATATGATGTATAACAAAGTTGTATAATATATTGGTGGAGAAATTATCTATTGAAAAATTGAAGAAATTGTTCTATTTCAAAGCTCATCTTAAATATTGCGTGTGTTTTGACGTTTCAAACATACTTTGTACTATGTATACTTTCATTTGTGAAAATCTTGAAACAAAATTATAAATACACAAACGATGTGATAACAGAACTTTCCAATCGATCTACTAATACGATCACGAAAATACAACATATTTTGTTTAATATAAATTACATGAACGAGAACAGTAATATTCGAAATATTTTCCACTATTTTTTATCAAATGCCTACGAGTAAAATATAAAAGGTACGCATCGAAAAATAGCAGGAATACCGTGACATATACCTATGAAAAAAAGCAACGAACAAAGGCATGAAAAAAGGTTCTTTCACATGGCCGTGTGTCCTGTTATCGAGGATGTACCTAACCCGTACTTTTTTCGACGTCCGTTACACGTCGCAGCGATTCACGTCGGATAAGCTTCTGAATGGCGGGACGGCGAGTCGATGAATCGATTTTCACCGGAGAGGCATCGACGTGGCCACGATGTGGCATGCGATGCGGCTCAATAATTTATTATTTGAGCAGTCGCCGGAGACGATGCTCCGAAACCATCGCGACGTAGAATTATTTCGGTCGCCACACGATACACGCGTCTCATCAACTTCCAGCTTACATACTTGCGCTGTGCTCATAAATATGCTTGCGAAAGTTTCGGCCGATTTGTACTAACGACACGCAGGAAGCTAATAATCGAAAGCAACGCTTACTATCTTTTATCTGGAATCAACGTGTATAAGTGAAAGCATTGATTTCATGTGCAAAAGTCTACATATTTTTGAACGTCAATGTGCCAACATCTAGTCGCGTTTTTGCATCTCCATTAGATCATATAACGGTTCTTAAGGTATTAAAGCTTAATATAGAAAAGAAATTTTCGGATACTAAAGTACTGAGAATTTCATTTGCTCAGGTATTCCGTGAATATTTTGAGCCGAATAACAAAAATTAGCATTTCTTGCGGTACAACGATATCGTGAGTTGTATGTAGCAGGTACATTAAGATTTGGAAAATATCAGGACGAGAAGATATTAGCCGGGCCCAATAGAAATTAATTGCCATAATATGGAAATTGAGGAAAATCATGAACAACTGTTATGATATATAACTTTATGAAAGTTGAAGTATAATAAATATTAAAGTATAATTATCAGATGAACGAAAGACGTAATTAATGAGTCTGACTTCTGAGAGGGAGAATTAAAATGTGAAATATCGTAAAATGTGAATCTTGAAGAATTAAAAAAACCTTGATGCTTCATCATCTGCCGCAACTTCTCAGGACACAGAATTGCGCAATATGTATCGATCACTTCCCTTAACGTAACCAATCAATCCCAGCACGGTGATTCAACATCAACAACGATTCGAACAACAAGCAAAAGAAGCAACGGAGAGATTAAAATAGCGTTCACGGATAACGCGTGTCACGAGTTATTTTTAAACGCGACAGGCGCATTCTTTTCGCGGCTGGTCTATCAATAGTCGGCCCCGGTAATATCTGCTACGAGCATAATAACGATATTTCAGGCTGCGACTTTGACTTTTAACGCCTCGCGGGACGAGCAAAACCAACGAAGCTCCTGTTGCGTCAGCTCATACGTGAAATTCTTTTCATTGCACTGATCGACGATAGTTTATATTTCGATATTGTAATTCGACAAACTAGAATCCAGGCTTTAACAAATAAGGTTAAAAACTTTCTCTGTCTTTTAAATCAAATTAAACTCATTTGAAACGAAGTTCTGTCAATATCAGCGTGTGCAAACGCAAGTATGAAACTTACACTGTAATTAATAGACCGTGGATTACTGTGCAAATTCATATTCGAAATAATATTAATATTAATTAGTATTAATAATAATAATTTTGAATATTCGAAATTCGAAAATTCATTCTAACGAGTACGTGTCCCGCCCTGAATATTTCACATATTCAACATATATAACATTCTGTGGATTTTTGCATCTTTAAATTTATTACAAATGCGTGAGAATCTACAATTTAATGTCAACAATGCAATTTAAACTACACGCGATACACAAAAACGGAGCGAAAGTGTAATAAAGTTAGAGAAAATTGTTGAATAAATAAATAGATTGAGATTAACTTCAGTTCAGAAACAGCCTGTACCTACGTGTATGCATAATATCTAAGAAACATACAACATCTCGTTTTAGCTTAATTTAGATTATAGTACGTTATTATTATAATTCAGCCTTATTAAACGTCAATTATTGTCATTTACCTGGGACAACATACAAATTAGCTTGAACTGTTTGAAAGTTGATCGGTCGATGGTTGGAAATCAATTTCCGCTGGCATATGTAATCGAGCGATCGAGCTCGTGTACTGGCGTGTTTATTGCTAATTAATCGAGCATGCTCGACTGGAGGAGAGCCGGTCGGATTGATGTCTACGATTAACTATTCAGAAACGATGCGCTTGCTGCGTTAAGACATCGTTTCGTCTTTGCCACCGTGGGATGTAATTGACCAACATGATGTGTACACGCTATTAATATATTTTGTATCTTCCGATACATAACGTGCATCCTGATTTTACAGTGAGAGTTTATAGTACAACGATAATTGCAAATATTCGTAACAAACAATTAAACGATTTCGCGGTTACATTGTACGTAACCAATTACCGCAATTTAGGATAACTATGTATATCTTATGTGAGGAAATTAGTGTTGAAATTATGGGTAATATACTGTAATCTCTATTATAATATAATTTACTATATAACATAATATGTCGGTGATTTGCTATTATATGTGTTACTCGATTATTAATATTATATAATTGAGAGATTATTCGTTATTATAGGGTATTATTATTATTATGTACATTGGTAGAAATTGCTATCTGCGTTTAAAACTACTATACATATAGGGTGTTCGTTCCATTCATTGACCGTTTACTTTCTGAATATTCTTTGATTTCCTTAATCCTTCGTACTCCGAGAATTTTTACGGTACAATCGATACAATCAAAATAAAACTTCTTGAGATCAAACGTTTTATTTTGAAAAAAAGACGTTATACAGTTTACAAATCTTCCTCATCGGATATATATATATATATATATATATATATATATATATATATATATATATATATGTATAGATACTTTACTACATATCCCAAAGACGATATTTAAAGAAATGTTAAATAATATTCCATATAAGAGCATGAAAAAGAGCAAGTAAGATATGACAGTGCGACAAATAAACACTGTTATATGGTCATATCAGTCCAAGTGTGCACAGAGCTTAATATCAACAAGTGGAACAACGTCAAAGAGAATCGAATCGAAACGGGACGAACGGGACTACTATTGTACGTGCCTTTAATTTTGGCGTATTCATTGGCAGCTACTGCATTCACGTTTTTGCGAATACCTTTTTCCCAACTGGTTTGTTAACGTATCATCGTAACCGTGTGAACAACTTTTGTAGAATAGAAGAATAAAAATGTGAAATTGGTAGAAATATATTTTTATACAGCGATATTTTTCTAACAAAAACTACAGCGCGTGTTTGTGTTGGAAGAAAATGATTGCAGATTTAGTTTAGCGAATAGCAATAGAATTCCAATCTGAAATATCCTTCATCGACCAACAGGGTTAAATAAAAAAGAAAGCTACTGTTTTGTTTAAGAAAGCCACTCTATTGTTTAAACAATTCGTTGAACGTTAAGCGCCGTGTCATTCACCGGTGACTGACAGTATACTCTTCGTTCAGGCCGTGTTAGTCACTGTTGCATACAGTTAAAAAATTATATTTTCGTATAAATTGCACTGGGACACGAACGACAAACAATTAACCGAAGAGAAAGCATTTCTAGCAGAATACAGAGTACGGATTGCGATAAATTCACAGAAGAAATACACGCAACCTTGCACAGATCTCTGGCCGCCAGCAGATCGATGAAATCGAATATCCCGAGCTAAACGGAAAGGAAGACAAAACAGACTTGGCGCTTAACGTGTTAATTACGTCTATCTAACGTTGCACGAATATCAACTTATAATACGGATGAAGTCAAACCAAAATCTACGAAACTTCTAGCCAAATTCTCAACCAAATACTTAATTACACTCTTTCAATCTGTCTCTTAATGTTAATGAGAGTAGTGTAATAATGTGAACTGTAAATGAACTTCTATCACAAGAAAGCAATGTTCCTGGATCACCTCGATGTTGAATATTAAATTTTCAGATCTAACCTTAATAGATACTCGTTAACTCAACTATGTTTAAATTTTGCTCGAGAACAAATTTGCTACGAAAACGAGCGAATAAGAATGTTCTTCACAAGTTGTCGATCAACGATTGGAACGATCTATCGTTCCAGGTGCGCGAAGGAGTTTGTCGGGCGAAAAAGGAGGTCGCGAGAGAACAGGAAGGACGGCGAGAAGGCAAAGCGACAGGAAGAGAACCTTTCCTCCCATGATACCCGCGAATTTGCATGTGAGCCGCCTTGGACCGACCGGTCGAGATATCGATTCGCAGGTGGCTAGCCGAGGGGATCGCTTACAATACGATTTATTACGGGGGACCACCTGCTTGCAGAAATCTCAATCGTGCCGACTCGATGCCGCTACAAACGGGAATGATGGAAACGCGGAGGAACCGCTTCCTACGGGATCTTCATTAGGATGTCTAGATTTCTCTTTTTAAATGGTGATTGTTCGGTTCAAATTCAGACTGGTGTCGAGTTTCGTTGATTTTTTTTAATTGAAATGAAATTTGTGGGAAATTTAAGTTACAATTAGATATTAATGTGAGATCGTCTAAATTCGTCGAAGGAAATATTATTATTCGTATTATGAAATGTTTGTTTTTGTTTAGATTTTTTTAGATTTTTTAGGTTGAAGTGAAATTTGAGGGAAATTTAAGTTACAATTAGATATTAATTTGAAATCGTCTAAATTCGTCGAAGGAAATATTATTATTCGCATTATGAAATGTTTATCTCAAAATATTTGAGTGTTTTATTCCATTAATTAGGCTCTATATTGAGATAATTTATTCTTCCATTCAAATTATCAGGCTTTATATATATATATATATATATATATATATATTATTCGATATTATATTTATATATGTAATATATTATATTAGTTTATACTTTTCGACCTCGCGGTCAAGAAATGGACTCGGCCTACATTCAATTACCTATAATATACATATAGATATACTTATGGTACCTATATAATCATATATTTGAGTTAAGTCTGAGTCACGTAGAAAATTTGAAGAATTAATATCTTGACTATGAAAATAACTACCAAATGTAAGGAAAAAGAATTTGTTTTATAAGGTTGAAACAAGAAAACATAATATATTAATTACCATTTCCTATATCTCTTTGAGAAGGTATTTAGAAACATTTAGGAGAAAAAGAAATATCATTAGATCGAACATGATCTGGGCAGAGTACCTCTAAGATGGAATTTTCCAAAAACTAATTATTTACTACATCAAATCTGTACTTCATCCTACACATGCGGATTACGTACGTAATCACATTACCGTCAATTTAGAGAACTAATTGCAGTGACTAATTTTGGAAGGATGAAACTGATGCAAAACGCGCAATGACAAAATTTTTCAAATTGAAGTCATGTTTGTGTTATAATCGTCCTCTTGAAAGTATTTCTTTTCAAACTGACAAATAGTATGCAAAAATTTAATTAAATCGGAAACTACCGCCTGTAAATAAATGATTTGCCATCTGCGAAATATAAATCGAACCTTTACCAAAGAAATCAGAATGAAAGGTAAACGAACATTTACATAACACCAGGAGAAAAATAAGCTTTTATTCTCATAGTTTACAAGATCATTTTAAATCATTCGCATCCGCTAAAGTGCGTTCCGAGTCTATCGAATTTCTATGAAAAGTCACAAATGCATCACTCTGACCATTCTTATGATTTTATTGCCGATACGTTTAACCTGTAATCGACATAAAATAGAAAGTACCGTTACTTCTAAAAAGTATCTGCCAAAATTTCAGTCAGGTCTATGAGCCAAAGTACCAAGTGTTCGTATATTTACATACAAAATCGCAGTGCCCACAAGCGTCCCACGACTGCTTGGTCGAAAGGGTCGAAATGAATGAGAGGTGGACGCGAGAGCCTTGTGAAAGAACTAAAAAAAAAGAACAACAAAAAAGGAAAGAGAGAAAAAAGGTAAAAAGAGCCCTCGGTGGCAGCCGGTCCAGCGAGTTTTTGACCGTCTGGCGCTAACTGTTGGCCCCCGTACTACCTTCTCAGGTACTATGGTGCCGTCCCACACGTGGCCCACTCCAACCGCATGCTCTTTCGGACAGAGAAACCCTTCCTCCTATCCTGGCCGCCCACAACTCGCTACACCGCAGCTCCCGGGTGATTTATGGGACATGCCGGAAACACAAAAGGGGGAGAACGGTTTCCAGCGGAAAAGAGCCAGGCAAAGGGTGGAACTGTTTTTGCTAGCCTGTGCCCAGGGTGCCACGTGCCGGATGGTCAGGTGAATGGGAGAAGACCTTGTTGTTGTTAATTAGCTTAGGAGAATTTAGGGACGATTTTGATTATGCTTGATAGTGGTTGTTATGGGCGAGGGATTTGTGAATGGTTTATAAGACGAAGTTAGAAAGAAGAGCGGTAGAGGAAGGTTTATGATTTTATGAGTAGATTGTAGAACATAAACATATAATGATTTTAGAAGGTATTTTATGAATTTTCTTGGGAGAATTTAGGGATGATTTTGGTGATGGTTGATAGGTGGTTGTTATGGGGAAAGGTTTTGTGAATAGTTTAGCAAGTGGAATTATAAAAAGTGGTGGGAAAAGGTTTAGGATTTTATAGATAGATCATATCTATATTATAAATATACAGTGGCTGAAAAAGGTCTTGGCACAACATTGTATTTGTTATAGCATGTACACAGGTATTAATTAATTTGGTCCAAGCTTATTAAATTCCATGTCATTTGATAGTACTGGCATGTGACTAAAGAAATTTGATGCTCTAAAAATGAAATGTAGAACTTGATAAAAAAAGAATCTGCTTCAAGGTCAATACTTTTTGTAGTCGCTAAATGCCAATTTGTATTGCGTGGACTAAAGCTTCGTTCAGATAACTTAATCTACTCAATTCAATCTATTATCTGATCGTTTTGTTATCTACATTTAAGCAAGTTTATTTGGCTTGAAATATCTTTCCAAGTTTCTGCATACGCTTGTTCTCATTAGCGATGACTTCGAATCGATTGAATCCAAGCGACTAAAATTAAATCTACGCTAATCTCGAAGCATTAAAAACACATACATATATGTCGTTGGTAGCAAACGTGTTAAACCTCGTCTCCATTGAAGCAACATCAAGCAATTCCACGTTTATTGAAAACTTGCACCAGTGTACAGAAATTATTTCTGTAAGTTACTGTTCGTTGGAAATGTTTTGAAACACGTAACGACAAAAAGCGACAAAAAATTCCTCGTCGCTTCAATGCGAATCCAGCTGCAGATTACGTTGCTTCAGTGTGGACAAAATGTTTCTATGAGCTGCTATTTGTTGGAAATTTTGTTTTATTTATTTAACTTGTACTTTACAATTTGTCCAGCTGGACATTTGGTAAATTTTTCTAACTTGTTGGAAATGTCGTGAAAAAGGCAACAAACAGATTGCTCGGTGTGCTTCAATGGAGACGAGACTTCACTATTTTTCGATCTTGTGTTTACAAATGGTGGGACTCATGAGAATTGCATTTGCAATTATTACGTCATTGCCTTACTCCGATGTATCAGTGTAATTATCACATAATGGGTAATTTTTGTCCACGTTTAAGAAAAGAAGACAGTCTTGTAGTTACGCCTTTTCCTTTCCTATCCAAGCGTTGTTCTCTCAAATAATGATCATATTCGTCCATGCGCCAAAGAGTTAAGTCCCGTCTTAAGTCGAAAGATTCCAATATTTCTCTTCTCGTATTCTCGTATTCCCATTAAAAGGACGAAAATCTTGCTGGAACGTTCTGCTATATTTAATCAGTCTCGATATTATCTTTCATCCTGAGCTTCCTCGATAAAACGAACGATCGTGGAACGCTGATGAGGAGGTGGAACGGCAGGAGGTAGAACGAACGGCCGTGAGGAGGTCGTTCGAGTGAGTAAATGGCACGTCAGCGTGAACTGCGGGCAATATCAGCGGCGAACGTCAGAAGGCCGGCCAACTTTTTTTCCTAGCGAACACAGACAAATCGATATCTACCCGCGCGGCGGTTTCGCGTTTTCCTGCTGCAGCAGCCTCGACCGCAGGGTCACTGACACACCGTGCCACTGTCTCCGATGGAACCGGCTACGTTTTTAGTTTCGCCTAGCCACGATTTTCCGCTGATCAACGGAAAAGTAGATATGTAAGCATTAGGTCGTATTAATGTGCATATGTGTATGATATATATCTTTTCTTCGATTAAAATAAATAAAAAAATATACCTTTGGTTTTCCCATCGAAACTGAGTTTACCAATTCAAATAAGCCAGCCAAGTAAAATGTAATTGGCTTTTGGTTAACGAGTTTTCTGACTATCTTTAGTATCCTTTCGTTAAAAAAGTGTGGCAACTATAATACAGGTATGGTACCTGTTCCAAGCGTCCAGAGGCACACGTTTCCCAATGCCAGGCTGAAAATGATTTATCCTGGTAAGGAAACGTTCCATGGATTCATCTTAACGTGTCAGAAATGTTAGATTGTGATAAACTATGAATGTTCAATTGCCATAGTGAAAAAGTGCAAAATTTTTGAAAACAATGAGTGAATCTTGCTGTTATTTAATTAACAACAATTAACAGACGTATACAAGCAAAATAGCTGTAAGATTTTCCTTTAATTTTATTCCTTTCAGCTTCGATTTTTAAGAGCTGTATCTTAAACGGCAATGGTGTAGCATAGTAGTTTTACGTTTAGAAGTGGTGGAAAATGATCATTGCTGAGATCTATAATTCTTATAACTGAAATATAATAATTCTTATAGTTATAATTAAAATAAAAATATCGAGAAACAAGAAACGATTGTGCTGTCAGTTGAACATAAGGAAGTGTTTTTACTTTGTATATTTTGAACAGCGTATTTCATATAGGAGAACGTAATATGACAACTTTATGTTCAAACATGATTGGTAACAGATAAAATTAAGGATTTTTCGAGAAGTGGAATCGTCTAATTTGGCTTCTTAATTTTGAAGATGTTTAATTGTGTATGATACACGAAGGAAATATTTCCAAGGAACTTATTTTCAGTTCACGAACTATTGGTTCTCCTTAAATAACTGAATGATGGAGTGTAATAAGTTCCATTTTATTTGAAACACAAACTTTCTCCGTTTCATGTCACGAACCTAACAGTCGCATTGAAGTTGGGATCTATACGTAGTATTATGAACAATTTTAAGAATTATCGTTTTCTACATCGTCAATTATCGATAATAAGTTGCAAAGGTGAGATAAAATTAGAATATCTGAAGGAGTGAAAGACAAACCATAGATTCTTGCGACGATAGTACCTGTCTCCATTAAACTAGGATCAATCCACGAGACGCCATTCAATCCAATCGTGTACAAGGAAAGCAAGGGAAACTGGGTCAGCGCAATTTCATAAAACCTCTTCCTGCAACAGCAAACAACGCGATGTACTCGCTTTTATAACGTTGCATCGACCCACATTCCACCAGCCGCGTTTAATGCAGTTTTGGACGAACGAGCGGAACGTGTAAACTCGTGTCCATCGAACAATATACATATTTTCTCTAAGATATTTCAACATAGATAGAAGTCTAGAATATATCCTTATAAAATTCCAGATTCCAGTGAAATGCCAAAAAAATTAGACGTTAGACGAATATAAGTTTGGTACGTCTAAATAAATCTGGTAAACAGTATAAGAATTAATCAGAAACTATGACTGATCAATTTCATAAATGGAAAAGTGAAAGAAAGATACTTAATGCAAATGTTATTTCTTTTTAAATTTATCGTGGAATTTACCATTACCTACTTACAATATCATAATTTTTATGTGAGTTCACGAGAGAGATTCATATGGAAATATCGATATTTGAAGGTCAAAAGGAGATAATCTGTGGTAATTTTGAATCACAATATCCCGTATGCCGTTCGTTTAAAGTAATCGAAATGGGATTGTAAAACTTCCCGAAAACCTTTCAGAAAATCTCTTTCCAGTCTTCCCAGTATACTTTCAATCCTGCAAAAACCAACACATTTAAAAGATTGCCATCGCAACTCCAACTCAATATGATCCTCGTCCTCGCAACTACACTAACCTCCACCACCTTCGCTTCGATCCAGACTCTCCAACGCCACCTCCTATTGCCGAACAACGAGACAGACTCGCGTTTCTCCTAATAATCCCAGCATCAATGCAAAAAGAGCCGCCAAAGTGGTACTGGTTGCTCACAATAACAAGCGTGTTACTTCCTGGCGTTCCTGTCGCCTTGCTCGAAGCACGACCCTCTCCTCGTTTCTTCCACGCACAGCAGAGAGAGCGTGACACTCTCCTCGTCGCGACAGCACTGGCAGCACCGGTTTGGTTCCACCAAATCATCACTCCCCTCGACTCATTCTCTGTCCGCTTACCCCTTCGTTCGTCGCCTGTGAATATTCGTGATTAGGAGAACGAGAGACTGACCTTTCTCTCTCTGCTTAATATCTTCATCTTTATTGGACGTTCCAGCATACTTCCTTTCTTGTTCCCGAACAGAGAACACCTCCTTCGTCGTTTCACGTTCCTCGTTTGGCTTCTTCGGTCGTGAATGTTCGGCCTGTGTTCATCCAACTGCGAAACTCCTGTTACTTATCGGGTTTTGTTGGCTTGTCTCTTGGTTCGTTAGAGGGAGTTAAGTAGCTTCTTAGGTAGCGTGGCACCCTGATACCATGGGCAGACGGACGCAGACGTGCAAGATGGCACGCCCAGCTGACGCCACGCAGACGCCGTCGTCGCCCGCTGCCGCCGTGGAAACAGGATCGCATACACGGCAATTGTTATGGGTTGTGGAGAGTCGAGAGATTGTGGTCGGGAGATCGAGTCGAGCTTTTGTTGGGTTCACTGAAGCTTAGTTCATACCGACAGACAATCGTCCGCAGCCAATCGGCATACGTTGTCCGCGCAAAAGCTGCTAACACAGCTGGAAAAATAATTAGCGGTACAGCACAATGGCAGTGAAAGTACTACATTGCTATATGGTTTTGTTTGTATACGTCACATTTTTGGCTAATATGCATGCTTATCTTTATGATTGCGTTGGACCTAGCAGAAACAACCAATCAGTCCCGCGTTTATTTCGATGATCATCTTTTCAGCTCTCTATTGTACATTGTCTGATAATATCGTGTCCGACTGATAATATCATCGACGAATAATCTACCTACTTACTTATGTAGACTGTTTGTTAGTTCGAATTAGGTTTAAGTTCACCTAATGTGAATGGGAGTTTGGCTCTATTTTTGCCAATTGCTGCGACTTTTGTTCAGATTTTGAGTCTTTGGTGGATTCGGAAGGATCGAGTTTGCAGTTGCGAATTCGGCGTGGATATTTGTAGGGAATGTCGGAAACTTCTTGAGTATTGTTTAACTTCTGAGACAATGATTCTTTAGTGGTTTAGTGGGTTTTCGTTACGATTTAATATTTTTAATGAGAAGAACAGAGAACAGGTTTGCGAAGATTGACTTTGATAATTCGACGAGTTTATTCGGTGCGACTGGGACGTATGACTCGAGATATTCACAAAAAAACGTTTTAGCTTTTTAAATATCCAGTTATTCCGATGATGATGATTTTGTAATACTTTTATGGCTTTATACTGCGGTTTAGGAGTTTTCATAGATTCGAAAGATTCTATTAGCTGGGTCTGAAAGGACGTTAGGTTTGTTGCGTCGACGATCGATTAAAAACATCGAGTAGATGTATAGAGCGGCGTGTTATCGCTGATGATAATGACGCAGCGCTGATATTGCTGATTGTTCGTTGCAGCTGAATCGTCGCGTGATTAAGGGAACGGATTAGCGCAACTGCAAAGCTGATTTGCTGGCGATTCATGTTTTGTTGGGTGCGAATTCGACCTCCATTCGTTTCTCTGTGCGACAGATATCCTTTTATCTAAAGAAATGCGTACATAAATTCCAATTACCGCTATAATCTAACTTTTACTGAATTTCGTTAGATATATTATCTTTATCTTTATCTTCCTCTGTTGTTTTCGTTTACGCGACCGAAGATGATTATATCAGTTCATATTTTCAACATTTTTACACAAATTGCATAATCTGTCTTAAACGAAGATAAGACAAAATGTTATATAAAATTTTATCGCAAACTTTATTATAGCTTTATATTAGGTCGTCCGAAAAGTTTCTTTCGTTTTACAAGGAAATATGATCCATTTTGTTTTATCAAAATAAAGATTACAGCGTTCGGCAGATTAGGTTTCATGTTTGTATAAAGATGCATCGTTGTAAAAGACGTGACTCTAAAAAAAAGACACTTTTCGGACAACTTAATATTTTAGTTATTTTTTAGTTATTCACATCTTTACTCTAAAGCTGTAAACAAATATTGAACGCAGAGCGAAACACAGATTTGGCGAAGGATTTGTATCGCAGAATACGAAAAGTCGATCGTATTTATTTTATGCGTATAAAAATTCAGGAAGTGAACCCTATTTCCACTCGTAGACCGCTGTTCTGCATTTTGATCGGTAATATTGCAAACGCACTTTATATTTCAGCATTTAGGTAACAGCACTGAACTTCGAACGCTGCAGATTCAGGAAGTAAATGTTTTAAATTACACTGGTTCTTGTAAGGTCGCTTATCGTATAACATATCAATTAACCATAAGTGTACTACGAATATATTAAGCTGCTACGCGTTGCTCCGCATCAGGCCCTTCCAGTGATTAATTATATACAAATTTTAAGGACACTGCCTAATACTGTAGAATTTTTATCGAACGAGCGGAGAAATTGATGGGGAATGTTGCGTGTTCGAGGAAATTTTACGACGAAAACGTTGTCGAAAAGTTGCGTACAGGTGCTGTAATACCGGTGATTCCGCGGTAATTCGACTTTTCGATGAAAGGTGGATGCGATGGTGCGCTCGGTGAAAGGCAAATTGAGGAAGTGTCGACGAGGTGTGTGCTTCGAATGAAACGAACAGGATGGTGAGATTGTATAACAGAAATTTTCGACGAGACGAATTTCGGGGAAGATTGTCTCGACGACAGGCTATGATTGGAAAGGTGATTCGATGGCTTGAAGACTTCAATTTCCAAAGCCTGTAAAACTGACGAGGCAAGATGATTTTAAACAGAAGAATTTTATTTCATAAGGAAATACTTTCCATAATCGTATGTTATTATTTTCATGTCGTATTATTAAATTACACAAAATTGTAGGTTCTCATTTTTCATTTACTTTTATCAATGAGTTCCTTCCTTCTTTTTACGAAAATGTATCTAGTTCAAATTAAATTTTATTTATCTATGAATTAAACCAAGTCTACGAATATTGTCAATTTTTTCTCTCGAGTTCAGAAAGATAGGGCATTTATCAAATTTCCGAATTACATTTCTAATAAATGTATTTAGTCGGTAATAATTAATTGAGAAAGGTAATTGATCATAATAAACCACGAGATGATTAAACTGAATATACAAACAAGTGTCCAAACAGTAAAACGTACAACTTACACTATATCGAGCATGCAGATATTATCTTGGAAAAATTCACCGAGTTATTCAGTGAATTTCCTAGAAAAAGGAAAATGGTACCTGCATAATTTCGAATGATATCGTACCATAATATTTCAGACCGAATTCTTCTATTCATTGACAACCATTCAAACCATGAATATAATTCAAAGAATCTACAGAATCTACGTCAGATCATGTACCTTTTTAACATATTGTTGACGGTATACTGTGAAATCGATCGGGTCTCAGTCTTTCCACATTTCTGCAAAATATGTGTATTCCTGTCCATAAATCTCCGAGACTTGTCTACTTTAATTGGAATAATTATTAGAATTACATACCTTTCACATTACATAATTTCAATATCTGATGTTAATATCAACTTTATTTCACAATACGGATTATTTCATAATATAAAATCGTGCACATTATAATTCGCCTGAGTAACTTAAACAATAAAATGACAAATAAAACGATAAGATATCAATGCAGAGCATACGTTTTAACCATCATTTTACCGAAAACAAGCAAGTGTCCGATGACCTACGGATGGAGTGTACATGAGATATGTATGAAAACAATGCAAATATGTTTGTCGGGGTGTAAATATATTACAAACATTTTACCCTTAATTTTCACGACGAACAATGAACACGACAACGATGCAATCACACAATAGCGCTCGGTCGTTCTCAATGTTGGAAAAATGAAAAACGGCGAGTCTCGTCTGGCGTGAAAGATATTAAGCACCCACATCTTATTTCTAAAACGATCTTACCAAAACCACCCATTGAAACGTCATCAACGAGCCAAGCCCCAGAACCACAGAACCTACATCGACTACCCACATCGCATCCCCGAAACGAACCGCGCCGACAATCAATGAATCTCCCCCAAAAAGTCTCCCATCTCGGACGAACCACTCTTTACTGCTCCCTTCATCAACCCCCTACGACCATCGTCTCGCGATCTCGCGACCAAGAGTGATCAAAGGGAGGCAAGGTTTAGGTCATTAATCATCCGCGGACAGTGAAGCGAGCAATAGAGGGCCGGCCGAAAATGGCGGTCGACACGCATCGAATTGCTGAAACTGCGTTCTGGCTGCCTCCCCGATTGGCCGATTCGCCCTTGGCTCTTGCAGGGGTCGAACATCGTCTGTTTCCTCAAGAAGCGTCGCCATCCTGCGGCGAGCTTTCGAAGCTCGGCTGGATGCTTTGCACGCACGCGTTCTGCGCAAATCAGTTCGCGCGCGCGACCAGCCACCCCTTTTCGAACACGTTCACCCTTGGATCATGCGTTCAAGTTAGGTTGGGTTCTCTAGAAGCATTGCGATACAGGGTTGGTACAGTAGTGATCGTTTAACCCTTTCACCGCTTGATTTTGCGTTACTTGTATTATTTGTATTTATCCTATGTTTGCACATAGTTACAATTATATCGTATTTTTATAGGTAAAGTGCGCATGCGTATGGAATTTTATATTCTTCGTGAACATAGCTAGATAGGATTTTGAATTATTCGAATATCTTGATAATTTAACTATCGAGTTATCGGTGGAACACGGACGATGTGGATTCGTTGGAATTTAACACTGCCGCGGTCCTTAATTATTTTATTGGGATATCGGTTTAGTTTTAGCCGGGAAAGGGGCTTTTAACTTTTCGAGAAAATCACACATGCAAATAGGATTAGAGCGATAGAACCTAAGTAGAGATTCGATTCTTTTATTAAATATTGTAACGAGTATGTTATATCTCAAATATTTTATATATGCTTATATACTATGTGTATTTTCGTATTCTTCAATTTCCTATAAATTGATAAACGTCCGTAGCCTGATCTATTTTTTGGTATCAGTAAGCATTTGAAACGGAAAATATGATTATCGTATATGATCGAAACGATAAACGTTCGAGCGATAGAAAAATACGATTCGAAACGGATCGAAGATGATCCAGGGGATGAAATTACTGTAATTTTGGGAATGTGGAGCTGCGATTTTATCGACAGGGAGAAATTATTCGAGGGGGTTGAAGTAAATCTCGCGGTGGAAAGCGAGGGCTCTGCTTGCGAGCAAGAGAAGGGGTGGTTTTGACGATAGGTTAGGTTGGTTTGAATTGTTGCTATAGGGTGGCTGCGAGAAGTTACAATATTGGATGTTGAATGATGGGGTGTCTTGTGACGCGTGTAAAAGAGGTTGAGAGAATTGGCTTCGAAGGGTGAATACTACGATATTATAATGGTGAGGTAATTTGGCTGTTGAGGAATTTAATGCGTTGAAGGATGAAAAGATCTGAGAAAGAATTTGGGGATAAGACTGAGATTCGGTTTCATATAGTTTGAATTTAAATTAAAAGATTTGAATTGTGAATTTGACTATTTGAAATTAAATTGTGAATTTGGCAGTCTAAGTTTGAATTTAAAAATTTGAATTGTGAATTTGACAGTCTGAATTTAAATTAAAAGATTTGAATTGTGAATTTGACTATTTAAATTTAAATTGTGAATTTGCCAGTCCAAGTTTGAATTTAAAAATTTGAATTATGAATTTGCCAGTCTAAGTTTGAATTTAAAATTTGAGTTATGGGTTTGAAAATCCTCATTCGATCCCGAATCTGTGAGTTTCTAATTTGCATTTTAAAAATCCAGGTGCAAAATTTGCAAGGTTATTAAATGTTTTATTTGTTTGTTCACTAAAAGAACATATATACATAGGTAGTATATACAATATACATGATTTGTTTCAATTATATCTAAATTCACTTTCACTCTTCATTCAATCATTACTTTTTTCATCATCACCTGAAACTCAAAATCATTCCACACGAGATTATATTATCTTAATCAATTTTTAAATAAATAACCATTATTTAATAATATAACGTTTCATCGTTAAATATGTTATAATCCTCAGACCCACCCAGCTTTCACGCATGTGTGTTCCATCACACTTATACCTCCATCGTAACATACGCTGATAAAACAACTCATAAGTAAACGTAATTTCTCTTCGCTTACAATTCATCCCAAAGTCTTTCAACAGTCTATCTGCATAAAACTTGGTCGTGCAATCGCCGAAAGCAATCTCCAGCACGCCGAGCGTACTTCCGTCGTCTCAAACGACGCTCTTCCCCCCACTTCCGGTATCCGTTCGTAGAAACTTCTCTCGTATGGATTCGATCGTCATTTCCATATCAGCCACGACGATCGATCACAAACACGTGGTACAACCCTCTTGGTCCTCGGGGTGCGTTTCATACACTGGGTGGTCGAAAAGTCACGCAATCCGTATCCTAATTGTCGTTTCAATACAGTTTGCGCGACATTTCAACCACCCGGTATCGTAGGTAGAGAATCCTCGTAGTTTCTTCAGTTTTTTCACATCCTTACCAATTAATCGTGTGTTTTGGAGCTTCTTCGATTGAAACTTTACACTTGTACAATCGAGTACACCAAACATTTACGTGTAAATCTGTTGATACGATTTATATTTCCTGCAAGGTTACGTTGATGATTTGTTAAACGGTAGATGAAAGAATCTTTCTCTTGTAATCGTATTCAAAACATTTGTGGCTTTTTCATTTTGTCAGTGAACTTTTTCGATTTTCAAATATCTCAAGATATTTATTGTTAAATATGCTCAACCCTTCTCTAAAGTAAATCATTAACAATTAGAACTGGTTTCGTGTAAAAGATAAAATTCAACACTAAGACTATCGACTTAGATGTTGTATATATTAATCAGTGTAATTCAAATGATATTAATTAAGTAAATAAATCTATATACCTGTGTCTAAATAAGAAGGCAATATTAATTTTGGCAAAAGCAACTGTATGTTCCAGCTGTGAGAAAAGAAAATTTGAAATTCGTCATTCTGACGGATTTGATAGGTCCATTGTTAAATAAACAGTTCCTACATTGATATCTAACAATTTTCAAATACGTATCTACTTTTCAACTAACTAATTTCCGAATAAAAGTGATAAATGTAAAGGGAAGTGAAATGGAGGGTAAAGAATACGATTAAGAAAAAGAATCGTTAATTCTCAAAGTGGGCTTGGAATAAATGCCAGGGAATAAATTATGCGGTGATTTACTGAATCAGAATCCGGAGTTTGGTCAATCGTTAGCGCGAGCTTTCATTCATAAAATTCTCGAACATTCTGCGCAAGTTCGACCGACATACAGCGGACTCTCTTTCAACCGAGGGTGGCTTGTCCGCGTTGCATATTTAGGCTCTTTCCCTTTCACTGGATCATTTCCCGTCCTTTATGAAGCAAACGACTTTTGAATAATGTATAATCGTTTTACAATGAATTATCCACTTTTATTACATCTACGTCTAATTCTTCGAACCCATTCTTAATCAGCACGTAACAATCTAAATTACCGTTTTCAGGAATACCATTTCGAATGTAACAGTTTAAATCACGCTATTTTACAATTAACTTTCTCGATGTTGATGTTCGAAGTTTCAATTTTAATTCTTCCAATCTATTTCTCATTAAATCGTCTGAATTACTGCCCTTTCAAAAATCTATCAAATTCAATCACACTATTTTCTAATCAATTTCTCGAATTTTATTTTCACCTTTTTACATTTTTATTATTACGAATATTGAAAAATTGTTCGAACTACTACATAGACAGTGAAATACGTAGCACCATTCATCGATTGTTTCAACCTTTCCTGGCAACCTTCGCCGACTTGCCGTTACGTGTATTTCGTGGTTGTTAGGAATTCTGACGCCAAACGAAAGGTTTAATCGATTGTACGGACGAGACGTTTCGCCGACGTAGCAGGCGTATTAAATAATTGCGTATTAAATCGTTTGTTTAACCTTCTGGCACAATGTAATACCATTGTTCATCGGCCATTCTTACGAGATTTCTATAACGATAACATCTGGACAAATTCGCTTACTATTATCCACGTCACTTGTACGATTCTCGAACGACTAGTCACAAGTACAAGAAAGAAAAATCTAACAAAATAAGATACAAAGGCACTTTTTTATCTTAAGATAAGATTAGAACACAATATCTATCGCATGACGAACGATCCTCTCGTAAAACCGTTGCCACGTCTCTGGCACCCTTCCACTAACCCCATTCCACCCTTCGATCCTGCCAGGCTGCCAAACAGCAGTTCACTCACGCCATTATCAAACCGCCAAACTCGATTCACAAAGCCGTAACCAAGCCGGGCCACCGTAACCAATCACAAAATCCAATGCGGACAATTCCAAACGCAACGATCATCTTGACCCGTCAGCGACCAACAAACTGTCGAATTGCCTAAATTCACCGTTGTTCTCACTATTCCTTGGAACAGAGAGAAAGAGAGGCAGAGAAAGTTGGTCGAAGGGATACGCCGAAGCGAACACAGCCACAGCTCGCGAAAATTCCGAACGAAAACGAAAGCAGAACGTACGAACAGCCCCTTCCACCCCCGCGAGAGAGGTGCACGCAGCGCGACCGTTCCATCTCCCATAGACCGGCCGAACGCACCACAGATTCCCGGCACCACCGTCGACCACCCCCTTCCTTTTCCGCCCTCATCCCCAACACACCATCTTGCATCCCTCTTCTGTTCGAAATACCAGCAAACAGCTTTGTGCGTGCACGCAAAACCAGCGTACCCGATGGTTATGCCCATGGTGAGCCACCACGTGCGCGCACGCGTCCCCGCTGACGCAACACGTACGCTGACGTAACGAGAAACCGACAGAACCGAGGACGTTTTATCGAGTGGAGGTTAGGACGACGGCTGGTTGCGCTTGCGTGCGCCCTCCTTTCCTTCCGATACACGCTTTCCGTGCACACCGGGCGAGACCGCGTCAGACTTTTCCCCGGTCGCGAGCCAAACGCGTATCATTCGTGTATTTCGGTTTTTCCTTTTGCTCTCTGTCTGTCTGTCTGTCTCTGTCTTTCAAAAGTTCTCCTGGAGCAACGGTCGTCCGGTAACACTGAACCCAGGAATCGTCGGTAGGTTCGGCCGGTTGTGAACGATAGCGACGTCGAGGACACTGTGAAAGGAACCGTGTCAGTCGGTGCACCCTGTGCGTCACGTGACGACCGAGACCGCGACCTATCGCAAGCAGAGGAGCAGAGACTTGGAGGCTGTACGCGGCACGACGCCGCTCTCCACGCCGCTTGCAGGGGTTTTCGTGGGTGGAGCGTGTGATCGATAGCGCACCAAACGGACTAAGGGGGTCGTCGCCAAGGTGAGAAACGCTGCAGATACACCATGAACAGGATGAACCACCTGCGAGCCGAGACACACACCCGCGCACGGGGTTTGGCGCATGGGGTTCGACAGACTGCAACGATGATCGTTCGGGGATGCGCGTTGCTATGCTTTCGAACGGGGGTACAACGTGGATTCGATGGGGCGGTGGTGGGGGGCAGATGTGGATTTTTGTCAAATTACAATCGCGTGAATCGGCGAGTGGATTGGAGGAAAGTGATGCAAACGGGGATGACTGTTGATGTTTTTGAGGCTGGTTCGGTATGTGGGTCAGCGGTCGACGCCTCGGGCGCTGCCTGGTTCAATCTTTCGTAGGGTGGAGGGTGCTTGGGGCGCTTCGAGAGCCGACGTGGATGAAAATGGAATTAAATGAATTTTTTCTCCTCTTCTCGAGGTTCCCCTTTGGTTTTGTTGGAACGTGGGTAATGCCAGGTATTTTAACCCTGCCGCTTTCCTCGGATTTATATAGGTTAATGAAGGTATTCGAACACTTGCGGATACTTTTTATGAATGCACTGAGTTAATTAAAATTTCATTGGCACTGCAGCGAGACGCGAGTACTATGATCAAGTTTGATAAGAAGATTTGGTTAGCTAATAAGACATCGGTAAAGTTTGAAGTAACTCTGGAAATGTAGTATATAAAAATTACAAGAGTACAAGTATACCTGTGTTCTGGATAGATCAGAAAACTATTTCAGTAGTCAATTATCCAGTATAATGATAGATCTTAATATAATCAATCGTTATATGTCGTATACCAATTTTTTTTTTATTAAATATACATTTGCAATAAATATGTTGTAATTTCTATATATCTCAGATTGGTTTCAAATTTTATTATCGTTATTGATACGCGCGATTTTTCGTTTCAATTGTTGATGGTCGTTTTAAAACCTGACAAGTCCTTGAAACTAAAGCGAGATTGAAACATAAAAGATTCAGACACCGCAGCAGGGTTAAGTTGTTGAAGGTGAAATTGAGTAGATTGAAAGTTCGCATCGCGATACAAGTTGGTAGAAAAAACTTTTATCGAGTCGAATGCTTCGGTGGTGTATTCAGAAGTTCATGTATTGTTACGTGCCTATATTTCTCCTCCTTTGTCCTCCTATTCTCTTTATTTCTTCTACGTTCTTTCCCCTGCATTTAATCAATATTTCTCTCTAGAAACCGGCTGACAGGTTTTTACTTGTAAAACATTCAGAACTTCAATCCACATATAGATTACACTAACTTTTTCAAAATATCACTATTTTTATTTGTTCTCTAAACGAAGAACAAGTTGTATTAAAGTTAATCGTGATTTAATTACTTCGAAAACATAGTTAAACATAGTCGATAAAATTTCGTTAAGTAAATCGAAGACAGATTTGTATGTTTCTAAAAATTGCGTTAGATCATCGACTTTAACGTAAAAATTTCCAACGTTCTTGGAGTTTATTTGCAACGAAAAATGTCGAATCTCGAATCTATACTTAGTCGTGAATTTTTCATGCAAATAGTCATCGAAACCTGACCTTGATATTAGAAGTTAAGCCGCATCCAGAGTTTCAAGATGGAGGTCGGTCTAACCTTTCGGCGTGGCATTTAATCGATATCGAACCGTGGTTTCAAAGTCGTGGCTCGTGCATTCCTATCTACTAAATAACCAACGCGACGCCACGGTTCAACTGGAAACAAACTTTCCTACCAATTTTCTCTAAAATCAACGATGAGAACCACGAGACATTATTACTCGCGTAGCCTACGCTCATTCATTTACATATTAACGTGTCTATTTCCTAGGAACGAGCAATAAGTTACATATCGTTCGATCGGCGAGTGGATAATCCTGTATTATGCGGTGTAATTTAGACGAGAAACGGCTGAACATTTGTTTCTACGATGCTTTCCAAAATAATCTAATTTTCCCTCTTTTGAGGTCTAAATTGAGCGTATTAAGTGTTTTATTCCAACCAAACGGAAGAACGGAAAGAACAAACGAAAGTAGATATTGTTTTATATTTTTCAATTGGAAAAGCTGTAATCGAGAGACTGTGCATGTTTATGCAAATTCGTATAATTGTAAATACGATGCAAATTAATGACATATGCAATCATTACGATCTAAAATAAATTTGAAAATAATTATACAGAAAGCTGTAAGATTTTGCTAGGATTTGGAGTTGTATCAAAATTACCAAAAACATTTACAGTAGAATTTAGTGATAATTTCGCATACCAACTTTTCCAAAGTAACCGGGATGATATTTGATTGTAAATGTTAGGAAGAAACGTAACCAACGTTGTTTCTTTTGGATTTGTTTCTTCTGATAAATATTATAACGACCACTTTACTTTGGATATTTTCTATATCGATCGTAATGCGTTCATTTCGTAAACCTTGGCGCCTTAAGATTTGTCATAAACGTAAAAATCAGCAGTCTGGCAATCGATTGCAATTTTCCCTCTTTTAGGCAAATAAAATCTTGACTATAAAAGATTAAATCGTTGGAGAAATTGTGGCTATTTATCACAAAAGAGGACTTGAATGTCGCAATAAGTCGGTTACATTGGAAATGTCGTTCACCTTTGCATAAGAGATCGCGAATTACGTTTTTGACCCAGTTCCACGATGCAGAGAAACGTCCGTCAGGGACAACAATTGCAGAAACGCGTGGAGAAAATAACCGCGACGAAACTGGTATACCGGTTACTGCGTGTAATTACGACTGGTTCAGAAATTAAATGTAACGCGTTAACATCTTGCCGATATCTACGTTTGCGATTATCACGTCGATCGTAAAAATATCTAAAATTATCATGCGTGATAATTGATAACCATCTGATTGATAAATCAAGTTTCGAACTTTCTTCCGTAGAAAATTCGTCGACTTTACACATTTGTGCTTTATTTATTTATTTTTTTTTTTAATAATGTGGATAATACGTGGATAGTTGTATTGATGCTTTTTTAATGGGAATTTAGAATTGGGAATATCGATAAAGTTTTCAGTTATAGTTTTAGTTTTATATACAGTTTCATGTATTATGATGTTTTTTTCTATAAAAATTGCACAATTAAAAAATCGGGGAAAAGTATTGAAAATATCAAGAAACATGTGGGATTTGAAGTATTTAAAAAATTGTTATTATCCCGCGACACAGAATTTCGATTTAGAATAAGAATTGAAGAACTGATACAAATATTAATCTCTGTTTAAAAAATTTACAACTGCAAGTTGGATGATTATACAAATATTGATATGTTCTAGAGACGATTATTTTAACGATTCATAATATACATCATTCCCATCTTGATTCCTTTATTAATTCAGTTGCTATTAAAAATATGTGTTACTACATTAATAAAGTATGCAATGAATCATAAAATCGTTCGCATCGTAGTTAACAGAAGAAAATATTAGTTTTAAATACAAGATAAAGTCCGAATCGGACACAATGTTCATTTTGTTCGCGTGTTCCCGCGTTATTATCGTTAACGATATTATCATCTTTGCCATTGTTCCGGCAAACGACGCATCCGGATGTTATTTTTAATCATAACCTAGAGAAACGTGACGTATATTGCTTTTATCTCTGCTTACATCCCGCTTTTCACATGTTTCACGTCGCGTGATTGCTGCTTCACCTTCTATCGTTTGATATTTATTAAATGTTAAGTAATTCCGGCTTTAATTAAGCCGATTTAACGGACGCTTGTTAACGCTCCTTTTTATTTCAGAGGATTGTACAGTTCTATGTAATGTACACTAACCTAATTAGGTTTCTATGAATTATTTCTATCAGTCTTAACCATAAACTTAAGATATATAAACTTATTGAAACTGCAAACAGGAAATAAAATAAAATTTCAATATAAAAATTTGAATTACCTAAGTTACCGATTAAAGTTCCTAACGTTGATTTTTCAATCGATGAAAATCGATGAGAAATTTTAGATATATGGTAAAAATCTTCGCATATGTTTAAAATAATACTAAATGTTTAAAATAAACCTGAACGTCCTAACAAATACATTTATTATTAAGAGCTGAACATCGATTAAGATTAATCGAAATTATAAAAATTCTGCTTTCATATTTAAACTAGAAACGTCGCTACTTCCTAAAAAATGAATCATTCTATTGACAAATTATATTCGATACAACGACGAATTTTGAAGCAATCACATGTAATTGCCATATTTAACAACAAATCGAAACTTACTGACAATTTTTCACACTGGAAAATAAGTAAATGAAAAATGGGAAGTCAGAAACTAGAAAACAACATCAAATGGAAACTTTCGTGCACTTTGTGAATTAAAAAACTATCGATTCGAATGCTGTGACTAGAAATGTGATCAAGTGATTAGAAGAAAGTCAGGATCACATATCAGGGACTCGTGTACGCGACGTTTCCACGGCAACAATAGCAAAAGTGGCTTCTCGATACAGCACCGTCTCGGCGCGCGGCGTCACGGCGTCGTCGCACGCGACTCCTCAATGTCGTTAATTTTATCGATCACTCGATAACGACTGCAAATTCCCCATAAAACGTCTATTCTCCGTTTCATTCATTTCTCCATATCTGTTGCCATTTGCAATTAACCGAACGATCGATCGTTACAGTATCACTTATAGTTTCAAAATAACTTTGATGATCTTCATGTCGCTAGAAGGAGAATCTTCTTCGTGTGACTTGTAATTCAAAAAATTAAACAGTCTCAGGTGTATATTATTATACGTGTTGATTTATTAAAGAGACGAATGATAAAATTGTAATAGTCAGTGTATATTAAAATCACTTTAAGTACAAGTACAGAGATAGCGTATGCCTCAATGCTACTCTTCGACTCTGCCACTTTGCTATTCGAATGTCTGACTCGCTATAAACATTCGCTACAATGACTGTCCTAGAGAGCACGTTCGTCTATCCGTATCAACCGGTGTTATTTTAAAAAGTTCAAATGCAACTCCGGTTGACGATTACAAATAACGGCGATTGTGTTTTATCCGGAGTTTGTTTAACTTTGAACCTAGCGAACCAAAACAACGTTGCCACTCCAAGGCACAACGATATGAGTCTCTGCCGATTTGAATCTTCTGTTGACTCATGTTCCGTTACAGGTCCAATGACAAGATATTTATTGCAAGCGTACTTTAGTGGAAAAATTAGTATACGGCGTGAACAATAGTCTTAAATATACAATTAATGTCAAGATGATCAAATACTTTACTGATTGTTGCGATGTTATGTTCCCAATAAACATCTTGTAACTCCTATATTTTCACATTCGTCTCAGATTTTATCATCGACAATCGTGATAGCCGTGTCTCGTAATGGAGTTAATGAGATTTCAAAACGATTTGTGTATTATACAGATAGAAAGTTTCTAGGAATGTTCGAATAGTTTCGCGACCCACCGTATGTATAGTAGAATGTTGTAACGTGAAATTTATTTTTGAAACTTACTGCACATATAACAGTATTAATTATCACATACATATAAGGAGGTACTTATTATACAGGGTGAGTCAGAACATGTGCAAAGTACGGCTGATTCAGCACACTAAAATAAGAAGCGAAGTTCATACCTGTAAACATATGTCCGATATGACCTTGTTTTTGAGGTGCAGTCTATTTTGTGCTGTTGGACGTCACTTAGATCAACCGTTTCAAACGATGGCAAATGGAAAGATCCTGTTGGCCTTGTTTCCTCACCAGCTCGTCCTCCGCAGCTAAAACCATTCGATTATTAGTTATGAGGACGTTTAGAGTCTCTCGTTTATAAAACGTCAGTCGACAGCGTTGAAATTCTTCGTTAACGTTACGGTCAAAGTTGCTGACAAATCCGTGTAAGTTGTTCGAGCAAGTTGGACAATTTATGACGCGACGCATTCACGCTTTTATCGAAACTGCACCTGTTCACTTGGAGCAATTTCTCCGGAGGTAGGTAAGCAACAGTTGCAACACAAAACAATCTGTTAATGGAAAACAAGGCCATATGCTTATGAACTTTCCGATCAACATTCTCATTCAGCCTGTATAATCGCAAATCTTTCTGTTCTTAAAATTTGTAATTAAATTCCATTCTGTCGAAGAGATGCAAGTGTCTGAATATTTCTCGGCGTTGGAATATATGCGTAATACGAATTTCGATTTCTATCTCGATCTCGATATCCATCTGCTTTACCATTAAATCGTTCGATCATGCACGACACGAAGCATGTAGCAGAATAAATAAAACGAGCGAAGCAAAAGAACTGAAAGGGAGGTAAGATTGAAACGTAAGGCGGAACGATAAATGACAAAAGTTCGAATCGCAACGAGGATTCGTGCTGGTTAAAAGATCGATCTTTATTAAACTGGCCGGGTGTCCATTTGACGATCGATTGATCGTTGAATTAATAAATCGTTGCAACGGTATAATGTTTGCTCGGTCGCGATTAATGGACCGTGTCAATCAACGTGTCGAGTCGTTAACGCGATTATTCACGCCGCGCCAACTGCTGCTCCTTGAGCTTTCGATCGAGAGCGATTAATGACGGGCGAAGCTTCGTCGTGTCTTTGCTTATTTTGCGGCGCGCCATCGACCATGCGAATTTATGGTTTCAGCTGCACCCATTTGCACGCGATCCGAAAGATCCGAGGCACGACGAAGGATGACGCTTTACTTTACGAATTTGATGCTTGTAGAACCAGAATTGGCATTAGAATTCATTATTTTTAGATTAGCACATAAGGCATTGTATTCTTCTATCTTGAGCTGAATTTCATATTGAATTTTGCGTTTAGCGTATAAAATTCGAGAGAATTAAAAGTCGAATAAACTATGATGGATTTTGCTGCAATAATGAAATAATAAAAATGATGAAATAGGCTTAACAGATTCACTTTTCGTTCGTACAACGTGCGATAAAAATGCGGTTCAAACAAAAATTCCTTCTTTCTAGAAAAAAAGTTCTCCAAAACGTTGTTGTACTTCCTACAGAAATATCGTACGCCCGCTTTCAGTGAAATTTAAGCTTCTACATGCAGCGAATAGTTCTTGACCGTTTGTTTATGCTTTGTAAAAGTCACGTTTATATCTACTTCACAAATTTATCAAAAATAAGTAGTATATTTAGAGATATCTTCAAGAACCATGATCCATCTTTGTCATCTTGTGTTCCTTAAAAGGTTCAATGCACAATTTATAACCAATTTTATAACAGCACCGCTAAAAATAAATATCAGACGCAAACAGTATTTACTCAACTACGAAGTATCATCGAATTTTAAAAACTGTTTTCCTCGAAAACGCTAAAAGTGGACGTACTATATCGGTGCCGCAGGCTATCGATATTGAAGGAAAACAACTGACCGATTGAAAAACGGAGAATCATCAGCATGGTAAACAACGAATTAACATGGTATCGCTTTGAGAGGAAATGGAGCGATAGTGCTCGAGTGGCAAAAGGGTCGCAGAGGGTTGGAACCGGGCGAGGAACGCGAATCGTGGCGGGTGCTCGGGATCACCGGCGTGCAGAGTCGTAAAACACGTGCGAGCGTGGTTCGCGGTGCCGACCACGTAGGTGGGGAACATATGGGGAACCGTGGCTAAATATAGAGAGCGCTTTTATGGCGTGCGGTCGTGCCTCTGGGATCCACGGACGATCCACGAACCCCGATGCCCTTTATCCGATCCGACCGTGCGCCTCTCTCATTAGGGCAGCGTCACGTTATCGAACGGATCGCCATGATTTCGCCAACCCAACATTCGTGAAATCGTGTAGAAACTGTGGTCATGGAGAAACGCTCGATTTAGGCAAAAATTTGTCGAGTGGAAGAGCGTGTCTTTCGTCTCGTTTGATTAATCTTCGTTGTTTGCTGATTGGTTTCGCCACACGGAGATGGTAAGTTTCAGTGAAATTTTGGAGTTTATCGTTTCTGAAATTGTTTCTTTATTTAAGCCTGACGTTATTAATTGAATAGATTTGAATAAATAAGCAGATATTTATTAAATCTTAACGTGACATGGATAGCGAGGAATTTGTTGTTCCTGTAAAGTGTGCACGTTCAGACCCGGGTTTTATAAAATTGTGAAATGGCGTGTTTTAGTTTGTCAGGTTTTGTTTCTTTAGCTTTGCTTCTCTTAGAAATTTACTACGCTTGTGAATTGTATATGTACACCTGTATTGAGATCTTTCTTTAGTTTTATACGGTTAGGTTTACGTTCTTCTAATCGATCTTTATAATTCAGCGTGGCAGAGGAATTTTCGAAAGATCGTAGGTTTGTTCAACTTTTCCGAACTCTATTGCAATTCAACTTTCTCAATATTTTATTGTGTATTTATAAATTAATCAAGCTTGAATCAGCTTCCGAATTATGCGAGCGTGAAACACGAATTGTATCGTTTCTTTCAATGGATATCGATCAGTTTCGTGATTAGGGTTGTGGATGTAGAAACTTGTAGTTTTAGTTTCTTCTAGAAATTTATTCCAGAAACTTATTATTAAATTTACACAAACAAAGGATCTAAAACTACAATCATCCTGATCATACGAACTACAATTCGCTTCTCGCTCTTAGAAGCTACGATCAAAATAAAAACAGACTGTGTCTGCTTCAACCCTTCGTTCGTTCGTTGGTGAAAAATTTGTGGAAGAAATGGAAAATAGACAAGAATATCGTGTGTACCAGAGCTGTCTGTCTGGAATACGAAACAGAAGCTTGTCTTAATTTAATTGGAATGGTGGCTAGACGAACGTCAACGTCATCGTTCGTCAAGGTTCACGGACGGCCGATGAGTGCAGTCTTTGTTCGCTTACGGATCACAATAAAGCTTCCGACCATGAGTACGATTCGCTTGACTGGCGGTGGAAGACGAGGAAACAACGACCGAGGAAGTACACTAAGCGGAGAGTTCAAGGACAGTAAAGAAGTTTCTCTTGCAAATGGATCCTCGTTCTTATTGAAAAACGTCCTAACGAATAGCGACTCCGAAATCCTTTTCGCCTCCAATGGCGGAGATCGAGACTGAGGAGAGACCTGACGTCTTTGAAGGTTCGTTTGTAGACAACGGGATTTTATAGGAAGTTTCAAAGTGCAACATTACACAAAATGCGCATAATGTGAAATAATATATAACATATCCAAGGTAGATATAATGTTTTTTATAACACTTGGATGGCAAAACAATTTTCCATCGTGTCTGTCTTTTACGATTGTACATATTTTCTGACAAATATGGATTTGCATAAGAATCCACAGTCTAGTCGTTTGCATCTTTGAAACTATTGACTCTTTTGTGTTACGTGATAATGTGATAAACTACTTTTTAAACGATGATGATATATATCGATATGCTGGTTATTAAATACGTAATAGCAATAACGGAATGTTATCGAGAAGATCGTTTTTTAGAAATTCCTTGAGTCCCAAAAGTACTTCAAGAGGATGAGATATTATACGGGAATGTATGAGGATTAATCATTTGTAATGAATTTGAAAATGACATTTCTCATCGCTCATATGGGTGTCTAGCAATTAATTTGTCGACCAACCTGTAATATAAACGGATCTATCAATTACGCGATGAATAATTGGCGAACGCAAGTGAATACGACGTATCAAACGCAATGCTGTGTTTTAACGTGGAAAAATCGCTTAAATTCTGAAATTTCACGCTAATGACGATGTAATTATGCATCTTGGCCGCAGCATTTCATTTCCGGTTCCTTTCAATCAATTTACATTATCGATATCTGTATTTTTAACAATTTAGCCATAATAAAGCTGTGCAATTTAAAGAAATTGATATATTATATTTATAACATCGCGATTAAAGTGCGGATATTCTAGATGGAAATGTGTTCTACCAAATACCATAACAAACATTACACTCTGTACATGTCACATTACGCGTATGTTGCACATTTTTATCTTCAAATTACCCAGAAACACGTAAAACTCCGCGGTTTAATTACGATAAACTATCGCTCGTCCCTTAATAGTTTACACATCGTTTAACGATCTATACTCGCCGTAGATTGCATCGCGTCGTCTAATTTTCCCGCAAAATGAAAACTCGCCCGCCAACTTCTTCCTCCTTCTTGTATCCCAACCGTAAAGAAACGAAAACTCGAGAGCAGAGACGCAACGTTTCTCTCTTGCACTGCCGTCGCTGCGCGCGGAGGGAGATCCCGGAGCGAGATAAGCGACGCGCCTGCTTTCCAATTCGCAACGGATGATCGCGCGGCAGAAGTGCGTGAGAGGTAACGTGGGCGGGTGGAACTTATTGCGGTGGGTGGGCCAGGCAGCGAGCGTGCGACAGAGACCGCCAACGGAACCCGTTTCTCCTCTATCCTCGTGTGCACTGGCTCGTGAAGCCGACAAAGACAAACCCAGACAGAGAACGAATCCATTAAACAAGCACCAACGTCGCTGAATCGATTCGTCGAACGAAGAGGGAATACGTAAGAAAAAGGGGAAGACTTATTGCAGAAAGTGAGACAAGGATAGACATACGTATAGAACGAACAAGAAACGAAGACAGAAGATATTCGGAGCGGGAGAGCGAGAAAAGGACAAACACAGAAGCATTAGAGGACGGATAAAGATAGAAGATATTCGGAGCGGGAGAGCGAGAGAAGGATAAACGTACGTGGAAGCGTCAAAGGACAGATAAAGATAGAAGATAGAAGGAGCGGGAGAGCGCTGGGGCTGCAAAAAAATGTGCGTGACGCCAGTCAAGAACGACAGAGATAGGGGGAACAGAGTTGTTCCGCGGAACCAAAGAGAGACAGGTATACAATGTGAAAGAAGAAGAAGAAAGATAGAGATGGCGATATACGATACTGTGAGGGAACGACGAAAGCGGAGAAAAAACTGTGCACGCAAGCCTGTCGGAGGAGGAGCGATGTATATACTGAACAAGGAGAGACGATTAGACGAGGATAGTCTTACAAGTAGCATGTTAGAGCGACAAAGAAAGGAAGCGACTAGCGTTTGAATGGGACAGAGAACGTGAATTGAAGAAAAAAGGAGACTGTTCTAGCATGAAATAAAGGGAGATAGAACATATAAAGAGCGACTAGTGGAACGAAGGAAAGAGTGTTATATGCTACTGGATAGGGAAGAGTATCATTGAGAGAAAGATAGTCGATATGGGTGGCAGATTGTTTGACAGAGACTGGAACTTTGAGTGGAACGTATGGAACATGAGAATGAAGATATTATGAACGTGATGAGGACGAGGATGGAAGATAGTAGATACGACGGTAGTGTACAGGGTATTGAGCACGGTAGGGCCGAGTATGTATTGGCTGTGAGATCGTGGGAGAGAAAAAGATAGGGATATTCTGTCGTCGTTTCGTATGAAGACTACAGTAGAAGAACACAAGTTAAATCTATTCTTTACAGAGAAACGATTTTAAAATTCAGAGTGCCGTCAATCAATCCCATGTTATCAAAGTTGATTTTTTGTTTCGTCCTGGAGCTGCTAATTCGTTCCTTCGTACTCTTCAAAAATGACTGAAAAATATTGCTTGCCTTAATGATTATATACCTCTAGTTTTCACAAAACTTCGTCAATTTACCAGTTGTTTTTAAAAGACATTCCTTTTGACCTTAACAGATTGTTTTCTTTCTTAGATAAATCGTACTAAAGTACTTACTTCGTACTCGTAAATATCGGCCTAAATACTCAAAATAAGGATTATGGATTGAGCGTGACAAGGTTGAACGGGTTCTACTTTTATCAAAGTTTAATTTTAATCCTGACTTTATCTCCAAATTACGAGATCGTAGATTGCTGGATACAAATCGCGTGTAATATCTCAATGTTTTACTTCAGACAATATTAAAGTGCCTGCGTATTACTTATGTAGGTACTTGTGGAAAATGTCATAAAGCAAAAGGTTAAAGAGTAGGGTCACGCGGAGGTTAATATATAGGTAACTACGCTACATGTACGTAGATTAAATAAAATTACTATTATAACCTTCACCTGGAAAAAGGGTTAATAAAGATAAAAAAAATCTCCGAATATTTAGCAACGCTTAATTTGAAAAAATAAACTGTAGAAATTACAATGTAAGCTCCTCGATTCTTCCTTCGAATTATTCTTTATTCTTTAATTTTGAAGTTATTCGAGGAGTCCCGTAGTACTTGCGCATATTCCATACTATGAGTTAAACAGGTTTGGTATCTTTTTGCAAATGATATTACCTAGTCCTTTCAAGGTAATTGCACGGAGACGTCAATTACAAAAATTAACTGGATAATTTTCCCACGATTGTATTTACCGATGGGGAGATGCGAGTGTGCAAATTGGCCCGGGATAATGGCGACGACGTGACGCAGGCATCCGGCCAAAGAAACCGGCCCAATTTTAACCAACTTAATGAAATGAAGTTAAACTATGTTAATAGTCGTTAGCTTAATGAACAATTGTCATAATTCGTGTTTGTTTTGCAAACTTGTAAATCCGTTTTTCAAATTTCGTTCTCGACTGAGATAACGAGGGCCGTTAGACTAAAAAAATCGTGAACGATCCGGCTCCGATTTAAACGTAACGATCGATTTTATTTTATGTACAGTGGTTTTCTGAAATGAGAATGACTGACGGAGCAACATTTTTACACATTTTTTTAAATTCTTCGTTGACTAGCATTTTCTTCTAACACGTTGGAGAGCATTCAATTTTTGTTAACAAACATTTTCTTCCATCTGTAACAGTTTTTTAGTTGTCTCTTAAGGGATATAAGAAAAGGAATAAAAGGAATCGGACTTTGGAGGCTGATTTCATCCTTTTAAATTTGAGTTTCCGCAGCTAAAAAATATGTATCTACTATCTTTGGCTGTTCTTTAAACTTACAAAGTTTTATCCAAATCGGATCGTTCGCGAACGTTGCTTGTTAGTTTATTAATGAAAATTAATATCAGGGAATTTATCTTCATTCTGCTTAAGGATATAGATACATAATTTCATTCCATGAATTATTAGTGTGCCATTATGCTAGCGTTGCGTGCGAAGTTTCAACTTTTCGCAAACGTTGCTTTGAATATTTTGCAGTCCAATTTCAATTTTTAATTACACATTAAATCTTTCAGTTATAATTTTGTTTCTACTAATTGCTTTTAATTTTAATTGAAATCTTATGATCTTTGCGAGCAACACGGTCGAATGATTAGGCAATAAAAGAATCAATTACAAAGGAATTTTATTTATTGTCTCTGAAACTTAACAAAGGGATAGATCTTCGCTAAAAGAAATTAAGAAAACTTTGATTTGGGTAGACAGGCGTAATTCTAAGTTTTTGGAAGTTTTTACGTATTTTGCGAGCAACATTACAATTACATAATTAAGTAAGAAAAGAATTAATTAAGAAAGTTCTTTGCCACTTTTTCAATACTCCATCGAATCTATAATTTATGAAAAAAATAGAGAAATTCGTTTAAACTTTCGTCTGTTTCAGCGCGCTCCTGGTAGTAAAAATATCGCGTGTTTTCGCTGACGAAGCATGTTTCTGCGAGCCGACGCGCAATTTTTAACGATGTTTGCTCGTCTAGATTCGCGTCCTGGTATTTTCCTCGAACTAACGAACTTTCGTTCAGGAAACTCGCGTCGCGAAGCCGCGCTTTTCAATCCGCTTAACGCGGTTTCATTTATCCAAAAGTGACGGCGCGCACATTGAAGATTGTTCTGCTCCCTCGGGGCTAAATCCGATCTGTTTACGCAACCGTGACTTCCAGACGACTGCAAATTGCCACGTAAATGTATTACCGAACGATTTCGTTAATTTCTACAAGTGTTTCTGTCGTCTTTATCGTTTCGTATCAATTCTACGCTTGCTGTAAGACACAAACCATTAACAAACAAACAGTACTTCTTAACATTACGTGTACGAAGAAATATTACAATGTTGTGAAGATTAAGACATTTATAAAAATCTGATAAATTTCAATGAGCATTATATTATTATGATTATTATAAATTACTATTTCGTTCGAGATCTGAAATTATAAATAACTGATATATTTAACACTAGAACCTGCCTGCAATATGTACTCTAATGTTCTATATATAAATCAATATATATATTTATATTTATATTTCAAATGATATTAATCAAAATAAATAAATTTATAAAATTGTGATTTTCCAAATAATGATACATATGTTGCCAGTATAATTGCATGAAAAGGAAATCTGAAATTTGTCGTTCTGACGAGTTTGATGATTCTAATGTCAGTATCATAACAATATTCACCATAATAATAATTTATAAACAAAAATTAATTTCTTTAGCATTTGTAGGTATTTATCACGTACTTCGATGACTATATTATTTTAACTAGACGCAAGATTCGTAATTTTTTCAAAAATTTTTAGCACAATCTTGTGTCTTCTGTCATACCTTTCTCTTTTGGTAAATATAAAAAGATATAATCATAATACGATAATACACATGATAATAGAAAGAAGAAAAAGTATTGGTGTATAATTGGCGGCTACAAACAAATTGGTCGGCTGAACGGTCGATTGATGAGAAATTGTAGTGAATCGCTCTGTATGAACGCAAACATTTGGTCGACTAGTTTCGTCGACTAGTCTACTTGATCAATTTTAGTCGACAGATTTAGTCGACTCGGCCGTAGCCGTCTTAACGGACACTTTGTTTGGATAACAGAACGTTCAAATAACAAAGTACCTATTCGGATAATAGAGTATTTTTGAAAAAAAATATACCTATTTTCTTCTTGTATTGTTTGAAAAGTAAAATGTAAAATAGGAAAGAAAAGAAAATGTTCAACATGGAATTAATGCCAAAAATAAAAAACAAAAATATTTAAGCCTATTTTCTTCTTGAACCGTTCAAAATGTGAAATACGAAATTTAAAAGTAAAAATTGAATTAATGTTAAAGATATTCCTTAACCTCCGCGTATTTTTGAAAAAGTAATAAACCTATTGTCTTGTTTTGCATTGTTCGAAATGTAATACGAAACGTATAAAATACGAAACGTAAAAAAAAACATTTTCAACATTGAATTGACGTTAAAAATATTCCTTAACCTCTGTATCTAGTTAAAAAGTTAAAGTCTAAGTAAACCTATAAAAAGAAAAATTCATCCCTTTATGTTTTACGGACTAAAACAGTGAACCCTCGCCCTAAAAAAGCTTATTTCAGTAAGCAAAACAACCCTTCGTCACCTCGCCCCATACTGAAGCCATATTGCTATAATTTGCTCTCATAAATGGCGAAACTCTTTGCGAATGTCATAATCGACAAGGGATGTTGCGTATTCGTTTATCAAGTATTCAGCCCCTCGCGAATTCCCTCGAATCGAATTACGAGCTTACAAATCTGCTCCCATTCACTGACTAACGGTGCTTTCTCTCTTAACAGAGATCTGATGTGACGTCGTTGAACAATCTGGTGGGCCGTGTAAAGGGGCAAAATGAGGGGTGGCAGTGGTGACGTCCCTCCCATGGTCACCGTCCCCGCCTCCGCGTCTCTTAACGTGAGTATACCGTACATTTTTCCCTATCAACTAAAAGATTGGAATTAATATCTGTTTAATGGAACCTAAGAAAGGAATTTGAAAGGATGTCAACTTAGAATTTCTTCGCCTTGCAACACTATTTCATAAAAAATCTATAGAAGTAAAGAAAATTCTTACTGCTGCCTGTAACATTAATTTCAAACTAACGAGATTTAATAAACAAATTTCTTGTAAATTTATAAAGATAATACAATTTTACGCGGTACCTGATGTACATACACAAAAAGACAAAGAAATATTTACCTACTCGATCGATTCTCGAAACTCATGATGACTCATGATGGATCTTGATAATTATGGACAATAGGAAAAACGTTGCTCGGTATACGTTTAATCAGAATCACTATAGTTGCATGGCTAATCACATAGTTACACAAATTACGACCGCCACGTGGTGTGGTTCTAATGTGTACAAGGCCGCCATACATAAAATAATCGTACGATTAATATTATGATTAATAATAATAATATTATGTTTACGTATGATTAATATTATCGAAAATGTGGATCGTCACTTCTCAAATAACTGTCTTAAAAAATTACGAAAGCCAGAAAAATAAAGATACCACTCCACCTCGATCATCTTGATCTCCAGACACGCGTCTTCTATAAAAAACAAACTTCAAAAGGATCAAAGTTTCTCTTCGGCAGCTCCTTATAAGTACGCTTCAGCCATCATCTACCTTGGTAATACACAATCTGCGTAATGTCTTGCCATCACGAGACGACCAAATCCCTGGAGGATTTTTCAAAGTGTCGCGAGCCCGTTTCCCGCGGGATGATTTCGTAAGCCAATTACCGCGGGCGAGTTTATCGTCACCGCGGAACCGGGCCGTCGTTGAGCAACGCGAAAACCGGTGCTGCAAGTATTCCGCTCGACAGTCGTGTACGTAGGCCTCCATCGATCCTCTCTGGATCGAACAGACGATCGATTCGATCGTGGATACCCCGCGCGATAACGAGGGTTTCATCCGAACGGAAGGAACATGCTCCTTTTCCCCTTTTTGCTTTTCGATGACACGAACTGCGCTCTCTTTTTCCTTCTTTTTGGATTCTTAAGAGGATTGGAACATCCTCGCAGACATCGCAGTGGAAAATGTTTTCGAGATTATTTTCGGTTGGGATTAACGATGAAGCGAGGATTTGAAAATAGTAGGATAGAGTTTCAAATGTGCATTTTTTGCAATAAGTTATTAACGTGTTATCAACGGAGTCGACGTTTTTAATCTTTAACGTTGAGGTCGAGAGACGTTTCTCGCGCTAGAAACATTGATATTTGGCATACACCGGCGTGGTATTATGACGTCAACTGGTATTTAATACAAGTTGTATGCTTCTCATTGTTTTTGTCTTTTAAGTATTTTATTGTAAGTCAGTAGTTTCATTTGTATTATTCGCGTTTTATAACGTAAAATGACAAATAAAGTAAGATTTGTTAGAATTTTTCAATAGAGTAGGCGTTCTAATATTTATGGCCGTAGTGCAGGTATCGATAAAAATTTGTCAGAAGTGGAATAAAATATTTTTCAGAGTACACTGTCAACAATGCGTTAATGGACTGCGAATGTTTACGCAAATTCGTATTTTTACCGACAGTAGGGGAAAGCTGGAACCTGAATACAAAATCACTTTCAGTTGCTAAATATTGTGAAGCATACTATACTTTGCATATGTTGCACATTTGTGTATGTATAGATGTTACTTTTGTCTTGTATACCACCATTCAATAGTATTCAGCTACTTGTTTATTTTTGATAAGATATATTTCAATTGGAAAATTACTGTCAAATTAAACTGCAATAATTTGCTTCTACGTAATCATCATCGATTAAATTCATTTTCGAAAGTCAGTAAGCGAAAATAAAACTGATGTACGTAAGTGTTCTACCTTACAAAACTTCTTTGTCAGTTAGCGAACCCTTCATCTTCAAATTTTTGAGGTTTTGAATTACAAATCAGATTAAGAAGGATAATCCTGATGTTAATACAACTAGCGATATTTAAATGGCAAATTTATACACCATCATATATAGTAAACACTAAAACAAATTATTTCTATGTTTTTTAACACGTTTTCTAATTCTCTATACATATCTATATCTTGGTGATTGCATAAAAAGCAGCAAGTGTTGCTTTCAGTTATTAATTTATCATTCATTTGTACAATTTGGTAAAATTCGCATATTGTTACTATAAATCGACCAAAGTGGGCAAATACTTACACATCCAGTATATATCTCTGTGTATATAGACATTACTTTCATCTCATATATTTGTACATGTAGATACTATTAAATTATCCGAAAAGTGTCTTTCTTTTACAGACACGTCTTTTACAACGACGCATCTTTATACAAACATGAAACCTAATCTGTCGAAGGTTGTGATATTTATTTCGATAGAACAAAATGGATCCTACATAATTCGACAAAATAATATAAAATGATGTGCATTCGTTATTTACTTATAAAACGAAAGAAACTTTTCGGACGACCTAATACTTTTATCTCATATATTTTTGTACATATAGATACTACTATTATCTCATATATTTTGTTATATCGACGTAACTGTCCATAGGTCACTGAACGCTAGTCTATTTTGCGCGAAATGATTATTAGCACGTGCAATACGTTTGACATTATGTAATTTCAACATTCAACACGAATGCTAACTTTATTTCATAATACACAGCGTATATTCATAGATGATATTTCATAGTGTAAAATATATATTTTAATTGGACTAAGTATCTTACAGATAAGCAATAAAATCAAAGCAGAAAGTCGTTATCTACATTCTAACGGTCGTTTAACTCGAACCGAGCAAGTATCCACTGAATTATGGGCAAGAGCGTAATTTTTGCCACGTAGAAAAAGAAAGAAAAGAAAAAGCGAAGTATGACAGAATAAACGAGCCATAACGATTTAAAAACGCGAAAAGCTATCGGTTATTTACTTGTCGCAAACCTAGTAAAAATTTATTAACAGAAGCACGTGGTTTGGCATAAAAGTACGAGCACCGACACGCGAGTTCGTAATTCTTCGCCCTCCATTTCTTTTCGGTCAGCAGACCGCCCTGTGTCGAGCCGTGTCGGGACTTAGGGGTAGTCCCACCCCTAACCACGGTTCACAACGTTCGTGCCCCATGAATTTATCATGTTGCTCCTGATAGAAACGAGCTACCGATTAGGTAGGCCGTATAAAGCGAGAAATTAGCATTCTCGAGGGAGAACCGAGTAGGATCGTGACGCGCCAAGCGTTTAGGAACGGAAGCGCCACGATTGGATTAAATTATTGCAGCCTCCAGCGTGATTGATCACTACCGCTCTCCTTGGGACGATGAATTGATTAAAATCAATTTTAATCTTGTCTCTAAATTTGCTTTTATGCTGTTCGATATTCTTCTAAAAGATTTCTTTCTGCTACGAACTTGCAGGTTTCAAGTGCTGGTTTATTTGTTACAACCGGGATAATTAGACATTTTTTCGAACTATATAGAGTAAAAAAAAAAAAAGGGTAAAAGTTAGTGAAGAAAATCAAAGTGAGAAAAAGGAGGAAGACAACCTTTGGCTCTCGCATTTTAAGGACTTTTTCGCATTGTTATAAATGTATAGTAGAATTTCTATGAGAAATTAAGAATTGGATATCTTCATGGTTTTCGCGCTTCTAGTATTAACACTAGAACAACCGATAGTTAACACGAAGCTGTTTCTACCAAAATCAGTGAAAATGACTGGTCTTTAAAAAATACGTAATAATAAAATATTTTTATATTTATCGATTTATTACTTTCTAACAGAAGCAATTCCATGCTATGTAGTACATTTTTGGTATTATTAAACCATCTGGGATCCTTAAACGAGGCTTGACACATTTATAAAATTGTAGAATCAGTTATATTGACTGGTGTGGTATTTCTAGTGTTATCATCTAGCGATCTAGCGATCGATCCGGAATTTTCCTGATAATTGATATCATCATATCGAATGATACGCAGTAAGAATTTTAAAAACGTGTGCGAAGTTGTACAAAACGAGGAAACTGGTTAATTGGGATTCGATAAACAGATTGCAGAACCCTTTTACACTTTGACAAGTGCTATTGGTATAAGTAGCCTTGATACAAAGTTATTTTGAATTTGAATACATAAAAGACAAAATAAAATTCATTATGTTATTCTTTTAGTTATCGTTGCGAAGATCATTACATCATTGCGGGAAAAAATATAACATGAAGTAGGAATTTTAAAATAAAATTGTAAAACCAGTCAATAGTGTTAATAGTAATAAATAAGTATAGTAATTTTAACGCACAGCAAGTAAAATATTGTTTCAATGTCATACAGCTTCCTTTTCTTAAAATTAGATTATCATAAAGTTGTGATATAAATATTCCCTGTAAAGAACATGGAATTTTTTATTTGTTAGAATTCTCGCTCTAGTTTCTGCTATCGTGTAATTTATATTTAGCGACAACTCATCGAAAAACCGGAGCTAACGTCGAAGCTGAAATTAAGGTACAACTTTATGGAATTAAAATCATAATTCCGATATCGTAAGCCATGGGTTAATAAACGAGTCCATTTAATCGAAACAATATTATTTATTGCACGTTCATTCGACCAATTACCGCGTTAACCAACACCGTACCGATTTATTTCATTCTATCCCATCTCGTTCCACTCACTGTATCGTTTTAATAAATAAAATCTCGAAATACGGCTGTGGAAACAACAAGATGCATCGTCGAGAAATGACGATTCGTGAAGACACGTATCCGACAAGGTTTCGTTTCTCGACCACGCCACGGAAATTAAATTTTCCGCAAGCAGATCGACGGACGACGAATGAAAAACTTGTCGCAAAGTAAGCAAGTTCTCGGGAAATCGTCTCCGTGCGATCATATCTATTAGATTGAGATTTATCGACGACTAACGAACGTTCGTATAACCAATAACTAAGCAAACTGGTTTACTGATAGCAACTATGCGAACGTTTTTGCATCGGAATGTTTAAACACGCAAGTGTGAAGTTTGATGTTAGTGTAAAACCAGTAGTTTCGGTTGGAACTCGTAATAGTGGCAACTAAGAGCAGCGATAATATAGTATTTATACAGAATATAAAACAGCGTAAATTGTAGTATCGAGTAGAAATAATGATAACTCCTAAATATTACTATTACTACAAGTTAAATATATACTTGATAATATATAGAAATAATGCTGCATAAGAACCGAATAAAATTGTAGCACGTATAAACGAGTGGTTGAAGTTAATAATAGCGTTCTAATGATTATAAAATAAACTATAAAAGTAAAAGATGGTAGCCTTGCATAGAAACTGAAGTGTAAGAAATAGAAATATATAAGTTAATGAATATGATAATAATAAAAAATTTTAATGTAAAATTTCATTTTATTATTCTTTTGCTTTAATAATTATTGAGAATAATAGTAATTAGTAATAGAATTGACCAATTTTGAGTATTGAACATACTATTATATATCTATAGCTTAGCATTGCTATCTACTGAATGATAGTATATAATAACAGTTATTGAAAATAATAAAATTAGTAATAATTTTAAATATCAGATACTCTATTATATAGCTTGCCAGTAATATTTATCTAATAATAATATTCTTAATTGTATATTATTATACAATTAAATTACGTTATCTCGTATTCACAGTTGCAAATGATTATAGAATGGATCTAAACACGTGTTGTTTTATTGTTCATCACGATGTTCTGAACGTAGAATCGATACGTTTCTATAGCAGAGGACGAGAGTCATGTATGATTTATGGAAGTGTTCTGGTTACCAGGGAGAGGCGTCGAAGAAATCCGATGTAATCTCTCTTTCGCGCTGAACGAGCTTGAAAGTCGCGTATGAATCTTTCAGAGACGTTGTTCGCTTTCTTTCCGAGTTTCTTCGACGAACGAGCAAACTAAGCTCGAACATGTTTCAATATAAATGCTTCATTCGCCATTTTTCACCCTCTACTTATTTCTTTAACGTTTATTTACGGAATCCGCGTAATTTTTTTTTCCTTTTAAATCGTTTTCTATTCGTCGTTACAATTATAGTTTTATACACTTGAAGCGATTCCTCGATCCTTAGGTATCAAATTTTTAATATTCAAAAGTCTGCTTTGTCCTTAAAGTTGTTTTAATCCATTCGAGCTGCCATATTTCTCGTTTTGTTTCATTGAAAATTAAAATATTATATCCACCGTTCAAGTCAAAACGTTTAAAACACTTTATAGAATATGCGGATTATCTTATAAATAATTATTATATAAATTTCTATAAGATACTTTATTAAACGAAAGTTTTATTTCTTCGTCGTGATAATTGATTATTGGGTAAATTTTTGTCTCGCTATTAATGCAACATTTTTTATTCGTTAAAAATATGATAAAGTGATGGTCCCAGCTGTGCTTTTCTCAGCAGTACCTTCCTAATTATTCTCTCTAATGAATAATGAAATTCACTGACTCAATGTCCATTTTCCTAGGAAAAGAGGAATTTTAAAGTTTCTGCTGTAAAAGGGTCTGTATAATGTCCATACAAAAAGATTAATATTTAACGTTTATAACAATTAATAAATACTAATAATAAATTAGATTCCAAAGTTTGTCGCTCAAAAAATCGCATACAAATTGACGTACGAAATAAAACGTTCAAAATCTCCAAACAACTATTTGCCAGAACTCGTTCATTTATAAGTAGCTAATCATCGATGAACCTCGGATTTTTCTGCATTTAGAGGAATTTTGGAAGTGCAAAATCGCATAAAATGCAGATAACATGAAAATGTAATATAAAATGTCTCTCAGCATAGTTTTTTCTATAGTACTTGGCAAGTAGAACGATTTTCCACCAAGGTGCTAGCTTTCGAACTGCATTCTCGAAAATATGAACTTGCATAAAAATCCGTAGTCTCGCCATTAATCACTAGACTGGACTGTAAATTTTTACGCAAATTCATGTTTCGTTAATTAAAAAAATTGAATTGATGTACCTACTAGATATTTCGGGAAGCTCCTGGATTTATTTTTTATTATCCATTGCATACCATGCGCGTCCTGCGTAAATTTGACTTTTATAATTTCCTATAAACGCATAAAAATCCACGTCCATCTGTTAATCCATTAATCGTGCAAAATTCCATTCAAATGTCGACTTCGTTTCTTCACCTCATTCTCGCAGCTTCGGTCACAGCAGTCATCATTAGCGATCGTAGCGAGCACCACTATCGCTTGGCGTTTCGCTAATTGGCATCTGAAGAGATCGCAAGGCCGCGTCGCGTACCGATGGAGATGTCGACCGATCGAAGGACAGTTATTTCAACGGCCAGACACAGCAACGTGGTTGCGTGCGTGCTTCTACGAACTGGTTTTCTCAGTAGCTTTGATAATGCGACAGCCGTGCCTCGTTTTGCTGAGAATTATCGCGGCCCTCTCTGTACCACGAGCGTTTCTTCGCCATATACGCCGCCCCGGCACTGGCCGCGTCCTTCGGATTATAATAAAATATTAACCGACCGGGATCACCGGTGCGGGGAGTCCGTCTTTCGATCTAGAAGCGACGTCCTCGTGAATTGCTCGTGAATTTACTATACCTATGGCGAGGGCTGGGGTGAGATCTGTGTAGGTGGTCGATATTCCCACTCTGATAGCTGGTTGGCCATGAGATTTGACTTAAAACATCGTTAACCGGACAGATTACGTGGAAACTAACGCCTGTGGGCAGCATCTTTTAGTTTACGCGAAATGTTTCTCACGTGGGAAATTTCAAATGTGCAACCGGATGATCATTCTTCAGCAACCTCAGTATTATTTTCGGTTTCAGCGTTAGAGTCAATCACTGAGGTCTTTCTGTTTGATTTTTTTTTTTGCTTCAATATTCGTATTGTCTGAATCTGAACCGTATGTCGAAGAACTATCATCTTCCGAATCATTAGTATAATCGTTCGAATAATTAAATATTTGTATAAATTTCATTGAGGATTTCTTCTTCACTTAAAAATATTGAATCGATAAAGTATCTATTGGTTCGATAGATTAGGGTTTTTGGTCGATTATAATTCAATGTAGAGTAATTGTTCGAATAATTTCAAGATTGATGGACATTGCGTGAGTAATGTAGATTTAAGGTACTCTTGTGCCCAAAAGTAGAGGATTTCTGTTCATTTGAAACGCAAGATTCGATGAAAAAGATTTGTTAAAAAATCCCCTGTAATGCGATATAATTTAACTTTTGTAACGTTATAATATACGCGGTAATTATCAACTTCGTTTTGTAATTAACACATTCATTTATGGATATCATCGGTGTACTAATAACAAATACACTCGATTATTTTTGCATTTTAATGGAATTTTATCTACTCCGTGAAGAAATGAATATTCATTTCATAATATCTAATTCTTATTCACTTTCAAAGCCTACTATAAATATGCAATGCAGTTAAAAAATTATGAGAAACGATTGACTTACTAATTTGCAACAGTGCAGAAAAACATCAGATTTTCACCTTTAAATAACAAAACTGATAGACAGAATTTTCATACAGCGCTATAATATTTGTACAATAAATTACTTTCACTACCATCGAGTAAAATTAATACTACGATAAAACATTTGTTATTAAAAAGCAAATATCTCTACATCATATCAACAATCCTTTTATTTAATTCAAAAAATTGTATGTCACACGCATAATATACCATGAAGGACAAAAGAAGATGCAAAGGATAAAAAGTACCAAAAATAGCGCAATATAGAAAAAGAGAGTTATAATTGACAAAAACAATTAGATTATAAATAACGATATTATATGGACGGTTATCTTTAACAACATGTTACAGGTTACTGTTAATGCAGCGTAGTAATATTCTATAAAAATTTATATTTATTATATTATATTATTTAATATTCTATAAAACTCACATTTACTCGTTTAAATGACAGAGCTCGAATCTAATTTTCGGAGAATACTACAATTCACATCACGAATTTCCTTTTCTACCATACAATTTTCACCATACAATAAAATTACTACTACGATGAATTATTAATAATCTGTTATTAAAAATCAGATATCTCTGTATCATTGCCACAATATTTTTATTATCAATCAAACCGGAGAACCGCTCCAAAAAGAAGAACTATATCAATGGTGCCATAATTCATCGCGTGTTCACGTTTCCGGTCGATGTTTCATCCGCAGATCATGATGGGCGACGACAGCATGAGCGACGACGTGTTCGAGGTGGAAGACGATGTCTCCATGGCGGCTTCCAGCGGTTTAACACCGAGGTCTATGGGCCAACCTTTGACCATGACCCCTTCACCGACCGGATATCGAGACTACAAGCCTCCAGCGGAAGTATTAGACGATAACTATGGCTACTCGTCCAGAGACTACGATAGCATGAGGAGTAGCCTGAAAAGGACCAAAGAAGAAGATTCCGGAATGGCGCACAAGGTGAGTTCTGTATACTTTTCCAATAACTAGCCAAGATTATAGAATAATTCATGATTTTTAAAGTAATTTCTAAAAATTACCGATATATTTTTCTGGTATATTTTTTGACATCCTATATGTTTACTTCCTGAGAGGATATGCACGAGGAAAATGGAGTTTAAATCCGGATCGAATGTATAGAAACGCGAACCTTCTTCGATATTATGTAGGGAATGGATTCGATGAAAATGGATTTATAGAATTCGCTTTAAGATCGTTTGAATGCGTTGGAAATTTGGAGACCTTATATGATTAAAATGGTATGGCTGGATCGAAAGATGAGACATTTGAAAGGATTTCGTGATGGAGATTCGAAGTTGTTTTGCGATGGTCTCTTTTAAAGGTTTCGAAGTTTCAGTAATACTACGTATTACGATAAAGTTTCCTAGAAATTGAATTATATTACGACGTAATTGGAACTCGATAAGGTTTCTAAAATCCTGATATATTCTCATAATCCGGGGAAATTTCAGTCTACGAATAAATGCCTGAATGTATGTTTTATTTGACGAATGAAGCTTCAACCACAATTTTCTTCTTCTTCGTTACAAATACAGAATTTGCCAATAAAATAGATTACAAAAAATTGTATGTAACACACATAATATATCATGAAGAAGAAAGGAAAGTGCAAAGGATAAACAGTATCAAAAACAGCGCAATTTTAGAAAAAGAGAGTTATAATTAATAAGAACAATTAGATTATAAATAACAATATTATATAGACGATTATCTTCAACATGGTAAGAAATGTTGCAATTACTACAAATAAGATTACTGTTAAAACAGCACACAAATATTTGTCCGCCACTGCGTCTATGAGACTTTTCTATAATTAGTATTCAAATACTTTTGTGTGCCATTATACATGCACAGCACCTTCGTTTTCATGATATTACGACACCGGTGAGAATAAAGAATCAACGACGAGTTCACGAAAATCCATTCGCAAAATAACCGACTTATCTCATAAATCCTTAGGTCCTATTCTGCCTCTTCTGCATTCAATATCCACGAACATACAAACACGTCTCCTAAAACACGTCTAACACCCTGATCCCCCGATATCCTTACCATTGTCGACTTTTACTTTAAATCTTCTTCCCTAAAACCTGTGTCATGTACATCCGTAGCCAGCTCACATCCTGCACACTCTGTTTCTTTCAAAATCTATTTGCCCGACGTCTCGCCATTACCCGCCGATGCAACATCCAACGTTAAGTACACGTTAGCTCTCGCGTGGATATTCCGAGTATTCCCGGCATGTATCCAGCCGAGGAAAAAAATATTCACCGCAAGAACGTCGTTTGATATTCATTACCGGCTCATTTGCATGATGGATGGGACACAGCGTTTCTCGGATGTAGCAGCAACAAGGTCAGTCATGCCTTCGTACCAAGGTCAAGCTGGCCTCCTCCCCGTGGCAAGCCTGTGGAATAATGATCGGGAATGCCCGAGGATCGCTGGTACGGCCCCCAACACGATCCACTACGTCCTTCCTTCGGCGTCTTCCTTTTCTTTTCGGCTCTGCTCTCGACAGGGAGACCCGTGCCTATCCCTCTTCCATCCTCGATTCGTCTCGTTCTTCTTCGTCGAACCACGACCCCGTTCACCGCCTCTTTCTTCGCAACGTTTTCTTTAACCATTCTTCTATCCCTTTTATGAATATCCTATCTATCTGCGTGTACGTGTTTTGCTTGTCCTGCCTTCTGCCTTTATGCTTGGCTTTTCACACCAATTTCATTTTTTCTTCCGGTTACATCGTTTTATTGTCTAGACGACTTTGTGTATTTTGTATCATTTTTTTTTTCTTTTTTTTTTGGAGATTTAAAGGGATTTGAGGGGATGAGAATCGTAAAACGGCAAGTACAAGCTTCGATAGAGGAATTTGAGTTTGGTGGGTCTTATTTATTTGATTTATTATAGCTGAGTAAATTGTAATTGAATGGCGACTGTGTTAGAAATTTGTATTTACAAAACGATGGTTTCAATTATGGCATAGATGAAGCTTGTTAATATACGAGTATGCTGAAGGTTATATGTAATTTAAAGTTCATAATCTACATCGAATACTGATACTTTATTGAAGATAAGAAAATATTATAGTACTTTAGGACGGTAGTTCCATTACTATTTGACTATCATTCTACAATTCTCTCTTGCGTCTCAAATGAAAAAAAAAGAATAAAAAGACAAAGATTTTCACTTGTAATAATCATTCACATAGAGTACATATTACTATATAATTCTTATTTGTAATGCCTGAAACTGTCTCGATCTTTTGCTGGATATGCCAAAAGGAATAAGATACAATTTCTTCCCTCTCATATTATAAATAAAAGAGAGAAAAAGCGAACTAGCAACCATCTATAGAGCACAACTATATAAATCCAATTCCTAATGCTTGCAATCGTTTCGATCATTCTCTCGAAAAGGGAATAGGATACAATTTTCCCTCTCTCATTCAAAAAAGAAAACAGAAAAATCAGTTCTAACAAGCATTCTCTCAGAACACTGCTACATAAATCTCGAACCTAATGCTCGCAGTTGCCTCGATCCTTTCGTGGACATTCCAAACGGAACACGATACAATTTCCTCTCTGCCATTGCTAATAACAAAAAGGAAAAATGCAGCCTAACAATCATCCGCTAGCAATCATCCATAGAGCGCTACTATATAAATCTCATTTCTAACGTTTGGAATCACCACGATCGTTTCCTGCACGTTTCAAAAGGACTAGGATACAATTTCCTCTCTCCTATTTCTGATGAAAATAAAACCAAAAAAAAAAACCAGTTCTAACAACGATTCTCTCAGAGCATGAATTTCTTCTACATGAATTTCAATTCTAACGCTTGCAATTGTCTCGATCCTTTCGTGACACTCCAACGGGAATACGATAAAATTTCCCCTCTTCCATTTCTAACAAAGGAAAAAGACAAAAAAAAAAAAAAGAAAAATCAATTCTAACAGCCATCCTCCCACAACGCCACTATATAAATCTCATTTCTAATGCTTGCAATGCTGACTCAATCCTTTCGTGGACAGTTCAAAACTAGGACTGGACTAGGATACAATTTGCTCCGTAACATTTCTAAGTAAAAAGAAAGGCAAAAGAATCAGTTCTAACAACCATTCTACCACAACGCTATCGCATAAATCTAATTTCTAATGCCTGGAATCGTGTGGATGCTTTCCTGGCCGATTCGAAAGGAATAGAAAATAAAAACGGGATAGGGATTTTACGATCGACCGGAAGCGATATTCCGATTTGCCTGCGATTACAACGTGTCCGGCGTTTTACGATCAGACGGTGCGGAACGGTTACTGCCCCGATGCCGCGTCTCTCGAAGGAGATCTCGTTTTCTTGTGAGTCGCGAGATATCGTTCCGCGGTGGAGATCGTTAGTCAGGGCTGGCTCGTGCACGGCCGATTCTTGCACGCTTTCGCGTCGAACTGGTTTCAAGTTTCGAACGAAACCCGCGTTTATCGGGCTCGGGATCGACCGCGGTTCTCTGCAACCTCGTATCGATAGCAGGGCCGATCTACGGTTTTACGCGGCCGTTCCTACGGCGTCGATTGAATTTTAGAATCTATTTCTGAAGCCCGGTCGATGGACGCGTAGTATCGCGAATCAGTATCTACATGGTTTCGTCGATTCGTAGTAATGGTATATGAATAGAATTTAGTATGTTCTTAGTATAGCAAATTCGGATATACGCTATCGGCTATAGTTATCAGGGCATCTGCTGATATCTAGTACAAATTGGATGCCTTTTGTCGCTTCCATTTTTCAGTTATTTTACTACAGATGTGTTGTTCCATTCGCATTAAATATGCTTTATGATGTAACGTACCTATTAAATGAAGTAACATTCGTCCGAATTTTCGAATAATTGTGCTAATACTTACGATCGACAGTGTATGTGATTATGATAACAGGTAAATGTATAACGATAGGATTCGACTCGGCTATTTCTCTAATATAATATTATGGGCCATATAACATCATCTATATAATATCACGAGGGAATGTAAAGTAAGATTCAAGTAGTTTTGAAAGACTCTATTATAGTAATTCGCGTACGAAACTCGAATAGATCGCAACGTTCTACGATAAAGTAGGGAAATAGATTTTATATGAAAATCACCTATTATCTGAATGTGTTTTCTTTCGTTATATTTATCCGTACGTAGCGTAAATAATGTAAATTTAATTAATTATGGAATACGAATTATTGGGAAACAAATCATATTATGGAAGAGCTAAATAAATACATCTGTCGTTTAGTTATCTTTGTTTAGATTCATCGCTATCAATAGAATCTATTCCTCCTATGCTTAAATTGCATCAAATGATATATTCGGAGAAGATATTGATATTACGAAAAGGATTATTTGTAATTTCTAACATTACCTTCAATTTTCTCTCACCATCTTGACTTTTTATCTCATTTTGTACATACTAGTCCTACTACAAAAGGCGCAAGAACATGTTATATTTCTACTAATTAGTTTAATTATATTATTCGCTCCAGTAATACTATTCACGAATCTTTGCTGATAGCGGTAATTACCGATAATTTCCTTTATCTCTGTCGTCCATATATTTCCTAATCAATTCTTTTATTTACATTCAACATACCGTCAACATTATGTTTATATTAATTAAACATTATTTATCGACTCGATACAATGTAAAGTATTTAGACATATTCATACAGCGCAAATTCTATAGATTTTTAAATTCTTCTGAAAAAAATAACAAATAACGTCTGAAGAATAATTAGCATAAATATCCAAAATATCTAATGAATACCTTCATAATACTCTAAATTACTTAATAATGTAAATAAAATGTACTATAAAATATTTAATAAATATCAAATCTTCATCAAACAATCGCTGTGCCAAAAATTGAGAAAAAGTTTCCAACACGATAACGAAGGGAAGAGCATCTAACGAATACCTTCATAATGCTTTAAATTACGTAATAATATAAATATGATGTACTATAAAGTATCTAATAAACATGAAATCTTCATCAAACAATCGCTGTGCCAAAAATTGAGAAAAAGTTTCCAACACGATAACGAAGGGAAGAGCATCTAACGAATACCTTCATAATGCTTTAAATTACGTAATAATATAAATATGATGTACTATAAAGTATCTAATAAACATGAAATCTTCATCAAACAATCGCTGTGCCAAAAATTGTGAAAAAGTTTCCAACGCGATAACAAAGGAAAGAGCATCGTTGGAGGTGCATGATTCGCGAAGCGTTTTCAGGATGTCACGGCAATTAACGAGGGAATCCTCGGGGTCTGATTCGAGGGAAGGAGCCAGAACTGCTCCAGTGATCGGCAGGGCGAAGTAAAACCGGTAGGGGGTCCACGGTCCCGAGCCGGTTCTTGCCTCGCATTTTCTTCCAGCGAGTATTCACTCCTATAAGGGATAATTGAAGAGCTGGGTGCGCTGCAACCGGCTGTACTGTTGCAAATCTTTCGGCAAGAAGGGAGGCTGGTGCACTTTATAATCTATTCGAGAAACCACGTTTCTTTTGTTCAATTTACTATCGAGTATCTTTCGGATACTATGTGGTTCGTCATCGTCATGACTGGATTGTGGATATTTATACAAATTCGTAAATACTTCGATGAAGCGGACAATTAAAAAGATGGAGCCCAGGTAGAAAATTGCTTTATCTATTAAATATTATGAAGCTTTGGATATTTTATATGTATTCTGTGTATTACGTGCTTTCTGTACATTTTTGCATTTTCATATTGAAATGTATCAAAATTCGCAGTCTATGACAGTGTCAAACTAATTCATTGCTTCTACTAATCCTCATAAATCCTTGAGCCTCTTCAATCTGAAATTTACTAATCTCAAACGTAGAGCAACTGCAACTTTAGTAAGATACGCGTGTAATGAAATTTTCGAACCATAGCGTGATTTAGTTTCTCTTATGATACGTATGATTGATCGATACCGAGCCCATTTTGTAATTACAATATCCATTTATGCAATAAGTATCCATACGCTCAGTACAATATAAATCAAGTATAATTCAAGTATAATTCTAAAAGATACAAGAAACATTTTTTGAATAAAAATATTCCTGGGTGTACGAGATTCTTTTTGCGAATGACCAATTTCGATAGCCATATATGGACCATTTATTTTGAAAGTGGTGCAAGTCCATTGTTTATTCTCTCGAGAAAATTAAAAGTTGGCATATTAATTAATTGAAAACTATAAAATAATTATGTCAAGTCTGGCAATGTTTCTACTAATTCATCGATATGTAATTTCATTATATGAATTTATATAATAAATTTAACCAAAATAATATATATTTATGGACCGTAAATGGACTTACACCACTTTCAAAATAAACGGTCCATACGTAAGTGTATTTTCCACAAAGAATTAAAAGATAATTATTTTTTCTTCTCACGCAATTAGATAGGTAAGAGATCCTCGTTAAAGAAAATCCATCGCCTGAAGTGACTTCCATAGAAGGTTATAGATCATTAACCTAATTCAGACCTATAAACCATTAAGAGGAACATTAAATTAAAGAGCAAACAGCGTGGACCAACGAATGATCTTCGATCAAGTGTATATGTTATTCCAAGTGTTCATGGTTCTCCAGGTTTGATCAATAGGCTGATTCACAGCACTCGACGCAGTAGAGAGGTAACTAGACTGTGTGGGTGGATTAAGAGCACAATTGGCTATGGTCGAGTGTTTGAGCCGGACGGCGCTACTACTGGAATATGATTAAGTCGTTGCTCGATACGTTGCGTCGTCGTGGCATTAACGTCGAATCCGGCTGATTTTGACCATTCATGGGGAAATTATGTGTTTCCGGTTGCATCGTATGCATCGATCGCGTCTCAGTATATCGAACACTGAATTTCAAGCGGCCACGACCAGAACTTGCAGCAAGTTTGTTGATCTTCGGTATTAGCAAATATTAATTCTGAACTTAACGAGTATCTAATTTGTATACTTAATGGATTTATCTCGAACAGGATATTATAGGAGAGTGGTTTCGTTTCGAAATTTGTTTTTGGATGATATAAATTGTTTCACGCTCATTCTTCTCTGTAGTTTAAATTAATTATCCGATTTAATTTTTCCTTGATATATCATTCGTATGTCGATCGTGTCATTATTGATGCATATTGTATCATAGTAATTTTCAAAATGCTGGAAACTAATGGAAATTTAGATTTAGAATTCTATACCTCAGCATGTCTAACATAATAACATCTATAGAATATTTCCTTCCTTTTTTACATTAACATTATCTAAATTTCGTCTATGATCCTCTGTAATCTTCTTACTTCTCCTGTAATAGAATCAAATGGCTGATATAGTTTACTAATAATATTGATCTATCCTATGATACACATCAACCAAAATCCATTCTAAATCAAAGTATCCCATTTGAAATATCAACGCGAGCACTAAGAAGAAAATCAGGTTCTCTTAAACTGGAAATCTGAAATCTGAAATCACCAATCTTATTTATTCTCTAAATACAACTAAATCATATGATACAATCGTTAAAAACCAAGCTCCTACGACCACGAATCTGAATCAACCAATCCTGATCACGTTTCTTCGTATCTTCGCCTGATCTCATCCTGAATCAAAGTTAGCAATTTCAAAGGCCAATACGATCATCAGAAGCAAACCCGATGTTTCTTAAACAGACAATCGCTTTACCTGCTATCATCAATAAATTCACCTAATCTCACGTTAAAACAAACAACCAATTTCAAACGCTAATACCGTCAGAAACAGAGGTAACGTTGCTTGAACTAAAAAATCGCTTTACCTGCGATCGTCATGAAACGATAAAACGACAAAGTGCCTCGACTCGTTCGTTATTTGCCAACATCGGGTGGAAACCCGCCAGCCGGAGATGGGAAGGAAGAAAAAAGAAAAGGAAAACGATGCTGGAGATCAAACGGATTTTTTCCGTGTGCACCAGCCTGGAACTCGGCTAGGAACTGCGCTGACCTTAAGCGGCTGTGCATTTGGCGGGCTCGCGCAGTTGCATACAAATTGAGTTAGCGGCCTCGTGGTAATGAAGGAAGACGAGAACGAGCCGACGAATGTACGAGAGGACAGGAGAGAACAACGAGCGAGTGTACGCTCCAAGGAAACCGCAGGATTACTCGTATCTTCAATCTGATTATTTTTTATTTTTCTTCCTTTTAAACATTATTTTCATTCCGTTGGGCACGTTAGCGTTTCTTCTCTTATTCTCGTGTAATACACTTTTTCTTTTCGATATTGTAGCTTTAGAATTCTAGATGGATTGAGTGGTTCGAGAAGCAGTTTTCTGTTAGATCCATCCCTATAATTTGGAGTTTTCAGCTGATTTAACCTACTGGGCCAGCTGCGAAAAATAAAAGCATATACTGCTGCGCGAACACTGATACTTTCCTTTCATAATTGTTATTTAGTTACGATATTCAGCAGAGAATAGACGATTTTGAAACAATTTTCCTCCTGTGCTTCGTAAATAGAATTGCGATTAAACGAAAGTTTTTCTTATGTTTCGCTTTATATTTTAAAGACTACTCGACGTACGTGGAAAGGTTCACATAGGAAATTGTAATAAAATTACCTGTGAAATGAGATGTGTTTAATTGAAAGGTTGCAAATTAGTAAAAAGTGTGAAAAAGTCTACCTTCTTGGTTTAAATTATCATATAATATCGAAGCCCTGTGATAAATACTACTAGTCATTTCGTCAGCTACCAAATTTTGAGCTGATACATTTGCCAGTCTTTGCACGGTCAATTTGAAAATTCATGAAAATGGCCGATCGCCTTCTGAATTTTCTGCTATGATGTACGTAGGTTCTGACGTTTCGCACTGTGGCTGCCAAATACGTACATATCGTATTTCTATGCTACACGAGCTGTAAAACAACTACGAAAAGCACTGAACACGAAATCTTCAACGTTCATCGTAAAATATATCGAGAACTACTGGGTTGTTCGAAAAATTCATGGCGATAGTTAAGGAAGATGTAACTAGAATTAAACTTTTCGATGTGTATAATTTCACAAATCTTCTCTTAAGAAATTCTTCCTCTATTTCGCTAGTGGATTCCTTCGAATAACTTTTTATTATTATTTTATTTTTATTATTGTATTTTATTTCTTGTCCATATCTTCCGAATAAGTCTCGTAAAGATCGCGATAATGAACAGCAAGATGATATCGTACTCGATGAATGAGACAAATAGAAACGAACATCCGAGCTACGAATTTCTTGGATATTACGAGCTTCAACGTTGTCTCGCTAAAAACTGCAACTTGCTTCTATTATCGGATTTTCGACGCTTTTTGTAGGCTCACTTTAGTGTCCAATTAAAAACAACACTTGTTTTCTTGCTTCATAGAAATTGTCAATAAAAACACTACGAACTTCTCGATCAATCTAACACTATGCCAGACCTACGCTGTACCATTTTTGCGTACGTGTACACGTAGAACCAAAAGTAAGTACGACATCCAATGAAATATTTCTTCACTTCTCCGCGAATTACTATCAACGCGAAAAACCATCGAGGAATTTCAGCGGAAAAAGGTTTGTACACCTTATGACAGATAGGTTAGACTCTGGTCAGTTCTTTATCGAAGAGCGTTTATCAATTTACAATTCCCAGTTCGGGGAGGCGGTGCATGGAATACCAATGGATCGTGGACGCGAAAAACGCGGCTTGAATCGTCGGGTTCGTCTGGAAGCAGCCGGTTGCTCGGATTCACGATAAAAGGAGAATCAACCTTTTCGATCGGGCAATGACAGGTGAAACGTGGCTACAAGAAGGGCTAAGTAACCGCAGGGACGTTTGCCATTTTTAGGGACATTATCGTCGCTTCGAAGGAATGTTTTTTCAGATTATGTATAATGGAAATTGTAGATGTAGCGGCTCACGAAAGTATTCGACCACTTTTAGAAAACATAGGAAACTTTTTGAAAGTTCGTTAGAACTGTAATGCGACACGATTATCGTGATTGTAATAGTAAAATTTTATTCCAATCTGAAGGCGTACGTACAAGTTACCAGACATTTATTGCGAACGTAGATTTGGCGAAAAAATAGCATAGAACGTGAGTAGTAGTTTTGAAGGTAGAATTAGAATGCTACAGATGGTCGTTGTTACATTTCGTGATTTATTAACGTAGTGTGTAATTGAGTGTTGAAATATTTCGGTAAGCTAGAAAAATGTACCGAATTTCCAGCTCGACAAATTGTAAAATACAAATTAGATACTAAAAAAAAATATTTCGGTGAGCTAGAAAAATTTACCGAATGTCCAGCTGGACAAATTGTAAAGTACAAATTAAATAATTAAAAAAAATATTTCGGTGAGCTAGAAAAATGTACCGAATTTCCAGCTCGACAAATTGTAAANATACAAATTAGATACTAAAAAAAAATATTTCGATGAGCTAGAAAAATTTACCGAATGTCCAGCTTGACAAATTGTAAAGTACAAATTAAATAGTAAAAAAAATATTTCGGTGAGCTTTGCCAAGTGTATACTTTCGATAAATATTTTGTAATTTCTAAATTTTCAGATTCGTTCCAAATTCGACCAATGTAACCACGATTGTTGTGTCTCGTTCCACTGCTAATGAAATTTCAAGGTGTTTTGTATAATATATACGTAGATAGAAATCTTTTAGAATTGTTAGAATATTTTTGTTAGCTACCGTACATATTAAGCGCCTATTAATTTTTGCATCTGATCTTATCTCAGGTAACAACATATAATTAGTAGATATCGATAAAAATAATAGTCGACGTTAATTAATACGAATGAAAAGGCAATTATCGAAAGTGGCTTTAAAAATTGCTTTTATAGAGACACTTAAGATAAGTGACTTAAGCTTAGAATGCTTAGCACATGTTTCCAACCACATTCTAAAAGTTTCCATAGATTTTATGAAATGTCAGCTACTTACTGAAGACACGTACGAAACTCGACTGATGCAGACATTTTCCTGTTTCACTTCCAATTTAGTCTAACGTTTTGATCCCACTTATAGCTAGAAGCAAAGAATCAACGATAGAGAAACCTTGCTTCGTCGTAATGTTGAAAATATTGATTTGGCAACTAAGTGATTGCGGAGTTTGTCGATACCACCTAATGACAAAATCCGCAATCACTTAGTTGCCAACCCAATATAATAAAAATATCGATCTCTCGATTGAATTGCACCAAGCGTCCAAATACTTGCGCACGGTAGTGCACGTATTACAGGATCGTGCAATTTATCGCGATTGTGTGGGTGACTATAGCTCTTCGTCAAGGTAACCAGCGAGATTTTTGTGTTACCAGGGTGAATCAATTAGATTTCATTCGCGAATCGGGCGCTGGCCATCCGACGTCCTCGGATCCATAATACATAAAGAGGCTGTCGGCTGGGATTTGCAATTCCGAACGGTTACGAAGTTAGTTTGCCCCGGTAATGGGCGAAGAAACGCGGCGGTCGAGTAATAATTTCGTTGGACTATCGGCCACCGCAAAAAGGGGGTTGCAGCGGCGGAATCCTTCTTATTGTTCGCTCGTAATTGAGTTTTTCGCTAATATATTCTGCGAGCGTTCGATCTGGCCGACGCTCTCCTTTCCAGCTTTTTGCCGTTCGCCAGCACGCGATATCCGCTCGCGCTTTTTTCTTTACCGAGCTTTAAATTAGAATCTACTAGAACGTGGACCGATGTAAAGTAACTTTACATTATACTGTTAGAAAATAGATGTGTGTACATCTGTATCGTACGAGCGAGGAACGAAAGAGAGGAAGACAAAAGGTAAACGCCATGAGAAGAGCGCATCGCGTAAATGTTGAATGAATGAATGAGCAATAAAACAAAATCTTTCCTGTTTGAGATGTAAAAGAGAATAGAGCGGTGTTCGTTAATATTTCAAGTTATTATGTTACATATAAAATAATTATTCTGTTATATATAAATTTTGTATTTAATAAAACGTTATTTATTATTACTTTCACATATACGTTACATGAAACGATTGGAAATGGATATGGAATTTACTGTATTAGAACGTAGAGAGAGAAATGAAGGAATTTTATGTTACAAATAGTATTGGATGCGTAAATTGGTACAAGAGAAATTTAAAGAGTCTATATCATAGTTATAAGTAGGTTGTAAGTAGCGTGTATTAGTGTATATTGAAGGCCAGGCAATAAATGGTATTGATATAATTTATAGACTATAAATACATACTATGAAATGTATATTAAAGCATGTTAAATGTTAGGTTGTGCATAATAATAAAGTATGCATAATCGTGTAAGGGATTAGTAAGTATGGAACTATTGGAAAATAGAAACGATATAAATTACAGACTATAAACAACGTGACATTAAGCATCAGATTATAAATAATAATAGTTTCTTTTACAATTCGTAAAACAGAATTTCCGTGTATGTAATCAATTTTTGAAAGGAGAGCTACATTTATGAAGCAGAGGATATAATGGTAAAAGTTGATAATGATATCAGGCAATGAAAGTTCCATATGCCGCGTATTGCAGATTCTCTGCCATTTTGTTTAGCCCCGATACCAAGCCCGACGCATATTCAATTAACTAACTCTCAAATTGCGTTTGTTCCTTGTTACCGCATGAACCTTATTATTAAATTAATAACATCCCTGGTGTCTAATTTCGAGGAAATTTGGAAGCCAATAGACAGAATGTAACGTTAAACCTTCTCGTATTCATTTTTCGCAACTGGTAATGGAATTACGATTATGCCATTAAAGCAAAATGCAACGCTCCACATGTGCGTATTATGAAATTTATAATTAAAGCTTGTTATTCAAGCTTGGCGTTCAAATTTCAGACAATGGACGATTGTACGATTATAGCTATTGTTCGAGTGAAATATGCAAGAACTTTGGAATCATATTTCCAACATTGACTTCCATTTTTGATATCCTGTTATAATGTTTTATATTTAAGTGACGAGAGAAACAAAGAGAAATAAAAGAATATTGGCTAATTAAAAAATTTGCCTGATCTTGTATTATTTAATAGTATTCCAGTTGTTTGTTATTTAGCTGAAATATTTAAATCAACTAATTTCCTTGTTGTACAACGGCGCTTCGTTCGTCTGCCAAACCTTTTACCTCTCTCTTAACAATCTTTTCTAATTTATACAATGAAATTTAAAAAAAAAACACTTCCTTTATGTATATATTATTACTCAGATATGAAACAGCGAAACTACCTTATTATAAATAATATTCACGCTTTTTAAAGAAAGAAAAAAAAAATATTCTCATTGCTGCTAAACTAGTACGTATCTTAAACGAACTAACAAAGTTAATTTCTTGAAACATTCTGGTAAAATCAGCCTGTCGAGAACAAAACCTAGAAACGGCACGTGGGGCGCCATTTTTTACTCAGCAACCGCACCCTCCACCTATTAAAACGTCGGAACCGACATTCTCCGCTTCCAAATTTGATCACAACACGCTCGGAGTCGTGGCACACGGCCATGTTCGCAATTAGTGCCAATTAACCGGCTATATTTAGCGTAACGGACACATTTTTGCAGAATCTCGTTATCCTCGTTCGCGTTTATCGGTCGGTGGTCGCTGGTATCGTTCAAAGTCTTCCTCTCTGCCTCTCTCTTCTCCTTTCCTCTTTCTGTTCCATTTCAAGATGATTAGCATACGAATGCACACGGCCTTGCCGCGCCATTGGATGTCGACAAGAAAAGAAGCATTGTACAGGATGTGCAGAAATATTTGTCTTAATCCTTGAAAATGTATAAAAGAATTTAGATTGTTGAAGATTTGTAGGAAAGCAGGATTGGCGACGAAATTTTTCTGGGTTTGTCTATTTATTTTCCTAGGAAACTTGCATGTTCTAACGTCTAAATTTGTTATTCAAAGTTCAACATTTCACACACATTAACCTAACGTCATATTGAGCGATAAGCTCGTACGTATTTTATGGAAAATTATTTTCTTCTGTCATCATTTACACATTCAATCTTACACAAACTATGTTCTTACGTTCTTTCAATTATTCGATGGTTACTTGTTAACAAAATTTCCAAATATTGGAACAATCGATATATTTCTATATTAATGATTCGATTGTATATTATCGGAAAAACAATAAATTTGAACGAAACCGCCGAACAACCAATGGTAGCTACCTTCTTTAATTTTTTCTTCTGAAAGTCCACGGTTCTTATATGCTCACCTGCATACGCACATTAATACACGTAATATTTAAAAAAGAGATGTTTAAATAAATAACATGCAAAATTCTATACAAAATTATCCCACTGTTGCAAACGTAAACGTAGCCGACAAAATACGCGGTTGACAAGCTTTTTCACGATTCTGGCAAATTTTTCCGTAACACCGACGCGTAGCGTGATAATCCTCGCCTAATGAACAGTGAAACTTGTCGCTTGCGTATCTTGAAAATTTTGCAACGTCCGTGGCTCGCTTTATCCCGCACTATTTATCTTTCCAGGCATCGAATAAACGTCTGCCAGCGGCACGTTGCACCGGATCGCCCGTAATAAATTTACTCTCGTTCGAATGAAACGAGCCGCAACTTTCTTCTGTCTCTTCCGTCGAGTATGCTATAGGTATCTTTATGTCTTTCCAATAGTTCCTTCGGAGAAACGATCGTACGTGACCGCGTATCAACAACGTTTGGATAAGTATGAGAGATGGGCTCGCGATGTATGTGGAAATTTAAAAGCTTGTGTGGATTCGTAGATTAGCAAGTAGATTAGATGGAGAATTTATGAATCGGTAGGTTGTAAGATTTATGATTCGTAATTTATGTATACCTCTAGTAGGTAATATTGTGCAGGTTGTGTAGATTTGTAGATTAGTGGGTAGATCAGATTCGGAATTTAATCAATACTTTGTACAATCTGCGTTTCGTAGTTTGTATATGTATACGTACTTTCCGTAAATAAAATTATGCAGGTTGTGTAGATTCGTGGAATTAGTAAGTAAATTAGAGTGAGAATTTATGAGTCGGTACATTGCAGCATTTATGATTGATAATTTATGTATGCTTTTGATAACATTGTGCAGGTTGTGTAGATTTCTAGAGATTAGCGACTAGATCAAATTTAAAATTTATTAACCAGTACTCTGTAGAATCTGTAGTTCGTAGTTCGTACACGTATACCTTCTTTCGATAAATAAAATTGCGTAGGTTGTGTAGATTCGTGGAATTAGTGAGCAGATGAGATTGAGAATTGATGAATTAGTACTTTATGATTTGCCATTTCTGATTCGCAGTTTGTATATACTTTTATTAGATAACATCCTATCGGATAATAGAACATTTTAATAAGGTTGCAATTAAGTAGCAGAAGTTATTGATATCGATGTTTACAGTTTAAACTAAGTGCAGAGACTCGAATATTCGAGTAGAAATTCGGATGAAAAATAATGCAATAATAAAATGTTCGTATTTAAACGTCAGGTATTTGAATAAAAGTAGCACGATCTGAAAGTACAAATATCAAAGGATTCTGATGATGAAGTATTTGCACAATGGTACTCGGACAGAAGATTGGAGTTAGCACAGTGTGTGAATAATAACAAAGTATTTAAAAAGCAATTAAAATATTCAACATTTGTTAGATCGAACAAAAAAGATTTAAACGTTAGAATGTTTCGATAGCAAAGTATTGAAATGATGAAAATTCAAATAACCAAGTATATATTTGCACAATGAGTTTAAAACATTTAACAAGTTATTCATTTAAATTCAACGCTGTGTATTCGAAGGAAAGTGACTGAACAACGCGACAACCTTCCCCGGCGGACCTTCTCTTCGTTCCAGCTTGCACATTTGCACATGTTCCGAATTCGACGCGTACGTGCGCCTGCACCGTCTCACAGAGTGGCGCATGTAACGCGATATCTCTTGCGTTTTCGTGCGCGAGCGCGCAATGCAAATTACAATGCAGCCCGTATAAGTGCACGTCCGGCATTGTCACGTCGAACGTGGCGCTCGCTTTCCTTTTGCACCGCGTCTTCGGCCAACCATAAATTTTACGACTTTCGACTTCGACAACCACCACAAAGTTCGGACTTCTCCAGACTTTCGCAGCGTTTTTCTCCAGTTTGTATTCCACATACTCTCGTATGTTTTGCTTGGTACACTTTTGCGACCTCGTTGAGGTCCAAATGGTCTCTTAGTAGCGTAGAAGCTTCGAATTTTATCGCGATTTCTTCCGATGTCCTGCGAGATTTATTTTACCGATTTTCATGTAAACTTTCAATAGCAGTGGAATCTTCTGCTTTAGTTATATCGTCGCTACGAAATATATTTAAGCAGCCCCTTGTAGTCATTCAAATATTTACAATCATACGAAAGGTGCTACTGTACAATACGAATATACCTGATCTTAATTAATCAATATATGTAAACCTTATAATATTAAATTGTCCGAAAAGTTCCTTTCGTTTTATGAGGAAATAATAGACGTACAAGATTCTTTGTTTCATATTATTTTGTCGAATTTGGTTCTGTTGTAATAAACACCGCAATATTTCACAGACTTGCTTTCACGTTTGTACGAAGGTGCCGTTGTAAAAAATACGTTTGCGAAAGAAAGACACTTTCCGAACGATCTAATAGATACAATGCAACAACTTTTTCTAGCCACTGGATTTCCCTGAAGTTCCTGTTAAATTTCTCTATGAATTTGTCTTTTTATAAATACAAGGAAATGCCAGTTAACTTTTCGAATGTTTAACCGTACTCATAAATAAATATTCTAAATATTCTGAGAGGGTTGCATTCTTACAATTTCTTATATCCTACGTTTTTGCTATAGAAAGATATTTTATAGAAATCCTATCATTGAGCCAAGCAAAACGTAGCACACAAAGACGATGATTTGCATAATAAACTCAATAAGAGGCGAAATGCATCATACGAGATCGTTCTTGAGATTTTTTCCTCAAAGGGACGGGCTTCCTTTTTCAAATCAGAGAAATCAGAAAGGAAGTTTGTAACGTGTTGTTGGTATCGGCGCCGCGGCGAGCCTCGAGGCGGCGCGGCGTCCCCTTCATGCAGAATTTCCATTGAAAGATTCGCAGGACCCCCAGGGGGTGGTCGTGACGAGTGTCGGCGAATGTGTCGGCCTCAGGGGCGGAGAAACTTAATTCACTGCCCTCCCTCCTCTTCCTCTCCTTCCTTCTCGGCCTTTATCCTTCACCGTTCTACTGTCTCTCTCTCTCTCTCTCTTTCTTTCTTTCATTTCCTTTCTCTCTTCCATATCTCTGGGCTCACTCAGAACTCAAGTAAAGCTCACCCTCCAGTCCCAAATGAATTGCAAAAAAATAGCGAGAGAATTTCATACTTGTACCTTTGAAAAATGGTAATTTTGATAATTAATTTTTTAATTATTATCAGCGCGATTCTGTACTGCGTGTTTCTAATGCTTTGTAAAAGGTACTTTGTAAAAGAAGAAAGATAGAAAAATAATTAGAAAATCGTTCTTCCTTTGATTGTTGTAGTCTTTGCTCACGTCCACGTTATCTTATAAGCGAAATTATACTTTAATAGATCATCAAGGAACTGAACGATAAATATATTTGTTTATTTGAAAAATTGATCTTCGATTTCAGGGGGGTGATTCTTCTTTATGAAAATGTTAGAAAATGTGTCCACGACTGTCCAGTCTCTGAACTTACAGAATTTTTCTCATCAGAAATGTTTATATTTTGAGTACTTGATAATTGCTTTGTTTGCTTCAGCACACTGTCCATTGCTCGTTCTGGCATTTTGAAGTGATAGTCGTAACTCTAATTTTAAATAGAAAACTGTGGCAATTGTTTAAAATTAAGTTGCACCGTGCTTTCAGGTGCTGTGACAGTTTCTTCGTAAGTTGAATTTTCTTCCGCTTCAAAATTCCTATGTTCTTTATTTGCAAATATTCCTTTTTATTCCCTCGCGAGTGCTTGTTATTTCCTTAAGAAGTTTTTCTCTTTCATTTCCATCTTTCAAACCGCGTTATACAATTGGCAATTTTTTGATCGTCCTACTATATTCGACTAGAAAAGAGCGAAGTTAATTCGAAGCTTGTTCTTCGATCTCGAATTTCGAGTGTAGCTCGAAATTTCGGACGAAAACTGCTCTATCAGTTTCATTAAAAGCGATCATGCGAAAGAGCCAATACAGCATGAACGAAAAAAGGACAATGTCGATCGACGAAACGAAACTTCCGATGGCCTGTTTTGCGCGAAAGAGCGATCCCACCTTTTGCGACAAAGCTTCTCGTTTCGCTTTTACAGCTTCTCACATCCGATTCCATCTAATCGACAGCTTTTTCCTCGTCAGGAAGAAACGACTACCATTTGTTCCATTTGTTCTACCGATCGAGGAACAAATGAGTTGTGCAATGTGGGCGGAATAAGAGAAGAAGTAGCTACTTCGATATCAAATAAAATAAATAAATGAATGAATACGACGAGTCCATGATACGTAATAATTGAGACTTAATTGAAATCCTACTGATTTCTTTAGTTCATTCAGTGGTTGATTCATTGAACGTACAAAGTAAATTCGAAATTGAAGAAAGAAACAAAAATGCTTCAAGTATCCGTGACTGGACTAGAGCTTCGTAAAACGGAGGAAAGAGGAATTAAATGAAACAAACCAATTAATTCGTTACACGATCATACAATACCACTTGATTCTTAACTGAATCAACTGAATGAACTCGATTAACAAGTTTGCTCCAGGTCCGATTTTCATTTCGTACTCTGCTATAAGCTGAGAACAAATCTTCGTACGATACCCTGTCTTTATATCGTGAAATACTTTTTTACAATTTCAAGACTTTTATTTCAAATGCGACATCCAAGTCGACACCAGGAATATTCTAAAATAACATGTCCATGTTCTTACTCCATTTTTCAAAAAGGAAAAAAAAAAAGGAAATGTAATTAACCAATCCTCATATATCTCATTGCTAATAATATTATTGATAAAGGTAACTTTATGACAACACGATGAAAATTCTACTTAAAAATCAACAGATATTCTTTGATAAGATAAACTTTGCAAACTTTAAACAAGGTTTTCTCATTTTGCAAACCAATGGACATAGAACAGTTAAGAACTGGAGTGACTGGAGTATCTGCCGACTGGAGTGCGCGTCGTACGCAGTGAACGTGTTAAGTGAATTATAAAAATCCTTCAGAAATGAAAAAGAATGAATAGAGCAGCGACGATACGAAGGTTGGTAAGGCGGAGAAATTACATGTTCAGTAAAGAGTCCCAGCTGCATATCCCTAAGGGTAATGCAGGTGGAAGCGGTTGGTCGTAATGTAATAATTTGCCTGGGTCAAACGTCGAGTTCCGTTCGCAGTTGACTCTGTTCACAGGTGTGTCGTGAACGAACAGAAAACGAGAGAGAAATAAAAAATGACGAGGAAACGTCGCGAATAATTTCGGGCCCATCTACCGATGGCCACAAATTTATGACGAGGTAGTAAAAGTCCGACTGACTAATTCTGTTACTTTTACGAGCTTCGCGGATAAGACCGGACGACGCGACGGTCATCATTTCACGTTTGCCTGCTTTCGTTGAGAATTCTCCTGTTAGTTTATGATCCTTTCGTTTCCTTATCTTCCCTCCTTTCTCTCTGTTTTACATTCTCCGCTTATTTTTTCCTCTTCTTTCCTGTTTTTTTCGTGCTCTACATTTCTCTTCGTTTTGTCTTCCTAACTTTCGTGTTACACGGTGGCTGATGAAAATATTATAGGACCACCCCTGGGAATTTTTCAGATATATATTTCATTTTGAAACATTTTCATTAACGATGTAATGAAAATCATGATACGGCCATCCTGGGTGTATTGGTCGAGTTTGAAAAGAATTTGAAAATGTATTTGGAAATTAGAAGATGAGTCCCACTCAACATTCTTTCAGTCCCATCTTTTTTTGAGAAAGAAAACCAAGATTGTATCCTGGAAATTGTTTCAAAATATATCATACACTTAAAAATTATAAAATACAACAATAGTGTGAATAAAACTGGTATTTAAGTGAATTTGTTTCTTTCTTTGTTTATTTAAATTGTCTTATTTTTCAGTTAAAGTAAATTTCAAATAAAATATTTAAAAGCGTTGGCAGCTGCTAGTAACAAAATTAAAATAAAATTCGGAATGCAAATTCTATAGCAATAATTCTAAGTTCAAGATTACTATTCACATTGTAAACTAACTGCTCATCAAACATACGTTTGCAATAAATCTAACTTTTACATACATTTTTCGATTGGTTTCAAATATTACTATCGTAATTACGATAGTCGTGTCTCACTGTAACGTTAACGAAGTTTCAAGATGTTTCGTATAACGTATATAATACATTCATAAAAATCTTCTATGGTAAATGTTCGTATACTTTCGTGAGCCACTTTATATCTCTTCACATAGCTACACAGTAGGGGACAAAAGTTTAAGACGAAATGGAGAAAATAAATAATTGATTTACTTTTTCTAAAAAATATAAATACACTGTTTTACTTTTGGTATTAACTAATTAGACATTTGCTTATACACTTACAAAAAAAATTTCATTTTGATATTTTGCTCAGGAGCTAAGTTGTAAAAAAAGGAACGAAATCTGTATAATATTTCGTCGGTCAAAAGTTTAAGACTACGCAAAAAATATTAATTTTTGGTAAGAAAATATACACAATTTTTGTTTAAATTCAATATTTTGTCCAATATCCGTTATTTCTTATCACTTTGGTGCATCTTCTTGGCATAGAATTTATTAATTTTTTACATTGATCTACCGTAATATTACTCCAAGCTGTTTCAATTGTAGAGTAAAGATCATTTAAATTTTTCGGTTTACAACCTTGTACTATCTTTTTTATGATGCTCCACAAATTCTCGATTGGATTAATGTCTGGCGATTGCTACGACCACGGCAGTACGCTAATATTTTCTTCTTCAAAAAACTGTTTCGGATCGTTATCATGTTGAAAAATAAGATCATCACTCACATTGTTGCGTGCAAAAGGCAACATTGTGTTCTTGAGTATGTCCATGACGTGTCCATCACCGTATTGAAAACGGTCCATAATTCCATTGATACGACATATCGGACTAGAGAAAAACACGCCCACACCATAACGTTTCCACTACCATGTTCAAGAGTTTTTAAAACGCACTGTGTTTTCAAATTTTCGCCAATTCGACGTCTAACACAACGTATCCCGTCAGAAGAGACGCGATTGTATTCCGATTCGTCTGAAAACGATACCTTTTGCCAATCTTCACTTGTCCAATGCTTTAGCAAATGCAAGTCGTCTTTTTCGATTCTTAGAACTCAGCAGTGGTTTCCTTGGGGTTTTCTTAAGTTAAAGTCTTCTAATCTTCTCCTAACAGTTCTAGCACTAATTTGTGCATCGTTTTTATACTTTATCTCCGCAGCAATATTATTTGCACTACGAAAACGATCCTTTTCGCTCAATCGATGAATCCGGCGATCCATTTTCGGCGTTGTTTTCCGTGGTCTTCCGTTTCTCGTTTGATCGCAATACATGCCTGCCTTAAAAAATTTATACCAAGCTTGCTTACAAGTCGTTTCTGACCTGTTCACTGTATTTGCTATTTCGGTGAAGGTTTTAATTTGCTTTCGCGGCCTTACGATTTGTTCCCTTTCGTTTTCAAGCAAATTCTTTGATTTACCCATAGTATGTCCCTACCTAAATAAATTTTAAACAATAAAAGGTACACTAAACAATGATTTTTATATTCCAGAATCAAAATGTTCAAAAACTGTACTCGTACTCACGTTTTACACAGATCGTCTTAAACTAATGACCACTGTTTGCAAGTGCTAAGCGGTAACTAACTGTTGTAACTCCTACATTGTTTGTATTTAACAACTGACGGTCTGAGATTACGAAAGTCAAACATACAGCTATGTTATTACAAAGAGACAAACCGAATAGAAGAACAATATGCGTATAAGATGTTTGTAATCCGGTTTACAAATCATCGTCTTAAACTTTTGTCCGCTACTGTACTTTCCATTCTGATTTTGTTATTACAAGTTTCATGTATTTCGGAATGAATTAATTCGAATCTTATTTACTATTCTAAACAAGTTAGATATCTTAGTCGTTAATACCAGTTCCAGTAATAAAAAGCATAATTAATGCAATGAAATATTTTCATAGACAAGGTAATAAGCGGCATATCTCTATTATCGGCAAATGAAGATAAAATAAGACAGCGATCGAACGAATTTAAATTAAATATCATTTCTTTTGTACTTTATACGTTCTCGTAACGATTGTCGTTACTTTCCATCGTAATTAATGTCTCTTGCGATTTTATGGAGTTTCTGAACCGAAAGAGGATATTCTTAACAAGATAATAAACTGAATTGCCATTTCTATGCCCGAACTGAACTCTTATCTTCGCATCTAGCACTCGAAATGACTACCTTTCCATTTCGACACAACCTGTTCGAGCCTAATCATCCATCTCTTTACGAGCTGACATTATCCAGGTGTTCCATCAATTCGCGAACCTATTCGATACATTGACACGTGTTATGATACTTGACATTCAAAGTACGATTCAGGCCTCGCCGTTATGGCCATTCGCGTGCGATATATTTACATATTGTACACGTATATCTAAATAATAATCTGATCTATATCTCTGAAGTTTCAAATAATAAATTGTTTAAGGAATAATTATTACCGATCATATCAGGAACAATTTAGTTATTGAAAATTCTGTTGAAATATCAATGAAATTTTCATTGCATCGTTACCGAGATTGTATCACTCACATCTCGAAGTATTATATTTTACTATTACATGTATGGAAAATTATATACTATAAGATATTTATTTATTTTCATAGTAATACGTCTATTGTTCGAACGAATATTTAATAATCATGTTTGTGTGTAACTGCTCGTCTATTTAAATGTTTCTCCAAAATGATTACCTTCGTATCGCAGCAACTCGTGCAATCTTTTATCGATCACCTGTTTACGAGTTCAGGATGTTTAGACGCGATGAGTTTGTCAGCTGCTCCGCGAGGACACCTGATATCGTTTAGAATCAGCAGAGTTGTCAAAATAAGCAATTCTCTAAAAATGAGCAAATTGATCAATTGTTCAAAAATTCATAAAATATATGTGTGAGAAATTATCTTTCTCCTGTTAGGTATTTTTCCATACAATTTGCGTTTCGATTTTTCGAATACAGATTGTTTATTAACGTACATTAATTAATCAGAAATGTTCTATCTGGCAACTATTATAAAAGCATTTTATATTTATTAGAAAATTCCTCTCGGGCAGAGAGAAATGGGATATTTATTATCAAGAAAGTCGTAAGGAATGTAAAGCCGTAATACGAAATTAATCGTAGAAACAAATTAGCCATTAACATCTAATGTACAATATTTTACCACATTCTTCGTTTGTCAGTATGTTCAAACAACGAATATACCTGACTGCAGTCCGCGCAACTGTTACAAAAATTAGAAACGACTCGGTTTAACATCCACATCGAACATCAACATCGCCTGAAACATTCCGCTTAAACATTCCTATGGTATCCTGTAGGAAAAATTCGTCGTCGCGTCGTTGTAATTCATCTCCTCTAACCAACCGATAATGGCACCCCAGACTTTCGCACTGTGATGCCTACGACTGCATAAGACAACATTCACGCAATGTGCTTTTGTGAATATGTGTTTGAATACACGTTTACAGAAACGCGAATATATTTCTATAGGCGATGGTATTAGTGGCGCGTGTAATTTTTTGTGCGATAATAAGAAAATATTTTATAGCTATATTTTAGGGTTCAATGTGATAATTATTTCTTGAAATAATAAATACTTGAATAAATATTATTATAATCATATATAATAATAATAATAATATTAGAAAGATTAGTATCATTAGAAGTAAATAATTATTAACTAATATTACTAATATTAATGCTATTATTATTATTATATAAGCATGTATTAATATTTATTTATATATTTATTATTTTATGAAATAATTACTATATTGAATATTATTAGTATTAGTTATTAGAAGCAAATAGTACCTTGTTAATATCATTAATATCAGTGACATTAATATTATTAATATTAATAACGTCGTTAATATCATTTGGCTACAATTAATTAATTAATGATCTTTTATTCCATAATACTTTTACTGTTTTCAGACAAGTAAAACAAAAAGAGATATTTCATGGCTTGATGTAACAAATATTTTCGAAGATAATAAATAACTAAACGAATTAATAATAGGTATATACAGTAATAATACTAATATGTAGTACAGTAATATTAATAACAATAATACTAATAATATTAGAATATTGGCGATAATTAGTCAATAAAAAATTGTATAATGTATAATTGTATAAAAAATGTATAATGTATGGTATTTTTATAGTTTTTAGATACAATATGTCATAGTATTTTGAAGTACTGTCAGAATATAAAATGGTACCTATCTGTTCCATTAAATGTTCCATAAAAAATACGAATATCCGTCAGAATCAAAAAACAAAAATAGGCGGATGTAGTTTGAGTTTTACTTTTCTTCTATACGAAAATTATACGCGTGGCCGAACTTGTACCAATGGCGAAGCAGGTGCCATCCTGGTTCGTAATGTAATAATCCAGCAGGTCAAACGGCTATTGTCGGCTACAGGTGTTGCTATCGAGGAACGGCCACAGTCAAAGTGCAACAAAGTTGACTGCCGACCGCAGCCTTTATGGGACCACACAGCGCGCCACGGTTCAAGGGAGAGAAATCGAACCATGCGTTACGCGTAATTTGAGAAGCTACCACCGGGCCAAGAAAAATCGTAAAGGATGCTCCTGCTCGCTTGTAATTGCAGGGTTGCCTCTAATTGAAGCGGTATTGGCCGAGGGGAACTAGGATTTCGACAGGAAGTTCGAAGGTTATAGGTTCGTTTTGAAAATGATTGGAAATTGATTGGTGACTGATTGGACGGTTTCAGAATATCTGGAAAAAATTGTTCGTCAATATAATCTATATACCTACTTGAAATCACTTGCGCTTTTTAATCTATGTTTCAGGACAGTTATTGTAATTTAAAGATTTACGACAATGGTTATAAATTTTTCCAACTTGCAAAAGTTACGAATAAATTACGTTGTAACAATACGTGCAACTTTAGGTAATAAAGAAGATGTAAATTAAAAAAGAATTACTATCGACTGGGGAACTGACAATCGTAGTAGTATAAGTCTGGATTTGCAGAATTTAATCGCAAATCGTACCTTTTATCATGCACCAGATTCCAAGTAGCATCCATTTAATTTTGTAATTAAATAAATTTATTCTATGCTACGGTATAGTTCTTTTTTATGATTTGAGGAAATATAATGAGCTTTTTTAGAACAATAAACGCAAAATGTAACGCAAGAATGAAAATGGACTTATAACTCTATGATTCTTAATCCTTCAATTAGTAAAATAAATCTATATTCTCATCGATCGTCAATTTAAATCCTACTTTGTTGCAAATAAATCTTCCATCGAGATAAAAGTCGGCATTTTAAAATTGATCTCGGAAGCTGTCAAGGTTCTGCACGGGATATTCATTCGAAGAACGATACCGTAAAGTCAACATAAAAGGTGTTCAATAAAGAGATACTTTGGTTTGATTGACGTGCGTATGATAAGAAATCGATAGTGATCGAAGACTTACGACTTCTCTTTCTTTTTTTGATCGCAGACAATCCTCCTGGGTGACAGCGGTGTTGGTAAGACATCTCTGCTGGTCCAGTTCGATACCGGAAGATTTCAACCGGGAAACTTCGCAGCGACTGTTGGCATCGGCTTCACGGTACGTGCCACGTCAATATTCAATATTTATTTGTTTGTTTAGACGAAAGCCAGTGGCCGTGCAAGCTTTTGACTTGCAATCCGAATGCAGATTTTGTGCAAAGAGCGCAAAATCGATTCGACGAATATAACAAGAAATCAGGTTGGAATTTTGTAAAATAATTATTTAATTTTTTTACTCTTTGAATATCATCCTGTGAGAAGATTGGAAGTTTGTGTTTGGAAAAGAGCTTTGATATTGTACGTTAATATGGATCGGATTAATGAAAAGAATAGAAAGTATTTAGAACAGAATCGATGAGCAAAATTGAGATTTGAAATTTTGCGTTTGGAATAGGATTACCGATACAAATTTTACAAGTCAGTTGTCCGCATCATTGGCTTTCGTTCTTTCAACCCCTTAAGAGATTAAACATTAGGAAAATAGTGTCAATAAAACACGTGTCTTCGTTGCATTACTTTATTAAATAAATGTGTGCAAAATGATATCAAAAACAATTTTCCAGCTAAGTGTTGTAATTATTACGATAGATAAATCATATAAAACCGAGTTAAGTAGCGTTATGGAGATAGAATTTTCTATCTTTCGCGATACATATGACAAAAATGTATCTTAAGGGGTTAATCTAATAAAATGATCACGAAGTATCTATCATGAGCAGATATGATTCAGCGTAAGTATTGATTTATTGATTTTCATGAGAATAACAGTGACTTGGTTTTTGAATTTTTCATCGCACTAAAAGATAACAACATCGATTAGTCTTTATTTCTACGTTTTCTTAAGATGTACTCCGTTAAATGAATAAAAAGAAGTTGATTCTCGAATAACGTTGAAGCTTTGTTGAGAGCGTTTTATGGATATTATTCTTAATTACAACGAAGAAATACTCGATCGTTGGCTGAAATAAAATTCTCCTTCTAGAGTTCGCTTCGCCAATTAATTTTATTTCATACTCGATTTTGTTCTACTTTCTTTACTTTACTTACCTGCTTTCATTATACCTACCATTCCTAATTTTCCCCAATTATTTGGCTTTATTTATTTTCTAACTTGAACTCGCTTCCTATTTTTACCAGTTGTCTGACAGTTTTCCAATTAATTCGTTTATTCTGTTAAAACAATCGCATACGTATTATCCGACGAATAATACTTTTTGAAAAGTAGCTATCACGCTAAACGAAACATCTACCAACAATATTTGAGTTCGTTCCATTGCACGTCGCGTCGTAAGAATACTTTTCATACCAAACCTATACTTAAACATACCTCAAAACAACTGAATTATATCAAATTTTCTGCAGTCAGAGCAGAACAACAATTAATATTATCATTATACATCTGTATTATGCAGTATCTATCTCGCATTAGTTTTATTAAAAATAAAAAGGAAATTCTGAATTTCAAAGCGCTAGGTACTGACATAATATATTCTACAAAATCTTAGAATTCGTGTCATATATGTTCATCGTACAATAATTTCCCTACGAAGTTTCAGAATACTAATCACATAATCAAAAATTTGAGAATATCATTTGCATAACATTTACGTTTCATAACGAACTGTAAATCACATTTATTTCAGCAAAAGTACGGAGTACGTACATCCATAAAAATGTACTTTCATCTTGCGATAACTTTCCTACAAGATTACAGAATATTACATATATAATCATACGCAGTAATATAATAATACAATACATTATTCATATAATACATTTTACACTATAATCCCTTTTTTAATGGCGTATGCCATAAATGTATTTTTAAATCAATAGAATCGCAAATTACAGTTTCTACGGTGAAGTATCCTCTTCTGACGTGAATCTTAAATGAATTACAAAGTGCCATTTCCTTCGTTAACGGGATTGCAAACGAACGAAATTTGATGCAGAGAAATATTAAGAAAACGTTGCAGGCGCAATTTCTTGCGTTTACAGGCGTCGCGGTGACAGCCCATTGCGACGCAGGGTCGCGCGTCACATTTGCGTGTATCAGCGTCTACCAATGCGAACGATGCATTTATGCATGAGGCTGAAAGGCGCGCGCGACGCTTTTACGCGCTGCTTCGCGGACGTTTACTTGCACGCGCGCGCCTACCAAATTTACGATCATTCCTCGGCTATGTATTTGTCACTCTTACGTCTTGAGTTCTCCAAGTATTTCCATCTTTTTGTATGCTTCATATTTCAAAAAGAGAAGGAGAGAATATTTTTTTTAACCCTTTTAACCCTTCAACTTGTACAAGTAATTTAGATTACGATGTGATGTACGTGTGAGTTTTGTCAGTTTCTAAAGTTTCGCGATGTTTTATCGCCGATACGATAGAACGTATTAATGCATTAATTTGTTGATAATAGAGGAATTAATTATTTGACAATAGAATATGTCGATGACTTACTACAGGTACTGTAGAAATATAGCATGTTCATTCGTAGCGCTTTTGGGGAAAAATAGTTTCAAAATTCAATGTTATCATTTTTGCATTGTATTCATCTTTATCAATGATATTGTTAATTTGCTTGCAAATTGTACGTTGATCCTTTTTAGCAGGATAAGATGATGCAAGAAGGAGTAAGAAAGTGGATCGTGGTTCTTAAAAATATGTCTATGTACATCAAATACAATAAACGAAAATATTATTTTTGATAAATTTATGGAGCACATGTAAATGTAGTTTTTATACAGCAGAAAGGAACGGTGAAGGATTATTTGTTGCACATAAAAACTCAAAAAATTTCAAAGTACACGTACAATACTTGTGCAATGAGCCATCGATGTCGATTCTTATAATTCCTATTGTAGTAAATTATAATAGAACGAACGAGGAATGTAATTGCGGGTAATGCGAGAAAGCAACTTACGAGTAGCGCGTAAAGCTCTAACAATATAAAAGCAATTACAAAAACATCAGCTCGTCAGATAGGCTGACTTGCAATTTTATTACAATTTTTAATACTTTCTACTAATACAGTTCAATTCGTAAGAAAAAGGTCTCACATCGATTAAAGAATTGAACGAGCTTTCGAATACATTAACTCGATGCTAATAAAAGTACATTGACATTAATACTGTATAATATTAAAATAATGCAAAATATTCTAAATAATTTTAATAAATATTCTAACATAAAACTTTCGAATGTAAAATTCTACAACTTCAAACTGCACGAATTCTCATTTTACACTGTACATGTACGAACACGAAATTTTCACACAGAATTAACAACATTAACCAGGAACGATTGTCTAGGGTAAAACACGATTTTACCAATACAAAATTTATAACCTTTTACATTAAACAATATCGCATGATTATATGATATGTACGATATATGCGGAAAAGTTTGCTTTACTTTAGTCCATCATCCATCGCTATAATTAACGTATCGAATCGCAACAGGGGATAGCAGTCGTATATTCGCGATACATGAAGTAATATTCAATATCGTCTAGTTAATGAACACGTGAGTCGACATAAATTACAATCGCGAAACGTACCCGCGATAAATACAGTGCTGGTGGCTTTTGTTGTATCGTGTACAATGTGCACACAATAATCGAATAAACAAGCATCACCGGCCAGATGAAATTCCGTTATCGATTATTTTTAATCTCGAACAGTGTCCTTTGGAAATTTGAAATTTTCCCGTGATTATATTATTTGAAAACTCGGTTTTGAAAGAGCGTAGTAATTCTCAATCCTAATTTCGTAAAAGTTTCATCGATCTGTTCGGTGTTTTAACGATCAAAATTTATGAATTATCTAAGCTAGCAACTTGTGCGTAAATGATATACAATATAATGATAAATGATATTTATGCGCGAAGAAATCTTATGGTCTACTTTTATTAGACGTAGTTCTTGAACGATAAAATAAAATTGACCAATTAGAAGTTATTGTATAGGAAATTAAGAAATTTCTATCGTCTTTTTCATTAACTTTTTAATTAACTACGTGTGAAGGTAATTACGCAACAAATATAGTGTTCCTTTTCTATATCATTGTAAAAAATGCGACGAAACGTTTTTGGTTACTTGACAATTTTAGGATAATTAAGTATATATACCACATTATTTTTCAAGATGTTAAATTTCAGGATTTCGGTGGATTAATCCTGATCGATATACGTTCTTCCTTTTAAATTTATCACTTAGAAGCAGTTAACTGGCTTCTTTGATATCGAAAGCTTTAGGTTGAAGTTATTAGTGGTGAATTGAATTTCTTCCGAATGAAAACTACCCGAGGATGTCATAAATATTCATTGGACGAGAAGGGCACAGAGATTGATCGAAGGAATTTTCTCTAATTATCATCGTCCAGACGCTTTTCACTTGTCTCGTTTCGTGGGACGAGTTGACGCGGTACGAACCGTTAATGGTTTTTCCCATTTGTAGTTCTGCTTCGCCTAACTATGATTAAGGAGAAACGAAAGATTTCATCGAGTCACGTCTGTGAATAAAGTAAGTAAGTACCTGACGTAATATAGAATTAGGATTATTGAAACTTTGACTCTATCAATTTTCTATTCGTTCTGTCAAATTCTTTATTATCCAACTATTAAACAGATTTTTCAAAAATCGACGAACTGGATTAAAAAAAAAAAAAAAAGAGAGAATAGAAAAGAAAGAAGAATTTAAATTATGCAACGTCAACTCTTACAAATTGACCAAACTTCTACTTTAGGAAACGAATACTTCATTTGCTCGCACAAAAGACCCGAAATTCGAATTCTGATTGGAACGTCTCGGTTATACGTATCGATATTTAATAGAAATCGAGGGAACTTCCAGATGGAAATCGGTATTCCTCTGGTTTATACGTACACTTTCAAGTCGTGGCGGATAGACAGCTATCCAGGCAGCGGTGCACCGTATCGTCGAGAAAGTTGAAATTGCTCTATCAAACAGCCGTTCCACTCGCAGATTTCTCTCGTAACACGTGTCTATCTCGTGATGGCCGTGTTTCGTCTCACGGCTTTCCCGCGAAACTTTCGTCTCGTTACGAATGTCTCGCGTCCATACAGGATCTCGATCGAGCCCGATTCTTCCATTATACGAAATATTAATTGTACGATATATAAACTTATCATTTGTTAATTATTTCACAAAGTTATTTCCAGATAGTTTGTATTCTAACGTCTCAGCGTTTATGTCGTATCTATTAGTTTCAATATCTGTTAGTTTCAATTGTTTAGTTTCAATGTTTGCAAATTACAGCTCCAATTGACTCGTTTAAAGGCTACATTGATTATCCTCGTGAATCGGAAAGCAAAGAAAAGCAACGATATTATAAATATCGTGTTTTAAAATGTACGTTGAAACGTATGATCGTTCGTGCTATCTTCTTACGAACGATATATTTATTGAAGCAAGCGATTCGTTTTTTGAGAGATTCAGTGTAAACGAAATTGTGAAACTTACATAACGCGGAGCTAATTTTAGTTTCGCTTTACACAAGTTCAATATCCACCTGGACGTTAACGTTTTCAATTAAAACGGCTACAAACTTTCAATCGCGATTAACTGAACAAGAATTGCTAACAAGAAGTTCGTGGAAAAGTATGAAAATGCAAAATTGTAGAAAGAAAGAAGAAAGATTATACAACATTTATGTACGTTATATTTAAACTATTACAAGAATCTAATTTAAATCTATTATGAGCTGCATTATTATACTTCTCACCATCTGAGAACTTTTTAACGTTTTTATTTTCAATTAAAACAGTCACAAGTTAGCAATCACCATTAACCTGCCTTTAACAAGAAGTGCGTGCAAGATGTACGAAAATGATAAAATGATAAAGAAGGCTAAGAAAGGTCTCTGCACAGTATTTCTACGTTATACTTAAAGCACGATGGCCTGTTGTCACGAACGAGGCCGAAACAAGGCTCGTGTTTTCCTGTAATCGCCGGTTGTAGTTTTACGCGTACGCGGAACGAGGCGGCGCACCGGCGGGCAAACGTCGGTAAAAGCTAATTAATTAGCATGAACTTACAGTTCAAATCCGTTACAGTTAATCACCGTGCACTGGATCGAACAGTCCGAGTTTAGTCCTAATTAAAACCTTACGCAGATTTCACGTTGGCCGGAGTTAATTAATTTAACTTGGGTCCAACGACGACGTCGCGTTGCTGTTTGTAGCTGCATAATTAGAGGAAGAAAAGACGTAGGCTGATGAGTCTGTTGCCATCTATAGCTCTAGCAATTAATCTTGTACCGGTCGATTGATCGAGATAAAGATATTTGTAGAATACAGATTATAGTTTCTTTCTTTTTTCATTTTTATATTGTCGACAGGAATAACGTTTCCAGTAATTATTAATTAGTTAGTTTATCGATAATTCCATTTTTTTAGGACAAAGGCGTGGTTTACGTTAAATCTTATCTTTCATTTACCCTTCCACTTCCACCACAAATGCTTTCTTACGTGTGTTGCATTTAAATTCTTTCCTATTTTCACTTTATCCCATTTACTCCTCCAGAAACTCTTGCATTTCTTTTTTTTTTAGTAATTGTTATTAAATCATTATTTCTAGTAAAAGAATTATTTCATGTACGTATTTTATTGTTATTTGTGTATTTGAATTCTTTAAAACGAACTAATGAAGTTATATAGAAGAGTTTACAAAAGAGAAGAAAATAAAATTTCTTTCAGCTACAGAATATTAAAATTCAGTTGTTAGAATTACCCTCTTATGAAAATGATCGTCAATATCTTTTGACCTATATTAGTATTGTTAATTTTTTTACCTGTGCTGTGATTCTTCGCCACATGTTCAACATTAACTATATTTCATGTGCTTTTTTGGGCAGTTGAAATAATAGTAGAAAATAAAAATTAATTTTGTACAATAATGAAAACATGTCAACGAAACATTCCGTTTGTTCAGAATGGAAAACAAACACCATTACATATGTAGGAAAGCATGGTAAAAAAGAAATCGATGCGTATCTGGGTTAATTAACTTTTCGTAGAATTTCTCACGTATTTTATGAAAAATTATTTCATTCCATTATTGATTTAATTAGGTCGGTAGTAGGTTGAAGATGAAAACTGGACAAATTAGAAGAGAAAAGAAAAATGAAAAGAATCTTATGTGCTTTATCTCGTGTAATTAAAAAAAAAAACTAAAAAGAAGAAAAAGGAATAAACTTACGAAAGTTTCTTAAGGCTTATGACAAAACGGGAACGACAGTTTGAGAACAGGATCGAAGGCAAGTTTGCGATCCACGAAGCTTTCGCTTCTTCGACGCAATTCCCAGCCAGCAAGACGTGACGTTCTAACGAATTACATAATTATCGAGTCAATGAGATTCAGATCAAGCGAGGCAAACAGATAAGCACCACACAAGCGATTGCGTAATGGTGTACCCTCACTTCCGCTCCGTACATGCAGTACACGTCGAATATTTACGTCAGAACTTGATTCTGAGATCGTGAAAGTGGAGAAAGAAAGCTCGTAGAAGAGCGTTAAATACAGTTAAGAAACGAAATAGTCAAACCGATAAGTCGTAGTGCACATTTTTTCTATATTTTGCGAGAAAAATTATTTTCTATTAAACTGACGATTTTTTTGGAAAAAAGGCTCTATAGATGTATTTTCTATCGAATTTTTATTTAATTCCTAAATATGAAAAGAACAAAGTTTTTTATTTTAAAAAACTACTACAATTATCAATTGAAAACCAGCTAATATCATAAAACCAAGACGAAAACTCTTGATGCAATTTATCCAATTCACCGTTTTATCTTGTGCAACCTTTTCTTAGAAAGGTTTCAAGGATTTGGAAAAAAACGAATTCTTCTACTTTTATATGATTTATGATGATTTATGATTTATCGAAATAAATTAACGTTATAAAATTACAGGTAAAAAGAATGTGGCCTAGTCCACGATAATTTTCCTCTCGTCGCCATAATTGTCTAACAATTTATCGAATACGTAATAAAATATCAAGTTTTTCTTTTTTGAATAACGATGATTAATCTTTCTTATTGAGCTCGATGGTCGATTTTTGACGCGATACTTGGTCGCCCAGTGGAGCACGATGCTCTTACACTTGATCGACCTCTGCTCTATTTTAAAGTATCGCATTTACACTCGGATACTCTTGGCTGGCCGTTGAATCAGTAACAGTAATACGCGTTAATAACTGTTCGATTATTTTTATTCCTGGTGCGATCGACCAAACGTTAATGCGACTATACGCTCGAACGGTTGGATTATTCGTTTCCGTTTCTCTTCCGGGTATTATTAGACGTGCATATGGTAGGATGAAAGCTTCGGTATATCGTATAAATATATAATAAAACACAGACGTGGCCAAAGAATATTTCATGAATATTCAATTAAATATACCACTTATAAGCTATTAGGATTTTCAGAGGTAGAAATCGAAAAGAAATGAATGTTGAGAAGATGGATGGAATTGAAGAGAAAAAAAGATGAACGAAGAGTTGAAGGAAAAAGTCGTCGCTACGAGTGACGAAAGTTTTAATCTGAGAAAATTGTGGATGAAAGCAGCGAAACTGTAATAGAAAAATTTGCATGTATTACTGCCAGATGTATTATACTGCTTTCTGCGCGTGGAGATTTATACGGAGATCCTTTAGATAAATACGAATACTATTGTTTTGTACACTTGTCATGATTGCTGAAAGTTTTCAGTAATCTGAATTCCTTTTTCGGTTTAAATTATGCACGAGTATAATCCTTCCTCTAGAAACTTTAATATCATCGTGTTTTAAAAATTAATGGATACAGGTTTGCGTATCTACGGAATAAACCTTAGTGAAATACGAATAAAAAGAATGCATTTCTACCTTGATACTTTGCTAATTGTATCAAAACGACGAAAATAAATAATCGATAAAGTTTAGAAATTTATACAAATCGAACAAGTTGGAGTCAATTTTGACGAGGCAATGATTAATCGAACTTTGATACTATTAATTTGTCCTATTAATTTTATAACAAAAGACGCTTAGAAATCGTGAAATTGTAAAAGAAAATATAAAACACTAAAAAAAAAGGATTCACCAGCAGATACGTGAAATAAATTTAACGACAACTGCGGCAAATTAACAGGTCGTTCAGAGAAGGCGTGGATCCGCGTTTTTTAAATTTTGTAAACGTTGCGGGCGAGAAGCGTGAATTGTTGTTTGCCATTTTATTCGAATCGATATTCATCTTCGAAAAAGCGTGTGTACGTAAAATTGATCTTCACGGTATATCGTCAACAGTATGTTAAAATAATTTCATCTATTTTCTATCGTTGTATTATTTCTATGAAATTAAAATTCGCGAATTTTTCCTGCATTAAGAACATCCTCCAAATATAGATACAAGAAAGCGTCTCAGTTAACGTGCTCTCAAGTCGCTGATCCAGGCTGAATTAAACGGATCAGGGTTAATAAGACTCGCTTATTTAACCAGCTCACAAACGGTTCGGCTGGTTTCGTGTCGAGCTGCCATAGTTCCGCGTTTCAGAAGCGGTGGCACGAGCGGCCCGCAAATTACAAACTTGCAAAACTTGATTGGCAGACCGGCCATTATTAGGTAATTCCAGGTAGCACCTGTGCCGGGCTATTAACCAAGCTCTCGATCAATCGTCTCGATGGCATACGGGACGAAGTGAATTTCGTGGAGGAACGGCCATAATCAGGGAACACGGGCAAGCGAAAAAAGGGTAAAAGGGGAAGAGAGCAAGAAGCGAAGACGAGGAAGAATTTCAAACGGGAAGGAGACAGGCCATTAATCGATCGGACGATGAGGGTTCCGGGAAGACTATTCTGCGATTAATTAACACTTTCTCAGCTTGAACAGGTTAATGGAATGATTGTGAAGCCAGCGTACAAAGCGTTCCATCGATTAATAGAAATTGATGTGGGGATCATTGGGAATTGTTAGGTGTGGGAAATTGAGATACGGAGGTGTATGGTTGCGGTTAAATGAAAAGAAACTGTATAATGGTGTGATTATGGGTATGGGATTGTATGGGTGAGACGAATTCTATTGATTGTATGGTAGATTGAAGCTTCTGTTTCTAAATTTCGTAGTCACGCGTTTGTACGTTGAAAGTATCATTGTGTGATATTTTAAGGTACTTTAGATATTCCAGTTAGATAGTTTAGATATTTTAGCAGACATCATAACTGTTATAAGACGAATTTTAAAGGTCCTGGTATAAATGTTAACATCTTTAATTGACAAACGTTGGTTACGAATAACTGTTATAAATAGTAAAAATTTGTATCATTATTGGTAATAATTATCAATGACGGTAATGATCACCAATCATTATCAATCATTATCAATTTCGTTTTGGTCGTGAATAACCATTATTGATGATGGAAATGGAATTTCGATTACGAGTAATCGATATAAATGACCGGAATTCTTTTTTGATTACCAGTGATCATTATCGACGGCAAACATTTTCTCTGATCACATTCTGCTTATTCGCGATCAGAACAGCTAAAGATATTTTTAATCGTGTTATGTTTTGAGAAACTTTCTTGAGACCTGTTGATAACTGGCTTCCACTTGAACGAAAATTAATTTTTACTCAACAACTTTTTTTCTAAGAAATGCTTAGAGTAACTTCTCCTTTTGGATCTCAATGTCTTAGATACTTTAAATATTAATTTCGAATTTTACAAATATTTAAGATTCAGAAAATGAACGTATACACTTTTCGATTCGTTTGTAAGGGAAGATTCATATTAAACATTTAGAAAGCTAATATCAATTTCATATAATAAAATTATATGAAAAGATACGAAATATCCAGAGCAAAGCAGTGGTTCGAATTTTTCGAGGGTGAAACAGATTTCTTTGTATGTATCCATGAAATTGTATTGTAGTAAATTTACCTAAGTGTTCACGACTTATGGATATGTTACGTTAACATTCAAAATAAAACAATAGTCACGGATGATAATTTCACAAGAAACAAGAACACCTCTACAGCTTATGCGCATCGTCTAAAACGACCTAAACGATGTTTTGAATAAAACACAACTGTTATCATTGTACGTACTAATACGTACGCAAGTAGAAACACGGTTCGTCTTGTTGGCTGAAACGAACCGCGTGTTTCTTTGGATGCAAACACGTTGAAGAGTATTTCAGGCACGGTTTGAACACGGTCTCGGTTTGTAGAGATGGTACACGAGAGTCGCTGATCTGATTCACCCTTTGTGCATTTTCTACAGGGTAAATATTTGCCGAGGGGCACGCGAGTGCTGTATCCCTTGTTGCAGCGAGGCTGCGAGAATCGATGCGGACTTTATTACTATATATATGGCAAGGAATCCTCTTTAACTATATTAATTTCGTAATAGAATATTCCTGTATAATAATAGACCGATTATTATCAGTTTTGTTATAGTTATTAATTTCAAGAAGAATTTCGAGTTAAAGATCTTGCGATTTACATAGTTCCTTTTCCATTCTGCGTGTTCATTATATTCTCGGAATTTATTATATAAAATTACATGTATTTTACGTTATTTTACGCTTTAGTTAGCGTTTTAACAAACAATGTTCAGTTTATTTTTCTTTTAGATTAATTAGCTTGATTACGAAATTTGGAAATTTTTCATATTGTACAATTGATAATATAATGATATAGTTGTCGGATTATTTTCTAAAAATATTGTAACTGTATTATACGTGTGCTATTGGATTATATCAAATTTATTCTTCAGCACACGCACAAAAAAGCTCAAATGTTTTTCTAAAAATGGTCTAGTAGAACAAAACGGTGTATGATCGAATAAAATCGAACTGTCTCCACCGAAATGAAATTGTCAAACCAAATTGTACACCTGTTTATCCTTCTTATCGTCCGCTTCTGTTTCACTAGTTGACTATCATAGCGGAAATATCGACCTGCAATCCTTGCTGAATTTAGAATACTGAAGGAACACTGCCATGACCCACTTTTCGTTCGTACGAGTTTCTTGTTTCATGTTTGTGGTTTATGGATAAAATTTGATTCGATTGGAGAGTCGATGGAGAAGTTTGAAATTCTTAGTCAAGAAATGATTAAAAATCTTAGGCCAGAAGTGACTTTGTAATTCTATATGATTTTGTCGTTAAAAGAAATTTTAACTGATTATTGTTCCTTGGCAAATGGTAAATTTTTTTAAGAAAGTCATCTGGGCTTTAATATACGTAATAAAATGTGTTCTGCAATTAACACAGTATATCTTTAATTATTACCAGAGCATGTTATACTATCACGTGCTAACACTATGTTGTGAGGGATTAAATGTGAGAATTTTGTGATTATTGGCACATGGATGGAAAAAAAGAATGTGTCCGGGATGGAAATAAAAAAAAGGAAGAGGGAAGAAGAAAAGTCGCAAGCGCCTCGTCATGCGGTTCAACCCCACTTGGCGCTGTCAATTTGGCTGATTTATTGCTCTCTGCCCCTTTCGTCGTCAACCCTCGATAGGCTGGTTACATCGCATTAGAGTATCCTGTTCTCCGTCCCTTTTTGTTAAAGGAAAAATCCGTTTTACTTTGTATCGATCGTGAAACCACTGACAGCGCGGTTAAAATTATATCACGGAACAATTTTTTGTATTTTATCAATATCAATTTTCTACGGTTTTATTTTAATATAAATTTTAATATAAAAAGTATTTTATTCTTCATATTCGTAGTTCTTTTCTAAAGTTTTTCAATATCGATGGAAACAATTATTGTAGCTACATTTGTCCTACACTTATATATCATTTTATATTTGTGCTTTTATCTCAAGAATTGTAAGTTTAGTACAAGGTCGACTCGGAACTACGCTTGGAAACTTTTCAATTTTCGTATTAGGAAAATAAAAATGAAAAAGTTGTGCAATTAAACTCCATAGTACAGTTACGAAATCGCTATATATGTTCAAATTCGTAAGTTTAAAAATCATAAATTTCGATATGTGAAAATAAAGTTGAATTCTATATAAACATTATAAATCCTAGCGTAAATAAAATTGATAGATCGAGAAATATTTTACCGTTCAATTCGACGATTGAAATCCAGAATTCTCTCTGAAAATTCACAACACTTTCGAAAGAGTTGGAGAAATTCTCGAAACAGAACATAAACAGCGATAAAGTTCCAATGTTTACCGCTTCTTCGACGACGAAAATCTTGATTTATTCGACGAAGTATAAAGCTTGCAACGAGCTTTCTAACACGATACACTAGGAAGAACCGAATAAGCTGAGAAAATTGAAATCTATCGAGATGCAAAAATAAGGAACAATAAGAGAAGAGCATGAAACGAATCGTTTCGAGCGATGGTAGACGCTAACGAGCTGGAGCAGAAGGCCCGTTCAGAATTTCTCGAGTACCGAGAGCGAATGCCTTCTTGGTCGATGCGAGCTTAAACTCGTTATCGTCTGTCTCATATCGGATCTCCCTTTCTTGGATTGCCGACTCTGTCTCCTTTCTCTGACGATGTCTCAAAGGACCGAGGGAATAATCGACCGGCAATTTTGCCCCTCTGCTAACCTCTGGGCCGTGTTCGATCGTTATCACGGAAAAATCTGATACCAGATTCCGCGAAGAATAACGATCGACTCGGTGGCCAGTTTTTACTTCGTTCTTTCCAATCGTTGAATCACGATACGTCGATGTAGCGTAGTACTTGTAAAAGATCGCGATCGATTGAATTTTTAACTTCATGGTGGATCGTTCAGCTTCTTCGTTTTAGCGTGTTTTATCCCGTTTGATTGTTTATGTTTTGTGATTTTTGATTTCGAGTGTTTATTAAAGGATAAAGGGCAAAAAAAAATAAAATTAGGAAAATTAGTCGAAGTTTGAATTTTTCAGAGACTTTTGTATACGTATGAACATACAAGTCCATTTTGTCTACATTTAAACTCGAAGGAAATAAATTCGCGCAATAAGTTCGCACATTGGTGAACAAGGGAGGTTGACGAGGGATGGCAATCTTTTTTGCGATTGTTCCACGGGACGGTGCCCCGACGAAAGCAAATCGACATAAATATTGATAACCGGACGGGTTGGAACGAAGAAAGAGGACAGAAGAAAAGAGGAACGAAGAAGACAGAGAAAAGGAGTCCGAGTTCGTGACCAGAATAACGACCGGGCCTCGTGCTGCGGTGCATGCACGAGCAAAAAGGCCCGAAAGAGATTCAAGCAACACTCCGGGGCCGTCTCGAATCGGCCGCAGAAACCGCAACCTCGACCACAATTCTCAAACGTCGCCTGGTGAACCGTCGGTAGTAGCTGAGACTCGAGGAACCGCTTTGTATTGTGGGAAATTCGAGGATGTGGATTTGCTGGAATCTGACTAAGTGTATTGTATCACAGACAATTCGAGCACGTAATTCAGTGGAATTGATCTAAATGAGAAACACCAGTTGGAGTGTTCAACAATTGTCTATTAGTTACAGCATCGGCTAATAGGTTTGGTGACAAATGGAATTGGCAAGAATTTACCCAATTAGAAATTAGTTTCCAGTTAGTTAGAAGTTGCTTAGTAGTTCAAGGCGAAGAATTTTCCTATTAATTTGAAAGTATTACAGAACTATGAGAAAATTCAATTATCGAAGCTATTTAAAAAATTATAACTGGGACGAATAGAAATACGAAACCCTCACAGCAGTCTTTTTAGAATCACAATTATCCAATTGTTCGATTCATATACTGTTTGCTCGAACTGCGGACTTTCATGGACACAATAAAAGGAATAGGACTTACGTGAAGATTTCTACTTATCAAAAATTATAACCAATGCCTTACTTTGTGTATTTTATATATCTTTGTATATACAAAGATTATGCGCATTTTGTAATATCTTCGCATCTTTAAATTTCACGTAAATGCATAAAAATTTGCGATACACTCCTAACAAGTGTTGAAAGTTTTAAAGGACAATTAAAATATTGATTAAGAACAACGAAAAACAAAGAGAAAAAGACTACGATTGGTTCGGTGGAACAAGGTAGCCTCCTAAAATCAATCTTGGAAAGCGTCAAACCAGAACGCTCGTACGAAATTTAACGTTCGTAAGAACAAACATCTCGTTATCAGAAACAGGCCGTTTCCGGTTCGCGGATTGCTCCTAATTGCCTGTAACGCGCGTAGCATTACGCGTTACAAAAAGTTCCATGAATATTTCATCGGGGTAACGCAACAGCGTCGGTCTCGCGTGTTCATCGCGTTCGCCACTCGATATCGTCGCACTGATTTACGTAACGAGTCTCCTGATGATCTCGGCGACGCGTCGCGGTGGACGGAACGCTCGTTACATTCGGCCTCGATAAATTCGAATTACGTTTATACGCGAAGCGGCTCTTTCTACGCTGCGTGAATTAAACTGTACCGAACGAACGAACGAAATCGTGTCGATTTTACAATGAACGAGAACGCTTGACGATATTGTTATAAAATATTTTTTTTAAATAAACTAGCAGATTTTCATGCGAGCTCGTATTTTTGGGAATATAGTTAAAAAAGTGAAATCGTGGTAGAAAATTGTCTCGCTTACAAAATATTATAGAATACTGTACGCTGTAATATAATTTTCATAATATGACTTTCTAACGTAGTATAACATACTATACTTTGTACTGTAAAATACAATACTGGCACTTTATCGTAGTATATATTGGATATTTCATATATATTTATATTATTCACATCCTGTGCCAGTTTGCACTTTCGAATATTATTATAAATGAAACGTTTATAAAGCAAACCGATCGATTCGGTTTATTAAAAATTTGTTTGATATTTAAATGGGTGATTAGCAAACTTTATAGGAAATTGAAAGATGCAAAAATAAACAGAAAGCATATGATACACAAAAAATTATAAAATATTCAAAGTAATGTACCTGTTATGGAAATTTATCGTATGGAAAATTAACATTTGGTACTTTTGTTTTTCCATTGAGGAGTGTACTGTGAGTGTAAATACACTCAGGTAGAGTATGTTTGATTTAAGGATTTAGATAGGACAGATGCCTACCTTTGAGTGGCATCTCCTTGAGTTGCACTGCAACAGCATATGGTCCACAGGTTTGCATTTTCTGGCTGGTGAACGTCATTGTAAACATACCTTCAAATTTTCCAGTAGAACTGTACGACATATGTTTTACGAAGGTGCAGTTAGTTCCAAAGAAATATTTCTGTCCTTAAATAAAAAGATACAATAATAGAAGATAGAAGAATTTTCAACTGACCAATTGCGAATACTGATACGAATAAAATGGCAATCCATAATAGTATGATTATTGTGTTAATATATTCTTTTAACAAAACTATTCTACGAATGTTTGTTAAATTCTAATACGAGACATTTCGACAATCGTATTAATGGAAATATGGAACAGAAGCTGTTTCTCGAACACTTGAACACCGTATTTTAATCCTTCCACTACAATGTCACAAAGATGAAAATATGTTGTAACTATAATTATCCATTTGTACAATATTTATATTAAGTCATATATCATATTAAGTGATATATTAAAGTCATTTATAATATATCATAGTGAAAATTCTGCATAATTCATAAGCCAAATAATTAGTAACAAGGAAAGATTAATGAACTCTTGAAAAGCATTGTAAGTAAATAAACAAACATTTACGAACATTTATGAAACATTCATAAGCGTGTATCTGATTCTTATTCTCGGTGTTTATCTATGATAACTTCATAACCGATCTTTTCACACCGTGTAACTTATCTTAGATTGAATACATCTTCCATCAGTGTACATTACAAGATTGCGTGTAACTTTAAATTCATGAAATTTTCATGCTATTCAGCGCAAACACTTCCTGCTCGGAAACCGCCGGTTTAGAAGGAACAATTACAAAATTAATAACTATTCATTAGTCGTAGCGTTAGATGAAATAACGTATAATCAATATGAATTAACGACGTGAAAGATCTGTTTCAATTAAAGTTTATCCCTTTCAAATACCGAAACATGCCATTTACTTTACGTAACAGCTGGATAGCACGTTACCCGACCAAATTACATTGGAAAGTGAGGCAAACGATGACTTTATATAATCGTCCGTGCGAAATCATCCACGCTATCGATGATATTAATTAAAGAACGAAGAACCAATTAATATTCTTAATTCTTTAAGTTCTACCATCGTCGATAGACAATGAATCGAAAATTTCATGAATCATGGCTGTTGTCAACGAACGACATTGAGGTTTCAATGAAGTATGAGGAAATTATCGACAAATCTGTTATCTAATTACTATATGAATGATTACAATTTTATTCTGCACTTTTTTCCGCGAAATAAATATTTATATTTGTGCGTCAGCGTATCTTAACATTTCATTCATCGGCGTGTGTTATGTATACCGATAATGATATTCCATTCAACTTTTCGTTTTTTCGCGTTTGCAGGTAATAATTTATGTGTTTCCACTTAAAGAATTAACTAACGATTCCGATTGAAGATCTGACAGAAGCGTGAGATAATTAAACTTACCCGAGAGACGAATGTAAAAATACAAATAAAATATATCACTGAAAAGGATTCTGCAAAAGGACGTTTTTAATCTTTCAAAATGAAATAGTCGTTGAAGAATACTACATAGGAAATATCTCTGACATTTCGCTGGAACTTTCATCAACCAAAACGACGCGAACCTATCTTCCACTCGCATTCACGTTAAAATACACAAAAAGGTCGTGCAAAATAATCCTCGATCGTTTATAACAATAACGAAATTCTACGGCAGAAATGGGTCATGTTAAACATCTTCCATTGTTACAGAAAAATACGTATCGCCGGTGGGATTCATTCAGAAAAGCTCTGGATACATCGTAGAAACGTGTATAATGAAACAAAAGAGCACATATACCCGAACTTTCCAGCGCGCGAATCGATGTTACATAATTTTTTCCTCGTAACCGAGGCGTTTCGATGAGGCTCCGCTAGGATTTATGTAATAGCCCCCCCGTAGGATTTACACCGGCAATTTACGTAAGCCCCCGCCGCGTTGGATTTACATTGGAAATTCGAGGAAGTGCGGCCACGCGTGCACCGCGAGTGCATTAACCGCGACACGTTAATTCTTTCGCGAGGCGACAGACTTTTGCGATTCACGACGCTTTTTGCTCGATGAATTTTTGAATATTAGTGAAATGGAAGATCGTTCCAGCAATTTTCCACCCCCTAAGGGCTAATTGTTAAGTTAAAAATTATTTCGTAGGTTTATAATGTTTTTAAATTGGCTTTTGTTAGTATCTCTTGATATTGTTGAAATACACAGCTTTTGTAGAAGTTTTCTCGTGCGTAAGGGCTAATCGTAGGATTAGAAATCATTTTATGGGTTTCTTTTATTTTTTTTTAATCGCGTTTTGATAGAACGTTTTGTTAATATTGGTGAAATGGAAAGTTCTTGTAGGAATTTTTTTACGCATAAGGACTAACTGCAGAGTTGTAAATAATTTCGCGAACGTTTTATTTCTTCCAAATTTGATTTTGCTAAAGTTTTTTTTTTAATATCGGTGAAATGGAAAACTTTCGTAGAGATTTTCTCGTCCGTAAGAGCTGATTGTAGGTTTAGAAATAATTTGTGGGTTTCTTTTCTTGTTTCACTTGGATTTTGATAGAATTTTTTAAAATTAGTGAAGTGGAAAGTTTTAATAGGAACATTTGCATCCACGCGAGATAATCACAGAGTTGGGTAATTTCGTAGGTTCCCTTTTTCCTTTAATTGGACTTATCGAAAAATGTCATCTAACGAATATCCTTGACGTTTTGTAGGAACGTTAATCGAATAAAAGGAATATCAAAAGAATCAACAGCACGTTTCATCGTTCACGTTGAAATATACAAAAAGATTAATTCCTAAAATTATTCATAAAATAAATATACATCGTAATGCAATTAACAAGAATAAAAGATTTATTTTTATACACGTTCAGTCTTGCGAAGTTTCACAATTTCCTATTGAACCATGTAACGTTCAATTTCTTAAGGAAGATCGTTGCATCCATTGGATCGCGAGTTTCCCGCTATTTTTAACATAATCTTTATAAAGCTAAGCCTTACTTGGAAGATTTTCTAATACTTTGCCGTTTCTTCGCAATTACGAAGCCTTGTTTTTGAATTTCTCGTGAAACAAATTAAATTATGGAAAATTGCAAGGAAACAATTGAAATAAAGCGGCATTTGTATATGCACGATGAATAGATTTGAAATCTTAATTTGCACAACTTTTTTATCGAGTCGTGCGTTTGCCTTTTTTTTCCTAGTTCTCAAGCACCTCTGATTATACTTTACGTAACTGCTAATTGTACACCGTTATACAGTTTCAACGCAACGTATGATTACGTGAAAAGTCATAATTTTATCGTCGTACGAGCTTCGTACACTTAAGAGAACATCTTATGTCGACGTTCTTATTTTCTTAAAAAACGTTTTATCAAAAGAAGAGTTTCCATTCTGCTGTCGCTTTGAAGACAACATGTGTCAATTAAAAAGCATAATTTGTATTGAAACGGAAACTTTTAACTAAAGTAAGTATCAGCTGTACAATTTTACCATTCTGCAAGTTCTTTGATCTCAAATTCGTATGAGACATTTTAAAAATTCTGTAATATAAATTGATCAAAATGAATTGCGATTTTGCATATATATAGTACTTTGAATTTTAACGTCGAGCCACAAAAAGTAAATAATTCTAGACGAAAGCAATTGCCGAATGTTTTATCAATTTAAAATGACTGAAACAAGACATTTAAGAGAAAACCGAAGTGGTTAACTCGATCTCCTGAAAATGTCTTCATTTTTGTTATTATAACGTGATTACTATTTAACTTTTCAGAAACTAAACGACTCTGTCTTTGCGTCTCCTTCTTTATTCCGCAATAATCTCCGTAATATTTCGTTGTGAAACCGATTCAAATATCGAACTCAAACATTCTCTCTGTTCTGCGTTTTCACCGAAGCAACAACTTTCTGACGTTTTTTGTTGCTGCATGTTGTAAAACATTGCCAGCGAACAGCAACGTTTTGTCCACACCGAAGCAACATAATCCGAGGAACATTTGTGAACATTTGTTTCGTCTTCAAGACTGTATTTGTTACTACCAACAAATTGTCCATACATAAATCCCATGTTCCCTAATCTTTCTTTACCATTGCGAATGCAAAACAGGCGTCAAGAGACGAGATTTGCAACTGGTAACAGAAACGCGAAGAAACGCGAAGAAAAATTTGGCAACGAAGAGCGACTTTTCCATGAAAACTGGAAACAGCAAAGACAAACAATTCCTTGTCCTTGTTGCAGACGCAACTTAAAACGTACAAAGTTCACCATTGATTTCCTGCTTTCGTCATGGTTCGTCCTTCGCTTTCGGTTCTCCAACGACGGTCAGTTTCTCCGACGCTTTTCAACAGAAGAAGACATCGTCACCGTTGCAGCTTCTGTCCTTGAACGTGTGCCACCTCTGCCATTTTGAAAAGAGCAGGCCAGAAGCAAGTGGGAGGCCCATAGACGGACCCGTGTCAGGGGAACATCCAACATCTGTCGACAGGGTCGAGGGTGGCTCAAGAATCGAGTCATCTGACCGCTCGCGTACTGCAAATAAGCTCTTCCTCTTCCTTCCTCTTTTCTCCTCCGTTCCATCCGTTCGTTTTTGTCTGCGCACCCCGGCCTCGTCTCGCTTGTAATGGCAGAGCAGCCTGCACACACTTCACGAGAAACCCGTCCCTGCCTGTTTTCTCTCTATCGTGCCTCTTGCGAGTTCCGCCAGGGAAACCGTGGCGCCTTAGGGTGGAGGTTCGAAAAGTAGCCTAGCGAAAGCTTGGAAACGCGCGCGTGAGACGATAACTTACAACAGTGGAGCGTGAACCTTTGTGCAATCGTTGATTCTTACGAGCGCAACTAACAAAACAGGATCTAAACAGAAATTTATTTCGCATTTGGCATTTCAAAATATTCCAATTTCTGTTTCTTGAGTTCGGCTTGTAATTTAATTAACAGCGGCTACAGAGGATACTTTCGAAGGCTTCATGAAGTTTACTGTATCGTCTTTAGGGAAACTGTTTTTTAGCGAAACGGCACATTTCATTTGATTCTTTTTATTTTGCTTTTTTTCTATTTGAAGAATTAAAATAGTAATGTTTGGGAAATTTAACTAATTTCTACAAGTATGGTAGAAATCTTATTACTAAGAATTATCGAGGACAAATCGTTCGTGAATTGGAGTTCGTATAACGAGGGTTAACTAACTTCTCTCGTCTATGATTTTTCGTTTAAACACCGGACGAATCTTTTATATTGGCAATTTTCAACCAGTCTGTGGCCAAAATTTTTAAAACACGCAATACCTAGCTTATTTAGTAGAAGCACTGACCTCGTTTCCCTTCGATTGTCAGATAAGGAAATAACATCGACCGAAAGAACAAAAGCTACTCGGCATGAGTTCACTGTCTTGTCAAATATATTTTTTAACGTGGCGCAAAATTTTAATAATCGATTTACATGTACCGTGAAAACATCGAAAACATTGGGAAACATGGAACAACGTTGCTTCGGATAAATATACAGTTTATAATTTACAAATTGTATTTCGTGTACTCATCCCAATCTTCGGAAAAGTATCTCCAAGCCCTTCAAATATTATTTTATCTAATATATATAGCTCATGAAAGAATAAAAATCGAATTGCTTCGAACGCCATATAAAACAATTTACTGCTGTGTCTTCTTTTTTTTATTTGGATGTAGTTTACAATCAATTCTCATTGAGAATTATAAATTATTCTGGGGTGGTACTATACCGTGAATAATAAATGATTATCGTATGTTTGATTCTAGCTGAATTTAATGTTTAAATCTAAAGGGTAATGTCTTGTTAGCCTACGGATCTGATCGGCCGTGTCAAGTAATTGAGTAACTAGTGAGTTTTGGTGGTTGTTAATTCTTATGTTATATCTATTACTGAATTTGCATATTTCTTCTTTAACTGTAGGTATCTTAAGGTCGCGATGTATTGTTTCGTTGGTAGCATACCAAGGTGCATCTATTAATGATCGAATTGCTGCTGTAGCTAATTTAAAAACTTTCTTCGCTGTTTCGTACTCGCTGCAGTGTCGTACCTATCGCTACACGGGGGTTGAGCTAATAAACTCCGGCCCCCGGGGCTCGCTCGCAGTGGGACGCCCGATAGCAGCCTTTAGCCACTCTGTCCTCCCTCTGTGTGGATATAATTCGTACACGCGAGCAACGAAAGGAATCTACACCGTGCAACGGACGAAGAACGAACGTGACGTTTTAACAAAGACGATGATATACATTTTTAGCATAGTAGAAAGAGAGGAACGGTTAAAGGACGTTAGAAAGGCAGGCAAGAAGCGTGGAAAGGAACAAGGTAAAGATAAAGACGTTCACAGTGGGTGGAAACTAAGGGGAAATGACGAGAATCTGCCGGTTTCGACGAAACAGAATGATAGAGGCGATACGATAACCGGAAAATCAGCAGAATTTATATTACGCCAGCCACGTTGTCGGAAGTGGAACGCAATTTTACAGCGAGGATGGCGATAGCAAAGGGCGTTCGCCACGCAGACCGGCACTTACCCGTTGAAACGTGTGTTTTGTATTCAGGGATGACTCTCATTTCATAAAAATTCACCAACAACCTGTTTGCAACGCGAATTTCGCGATCGTTCTTCCGATAGTGGCTGTTCGCAGACGTTGGTAATGTGCACGGCAGTGCAAAATGCGATGCAAGCTCGTGCAACAGAGGAGATTTAAATAAAAGATGATCATCGAGAAACATTTGGAAATCGACGAGAGGGTTTGCAATGTTAGTTTTGGGGTTAGTTTTGTTAAACGTAGACCGTAAGATATTCGGTCACGAGTTCTCTTATTTAAATTCCCATTGAGACGTTTCATTCGAAGTTGAGCTGATGGAAGTTGCGATAAAAGCGAACGACGAAAGGCTTTAGAATAATTCTTGTTACTTTTTAGAATACTCTTATCAGCAACAATTTGTAAGCTATTTTTCAACCAGTTCTGGTGTTTAAGTTTAAATTAAAACTTTGAAGTTGCAGGTTGCATTTAAACGTGGATATGAATACAAATCTGAAATTTGAAGTTTCTGTCTGAACTCTGACTATGAATTTAAATACAGAATTCGAGATGCAGATTAAAATGTTTAATTTGTCGTTTGAATTCGAACATTATCTTCGATTTTAGATTAGAAAGCTGAAGTTTCGGTTTCAATTTTTCCCTTTGAATTTAAACCTTACGTTACGGTTAGAAGTTCGATTTCAGATATTTTTAACCTCGTGGGAATTCGTTAGCAAAGAACACTGCCAACGTGAAGCAATTTGCGACGCGAAAACACGGGCTAAACGAAACGCCTAACGAATTCGAAATTCCATCGTGCAGATGGCAATTAATATCGTACCTGCTGAAACTTTGACGTTCCGAGTGCGCCGAACGATAAACGCGCAGCCAAATAACTGGCAACAAAGAGAAAGCGTAATTCGTATACGACGCCCCACAGTATTGGTTCTCCGCAATCGAAAATAATTCCTCTTCGTACACGTCTAACCCATCATTCTTACGCTCACAAGTAATTTTCGCTCTGTGTTTTCATACGTCAGACTGCGATTCTCTGCTTATTTTTCATCAGGTGTAATTTCTGTTTAAATACAATTATTGTTTGTTAAAGACGAGAATTTATTAGTCGTTAAAATTTAAATGAGAAATTAAAGGTAATATCGTAGATTGTAAGAGAAGAACGTACGTCTGAGCTTTAAGGGAAATTAATGAGATGATTGGTGCTATTGCTTTTGCTGCACTTGAAACAACAATTTCTGAATAATTAATATTAAAAATGATTATTTTCACGAATGAATACGAGTACTTATTGTTCGTTGTAAAAAATATAATAAATGGCATTATTTGAACAAAAGAAAACTGTCTCATGCTGATATCACTAATAAGATTTATTTAGTGGAGATGGGACGTTGCATGAACATTTGATGGATTCATTTTTTCTTACATTAAGAAAGAAAATCAGACCAGTAAGTTCTTGTCAGAATAAAAGTAGAAGCAAGAAGATATTTGTAAAAATGAAATTCGTAATTACAATAGTATTAAGTTGTCCGAAAAGTTTCTTTCGTTTTGTGAGGAAGTAATAGACGCACAACGTTTTTTGGTTTATATTATTTTGTCGAATTACGTACGATCCATTTCGTTCTGTTGAGATAAACACCGCGACATTTCACAGACTTGCTTTCACGTTTGTATGAAGGTTCACTGTTATAAAAAACACGTTTGCGAAAGAAAGACACTTTTCGTGCAACCTAATAAATATTCTAGACAATCAGAAATCATAATCTTTCGAATCAGCTGGAGTATAATCGTGAAGTTTGCTTTATCGTCCGATTCTCAATCTGAGTCCCCCTTCGGAAAGACTGAGACCGCCATGTGGTCAATTTCGCACACGCCTTGCATTATTCGGAGACTGTTTTGTGCGGAAGCGACTGAATAATGGAGGCAGCTAGCCATCGGATCAAATGGAGATATCGGCTGAACCGTGGAATATTCATAAGTCGTAAAACGTAGATTCATTTCCAGTTCCATTTAAATATTATCTCCAAACTAAATTGTACTCGATCGATTCACGTGATTCATAATTTAATAATAAAAATAATAACAAGTTTTAATAGCGAAAGTTTCACCCACGTTTTCTGATACATGATTTCATCATCCGCCAGAAGTTGTTGATTGAATGAAATTTCTTCTGCTGCTCCCTACGCGATGAACTTTCAGAACAACATTTCCAGTAAAAAGGTTCTGTTCCTCTAGGGATATTTCAAGCCAACTGGTTCAATTAGTTTCAATTAATTCGAAAGAATATTTTTTCCACCGTTCTTTCGTCGCTTTAAAGGAAAACTGGAATGTAAATTTTCGATTCTTTTTTCATTTTCTATTATCTATACATAGATACATTGACTCGCAAAAGTGTTTGTAAACTTGTCTATAGCTTTTACGAACGCATTAGTGTGTTATAACGAAATATTCTATAATTTCGTTATCACTGTAATTACATCCAACTATCGCGATTATATTAAATTTTAAATAGCTCCGGGAATGTATACAGAAGAAGTTTAGATTTCGTCCAAACTTTGCCAGTTTACAAAATCACAGACGGTTGCGTCTCATTACGGTACTAAGGGAATTTCAAAATGTCTTATATAACACACACAATGCACGCATAAAACTTTTCTATGGTAAGTGTAAGAATACTTTTGCCAGCCACTGTAATCCCATCGTGTATACGAGGGTCGTGCAGAAAGTAACACCTGTTTTGAAATAACAACGATACAAATGCATTTAAAAAAGATTTCTTGATTTGTAACTTTGCTATATATACCAAGTTATTTTTCAATACATCCACCAGCCCTATTTGAACGCTTATCGTAATGTTATACGAGTTTTTGTATACCTACGTCATACGGTTCTGCCGACACTTCACATAATCATCGTCTTACGCAGTCCTTTAAATCATCGTTTCTTACGAAGCGTTATCGACCAGGCGTCTCTTTAAGTTCTGCAAAAAGCTGCAATGAATATCATTTGCAATGAAATCGCAGCCACGTTCCTGAGCTCCTCTGTAATGAGAGACGGCCAGCCTCGATGCTTACGATCACGTACAGTTTCTCCGAACCTATTGAATTCCAGCAATCACGTTCTTACCAATAATTCATCCATAATTCTATAACCATTAACTGCTGTAATTTAGTGGCGAATTTTTTTGGAAGAATTTTTCAGCGTTCGAAAAACGTAAAAGCTTCATCGGCAGGATTTTCAATTCGCATCGTCAATTTGAACGTGTGATACAACGACGATATTAAATATCGAAACACAAAACTTTGTATGACTTATGTCGATGCACGAATGAAACTAGGTGACCTTCTACAAGTACATTCCATCGTTTTATGTCTTTTATATGTAAACGAGTAGTATTTTCTACACGATCATTAGTTTGCATGGGTTATCAGCAATGCAAAAGTATGAAAAGTATAGCAATTATAGATAATAATTTGAAAGTTGTATTTTGTCAACACCTTACTTTCTTCGTACTTATACACTCGCTATTTTGCATTGTGCAATTATATTTTATTATCGTAAGCACACGAAACCTCATTATGATTATCAAACGAGTAACTTTTGCCCTTATTTTGTCGCCATCTGCGGTTCTGCGAGTACAGAAACAGAATTGTCAACGTATTTGCAATTTAATTAAAAAATGCACGCGCTCCAACTTGTAAAAATGCACTTGCTCGAAATTTCCGACTTGCCGACTGAAACGACGTGATTGCAAATTTATACGCCACGTATTAATTGCGAATGACGTTTAAAGTCGCGCGCGCGCGTCGCATGCATAAAACGGCGCGACTTGAGGTATGCAAAACGCGCCGTGAATTATCTCGCGGAAATTTTGGAAAATCCGTGAGCCTCGAGAATTCCTAGAATCTTCCCCAGGGCATACTGATTTTTGTTGTAAAGCTGAAACGGCGCGAGAATGGATTTCATAAAGAAATTACAAAAATTTTCGAGTATTTAATAACTCAACTATTATTACAGTAAAAACAAATTCCTATATGTTTTTCAAATGCTATAACACATTCTTAAGATTCCCCAACATTTTTATTTGACATATTTCCTCATATCATTAATCATCCTAACGTGTCATCAAATTAATTGAAAGCAACACTATCTTTCTAATCTATCACATTCGTTTATTTAATGACGAATATAATAAATCGTAAAAGTACATTTATTTATTCAACGAATGTCACAATCAAAATTGTTGGATTTTTCTTTAAAAAAAAATAACAATGTAACATATCACGTTTATCGAAACGTAGTATCGATACAATGGAATTTTTGCATGCAATCACAGATATGGAATAAGAGGAAAAAATGAGCTATACATCTACATTGGAATTAAACTGTAGAAGCTTTTGCAAATGTCTTCACACATGTCGCGTGTCTTGTGATCGTTTGTATACCTGGTCTATCTGCTTTGCTAAGACTCTGCTTGGACTGATTTTTCGGGTCTTGGCAAGAACCTCCAGGTCAAAGGTCCAATGCCTTCCTCGCTATTTGTGTGTAATTGCATGTAACTGTATGTATGTATCTATATGATGGTCGTTGTACTCAAATAAAAATTGCTTCACGCCAGCTTTATCGAAAACATTGACGCAGCTTCCATGTCGATTTCGTTCATTTAAAATTCGCAACGTGTGCCGCTTCCAGGCATCTGTTTTCCGCTTATTGCATAAGTATCCGCGACAGTTTGTCTCTTCTGAGAAATGTAACTTGCTCTGATCACCGGTGAACTTGGACAGGTTCAAATAGCTCGTCATTTTTCCTCGACTTTCGTTGTTCCGACACGAGGAACAATTTCTCGTGTTGTAGCCACAATACCAAAATGACCGCGATCGTTCGTCCGGAAATATCGAAACGCAAATTCTCTGGAGGGAAAAAGCGACCGTTTGCCTGGAAATTCATGACCTTTTTTCCCTCTAGCTCCAGATAAGCTGCAACTTCGACGATCGTATAAATCGTAGCCGTGTCGCGGCGAAAAAGTGGTCGGTTTCTTCATTCTTGAACAGGCTAGCACGATTGCACAATTTCCACCAAGGGTTCTAGGCAATTCGTCAATTTGCTTGTCGCATGGAAGTACCGGATTTTCCTTCCTCTCGTTTCTTCTGGCTTTATCGATTTTCTTGTTTGTCACTCGACTTCCAGCCCCTCATAACGCATAATCCCATTTCTTTGGCTATTAAAGTCGCGTGAACCAATTAGTGGCTGGAAAACGAGGTAATGGAGCGACGGGTTTTATACTTTGTGTTAATTATTCTTTGCTTTATGGTCTACTTTCTTGACTTTTATATAGCGTTAAGTATACATATATATACAGTATATGTGCACAAGGTGTCTTAATCTTCTTTAATGAAACTCTTCAATATGTTCTGTCAGTCTAAATGAGAAAAAGGTTTAAAACGTTGTTAAAAAGTTATTGAAGAAATTGGAAATACTAAAAGAGAACGGCACTTTGATCATCGACATTGTTAGATTTCTATCTAGTTTGTTGTAACATTAAATTATATACGTACAGGGTGATGTTACTTTGGAATATACATACAGCAGCTCACGAAGATATTCGAAAGTGTTATCACAGAATTTTTTTACGAATATATCGTGCGAATTATACGAAATCTTTTGGAACCTCGTTAGTACTGTAACGAAATGCGACTATCGTAATTATAACAGTAAAATTTGAAACCTATCCAAAAGTGTACGTAAAAGTTACAAGAAGCTTAGTAAAATATTAATATACAGTACGAACAATGATCTTGAACGTACAATTAGTGCTAAGAATAGTCTCATTATTATATTGTACTTTACTTTTACCAATATAGCGAATAACTGAATGTTTAAATACTTTGGTGATCCTTGCGAAGTGTATGCTTAATTAATAATAATAATTGACAATATTTAAAAAAATAAATAACAAGATTTTCAGAATCGTTTCAAATTTTACCAATATAATCTCGATAACTATATCTCATTACAATACTATTGTACTAATATATCAAAATGTTTTGTACGATATGTACGTAAAAAATTTCTCAGATTATTTGAATATTTTCGCCAGCCACTTCGTGTAACAACCTAATCACAACAACCTAGTTTCATAGTAGCAATTTCAAAATGTTTCGTATAACACGCATATTATAAAATATGTCTACATAAATTCAGTTCATAAAATGTATCTACAGGTGTTTGATTACCTGCATGAACATATGTGCAACGAAGTTACTCAAGTCGAAGTGTGAAAGCTAAAAATGGGTCTTAATCACGCATAGAACTTCCGTTCGTCACAATTGCGCGTTGCAGTTCGTGCCGCGAGCGTAGCTCGTTATTTTACGCGGCGATGGGTGAAAAGTGCGAATGCCGGGTATATTTCATTTTTATGGAAATTCGAGGCTGGCGTATCGCGCCCTGTCTTACTTGAAAGTTCGCGGCCGGATTTCTTTCTTCCGGTTCCTCGTGCGGAATGCTTCGCGAATAATAATTGCCAAGCAAATTGCGATGGCCGTCGCATATTCGAGCAGTACCTTTGTGAAATTGCTGCCGAGCGTATTCGATGGAAATTCAATTTTATATTTCCGCCCTTTTTTCGAAACTTTGTTACCACCGTGCGAGTTGTCGGAGTCGATATCACGTGATTCTCAGTGAAGAAATTCTCATTAAAGGAACAAAGAAATAGGACTAACAGCTGGTTCTTCTCGATGACATAACGTTTAATTTATGAGTAAGTAATTATCCAGTAGAAATTTAAATATTACATATAAGATATATTAGAGAGAGATATAGATATATTATATTACCACTCCGTTTAGTTCTTTGAAATGTCTTGTACGACACTTTTCAATTTTCATCATCATTTCACGCATCCATAATTTCATTTGTCCTTTGTTGAAAATTTGTTTAGTAAAATAAGTTTAGTAAAAGTAATTTAATAAGTTTCTCACATCTTTTATAGAATTGTAAAGTATTTTATTTCTTGCCTATGTTCCTCGAATGAATTTTGTAAAGGTTATAATAAACAATGAAATTGTATTATATTCGGTGAGTGAAGCGAACAGAGTTAAACATTCAACTTAAAATACAAATCAATACTATCTCTCTATAAAAAAAAAGAAATCTATTTCATTATCGAATTTTGGTTGATGCTCTTTGATTCTCTTTGGAAATAAATAATAAAAAAATGGATAGTAAATTCCATATAAAAAACGACAATATGTATTTGTAAGAAGATACTACGCAGTGTTGAATTTATATACACTTTAATAACCAAGCAATTATTTTAGTATCAGAACAATAGTGCATTTTCTGTTTGTTTCGAACATATGTATGCGTAGTTGTGGAAAAGTGAGTTCTATTCGATTCACGTTCTTAAAGCGTACCGTTCTGTAAAACACACTTCAAGCAATAACTCAACACGTTGCAATAAAAACCGTTTTATTTTTACGACACCTGTAAACAGCTAACCTTATACCGTCTAAAGTTGACGAATACTCGAACCTATTTCATGCCCTATTTCGTGCACATCCGCGAATAAGGTGATTGCAGGTTTACAGTGGACCTGAAACTTTATCCACAGATCTGGTTAATCCGCTTCTAATCAAAAGCTGGACGCATCATTTCCCTTATTCCCTTATATATAAATTATATAATGAGTTATTCCACTAAAATGATATAATAGCGTACTAACATAATAATCTATTGCTATATCGTACATAAGTTGTATCATTAAACAACGAATTTACCCATTCCTTCCTCAAATTACAAAAATTCAGTCAAATAACATAAATTTCATGAAATACAAATAAACGACAGTTTAATCAGTAGCGTGTCATACATAAGTTAATCCATTAAATAATAAATTGTCCCATATTCTCTTCAAATTACAAAATCCAGTCGAATAACACAAATACAGTGAGTGGCGCATTTTCCAAACACTCAATTTCATGTCTCCATCGACCAAAAATCCTTTCTTCCTTTTTCAAATCTTTCCACTCTCGATAATCTCTTACTATGAAAACCAGAAAATATTGCCGTGCCGCTAAATGCTCACATCCACCCCCTCCCTCCTGCCCGTCCCTTGCCAGAGCAGTATCTACGCACAAGCGAAACATTCTTCTATCGTACTTCAGTGAATTTATTCAGAAATAGACACGGCTGTTGTATGCAGACAAAGCATGGCAAGAACGATTCACAGCTTATCGACCAAAGGTTCTTCCACCGCTTGGTTCTTACGTAACGCGGCTATTCTTCGCGATCAATGGGGCGACGCGCGTGCACGAAGATGAACTCGTGAAACGGCTTGATAACGAGGTCGAAGTCTCGATCGAGACTGGCGATAAGTGGCAAGGCTAGCCAGGAATCGGCACCTCCGTGTCGAGTGTTTGGCTATAAAAGAAGGCGAACGCGACCTCTCACGGCGCGAAGGTCGATCTCGTCGGAGTCTCTCGACCTCGTTTATTGTACGCGGACACGGTCACGAAGACCGTCTCGTCGTTTGTACGGCGACGGTGAAAGGGAACGCCTGTTGTTCCGCGTTGCATACGCTACCGTGCATTACGAAGCATCTTACGACGTTTCGCATATTTGAATCGATGTTATTAATGAAATTTTATGAGTCAGAAGTTACGAGTTACTAGACATCTCTCGGACAATTGAACTAATACCGTTAGCGAAATTTCATAAGCTACATGTTATTGGACGATTCTTGTATGTTACAGAAAACATCGTTGATGAAGGTTTGTGAGTCGTGAATTAAGATTTATAGGCACTAGAGATCTCTTGCACAATTAAATTAACCGTTTGAGCCGCAGGGGTGTTTGAAAAAATAGGGTGGCAAAATCTCGAACAGCGCGATAGCGCTTGTCGAACACTTTGACTGCCACGTCGAAATCACATGTTTCGCTCAGGACGCCACAGTGTTTTAAACACAGTGCACCGTAAGATGCAAGATTTGTTCTCATTTTTTTTTATTGATGTTCACACTTTTTATTTCAAAGTATTTTCTATTTATTGGTTATATTCAAAATGCCCTAACTGTCAATTTCCATTCAATTTTTACAACTGTAAGAAGTTCAAGCGCTCCGGTCACCAATGACCACCGTGGCGTCACAGAAGTAACCGTGGCAGGCCATATATGAGCAACGTGGTAGTCAAAGTGTTGGTTGAGAAGAGGAACAAGCGTCTTATAAGTTTCTAAATATTTTAAATTTTGTTCAATAAACATTATTGAGAAGATAAGAATGAAATACAAAATACAAAATACCGCCAGTCATTCGTAGCGTTCAAATGTACTGGGTCTTTTCGACAGAAAATTTAAGGGACTCAAAGGGTTAATATTCTTGAAGATAAGCAGCAGGTTATCAGGCGCCTTTTGGATAATTATCCAAGTCGTAGCACGATATTTTCAAACTTTACAATGCAATAAAATTTTTTCACGAGTACAATAACTACGTTGGCAAAGATTCCTCAAGCTGCGTTAACTCGTTTAGCGCACGCGACTCGAGTTTAAGTCGGCACATGTCTGCTTTATGATACCTATGCGATGTAATGTGAGACGCGAATAAAAATAACGGAATTCTGAGAAATTTTTTGAGATGAAATATGGACACACCCCTAACATCTTTCATAATGGAATTATTTGGATGTCAGGATAAATCATAGAATTAATTGTAATCGATGAAATCGTAGAATTTTTTATTGGAAAAAAATTCGTACAATAAAAAATCTGACAGCTTTCGCGAAAATTGTAAAAAGACAGTCAACTGTGAAAAACTCACCTAAATCTATTTGGACTTACCCCAAAACGATAAAAGAGCTACAATAATTATTTTTAGCGTTTTTTAACAGTTTTAATAAAGTTTTAATAAAGTGCATATATGAAAAAAAGTTGCTTTTTCTTTTGCATTTTGATTTCGTTGAACTTCATTCATATAAATTTGACATTTCAACCATCGCTAGTTCCACCGTTGAGTTATACATATCACGTCACAAAAGTAAACTTCACAAAACTTTCCAGATCCATCACTCTCAAACCAGAATCACCTAAACCAAAAACCATCATAATCCATAAAACAACAAACGAACAAATCTAACAACGGAAACTGAAACTATCCACCCTTCTCTGTCGTTTCGTCAAGTAGACAGGCCATCATCCTTCAGCAACTCCAACAAAGTAACGCGAGACCTGGAATCGAAAGTCGAGGAATAATATCTAGTAGCGCACGATGTTTGCCATCATATATAACTTTATTCAAGTATAATTCTCTGGATTGGTACGAATTGGTCGAAATTTAATTTCGAAATGTAATTTGGAATTAATTCGCTTGCTTAAAAATTAAGCGATATATTCTGTAACCTTTTTGCAATTCAATTTTGAAGTTAGTGGATTCTCTGCGAACACCCTGTGCACTAACATCCCCTGTCATTCAACTATTTGCAACTTCAACTATATGCAATACTATTATATCCTCGAACAATCTACGTATTATATAAGTATAATTCTACATTAGAAAATAAATAATATAATACGCAAGGTTATCTGAGTCAGACTAAGCAGCTTGCTTTGTAATTCGTGAAATTCGGTTATGAACAATTCTTAAGCGATCCAGGGTTAAAGGGTTAAAAACTAAGCAAACTTCAAGATTGCGTTTTAAGATGTTACAGCTTGGGCGATTTAAATAACATTATATTACTCCATGTAATGCAGATTCTACACGAGAAACATAAATAAAATGACTCAAATGGTAGACTCTTTCTGTAGTTCTTCGGTTTTGGAATATTGTGAATTATATAAAGACGAATCCATGTAGGAAAATTAATAGCGTTTAACGGTTGTTTATAACGTTGCTGTTGTTATTACAATGGTTGAGCCATGCTAAACAATTTGTCTCGCAATTCAACAACTTGTGAACGATACTTAAGCGATCTAGAATCAAAAGATTAAGCACTGTACAAACTTGGAGATTGAACTTACGAAGCTTACGTAATTCCAATAATTTCATCTCACTGTTCTATACAATGGAAATTCTACACCAAAGAAACAAATATATTAGCTCAAATAGTAGACTGTTTCATTGTTAAACAAGTCGCTTTGGGACATTGTGCGCGCCCACGAGCCATCAAGAGTACGTTGCTGGTAGCAAAGATCGATCTCGATCGTCCTTATCCGGGAATGCCCGGAGCAGCTATCTGCGTTTGTTGGTTCCGGGGTTGGCGAGGGCCAAAACCTGTTGCCAGCGGTTCGCTGGAGGGCACGCGCATGCACCGGCGCGCGGACGAGCAACACGCGCGCGCCGATCGCCATGGAAACGGCAAAGGCTCCTGACAGCCTCTTGCGAGCGTATGAGTCGGTCTCGTGCACACTCGATACTTGCGCACACACACACATAGAACTACCCGCGCCCCGAAGGACCCCCTGCGGCTTCAGGTGGCGGCACTAGGGGGTAGAAAACCCCTCGACAAGCGTCACAGTGCCGACAGTTTCCCCGAACTGTCCGAGTCGGCTGCGATCCTCGCGCTCGCGGTCCAATCCCGCGCGGATTTCTATTTTTCCTTTCACTGACTGTGAGTTTTATAGATGGTTCTATCAAGGTGTAATTATTGGTGTGGAAATATTACATGTATCGTAACGAATATCACGATTTTTCCTTGGTGCTTTTGTGTATTCACGGGTCTTGAGATTAATTTACTTGGGATTTTTTTATGAAATATAAGTTCTATGGCAAGAAAGTTGGGGTAGAAGTGTCTGTACGGTAGTCATTTCTTGTCGTTTCGTCGATGTTTTAACCTTTTCATGCACGAGTTTTTTTTTTCTTTTGGGCTTTGTCAACGAAAATGATTCAATTCTGTTATTAAGAAAGATATTCGACTCTGATGATGACAAAGTAATAGATGCAAAGTAAGAGAAGAAAATGAATAGTGCAAATAGTCGTAAGATATATTTTTCATCGTAAGACAGTGTGCCCTTGATGTTTCCTTTTTAATGTGTATTTGTGAATTTAATTAGATAGATCTTTCGTTACATTACGATTTTCATACACATAAGTTTGCTCCTATTTACTACGACAATTTACTATATTATAAAATGAAACATTGGTATAGAAACGAAATTTTTGTACATAAAATATCCTAGCTTAATTAATGAAAATCAATTATCTATAAATTGTATACGTCACAAGCATGTGCGTTAAGTGACCGAAAGAGACGTAGCGTCTTTATCGTTAGATATATTATTGTCATTGCTGTCATTGTCATTGCCAGGGCTGTTTTATTCATTTCAGATGAATTACAAAGCATAGACTGAAGAGTTAACGCATGTTTCTTCGACAAGTTCGAGGAATGATTCTTGGAAAGATTTCGTTTTTAAATTGTGATTGATTGGTAGTTCGAAATTTATGGTTTTATGCTTTGGTAGGATATTTATGTTTTTCATTAAATTCCAGGAGAAGTAAAATACTCCTCAAGCCGTGGAGCTTTGAATTTCCGCCGTACAGGTCGATTCCGTGTTCCACTACAATGGTTCTGGAAATCACGAAGAACGTGTTTCTAGAACATTAAGCGCATGTAAAAAATTTTGGTAACCGTGTCGAAAGATCGAAAGAAAGAATTAGTAACATATTCTTTCGATAAAAGAATTTCGAAAATTCCTTACGAAATTTATTTTAAAAAGTTTCACAACTGATAATCGTCATGTAGGAATTTGTATGTCTTCTTTTAACACTGTAACATTTTTCTACGCAAAGTTACGGAAAACTTTTATCTCCAATTGAAATAATTCAAAATTCTTGACGAATTATAATAATTATAATTAATAAATAATTACTTAGAGAAATTTACGTAATTATTTCTATTCTGTATGAAATATTTATAGCTACCTAATTTAATAATCTTTCGATATGATGATACCATATGTGAAAGCTCTTTTTCTTTCTAAATAAAACAGCTCAATGTTGCTGTAAATGTTTTTAGATTCATCAACTTAAAATTTCGACGCTAACGATGCTTTTAAAAAATGCTTCTCGCCGTCTTTTCAGATTAAATTCTGAAAAAGGGAAAAAGTGAATCGTTTTCCTTGTAATTTTGTTGATTGGACTCTACGAAGAAATGAATCTCTGTTACGATGACGTTTTGTGAATTTCTTTTGCGCATTTACGCTCAACTACCTGCGAGTCCGATTTATGTGCCCAAATTTTTCGCGAATATTTTGATTATTTTCAGTTCGTGTATTGTACGTTTGCTTTTGATGTTGCTTCGCTTTGACGTAACTCGTCATTTGACTGAAAAAGTACTGCATGAGGGTGGCTTTTGGACGTATGTGTCATAAATTCTTAATCGTTAGTGTACGTTCATTTTACGAACTTGTGTAATTACGAGACGTTTGTGTTTGCTGTTTACTTTACGAAAATTCTTGAAGAATTTTTCAAGCATGAAATACTATTTAATAAATTTTCTACGATGAAAATTCAAAGTTATCGTCGTAGGAAAGTATTCGTTACAACGTTCTTCCAATTTTTATTCATACAGGGTATCACAAACACAAAGTATCTTTTAGTCACACTTAGTGTTACACTTTTATTTCATTTACCAGAGTTTTTCAATTGTAGTCGAGTGCTTAGTATTTTTTATAACATTTAAATAGACGAAGAACAAAAAGGATTCGATTGACTGACTTTTACAGTTTCTGAATTTACATTACATCAGTTTTTCATTATATTTAAAATACTTGGAATAAATTTAATATCAATTTTCCAGACTTTTTCATAACAATATAGAAGGGCTGAGAACCTTTCCACGAAGCTTCGAATACGAGTAAATTACAACTTTTATTTCAGCAAAAGAAATTGTATTTCTTTCAGCCTATTTTAAAAGCATTCTTTATTTTCTTATAGTATTTATTTACCAGTAGAATTAGTTAGAATCGACCTAACTAAAATTACAAAAAAATTGTCTCTGTGAATTTTCAATCTCACGATTATATAATAGAAGTTTCTTAAGTTAATATCAATAAAATCCTCTAAAAAGAATGTGTAATAGAATCTCCTAAAAAATGACAAATGTCATATATCGCTTCCTATAGTTATTTCGTTTTTAAGGCTGTTTATTATTATTTTCCGCCGATGGCCTTAACAAGGGTTTTATTTTTCACCATTTTTCCCAAGAAAAAATGAAAATGTTTCGGAGAAGATAATTTTTCCGGAAATCACGAGAACTTTTTTGCTTGCCTAAAGAAACGATGACGTGGAATCACGAAAATTTAGACCCTATCCTGCACCGGTAACGAGTTCGGTTTTCCATAAAACGCTTATCCGCAGACCCTTCCAACGTTTTTCCCCACTTTATCGGATCGAGGAGGAAAACAGCCCTGTTTTCATCCCGGTAACGATCGAAGATATTTTCCTGGGAAACTTGCTCACCGTGATAGATTAGTGCGAAGGTATGCTCGCAAATAATTCTTCTCGTGAATGTAAATCAACCAACAATTCGTTCGTTCCCATCGATTAAGGTCACGTTGACGACTCCAAGACGGTACCACAGATGAATTAGGTGAAAATGAACTAACTTGTACGCTGGATAAACTGTCGGCGAGTGAGTTTTTTCACTGTCAGATGGGAAAATGGTGAGAAGTGAAAGCGAGAAGATAAGATGAATCTTCATAGGAGACAGCAGATTCTTTGGTTTAATAATTCGCGAACGTAGCTGGCTCGTTTAAGTCGATTGCCAGTTGATTTTTATTATTTATGAAGGAAACCGCTTCAGGGTCTTTAATATTCTATGAGAGAGTGGAAATTTAGAGTAAGAAAGAAGGAGAAAAGAATAATTAAATCAAGAGGTAGCAGAATAAGAAAATTAATGTGGAAGGATCTTTGACTTCAAAATGAGAAGATTTGGGAATTAAAAGATTTTTAAGTAGAGAGTTTCAAGTTGGTGTTAAGAAGAAAAACATTTAGGGTAATTTTAGTTAATGTATGGCATTCTATTGTGAGATGACAGGATTTGGAGATTGGGATTTTTATTTAACAAAAGATTCCTAATTGACGTGCTTCAAATTTTTGTTTGTTAAAAATTGACATATTTCTGTTTGGCATTACTTTTATGAGAAATCATCTTACTCTAAGATAACTTTTAACACAAGAAAACGATAAAAAATGTAAAAGATTTGCGTACTCAAAGAAACAAAAAAAAAGTGCTCAAAAAGAGCTACTTTAACAACTTTAATTTAGCTTCAAGCACTCTTTGATGAGAAAGCTTCTAGAAAGAAGTATCTATTGTACATATAGCACGTGCAATATGTATAGATATTTCAAATCGATAAGAAAATTAACAGAAGATTTCACAATGGCGTAATCAGAATTAAACAAATGATTTCAAACTCTTGTCCAATAATGCATACCTGTTTTTAACTCATTTCTGTGCAATTAATTATCTGATTAAATAAAATATATGTAAGAATACTTCGAAATATTTTACGTCATATTTAATAATTGAGCTGTTTGAACGAATCGTTTGTAAAATGAAACAATCGCGATAATGAGACGGAATTGCGCTTCTGTCGCACGAGCTGCATTCGTGTTTTAATCATTTTGCTATTATAGCCCCTAGCAAGGGAACGTTCTTGTTCGGACGTTTATTTTCCAGGGCGGGTTTTCTCGTTGTAAAAAGCGACGCGTTGAAAAGAATGAAAAATATTCCAGCTTTGTAAGCGGCTATTTTATAAAAAAAAGTCACTTCCTAAGAAAAGAGAGTCGTTGTACCGAACGTAATACACGTGGGAGGCAGTTTTTTACCATATGAATTTTTATTTCAAATATTTTCTATGTCGCCGATTTAAAAAAGAATTTTTTTCTAGTTTTTTATCAAAACAAATTGTTTGTATGATGTAGATAAGTTTGGAAATTTCTTTTACACTCACCTTTGGAAATTATTATACCGTGCAAAACTATTATTAATCTTAAATTATTAATTGGTACTTTAGAGATGCTCATACAGAATGTATATTATAATATGCAAAAATGTTCAAAGGAAAACACCTACTCAGTAGGATGTTTAGAGAGCAAAAGACATTATATTAAGTGAGAGGAGAGAGCAGACTCAAAATTTGAAGAGAAAATTATTCATTAGAACTAAGCGACAAATTTTTAGTACGCCGTAGATGATTCTGTTGTATATTCCATTTAGATTAATTTTTGGAAATTATTATCTAATGAAAAACTGCTATCAATTTCAATATATTAATTAGTACACTGAAGATATTTATGTAGGATGTATATTGTAATATTGAAGAATGTAGAAAATATCCAAAGAGAAATACTCATTAGAACATTTAGAGATTTCTAGACAAAGCTGTATTTAATTTCTACATTTTGAACTACTTTGTTTATAAAAACATGAATTTGTATAAAGTCCACGGTATGTTATAATAATATACACAATACATTAGTATACTGTAAATACATTAGATGTAGATACAGATAAAACGATTTCTTTGCTCAAAGATTTCATATTATCGATCAACGTCGTCGGCTTCAAAAGTTGGCCCAAGTGCTCTCAAGGATATCCCTGATATCCCAGCTGTATCGTTAACCAGACGACATCACTACTCTATCAACGTTGCAACTTTCTCTATCAGAGAACCGAATCACGTCCAGCGTGAAATCAGCCATGAATTTACCCCGACAGAAGACCACAAAAGGGTTGAAGCAACTCCCTGGCCGTGCAGTGGTGTGCACGCCCCTGTTTTCGGCCACAAATGCAACCCGGACCCAATTCTTTCTAGTTCACAGACACAATGTATCGATTATCCGATATAAGTTCGACGTGTGACGTCGAGGTCAGCCTGGCTCGGTGGCACATGATTAATTAAGCGCTGTCGACTCCGATATTCGACCAATAAAATTTGTCGAAGGATTGGCCGGGCTTCGATTTGAAAGACGAGACAGAGAAAGAGGAAGGAAGTGTCGTTTCAGGAAAAGGTAGATTTGTAAGGAAAAATGGAATTTTCTTCTTTTGATTTCAGATTATCTTTATTTCGTTCGATCAGTAGGATGGAATAATAAGATTAGCGAAAGGGCAGATCAGTTTGAGTGGTAAGAAAGCAAATGGAATTATATCAACGAAATACAATTTTTGATAAATATCGAAAGTGATTTATGCGAGGCAATGAAATCTTCTTCTGTTTACTGAGCGATAGTTTCTTTTGATAAAATTGATAGGGAATTTTCTTTCGGAGACAGAATTTATCTTATATAGATATATATATTTACATAATAGGAGAATAGAATTTCTGTAATTATTTTGGGTAGATAGTTTAGTGATGTTTTAATCGCTTTGTGGCGTTTCTGCGTAAACTTAATGCGCGTTACTCTGTTTGTTCCTATCTAACTGGAAACCAAACATGTTGCCGTATTATTATGGTAAAACATGATTACTGATCGAGAATTAATTTTGTGGCAGAGTGGCGAATTAATTAACCCTTCTGCGTCCCAATAATTACGTTTAGAAGACTGTAATTTATTGTGTAATGTTCCCTCGACGAAGTCGAATCAAACTGATATCGAATATAATTTCTTTCTTCGTGTAACAGGGGGCCAAGCTCATATTTTAAACGACAGTTATAACATTTTCTTAAATTTCTACCAATGTTCATTAATTGCAAATAACCACGTCGAAAATCTAATATTTCTCAATTAATCACGTCTCATTATCTTTCAAAACCGTTTATCTAGTTCCCACAAATTCCTATAATTCCATCAAATAATCATATATAGATTCATCGATAATGTAACATCTTTGACAATCAGTGACACAATATCAGGTTTCATCATTTTCCAAGATTATCTATCCACTAATTTCCATAAATTTCCACGATTCCACCAAATAATCACATACAGATTCATCGATAACGTATAGCTTTTCAATCGATAACGCTTAATTAGATCACGTTATCTTGTAAAATTATTTATCCGTTAATACCTACAAACTTAACAAAACACGTCCAAAATCAGACACCTTCCAATCGTCCAACGAACCCGAAATCATCGAAATTTCCAATAGTTTGACGCGAAACGACGCTTGAAACAATAGAATTTTCACGGCAACGTGATTTCGCCGGTGGTTCGGCCTGATAATTAATTAACTCGAAAACGATTGACGAAACGCGGTCGTTCGTAATGACCAAGAGCCGACAGACAGATTCGACTTCGTGCAATTACCATTTGATTAGAGGCTTAATTAGTCGAACGGAATGAATGCGATCCGCGTGACCGGATAGAAGCAGCGTGGGCTCTGAAAGAGGAAGCTTGCTTATTGAGAGTCGGTTCAGAAGGCCCGGATTATCGCTGTCGATGTAATTGAGATCGTGTTGAACGAGATACACATCTCGTCTACCTCTGGAAAGTCGAGTTTTCACGTTTCCCGCCGGCTTAACGCTGCATTTGTACCAACTTGCCGATAAAACTAATGCCAAGAAATTTCAATTAGATTCCTAATCTGTCGCGGTTTATGTCTCGGTAACTATCTGTGTAGCTAGTTTGTAACCTGATTTCTAGAATTATTTTCAATTTATTATTTTTTTTTTTTTTAATTAATTGTTTATCTTCACATCCTCCGGTAAGGTGTTAGTGACTATAGTTAAATTATTTTATTAAATACATGCTTAGTTTGGTACAGTTGCTTTAGTTAGTGTCGTTAGTTAGTTAGTAATTAATCAGTTGTTAGTTGGTTAGCAAGTTGGTACGGTTTGTATGTTTCTATAGGCTGTGCAGAAAGTTCAATTCTTTTTAGAAAACTTACAGATTTTTTACATTGTGTTCTATCAGTTGGAAGTGATTGTGCATTATTAGATATCTTTAAGCTGCGCCTCGTGTCTTCGTATTTGGTACAGTACCAAAGTAGATATTCGATGGCATTGTTGCAGTATTCACAGAGTATTGGGTTCTATTTTTTGATAAAGTGAAAATATATGATATTGGAGTGAAATTCATAGTCGAGATTGCTTCACGTTAATTCTTTCTGGATTTACGTAAAAACCATACGTACCATTCTTATCTTTGTTTTTATGAGTTTTTATATCGTTTTTATGTTTGTTCTTTGAGTCTTTGTTACTGGTTAGTTGCCCGAGTGTGGTGTTGCTTTCATTTAGGTATATTTGAAATGGCTCTGAATTTCTTGTTTGTTGGATTAGATCAGATTAATATCATTAAGCTGTCCGAAAAATGTCTTTCTTTTACAGATACGTCTTTTGCAACGACGCATCTTTATACAAACATGAAACTTAATCTGTCAAACGTTGTGATTTTTATCTTGGTAAAACAAAATGGATCATACGTAATTCCATAAAACAATATAAAACGAAAAATGTTGTGTATCCATTATTTCCTTATAAAACGAAAGAAACTTTTTGGACTATCGAAATGGTGAAATATTCCTATGAAGTTTGATATTATCAAATTTTATCCTATCGTCGATTGTTAATTACATCACAGGACGCAACATTTTTTTCTAAATCACATATTCAATACTATAAATAACAATAATTCGAAAATATTAACAATTAACGAGATTAACGATAGTCAAAATACTAAATCAAATAAATAAGTTATTGATAGTTAAGAGCAAGCTACGTATTTCTATGCAAATTCATATATTCGAGAATATAATTTATCGAAGTAAAACCTCGGTGGAAATTTATTTTATTTACGTTAAGTATTGCAGAAAGTACTAATACTTTGAATATTTCATATGCTTTTATACGTTCATATTACATACAGTCTGTGCAATTTTGTACTTCAAAACATCGTACAAATGCATAAGAATCCACAGTCTAGTTATGTATAATTAGAATATTCCTGTGATTTTATTACACAAGCTTAAATTTAGAAAATCAAGTTTAATTAAAATTTCGTTTAATCACTAACTACAACTAAAATTTTATTTAAAGTTCGTAGAATCACAGATATACTACAATTCTCGATTCAATCTTCACATACAAATATATAGTTCTCAACTTAAAGATAACCATAATCACGCTGTTCCATTCAACTGAAACATCATCGTAAATTGTCTTTCGACAAACTTTAACCAATTTCAATCCATTGCAATGAATTTTCAATAGCTAGGCAAACCACGAACGAAGGCTACAGGACTATAATTATTTCAACTAATTACCGCGGAATCGGGCTTGTTACAAGCATCCGTGTTACGAGTAGCGTTTGAACGCGTGTAACACACGCGACTGTGGTTACTGCACGCGAATCGGCTTGTAGCTCGTTTACTTTTTCGTGAAAGCAATCGATGTACCTGTCGATTCGAGTGCCGTAATCGTTTCGTGTACCAACGACACGATTCGCTATTTAATCGCCTTAATGAGCGATATTTAATTATTTGTACGCGTTTCCAACGAGGCGAGCTTTCTAATCCATTGATTTTAAGTGGGCTATTTCGACTCTTAATTGATTATCGCTGAAAATTGCCAAGCTGTGAGATCAGTCGTTTGTAAATTGGATGTTTACGCAAATTCGTATTTTTATGGACACAATGAAAGAAAGTTTCTGCCATTAAATTCTCTAACGAGTTTTATATTTTAGATATTTTATGGAACCAAAATACTTATTTCAAGGAATCGATACGGGGAGTGGTTTTTATAAATTTGCATTCGTTTCACGAATATTCGATCTACCAGAAATTTCGTGTAAAAGTCCAGAACTACAACAATTCTCACGTGTTGGAAATTTAATTTTGAAACATGCACCGATATGTTCTATTAAATTTATTGATAAATCTATTGTAAACCCAGAGGTATTCTATTATCCTGTTGTGGAATGTATTAATATTTATAGAACGAAATTTCACATGTAAAATTCACATATAAAGCAGTATGTTTAGTTATTCAATATTCAAAGTAACACGGTGTACCTACTTCCATTGTTTTCCATAAAAAATAAAAATTATGAAATACGTATATTAATGTTTCGCAGCTTATTTCCATAAAAATCAATAAAACCATGAAAAAAATCTGCTCCCTTTAAAATTCAATATTAAATCGCGTAACGTACGTTTGCAGTTACCTGCTATGTTAGTACGTCGCTTCAGTTTGCTTTTCCAAGTTTAAAATAACCATAGTACGATTTGGCCGACACGTTCAATTAAGTAGCTCCGGACAAGACCTAATTTATGCAAAGTTGATCGTGTGTTTACGTAGCGAGATAGTTCTAGCGATAGGTCGGCACGTCAAGGCGTCGCTTTTAATCGGCCTTTAATTAACTATGCCGATAGCAAACGCGTGTCTCGCGCTATGCTACGACCTGCACTCTTTGCTAGACGTATCCGGGCCATGAAATCAGAGCGGAACGTGGAAAAGGAGTCGCCTTGGAACCCTTATCGCAAGAACTTCCCGTTGCCTGATTGCTTGAGACTTAAAGAGTCGTTCACAATTGCCTGAATATAGAGACAAGGCGAAATTGCCTTTCGACGGATACCATGATCGCCATCCTTGGGCGAGAATTGCGATTTTGTACATCGGAGAAGAAGATAAACTGAAGTAACTAAAACCAGAGATCCCATATGGCAAAATGAAAGCTACGTAGCTTTTGAATAACGTCATCATTTGGCAACGTACATAAACTTTGTAGACCGAAGGAAAACAATAAACTAGACTAAACTAAAACCAGAGATCGTAGATGGTTTGTTGGGAAATGATGACTTTTCCCTTTTGATATATCGTTTCCGGGCATACAAACGGAAAATAACAACCATAAATCATAAAAGCAGAGATTTTCGCGAAAATGTTCTGATCAGTGTTTCTAGGATTTCTTGAGAAACGACGTATCTTTGGAGGCGCGAGTTGATTGTAAAATATCAGATTACGTAACAAGTTCCCCTTTCGGTATTATTAGATAGGATTATTTCAATAAACTATGCTTCAACATCTTAGAATCGAACTTTCAACTTCACACAGAATAGTTCCATCTGTTACGTATTATAAGACATTATTTATGTTCAGTCTTTGATATAACCATAGAAGAATCGGAAGATATTGCGTGTTTTAGATTTATCAAGAAAGGACATAAGAAACGAGGAAAGGATTCAAGTGTTATAAAATTAATGCTTATGTTTGCTGTAGTGAAACGTACGAGTAATGCGAACAACGGTAAGAATGTTAGATGTAGAGAAAGTCATGAAATAGTTTACATGCAACTTTAGGTAGTTTGAGAATATTAAATTAACAATACGAAGGGGAATTTCGGGGAAAATTATAATTGATATTGGAGATGACGAGTGGCAACAGACTTGTTGAAGAATTTTCTACCATATGTTAATAATAATACGTAAATAATAAATACGTTTTACTGAAAACTGTTATGCGATTACGAGTTAATTATTAAGTAAAAGAATGAATCTAAAAATTGGACTGAAAAATTTTACGCAAAATTTTGCAACGTGTATTTGACATAAATGAATATCTACATATTATTCAGGAATTCACGCAAATTCTATAGAATTATATTACAAAGTAGCCATCATTTTATTGTAAGATATTTTGCTCTAACTGATGAGATTCTAAACTAGGGAATTTGCCGAGAACTTTAATGAAAGTCCTGCAATATGGTTGAAGTGGTCATTCGATACTCATCAAGGATCCTTCAAAGAGACGTTGGATGTGCAAAGTTAGGTAAAATTGTGTTAAAGGGTAGACGACGAATGAGTAGAAAACCATAAAACGAATATTTGTTTCATGAGCTATCAATAGCTATTTCCTATCATGAAAACCCATCAAAGCTTTCTATTGAAATTTTCTCAGATATTCCCCTACTTTGTTCCTACCATATTTTGAATTTAATAGATTTCAAATTCGAACAATTTTAACGCTAGAACCAGCGTTTCTTGAAATACCATTAATCGTTGAATATTATTTCTTAAATGTTACTTATATTTATGTTTAAGTCATGCTACTTTATAATAACCATTTTATTATACTTTATTACAGTCATTTTACATTACAGAGTGGTAATTCTAGTATCAGATTGTTTTTATCAACGAATTCCTAAGATTTAATTTAAAGTAAATATTCTTATGCAATTTGTACAATTTCTCTTTGGTACAGACACGAGATTTTTTACTAGAAATCGTTCGAATTGTCAAGAATTTCAATTTCAAAGCAACAAAGCATCAAAGGAATGCTATTCATAGACCTAATATCTGCCAGCTTCCTTGTGGAACAATTTAACGCAAGTGAACAGAGTCACGCAAAATATGCAAATTTCCTTCATCCATCGAATTCATCAAACATTCCTATTTTCAGAAATTATCAAAAGGATACTTTTCTTAAAGTGTTTATTCACTTTACTTCGGATACAACTTCAGACGGATGAATAGAACGGTGATACAAGATCGATCTCTCAAATCCGACTCTTCAATGGGACTTTTTGTGCAGACCACGTGTAAAAAGCAACCTTTTAAGCTTCGTTTTAAAGCATCTGCATTCTTTGGAAAAAAATCAAACCATTGAAAACTCGAACTTTTTGTTCAATCTCAATATTTAACTTGTCATTCGATTACATAGAAAAATTCAATATACAATCTTGTTACTTTATTTGACAGCCATTATTATACAATTCTCGAAGAAATTCTAAGTACATTTCCAATTTGATTATTATGGTCCCGTTTGGAAAATTAAATATTTCCAATTGTTTTTCTTATTACTGTCATTTATTAGAATAAATTTGGGTTAAAATAACGATTTTTTTTTATTTTCATCGTCTTTCGTTTCTATCAAAGAAATGGAAAGAAAATGTTGAAAGTTTTCAGTTCTAACCACCACGTTCGCTCGTTTCTTAATTTAATACTTCCAGTAATCTTCGATATTCATTTCATTCAATTATTGCAAGCCTGATTGTAATTCTAGTTTCAATTCTGATTCCACTGTGCACAAAGCTTTATTCCTGCATACAGTCGAGGAAACAGTACGAGCATAGAGCTATGCACAGTCGGATACACTCTTATCCTTCTTTTGTGCTCTGTCACAAGAGAGAAAACGCCGCGTATCACGCGACAGACCAGTGAATCGTTCATCAGACACGTTCTCTATAGTATGAACGCCAAGCTGGTGAAACGACGAACTAGGCAACCGTTTTCCATCGAAGATTAACTTTCCTGTAATTATTTCGCCCATTATCCTTATTTAAAAGCTAATAAATTAAAAGCTTCCTTCCTGTTGGAAGCTATCGCTTCACGGAAGGGTGATTTATATTCCTCAGAATTTCTATATCTATTTTTATATTTATTTTTTTTTATAAAACAAACACTGATACTCGATTACTAGGTAATAGGAGATGCGATAAAATAAATAAAATTTTGAAGCAAATAAAAAATTCTATATTCTACTGCTACATGTTGATCAAAAATTTCTAAGACAAAGTTCATAAATTTTCAAGCATAGTTGAAAGAAACTAGAAGATAAAGTGAAATCGCGGGAACTTTGTTGGAATTTCCGGAAGTTTGGCTGGGCGCAAGCTACCTGGCCACGGTGTCAGAAAATAACTCGAAGCGAAGCAGCTGCTAACATTTACGCAGTGAATTACTCTGCCGATAAAACAACTTACGATTTTCCTTGGTCGCGAAGCTGATCCGTATCGTTTTCCAGAAACAAGAGAAATGTTTCCCTATAGTCGGCTAACGTTATCTTGTATCGAGAACTTGGTTTGTTTCGTCACATTGCGATTTGATGAGAAAGTTGTTTAATCGTTTGAGCAAACTAGGATCATGCAACAGTATTGCTTTCTGAATAAGAAGGAGAAAGACGACTAGAATTTGGTTTGAAGAAATATTACACTTCTTTATGTATTCTAATAATTTCTTTTTTAATTAATTAAAGAACTAACGATATATATTCTATGCTCTAGATCTATTTCATTTTATTAATTTTATTTTATTTATCGTATTTTATATTTACATGAATAAATGCTCGTGTATGTTCCAATGATAATTTACACAATTTTCAGCTTTCCTAAAAATTTACAATTTTTAAACGGGTGGAGCATGTGTTATCTTGCTACGCAACCTCTTGGCCCGTAGTCAAGAGCGCTATTTTGTCGGTGCATTTATGCGAGACATTTAATATGCAAGTTTTAATTTTATACGACCATTGTGTGCTTCGATCTGCCGCTCCTCAATGCGTCGCACTCGAATATTATTTAACAGTTGGAAAAGTTCCGTGAAACGCTGAGCAAGTGTCACGTTATTTGTGCTTATTCCATGCGTACGAGTCGAGACGATCGTCGGTTTATTATTATTACATGTTTTAAATTTTCCACAGGTATGTTAAAGTGAATGAAAGTTTGAAACATAGAAAATTATATTATTTTATGGATAGATAGTTTTCCTAACGAATCTGGAAAACTTGAAATTATAAAAGTTTCAAAGGATCCGAATATTTTAATCTCAAAATTCTCCTATTTCTAAACTTTCGAATTTCTTAACTTTTTAATTTGTTAATTTTCATGCCCCTGAATTTTCAAATCTCTAATATTACATTAATATTATATAATATCATTAATATATAAATTAATAACAAACACTAAAAATACAGTAGATGTTCTGTACACGGTTCTAAATAATCGCTTCGACATGATGTTTGAAAACCTGAAGCAATGAGCAATGAATTAAGCGATTACATGCGAAGCAAAGTTTTTCGAAAAGCAATTTCGTTAGTGCTTTCTGCAGTTAACGAAGCTGTCGCAAACATATTTGTCACGGCGGAAGTTTACATGAAAAAGGTAGAATAAAGGTAAATGCTAATGCGCTCTCTGAAGGATACCTATTTACAAACAAAATATATCATGAACTTTAAATCACTGTGCTGTTTTATAGACTCTGAAGTAGTGCAATTTCTCGCTCCAACTTTCCACCATTAATATTCTTTTTGCTCTAATCTGAAATTACTAACTAATAAACAACACGTTTAGTGGCTCACAGAACTCTCCCCTACTTTTCTTTTAAAGCCAATATTAACATTCTACAACCACCTGAGTACACCTTAGTTTATTACATTTACTTCCCAACAACCTCAACCCTTTGCTATACTGTATATCATTTATATATTCGTTTACCATTACACAAGCAACAACAAACCTCTACAAACATCGTCCCACAACAGAAACCACATCGTCTCACTTCGATCAGCGCCATCCCACAAGGGTTTCTTCACAAAGGAAAATCATGAAATACAAGGGAAAAAAGCTGATATCTATACGTCCACATGGACATTATCATGCAACCCCTGTACACGATCAGCGATGCAGGGATCAACTTCCGCGCAGCCCTTGCTTCGCAAGATGAAAGCGCTTCGATCTTGCTTCCACTCGTTGAGCTCCTAAGGGTGCGAGAGCAAGGGTGCCGTGTCGTCGACCTTGTTATTTGTTAGACCATCGACCATCGACAGACATGCATTTTATAATTCAGTCTAGTTTTTATTAGGTAGGTATCGTTGAAACTAAACTTTCACGCTCAAAAAGCCATATTTTTCATTTTTCTTAGATTACGCTTTTTCATTGTTCCATGCGGAATTTTATTGATTATCGATCCATATTGATTTTAATAGAAATCAGAAAGATTCTGAGCTATTTATTGCTAGACCACGCACGTTTAGGAAAGTTTATTCTTTATGGAAACAATTTGGCAGGAATTTGCTTCGCTTATTTTTATATTTATAATTAAATGTTATAACAAGATCTGTATTTACTTTGGATATTTTATACTCAATGGTTACAGGAAGTATTTGTACGCCATTGTACACATATAGCATTTCCATAGTATTCTATTAAGAGCAAATATGTTAAGTTTATGAAATAACGACAAGAGTTTAATACTACGGAAGTGAAATGTGGGGATTGATAAGAAAACGTTTCAATGGGAAATAATGATGATGAGTCGAGTATTTAAAACTTGCTTCAATGAAGATAAAGATTCGACAATTTGTCTGCAGCATATAAATTTCTCAAACGAACAAATCATAGCCCAAGTGAAACTCACATTTTTAATTTTCTAAGCAAACAACTCGTGACAAATTCGAAGTACACGAAATATAACCGTGCGCATGTCTTCGAAATCCACTCGATTTGTAGAATTTAAAGGCTGCTTTCAGTGCAGACACCATGGCGACAGCCTGTAAACACGATCAGATCGAAATCGGTGATAAAATTTAGAATTCCAAGCGCCACGAAAACCAGGATGCTCCGTTCTTTCGTAAAACGAGTCGTCGAACGATAAGACAAAGTAGCTGACAACGTCTATGTGGAGGTAGTTGACATTTACGAGGGGTGTCTGGTGCAGAATTGTGTTCGAGGGAAGCAGATTCTTGTGGAGAAGTCAGCAGAAAGTTCCCGATTACTCGGACCGTGGTCGAAGCGGTAAATACTGGGAACAGAGTTGATTTTGTGGATAGAGCAGAGTATTCAAACATAAATGAAACTGTCGAAAATGATATAGAGCCGTGTATCATGGTTTTCACTTCATTAAAAATTATTGTGATGAGATTAGGAAGAGATTTTGCATGAGGTTCAAAGTTCTGGTATTCAACGTTATGCGGGACTTAAAATGTTTTCATTGTGCAATCGCAAATGTATGATATTTATTCCATTTATAGAAATATTTACTTCTGACAATTTAACTGAAATTACTTGTTGTTTACAAATCTCAGATATATTTTTGTCTAAAGCTCTACGAGTTCTTTGAATTCATATCGTAGTTATTTATAAATATCTTATCGATTTAAAAATGTACAGCGCGTATCTTCTATGAGTTAAAACAAAATGTTACTGTAATATTTATATGTTTATAATTATATATCATAGCCATAAAATATATCAATTTTCGAATTCTACATATCTAACTCTGAACTCTTTCCACTGAAATCTAAATCAACAAAGTTTCATTCATTATTTTCTTGTAATTCTTGCAAATAGTTCCTACAAACATCCGCTATGTTTCTTGTAATGTTAACAGCGTTTAATAGATATCGTCCATTTAACGTAAAATTCCAAAATTGCAAAGGAGAAGTCTCTATATCAATTGCTAAATTATTATGCAGAAAACTTTTCAATATTACAATATTATGCAATTATGACGTTATATAACATAGTATAATACTTGTACACAAACAAAAGGTTTCTTAATATTTCAAAACAGCAGTGCACATTATAGTCCATAGTCGTTTATCGTTCTACCATTTACGCTCTAATATTTTTACTTAAACCAAATCCTCGTGCAGCTCGGTCGTCCAATTACTTCAAACATTGCTTCCTCCAGAAGCTTTATAACTCATTTATGATTTAATAGAGCGAGCCTAAACCATCGTTTCCAATACGAATTCTAAGAGAATGTTTTGGCACCGTCGGAGATTCGCTTCGTTCCAAATTAACTTCTTGGAAAGTGTATGTAAAACGATCGCGAAGCATTTCTTCTCTTATTAGATCTCGAATCTGTATAGACGCGACCTAAATTCCGCTACGAATTCGGATGTTCCTTCACGAATGAAACGATCGTATCTCGATGAGATCGCGTATCCTCGCCGGGAATCGGAAATTACGCGCACCACAAACGGTTAGGATCGGATCTATAGTGAGTTTTCAACTATTAAGGCATCTCTCGAGAAATTTCCACGCTTCTTCCTGGTTGAAATGCGATACCAACCAAAGGATCGTTTCAATTTCAGAATGGATCAGAAATTATAGGGTTGAAGATGAGGTGTTGCGAAAGCGCTGAACACGCTTGCCAAGCAGCAAGGAACTGTCGTTAGAAGTTTGCGATTATGGTAATGCAGGGAATCTGGTTTCGTTTGGTTTGGAACATTCGAATATTTGATAAGATGTGTTTTATCGACAGCTTTCGTGAGAAAGAATTTTTAAGCTTCAAACGTATATTTTTATGACTTACGTAGGACCATTGTGTTTTCCTCATTATAAGGAAATTTTGGTTTATAATTAATTAAAACAGAGGAAAATTTTCCTGTGAAACTTTTGAACAAGCAACTCAAAATGTTAGATAAACTTGACCTGTGAAGGAGAATAAAGGTAGTTTATTAATAATTAATAATTTATAAGTACTAATAACTGAAGTAATTTATGTAGTTCATTTCTTTTCGTTAAACGCTCTACTTTTCGCTGATGTTATATTTTAGTCTGAATCTTTTAGTTTAATATTTTATCTTTTCATCTTCAGTATCACTTTCAATGTACAATATAGAATACACTGTATTTACACTATACAGTGCAATACATTAGAACATATCCTAACTTTTTACAAATAAACCAAATACATAATACATTCAATCAATTATTTCCAATTCAACTACTTTATCACAACTCCTACTTTTCTCATTTTTATCTACGTTTATTTACAACAACAATTTTTATACTTTTATTCATTGGATTTACCGAAAATCTTAATTATCATCGCGTCGCAGAAGGCGTCGAAGTGCGCAAGCATCATCAAGGTTCACGAGGCAGTGGCTCGATTACGCGATTGCCCTCGGACGTGATTACGCGGTCTGCAATTAATTAACGACCTCTCCGTGAAACGCGTGCCGGCTATTAAATTATGAGGACGTCGCGCGGATCGTCCAGCCAACTCGAAATTTCCAACTGGAACGTGACGTTGTTCCCTCGACGCGACTAACAGGATAGTTCCCGCGCCCGCAAACCGAAAACAGGACCATAATTCAAGTATCTAGAATATCCTGACGTGGCAGCCTGATCGAACAGATTCGAAAACATCTACATTCGCTGATCCGCGAAAATATTTGAAAACTTGCTATAGAAAATTTGTATGCCCATATTGTACGTGTTACATAGAACAGTTTATGGAAGAAGTACACTTCTTAAGATGTTAGAATTGCATACATTAACTCCAGAAATATCAACCTGTCATGCATCTCTATATAAATATGTTAATGCACGAATAATTATAATTAAAATATCATAAAAATAAATGCATACGTATAATGTCTTAATAAAAGTTAATATATATATAAAATATATAATATATAATATATAATATATGATATATGATATATAAAATAATAATATAATATATAAAATAATATATAATATATAATATATATTAACATTTATTAAGACATTATACGTATGCATTTATTTTTATCATATTTTAATTATAATTATTTGTACATTAACATATTTATGTAGATATGCATGACAGGTTGATATTTAGTATATATAATATATAATATATAATGATATAATATATATAATATATGATATATAATATATATTAATTTTTATTAAGACATTATACGTATGCATTTATTTTTATCATATTTTAATTATAATTATTTGTACATTAACATATTTATGTAGATATGCATGACAGGTTGATATTTCTGGAGTTAATGTATGCAATTCTAATATCTTAAAAAGTGTACTAGAAAATGCACGTATGTAATTTCAAATTCATAATCTGTATCATATCGCGGATGTTTGACAACTCAACAAATTTCAAATTTGCCCTTACTGAATAGAAGTTCTACTTTGTGTTTGTATTTTTATCGTGTAAAACGCATTGTGTATGATATAATGTATATTTATAATTTCGTCAGTTTTGCGTTAAAGGGCAAAATTATTACCTACTAACCTGATCTTACTTTTATGACAACACTTGGCTCATCTTCGATTGTTTTGTGGCGCTACAAGTGGAAGATTGTGCTGCTTTCGCGAATAACGACATATCTCTTGAATTAAGTCAACCTTGTAACGTCGTTGAAATGATTCACGAAGATTTCCTTGTAAATTAAAAAAACCGCTCCTCTAAAATTTTCGGATTTTTTGAGTTGTGCCGCTGTTAATGTCAAACAGCGATATATAGACTTTCTGTTAAAAATGAAAGGTATCTTAAGATTTCATTTTCGTAAGAACATATTTCAAGGATCATTTATCTTCTTCTCATCCCCTCAACACTACAACAAAAGAGTGCAAACTTTGAAATGAACATACCGAACCTTTTAAATTCAAAAATAAAGAAAGAAACAAAGACGAAGGAATAAAATAAAAAAAGACGAGCAAACAAGAAAAAAAACCACCGAAACGAAAATATATCCTGCTCCTAGTTAAATTCACTTCTCGTTCTTAAATTTCGCTCGCATACGATAACGGAAAAAGTTTGAGGTACAGCCTCTAATTAGCCCAAGCTGTTACAAATGTTCACACAGGAAATTGCTATGAACTTTCCGTACGACAGAAATTCGTTATTAAAGGATGTTAATTCGTTTTTATCTAGCCTTCAGTTGCAGCCTTGTTCTCCGTCTTTTATCTGGTTAATTAACCTTCCCTTACATGTCCAACCCCGACAAACGAATTAAATGTAGAAAATCCAACTGAAAAAAAAAGAAAAAGGAAAGGATGTAACCGCCAACGGCGTTAATTTCGTTGCGTTGAAAACGCTTCTAAGGGAGGCAGCATTTTTCTGCGTTTATTAACGCTGGATACACAGGATTCTGGCCTGTCTCGAATTTAACTCGCTCGTTTACCCTTTGACCAATTTTACTTTTTTCATAAGTATACGATTCATTTGTCTAATTACGTATCGATTGCCTTTTCCTCGTGTTCGTACAGAAAATAATTTCACTATCGTTTTATGAATGTAAAAGAAAATCGTGGAAGATATACTCGAACTAAAAAATGTTTTGTTTCTTATTCTGTTTATTTTTCTTTATATAATAGAAAGATTATAGCATTATTTTATTCAAATGGTATTTAGACGCATGATTTATAGAATTTCGCTTCACTGAAAAATGTTTTATTATTTTTATTATTATTTACTTTATTCTTGTTTATATGTAGAGATAAAAGATTATAGTATTGTTTTATTTAAATTGTATACAGACGCCTTGTAAAATGTTTTCGCTTCTTTTAGTTTATATTATTTTTACAACCGATTGGATATCATACGAAAATCAAATGTGTAACGATCGACGCAAAAAGCTTGTCTTTTTATATTTATCGCTTGATGGATTTAAAAATCAAAACGTATTCGTCACTAAATCCTCATATGTAATATTCATAGCTATTCGTCAGTAATCGTATGTCGTGATGTTTGCACGTCTCTACACTTTTACGCAAATCGCAGTCGATGTTTTATGTAAACATCACGATACGAAACAGCAGCGAATTCCTGTTCTATTGCATCAATATAATCGTTGTTAAACGTGAAATATCCCATTGAATGGCTATCCTTTCTATCATGAATCACTAAATTTATCTGAAGCCGATAGCTGTGCACTTACTGTTATTTCCCAGGTGTGCTATTCATCATCATCTGCGTTCTCTCCTAATTCAGATATGCAAGATATTTCAAAATATTAGTGCGTTACAGATGAATCTTTATAAAACTTTGAAGGTTTGTTTTTTAACTTAAAAAAAGAATTAAAATAATAGTAACTAAATTAATAACATCTCATGAATTTATTCAATTTATTTAATTTCTAAACTATGTTACTATGTAACTATGTAACAACTATGTAATATATATTTTTCTGTAATCTCCGATTAAAATTTTCAATTAATCATTGTCGATTGCTTTTCGGTCTTTTCTACTTATTACCTTTAGTTAATAAATTCTGAACGATTTTATATGTTTATGAAATCGACCATTTCATATGCAACGACCTATTAGTATTTAAATCTCTAGAGTTTAATCGGCTGATCGAAGCTTACACTCTTAGCAGAAATTATATATTTCGACGTACAAGTGCTTCTGAAAACTTGATTCGTACTTGTTGGTCGAAATTACGTTTAATTAAAAATTATATTCCTCGCGTTATATACAGTCGAAATTATGCTTTCTGAATTACGCGCGACTACAGTATGTAATGCCCATAATCTTTTGTTGTAGCTGCGATTTTAGTTCCACTCGAACATTAAATTATTCTGGTCTCTACGATGTTGATTATTCATACGAAGTATTGTAATTTTCATTATAATTCAGTAGAATATTTGATGAAAGAATCCTATTAAAAATACTTTTCCAATTTTTGAGAAATACACGTAGGTAACCTACCTAATTGGATTACTTCATTAATTCTTCTTTAACATGAAAACCCTCTTATATTCATTTAACCACCAATTTTTCTGCGAAATAAAAAAATATATAGAAAGAAGACAAGATCTTCAAAACCACATTTCGTATGATATTTTCATGATACATGAAATTTTTAACGTCTTATCTTTATACATTTATGGCACACAAATTCACGTTTTCTAAACGTTTCGTCGCATTTGGAAAATATTATATATTTAAAGTTCAAATCGATTCGCATAATATACATCAAAAGGATCAACGAAACGATATCATTTTCTTTACAACCAGCAGACAAATATTCGACGAAATGTCGGTGAATTTGCTTCGAATAATTCGCATGCATCAGAACGGAAACAGCACGAGTCCCATCGCGTTGGCACTTCCGTTTGCTTCAAGTAATCCGCAAAAACACGATGGAAAAAGGAGCAAATAGTGAACAGCGTTAAGCGTGTTTATACGTTGGCACGAAAATGAAACGGGTCTCTGTAAGAATTCATTGACTGTGCGGGGTCTCGTTATCGCGTTTTTCTGATATTTTTGTCCGTTTTTACACACAGCCGAACCATTGAATCTCCCGCCCATTTTGCTCGCCTTTTCCCTTGCCTCATTTTGTATTCCTTTGTTCCACTGATAAGCTGTGCACACATAGCTGTGGCTAATGAATTTCGTTTTTATGTCACCCGAGTAGAACCTTTAGAATATGTCAGTTTGTTTGAATTTTTGTGACTTCGAAAGAGAATATATTTCTATGATGAAATTGCAACTTCCTCGCATTTATAGCGAGCCATCGAAATATTCGTAACTGTCCCAATTGCCGAATTTGAACGATTGACATTTTTTTACAACACTTTTTCCTTAAGTTATTCGGTATATTATTATTGATAAGAATCTTGAAACTTCCATTGGAAAGAAGTATTAATCGCTCAAAATTGATAAATTAAAAGGAGACGAGAACCTTTGTAATTCACTGCATTCGTTCTAATTTTGCTGAAAGTTTGGAAAATTCGAAGGAAGATTTTTCGAACACATATGACAATAAATTTGCCATGATCTTAAATAAAATATTTGCCTTATATTGAGTTATTAAAGTAGCGATTCTTAACGTGTGTTTCGCGGACCTCTGGAATTCAGGAAATGCTCAGGACACATAAGTCATTATTGATTATTCGAATACAAAATATTTGGTACGTGTATTTATTTATTTATTTATAATTTCTTCTCTACAAATTTGATGTTTGTTGATGAACAGTTGATGAGTGTTTTAAATATATGTATATGTGTTTTAAATAATGTGCCATATTTGGCACATTACGGATGCAAATTTTGAGTTAAATCTTCGGGTTCCGCGACAATAAAAAATTATTTAAAGAAGGTCCGTGATAAACAAAAGGTTATGAACCGCTGTATTAGAACGATAAAAGTGTCCTTTATAGACGGCAAATATTTATGGGCGATGTTATGTAAAATCTGTTTTATGGGTTTAACATCTACGATTTATTGCTGCAATACATCGATATGTAAGTTACATTATTCAATAGGTATAATAATTGTCTGTAGCGTAGAAGGTCAATACCTTTATATTTATTAACGATCCAAAATGATTCATATAAACTATCGTCATATAAATTCGTATCATACACATCAATAAAACAAGCCATAAAATAACTTTTTTAAAGATTAATCGAATCGTTAGGAAAGACATAAATACAATTAAAAACCATTCTCTTTATTACAAATTACTTCTTGAATTAGACCTTGAACCCAAATAGCGTTCAAAATTATTTCCAGAAACTATTTTCATCTATCTTATCCATTTTTCCTTGTTAATCATTTTTTTACATCCAGGCTACCAAATAAAAAATAATAAACCGCGTTACACAATTACATTTTATACACGTGTTACATCCAACATTTTTCCCAAACGTTAAATTATCAAACAGCCTATCAGCTCGATTTCTATCCTTCAACCCTTGTTCGCACCGTTCAACTGATCCATTCACGAGCCAAGTGCTACACATGCTCACTAGTACTCATCTATTCTACGTCCATCCGGAGCGACATATAGCAGCCACTTTCGATCTCCCAACGGTTTTCCAAACAGCCCACTCATCAAAGGTTTCCATCCTCGCTTTTAGCCCGTTTCAAACAAATTTTAATCGAATTCCAAAAAAAGGCGAGGTACTCGTCAAATCGTAATACAAATAAAATTGGCAGAGCCAAAGGCTGAGGAACAGGAACAAAAGTGAAAAACTGTAGAGGAACAAATGAATCGAGGGAAAAGAAAGAACAAACGAAATCCGAGACGCGGTAAAGGAAGGGATGATAAAAAAGTCAGAAAGAGAAAAAAGAGAGGAGAAAAGAGGAAATTAAGAGTGAGAGAGAGAGAGAGAGAGAGAGAATAAAGGAGAAGAAAAAAGGTAGAACGAAGTACACGCGTCGGTATACGCGTCGTTCTGCGAGCAACATATTTTCCAAGCCGATACGCTTTTTCCCTCGCCCTTTTTGAAACGCGCACGCCACCCTGTGCGCCACCCCTCTCTCTGCTTTGCTCTGCTTGCCGCCGGTTTCCCTTTCTCCCGCGGCATCCAACCTCCTCGCTGCCTCTGGAAATAGTCGCCACAAAGCGATTCCCTGTGCTCCGTGTGTTCCGCGCGATTATCAAGCTACCAAGTGCCGCTCGGTTCGTCCTCGCGTCCCGCCGACGCGTTATCGCGACACGTGCTTCCGGCCGATTCGTGGAAAACTACGAACCGTTCGTTTAACAACAGTTTTCCGTATCGATGAAAGAGAACGGACCTCATCTGCGCGCGCTAATTGCGGATTTATTACTCCGGCAGATAAGCGAGGATCAGGGTTGTTTAAAAGTGAGGGAGAGTGTGGCGTGTTCTGGTGTTGTTGGTTTTAGGGGAGGAAGTTCATTGAGATTGTGCTTTTTTTATTGTTTCGTCGAAGTTGGAGATCAAGGTGGTGGGAAAGTTTGTTTGGAAAACTGTGAGGGGTAGGTAGCATGGAAATTTAAGGTGACGTTTGATCGTGGTAATTAGAATTGAATGAAGGAAAATGTGTTTACTGGGCTTGTATTTGTGGAATAATTGAACGTATAGATGGTGGTGAACTTTGAATCTGTGAAAAAATGCTGTATAATGTGTTGTATTGTTTGAGATAAAATGTAATGTGTCAAAAAGCACAGTTGAAGGGAGCTGTGTTGATTGGAGCTGTGTTTTTAACATAGGTGAAGATAGATAATGGGAAAGTTTGATTAAAGAAGAAGTGATCTATGATATGCAGTATGAATATTTCAGATAGAGTATAATTGTGGTAGGAAAAAGCCTGACGATTATGGTGCAGTTGAGGGAGATATGTTGATCGGGGTTATATTTGTAAAATAATTAAAAATGTAGGTTACATAAAAATTTCTATGACAGAAGAAGAGTTTAACTCTCCATAGTTTTTTTGTTCGCAACATATTATACTATCGATTATAACTTTTCATTCCAAGTAGAGAAATTTAAATTAACAAATGTAACGACAACTTTTACGATAAAATATTTTAAATATATGTCGATATAAAAGTACGTAATTGTATGACGTTATCGAGGGTAAAATGGGGTGTGATTGTGTTTGGAAAGATTTTTACAGCTGTGGTTAAATAGAAAGTTAATTAAAGCTGCTTTCATGAAAAAAACTGGAAGTCGAGATACTGTAAGAGAAAAAATAAATGGTTTGTGTCACCTTGCATAAAATTAACTCTACAGGGAATTGCAATTATGATCGAATTTAATTCGAGTTTGGCAAGAATATACCTACATCATTTTTTTATTCTTTTATTATTTGAATACCAAATTTTGCTAAATTCAGACAATTCCGAGAAATGATAGAAATTGTATTGTAACTCGTATTGAAAATATGAGTCATATCTAAAAGCAATATCCTTGTGTTTCATAAATTATGTTATCGATTGATATCTATAACTCAGTAAGTTCTAAGTATTATAATCTGTTTTCTTCGAAAATTGTTCATTTTTTCATATAAAGGAGAATTTTCTAATTGCTTATTTCTCTCCTATACACACAGATATAATCTTTTTATTATTATCGAAATTGTTTAAGTGGTTCAATAGCATAGAAAAAAAAAGTTACACCAAAGTTTCTACTACAGCAGCTTTACAATTATTTCTGAAAGGTGGTTGTTCTATTTCTACACAGAAAAAGTAGATATTAGTGGGCGATATAAAAATCATTAACACTATCTTTCGACCATATGTGGGTCACGCCAGTCTTCAGAAATTTATGATTCTCACGTAGTTCATAGAGCTTTGTGACTCTTTACAGTTCAGAGTCAACAATTCAAAATATCTTTAACGCGTAACATTTTCACACTCAAAAAATACGTAACTGGATAAAATAATTATAACTTGAATATAAGAAACAAAATCTTTGTTAATTCTAGTGAAAAATCTTAAACTACATATCTACATATGTAGATCCTTTCGACTGGTTTCTATTAAACTAATTTATCAATCTTATCAATCCCAATCAAAAAGTTTTCGTATACACCCCCTACATTTTCTAAAACGACGCTTCTTCTATATTAATTTTTGATTTTTAAAAGAGAAATACTTTGGTGAATCATTTTATTATTAAAATTCTATAAACTCTAAAACGTGACTTTTACTGATTGCCAGCATCCAATTCGCTAGCATCCATCCTCGATCCACCGTTCGTCTTCGATCACCAGAAACGATGCAATATCCCTCTGCAGCCATTCGTGACGCGTCGTTTTAATTACCACGTCGCGTTCGATCATTCTTCGCGAACATAAACCATCCTGCACCACGATCATGCCAATATGCTAGTCACATGCTCGAAACTAACCACCTATATTTATACTAAACTGGGTGCTTCGAAACTTTGTAACGAGCCTTACAAGCAATAGCCTATAATTTATCGCGCGATCGCCCTCACAGGAGATTGACAAGAAATCGCGATCTGAAATTCCAAGTTGCAAGTTCTTGCACATCTAACATAAGCTTAAGGATCCACACGATCATCCTCCTGTGACAAAATGATGATTTATAATCGTGGTGACCGAGCATGCGTGCAAACCAAGTCTGGTATCATCGTCGTTTCCTCGAATTCGCGATAGACACCGGCGAGTAATCGCGATTTGTTAACGCACCGGTCAGCATCACGTGCGCTGATAGAATTCTGATCGACAGCGGGACGACGATAGAGAAATCGTTTCTGTATTGGTTCGTCATTGGTTCCGAGTTCTTTAGATACAATGGCAAGGAAATAAGAGAAGGCGGAAGAAAATTGTGCGAGAAGATAATTGTGCTAAGTGAAAGAATTAATTATAATACAATAAATAACTGAACAAATAATAGTTAACAAATTAATTAGTGTAATTAAAAATATAGGTATAGAGTTACCGCGAAGTGATCGGAAGAGAAAGTCAGATATAAAAGGTGAGTTCTAAAAATTGAACTAAATATAATTCTGCAAAAGCTAACTGATAAAATCTTTCAGAATATTCAAAAATGGAGTAAATTTTAAAATAACGTTTTTCTATTAGTCTAAAGGTGGCATTCTATTGGTTAATAATGATAAAGAATTCGGTCCTGAAGGAATTAAATTCACTTTAACGCGTTCGTCACCACGTCACCCATATGTATGTGACGAGTATACTTCCGTGGGGGCCCCGTCACCAAAGTATGAGTGACGCTCTTCTTGTCCGAGTTAATTAAATATAGGATATTATATATAGAATATACAACATAAAAATATTAAAAACACATTATACCATACTTTTTATTAATTTATGTTCTGGATAAAATATTACATTACGCTATATCGCATGGTATTTGTTAAAACATTCCAAACACATTTGGGGTGATTTTGGGCACTTCGAAAAATAGTTGTAGACTTCGTCATCACTACTCTCCTCACTTTCAAATATATTTTCACGCTGTTTACTGAACATTTTGAGGATGAAAAAATCACTGATGTACGTCTCACAAGTATGCTTCTCGACTAAATGAAAAATCTGAGATATCTGCCATGAGATCCCTCGGAATACTCTGGCTGGAGAGCTTGTCGCTTTCTCCATTTCAGAACTAAATAATCTTTTCTTTACAATGAATCGAAGGCGATAAACAATGAATTTCCGCTTATCGTTCTATTTACGTTCTGCGTATCGGCGGTCGGATTTTGGCCCCACAGGAACTTAGTCGAATCATGCTGGGCGACGAACGTGTTAATTTTGTGCGATACGTGATGACCCCAATAATTGTTGATAATGTAAGTACGTACATATATCTTTAACGAATATATAAGAATCGTCGGTGGAAAGTGTCGGACTGTCTTTCCTGTCTCGCGACCCTTCGTCGAACGGGACAAAGCGAACACTAATGTGGCGTAAATGGAATCAAAACGGTTTTCACCCCTAAGCAACTACACCGAAGGGTGTTTGCGTCATTAATGTCAAGCCTCGACCGCTACGTGCAGAGGCGTTGCTCGATATTATACGATTTATAATTAATAGACAACCTGCACCTCTTGTTACGTAATAACTCTTGTCCGGTTCGTCTCATCAAATTAAGTGTTTTAAATGTATAGAGTCGTGGAATATTAATGCTCATAGAAATAAATATATTCGGTTTAGTGACTGGTGTCTGTTCGTTTAATCGTTTTGGCAGAATATTAGAGCTCAGTTAGGAAGTGTAAATTGGGAAACCATTTTCCAATAGTTTATTAGCAAACTATTGTAATTAACGGCATTTTTGCAACTGCTATGTTGTGTTCTTTGTGAAATATAATTTATAAAATGAAAGTTACATTTTCAAGAATATTCTCTGAATGGAAATTTAACATATTCCCAATAATTTGATATATTTTCAATAATTCAATAATCGTTGCACTGACAAACTGATTAAAATGAAGATTGAAATTTAGAATGTTATGCGTATAAGAGATATAAAAGTGCTAAAAACAGCACGTAATAATAATTAAACGAACCCTTTTTTACAATAAATATTAAATAATATATCTATAAATATATGTTATATAATTACACATTAGAATATAAAATTGGATATTATTAAGATGAAAATAAATATTAATATACATTAACATACATTATACTATGGCTACCGACATTTCTATTATAAAAATTAGATCGATCTTATTATTATTCACTTTAATTAATCTTTTTTTTATAATGAAGCTGTTGAAGAATCACCCTGATTAACTTCTAATAAAAAAAAATTTTTTTGCAGAAGTTTTTTAAAACCTTGGAATATACTCTTATATATATTAATTAATTAATTGATTATTTCTTATATTAGTACTTTATATTTATATTTTAACATATATATATATGTATATAATATACTCTAAATATTTTCTTTTCTTTTTATTTTAAGATCTCTCTTGCGATATTTCTATTTCGTCTTTTGTACTGGAAGTTCGGTTATTTGAACACAGTATTATTTTTACGTTTTACTCAGAATCCAACTTGATTTTCTCTAATTCGATCTAAACGTTCATGACTTTTTCTCCAAAGCACAGTGCACACGGTGTACAATAGAAGATTCCTAGAATATACTTTTTATAAGCAAAAAGGGTTCGGAGCAAAACCTCTTCTTAGCTGGTTACCGTCAACGTATATACCTGACTTTTACCTCTGACAGAGACAAAAAGTATAGTAAGGGACCGTAAACGAAGTCAAAATGAAATCTACCCCTCCGTGTTTTCCACTTTTTGTCTTTCGAGAGATCGTTCGCTCCGTTAATTACAGTCCTTTGTACCTCATCGCCTCGTTTGTACGAGTACGAAAGTTTGCTCCTGCGTTACGGTTCAACAAATCCTTGTTTCTATCTCTACGGCTAGACCTTTATGACAATAGTTAACAATCAATATTCAGAACCGTAACGGGAATGTTTCAAATAAAAACGCACTTTCGTGCAACAGAATTTTATCCACTATAATTTTTATTATTTGACGCATCGCCCACCGAAATAGAAAATTTAATGCTACTATACTGGTATACATACCAACAGAGAAATATATAATATATACGAGTTAATCCTATAATTATAATATTTTCAAAATATCTAATAATCATATTTATTTTTTTATCGTAAAAAATTCCATTATGAATATAATATTTTACCATTTTTTAACACAGCCTTAATCACCCTCAACCTGATCTAACCATAGTAAGGATTCACAAAAAGAGAAGGTCAACTACATAATCGCACTCACAATTAATAACAACGCATTCATATTTATAATCACAATAATAACGTGCATGAGGTAGTTTACTCGTAGACATAATCGTAATTCACAACAGTTCGTTCATAACCATAATTATAATTACGAATCGTCCAACTTTATAACAACACACGTATTCTTTTTATTACATTATTATGGAAATTGTAGTACTGTAACATTTTAAGATTACGAATAAACGAATACGTTTCTCTTCATATTCGTCGCGAAAAGATTTGTGGAAATTAGCAATCAGGTCGGACCCTTTAAAATTCATACGATATCTACCCCTATGTGGTCGAAGGGTGGTTGCGTCGTTAATTTTTGCCGCGATTCCCCTGTACACAGTTACACATACGCAATATGGAGAACAGCGGCGCAATATGGAGAAGGAAGTCGCTATCAGAGCTGGCGATAGTCATCCAACGATAAAGAGCAAGCCGACTCGAATTTATTGAAGCGAACCGTGCACCGATAAACCTGTTTATCTGGAGAGAAGAGAAAAAGCTGGGATACTAATCACCACTGGAAACTGAAGCTCCGATTTGATCACTCGGTTGAGTAATATCGCGCGATTTTGAGCTTTTGAAATTCACCTTTCATTTTGAGGGATGTTTGTAGATGGTGGTATTATTTAGAGGGTGGTTGGATGATTAATGATAATGGTACGGTCATCAATATAGGGTAGTTTTTTTTTTGTAAAGGTGTACGAGCACGCATGTATGTAATAAAAAGAAGAAATGTTGCAAAAAAAAAAAAAATAGATATAGGATATAGAGTGACGGAAAAGAGAAAATTTATAAACTAAAAAGTATAGGAAGACGCTATAATTTTACAAGATGAATTTATATCTAACAAAGGCAACGAATAAATAAGTATAATACTTCTGGGAAGAAGAGGTAACTGTTATTAATATTGTAAAAAATGTTTAGTACAAAAGTTACTGGGATTCATAATGTATCAATTTAAAATGTAGTAGAAATTAAGTGTAATTCTAAATGTAGGAAAATTTATAAAGAAGAAAATAGCGAAACTTTTTATTGTGATCAGATTTAGAAGAAAATGTTAAGAAGGAAGAGGTAGAACAATTTGTTGAGTCGTTATCGATAAATCTTTTAAATTTTAAATTAGAGAATTTCCATATGTTGATAATCTCTAAAATTTTTTATTCCCATTAAATTCTATTGAAATCTATCAGAAAATTTTAAAAGCACATATTAAGAAACAGGATTTAAATTGTAAAATTTTCAAATTATGATAATATTCCCAGTTACTCGTTCAATTTTATGAGATTCAAGGTTTATATTAATATTCAAATTCCATTAGATCGAACGTGACTCGATGATTAGAAAGGTTATTAATATTAAAATTCTACGATACAAAGGCTCATCGATGGAAAATCGAAAATTCCCGGTACAGATTTACGAATAAAGAAAATTCCTCTTCCGTAGGACTCGTATCAGACTGGAATTAAATTCCTATCAGAGGATTCGCAGAAATTCGCAAGTGCAATGCTAAACAGGAAATCAATAGCATCAGGTGAAACTAGCTCGATTTGGTCGAAATGAAACCATTATTGTTGAATCGCGAACCTCTTTGTCAAGATCTGACTAACGCGGTTAACGTCGCTGAGAGTTATACTCTAATCCATCAACCCTTTAATTGCTGCTTCTCTTATTTCCTTCCTCTTGATCCAACAGTATCTATATAATGGCATCGTGGTATTATTATAGTATGGTACCATTAACAATATTCATATATGTATATCAAATTAATTATATAATTGCATTTTTATAAATCTTAGTAAATAAATGATTAATATTAATAAAGCATAAAAATATCGAGACATTATATTTTATTTTCGGTATATGATTTTTTGGAACAATATTAATAGCTTCGCGATGAAAATTGAGTGCGATGAATAATTCATACTGGTTTCCCGCTGCTTAGATCTATAGTTTCCTACATGTGTACACTCCTGTTTATAGACGATAGAACATTTTATTAAATTATTAAAATCATTAAGAATTGCTATTTCATTTAAAATGTTAAACACTAAAGGAACTCTTTTGTTAAATATTGCGATAATCACCTTATTAATTATACATGATTAAATTCAATTTTTATCTCATCTCTACCTATATATATTCATTGCGTAACACGTCGGTTTTAATAAATTTCAACATCCGTATCATTAACTTACCTGTTCTATTCATTCTTGTTTACTAATTATTTTAACTAATTCCGTTTCTACTTCTTTTTAAACTGTAAATAAGGAAACTATTGATACACAATCGTTAATTCATTATTTTTTTATAAAACTGTTTTGCAAACAGTTTCTGCCAAATTGTATTACACATTTTGAATCGTTATTTCGCACGAATATAAAATTGTAATCAATTAATTGTGACACGTTTCGATAAAATTTCTCGGGCAAACACAGAGAAAACGGGAAAATATTAAATCCACGTTCTTCTGTAGTAAAAATGGAACCATCGACGGCGAGTTATTTTATTATTCCCTTCCATTGCCTTTGTTTCAGCAAGTTCGAATGAAAAAGCGTAAAAATGGATGATATTTTATATCGTCCAACTTCGTAGCATACTATCGTCACCGTTGAAGTTTCCTTTCCGATGCATGAATAAAAAAGCAGCTGCAGACGAATATTTCTACGACATTTAATTCTACGGTTGATATTGGAGTACTTTTTAAACGCGTACCAAAGAATTCAGAAGATGAAGGTAGAATTAAGATCGAGCAAGATATTGTACGAATCTAGCCTGATCAAATATTATTAGTTAAATTTCAGCAAAATGAAAAAATAAAAATCATATTTTAATTCAATATGATTTCGATTTTGCATTAGTAAAACCCAATATAATTAACTAAAATGAAGGGAAAACAAAATGAACAACAAACAGGATGCATTTCCTTTAGCATATTATTAACTTAACCAATGAAATCTTTGTAAAATTGAATAACAAATTGAAAAAACACAGAACAGAGGCAATAAATATTTTTTTAAATCTGCTTCTAAAATCTTCTTACATTTATGCAAAATATGACTCCAACAAATTTCATAAACAAATGTATATTTTTATAAATGCATCCAACATATAGCCAGGACATAACAACGCCAAACAATTTCGAACATCGCTAACATTTCCTGTAATTTGCAATAACATAACAACCCAAGAAATCAAGCTTACTCAATTTACGCTAACGAAATACTTTTCTCATCCTCTCACCCTTTCATCCTTTGACACCCGGTACATTAACGGTGCCACAACGGAAAAACGTTGGAAACGTGTCTATCTTTCCGATAATTTAAAATCCAGTCGACATCTACGGACGCGAGATGAAAAACGTCACGCGATTCAACCTGAACGACGATAACAACGGCGCTCGCTCGGACTCGAATAGTTCAGCTTCAACGATGATACGGTCGTGCAACGTGTAATTGGTCGTAAAAGCAGCCAGTAACCTTCCTCTCGAGGATAATGTTCGCCGTGGCCGTCTTGTTTAGGTGAATTCGCGGGAAAACAACCAAAGAGAAGATGAATTATCGTTCGACTTCCGATAATATCGTACCGAGATAGGACGTTTTGCGATAACGCGCCAAACTTTTGCACGTCTTTCATCCCACTATTCGCTTCTGCAATGAAACCGTTCAATTTTCTAATTAGTCGAATACCACGGCGATGGTTTCATTTTCAATGTGTAAAAAAGGTTGAACAATACGCCGATTCGTAATTGGAAACTGCAATTCGACGCGAGTTAATTTGATCCGCATATTTACGAATTTACGGATTTGCAAGCCGATTTCATGCGAAATGTGAATATTTCAGAGATATTTCTCGAGTTTATGAAAGTTAGAAACGAGGTTAGAGGATTTATGAAAAAGTTAAACTGTTAAGGACTACAGAAAAGTTACAAATAGAGAAGAATATCTTCATGATTTTACATGGTCTTTTGTGCAAGTTTATATTTTTGTGTACACAAACTGGGCAATACAACTTAAACAGAGGTTCGTTTTATCACTCAAAAATAATAATTAGTATTCTACTTTGAATATTTCGTATAGGTACATACCTTCACATGCTATACGTATTCTTTGCATTTTTGCATCTTCCGATTTGACATAAGTGTATAACAATCGGCAATCTATTCAATAATTAATACAATAATTAAGAGACAAAAGTAACAATTTCGTAATTTAATTTCGTGGCCATTTCCTAGAATATAATCAACACTATTGTGAGTCGCACCGATAATTTGCAACGATATGCAACAGAGCAACAGTAATAACAAATAGATCATTAACGGCAGCACGTATTGTATAATTTTTCGCTAAAGAAGTTTGAGTTTCAAATTCAATTAATAACGCATTATGAAGGCAATTTTTTCTTTCCTTTGATATCTTTTCTTTGATATCGTGTAATCAATAATGATCAACTCGAAAGAGCATTAACGTCGCCGTATTGCACAAAGGTACAAACATAAAAATCGCCATTAGGCGAGCCGCATGATTTGTTATTTCGAGTTGTCAACGACGATGGTCGAACTGCTAAACAAATTATTGCAGCCGACTTACGCAGTTAGACAAGCGACCACGAGCTTCTATTCTTCTTACACGTGCACCGCGTTTGAACAAGTGTCGCGCTTCGATGATGTGGCCATTTATGTGACAAGCACCAGGGATCCCTGAGCGTCGTAAAAAAAGAGTCAAAGGGTCCCTTGGGTTCCATTTTCGGTCTGCATGTCGGCCTCATTGCTAAACCGTAGTTAGTTGCGTGTAATAAAGAGAACATAAACCCTTATGATCGACATTCGAAGAGTGAGTTTTTAGATCTGACTCAAACAATTTGCTTGCCATAATCTTTGAAAAAGACTCGTAAAAATATATTGGAAATTTGAACGAAAAGTTGAAGATGTTTTATGTACATTGTGCAGTTCTTATGAAAGACCATCGTAAACTGATGTTGAAAGAAATTATCGTTTTTCTTTCTGCGTTTAATAAGTATTACTACTAACAGTCTATATATTTTAGTCGATGATTGGATCATTAATATTTTTCGAGTTTGAACTTTGAACATTATTTATAATTCTTCGTAATTTAATAAATTAACAGACAAGTGTGAAAGATGATAAAATATTATTTTTTTATTAAAAATTTTAAGTAGAAAGTGCAAGGGAATGTTTTTGGATAAGGTACGAGGTATGATATTTAGGTTAAGAATTGAATAGCAATGATTCCAGGACAAAGTTCGATCGAAGATTCTCGTGTTGCATTGTCATCAATCTAAAAGCAATTTATCTAAAATGTTCCTATAGAGTTTTAATTTATCCTCCTTTGCTCTCTCGAGCTATTCATTTTTTATCTTCAACTCTTAATTTAATAAGAAGTAATTTAATAATAAATTCTTAATCAATTTATGTTTCGACTTCACAAAGATGGAAGAGAATATATATAATACGAATATACAGCAATATACATAATTTATATGCCAATGATAAGTACATATCACCACTTATTTTAATTGATAATTAGACTATTGAATCTCTAATTCAAACTCTGAATATTGTTCTCTATTAACGTTATTCGCAAATGACATTAACAAATATTTTTCCTATGAATCGCATAAATGGTCGAAAATCCATAAATTTCGAGCCTCGACTAGCGCAATTGCATTTCAGCGCAATTTCTTCGTAACGATCTCAGGTAACGGGTAGCCAATTACTTTCCACGTTTCTCGTGAATTACCCAATACGTGAATTACCGGCGATTTTCTCTTTCCACGGCGTGTTGCTGGCATCGAGAAGTCGTGGCTTCGTTATCGTGAAGCCGACTTTGTTGCGCAATTAGATGCACGACCTATTGTGCGTGGAAGTACGCGATATCCGTGATTCAATGTGTGTCTGCTTTAGGAAATCGCGGTAGATTGTTTTCGGTACCTTACGTCAATCCACGTGAAGTTCAACGAAGGTAAATTTATTGTGACTTAACGTGAGGTTACTTGAGATTCAACCTGAGTTTACATTTAACTTTGTTAGTATTTACATTTGAGAATCTAATATAACTTTTGAATACATTCGAAACTCAATGTAGACGTCATTCAAAGGTAAAACCACTACTTAGTATTATTCTAATACTATGGTTATTTTTTAAGAAATATTTAATCCAAGAATTATTTCAAGATAATTACCTCGTAAATCAAAAATAATTAATATATTCTGCGTCTTTTTGTTCTTTCTGTGCCAATAACTTCCTTCCATATGCTTTGATTTCAAGGTAATTTTTTAATAGAATACTTGGTTTCTACTGATTTGAAAAGTTTTGACAAATTTATAAACCACGAATGATCACCAAGAAACATGTACATACGCATGTAGGAAATATCTGTGTAGTTATATGCATTCCATTTTATAAAACACGTCCAAACCTTTTTAATCTAACGTAGTTAATCTTAGAACGTTTACGCGGTATTCTAAATCTATCTACAATTCAGCCTACTTAAACACGCCAAAGATTTCAACCATAAATTTCTACGTAGCTTAACATCAACCTAATCCCGACTCACTGCGAAGCTACCCCTAAGCTAGTGATCGATTCGTGCGACGGAAGCTTTCGTTAATTGACAGTTGCCGATCGACGGTTTTAAACGTTGGATCTCGTCAGTCTTAAACGAGTTTTCCTATTCTGTTCGTTCGCGGCCAACGACTTCGTTTCCTTTCTCACGGTTCGCCGCCGCTTAAATCGCTGAAATAATCGCGGACACTTTTTCAAATTGGAGCTATACGCCTTTAAATGGAAAACGATTTATTAATCAAATTATAAACCACAGTCAATTTCATGTAAAGTAATGATAATTATTTAAACGGTGAACTTTTTATCCTTTACATCATTTTTACTATAAGACCTAAATAAGAATTCTTTGCTGTAGTTAACAAAGTTAGAATCCTTTATTAGGACAACGAATACTGTTTTGAATGTGTATCCATGGTTCGAAGTTGCACGTGCCTAAAATTTCAATTACTCAAAACATTTGCATCGATTATGGGATGTTGTACGAATAGTTATCCAGCGACAGTTTTATAATTGAGTTACTGACTTCGAATAATATAAAGTATAGTAAGTATAAAATAAAGTAAGGTATTTTCTTCTTTTTTTTTTTTCTGTACGAAGAATTTTAATAGAAACGTAAAGAAAATTTTAAGAATTCTGCACGATTCTTCCACATAAAATTACTACATGTTGCAATGTAGGTTTCGAAACTGTTTTAAGAACCACGTTACTCATACAATGATTTAATAAAAACAAAATAAAAATCCCGAGGAATTGCTTAGGAAACTATGAATTTACTATACGTTTCTTTTCAGTCTCTTGAATTTGATAGCTTCGCATAAATTCTTCCCATAATTCGTTCTTCCTGATGTTCAGAAATAACGAATTTATCCACTTTTGGCAATTTCTTCTCTCGGTATAATAAAACGTAACTTGAACTCTCCGCCATTAATTCGATCACTCCACTTCTTCAAAACCCTAAAAATAGGATTGCCTAGCTGATCATCCTTCAATATTCGCGTTACAAAAAAAACGAGAAACACCCTATTGAACGGTCAACTGAACAAAATTTACAAGACCGATCGAGCTGGATGAAAAAACGAATCCGTCAATGACCTGTCGATAATTCAATCCATCTCTCGTGCAGGCCATCGTTATACATTCCATTAAACTACAACTGAGCCGATAACTGTAAGTCAGATAGAAAGAACAATTCGCAGAAATAACGTTTACCCTGGCTCGATGTGTGTAATGTATTCCATAAATTAGCGGCGGAGCAAAGTTTCGATTAGGAATTGCTTCTATCGAGCCATGTGTTTTCGTGTTCCTACGTCAGTAGAACAACGGTTCAACAAGCTACTTATGGATCTCTGACTGTTCGCTTCGCGTCGAATTAGCATAATGTAACGGAATCCTTGAATATTCATCGAGCAACGACTTGCCTGGATTTCGCGACACGATACGCTACATGAAACTCGGATCGTGTCTTTTCAACGCCATTTTATTCTACTTTTCGTTGGTGCACAGTGATTTAAGTACATAAATATTTGTAACAAGGTTTGTATCATTCGAATTACCTAAGCTTCAAAATTTTAAAATGCAATCTTGAATATCGCACAGAACAATTGAATTTGCTTATCATGAGACGTCATTATAAAAGGATGAGAGAATATCGTGTACTTTAGATGCAACGAGAGAAAATATCGAAAAGTAATCGAAGAAAGTAATGATTAGATCCCTTCTTTCGCCTTATGTTAATCACCTGTCAGTTCTACCGTTATAGAATAAATCAATTCATAAAACAGAGAAACTAATTCAAAATCGAAGACTCCGACGAAAAAGTCTCTTAAAATTTAAATTAAAGTGTACATTATATCAAAATATTATTTGTTTTAACATATTTATATTTTTGGTTGAACATAACGTGTTTATCTACTTTGTATTAAAATATTTCTCCTTAATTATAAAGTAGTATTAAAATCAACAAAAATGAAGATATATTGCAACTAAATAGAAATCCAATCAAACAAGAAAATGTCGCATGTAAGTATCTATTCGTTCGAGTGAATGCAAAACCGACACCAAGTATTCGCGATAACAACGTTCCGTTCGCCTCGCGAGCGATTTACATTCGCGCGATCTCGCGATTAAAACGGGGAATTCGTGGAATTTAATCGGTCGATATTCACCAGCAAATGGTCGCGTTATCGTTGAAAATATGCAGCTACGAGTCGCTACTGTTTCACGGACGAAGATAATCTCGCGAAGTAAAGAATATAAAACGAGTGAGGAAACGAGCGGAGAGATCGAGGAATCGCAAAAAAAGTATCCAACCAGTCCTCATGAACCGACTCCAAATGTGGCCTTACGATCGAGCCGACCTAATGGACGTATTAATAATGATTTATGGCGACGATTATGTCGCTCCAGTCGCCCATTGAATATCCCGCCGGGATTCCTAGTGACTTAATTGGGAGACACGTTTTTCGCATGAAGTCCAGTATTTCGATTTCTCTACCTCTTCCTTGAAAATTTCTTAAGATTTTGGTGCAAAGTGCTAGATTATTATATTATGGTCGTTTATTAATAAATTTGCTGCTCTTTATTGCATTTTTGATTAATCGAAATAAATAAAAATATATAATATACAATGTATAGTGGCGTACAAAAGATTCCTCACAAAAATGTATTTTTTACTTTATATTTCAAAAGCGATATTTAAGAGAATTTTAAGTAATATTATACAATTATATAAGAATTCTTGTGTTACACTGTTTTTGTTTATCATACTTTTTAGCTCAGTATTATTTAAAATTCTTTTAAACATCAGCTTTCAAATATAAAGTTAAACATTTATCGTGAAACCGGAAAATTTTACACGTCCCTATAACTTAATGTTTTCCAATTCTATCTATTCTTTGTGGACGTATATTTCTACTGTATAATTATATTATTATGTAATTGTAGTTATATTTATATCATCATTAATTATAAATTTCTATAATCACTGTCTGAATTTTTACAGATTCAAAATGCACAATGGCAATAAGAAAAATGACTCCTCGATATACCGAGTTAAAGCGCGATTTTAATTGCTTTGCTAATGCTCGATAAAGTGCAATTTTGAGAAGATCGAAAAGGTTCATGAATTATGCAAGTTTTCAAGACGAAATTTCAGTCGAATGGATTATTTTTATGTGAATATTCATGGCAGAGTTTCATTTTAAATGTGCATATTTATCTGAATATCGAGGTGAGAGGGTTTCCATGTTCGAAACTAATTCGTTGTTTGTTATTATGTTCAAAGAGAAAAATAGAAGATATGCTCTGATTCGATCATAAGTTGAGTTTTAGTACGATCGAATAGTTTTCATTATTTAATCATATCCGATCGATGTATTACGAGCGAAATTCATGATCATGCATGAAATCAAATTTAGTTGAAACATATTTCGAGTATTAAATTAACAACATAATATGTAGAAATTTTGTTACACGTAAAATCCAGTTTTAAGAAATATCAACCACCATCTATCTTGGAATTTTCATAAAAAAGAAATGAAAAGAAAATTTTCTATTTTCGTCCATATTCATTTAAATGTCTATTCAGGGTTATACAGAATTATAAAAATGTAATTTAAAAATTACCTCATTTTTCCTTTGTACTCGTTTTATTAAGAATAATAATAAATAGCATTATTTGTCAAATAGATAATTATGTATGCAAAATGATGTAATAATTATGTATTTCTATAAATATGCTAATATTGAACACATATTATATAACACAATATCTGTATCTGTTACGGTAACGTTGTGCATGTAAGTGTTAAATTGTAAAATCATCAATTCTCTCTACCAAATGTTACAGGTCAAGTGAGCTCCCTAAAAAGGAATCAAATGACAAACTTTCCATCTAGGAATACCCGACAATTTCACAAATTCCAAACAAGGATTTTCGACAACTTTGTATATTGTGAATACATTCTCTTGCATTTGAACGAAAAATCCAACTGTTTATTTGCAACTGTATGCGAGCAGAATGATGTCGACGATATTTCATTTGAATGGGCAAAACAGACCGGTTCGGCTCCCATTTTACGTGGAAACAAACACGGGAATCGGTCAGCTTTCCACTTTTGTACAACGAGAAAGATTTCAAAAGTGAAAAAAACAAAATGCACTGCTGAAAACGCTACGTTTCTAGTTGCTAAACAAATCACAGTAGTATAAATCTACAACCCAATTAATTTTCACCAACCAATTCTAGGTGCATGAAAGCCATAGATCAACAAAAGTGGCTTTGTATTTTTCTCGTATGTAAACTCTTATTCGTGAAGTTTCACTCGCCATTTTGACGGAACGGAAATACGAATGTTGGTCTGTTCGTAACAATTCCATTCATTGATCGAACGACAACGACATAACCATTTCGTAAGAATCTAATTTGTATCCGCTTGAAACCCGCGACTGTTCGTTAAATAGCTGGATCGTTTTTAATTGTATTTGACACGATTGAGCAAGCGATTCTTTGTCTTAACAATCCTCATTTCTATCTTGTTCCAATAGTATGAATCCAACGCAAATTCTCTTGCGTAAATCAACGTTAATTGCTAAAAGAATCCTTTGTCACAAAGCAGATAATCCTAGTACATCGAATGTTGCTTGTTTTAAAATGTTTACAGCCGTGGGATATAACCTGCCCCGTTTGAAATATCGCCGACGTGTCCTCTCTCTGTAAACGCGTCGCTGCTTTCGCATTTCCCGATTTCCTCTTTAATAACGTTCCGGTAATACATCAGCCATGAAAATTTCCCATCAAATTCAACGTTTAATACAGGCGAATGTAACGCACCTACTCCGGTGCTCAAAGAAAATTTATAATAATTATTTCACGCTCCAAATGGCATTTTCTTTCATTGAAAATCGTTTTCTACTGGAAATATCGTTTACTGCGATTAATTCTCTAATTTTCCAATTCCCATACATACTCATAGTTGCCATTTATTTATTCTATAACTTCTAATAATTTATTTTATAAATAAGAAAATATATCCGCATATAATCTATAGATTTTGTTGAATTTTAGTGACCGCGGTTGTGATCCGCAATCTTCAAGTATGTGCAATAAAAAAAATTTTGTTATCAACGTAGTTTGTTGAAAGTTAATCGATAGGCGTACACTGATATTATTTTGGCAAAATGTAGATAGTTGAGAAATAACGAGGAAAAATATTATTTAGAGAGAAATTTATGTGCAAAAGATATTTATATTTTCGAGGTATATTAATGGCAAACATCGATCACGAAATGCAATTTCATCGGTACCGAAACGCTGATGGATCGGTTGATAAATTGATAAAATAACACGTTGAAAACTAATCTCGGGGTTACTATAACGCGTCGATCATTGCGTTTTCGAATTTGTTGGTGATCAGTATTTCTGCGTGTGATTAAAATCACTGAGGCAAAGTTCGTTATGTCAAAAGCGTGAAATTCTGTCGCCTTTAATTATGAATTTGCACAAATTATATTTCAGATACTACTTTAACTGTTGATGAAATATCTTTCCGATTCTAATAACGACGATCACTGAAGTCTTAGATATAGTTCGGAATTGTTATTACCACAATATCTTTTAAAATAATAATCTTCAATCTTTTTAGCTTCAAGCGACCTTAAAAAATCTCAGACGTGAACGTGAAGGTAACGCGAAAGTAATGATAACTATTAAAGCAAACTGTTCGTACAGAAGGATTAATTGTCCGTAATTTCTCGTCGTACGCTTTCTCCTGCATAAGAAGCTTTGGTTAATTATATACGGAAGACGTAAAAAAAGGAGAGCTACGTAATTGAACGATGCGTCAGTATACGGTGGCGATACGCGAGTGAGCCAGTGGAAATTTAATCAAACGCTGTTCTCAATATCAATACGCGATGAAAAAAAGCGTAATAAAAAATGACAGAAATCAGTGGAAGCGGAAGCCATGTTTACTTCGATTAATTTCGCTGCCTTTTTAATTCGATAGAATACGCGCAGCTTCGACAGAAATGAAAACTTTGCTCCGCTATGAGTATCAATGTAAAAGTAATCGAAATAAAATACTAATTACTTTCCAGCGGATCGTTATCAATCATTTGTAATAGATGCTTCGAACGATGAAAAATTGCTGTTGTTTTTAATTTCTTTCGTTTTGTTCTTGCGTTTTGTTCAATTAAATAACAATTTATGTTTTTATTAATCACTTTATTAAACTATGTTTAATTAATTAATAAAAATGCTTAGTGCTTCAAGTTTTCAAGAAGTGTTAAGTAAGCAGCTCAGTTAGTGTTCTCATATAAGAACGATGTTTATTTAATGTCCAATTAAAATTATTATAACAATGATATATTGATTCTTCTTTTGATTTCTTTCATTTTACAGTGGTTTATTTAACTAAATAAGCATTTGTATTTCTGCTATCTAATTTTAGTGTATTTGCTGTCTGTATTTTGTAATTTTAGCTTTCAAAAATATAGTTCAATTATAGAGCGGCCCAAGTTGTTGTTTAAATGATCAATCAAAATTTTTATAATAACTATTTATCATGTTATTATATGTATTATAATGTTATAATATTATAATATAATATAATGTAATTGCGCTATTATCTTATGTAGTGTATACTAATTGCGTCGCGTCGTGAGCCTCAAAGTCGTAAGAGAGGAATTTTCCTTTGTGAGAGCCTCACAGTGCCATCTGATAGTGCTTGAATTAACTAATCGAGTTATTCTCTGCTCTCTATATATGTATACTGTTACTAAATATAACTCAAATATGATATAGTTAGTATATCAAATATGCCAAATTGATATGAAAATATATAATAAACTCATATTGCAATATTTTATTGATATTTAATTAACAGAAGAAGCAATTTCGTAGAAATTGTAATAGCGAAGTGGCTATCGTCTCAGGCGTTCAAGTTACCTCAACGCTATGATACAGTGGGTTCGAATCCCGTTTAACGTCAATGGGTTTTTTGTGTAAACAAAATTTGTGTTATATTAACAAAGTTGAAGTTTTGTTTGTTGTTCACGCGGTGATGATATCCAACAGTTTACTCTTTGAGTCTTGTTCGATCGAACCTCGGAATTTCTGGGGATCTCGAGCAGGGCAGTGAGTTTGTAAACGAAGTCATAGTTACTCTGAGTGTGAACATATTATTCTTTTTCAATATTTTCATACAATCTTTATCGAATCCAATATCGAGCTGTATTTGGCTTTTCATTTTATTCCCCGCTTGTGTTCGTAAATATTATTTACAATACCAAACACGCTCTTTCGCGTTCGAGCTTAAGTTGATGGAAATGAGTTATTGGTTTTGAAAAATAGCCAAATTGTGAAACTTTCACTGTAATATTTCATTGATCACGAACCAGTTGATTTTATGAAATCGTATTAATAAATCGTAAATTTCATATTATGTTAGTTTACATAATATTGCTAATGGAAAAAGTTGTTAGAATTCGAAATTTCTACGAATTCTTCTTGGATGTAACTTTACAAAATTACTAATTAATTACTAATTAATAATCACTAACAAGAAAAATTAAAACATACGTTGAATTTGACATTATTTCTCCTCGATCATTTTTTTCACGATACTGACAATGTTTCGTACCATATACAATGCCTGTTTATGCAATATTTAACTAGTTATTTGAAATCTCACGGAACAGACGATGCGTCTCTAAAATTCAAAACTCGTTATATGAGTGAAGGAAAGGGGTGGTTACACACAATCCCGGAAATAGGTCGGTCCGCGGTCAACCAGCAATCACCACGTTAATTACTATGTTAATTAGTGAACAGCATCAGAATGTTCTGTCAGTCAACGCCTCTTTGCTGACCTTACCAGGCTATTCCTTTCTCCTCTTCAAGCTACCAGGAAAACACATTAACCAGCCGTTTTCATCACGTTGTCGACAACCAATACGCTTATAATATCCAATAGCACGTTACCAAAAGGGCGTGATTAGTTTTCATAATGGCTGCTGGAACTTAACAAGCACTTTCTCATCTTTAACATCAAAAACTTGAATCCGTAATATTTTGTGGGAGAAAGAAAAATGAGGAAAAAATACGAGTGGAAAATTTCGAAAATCTCCTTCAACTTTGACGAAAGAATTTACTCAACACGTACATAACATCTTTGTAATTTGATAAATATTGGAATTTTAGAGAAATTAATTAAAATATGGCAAATAACTTGTTACCACTCGAACAAATATCACGTACACTACCAATTTAAAATTACCGGGAGACTCGTTTATTTCTCATAAAATGTAATTTAACTACAATATCACAAATAATATCTAATTGATAAATAATATCTATATTCTGTTTATTATCTTTTTGTTCCATTCTTTATTATTTTATTATTACGATGTATAAACTTTTATGTACTAATTTGTCCAAAAGCTTTTCCAAAATATAATTCACGAGATCATGGAAATGGATAGGTGCAGGATTAATATTATAAGACCTTCGTGCAAATTATTTTACCGAAGCTCAGAAAATTTCTTCAGCACTTGAACGGAGACATTGAACAAATCGAACACAGGGAAAGTATAATTATTGTAACTCACTTTGCAAATTACAAATACAGAGAAACTGAAAATTAATTTCAGAGCAAACACGCGCAACTAAATTATCGAAGCAGCGTACCGTAGAAAATATAATCTTTTATATTTTTGTTATCTTCCTGAAAACCATACGTTGAAGAATAAAAAATATTTATCTATTCGCTCGTACCTTTTTAATGTATTCGTGCACTGATCTCTAAATAGATCCGCGTTCGAAAGTCTTGGAACAGTTATTATCATAATTGCCTCAGAATTGAAGCAAATCATGAAAGAAACTATGTTGCAACATTTTACTTAATTTGATACATTTTTGATTATTTTTATTTAATTTACTCTATACGATAAAGAAAGTATAAATTATTAATGTATTAACAACTTTACTAAAAGATATATGTAATTTAAAATTCATAATCTACATTAAACATCCTCTCTGTGTTAAAAATAGACGTCCTAAGATTCTTCAGCTGGACTATGCATACTAATTATTAATTTTTACATTAATTTATACATTTGATAAAATTCATGCCGATATGAAAGAACTTCCAAAGTGTCGGAATACTTATGGATGGTAGTGTACGTCTGGAAAAAACAACCGACAACCCGTTCGAAAGTATGCCAGGCTTTATTAACCTCGTTAGGTTCGAAGCACGATGGTCGAATGATATTTCGTCGGCTAGCAGCTTGAAAACGCGGAATCAAAAGGAAGTAACAAGGGCGGAGTTCCTTTTGTGACAACAAGGTTACCTCTTCACCTTGCCTCCACTTCCTTCTTCCAATCTTCGTTTCGCAACTCTGACACTCTCCACGATTCCCTTCGCCTTAGTCTCTTTTTCTGGAGCGTGCCACAACTGTGGTTACGCTTCGAATGATCGACTGTAAATAGGAGGAAGAAAAAAGGAAATCGTTGCGTTCATACTTGGATTTATGGCTCCTTTTTTCAAAGCTCCTGGAATTTTTCTCTCCGTTCTGCCGCGAGCTCCGCAACTTTTTATCCAGCGTATTATTTCTCGTATTAACTCGGTTCTGACAGCTTCGCGTGAAACAAATTGCCTTGATACAGGTTCCAAAGTAACTTAAAACAAGGTGGAAAACAGTAACTCGGAAGAAGATATTTTTCTCTTACCGAGGACTGAAAATTAACAGGATAATCGCTTGTAAATAGACTACTGATCTTTACGCAAATTCGTGTTCTTGACAATTTAATTAAAAGAGTAAACCCTTGATAGAAGAGTGGATATTACGTACAAAGTATCGTAACAAGCAGTAAACTTTGGATACTTTCCTACAGTGTTTCATACTATGCGCATGTTGTGCATCGCGCAATTTCGAATTTTCAAATTTCTCACAAACGCTGTCTAATGCGTAATGAATAAAAATCCGCTGTCTACTTATAATAGTGCACAGTTTGAAGAATAGGTATCTTCTAATTTTTCGTTCCTATAACTATTTATGTTATTTTGCGCCTCATGCGTATTCTATGAATTTTTGTATCTTCGAATTTTCCATAAATTCCATAGTTTGATCACGAATCTTTTCGAGATTACCACGCGAGCTATTCGAGGGACAAGAACTGTCTTTTAATATGACAAATTGTACGAATAGTGAATTCGCTAGTCTGAATCTGACATTCAGAACAGTTCGAGTTACTTGATCCTTGATCCTCTATCCTACGCATGTAAGAAAAAATCGAGCCCGTGCAGCCGGATGTCTTTATGTAATCGGGACAAAAACCTCTTGCGCAGGTGAAAGAAGGACGTTCAACTCAACCGATTTTGGTTGAGCCGCGTAATCCTTTCGACTGCGAGCGATTTACACGTTCTTTTCGGCACGTGCACGTTCGTCTAGCAGATGTTAGATGGAAACGTTATTGGAAAATTAGAAATGATCGAATATAAAATAATCTTATACAGGTAAACAAAAAATTAATTTCATCCACGGAATATTTTTGTACAATTGTTTTCTGTACGAGTGGTACAGAGAAAGTTACACGTTCATACAATTATAATTTAATTTTTATAACAATTAACGTATCAATTTATATTCTAGGAATTAAGTTTGCAATAACTTTCGAATATTTTACAAGTTTATTAGCATATCGAAGTTAATAAGTTAGAACCAAATGGATGGACTACCTACAATATGGATTATCAGATTATCTCTTAATTGAACATCGCCCAATGGAAAATTAACGTTAGCTAAAATGTTACTCATAATTTAAATTCTCTCTCGTTTACATATTCTTTATTTTAAATTTTAATTCATATGAATTTCATATATGTTTTTACCTACGTAAATTAAACTTCGACCTGACTAACTGAAAATATTATACTAATTAAATGACTACACTTTATACTGACTGAATAAATACAAATTGAATTTGTTATCACTGGAAACTATTTAAAACTACACATATTCGAAATATAGGGAAAAAATCGGAGCAGTAAAACCTAGTTGAAGCTGACCAAAAAATAGATTCCTCAATTTAAAAGAAACAAATCTTTTACTCCATCGCTACGATGTATGAAATTCAATGTATTTAATTTTTAATTTATCATTTTAAACAACTAGCACGCGATTTCTCGTGGTCATAAACGTCCAACAGCTGCGGCATCGTCGTTAACAATGTCACGTGCGAGCTTCGTCACGAATTCGTCGAATTGATTAATTGCAAACCAGCCGCATATCTGTAAGGATTCATCATGTGCTTTTAAGTGCAACACCGTGATACCTCTGTTTGTCGAATATTCTAAGCGTCCGATGCGTCCGATGCGTCCGATGCATCCGATGCATTAATTAATTACGCATCCCCGAATTAACGATCGATCGAACGTACGGGCCCGATCAATAATTAATCTCGCGTACAGGTGTGCGTGCTGGTATTCGACGTCTCCGTCAGTTCAGATAGCTGCAGTAATAACAGACAATAAGACAATACAAAACGAATGGCATCGTCGAATGGCATTGTTATGTGTGTTATTTGAAAGATGAAATCTCGTTTTGTTTCCGTTCTTTTCTTGTTTCCTGTCAATGTAATTTGAATCTTTCGAAATAGAGTACGACGATTAGAGAAAGTCTCTTTGAAATAAGAATACATATTTCTGATTTTCTTTACTTTGGTTACGTTTGCTACACAATGACTAAGAGACGAAGTTCGTTAGCGTTGCCATTTTTCAGATTTAAAATTATTTTTAAAACATGAAACGATTTAAGCGTAATTTTGATCACTACGTGAATTTGAGAGTAATAGTTCGCATTATCCAACTATCGAATATGGATTGAACGTTGTCCAACAAAGTTTATTTCAATTCGTTCTCTCTTCAAAATTAGCGATTATTCAACGATTTACGAACGTCAGTGGAAATCAGAAGAAGAAAACAGAGAAGATGTCTTTGAAAGACGATCTGAATGAATGTGAAAAAAACGACGAATTCGAAAGAAACGAAGTTAGAAAATATCAATCTAAGTTCTCCTCGTCTATTTTCTAAATTTCGTAACAATATTTTCCCTTACATAGTTAGAATGTACAACCTTCCGCGTGAAATTTGATGAACACTCGAAGCTTAATGCTCGTCATATAAAAATCCGAAGCTTTCTAAAAATTCCTAAAACAAAAATACCTAAAACTGAAGGTCAAATTAATCCACAAACCGACGAGAACTAAACTGAAGCTAAATACGCACTAAGCTAAACGATTCGTTTAATTATTCGGCTTTAATTATTAGCCATACGGTGCCGGCGAAAAACCCACATTTTTACCATGTCACGCAAAACCTTCGTTCGAAATTTTACCGCACGCGAAGATCTCAGATGGCTTAGATAACAAGCACAGAGGAATCTGAACACACGATATTCCGCGCTGCGTTCGTTTCGCCCAGGCATTTTAAGGAGCGTCGCGCGTTCATGTAGGGCAGCCGTCAACGACACCGGAACGAAGGGTGAAAATAAAGCTGGCTTGGAGAAGAGAGAGACTGAAACATCGGCAGTGACATGGAAAAAGGACTCCTTCGGAGGTAACCGATGCGAAAGAAGGAAATCACTGGCGTGTGACGCGATGACGCAACGGGGACAGGTCATCCGTGTCTCGACAGAAGATAATGTCCGAGCGCAAAGCCAAGGGCGCTTGCACAATAGCCAGAATCCACAGAGAAACGAGACCGTGTTACCATCGATGGAAACGCCTATGAAACACGCTCTCCTTCCTGGAATGTATATTTCATTAAAACAACCGCCGTTCTTAAAATGGTATAAACGTGGAACCGAAATCATCATCGTGAGAGAGAAGTCTCTTTAGATTTGTGTACTATAAAAACGATATAAAAACGGAGAAAACGATTGAATCGTAATTCTGGATTTAATACGAAGCAATAGATCGTACCTGCCGTTTGTCAGTTTGGTCAAATTGATCTAATCGCTTATAACGATTATAGGAGAAATCTCGTTTGGTTTGTGTAGTATGAAAGCGGGAAAAAAGTGATCAAAGTGAAGTAAAACTTCTTCATTTTATGCAACAATTTTGCAGATTGTACTTGAATTTCGCTGAGTTGATGTAATCGTTTATGACAATTACATGGGAAGACTCTTTGAGACTGTGTTCTACAAAATGAATAAATCGTAAAATTTCTTGATTTAATGTAAAAATCTCGGAGTTATTGTACATACGAATTTGGTTAAATTGGTCTATTTATCTACGACGATTATAAGAAAAATCTTGATTGATTTGTGTCCTATGAAAACGGTGATTAAATCGTAAAATTACTTGATTCAATGCAAAAATGTTTGAGTTGTATGTGGATCGTGTCCATCGTGATTTAAGTTGAAGTTGATCGTATGGGTGTAAATCTGATAAATTTAGAAAGATTGCAACGAAGACATAAAATTTCATAAAAATTTAAAGGCACTGTGCAATTGAAATTAAAATACTAATTGTCGGTAATAAGAACTTAATTATTGGTAACAGTTGGTCGCTGATAACGAAGACTTTTAATCAGAGAAAGTGTATTATCCAGATGAAATGCAGGTGTTAATGAATGATTAGTACTTAGCAACGGTTATTCAGGACACATTTTCATTAAAGAGATTACGATTGCGCGTCTTGATTGAATACCGTTGTATCTAGATTTTGCAATTAGCGAATTGCAACAACGAAATGGAGACCTTGGTAAATGGAAATGTCGAAGAAAGGATCGATAGATTTAAAAATAGAAGGAATCTATATAAAAAGACTATTAAAGATCCAATAGAAGACCTTTTAAAAACTGTCGACATTCAAGTTGTCGAAAACCTTCAAAGCTATACTAAGAATATCTCGAAAAATCAATTGAAAAATAACTCACAATAAAAAAAAAAAAAAAATAAACAATATTCTTCGAATACGAAAAAGATCTAAAAATGGCAATATTTTACGGGTGCATTTTACGCTTTTGGCAATTTTAATGACTCTTTGTATTTCCTTGATACAAGTTAATCGTTCGAGGTATTAGCGCTAATTTACTATTTTTATTAATTTTAACTATCGAAACGAAAGAATAGTATTGAACAGAAATAATTCTATTAGAAATGGCAAAATGAAATTATCTTACAATTATTCTTCTCAAAGTATAATAGGCCTGTCTATTGTAGCTTAATTATAAAATATTCTTGAAATTTTTATTTCATTAGGTGCTCGTGTAATGGAATGCTTCTGCTACTTCGAACTCTTAGGATCGTACAAAGTAAAGTGTAGGAAAGGGCGCCACCAGTCGGGTAGAGTCCGCCGGCAACAGGGCCTGTTCCGTTGTAACCTCCAGGGTTTTTTTGACGCTAGGTACGGCGTGGGTGGGCCCAAAGCGGTAGGCTGGACCAGCCAGCCTCGTATCTGCATCAGGATTCGGTTTTTGTAACGAAATCGCCCCGAGAATCCCCGACAGACTCGACTTTTAACTCGTTAATTCCATTGATCTCCATTTAATTTCAAATTTCCAATCGAATGGTTTTCTTTCTGAATCGCATTTTGTACAGTAAACGAGGGCAAACAAATAAATATAAGATTGTTATTTACTACGAGATAGATTTAGCTTACTCCCATTAATTCCAATTTGAAGAACGAAAAACAAGATTAACTTCAACCTGTTACTGTCGCAATTATTTTCATCGATTAATAGAAAGGAAAACTTGGAAGAGTTGGGCATAAAAATCAAGAATGAAACTTGATGCGGCTGCAGAAAAACAATAACGAACAATAATCGTCGAAAAACTGCAACATCCTTCCTTTCGCAATTCTTTTTTCCCCAGCACCACCGGTAATCAATCTCTAACTACCGTGATTGGGTCGAGCCGAACATCAAACAGAAAAAGAGCGGCGTTCGAAGCGGTACAATTTCAACTTCCCTTTCAATCTTCCACGCCCAACGAAACGGGACGTAATAGGAACGCGTTTCAACAACGTCGTTTCATGAACGCACGTCGAAAAATATCAAGGGAGAGAACCAGCTTGTGGTAATTCGACGAAATCGTGGATATTCGAGGCGGAACTACTTTTAACATTGACACCCTCAAGCTAGTCAAAATGATCGAGTTACGATTTTTAGTGGAAGTGAGAAACGAAAAATTTTACTGCGAGTTCGTTAAATTATTTCGATGTATAGGGAATTTTATTGAATATTTGTGAGAAGTATTATTCTCTAGTTAATTAATAATATTATAAAAACATGTTTCCCGATGTATGCAAGCCATAACGCAGTTGAATTTAAAATTATACAGTTCTACCGATGACAAATATAATACATCTATCATTTACTTAATTAATAATTTATTACAGTATACGAAGCTACAGTACTGTGATCAAAGGGTTAAGATGGCAACACGACTGATACAAAATTAGCCAAAACATCCAGCTATTCACTTCGGCAACGATTAGTTACTAGGAAAATCCAATAATACAACTACCCAATAAAATAATCCAATAAAATAACGAACGCAATGAGACTGACAATCAACCTAAGTATCAAGTAGATTTGTCAAAATCTAATTTAATTCGCGATCGTCTCTTCCCAGCGCCAATATTTGCGTCGATTATCCGCGCAACTAACCGTAACCCAATTAGCCATGGTAACAAAACAACCAAAAGTCGGAATTTACTCTGCTAAATATTAAGGAGGAGTTGTTAAATTTGAACGATATAACGATGGGGATCGATGTTTCGTGGATTAATTGAAACACCCGGCCGCTGTTTATGTAAGCGGACGCGTAACGCGCGAGCACTGAAATCAACATAGGTGTCGACCCGTTATATAATCCATCGCGTAACAAGCCAAGCAATTACGAAGCTTTCAAGTTGCCGCGAATTATGCCCGTCCGTCGTTCCGTGTACGCGTTGTTGATGGAACCGGCCCGTTTTCCCGGGTTTATCGATTATCCGGCCTCGAACGAGGAACAATGATCCTCCGACACGCGATGCCAACCTTTATTTTCCCGTTGCTTCAATCGTGGCACGTCTTCAACGTTGAAAAGTTACGCGGCAGACACTAACAGACAGCTTTAATGAATATATTATTATGCATGTTACACGAAACATTTTGCAATTTTATTAATATTGATACGAGAGTCTAGCATTATGATCATGTTTGAAACAAATCGGAAAATATAATACAATATAAATATTATTTCACGGGGATTACAAGAATTTAAACAGTCGATTTAGTATAAACAAAGCAAAATTTGTTGGTTTTTTTAGTAAATTTAACCAGTTGGTGTATCGATACATATGACAGTGTAGATTATGCATTTGTGAAATGCTTGTTGTAAATGTTATCCGTTTATTCGATATTCATGGCGAAAAGCGTATTTCGAATATTCTGCTATCTGTATACATAGATTGATTGCTGCTTGTTCTGTCGAGTTCTGACCAGATTACAAGATCCCGGTAATTCGTGCGATTGTAGATACATTTATTAGGTTGCAAGCTTTCAATGGGATATTGATTAGCAAACCATGCGGAATATCTGTTTACAATGTAATCTGACATCTTCTACTGTGTGTGCAACACTGTACTGTGCTGTTTCGAAACTTCAAACGTAAAGCCTCTTCATTATATATGACAATATAGGTATAGCCAATGTAGGAAATGGAATTGATATACTCGATCCGAAACATTAGACAAGGATCATCATAAACTACTTTATTCGTATTCGCTTCATGTAATGTATTAAATCAAACCGTTGAAACTTCTCCTGTCGAACCACGTACAATATAAAAGTCTGTCTCCCGAAATCTTCTTTCAAAAGCAGACACAGCAATAGTATTTTCCCCTAATTTATAATTATATCCATAACTAGAAACGTTAAATGAACGAATCCCTGAAACTGAACCTGAACTAAAGCTTACTGAACCAAATCTTCTAAACTTTCTTTCTTGAGTCATGTGTGAAAGTCATACTTTTTGAATTGCATCATGTCTGAAGGTAATTCTTCTTGAACTGAACTGTATCTAAAAGTCATTCTTCCTGAATCTTTCTCCGAAAAAGCAGACTTAGCAACATTCGCTAGGTTCTTCTAAAGCCATAAGTAAGCGATAGAGATAAAGCGATGAAGCATTAACATTGACATTAACAGTATTGCAGTTGCTGTACAGTCTATTTTATCCAAATTTATAAGTTGTATCTATTTTGTGCTGCTTTGCCGCTCTATCGCTTACCATTCTTCATGTGCTCACAGTCTAATGCCTAACCATGTTCATAGATAACTTGAAATATTACATGGATCAACCCCCACAAACTTTATGCATTAGCATCTGCCAATTCATTAGACCGAACAAACAATGTGTCCAATAGGACATGTTCTTCCCAAACTCGTCCATTTCCAAAAACCTTGAATTATTCCTGAAAAAGCAGCCTCATCAATAGTACTCATGAGGTTCCTTTAATCCAGGTGTCTCTTAAGAACCGCGCGCAGCGTACAGCCAGCTCTCGCGAGCCTAGCGCGTCACTGATCGGCCTCTTGATCCAATCGGTCGCGCGGTTCTTCTCGCCGAGCGGACTTTCACTCAGCGTCCGTTGATCAGCGGCGGCCGAACGAGCGGGCAAAGCGGAAGGCAGAAGAGACGCAAGGTGAAACACGGTTCCCTGTGTCCCTCTTCGTCTCTGGTCCCGGGTTGACTGACCTCGATAACGAAAGACAGGAGATAGGCCGCGATCCGCGCGAAGTGAAGGAAGGAGCGAGTCGACGACGACGACGACAACCACGACGACGACGAGCGCGACGAGGAGTGGCCGAGAAGAAGAAGAGCAAATTGGTGCTCCCGGTAGCAGGGGCCCATGAACATCATGGAGGAGAAGCTGCGTAGCGTGACGAAACGCGCCAGCAGACACGGTCCGCGTGGAACGGGGCCAGTTGCCTCCGATTGGTCGACGAGCTCTGGGTCCGCTGGTGGAGCCAGGGGCCCGGCCCCAGCTACTCCTTCCACCTCTCAGGCTGGCGGTTCTACGTTCAATCGGCCCCAGGAGACGACGGGTCCGACCAGACGGCAGTCCTCGCGCGACAGCATCGACTCGACCGGCCAACAGGCCCCACCCGAACACGGCGAGCTCCTTTTCAAGGTCCTGCCCTCTCTCCTGATACTATAGCGAACCGGTTCTTCCGCGAGAAAGAGACAATCGATGGAACAGGGTTACCTTTTGCGGTCCGATCGAACTTGGGCATGGACGCTTTAAGCTCTTGACGGTTTAGAGTCTTTAGACCTTAGGGCTTAGGCTATGATTATAGTGGATGCGTATTTTAAAGGTGCGCTTTAGCGTGTTTAGACCAAGCGAACGAATGCTGACTTTTGTAAAATTTAGTAAAATGAAAGTGCAAGAGAACATTTGCTCGCCGAATCAAAAATCGAACATCCGAGTGCTTTAAGAATGCTACAAAAATGTTCGATTGTTGTAAATTAGTTTACGAACAATTGTCAGAGTTTGTCAGAGGGTCAATTCGCCAAAGTGAATTTACGTCCACTGGAATCACAGCCTTATGAGGAAGGAATTTCAGATCTATGCAATATATGTATAATTTATTACAATGTTATAAATGCATAGCTTTCATGGACAGAGAGTTATCGTACACGTTAAAACACGGTCTTTGGTGTTGCAAAATTGAATTTTGTTAGTAGTATTTGACATTATGAAATGTTGTTAAGAAGGCTGAAAAACTAAAATTAATTGATGCATTGTTATCTTCATTTAAATACTATTGTAAATTTGCTCTCTTACAAAATCGTAGAATCTAGTAATATAATATTGTAATAATATTAAATAATAAATCCAATATTGTATCGAGATGTAAAAATTACAAGCTGACAGAAATACCTTACAAAGAGACTGTTTAATTGTCTTATTTAATTGATATGCTTCTACAGAGAATTGGCGAGACTCGGAGACTTTGATAATTTACAACGTTCCAATTTACAAACGGTCTTTCAATTAGTTTTCGATCAATAATAAAGCAATAATCGAATTTCTCCGTTTCCAAGCGCATCAACAAGCTATGGAAAGACTAAAAACCACAGTAACTCGATCAGTAAAAACGAACTTTTCCAATCAGAGTTGTGCTTCTAACTTCTACGTTCAGAATAGAACTTTTCGCAATCATTATTTTTTTAGCAGCGTCATTTTCCAAAAGAGCAATCTCCTAATTTCAACCTTACAATTTTAGTTTCTCTTTAAAAGGAAACTTAATTTCAGGATTACTTTGACAGCGGCCAGTAGCCATGTTCTAAAATTCATGACGAACCAACCCCATTTCTAATACTTGTTCGTGGCTACTACTAATTTTACCACTTCTTATCACGCGACCTTTTACACGCTAATTGAGGCATAACGCAAATAGTATACATTTTTCCAGCATAATTTACGGCTGATAGGGAACGATGATTTGCGGTTATTAATCTCTGTTAGACGGTTCATCGGTATGTTCAGAATACTTTGCGTTCGGTTCAATCGTAGATCAATCTCAATCTGTCGACCATGATATCGCTGGAATCTAGTTAATTACACATTTCTGCGTTTACTGAGTTTTCTACAAATAAGATAACTATGTGAATGCGTTTGGACACGGACTCGTTGCGTGATACACTCCGATCTGATTAACTGGTTTTCGTTAAATAGAATAAAAGTTTCATTGGATTTAATAACTAAAAATATCTTATTTTTTATCTTTTACTGTATTTCCTTTTATCATAAAGAAATAAATATGAAGATGATATTTGAAATTGATTGAGAAGATTAGGTAAACTATTTCGTTCTTCTGAGTTTTCTTTTTTATTACAGAATATCAGTGGTAAACGTATAAATCGTAGAACGTCTACCCGTAAACTGAATTAAATGCATCGCAAAGAAGTTTCGTTTCCAATTTTTTTTATAATAAATCTTTTCTATTTTCTTTTTTCAAATAGATTTCTATATAATTCTAGGTTTTAAAAGTACAACTGCTGTACTTTTAAATATTATAAACGTAGAATAGCTTTCGAATATTTTGCAAAGAGTTTCCTTCTACGATATTTTCACAGAAAATTTTCACGTAACATAGGTGATGCTACTTGGTGACAGTGGTGTCGGGAAAACCTGTCTCCTAACACGATTTAGAGACGGCAGATTCCTGTCTGGCAACTATATAACCACCGTGGGCATTGATTTTAGGGTGAGATATTCTAAACTCTTCCTAGAAATGCCACAAACAAAAATTAATTCATTTTAAAATACGAAGAAATAATTTACTAAGAAAAACCAAGTGACTGTTACAATGTTAATATAAGCGAGAGAATCATTTATCAAACGGAATATATGAATGCTTTTTGTGTTTCAGAATAAAGTAGTCGTCGTCGACGATACGTCTATCAAGCTTCAAATATGGGACACGGCCGGGCAAGAAAGATTTCGAAGCGTGACGCATGCTTATTACAGAGACGCTCATGGTAATTATACCCTTATCGCAGATTTGTATACAAAGTTGATAAAGTTGTTGATTATTTATCATAAGAAAAGTAAAAATGGTCTGCGAGCCTCATTGGATAATGAAACTTTCAAGGACAAATATATGAATATTGTAATATATAACTAGAAAAATTTACCAAATGTCCAGCTGCACAAATTGTGAAGTACAAATTAAATAATAAAAAAAAAATATTGTAATATTATACAAATTTCTAAAGAAATAGAAACTAAAGTGTGATAGTTTAATTACTTGGTCGATTTGTCTTAAATTTTTTACTATTAATTTTAACATATATTATTCGTTACATATAAAATCCTCTAATTTATATACTACTTACACTCTCCAATTATAATTAGAATCATCTTAAGTAATATATATTATAAAATTAGACTAAATGTTTGAAATGTTAAATTTAGTATGCGGAAGAGCAGCTTTCTTGCAATTTCATCCGAAACATAGTTAAAACAATGAAAATTAAGTAAAGATCCGTTTATATATTTTACTTTTAATATTTTCTACGTCTTTTTACGCGTTATACACGTTCTATATGTTTAATTTATACACCTTTAAATTTCTCATAAATGCATAAACGTGCGCAGTCCATTAATATGTATTTTCTTCGGCTGTATATAGCTTCTAATTGCAGCTAAAAAAAAGATAGCTAAAAAATGTTTGTGACACAATTACATATATCAAAGGACACGTTTCAAATAATTCATGATAGAGAAGTTTTCGTTGCCAGCGTGCAATCAGTCTTCCATTTACAAACAGCATCGCATCCAGTAATCATGACACAAGGCGATAGCATAATTAGGTACTAGTTGGACAGACTTGTTTGAGACAAGAATAAAGGACAATAACTGACAATTCATCGCAAGGCATAAATTAGCAGTTTCTCTGCTGTGTTTATGATTTCATTAGAATAATAATGCTTGGCGGGTGCCTCTATTGAAACTTCAATTTTAACTACGTATGCTATGAGAATGATTTTAATCAAATATTACCAATCAAATTTAATTGTATTTCTGTATTAGTTTACTAAAAAGTTTCGTAAAAGTTAATTCTAGAATAAGTTTATAATGATATCATGAATATTTATTGATATAACATTTCTAGTAAATTTACATTAATTTTCTCACTCTAAAAAAAAAAAAAAAAAAAGGAAATAGCTGACTTATTTTTCTCGATGAATTGTCGCCAATTGCCAGGTTTGTGCTAAACCAACAACCGCTGAGAAAAAGAACGTGTCCCAGATAATCGAAATGCTGATGAAGTTTTTCACGTAACCGGCTAAGTAGAAGGCCAAAACGCTGAGAACTCTGAACTGACTGGATATTATGTAAATTGCGTTATACAATGTGACATTACATATAACTGCATTCCAAGTATGTAGAAATATGGTTTCTTTACTGGAAAATACGAGATGAAAGTCCGCCTCTGATTTCTCTGTAAAGCATTCTGTTTCAATTTAACAAGTACTTATAACTCTGCTCGCTACTCTATCATCCTGTTCGCAAGTCTTTTATGACGTCTCTTATTTTTAATACAACTTTCATGATCTAAAAATGATAAAAAAAAAACAACAAAAGATGCAGATTATTCTGTAAGCACCAATTTCATTTTAACGGCAAACTGTTTCACTATCGGTCAAGTAAAATAAAGTTCGATGAACGCGTTTCCGAGTAATAACGGTTTAGCGGGTATAGTGGTGTTAAAACAGGCCATGAAACGTTTCAAAATTCAAGGAGAGCGTTAATTTTGGAAAGCTACTTAAGCGAATTCGAGGGTAAAGGAGCGGAGGAGGAAACGCGCTGTCCGCCGCCGAGGGTCGACCATTGTTTGCTCGGAGAAACCCTCTTTCAGCAGAGACGGGACAATAGTTGGACGTTTCAAAGGCGTGGGTAACAATTACGCCTCGGAGACACTTCGACAATAGTGTCTCCATCGTCAGATATTACTGGAATGGCCAAGCTTTCCTCCTGTGAGCTTTAACCCATCGTGGTATACTCACCAGTAGGTGAGAAAACAAGCTTTCGAATGGAAAAACACTTTCAGTTCTTGCGTAAATAATTGATGAAAATTCAAAGTAGGACGAGCACGAATGACAAATATTTATTTATTGATTTATCTACTGGTTAATAGAATGGGTATAAACCCTATTTATATATATATATATATATATATACAATTATATATAAGGAAAGAAATAAATAAAAATAGAAAGGACAAGAAGAAGAACAGCAATGGCTACATAATATTATAAAATTAAATATAAATGGAATTACAAAAAATCCGCGGTTAAAACATAATCTAAACAGTGCGTATAGTTCTGTATAAAGATTCCTTGAAACAATTAGCAGAGTTACAAAAAAGAAATTACTCTTATCCGTAAGCATATTGGCTAGTTTTAGTATTCGATTAATTGGATCGCTCGAACCATGTTTAGTTTTTATGGTAGCATCTCGAAATGTGTGATTTTGTTTTAAAAATTGTTGAAGGAGCGTACAAATAAATAAGCTGTAATAATTGGGGATATATCAAATCGAGTGTTGTAGCAAAATTATAATTCTTTAGTAAAATTATCTTAATAAATATTTAAATTCCCAATACACAAGAAGAAGGGATGAACGTCCGAAAGGATATTTTTCTGAATAAATCATATCGAACAAAGCATATATATCGTATATAACAAAGCAACCGTTTCAGAAACTTCCAACCGAATAATATTCCCAGAGACATTCTCATGTACAAAGGCGCACTTCATTTTCTTGCGCATAAAGACACACTTCATTTTCTCGCATCTCAATTTGCCAGGCTGTGAAAACGTCGTTTGACACAACGCGATGTTTATAAAAGAACGACGAAACAGGCGCGTGTAAATTTCTCTGGCCAATGAAAAAGGGGAGAACAAACGAGCTGTAGCATTTTACGGACACGTAATAACATGGACAGCGTCACGTGGAAACTTTTGTTTCCGCGTGTGTCTATCAATTACTAGGATCACGGCCGGTTGCACAACGATCATTATTGGTTTCAGCTCTTTTATTGCTGTACGACGTGACGAACAAGACGAGTTACGACAACATCAGAGCCTGGCTGAGCGAAATCCGGGAACACGCGAACGAGGACGTGGTCATCATGCTGTTGGGTGAGTTTCGATTATTATTTCAAGATCACAGTACAAAACTTCAGAAATCAAATCCTTCGTTTTTTTATAGAGGAATAACTTTAAAATTCAATACATTGTCAAACAATCTTGTCTTATTAACCCTCTGTAAGCAAGCATGTTTTCATACTATTCAACAAACTTGCTTAGCAACAACAACAACCTTGTTTGTTTGTTTTGTATGTCCACATCCACATATGATCCCACTAAGTTATTATATTTGCTTTAAAATTGAAAAAGAAAGGATGGACAAATTTTATCATCATTAAACCTGACCTTATAAGTCATTAAACCTGACTTGATAAAGAGAGCATACTTTTAGATATAACGAATTATTCTTCTTTTCAACTGTGCCATATTTACCATGCTATCATTTAGTTGTAATAACTATCCTTTTAGCAAAAGTATAACATAAAAAAGGAAAGAAAATCAACAAAAATATAAATAAACATGTCTCGTACCTAGTCTTTAGTTGCATTCGTCTAAAGAGACTAAAGAAGGAAAACAGAGAAAAGGAAAAGAGCCGCGATTTCTTTCTTTGTCGTCTCGTTTGTGAGAAAGTTGCCAAAATGATCGATACGTTAGCTGGTTTTTGCATAGTTTCGACAGGTTTCTTACTTTCGTAGAAAGTCGAGAATCGTTAAAATCAAGAACTGTTCGCTAGCTTGATTGGATGATTGGTTAGTCGTGTCTTGACAGATGATCAATATCTGAATATGAATATTATAAGTTGTAAAACATTGAATGGAAGAATGTCAAATATTTATAACAATTTTTAATAAATTTAAAAAACAAATAATTTTAATAAATTTAAAATAAATAATTTTAGGCAACAAGTCTGACTGTGGAACGGAACGAGTAGTGAAGAGAGAAGACGGAGAACGATTGGCACAAGAGTACAAAGTTCCCTTTATGGAAACCTCAGCTAAAACTGGTCTGAACGTTGAATTGGCCTTCTTGGCCGTTGCTAGGTATTTCCATTAATCATCACCAACCTATTATCTGTCAATCTTAAACAGCACAACAGATTAAGAAAAAGAGAACTGTGAAATCCCGATTAGATGACATTTTAAGGCAGCACTGTACAAATACCAAGGCGTAATGCAGACGAATGTTTTTAGTGACGCAATCATAACACGATTAGGCATATTGCAAATAAATTCGGACCTGATTGGATAGTGTTAGACAGTTCATGAGTATATCGAGAAGAGAGAGCGAAAAACATATTTTGAAGTTCATGAAGATCATGAAGACATTCGAACCTATATAACATGAGTTCAAACACTTTAGTAGAACTCTATTGTAATATCCCGGTTCCGAGCTCAGTAAAGCCTAGTCTACACTGACAGATAATTGTAGACAGTAGTCTACAATCTACATATATTTTTCTGCTGGGTTTTTCCCTGGAAAATGTATACGAATTGACTGCTGACAATTGTCTGCCAGTGTAGACTAGGCTCTTACAATGATCCAAGTAACGCTTCAATATATTTTGCAAATACCAAAAGAACACCATTTCTTATGAATACTAGATAAATCCCATAAAGTGAAACTTATTGGAATTGATTTAGATTCGTGGAAATATATTGAAATTCATCCTGTATCTACATGCAATCCTCACGAGTGTTCAATCCTACCATGGCATTAGAACCAACAAAGTCAAGTGACTCGTTTTCATCAGACTTAAACGGCTGAAGAACACCTGATAAGATAAAAAGCGAAATTCTATTTGATTTCAGAGACTTGAAGGCAAGGAAAAGCAACGACCCGGACGACACGAAATTCAACGTACAAGACTACGTTCGTCAGCAGTCGCAACGGAATTCCTGCTTCAATTCCAATTGCCTGACCACCTGAATTGCGCAGTAATCCTGCGCACACACTTCCCTGCGATAGATTCAGACGAATGGTGGAACATGGACCGGAATTGGTTGGCCATAAAAATGGCGCGGAACTATCGTGGGCGTTCAACAATTCGTCCCCTATGATTCACAACAGATAATCATTGAAACGTTACCTCGTTGCAGATGTCATTCGTAAAACGAGACGAATTTTCGTAACATTGCACAATTCGTTCACGAGAGCTTGTTGTTCGAACGAATTGACTCTCAAACGAGATCGAACAAGATTGAAAGAAATCGAAAGAAAACGCACTAATGAGATCGAAAATATAATTTTTTATTTTTACTGAAAAGAAATTTCAAAAAATGTTGAAACAACGTTTCTGTTCCACCAGAAGAGTACCTTTATCGAGGCATGAACGAAAACAATATAGATGGATAGAAAGCTGATATTTTTCAAGGAGACCGAATAGGAAACTCTTGTTAACGATACGTGTATAGAAATTTATTTATCGATGGTTAATCCTATACTGTACATTAATGTGAATAGCTGATTCGGGACAAAGGTCCGCGAGATACATAGATTTAGGGAATCTCTTGATGGTTCTAATTTGTGTACTGTATATGATCGTTACGGTATTAATAAAAAGAGGGGTAAGAAAGAGAAAAAAATATTTAAAATGAAATTGTATTCAAAACGTGGTATCGATAAATTAACGAGATGTTTACGTGGAAGGTCACCATGTACCAAGTAGAGATTTGCGGTTTTAGAGTGGCCGCCGTGTAGAAGAGCTTTTCAAAAATATACCATAGCTGCCATATATACAACACGTTTTAGAAAAGAACGCTCAATAATATTTTGTTCGAAAGCGTATTCTCGTAGTTTTCAGGTACGAGTGATTGAAGCTTTTCAATCGATACTACATGTGTATGTAGAGACATATTCATAAGTCTTTTAATCTTTATAATCATTTAGATTGACGAAACTCTCTAGAAAGTTTTGCATAATTGTATTTAGTTTTCAAACTTTATCCTGTATCGATTCGTTTTGCAATTAAATAAAGCTCGTGTGTGTATAATCGTGTAGTTTGTGATAACGGTTGCAATAGTTACGTGACCATATCTGATTTCTAACCTTTTGTATCTAATAGTCCTATATGCGATAGGATATTTTCGATCAGCCCAATTTGTATTGTGAATTTTTGGATTTTATACACTGTATTACTTTTATAACCGCATGATGATAATTTGCTACTGATACTTCGAAATTGAAAAAGAGAAGTTAAAATATTTGATTTCGTTAATTCGCGGTTACCGAGTGATTCGTTGCGAATGATAAAGGTAAATGAAACGAAATGTAATCGTGTACGTTACTTGTAGTATATGTACAATGTATCTTATCAGCGTGTACAAACGACAAACAGTTACATGTCAAGTGTATATTAACAAATAATATATATAAAATAAACGACCACTCGACCAACTATATAACCATTGTTTTGTAACTTACCACTACTGCCCTTGTTTTCCTATTTTAGTAACGTCATCATTTTTGTAAAAACTTTCGAAACCATTTGACATCATACATTCATTATCCAGATCAAAATGTTTGGTTTTTATCACTGAATAATACATTCCACATATTTGTCACTCGCGAAACGTGATAATATTCGGTCGATAAATAAATATTGCGTTAAAAAGCAGCGTACTTTTACCTAGCGCGCGCTCGTTGTCTAATTTTTCCTTTGAACGCCAGGAACGTATCGAAATGGACCGCTCGGGCTCAGTTTCAAATGTCGACGTACAAACAAAACGCTGCGTCCCTAACCTGGTTCTGAGGAGTGCGCATTATTGGCAGGCAGGACACCTGCCTGATATTCAGTGAGAAAGAGCCAGGAACATCTACGTCCACGATGGACGAGGTGGTGGAGTTGCAGAATATGGAAAATGTGTGTAGACTCTGCCTTTCCACCGATGAGCCAAAATTGTCGGTGTTCGAAATGGGAGACTCTCCGGTGTCCATAGCCAGCAAGATACAAGCTTGTCTATCGATTCAGGTGCGTGCGTAAAATATTGTTATTTAATACTTTTGTGTCCGTCATCTTCCTGAATGTTTATTTCTCATCGCGTACTCTTATACGCTTCGCGTTTTGTTACTGCGTTGAAACGAGTACATTGAGGTTAGGTCTACACCGATCATGTTTGAGATGGAGCCTTGGCAATGGTGATAATGGGTATTTCATTGGTGTTTATTCTTATTGGTAAAGGTTAGATAGACAAATATCAAATGAAATGTGTTTTTATAGTAATATTATCTTTAGAGAAACCTAACTTTTGTTCAAAGCTTGGTACATGCTTATATCTTTATTAGATTTATGTACTTTTTAGATTTTAATAACGGATAGATTATCAACGAAAATATGTGCGCAATGTATTAAAAATGTGAATGAATGGCATAATTACAAGGAAGCATGTTTGCGTTCACAAGACAAGTTGCATCGGTGGTTGGAACAACACATGCAACCAAATCCAGTGGTAAATATACGTGTTCTATTAATTTTGTGAGTATAATATAATATATGGATTTGTAATCAATGTATTATTGTCATTTGTTGTAGGTTGTAACTATTAAGAATGAACCTGTTGATTTGGACTTTTGCGAGGACAATGTCGAAGTTATTTCGGAATCTACCAATGGTTCGGATTTGGTAAGTATGATATGCTTCAAAACAAACTGTAAAAAAATAAAGATACATTAAAATTGGTTTATTTTGTAGGAAGCCACTAATCTTGAAGAAAATAATAATCCTTTAGAAAATAATGAGCAAGGTCAGCAATTACCTGATGATGAAGTAGCTTTAGACAGAGATCAACCAGCTTTAACGAAAGATATGGATATTTGTATGAAATCTGAACCACAAGATGATTATGACACAGATTGTACTATAGAAATTGAATCTGTTACTGGTAGCGAACTTGTTTTGAATCCCCTTTCAAGCTCAGAGGATAGGATTATGGAAGCTGATTCCACTCAGAAATCCAACGCATCCGCATCAGCAATCAAGAAAAAAGTCAGAAGAGGCCCGCACACCCATTTTAGGGGTGCACGTGTGTTTAAACAGAAATGTGTACATTGTCAAATTAATTTGCATTCTAAGTATTCTTATGCGAAGCATATGGAAAGATTTCATAGTGACAAACAGAATGGTAGTGTTAATCAATTGGAATTGGAAGATGAGGAAGAGCTTGTTGAAGATTTGGAAGATGAATTAATGAGCATGGAGAAGGATGCTCCATTGACACAAGTGCAGCAAAATATTATAAGTCAATTGAAAACATATTCATGTTACTCTTGTGAACAAAGTTTTAGCGATCGTAGAAGTACCCTTTTCCACATTCGTCAGCACATGCCTGATCTAAGACCGCACACGTGTATCGCCTGTTTGACGGAATTTCCGGATCGATCAATGTATAAAGTACATTGTAGAGCATCGTTCGAGTGTGCAATGAAGATTGCTCTTGTTATACCGAAACAAGGCTTGCAAAAATGTTTCACGTGTAACATGTGTTTACGTTCTCTGCCAGACAGGAAGCAGCTGCTTACTCATCTATCAAAACATTCAGATAAACAGTACGAGGAACTGGTATCTCCAACACGATCTCCTCCTAAATTAAAACCAGTAACTCCTCTGCCATCTTTGAGACAGGAGTCACCAAAAAAATTGTTAAAAGGAAATCGTACTCTGAACATACCCAACCCTTACAAAAGTGGTGATCCTGCGCACAATCATGTATGCGACCTGTGTGGTATGATTTACAGGTACAAGCCAAACATGCTGAAGCATAGGGACCTGTGTCAACGTTTATCATCCGACGCCAGAACATCCTATAGATGTGTCCATTGTGGCATGACATATTTGGTGTTCAAAAAGTTTCATTCTCATCTAACGCTGGACCACAAAAAGAGTGATTTTATATGTTCTGAATGCGGCAGTAAATTCAAATCTCCTAGTGATTATTTGGAGCATCACAAAGAGCATACTAATGATCTTAACAAGGAAGGAACTTCTGAGTTGAAAAGCGATATGGTAAAGGCTACGCAGAACATTTCAAAGCCCATCAAGGATTGGGATACGTTTGAAGCTGAAGTGAATGCTGGTAAACTATCAGACAGTAATCAGTATAGCTGTGCTCTCTGTAATTTGGAATTCACTACTAGAGCTGAACTAATGGAACACAGAAATCTTCATCTGAAAGTGAAGATTTATTCTTGTGTCATCTGTCGTAGTATGTTCAGCAGCGCAGGTGCTTTGGAAATTCATATGAAAGATCATGGTATAGAAGATCCAAATGAAAGAAATGCAAACATCTCCTGCGTGGAGTATGGTACGGTACAAGAAGATTCACAGGATTCAAATTCAGTAAATGTCAGCGCCACCTCGGATCCTGGCGATAGAAAGAATGAGTGCGACCTGTGCGGCAAGGTATTTTCGAATAGCGCTAATCTTAAGAGGCATATCAGAAATATTCATAATGTTATCAGAGGCAACGTCATCTGCGCCCACTGTCGGCGAACGTTCAAGACTAAAGAGGCGCATGACCGACACTTAGCAACTGATCACCCAAAGATTGCGAAGTCCATACATCAGTGTTCTAAATGTCGAAAGGCTTTCTTCTTCAGAGCTAACCTAAATCTTCACTTTGAAACTGCCCATGCTCAGGAACTAGGTGGTCACGGCTGCGACATTTGCGGCAAGACTTTTATGGAAGAATCATCTCTAAAGATACACAGGAGCTGGCACAATCGAGCAAACTCTAGATTGAGTTTACGATTTATGAAGAAAGATGTCCAAAAGCCATTGACCCAGACTAAACAAGAGGAATCTTTCAATTCCAGTATGACCCGGCCAGCTAGAGCACGAAAATCTTACCCAAATTTACCTCCAGCAAAGCCAAATGGTAATTTCCAATGCCAAGTTTGCAGTGACAAGTTCAATGATGTAACAGAATTGAGGACACACTTATGGGATGTGCACTGTGCTCGCAATAAAGCTGAGAAGAGCTTTTCAGGTGACGATTTTCAATGTGAGCTTTGCACAAATGTTTTCCCTGACAAGGAGACATTAGACATGCATATGCAATGGCACAAAGCTCAACCCATTCTTGATGATGTAAAGAAATCTGATCACATTTGTGACATTTGTGGGAAACTATACAGCTCCAAAAAGATACTGTCGAGACATAAGAAGCTTCACAAATCCACAGCCGCAGCTGCTGCAAAGCTACAGTCAGCTGGCAAGAACTTAGCAAGTAGTCCACTTGTATGCACCCTATGTCACAAGGTATTCAATAGTACTCGGTCGCTTCACCGTCACAGGCTCAACCTACATGCTAACATATTTAATCAACAACCCGAACATGTATACAACAACGCGAGAAGACTGTCTCAAGAAGAGCCAAGATCTAAAAAAATAAAATTAGAAGAAGAGGATAAAAAAGCACCTCTCCCCATGGATGCTATGAGCGCGGGCAGGAAGTCAGTTATGTGCCACGTCTGTAGGAAGTTCTTTGCGAACATGAGTGTATTGTACAAGCACAAACAATTGGTGCACAATAAGACTCACATGAATCTGATACAGAATTTAGCCAAGTCATATAATATCGAATGTATACCATTACCCAGTAATGATGGTAAAGTCCTTTGCAATATTTGCTACAAAAAGTTTTCTGGTGTGTCGAATCTGCGCCAGCATTTTACCATAAAACATAAAAATGCTCCCCCCAAATTTGCTTGTTCTGTAGACGGTTGCAAGCTCACGTTCCCAACGCCAACAATTGTAAAGAACCATGAATTGTCGCATAATAGCATTATCTATAGTTGCACTTTATGCGACAGACACGTATTCAACAAGACAGCAATGTCAGAACACTTGCTGACGACACACAACACTATCTACAATGCTGAGAACAGCAAGAACTTCCATAGAGAGATGGATTTGACCAAGTATGTGGTGGAGGGTGCAGTAGACGCGACTTGTCCTCAATGCAAGATCAAGTATCCCAACAATAGGGCTATGAAGATTCACTACTTCAAGTTTCACGAGGGTACAAACCAGTAGAATCGTGTATTTTTCCATGTCTGAAAAATTTGCAAAAATACCAACGAAGCGTATAGGTGGTTAAGAAGAATCGAATGTGACAAGTACTTGGTCCTATGGGCGGAAAAACTCTCCGAGTTGACTAAATGCTGCCTTACACACATTTTTTTACCAAATCCTCGATTCATAACTAATTGTCTGATACATTGATGATGACGTTCATAAAAGTTCAAAGGGCACGTAATACCTCCTGACGTTTCATTTCGGTGTAGATGGTTGAAATATACTTTGGCTGGTTTTGTTTCTCTTTGGCTATCGCGGGAGATGACCTGCTCCCTGATCAGGATCAGGGCACATTAGCCTGATCTTTCATGAGCTTTGTAAATAAAGCACTACATATTATTGTAGAAGAATGAAGATACTACACGAGAGAGAGAGAGAGAGAGAGAGAGAGAGAGAGAGAGAGAGAGAAAGAGAAAGAGAGAGAAAGAGTTTATATATTTCTTCATTTAATGTTATTCCCTGAGTTACAGTTTTTAGGTCTATTTCTGTATTGATCGCAATGTTAGTTATTTTCCGCCGAGCGTTAATTACTCAAAAGACATCGCAAAGATAAAAATAGCACTTATTGACACGTGTCGAATCAACTGGTCAGACTTGGTAGAAAATTAAGCGACCGACGTGTCTAAAAGATAATTGAGCTTGATTGATTGAAACTCTTGATGAATTTGTTACTGATTATTGAATATTTGAAGAAATTTGTTGGTCCGTTGGGGTATATCTTTATTTGTCGAATTGAAATGTGTCAACCTGAATGTGTTTGTATTCAGGAAAGAATGAAATACGCTGCGAGATCTCTATTGTTCGAGGTACATATATAACAATATATATTATCTTTTTTCCGTTTTATTTTCCTTTTTGGAACAACAGCTATTGTTTCCATTGCAATCTGGCCGAACGCGTTCACTTGATTAGTGGAAAACAGTGCATCTCTAAATGTTGGACTCTAATGTAAATGAAGGATTGACATTTTCTAACGGTGTGGTTACATAAAGGGGATGATGAGTGATAGAGGGATATGATCGACAAACGAGGTCAGGTTTTGCACATTAATTTATCAAAAGTGCTGTTTTCTGGACGCTAAAATGGAAAGCGATTTTTAAAATGTTGTTCTAGATTTTATTATTAATACGCATACTTGTATTGTATAAGCTGTAGCGTTTTTGCATATAGTGAACAAATAAAGGGAGAAGTAATAAGCACAGATCCTCGATTTTCCAAGAATTACTTGACGGTGTTCTTGTTCATGGACTAACGTCGCAAGGATAGTATTGTACAAGTTCTTAGATCATTATTTTCTATTTTTAAACTGCTCATAATAATTAGGCGATCATGTTTCTGAGCAATTTACCTCATGTCTGTGATGATAGTTCTCGTGATGGCCATCAGAGGGCTACCATCGCTCATGATCCTATAAGTTTTTAACCTCTAGTTCTTCCATATGGATCATCGATCAGTTAGATTTACAGATGAAATATCTTACATTATCGAATGACCAAAGCCTTTATCAATATGTGTCTCTAGGAGTTGTCACGTCAGTTAGGTATATTCTTATATATGGTTAGCCATAACCTTTGTCTTATGGTACTTCCGATAGCAGCCATCTTAAAGAGCCGACCTAAAGAGGAAGAGTCTGAACGGACCAAACGTGGACAGCTCGATCGGTTAGAGCAGACAACTCGCGGATGAGAACAATCCGATTTAGAATCATGGTTCAACAGTTTGATTCTTCTATTTATACTAAAACGGGAGAGGGATTAAACTCCTTGGACTGATTTTAGATCAGACTGATATAGATCTTCTGTTTTAGCGTATCCACGACACGTGTTCATTAAGCAGCTCCTTTGATAAAATCATCAGTAAATATAGGAGATGTACATAATGATTTGTCTGGTTTACTAAACTCTTTGATTGTTGGTTAAGTTATATTCGAAGTCTTGGTTAGTGATAAGGCTATCTGAGCAGGCAAACTTCGTAATTGTTCTGAGCAGTATCTACACGCGTGGATAGGTGTTAAATGTGAATTTTATCTTTAACCGTTTTGTAATTAGAGAAACTAAATGAGGGAAATTGAAGTGCTATTCGGAGAAATCTGCAGGTTCAACCATTCCATATACGTTAAGTTTCTTACAGCAGATGTTCGAGACGATGATTACACTCTCGTAGTTATCGTTCTACGTAACTACAATAGTTCCGAACTTCACAGACGTAATTGTATATTCGTAATCATTTATCCGTAATGAGGATACATAGAATCTATATTTCTGTACATGGAATGTTTTTATATAGTATCTTTTTATGTGCATTTTGAAAAGAAAAGACTGAGAAAATAGGAATGTTTTATCGAATATTCTTAAGTGATTCAGGTTTTAGAGATGCCACAACGTACTGAAAAATATCCGTTATTTTCTCCTTTTAATTACGATCGCACGAAACGTATTTCATTAGCTGAAAGAGATGAGACAATGTGAACATTTTAATGTTTAACTGATAATAATGTGAAAATCTAAAACATATATATATATATGTATATGCGAATACATATATGTTAAATTTTAACTTCTTGCAGATGATTATGAATAAATAAATGTATGTATATTACATTAGTATAATTAGCTCTCTTGCTTTCTCTACCTCTTCGTCATACATATCTTTTCTTCTCTATTTTTAATAATGGAATGCTAAGCGAGAAACTTCTACGAAGCACGTAGTTACGTATTAAATTTAAGAATTTTAAAGAAATCAGATCTCACAAGTACAAGATGAAAATATTATTTCTACTTTGGAAAGGAATATTTTCGAAATTGTTTTGGATGAAAAATCGAAAATTTTCAGATGGTCTTTTAGTTATAAGATGCAGTATATAGCAACGATAAAATGTAAAGATGGAAGATATTGAATCAAAATTGCATCTGTCTCGAGGTTGGAGGTGCCTTGTTGTTTGTTCTATTTTCACGTTCACGTTCACGAACTTGCCACGACACAATGATAACGTTATCGATGATCGTTGACAATGGTACCAGCCGTAGAACTATATTTTAGTTGCAATGTTTCGCGTCTAGCGGCACTTATAGTATCCTAGACGAGCGAATAGCTGCTAAATTACACACCATGTGGATCGAGTATGTTATGTGCGTTCCTTATGTGGCTTTCAACGCAGCCATCCACGTCGAAAGAAGCTATGCACGTGTGGACACTGAATGCACATGTGCAGCCAGTGCCTTTAAATTGTTCGAAGACTTTTTACACAGACCACCTGCACGTACAATGTACATTTTGAAAGAGGATGCGTTGATTGAATGTCTTACATTTTCGAAACTGGGATTGCTATTTTTATGAAATCAGACTAACATGGATAACAAACATTATCCAAAACGTTTTAGTTTTCCAATAATGCTCTTCTTGCAAAATATCAGACAATGTTAAAACGATATTTTTATTTAAAATATCATAAATGTAAAATTACAAAGATATTTAATTATAGTTTTAAATCTAGATCTATCATAATTAAAGGTACAATAGTGTTTAACTTTGGAAGAAACACAGGAACCTTATTTAGCCAATATTTTTTATACGTCGTTATGTATACTTTTATGTCAATATCAAAGTTAATGTTAGGCGAAGTAAAAGAACAGAGATCTCTTAGTATCTCAGTACCTAATTAAAATCAATTTTAACTATTTGGATGCGTTCTTTTAATTAGTAAAGTAATTTGTACTAGATTGGAATATCGAACCCTAGGAGCGTAAAATTAATGCGTATTGTATATCAAATTAAGTGTGTTACGTCATATGACACGATATTGATTACTCCAGAAGTCCACATGTCGAATGCCATAATCTCGTCATCTTTAGCCGATTCGAAGGTTTACATTGTTTAGGTATCTATATAAGAACTTGTTACTTTATTCATAGCGTGGAATATTTTTGAGATATTAAATCGTGTGCTAAATGAAAGTTCGACGATTTTATTATTTATCTTGGTTGAGTTTTGTGAAGAAATTTCCTACGTTGCAGCTGAATGAGAAATTAGGTCGCTAAGTAGAAATGAATGACATCGAAGCAGACTAGAAGGTCACGTGGGCTGCTCCATTTCAGTCTTGCAACATAATCACGCACACGTTTCGAGCCTAAACATACACGAGTTGTTTAATAGTCTCACGATGGCGCAAGGCACGTGTTAGATACGTAACGCAGATTAGACCAAAGATTTTTGTTAATTATTTTTGCCTTTACAGTCGTTGTCTCTTAGAAATCTTTACAACTGGAGCATTTAAGCACAGTTTCATATTCGATCTTTTAGAAACAATTCTACACCTTATTTTATTATTTTAAACTTTATTCTTTGTGATAGACCAGCTTAGAGTCGTTTGTTTAAGTTGTAAAACTGATTTCCTCATCAAGTATTATATAAATACCGTTAGAATCTAATACTTTTCCAATAAAATATTGGAATATTTCTTCAATTAATCCTATAGAAATTAAGAGTTTCAGATTCGCGTTTAAATAAAATCTTCTTCGTTCTTTTTTTTTCTGAGATAAACGGAATTTTGTCATTATAAACCTTGCGTTAGTCTTTAACAAACGTTAGAGTTCGAAGGAATCATGACCAGATTTTGTACAGAAAAATTATACGCGCGATAATTATAAATTTTTCTTTGACGATAAATCGTGTCGCCAAGTGTCCTTTACTTTTGACTACGTTGTTCACAGTGACGCTGACTTAGATTTTTTTAATCAAAGACACTGGTATCTGTAACGCTGTTAATTATTCAGTGCGCGAAAGTTAGGTCACCGGGTGTTTATCGATTAGATTTTTAACTAGCTCGCTCGTCCTATACACGTCAAGTTTCTAATCGCGTTCTAACGTGTCTCGTCCATCGCGCTATAGGGATTATGGTTTCCTTTTTAGTGGATCTATCTATTGAAGTAAATATATATTTTCTTGTAAATATTGGAATGGCCGCTTTTTCCTTAAAAGTGATTTTTATGCGAGTTTTAAAAACAGCTATATATATATATATATATGAAATACTGAAATTTTCTATGTATTTTGCAAAGACGAAACTTTCTTTCTTATGTTTAAAGTAATTGGAGAGTGCTCGTAGTAAACACTGTAAATACAACAATTGGAAGATTTTGATTTTTCATTGCAAAATGTTCTATATAGCAATAAGAGTATCGTGATATGAAATTAAAGTGCAATTTACCTTCCTGAATAATTATTAATAATGTGTTTTCTACAAGCACTCTTCAATTGCGTATAACATTTATCTATAAAATACTATTATTTCATAATACGTTGTGGTGTTATAAAATAGTATTATTTTATAGCATTTCATGTTAATTTAATATATCGCAATGTGTATATGCGTGTATTGGTTGTATGTATGAACGTTTATACATATGTACGATATATTTAGTGTATATCAATAATCTCCTTTGTAATAGCTGTTAATCTAAAATACAAATAAACATTTTATTCTCTATTTTAATCTATAACGTCTCATAGTTAGTTTATTTAGTATAAAATAATAAATTATTTGCCAAAAGATCTCTCCCTTTCACAATAATAGTATTCTTGCATGTTAAATAACAATTGTAGGAATTAATCTTCCTTTGACTTCGACAGGAATATGTTAAACGTGAAAATTTATTCAGCACATTTAAATTTATCCATTCGCGTTCTGATCGTTTCAAATAACAGCTTGGTATTTTAAACGACGAGTAGAAATGCAGAAGACCGTGTACAGGAAAGGAAACGAAAATTGCTTCACGTCGACCCACGGTCCCATGTCGAAAAGGTTAGAAAGGAGGGAATTTTTAACCTTGGTTAAAAAGGTATTGCCACACCCAGCGTATTCTCCAAACTTGATTCCAACTAATTTTTACTTATTTCGTTCTCTACAACTTGGTTCACATGACCACGTATTTCAATACAATCAAAGAAGCAAAAAACATGTACAACGTGAATTCATCGAATTCAAACCGCCATAATATCCCTTTTCACGATTGAATTCGACATTCCATACAATTGTAGAAAATATTGGACGCTGTTTTAACAATCAAGTACGATGTATCGAGCGATTTATAAATAAAGCGAATTTCGTTTCGTTTAATCCATGGATAAAATTGAATTTTGTTTTACTTTACTTTACAGGAGGCATTTTTCAATTCATTGTAAAAATTATTATCAGTCATTATAATAAGCGAGTGTTTGATTCAAAGAGGTATACTTGCGTGGAACATGTGTTTAACTACTATGCAAATTATACAAATTTCTTCATCGACATTTTGCACGCACACATATTTACCTTCATTTTTATAAACAAAAATTATTATAAAAATTAACGCAGATATCTGACAGAATAAGAAAAAAGTGGAACGCCAAAGTCTTGCCTATGAAGAACCTTGAAGAGAAGGTTGTAAAACCATTATCATCCTGTTTCAGGCAACAAAAGATTGACGAGGTATTATATATATATATGTATAGTTAGTTATAGAAACTTGGAATTCAATGATCCACGTTCCATGTGGATATTGAATTAGACTGACTCACGACTGGAACGCAGCCGTCCCATAAAAGATTGAAGTTTCAACACACTGATTCGATCGTGATAATGTTGCAGACGAGGCATTGACACGCATTGGGTTGTTCGAACAATTTGACCCTGACCGTATCACGATGGAAACGCCTCTATAAATCTGATCTATCAAAGTTGTAAGTGCGGCTGAACTCCATGGTATCGTGTCTACTCCACTTTTATATTCTCGTACGAATCAATTATAAACATACTTTCAGTGGTTTGGATCAATTGTGTGATTCGACTATTTAATAAGATGAAGATTTTATAAGAATTGATTCTGTTCCTTGATTGTGGTTCGTTTAATTGGCATCTAACTTATGTAACATGTGACACTATGTATATATACTGTCGGTCATAAGTATTAGGGCATCTACTGATATTCACTATAAATTAAATGCATTTTCTAACTAATCTATTATCAATCAGTCATTTTAGTCGCAACATATGTGCCGTGTAATCTGAAATGTTATATCGTTTCCAGTTAAATGTAACCAGTAAACTTTAACACTTATGGCTGACCAATTATTCATCTTGCATTGCAACAAATTTTCCGCCGCTAGATGAGATCTACGAAAGATAATTCAACAAATATTATAATTGCAGCGATTTTTGAAGCCAACGATACGAGCCGACCTCCAATTATTAAAAAACGTGAAAAGAACAAAGTTCTTTAAGAGCCATTTATCAATTCAAACATACCTAATATTAAAAAACTAAAATTAAGATTCCATTTTGCCTTGCAATCCTTTTCCCAGGAAACTTCTCAATTACAGAGAACAAAATTCAATACAATCCATACAAGATATCATTCCCTAATGAAAATTAGAGATTTGTAAAAAAAGGACAAATTATCAAAAGCCCAGTTACGTACTTTGAAACCGTACTGTAACGACTTTCTACGATTCTTTCCACTAGTTTCATTCAAATCCCGTTCCTTTCTCCTCCAAAGGCCTCAAAACAGAGCAAAATGACGTGAACCAACCTCTACAACTACCATATTCTTGATTCCGAACCGTAGATCCGAAATAACGAGTAATTATTCAGTGGCCATGATTCGACACCGGGTGACAAACGGACGTCGAAATTGCGATCGAAGGCGTTCCTTGACGCCAGTTCGATCGAAATCGAGATCAACCGCGTTTGAAACGCGCGTTCCTCGATTCGGGAAACGTTGACCGCTCGTTCACCGCGATTACGTCACCGCCGATCGTATCCAGCCGAGGCTGAATGGAAACGGGGCGTCACTCGATCGATGATCCATCGATCAACGTCACGCTTTGACACGGATCTACCGTGACTGGACCGACACGAAGCGTTCGTTTGTTGGCTAGCCTTAACCGTTGCCTGTGGTACAATACTCGGTACTTTACTCGGTAAGATGGTGTAGCTGCGATGTTCGAGACTGCTCGATTAATTAGGCACCCTCGAGTGACACGCCGTTGCCTCGCTGTTTAATTAATCGATCACGAATGTCCGGAACCCTCGTGGATCGGCAACTGCGACCCTTAGAGAATTGGGAAAGGATGGCGACTGCTGGGGGAAAAATTAGATTGGAGGTGTCTGGAGATTGGTTTGGTAGCTTGGAGAAATTATGATGGCAACGGACGTAGAAATATTTGGAAATTGTTTGGGAAATGGTGGGACAGCACAAACGTCTTTAATTAAAGAAATATCTTTAATTAATAATTTTAGGTTTTAAACTTTCAGGATGATTAGACGACCACATCTATCAGATGATCATATCTGACACTCTTTGGGTTTTAATCGTGTTCTTATTAGCGCGTTTCAACGTTTCGTGAACGTTGCAGTTCATTTGTTCAAGACGGAGCCGAAGAGAGGATGATGATCGATAAGTGCCAAATTAGGCAGTTGAAATTCTAACAAGACACCATACATTGCATACTTTGTCGTTGACGATCGTTTTATTGAAAAGCTGTCATCTGAAGAGCAGGAGGATGAGATGTAACAACAATACATTCGATACATATTGACTTTTTTTTTTAAATAAGTAATAAAAAACGTATTCCATACGATATTTGCATCGCGATATCTTACCTCAATTTGTTTCGTGTTACCGTTATCACTTCACAATTTGAGCAATATGTTTTTACATAATAGCTTTACAAAAATATCCTTTACAAAATAGCGTTTGAATTTCTGCATTTTACGCTTTTAGTTTCAAGTTATCATCGTTCGAAGTCACAAAGCTCCAAGCTTCTTCTTTCGGGACACTGTCAGTTCATCTACATTTTTTACGACTTTCCCATCGCATTTACCAAAAATGATTGCAATCATCTGGTACCTTAGAATCTATTGAACCTATAGGATTCACATCTATAAAATATAGGAATATAGGAATCTATAGATATAGAATTAGATGTATAGGAGTATGATGCCATATTAAAATTTTAGATGCCTAAAGGAGCATATAAATTTGGTACTTTTTGATCGCCCTTCTTCCACCGAGACAAAAAATGAACAATTTAATTGAAATTTCGCGAAACCCAAGGTATCACAAGTATGTCATCTTCAATTATCACTGCTATTATCAATTCGTCACTACGACACTTTCTCACTATTGCAAAGAGGCTCGATCCGAACGAAATTCGATTATCCTCCGCATGCAAAGAAAGCTGCTCCAAATCAGCTTTTCTCCATGGTAATTACAATGTGATTCGGCCTCGAAGCAAATCGAGTTAGCGTCTCTGCCGAGACATGCGAATCACTGCCACTCGTAGATTTTCTGACACTCGATAATGCGATCGGCAATTATAACACACCCGGTAAACCTGGTCACGGTCGACGCAGCTTCTAATCGAATTATCTCCGTTTCAGCTTGGAAATCGATCGTAATATATATATATATATATCGCTTCCTCAACTATTTTCTGTCGAGCTGACATTGAGCCGCGAGCAACGGATGGAAGAGCGTTCTCGATTTCCTTCGGACGTAGCTGTACACTACATTCCTATTCTATTGCGAGGCGTTTCCTTCCCCGAAGGAAATGAATAGGCGGATTTGTTATTCATGACGTGTCGTTGATCTTGTTGGCACGGTATTTAGAATACCAGCTATTTCTAATAAGTTTATCATATTACTCAATTTTATGAGCAAACTAGGAAGTTTGGAGCTGCCGTGTGAAGCTTGTTATTCTATATGTAATGTGTATTAGGTCAATGCATATGAAATGTCGTTTTCTTCTAACAAAATTTTAATTGAACATAGATTTTTCAAAATGACGCACGTGTAATTGAATCTTCACAGTTTCACATAATCGAATTTTTATATCATCTTTCTAATTCATGTAGGTTCACTAGAACATGATACGTTTAATCAAGGTAATTTCCACATTAATCGATCTAGCATATTCTTCCAATGACAGAATAGTTTTATTATTTCAGGTGAATAAGAATTATCAGTTTTCAAATAAAATATTTTTGTTAGATTCTTTTAAAATAATCTACGGGTACTAAGAGTTAAACGTTTGTTGGAATGAAACTGTTACAGTCTCTTTTAAAAATATTTAATATACGCATTTAGAAAGTTCAGTTACACGCACATAGCTGTATGTTGTTTGTACCAAGCCATCCGAATTTTGTCAAGATCGTGCACAATTCAATTGTCGCTTCTTCGATTGTTGATTTTTCTAACAAACGGGCAAGAAGATAAAAAGTGAGCCATTAAAACGGCTCACGTTGAGCCAGTTTCATGTCTGTTGATCGACACTTCAACGACCTCGCTCTCAATGCATCACCGCGTGATGCACATGCACTTCAGTCTCCTGGCAATTGCATGATCATTTCCCATTGGTCGTTGCGGCGTACTCGATTTATGGTGTACTATTATTCCCGTTGATCGTTTCCATCGACGACTTGTTCTTTTATTTTTACACTACATTACTCTGACATTTTTCTCACAAAAATAACACTCTCGCTTTTTTCTGCACACCGAAGATTATTCATAGACGTCATTCTCAAAATATTCGTCGAATTTTTCAAAACGACTCTTCTGCTTTATAGATTATAAATAGGACGAGCCTGAAGCCTCAAATTATTCAAAATTGTTCGACATTTTTTTAAAAGTTCATACGTGGCTAGTATTTTTAAGGCAAGTATGGTAAATCGATATAGTTGATGAAAATATCGAGCACGTGTGGCCTACGTCTCGCGTTTGCTTTTCGAAATCGTTAATCCACCGGTCGAAAACGATCGAAGGGGCTGTAAAGCGAGACGCTACACCTAATATCATTTTACGACATCTACGTGCCACTGATTTCTGTAACGTTTCGCAACATAGTGTTTATGAAGTAGGTAAATTTGTGATTGCAGCTAACGCCTATAGTTGTTGGCGAAAGTATTCCTATACTTACCGTAAAAAACTTCTATGCGAGTACAAACTCTGTTATACGTATCGTACGAAATATTTTGATATTTCATTAGCACCATAATAAAATGCGACTGCCACGATTACATATATTGAACATATATTGAACTCAAATATGAAAATATATATAGAAGTTGCAATATGTTTGCTGCAAACTTGTATTCAGTCAAACGCTAATATACTTGCAGTGTGAGTGTTACCTTAAAGGTAGTACTGCTGAATACCGAGACTTATTAATATTGTGTGATAATTAGCTGTTTAGATACTCTTGTAATCTCTGCAAAATATTACATCGATGGTTCACTGCATAAATACTGTATGTCTACTCTTAGCGTTCAAAGAAAGAACAGTTTTAAAAATTAAAAGATAATTTAAAATGAAGTTTAAATTTAAGTTACAATTAAAGTGTGTGTGTCACCTTAAATGTAGTGCCGCTGAATACCGAGACTTATTAATATTGTGTGATAATTAGCTGTTTAGATACTCTTGTAATCTCTGCAAAATATTACATCGATGGTTCACTGCATAAATACTTTATGTCTACTCTTAGCATTCAATGAAAAAACAGTTTTAAAAATTAAAAGATAATTTAAAATGAAGTTTAAATTTAAGTTACANATTAAAGTGTGTGTGTCACCTTAAATGTAGTGCCGCTGAATACCGAGACTTATTAATATTGTGTGATAATTAGCTGTTTAGATACTCTTGTAATCTCTGCAAAATATTACATCGATGGTTCACTGCATAAATACTGTATGTCTACTCTTAGCGTTCAATGAAAAAACAGTTTTAAAAATTAAAAGATAATTTAAAATGAAGCTTGACTTTAAGTTATAATTAAATTTGAACTAAATCTTATAATGAAACCTTGTGCATTGTACTTATCTTTGCTGTTGTATTTATCAATGCTGTTATAAAATTGATTGTAAACTGTGCATCGATCCCTTTAAGGATGAATTTAGATGTATCACAGTCCTTAAAAATATCTTACACCAGATAAGATAAACATTTCTGACAAATTTAGATTTATTTAATTCAATTTAAATTGAATGTGATTTTTATACAACATAAAGAAATAGTCAACAACCGTTTGTTGCATACGAAAGCATAAATTTCACAAAGAGTGGACATACAGTATTTATACAGTAAGCCATCGATATATTCGTTCCGAATATCCTGCGACTTGTATATACATTTTCAGAATCGTTTCAAATTTTATAAATACGATCATAATGATTGGGTGTCATCACAACGTTAACGAAATTTTGAAATGTTTCGCCTGACACACGTAATATATTCGTAAAAGGTATCGACAAGCGTACGAATACTTTCGAGCCATCAACTATCTGACCCAGAAAAATTATTTGGATTGAACTATGACAAAGATCCTTGAGAAGCTTTCTAAACACCGAAGAAAGGAAAAAATGCGGTAAAGAAGGCAATCTTAAAGATTATCCTCGGCGTACCAAACTTTGAGGGCATCCGCAAACCGGTCACAAGAATCCAATTGCGACGGAATCGGATTTACGTAACGCGGCGATCACGCGAAACCATATACGCGACCATCGACGAGTAGCAGCGTTCGCTCGTTCGCATCTGGTCGGTTCTCCAATTTCAAGGCCGTGTGTACGCGTTACATAAAAGAGTTTACGCGATGCAGAGGCCGCAGAATCTCAGAGGACGTGAATTGTTCGAGAATCGCGACACTCGATCCGACGAGGCGAGGCTGTCGTTTGCGTTACGAACAGGCGGCAACGCGAGGACCATTTGAAAAGCTTACGGATTACAAACTTGCAGATTAACATTATCGTAGACCGATATTAACTTAACTTAGCTTATGTCACGTGTAGATTAATATTAATATAATAATAGTGATATATCATTTTTGTACCAATTCTATTTCACGATTTGTTTTATAATTACTGAAGATGTAGGATACAGGATGCGAAACAGAAAAATCAATTAGGTGTATATATAGTTATTAAAGGCAATCATTGAAATATTTAAAATAAAGAAGCAATTACGCTCGGTGGCGGGTAAAAGAAAGTTCATAAAATAAGAAGTATAAAAAGGCATGATTTTACAAAATGCATTTATATCTAACGATTTTGAAAATATATCGCCTACTTGTGTGTTAACTGTGAACTTTAAATTCACACAATTACATTGTATTTCATTTAATATGCGTTAATAAATCGAGGTTGATCAAAGAAGTATATAACAAATGGCTGTGTACTTTGCATTTGCTTTATAAAATATGTTTCCTTAATTTATAATTTTCAAACTATCAGAGTGCGGCGAATTTATTTTTCTCTTTCTCAACTGACAATTTTGCATCATATCGAATATTTAATGTATATATCGTATCTAGAATATTTGATTAGCTGTATTGCACGCATTATCTGGTCGCGAAATTTTCAAGTCGTCCTCGTAAATCGATGACTGTATCGTTGGCACACGACACTACTTATTATTACTATCGATGCTGTTATGCACGTCGATATGTTGCTTAATTTATGGCGGAACGTAGTCGGATCTTGTGAAACGCTGAATAATTTCTATGGTTTCTTTGTATTTTTACCTTTCGGTAGTGAGCTTTTACAGTTTTGAGACAAATGCAGATTCGTGAAATTCGAAACATTTCAAGAGAATTGTAGGGAATAGTGTCGATGTCATGCAGGATATAGTAGGAAATTTATCTGCTGCTATTATATAACAGCGCTTTATAGTTAATTATAAGGATAGTTAATTATAAAGAATGGTGGCATATAGAGACTACTGTACACGAAATCGAAACTTGGTAAGGAAAATTGAAACTTAATTAAAACTTCCAACAAAAATATAGCATAACTTTGACTTCTATGTTATATATCTGAAATAAGTATAGATAAAATAACAAAGATGTTTCGCAGTATATTGAAGTATAGTATTAGGTCGTGCGAAAAGTTTCTTTCGTTTTATAAGGAAATAATGGATGCACAATATTTTCCGTTTTATATTATTTTATCGAATTACGTATGATCCATTTTATTCTATCAAGATAAAAATTACAACGCTCTACAGATTAGGTTTCATGTTTGTATAAAGATGCGTTGTTATAAAAGACGGGTCTGTAAAGGAAAGACGCTTTTCAGACAACCTAATATGTAGATTTCAGGAAGTAAACAACTGTTGACTTAAAGCAAACCGTAACTTAAATATGAAAAGAAATATTGTTTTTTATATCGATGGATTTATACTGATCTTTATACATCAAAAAATCTAAAATGGTAATTTTTCAAAGTTTAATATTTTGTCCGATGTCTCTTTTGTAACGTAACACGTTTTACTGTTCATCGTTTTTTTACTGTCGTTTTTCTATTGTTATATTTTACTAATTTTACGATCCAGTTCCTAAACATTAGTTTACGTTTCTACTTCTATAAACAACTCGTTGTTTCAGTTTGATAAATTAAATTTATAATATATCGAAGTATTCTCGCAAATTCTAAATTCATTTTTCTCCGGTTCTATTCTTTTATTGCCAGTCCGAATATTTTCGAGACACGAAGATTCACTTTATTACGTTTCTTTTAATATCTAAACAACGGTTCGTTTTCAGTCAAAAGTTTCTTACTTTCTGACATCTGTGTACTATACTCCAGTATACCACAAAACATCTTTGCTATTTTATCTGTATTTATTTCAGATATAGAAGATAGAAGTCAAAGTTATGCTAACGTACGAATATTTTCGAGACCGACCGTATACGTATTTCCTAAATAAAGCTCGTAATATTAACATTTATTTTCGACCTCCATTCGAATACACCTCTGTGTTGCCAAAGAGACGTTAAATACGCCTCAGCAAGCATAACGTCACTGAATTAACAAATAAAACGAAACGTCGATTTTCATGAAATACCGGACAATAATTTTCCCCTTGTTACCCATTTAATAAATAATTCAACAGGAAGGCAAAGTAACGAAGATAAATCATTCTCTCGCATTGAAAAAAGAGTAAAAGCCAAAACAAAACGGAGTTGCTGCCATTAATAAACCATAGCGAGGTATCGAAGTGAAAAGGAAAAAAGAAAGGCATATCGATCGACCAGCGAAATCGAAGGCGTTTCATCTCGATACGGTGGAAAATAAATATTTTTTCCTGCCTGTTTCCACGCGTTTCGTATGAAATTCCACCTTTCACAGCCAGACAGCAACGAGTAAACAGCGAACGGAAAATATTTCGACGAACGTACATATATCACGGTCGAACGGTCGTGTTCTAACGAAATATCATTTTGCAAACGTATCACACTGCGATCTCCGCTGAATTAATGCGACAAGTATGCCAGCTCGCGACCGTACGATATCGCATCGCGAGAATTTCAAAACGGATGCAAATAAATTTCTCGATACGTTTTCCGCTGGCTCTGATGGAAACGCCAACGATTCGTTCGTCGAATAATCGCCGTATTCGCAATTTTGTCCATTGTGAAAACGATCGTTTCTAGGACGACAACGAGAGACTGCGATGGATTTAAGGTTTGGAAAACGTAGGAGGAAGTTTGAGGAGGAGTTCCAAGATCATAGGAATTTTATCGAAGTGTAGAATAGATGGTAGATGAAACGTTGAAGTCTTAGTTTTCGTCTCACTTTTAAGGGTTGTTGCATGTTTGGTTTCTTATTTAGATTTTGATCGAGGCCATTTTAAAAATAATGATTTTATCGCTCAACTACTTCCTTCCTCGAATCGTTAAATTTCAATATCGATGTACAAATGATAAGCTGTGTCTTAATCAGTATGCGATAGTCTTAATCAAAGTTTTAAGGGAGGATTAAGACACTAACCATCTATCGAATAGAACGAGCCAAAGAATTTAACTTATATGTGAACACTAGGAGAACTTGAAGTTTACAATTTAAATTTCGATTGTAAATTTGGAACTTTAATGAAAGTTTCAAGCTCCAAAGGTTTTGAAGTTGAGCCTGAAATTTTTGCATTTAAACACTATCTCGACTCCCTTGAAGTTACTTAAATCGAACATAAATGTATTATTTATTTTCGACCGCCCACTCCATCATCCCGAGCAATTGGATTATATTTAAATTAACCATTCTGACTCCAAATATCATATTCGTCCGATTCGGTTAGTGAATTAGCATTTTTCTACCAACTGAAAATAAAAAAAACATCGCTCATCTTTTTATTCAGCAGCTTTTTTATTGTTTTAATTATAAAGAAGTAACAAAGAATAATAATTTCATGATATTACCATACTTTCTCTCTCTTCGTCGTTCGCGCTCGCACACTCTCCCTTACACGCTCTCTCTACGAGCTCTCTCTCGCTCTCTCCCTTTCATTCTTCCACGCTTTCTCTCTCTCGCTGTCTCTATGTATTTATATCAATATTATTTTAATAGATATACTCATTCACGTATTGAATATCGTGGCAAATATATAGATAAAGGTTTCATCTAACGTTCACACGTCGTGGATTAGCGACCGTGCAACAGAGACGCGTCTCTGTCTCCTCCCTTCCATTTCCAATCGTCAAACCCGCAACCCCAAGGACTTCACTTTGCGCAAAATTTCTCTGACCTTCGATCCTTAACACATTTGGCTATGCGCCAGGTCAACGCGTATTTTTAAATTATACGAGCAAATGAGAACAAAAATGAATTATCTAGTGGAATAATCATGAACAAATGCATAAAAATCCACAATCCACCAATGTAGTCCACGTGCTGTAATACTAAAACAAAGGAATTTTCAAACAGTGGAATTGATCAGTTGTTATAAATGTTTCGTGTCTTGTAACAATATCGCGGCCCAGTAATAAACGTTTCGATAAACATTTTACATTTCTCTTTTGCTTAACAGTCTCTTTTTAAACAATTCATTCTTCTCATTTATCTTTCCAACTGAAAACGGATAAACAGAAAAAAAAACAACTGTTGTTAAGGAAATACGGGGAAGGCAGACAACCGGAAGTCCGTTGATTCGCGAGTTTAAGATTGATGGTCGCGTGTCGAAGGAGGCGCTGCACGGAAGTGTCCGTCACAGTCAAGAAATTTCCTCTTGACTCGTCGCGACACTTCGAACGGACCTAATGACTGGATATTCGTCGCGACTTAACCATACATCGATTCGCGGAGACGAGTCGCTGGGTCTCGAAGGAAACCGGAAATCGGACCGGAGAACAGGATCTGCTCGGTCGTTTCTTCAAGGTTCGATTCATTTTTTCCTATCACTTTTCTTTGTCTCTCTGACAAGCATTTTCTATTCAACTCTTGAATTTAATTTCGTTATTCGGTTATTAATTCAAGATTCGTTTCATTCCTCCCTTGCCCATTCAATAGAAATACGAAAATAGCTTCTTAACCTTAAACGTTGCGAAAATTTCGTCAGTTTTGTTTGCTTATTTCTTTTTTTCTTTTTTTTGCTAGAGAACTTCTTCTTCGATCTCCTTCTTCTTTTTCGAGGAAGATGCTTTTGGACTGTTCATTTGTAACGATTCGTAACATGTTGATGGAGATGGACGAAACTCGCAACGAGATAACAAAAGAATTTTCCCAAACTTCCTCTAAACTTTCAAGGTCCGCAAGGCTTTCGTGTCGCTTGGATCGCTAAGTAGTTGGAGGATACTGATACTGTATCGAGGTGTGTATAAAATTTCTATAAAAGTGGAGGAAAACTAGTCTAAATCGGCAAATCTATTCTGCGTTGTTGTATCAAAATCAATATCAACGAATAATGTCCTTCCAACTGGTATTTAAAGCGTCCTCATATGTTTCACGATCGTCTCGTCGAATCGGATACTAAAATCGTATAGGTCCTGCCATTGAAAATTCCTAGCTTCCTTTTTTCACCCATTCCCTGCTATTTACATTGATCGTAAAACGAAATTAAATTCGACGAGAATTAATTCATCAATTCGGTTCCATTCGATGAGAAGCAAACCTCACCGAAATTTGGTTATTTCCTCTTTTTTTAAAAAATATAAGAAGAACTTTAAATTTCTGCTACCATATAGAATCGACTCCTGCAATTTTCAAGCTCGGTTTTAGAGAAACAAACGCGTTCTGCAAGACGTACGATGATAAAACACGTGCCTCGGTTTCCCCAGAATAAAGGACGAGGCTACGTTTACGTAAATCTATCGAACGCATTATCTTCTCCAAAAATGTCGATCAAAACTAGAAGACACTACCAACGAATTGGCTTCGGTCAATCGTTCGATGATCATTTGCGTACGTTCCCGTGGTTTTGCTTTGTTCTAAAAAGCTCGTAATGCTTGAACTAATTATCTCAAAATATACTTTACTAAAATCTTAAACTTTCTCGTCTTTGTCTCTCAAGAATAGAAAACTGGCTTGGTTTTTTTTTCTTCATAGAACGTAATGCTTTTATTCGAGAAACCATTGAGCTAAAGATCGATCTTAAAGCGTGTTACAGCAAAATACGATCATTTTTCGTTATCGTCATCGATTTTTCAAACGAATATTAGGAACAAACATCGGCTTAATTCGCGAGAAAAAACGCACACTCGATTATCAAGCGATACGTCGACTCGAAGCACGTCGTTGTCATAGATCGTTTTTGAACACGTGACTGACCGGAAGCACTGTCGAAATCCCCTGGCTCGTTCCGGTTTCCGACGACAATCGTGCGCGTTCGCTCGCTCAACTAATAGAAACTCGACAACATTGAACTATATCGAGAATTATCGCCTAGACTACAAAATTCCAACAACTAATTGGGCGCCTCCTATCGAAGAAACTAATGTGTACTAATACCAGGCGCCCTCCCCTTGACCTCACCGACGCCATCCTGGATCTTCTCCCTTCGATCGTTTTTTTTTTTTTTATAATAAAGAGATCTGCCACGAAACTGCCCCCTCTCGGTCGGGTTAATTATCTATTTACTCCTGGGCAGAGTACCAATTGTTTCTGTCGTCCATTCCAATCGCTAATTAAAATATTTCCGATTGAACCTCTTTCTATTAAACTTTATAAAACAGTAACAAATTTTAACTAAATAATATTTTAATATTCTATCGGAGTCAATAATTGAAACGTCCTCGAGCGAATATTCTTACATTGAATATCGTAAAATAGTGGAATATGGAATATCATGAAATCTTATTGAAAATCTAAAATAAATTTCAGCAAAGTGTATCTATGGATCTAATATCAAATTTATAAGTTTCTGCATAAAGTTCACTCTTCCTAAAATTTCCATAAAAATCTGTAGTGTCGCTATTTTACTGAGAAAAATAGATTCATAAATCAAGTCAGCAATGGTTTTTAGAACGGAACAATATCCAGCGATTCTAAAGGTTTAGAGATATTTTATTTTATTTCAAAACTAAGGTTCGCCGGAGGATTGGACTCTGCCCAAAATTAGCGAGAGAGAGAGAGAGAGAGAGAGAGAGAGAGAGAGAGAGAGAGAGAGAGAGAGTCGCGGCATGAGCTGCAATTCAAATCGATTAATGGAGGTCCGAGCGACATGGGCGGGGATTCGATCCAGGAAGCGAGATTGATCGGCACCACCCTCGTCCGCCGTATTTGCACGAGAAACTATATGTAAGAAAGAACACTCTCTCGCGAAAAATGAAAAGTTTCCTCCATTACCGCATGCACGCTCGCATATACGCTCATGCAGGCAAACAATCAGGAAACGTTCTCTCTTATTCTTTCCGCCATTTCCTCTTCGCCTTATTAAACCCATTCGCTCGTTCTTGTACGCGTGAAACGAAATTTTCTTGAAACTTTTCTCGGCGGATCTCCGCAGCCAAGTACAAAGAAAGCCACTGAACGATGGAGACACGAAACAACATTGCGAAATTAACAGCGCACCTTTGATCGTTCGAATCGATCAATAATGACACACATTGATCGATCCACATTGATCGAGGAGGGTGATCGTTTGCTTGCGAAAAGTCGCTATTTGTAATGTAATGTATAATTTTTAGCGACTTTTAAACGCGTGTGAAGCTCGATCGAAGCTTTTGTAAAAGAATCTGCGATCTAAATTCTCGTTTTTTTTTTTTCTAGGATTCCATGAACATCGAGCTTGCCCGGAATCGACGGTGTATTTTTTTCTATAAAATTATAAAACATCTGGATCCGTTTTCATCATTTTTCCGCTCGTCTCTCCTCCTCGATCCTTTGCTGATTTTCTTTCGAAGCGTTCACCACCCTCGACCGGTGTTCGTGCTCCACGAATTCGTGTCTCGGCAGGAAGCGCATGTCGCTTCCGTTTGCCAAGCGGCTCTAGCGCACAATGTTCTTAATTAATAAAATGAACAGCACGCCGCTGCTTCTCTGGGATTTACTAAATACGACTAAACTGGTTGTTGCGAGGTTTCCACTGCTGTCGCATAAGTCGTTCTCTTTGGAAGCGATCGCGCTACGTCTTTCTCGTTTCTTTCTTATTTTCTTAAAAATGTTTTTTTTCTTTTCTTTTGTTTTAAAGAAAAGAAACACGTGGCTGCGCGCCGGTGTTTCGATGGACGTGCGACAAAAGAGTGGCATTTATACGGAAACAAGGTCGACGAATGCGGTACAATATCTAAAAAATTGATAGCAGTAGAGTAGCAATAATATTAATAAGAATAATCATTTTTATATAAGAGTAATAAGAATAACGAGATAATAGTAGTAGTAATAGTAGTAATAAACAAAGCATTTGACAAGCTGCAGAATACAATACAAAGGTACAAATAATAGGGAACAAAAATCCATTATCATTATTCTCGGGACATTGGTCGTGTCACGAAATTAACATAAACAATATGTATTTTGTGAGATTGTGTGTATGTCTGTGTGTCTGTGTTCACGAACAGGCTGCATACAGGCGCATTGTATCAACGCACGCGTCTTTTACGCTTTTTCTCTTAACTTTTTAAACGAACAGCATCTTTCCTGGCGTCCCTCTCGATCAACGAAAGGACGATTTTTCCTACTTTTTTTTTTATTAACGATCGATTTAAATATCGTCAGTGTTTTATCAATGCGTCACGAGCTTTTTCGTATTCTTTCTCTCTTTTACACACACTCTCTCTCCCTCTCTCTCCCTCTCTCTCTCTCTCTCTCTCTCTCTCTCACGCTTTCACCGTGTTTCCTCATGACACTCTCCTATTTCGTTTACTTTCCAAACATTTCAAGCAATCACTCAGAATTGTTCTCCCCACAATTTTATTCCCTTTCCCTTTCCACCTGTTCTTCCATTCGTCCTTTCTCTCTTTCTCTTCGTACGCACAAACACTGTTCCGCTTTTTGTGTCGTATGCTTCGATATTTATATATATGTATATATATATATATAAAAATACAAAAAATAATTTACAAAATGATATTATAAGTATATTACACGCGAGTTTCATTTTTGTCTCACACTTGTCTATTTTTTGGTTTTTTCTTTCTACCTTCGTTCGCTCACGTCCTTAGATTTCAGCCGGTGTGTTACTTGTCGATAGTTCGTGTCTTCTATGCGTATGTGTACGTGTGTGTACGTGTATGTTCGTATGTGTAATGTGTACTTTCATCCCTCTCGCCCTTTTTCCTGTATTTCGTTTCGAAATTCACTAACTTTTTCTCTCTTCCTTCTGAAAGAACGGCTCGAAAGCGCTCGAAAAATTTCAAGAAACGCTTCTGTCAATTCTTTCTCTCTCACTCTTCCATTTCATCCTTCTCAACCTGATGTTTAATTCAGAACAAGCAACACGCCGAAAACTCTGATTCTCTCTTCTCTCTCTCTCTCTCTCTCTCTCTCTCTTATATCTCGTTCCCATTTTTTTTCTTAGATTTTTCGTTTTTTTATTTTGCTCTTTTGGTTTATCTCCTCGTTAAACAAAATATAATGTAGCAGTGTATGTATATGTATATAATATATATATGTATATATAATCGATATTTTCTCATATAAGTATGTATAATGCTCTATACATATATATTTATACTTTTATATATATGCACGTGTCCTCTATTTGTATACATATATATATCTACATATATATATATATATGTATATATATATGTATTTGTATATTAATAACGCATTTGTGGGATTCGTAAAGAGATATAGAAAACAAATCCGTTACAACAGAATAAATTACTGTAGTTATATCAAACCACTGTATTATTAACAAAAATATATATATATGTATATATATAGCAGTATGTAATATATTATTTGGAGGAGCGAAGCACGCTGGTATAATCAAATATATCATACAAAAAAGGACAAAAAGAAACAACAATAACAAACTATCAAAAAGAAAAAAAAAAGATTAAAATAAACGGTAAAAGAACAAAAAGAAAAAAGAAAGTGATTCGTGAAAAGAGTCACCTTAAAAACTAAGAAAATTCGCGGACGTCGCTGATCGTTTCGCGAAATCATTGAACAATATCATTGTTCTAACAAACGACTTTTATCAACGATCAACATCGTACGCGCGATCGATAGATCCACCATAGATAGATCTTTAAATCGATACAACGGTAAGAAAAAAAGTGTTCGTGTATATAAATATGTATATAAATACATATATACATATATTTATATATATATATGTATATATATACATATTTATAGCTTACATAATGCACACGTAGTAAAGGTAAAACGGTTTTCGTACAAAAATAAAGGAACAAAATCTAAAGCCAACAGAAAATACATCTCGATTACAATAATTCTATATATAATCAATATTAATAATAATAATAATAATAATAATAGTAATAAAAAAAGGATAAGAAGTAGTATAAAGGAAACAGCGGTAGCGGTTGAAGAAGGTACCTATATACAGATATACATATATAGGCGCACAGTGTCTCGCTGTTTGTCTCGCTTGCAGACATCCTCATGCTCACCCACTTGCACCATTTATTCTTTCTCTCTGTTTCTCTCTCTCACACGCGCATACATTCTCATTCACATTCGTACGTACACGTATCATTAAATCGTCTCTCGTTCTTCCATTCGATACGAGTGATAACAAGTGTAACACGTCCATAAAAAAGTGGTAAAACGACGATACGGTGGAAAGAACATAGGCGCGCACATATGTAAACCGCCAGCGAACAGAACGAAAAGGAAAACGCGTCGCGTTACGCAAGGGGTTGAGAAACAAGGGATCTGCACCTGAACCGAGAACCGAGAAATTTTCTCGCGCGGTCCTCAGCCACCGGAAATTTCGTTTCACCGCGTTGATCTTTCGTTTCTTCGCATACTCTGGTTATGCGGTGCTTCGAACAATCGTCGATGCACCGTTCGCGAAATTCATTGAAAATTCACGCGATTCGCATCCTTTTATTCGCACACGACGCATACACATGTGTATTCTATCTTTCTCCCATTTCACGCTCTCATCTGTCATTATTCTCACACTATTATCTCTTCTTTCTTCTTGTTTCTTTTTTTTTTCATTTTCTCCGGTCTTTCTGCCGCTTGTTTCATCCCTCTCTTGCTACGTACGAAACGATGAAGACTGGGGCCTGGGGTGGGGCTTCGGAGAAGGGGCATTTCGTAACAGTTACATTTAGGATGCACTTACACGAGTAACATAGTTGCTTGTTTTTTTGGTTTTTCTTTACCGTTTCGACACCGAGAGTGTGACTTGGGTGGGGTACAAAAAGGTTTCTTTCTTTCTCTCGTTCCTCGTAGATCTCTTCCTGCCCGGAGGACGTAGCTTTAGAATCAACATGGCGCGCCGCCCTCCGGTCCCGCAATCGAGGGCTGATCCGTCCATTTCCGGTTCTCCACGAACGTCTCCACAAACGATATTTTCTTCTACATCGATTGAGTCTTGCTTCCTTGTTTAGATCTCGTGTTTGATAGGTATAGGTATCTTTTCGTTACCGGGTCAGTTGCGACCCCGTGCAGAACCGGCAATCGACGGGCCAGCCCTCTTCGCCACGCTGTAATCGAGGTACAGCTCTACGCGGTATGTGTGTGTATATATAATATATATATAATATATATAATATATAATTATATGTATATAGTTTACATTCAGCAAGTAGTTAAAGTATTGAAAAATATATATGTAATTAATTACAAATCTAATGATCATCCTCTTGTTAATTCATTACTTGGTAGAATAATCGATAGGTTTTTTTTTGGGTCTTTCTTTGTGTTACTCTGTATGCATGTGTGTGTAAGAGTGGGTCTGTGTTTCTGTGTATATGCTCGTGAGTGTATGTGTATGTGCATGTGTGTGTGTGTGTGTGTGTGTGTGTATGTGCGTGTGCGCGTGTTGTAGCTTCGAGTGTGTCCGATACACAAAACGCATATTTAATATTGTTTTCTTCCATTCAGCTTTTCGTTTTGCTCTACTCTCGCTGTTTTAGCATGAAACGGCTTTCTCTTTTCAACTGTGCCTGGAGATCGTACCACGTTTGCTCACTTCCGCACTGACACGCGTGTGCTAGGCGCCACTGCTGTTCACATCGTTCTATCTCGCTGTGTGTGTTATTATTCTCCTTTTGTTACATTTTCCTTTTTTCTCTTTTTTATATTTAGCTTTCGACAGAGAAGAAAAGCCAGAACGAATCGATGATACACCGTTTCGAGTTGCCTTGAATTTTTTTCTGTTCCACTTTTTTCTATTTTTCTCTTTTTTTTGAGTGATCCTTTTTTTTTAATTACGCGTGTCAGAGCCACGCACAATTTTCCTATTTTCTTTTTCTCTTTCTGTTTCACCTCTAGCCAACAAACCTTTCATCGCTTCTCCACTCTATAAATGTATGAATATATATTATATCTAATATTGCAGTGTTCGGTTATCGCTATGACATTAGTTACGTTACCACGATTACTTGTTTCTCCATTTACGGTTAAAAAGACAATATCAATCGCTATAGTTTATAGACACATGATACTTTAAAGAGACAGATTTACCGTTTGTTACGTCTCTCTCGCTCTCTCTCGTTACTTCGTGTTATTAATTAATAGTTTACTTTTTTTTATTCTTTTTCATTTACTTCTTGTGTGTCGTGTACCCGAGTTGCTTCGAACGGTTATTCAGCTGTGTCCTCTGTGTGTACGTGTGTATGTTACGTGTCTGTGTGCGTGTGTGTGTGTGCGTGTATGTATGCACGTGTGTATGTACGTATTTAACCTTAACCACTCGTCGTCATTATTTTTTTTTTCTTTTTTTTTGTTAACGAATACATCCATTACAGATTATGGAAAACTATGCATAATTTTTTTTTGTTTCCTTGCTTACAAAGTGTTTCATTACAATCGTATTGTAATCGTATAATACTATATGTTTATCTTTTGTGTATCTCAATGTATGCTCTATATCAATATCCCGTTCTTTTCTCTGCCCTTCTCTTCCTCTTCCCTTTCTACTCATTTTCTTTCACATATCGCGCGTCACATTAACCGTTCCATCTCTCCATTCGTCGCCGTTTCGATTCGATTCAGTATCTCTCTCTCTCTCTCTCTCTCTCCCTCCCTCTCTCTCTCTCTCTTTCTCACTTCCCTCCGATTCGTTCTTTTTCCTTTTTTTTTCTTTTGGTTTTACTAGAAGAGTATACATCGTGTACGTGTGTTTGATTCTTCGCTGAGCTGAGCCTCTCGTCTCAAGCCGAGATCCGCATTTGATTCGCAACTTATTGCAACACTTGCCTCAACGCCTTTCCTACCCTTTTAAATCCTTCTCGCCATTCCACTCTCCTTCTTTTGATCGTTGAGAAAGGATCGCGACGCCCCGAGACGCAAAGATGGACGTCCAAAAAGCGCGACGAATTTGTCTCTTTGGGATCTCCTTTCTTCGGTCGAATCGAGGATATTCTCGCGGGTTTCATGGCGAACCCAATTCGTTCGATTACAAAGATTAGAAAAATAATCGGCGCGAGAAGCTCTCTGCGGCTATCTATCTATCCGCGTCTCGAGGCTAAATCGTCGATCCATCGATCGTCACGTTCCATCAAAGTTGTTTCTCTCCGCGGAAAACCAACGATCCACATAGTAATCGGACCTACAATTAGATCCGAATACGAAGATGACTTGCGTCTTCCGCAACGAACCAAACCTCGAAAGTCGCGATTCTTCACTTCTCTTCCACCTCTTCACTCTTTCAATCGATTTCTCTCGCTCGTTCTCTCTTGCTCTCTCCAATCTCTCTCTCTTTAACAATAGCAGGTACTAGCATAGCTACCACAGTCGTACGTATCGTTAATAGTTACAATTAAGTTTAGATATTACTAAAGGGTACTGATCTCCCGCCTTATCCCCTCACGCCTCTGTTCCCCGCGCTTTCTCGCCCCCTCTTTACCCTTGTTAGTTCCGCGGTTAAAAACTTGTTTTTAGCACCCCTCGCGTGGCCGGAAACCTGCCGACTCGCTCGCCGTTTCCATCTTTCGTTCGATATTTCTTCAAATTCCAAAATTTCCAATTGCTTCTAACGCGAAGCTTCAATTTAGCTTCGATCTTGTCATCGATCATTTTTTGTATATCTTTCCTAGATCTTCTGAGTGACGCGTTACTAAGAAAGAACCACGACTCTTCGATGACACACGATATCTATCGAAGAATTCTTTTTCTCTCGTGGGAAATCTTGCGTGATTCTCGATGTAACACGCGACTCAAGCGTTCAAGCATCGGATGAAGGTGAACGAAGACATCGATTCGTTTTCAGAGCCGGTCGATCGCTAAGATATTCGGTCCAAGACGGAACGACCGCGGTACAGGAAGCTGCTGCTTGGCGTCGGTCATACAAAACTGGCTATATAAAAATTCGTACGAAAGAACGACGAAAGTTACGCCTAAAAATTATGCTACTTATACACTTACACGATACAAAGTCACGCTAAGGTTTCGAAACTAGTCTAAGAGAGGACTCGGTTGGACCGAGCTGATCGACCAACGCAAACGCCATCTATCCTCCATCGTTTTATGCTGTTGAGAAAAAAAAAAGAAAGAGAAAAAAACAGCACACGAGCTAGTCGACAATCTCTGGCCGCGCGTATTCCGTACGTTTGTCCCACGACGACAAGATTAAACACTTTTTAATACTTTTAGCACCTAGTGCCCGGCCCGCGGCTCGCGACACCTCCGCCATCGTTGCTGTCGTGCTTTTTCTACGCTGCTCGACGGACGAGAACGACCATGACCCGATCTGACAAGCGATCGAATAAGAAGAAATTATGATTCATCAGGTTAATCTCGAACGCTGACTTTTCGGTCTGTAGTTTGCGGTCTTGCGTTAAGCTATTGGACATTTTTTGAAACTTCTTCGCTAGACTTGTTTTATACCGTACGATTTTAGGTGTCTTATTGATCAAATGATTTGATACTGTCCGTTTTTAAATATTTCAGATCATTTATACAGGTGGAATGGTGATTTGAGAGTACCATAAATATGGATTTTATTGAGTAATCAACTTATCTTCTACTGGACGTTTTTAGTTATCTCAGATGGTTTGTAAGAGTAGAAGGTCGATTAATCAACTTGTCTTATGCTGGACGCTTTTCGATATTTCAGATGGCTTGTAGAAATAGAGCAATGATTTCGAGATATTATTTGCTTGTTTAATATGGAATAATCGATTTGTCTCATACTGTGCGTCTTTAGATATCTCAGGTTGGTTTGTAGTAAGTACTTCTACTTATTCATTATGCTGTTCAGCGAGCTAAAAGTATTATTAATTTTCTTTAAATCGAATAATCAATTTGCCTCCTACATTTAGATATCTAAAAACAGAATTGAAATAATTTCATACATGATCGATCTCTTAAAGATAAACGTATAAAACAGTCTAGCCACGCTTTCTCAATCGCTATCAACTTTTCTCGGTAAACTTATTCGTCAAACAGACAATATAGCGATTTAAAAAGGTGCGAAATCTATCATACATCGATGAAAACAGTGACTATCCTAGAAAATTGAACTTGTCCCGTATAACGCTTATCGCAAAGAGTCCGCAAGCGTATGAACGCCGTGAGGTGTGTTCGGGGTCACGAGCACGGTCGTGGCACGGCCGTCGAGGACAGTAACAGTGGCCTTTAATAACGTAATCACCTAATTAATCTCGCGAACGCGAACCGGCTGGTTGCTCGCTGCTCCAACCCCTTCACCGCCGTGGCTTTGTTTCCCTTCCGAAGCGTCCTTTGTCCTCGATCTTCCAACATCGTCAAACCGGAGGCGACTAACGGAAGTTCGAATAATCGTTTTGCCTCCGCCAGTAGGATCGATATAAGGTATATATATATATATATCATATGAATCGAAGGAGAGCCAGAAGCTCGATAGCGGTGGAATTAAGAAAGTTTACGAAAGTTTACAGACGTTTGCTGATGTATCGCGAAGTTTGCTCGCGATCGGAAGATGTTGTACCGTTTCGAGAATCTCAACGATGTCCCGTTGAACGTGATAGGTGCATAGGATGGGGGAGAGGACGTCATGTTGAAAGGAAATCGCGCCCGGAGAGATTAAACTCGGGACCGGAAGCGGTACGGTTTCATAAGCGGGGCAGCGACGCAACGCGGCCATATTCCCGTTCGTGCGAACACGCCGCCACTCTCTATCTCTTTTTCCCTTTCTACCTCTTCCGCTCTCTTCTCTCTCCTTTGCTTTTTTCACTTTTTTTTCTTCTCCTACGCTCTACTGCATTTATTATAAAAATAAAATGTAAAATCGTACCGAGGACGAGTTCTCCGAACGGTATTGGAACCGCGAGCACCATCTGCGTCTCGATCGAGAAAGTATCCCACGGCAGCCGTCTTCGCGTTCTTCGTCGCATTTTAAACCGCTTCTAACAACTTTCCTCTTCGTCTTCTTTTTGTCCTCCTTCTTTTCCTCTATTTGCTCGTTCGCGTATATTTTCTGTTCGATCGTTCTTCGGATCAAACAAGAGGAATAAACGGGAAATGCGTGTACGACTACGACCGGGGGTGTTCGTTCGTCGATGGTTCGACAGAGCGGATACAGGCCGTCCCTATACCGTTTCGCGACAACCCGCGAAGTGAGTGCATATTTTGAATATAATACATAGGCTCTACAGATATATTCAATATCAATTCTCCGACTATACCAGTGAAAAAATAAATTATTACACGTTGGTAATATCTGTGTGTACGTGTTGGTGAAGTCGTGCGCGATATTAAGTGTCCGCACACCCCGCCCTCCTGTGTCTTTTGCACGGACGCGTGATGCACGCGTGTGTGTATCCTGTGTCTCTGTGTAATGTGTGTATGCGATCGTGAGTGTCGCCAGCACGCCACCAGCCAGGCGGGGCGTTCCGTGTGGTTGAATGTAGACGTTATGCGTTGTGTAGGTGTGTAGATCGCCAGGTAAAATGTTTCGGGATTGAGTGTGTCCATTGCGTGTGAATCTGGCCCGTGTGAAATTTTACGCACGCTGTTGCACGTTTCTGTGTGTGTGTTTGTGTGTGTCTCTTGGCTCTTTCGCTGTCCCAGGTGTGGGCGCTTGGCGCATCGTTCGACATTTTATATTTTTCTCTTTCTTCTTCTCTACCTCTCTGAAACCCTGAACAAAAATCACGAATTGGTCTCTCTGTGTGATCTATATAGAGTTACGTGTACATTCTGTTCTCGACAATTTTATTTTTCCAGCATGTTTCAAAATGGCCCACCCAGTAGATTAAATGAGACACACAGGGAGCAGCCATTAATCGAACGGGCGCCCAGCGCCATCTCAATCGGGGTCCATGGTGTCCGTATTGTTGTTTTACAGTTACAGAATATTAGATACACGCGGTTTTCTATTATGTTAGTCGGTTGCAAAGTTCGCGTTCGCGAGTCCCATCGCTTCGAACAGTCCCTCCTCCTCTTCGTTCCTCCACCATTCCTCTCCTATGAACGTCTTGCACGCACGCCTCAGCACACAGGCGCACCGAATTCGAATCCCTCTATACACGCTCTATATAATCTCATTCTCACTCTCTCGCACGTTCTCTCTTTCCTCTTTCTCTCTCTCTCTCTCTCTCTCTCTCTCTCGCTCTTTCGCACTCTCCCGCTTTCGTTCTCTCGTTCTCATTATCCCTCTATCACGCGAATAGTCTCGTCGTCTTGACCCGCGCGCGCGTCGACCCGGTGCCTCTTCCTCAGTGCTGATTGCGTCCTCTCTGCCGAAGGTATCTCTTTTCTTCCGCTCCCTGTCTCCCTGCCTTAATCTACACGTTGTTCATACATATACTATTGGCTGCCCATCGTACGAGAGAGTATCACGTAAGAATCCTCTCTCGGCCATTCGGAATAGGATCGAATGAGAAAACAGGAGTCGATGAGTTTTGGATGCTTCCTCGATGAAAAATTCATCACCGTCAGAGTATCACGGCGAAGATGTTTAAGAGGGCCGATCCGTTAAGGATTTGGCTATGTAGAGGTAACATGGCGGCTTCCGGTTGGATGCTCCTTTTGCCAGAGAGAGACAGAGTGGGAACTATTTAGTGGGTGAGCAGGAATCTCGACGGCATCGTCCGCTGCGTGCGCGAGAAGTCCTCCAATCAGATGGTGCAAGCGAAATCGGGTTTGTGTATGTGTGTTAGGGTTACGGAACCTAGACTCTGGACGACGTCTCGACGCATGAGGGAGAGACTGGAACGTTGTCATGATGACCAGGAACGGTTACAATCGACCCGGTCTCTCAGACGATCCTTCGACTGTCCTCCTGACTATCCTCCTGCCTGTCCGGCGAAGCAACAGAGGAGCAGGCGCGAATCGAGTCGCGCCAGTCGCTTGGTCTTCACTGGCGCGGTGTATTAGTTGGCTACGAGGAGATGCTGATATTGGCTGGCTGGATACGGCGCCACTGAACCGAGGCCAAAGTTGTTCAGACCCTCGACAAGCGCTGTTTTATCCTGTTGTTGGCCAGAACCGTTCACGTTGCTGTTCGTCGCGGCTGAGCCAACCGGGCCGAGATTGCCGGCGCTCTGCGAGTTCCCATTGCTGCCTGCAGCGTTGCTGGTTCCGTTCACGCTGCCACCGTAGAACTGGTGGCCAGCGATCGTCGTTGGATCGAGGTAAGATGACGGGAAGTTCACGCCTGTGTATAGATCAGCGGAGAGGTAACCACCGTGGCTGGACGAATCGAAGATGTTGCGGTGAGGAAATTGAGGATGATACGCGGCTGGACCGTGCTGGAAGAAATACGCGCTTGGATCTGCGTGTTGTTGACCGGCACCAGTCACTATGCTTCCTGGTGACAGGCTGCGACTCCGAGGAGAACTCTGCGACACTGGTAAGCCACCAGCACCAGCCTGCTGCTGTTGTTGCTGTTGTTGTTGCTGTTGTTGCTGCTGCTGTTGATGCTGTTGGTGATGATGGTGATGATGGATCTGTTGCTGCATGGCACGTTGCTTGATGTAATTCGAGAACTCGGTGGGGGACATTCTGAAATTATACGATTACACATAGTTCAGTTGTACGATCGGTAGGATGGTTGCGCGGATTGTAACTAGGGTTGCTATCGGGATGCTGATCTTTGGGTTGAACGATACACGGAGACACTGAGACTGTGACTGTGAATTCTCATCATATATGTTAAAATTTAAAGTTAAAAAGAAAGTCAAATAGAATGTCAAATTTAACATCCACAACATCCAACTCAATCCTAAAAAAAATACACCAGTAATCAACCAACCTGTTCGCCCGTTTGCTGCTGGTTTTCAGTTTGGTGCTACCGAACTTGGTCTGCGCGAATGTGGCGGTGGTGAATGTGAGCGGTGCGGTAGTTCGTGGGATGAAAGCCGGGACGGGACTAGGCGAACCCTTGAACGAGCTGGTAATAGGCGTCGGTGAAGGTGCCGACGAGGAACCGGACCCATGACCACTTTGCTGATTATTTGACGATCCATTGCTCGCATTGCTTCCGAGCGAGCTTGGGAAGGGCGACGTGGACTTGGGGCTGAGACTGAGCCCACCCAAGGAAGTGCCTACGGCTTCGATAGGCCTGAAGCACTGAGCCTCGGGATTGAAGGTCTTGGTAACTTCTCGATCGGCCGAGCTCTCGTCGTGTGGATCACCGGTTTCAGAGTAGAGGATCTTCACTGCGTTCATTTCGCCAATTCGATAGCTCACCTCTCCGGGATCGACCCAGATGGCCAGCTCGGCTGGTAGGTTCTCCAGGATATCCTGAATAGGCACGCCGCTCTCCTTGGCTGCTCTTTCCAGAACCGGATCCACTGGGTCGCCAGTCTTCAGACATCTGAACGCGGATCCCTTGAACGGTTTCTCCGGGTACCAGTGACCCTTGAACTTGTCCTTCAGCGCCTTTTCCAGCTCCTCGCCGAAGATATTGACCCGCCTTCGCGGCAGCTTATTGTAGAGGTACGATATCACGAAGTTGAGCGCCACCTGCACCTCCATGTGCATCTTGCCCTTTGCTGGGAGAATCTTTGGGCTGTTGCTGGTACTCGCAGCCGCGGAATAGTACTCAGCACGTCCGCACGATCGGCCGTTTTGCCGCCGACGCCTCGCGACTCCTTGATGATGCGCCACTGGACGACAGCAACGTCGACAGTGGCGTTGAAGGTTTAGATCTGGTGTTGGGTGATCGTTCGACGATTCTCTCGGATTCACGAGACTGTAAAGAGAAATGGTTCCTTTTTTAAAAATTTTCTACGCATCGTAAGGAAAGAACTTTTATATTATTAATTTTGACTTTAAGTTTTTAAGTCTTTCAATCGATGAACATGTCGTTTTTCGACAGTGACAATGATGTTCAAAAATATTTGATAACAATGGTTTGTAGAGAAGTTGAGACGCTAATTTGTAAAGACAGAAGTTAACACGTTCGCTGCAGATAAAGTATTTTTGGCAACGTTTTTTAATAATTTTTATAGTTACGAAGTAGTTCATCATACGAGATAATTTACAACAAAATAAATTTAAATAAATCATGTCCTAAATTCTTGAACTTGTTTCTAAACAACGATTAGTAACGACAACGAAGTACTGCGATCTATCATCTCTGACAGTATCGCAAACAATTTCAAAAGCGTAGCAGCCTGTAACGAGCTTTCAGAAAGAAAAAGTCACGTATAAAAATTCACGACTCACGCACAAAGGAGCTCTTTCTATCGAGCGTTCGAGTGATTTTCAATAAGTGCAAAATCAAATTAAAAGAGTACCGGGACGAGTATCTTCGAAAGGTGGTCGCTTTTACCACTGCTGGGCCTGCGTTATCGGCTCCTTTTCACGATCGCGCATTGATACGGAACGCCGCTTCCGGTTACTCGGCCCGCTCTTTCATCCTCTCAACAGAACGTCGAACGAGAGCCAATCGTTCCCGTATTCGCATAATGCCCTTCCAGGCTCTCCGCGCTTCGCGACAAAGCCCTCTTTTATCTGAATTCTCACCCTTTCTCGCTTTATCTGCTCGGTAATTTGGAACTCGTTTACGCGCGAAGAGAATCTTAATGATTGGCTTGGATAGAGTAGAAACGTCCTTCTCGTGAGTGATTTTGAAGAATTCTAACTAGTTAGATCGAAGATGATGACAAGTTAGAAATTCGCAGATGGTGTTGCAAAGATTCGAGATATTTATGCATTTATGGGAAACTTGAAGGTGCGAAATTCACATAATGCATATATCTAATAAGAGAAAATATGTAAAATATCTAAAGCGGTAGCACTAATTCCAATACTTGCCAATTGAAACAAATCTTCACAAAATGAATTTCCAAGAGCTATCTAACGGTAACGACACGAGCACACGTACATTCCGCCAACTCAGCACCGATTCATTACCCTAAAACTTCGCTTTCGACTATCTTAGATTTCCCCTGCCAACATCTATCTACGACATTCAACGTATCCACCAAAAACCCATCCACTCGGCGAAGTTCCGTCTAGTCACAATCAGTTCCGTGTCTACATCCGACAAAAATGCTCGAGAACAGAGACACTCAGACAGCGTAACTTGCTCAAGATCCTCATTTCCGCTCGGGCTGTCAAGCTAAAAGTCGCCCGAGAAACTCGCCAAGACGCGAAGAAGAGCCAAACTGTCCCTTCGAGAGACCGATTTGAAACGCGTCCACTCTCCTGCAACTCTCGTGAACGCTCGACATCGTATCGAGAGGAATATTCAGCTTGGCCGCCCGATTACCGTGAAACGAACGCCGATAAAAAGGGTTGCCCTTACTGCCGTGGCCGAGTGGCCATCTTCCATGGTAGCATCTCATCGCAATTGCGGAAGTTGCTCTCTGAACCTGAACGATATCGAGAGGGAAAGCCTTTCCTTTTGCTGCTTGCCCTCTTTGTCCTCCTTTTCCCTCACTTCTAGCCACTTCCTGCGTTTCTTTCCCCTCTTTCCACCCTTTGTATCCATTCCGCTTCCTTTGTTTCCCGTTATAAGTCAGTCTGTTCTTTTTCCACTCTACTCTTCACCGTTTCATCACGAGCATCGTCTAGGAGTCGCGCTCCTATTCGCTTCTTGAGAATCGCTGGACGACCATCGAGGATCTTGTACGGTATGTCTTTCGAGTCTGTCTCTAGAAACTCGATTCTGACACGCCGATGTTCATCCTTTTTTCATGGTATAAGGAAGAAAGGGAGTTTCTAAGGAATTCACTGGACCGGCAGCCATTTTGTTACGGTAGACGACGGAACATTCGTAGCGTTGGTACTTTTACGTTTTCTTCCTTTCTCTTTTTCTTTTTATTCTCTTTCAGCTCTTTTCGGATTCAGAATCGTGAAGCATAGGTATAGTAGGTACTTTGCTTAGAAACTGATTGTAGAATTACAGTTCTCTTTTTTTTTTAATTAATCGTGAAGCGGTATGTTATCTTCGTCAAAAACTAAAATAACATATATTTTTTTATCCTGATCTTCGTACGTCTGTCAATTACCATCGAAATTTTTTCCAACGCACCGTACGCGTTCCTAAACGTAAAAGCGTTTCTCAACGTTGGAAAATCGAAATTTATAAGCGTGAATTCTTATTTGCCTCGATGTATTCGCTTGGTATATTACAGTAATATTACCAGGGAGTGTTTGTGTCTATAAAATGTAATTCAAGGATGAAAGGATAAACTGATTTTTTTTTTACTTTGTTTTTCCCCTCTCATAACAGCACCAGAGAGGTACAGGGGCGAATTTTGTCCCTTCTAGCCGAAACGCAGCTGCAGACAACGCGGGGCCATGGGTATTTTTTCAATTACGCGACTACAGACCGTCTTTGTGGTTAGTGCGCGGCTAGTTCGCACCCCCTGTTTGCGGTCTAAGCGTGAAAAAATACCCAGCCACCGCGGACGTTTTATCAGCGAATAAATAACCGGCGCTGTTTAAATTTTCCGCCGGAAGTCGCGAACACTCTCGTTGCGGCGAGGGGAATGAAAATGTTCCACAGCAGACAAATTTCTTCGTTTATCAAAGGCCAATTTCGCATTAGCACGATATTCTATTTACAATCCCCTTTTTAGTCTATGTAATTTATTAAATTTCAGTTTTTAAAATTGTAAAAGGGAATTTCAATAATTTGATTTATATCTTTTTTCGTTGTTGTTTTCCATTTACAATGGATGGGCAATGTTAAAATTTCCAGCCAAATTGTAGTCGTATTTCAGCATAAGCTATAAATGTATTAATAAAATTTGTTCTGTCAAGTTTTTACAATATTATATTTTATATAATGCACTATATGCTATATACTTGTACGGTAGATTTTTATTCCAGGAAATTGTTTGTTCCAACTACATAATAAAATTACAGTCTGGTACAACTTTTCCTTGGTAATTTCTATAAAATATATCGTAAACAAATACATTTTCAAAGTAATTCTATTCAAGTATGAATTTCTGCGATAAATTGATATATGTATTTAATTTAATTGCTTATAAGGAATAAGAAACGTGTATGCAATTTTCAAGTCTATATTCTGCTCTATAGAGGATTAATAGCGCGTGGATCAGTATGCGGACGAATCAAAGTTGAATAGGATGTGAATGAATTGAACACATACACTTCATTCTCGTTTGGCATTGACGTTACAATTTAGGGTTTGTGCAACCTTTACACACGACTACTTGCACAAATTAGCTGGCTTGATTTATGTAACTCGTTCACAATGCGCTGGACCATGTTTGTTTCCGTTCTCATGCACGTTACTTTTAATTTCCATCGATGCTTTCTTTCCATTCAACGCAACAAACAATCGTATAATTCTATCATAAATTTTTACTTTGAAACTGGAATATATAAAACATTGAAATACAAAAAAAAAAGAAGAAACAAAGGCTTCAAAATGTTTCACCAATTTTCATGTAAATGTACAATTTTTGTTCCGATACTAAAAAATTCAATATACAAAAATATTAAATACCATCCACTTCAAAACACTACATCAATTTTCCTACGCTACTATACAATATAATATCAATTTCTTTTAGTATATATACGAACAATCAAATAATTCCATAAGAAACTGCCTTTTCTTTCAAAACCAAAACACCGAAAGTATACAGATATTTGAAAGACAACCACTTTAAAGCACTACATCGATCTTTCTCATCTCCTAATTCAGTCAACATTGACAACAAACCAAATACACAAACTTTCAGAATAATTCGTGACAATCTAATTTTTCTTCCAAAACTAAAACACCGAAAATGCAAAAACATTCTAAAATCAGCCACTTGAAACATCTACATCGCTCGCTACACCTCTGCGTTGTACAATTTCCAACTCTTTCACCATCAGCTCTCTTCCAGGCGAGCGCGCAACAAAATTACCAAAACCATCTCCGGCAAGTAGCCCCCATCTTTCTCGCGGAGCGTATCTTTCGAAACGCGACAGAGCTCATTCCTCAAGAGCCGTCGATACTTGCCAAGAAACGGAAGTGGAGTCTGAAACGCCTCTACTATACACCTCCTCACCCCTCACGGAATTTCCCCTCTCGTTTCCAACCCCCACCGCGGCCGAGTCACCGTCCGAAGGGAAAATGTTTTCGTTTCAGCCAGCTCCTCTGGCAGCCAGTGGCTGGATATGTAGGTTAACCCCGCTGCACCCTTTCTGCCTCCAGTAGTACTACACGACGACAGGGTTGCCGGTGGTATTGATCCCGACCAGGGTTGCCGGAAGGTTCTCAAGTTAAAAATACACGGCCTTGCGAGTCGTACGGCTACCAGGCGTTTTCGTGGGCTCCCTTTCGTCGTTGGATATTTTTCTCCATCCCCGATGGAGGTACAAGGGGTGAGAGAGGGCGCGTTGAAGGTTTGGGACGATTAAGGGTAGCCGATAATTATCACGGAGGCAAGATCGCGGTGGACCAAGTTCAGCCGACCTCGAGCGCTTTACGACGCGGTCTTAACAACTATCAAACAACTGCACCACAGAGTAACTACTAATTAAGAGGCAAGGCACTTGGGTCCACCTCGACTGGCTGTAATTAAAAACGAATCACGGAGACGAGCTACTGCGGACGTGTGAAATGCGACTTCTAAAAGCGACGTGAATAATTTTACAGCCACTCTCGCAAGGAATTTGTGGGTAGAGAAGAGGCTCGAAGAGCGTCGATGGTCTTTATGAGAAGCTTTAGGCGATGGTAAATGATTCTGGTTAGGTTTGGATTTGCAACCTATTTTTATAACAGAAGGGATTTGTTGGTAGAGAACGGAGAAGGGAAAAGTGTTATGATGTTTGTTAGACGGGCGTTGATCGCCTCTGTCAGAGGATTCAGGTTATAGCAAATGATTTAGGTTAGGTTTGGATTCGATCCTAGAGTTATAAACTATATATTTTCGAGACACTTTTAGGAAAGTTTTATATTTTCAGGAAAAAGAAGTCGGAAGAAGGAGGGTGTCGATGTTCACGTATGTTGGATGACGTTCATAGCTTTTGTTATTGGATTTACATGGTAGTAAATGATTTGGAAAGGTTAGGATTTGGTAACGATACTACGAATACAACAAATTTTCAAATCGCTTCGTAATAAAAGGTTGTACATTTAGAATACGAAGAAAGGAAAAGAGGTTATGCTGCTTGTGTATGTTTCACGGCGTTGATAGCCTCTGATAGCGGATTTAGGTAGCAGCAAATTGTTTCTAAGAAAAGTTCGATGTATAGAAGGTACGTAGAGTAAACGGAACGAAACAGAACTGGGCTAGATCCAAAGTAGGTTCGAACTAGGCCTGATGCGAACACGAGAGCTACGAGGGTAAGTTGAAAATAAGATGCAAGTAGGGTAGAAGTTGGCTGAAAGGCCCAAAGAGGACTCGAAGTGGGTCGTGTCGATTCGAATCGAAAGGAAAGCCGAAGTGGGCCAATGATGCCAATGATAATCAGGAAGCGTCTAAAAATTGAAAGCGAGATTTTAATTACTTCTTCCGCGTGACGAGGGTACTCGTTGGACTTTGGCACGAGTAGACCTTTTAATTCAAAGCGATCTGCGAATTGCTTGAAAAGAAGAAATAGCAATCCTTAATTTCCAAGTTTAAATAGAATTATTCCTTTAAGCCTTACATTTCGAACATTTAATATCGAATAATACTAAATATTTCGTATAATATATAAGTGATTACAATTAAAATATCACAAAGCGAGCAAATAATTAATTATCTTCCAACAAACTATCTAACAAAACAACAACATTAAAGTCAAAAGCATCTCTATATTTTTGGCAAGCGAAAAAGAAAAAGTTCGTCATTTTGATGATTTCGTCTATATTAAGAAAACATGCTTATTTTCTTCAAGAATCCTTTTGTAATATTTAGACGCAAAGATATAACTATTATATCCCCAAGAATTTACTCTCAAGAGCTCTTAACTTCGCAGAAACAATTCAAACAAAACAGGTGTCGATTATTACAGGCAACCCTATGGACGCGTTCCCCATCTGTCAACTAGCCGACTGCAGAAGCCACGTTGAAGGGTGACGTGATTCAAAGGACAGCCTTTTTTCCGGCCTTCCTGAAACCTTGGGGGGTGGGAACTCCGGGGTTGGTTGCAGGTGCGCGTAAAGACCTACGAGTACGCCCTTTCCCGTCTGCTGAATGGAGGCCACGTGGCTCAAGGGGCACTGAATGTGGGCCAGAGAAGTGTTCTTCAGCGAATCAAGTCAATGGAGCACAGATCCATCCGATTTTATCATTCCTTTCCTGAGCTTCTTTCCCGTATTTTTTCTTTTTTTTTTTTTTTTCGTTTCTCCGCTTTCTTACAACGTTACAGTGGGACGAATGCAAGGGACCAAGAAGTCTGACGATAATTATGCCACTTGATACGTCGCGCGTTGAGTGCTCGCTTCGATCGAGAGCTTGGTGGCGTCGTTTCGATGAACAACGCGTAATTGCGCATCCGTGCATGGGGGAACTGTGCTGAGCGCTCCACGTGGAGATTGCCAGCGATAGAATCGATTTTGGGAAGGCGAGGCTCCGTTTTTCGTTTTGCTTCGTTCGTTCATTTCTCCGCAGCATAACAGGCAGATATTTATGGAATGTTTTTTCCAATATATCGCTTTGAAATTGTGCTTATAATGAAATATGAGAGGTTGATTTTTGGTGATCTTTTATGTTGATGTCATTTAGTGGTTCGGAAGGAACATTTTCAAAATACAAGGATCGTGTTAAAACCAACGATACGAGTTCTATAGAAATCCATGTTTGGCAATTTTCTGATTATTCTACTACATCGAATATATATATATATATATGTACGAGAAAATATTCAAGTTGCTATATTTGTTTAAATATAAAACTTTGCCTTCTTCATTAAAGATGTTATTCACGGAAGATACAAGTTTACAAGAAAAGTGGTAATGAAATTGTTGACATAATTTTTCTTCCATTTATTGCGAGTAATTTGATTTGTAACGTGGAGAAGGATTTAATGAATATCTTAACTGTAATTATCACGAGATGCTAACGATGACAATTCTTTCGCGCATTTTTTCCACCAACGCAGAGGGCACGAAAGGGAAGGTTACAAATTCCGAGGGAAAAGTATTCGTCGAATGAAGGGAGAAGTATGCAGCCGGCAAGCGGTGGAAAGTGGATTTAATTACAGCTCGACCTAAATAGGGTCAAGACACGGGTGCTCGACCCGACCTGGTCGCCCCTGCCTTCTGTAGCTCGAGTGGAAAGGTGTTTAAATTGCTTCCTCGTCAAACCAGGAAACTAACAGTTCTCGTAAAAATACCACCGTAGTTAAAGGCACAACTCGTGAAAAAACTCGAATAGTCGTAATCAAATAATCAAATAGTTTTTTAAACTAACATAGAAAATTGAATTTTGAAATTAGCTGCTGCGAAAGAATATCAAAGATCCAGGGAAACATCAACATCCTACTTCAAACTACTATCACGATTAAAAAATTATTGCAATTACAAAATTATCGACGAAAAGGTATTTACCGATATCATAAATTCTACAATAAAACTTCCCAACTATTATAAATTCTCATTATCGGTAAAACTACGCACCTCACAAAGTTACCAAGAATTTAGAATCTATCTAGAATACTATTTACCAGTCATCAATTCACGAATCATCAAAATTCCTATCCAAATTCCCATTAACATCCGCAATTCAATTGAACTACACATTTCGTAAAAACACCGAAGATTTAGAATCACCGATGAAATGCTATATATTAGTATTGTAAATCCTATAATAAAAATTCCCAAGAAAAATCCCAACAACATGCACAATCCAATGAAACTACGAATCTCATAATGTCACTTAGAACTTCGAATTCTTCGCTGAATTAATCTCGACTGCCTTCTCTTCATCCTATTCCTCGTATCTCTGCAACAACCCCAAAATACCCCGAAACTATCCTGCTATATCGTGGTGTATTTCACCACGAGGCGAACAACATGACACAACAAGTTAAAATTAGGTGCTGGAAGGAGATCCGACTCCTGCCCGAGTTGCTGCACACCAGTTTACAAAGTTGCAGTTTGGCCTGTCGTCTTGCTGCTCCTCTTTCGGAAAATTCAAGGCTGGCAACCTAATGACAGGATCTTCGAGGGTCGATTCATCGAGCCGAAGCTCGTTCGTGAAGGACAGTTGTTGAATAGAGAGACGACGTGGCATGTTCTCTCTCGGCTGCCACTGGCAACTCTCCGATTACTCTATTCTGACAATGAATAGATGGCGGACGAGAGGAAACCGTGCGGAATCGACGTTACGTAACGACCGGTTATACAACGAATCGCTGCGCTCACGTGCGCGAACCGGCCGTCATGGCGATATTTTAAAGGTCGTCCTGACGTCGCATAAACAAATCGCATCAGGTACATGCCGGTAGGCAAATATCGATTCGCGGACTCTGCTACCACGACGACCTTATGCCACCCTTTGACGCATCCAGACGCCTGGTCTGCGCCACCCGATTTCGCCGCGGATCGATCGATCGCCTCTCGTATCTCGCATGTTCTTGCACTTTGCAAATTGATGGAATAAACGAACATTTTATCGCGTTTGTAGAAGAAACGTTTCATACAAATGTCCTAGTGATCGTGGTATTAGGCAAGAGAGCGATTCTACGTGAAAAAGTAAGTTGAAAATTGTTGTAGATATCACATTTCTATCTGGCAACAGGCACAGACATTTTCGATGGTGGTTTGTGTTATCATACGATAATAAGTTCGTTTGATAGTCGCATAGGTTGATAGGCCGCTTGCTTCGCTTAACTTCCTGCTCAGTTTTAATTGTTGGGCACGTGGCTGAGAGTTTTTAAAGTTGAAACATCCCAAGATTAATTACCGTTTATTTACGTTAAAATTGTGTAATAAAATGGATTATGCCCAGACACGAACTGTTGACTTAAATAAAGCTTAAGGTATATTTTTCAGTTTAAAATTATACTGTGTGATTGTTGCATTTTAATATAAACTAAAGAAAAATATAGAATAAAATTGTTTCGCATATAGACTGCAGATTTCTATAGGAATATTACTAAAAAAATAAAATACCGATAGAATATTGATTTACCTACTAAGTATTATAGAAAGCACTATACTTTGGATGTTTATATATCTTTCCATATCGTGCGCATTTTGTGGAATTTTACACATTCAAATTTCCTATAAATGGATAGAAATCCGCAGACGATTCATACGTCAGTTTGTTTGTTGTTGAAATCGCGTTTAAATGTTTGTATTTGAATAAGAATGAATAAATAAAATGATCGATAGGATTAATTTGTGCTACATGTAGAAAATTAATTGAATATGAAACGATAGATTTCTTTTAGTTTCCTCCTAGCCATTCCAGAATTGAAAAGACGTCACTTCGAGGAAGACAGTAATCGGACTAGAAGAAATGATGAATATAAAGTAGAAAATTAATCGAATGTAAAGCGTCAGATTACTTTGGTTTTCCTATTTTCCATAGAAGACGTTACTGTGTAATAACAAATAATGATCATAATATCGTGTTTGATACGATGTCGATAGTTGGTAAGACGTTTTTAATTTTCTTGTTTTCTTATGTTAAGAGGATTTACCGATCGAGTTACCAGAGGTTTGTTCAAGGAAACGAAACCTTTCAGCAAAGCTTCATGCAATTACGGAACCTTGACATCTATCGATAAAATCTTTTGGGATAGTGATTACCTTTCGAAGAATACTCTAAAGCGCAGAATACTATTTTCAGGATGAAGTTTCTTGCGTTCGTCTCACCGAAGGAAATCTTTTTTGCTGTGCAAGCGTGATTCCTTTAAGATCTTTCGACAAATTTGTACGTAGACGCGAACGTCAACTTTGTTAATTATTACTTCTTAATAGAAACCTGTTTCTTCGGTAACAATAATAATAGGAAAAGATAATACTGTAGTTTACTCTATGATTTTATGGCCGCAAAGGAATCGTCAAACCAACTTTACGACCAAGGGAATATTGTGGAATATGTAAAGCAATTTTTTGTATCTTTGCTTCTTTGCTATCTTAACGTGGAAAGTTTTTTGCTTTAGACACGAATTCTCACATTTGCTATCGTTTCTTAAATAATTCTGTTTCTGTTACGTTTGCCGTGAATCCAACGAGAATTGAAATAATTCTGCTTCAGAAGCACGACAAAGTAAGATAATACTAAAGTAAACGTAAATTCTCACACTTGTACTTACTTTGCGATTGTTTATTTTATTTCTAGTTCGAATAGAATAAATTTCGAATAGAATAAATATAAATAGAATAAATAGAAGTAAATTTACTTTAAGAGCAAGGATAATATTCAAGATATATATAAGATAAAATAATATTGAAGTAGTTACGAATTTTCGTATTTGTTGTTCTTTACGTTGCGAATAATTTCAGTTTTCTTACATTTTACTATATAATACTATACTATATAATAAATAATAAATTATGTATACAATACCATATAATAATACTATAATACTATATATTAAATTTACTATAGAATACAATGATCAAAGACTTGTTAAGAACAAAAATTCCTGCAAAAATGCAGCTATATCCGTACTTTCCATAATTTCTGTCTTATCCAACTAAGAGGACGCTTTGACGCATCACAATCAACATTCCTCGCATCAACTCTGACATTAGATGAGAGACACGTGCGAAACGAGTCGCATGACGTCGCGGCGCGTCCCGACAATCTCGTTTTCAGTATTTCAGTCCACTTTTGGAAAACGAGTCGACGACTCCTTCGTCGGTTGCTGAATGCGCCACGTAATTAATAATTTCTGCGCGCGTGCCTCGACGACGCGACGCACGTGACAGCGTGTCGCGCGACCGAAAACTCGTCGACGTCCACATTTTTGCTCGTTAAAGTTTACTTTATCAGCTTGTCTACGTTTATTATTACAATCACAAAGTCTTTCGATTCTGTTGCGTTAAATCGTTCTACCAATTTGGTAGCATATGTTCCAGCATGGTGAATAATATAAACTACCCAATTTGCAGAGTCGCTATACGAACCCTCTCGGAATTCATCGACGCATTATTTGTCACATTGTAGCCGGATCGAGACTTGCTCAATCGTTACAATCGCGTCGCCCTTGAATTTTGATGAGTTGGAACTGAGGACGGTGAACCGAACGAAATGGAATCGATCATCGATGACGAAATCGTGGAATTATTCGCTATGGGTCCGGTTATATCTGGGATTTATTATGGTGTAGGTGTATTTTAACTACTTTATGTACCGTTTTAATGTGAAGGATGTTAAAGTGACAGGAAATTTTTCGTACACCTTAAATCGAAGCCATATATAACTTCTGGAAAAATTGTTACCTCTCAAACGAAATAATTTAACAAAACATGTATATCATGTGTATATACAAAATGATCTTGTTATTGTAACATCTCAAATCAATGATATTTGTTATTATCTCTACCTCTTCGCCTCGATGTTATAAATAAATATAATAAATATAAATAAATTACCCTACAAAACCCTAATTTGTAAAAAAATGCCTACTTTTACAATTAGAATTCATAAGCTACATCACGACCATTCACATCATTGCAAAATACAACATCAATATTCTAAACTGTTGCTAACAGAAGAGAACTATAACAAGATATACAATGAGAGAAAAAGGGAAAATTAGAGCTGAAGCTAAACACTTCCTATTCCTGTAACCAGAACCCATAATTTAAATTCTACTCATCATCGTCACTCGGAGATACTACAATGCTAAATACAACATATTTTCTATCAGCGAATAAATCACATAGATAGATAATGAAAGAGAAAGTTGTATTCAAAGGTATACTTAATTCATAGAAAAGTTGCAACCTGCATATCAAAAATCCATGAACAATATCCCAGTCATGAGAATCCAAACCACTGCAAAATACATACCAAACGCAAAATCTGGCCAACAGAGAAGAATATAGATATTCATATATATGTACAGAGAGAAAGCTGGAGCTTTGGAGCGGCGTTTCATCTCGCGCCTCCAATTAATCGTCAGTCGAGCTTTTCAGTCGGATCGATCGCGCGTGACCGAATTATCGGTTCCAAAAGGGAGGGAAAGAGAGAGAATGAGAGACAGAGAGAGGGATGGAGGAAGAGAGAGAAAGAGAGGCAGGCGTCACTGCGCGTCTTCGATCGGATCTGTTCGCGGAGGCGTCGCGCTCGAATCATCTCGCTGCCGTTGGCTCGCGATAAATTACCGAGGCTCTCCGCTTTTCCCTCTCTTTCTCCGCGCTGCCGAGCGACCGACCAAGCGACAGATCAATACGACACAGCCTCCGCAGACACGGTCGCTGCTGCTCCAGATAACAAGGGGCGAAAGAGAGACAGAGTAAGAGAAATAAAGTCACTGAGAACGCGAGAGAGAGAGAGAGAGAGAGAGAGAGAAACAGAAGCTGCCCTATAAGCCTCTACTTAAATAGCGCCCTAAATCCGACAGGGAGGACGCCCTCTCGTGAGATACAGAGAGGAGCAGAGGGTGGAGAAAAGCCCTCGAAACGAAGGAACAGACCCGACCTGGGTCAATCCGTTCGACTTCGGCCTCTTCCGGAAATTACTGTGCCACCGATGCGATGGGGATTCCGTTTGCCGGATTGAATATCGACGAGCTGGAACGCGTTCCCTTTTTTCGCGAGAGCCCGGATTTTATACATAGTGTTTGCGCGGTGGAAAATGATCGCGTGGGGTTGGTGGAAAAATGGAGCTGGCATTCTTTGGGTTGGTTGGAGTTTACAGATGATATTAGGTTGCGACGGAATATAATTTCCGTTTATGGGTTTTTGAAATCTCCTTCTCTTTTATCGTTATCTCATGCTTATCGTGCTATATCGTTTTAATTTGAATTTAATCGAGAATTTTCTATTATATTCTATATATGATCAACGTTTTTTAATATTCAGATACATAAAGGCAGCTCTGCTAGAATTCAGCGAGGTATAGATAGATCGTTTAGGATTAGGTATTTCATAAGTTATAATTTAGTAATTTGACGTTGGTCATTGATAATATTGGACATTTTCTCTTTCATGTATGATTTGAATTGTTTAATATTCGCATACATAAATCCCTGTTAGGATTCAGTGATCGTTCGGAATTAGGTATTTCGTACTATTATTCGATCACTATTTAATAAGCTGTTGTTGGTTATTGATAGTATGAGAAAGTTGATTTTCTGTATGAGACAAAATATTGTTTTAAGGTGTCTTTTTATTGGAAATATGTTATAATTTGTGTATTTATAATTCGTTTCTTCATTTGAATGATTAAGTAAGATGAACTTTCTCATGCAGCACACAGAGACTGGATAGCTATCTTCAACTAAGACTTTCTGGTTTAGATCAAGGAAGATCGATTTAACGTAGCGAAAAAGTTAAAAGAAACAGGGGTAGCCTTTAAGTATACAATCTTTCAACCCAGACCTTCCAATTTAAACAATAAACTAATCTGATCCCGGAAGATAAAAGTAAACGCGTAAAAACTGTTTAAAACTGGGCAGCGAAACAGGATTATAAATACATTATAATAATAACTGTTTTATTAAATGGAGGCTGAAGTTAAGATATCCAACGCTGTATTAATAATCAACATATTTTTTTATTAAAAGAATGTTAACGTTCTTAAATAAATATAAAATAGTCATAATATTGTGACATATTCGATTAATAATGAACCTACGCTTTTTAAAGTCCAACACATATGGATTGAAACAGTCAATATTCAGTTCTAGTTTTAAGCTCAATTATAGTTTCAACAATCAGGTCCTTTCATCATTGAAAGAAATTAGTCTTCGTAAAAAAATGTAGAAATAGTCGATTATTACGACAACCGACAAAGAACCTATTTCTTTTACTCCGAATTCTACACATAACCTGAATTATTCAATTCCACAAAATAACCAACAAACTCAACCCAAAAAATCCTGGCAATCACAAAACATCATCCTTCACGTTTAACGACCAATCAACGCTAGAGCTGACTAAAATCCGCTGGAAAAAAAAGCTTGTAGGAAAAACGAGTAAAAGGTCGAGTCCTTGAAAGATCATCGAGTCTCGTTGACGGACGCGGAAGCAAAAGCAACGACGACGCGACGGTCGCTCGATAATTTGGTCGTCTGCAGCGAACGTTTGAATCGGTGGCTGCAAACTTAATAGCTAAAAAGAGAGTATCGGTCCTTGGGCAACGCAGAGAGGAATAAAGAAGGAAAGACGAAGAAGAAAAGCAGGACCATTATCCCTGGAAAATACGGCCGGTTGTCATCTTCAGGACTCGGCTCCAGACGATCCAAGATTCGCCTGTTATTTCGTACTGTCCGCGCTTCCACGATTTCACGGACGATCCTAGATTTTCTAAACGATCGAAAAGGAATGACGATCCAACGATCTTGAAAGAGTTGCTTTCCCTACCTATTGATCTTTCGACACGTGGCGCGTTAAACTTTTCGCCGGTCGTCTGTTTTCTCTGTTCATCGACGAAATTCGCGCCGGTTTGCGCGCGTTTCTTGGTGCGGAACGATGAATCGAGGGTAATGAAAATGTTCTCGTCGGCGTGGATAAATATTGTGCCGATATTCGACAGATGAACGGGTCTATGGAGTTATTTATGGCAAGTTTGCGTTGCTGGAAGGGAATCGGCAATGAATTTATAAGAAGATGATCGATGAATTAAGAAATATTTAGAGGGCTGGTTTTCTTCTACATGATTGGTTTTGGAAAGTATTTAGAGAACTGGTTTTCCTTTTGATTTTAGTTTTGTGCTCCGATGGGGATTTTAATTGGAAAATTTTTGTATCTTGAATTAGCTGATATCATTAAACTGTTGGCTTCTCAGTGACTAAGAGAGCGTATCAATGTAATACAATTAAAAAGAGCAACAACCTATTCGGTTTAAAGATATAAACCTTCTAGCAATAGAAGCCAGATTCATAAATTTTCTGCAAAAAATCTAGCGGTATACCTAATATCTAATATCTAGGATACGATAACTTTGAAAGAAATGGTACCCTTTAGTCTTCGGTAGTTTTAGCGTTCGAAGCACAGCTTACGAGATTCTTCGATCGGTGCCTGATATTCTCTTCTTTCCGTTCCACGAAAATCAATTGTTTCGCCTCAATGTTATCTGACAATTATCGAGCGAACGGCGCCGTTTCTCAACTACTTCCTGCAATAACCAGGAACGATAAGGTGAAGCAATTCTCCCTGGGATTTCCCAAGTGTCCTGTCTCTGCACTGTTCTCCCAATTGCGGTCGCTCTCTTCCTCGTTTCGCGGGGCAGTTTCAAAGGATGATAATGCTCGTTGGCTTAATTGATAATATTTTAGGGCAGGCCTCGTCTGCTACGATGGAAAGATCGCTTCTCGTTATGCGGATTCGCGAAATTACGGAGAATATTGGAAAAGAAGGCGTATTAACCGATTAAATGAGTTAGACGAATTAACTCGTCGCTATTGCACTTTCAATCACTTGGACGTAATGATATCCTTATTTAAGGATCCCTCATTTTTTCATATATCGTTTTATCTTCATTCACGATGAATCGCAGTAAAATTTCGTTTACCTGAACTCATATCGAATTGAATCGGCAGGATGGGCATCGGCTAAGATTTCGTTCCAATAAATCGAATTCTATGGTAAGTTATATTGACAGTTGTAAAAATTATTTAGGGCTCCATTACTTCTTTATCTGTTATTTCCATTTTGTTAACCTAATCGAAATGAATCTATCTTCATTAAGTTTTAATTATGGAAGTTGGAGAGATGAGTCGGTTAACAAGTTAGAATTCTGAAATGAAGAGCAAATTTTCAGATATCAATTGTTATATGATTGTTTATAATACCGTTCAAATAGATTTATATTTTATTGTTAATTAAAATGAAATTTATCAGTAGGATTGTTTAAAATTTTGTTTAATTAAATTGAGAGATTTAGATAAATTCTGCTCTTGAAATAAAATTGCTACCAAATATGATCTATCAAATGGAAATTTAATGAAAAATCATTACAATTTAAAAAAATGCTAACTGTTATACTACAAATGTAGGAACTATCTATGAGAAATTATTTTGTTTGCTTACTCTTATAATGGTTTCTCGTTTACGAGAATAATCTCTTAAAGCGTGCAAAGTTAATAATACTTATTTACATATAAAAAGAAACAACACAACTACTATTAAAACTACAATGAGATACGATATAAAACGATATTTTGATAGTAGAAAAAGATTCAAAGAATATATATTAGAGAAAAGAACATGTATGTACATATAAAAAAAAAAAAAAAAAAATTATTGATATTAATGGGAATCTAGTTTATGCCTTTAAATTGTGACCTTAACGCAGCCTTTCTAACATTATCCTTTACACTTTACGTCAATAGATACACTCTTATTGATCCGCGTTGATCATGGATGAGACAAAAACTTTTCATCTTTGTTAATTCGCAATTAGTCACCAACCGGTCTGAGAGAATGTCCGTTCACGGAATCTTGGTTAAAGGCTTCCAGTCGCCGATTGACATCGCTTCGCGATCACTCAACTGAGATGTTGGATTTTTCTTTCGAGAAGCGTTCAAGGAAATATGGAAAAAAAGAGTTCTGTGAAATGTTTTCCATTTACGTTCCAGTAATTGAGAGAGGAATTTATTGGAATTTGTTTTGTGAAATCGATTAGAGAAAAAGAGGTCGGCTAGAAATAATTAATGAGTGTCTTCTCGAGGCTATAGTAAAAAGGTTTTAAACTCTTTGATCTATGTGGAAAGAGAGTAGAAAAGGAACAGAATGTTTCCATAGCTGGAGGCATATAGGAAGAAAGAACGTTCAGTCTAACGTTTTAATCTTCTTCCAGTTCGATTTCTTCATACTTCAAATGCTTCTGGAATACTTGGAAGATTAATTATTGGTAGACATGTACGTCAGAAAAACACTTGTTCATTGTCGCATGACAGTAAGTTGCTATACAACGCATCGATAAACAGATTACAATACAAAGTTACAAGAAAAGAAACGGTATTTGTAGTATAAATTCTTCGAGAATAAATATCCACTGTGCTAAAAAGTGTGGAATATTTCCCGAAAGATCATTTTGCTGATTCTACTTAACTTTATATAAAGGTAGAAAATTCTTTGTGAATATCTTATACAAATGAAATGTAAACAATAGCAGCAGAATATTCCTCAGAAATATTTTATAAAATGGAAAACAAGGGAATATTGTTCGTGAATATGTCGCAACTGATTTCGGTTTATATCTCGAATAATATAATCGTATGCCGAATTCTGAAAGAAATCAGTAAACGAGTTGTAGCTCGACGAAATTCCCGTGAACGTGATTTTCCACGGTTCGCGAGGTGAAATCTTGTTCACGACCGTTTCTCGCGATCCTACGCCGGAACGATCGACGAAAGCGTCGAACCGCGTCGTTTTAGCGGTGGAACGGCGCGTCTCGCAGGATTTTCGAGACGAGCTCGAAAGCAAAGGTAGCTCCTTGCCAGGGAACAGAGAAATTCTTCGTTCATCCGTGCGGAAACCGCGCGTTCACGGAAATCCTATCGGTGTTTGCTCTTCCGTGTCGTGGTTTCGGATACTGCCGTTGTTTCGACAATCATCTCGAACGCATGCGTATCTCCGTGGTAAACGAGTCACACCTTTCTCATCGAACTCTGTCGAAACATTTTCATTTCGTCTGATTGGAGGAAAATTAAGAAGAAGTTGATAAGTTATTTGAATTACTCGTGTTGATTAAGAGAGAGAGCGAGAGAGAGAGAGAGAGAGAGAGAGAGATTATTTTGGATGAACTGTTTTGGAACATCGTTTGGGAATTAGAAAATTCGCAGTAACATTAAAGTGATATGATTTTATTGAAGATTCAGAATTATTAAAGAGATTTCCTGTTTCAAACAACATTATATTTTTATATTTCTGTTTATCTTAGAGAAACCTACATCCTCTGCACAGATCTACTAAAAAAGCAGGATTGCACTAATTTACAGTGTCTAAAAAAGCTTTAAAATCCACCTTCAAATTACTTAAAACCTGCAACATAATTCACCTTCACCACTGGTAGACAGAAAAGAGCCCTCGTCGCTTTAAACGAGCAGCGACGACCGACCGCCAAAAACAAACCAATCGAAAGAAGACAGCGAAAGAAGGAGGGGCAAAAAAAAGAAAGAGAAGAGAAGAATAAAGAGTAAAAGGAGAAGCACCCAGTGTAATTTCAATTACCACGTTAAAGGGAGCCGCAGAGTTCCTCTCAAGTAGCTGACACGGACTGCATAAAAGAAAAGGCCGCCCCTAACGAGGCTTGGCCTGGACGATGAAAGCCGGTCAAAGGGTTGTTGGTGCGGGGCCGACAGTTTTCCGCGGGTTTTCCACGAAAACTGGCTGCTTTGATCGGTGTATCCAATCAAAGGATGAAGTCCTTTTTGGATTGGCCACGATTTCCATCGCGAAAAGCAGAAGGAAAAGGATGTGGGCGGGATGATCGATCGGAAGCCGCGCCCGCGGCACTCCAACGACCACCAGGGTCGATCGAGAAAACGAGAAAGGGCTTTTCTCTTCGCTGAAGGCTCACGGAACTTTCCCGGGACAAACTTCTGCTAGATAGACCGAGAATGGAGGCGAAAAAGTGATTTGCGGACGAAAAAGCGACGATCCTGTTCCACGTGGAACGCTCGAGGGTTAGTCACGAGTTTTAGAACGCCTTCGAGGTAGATTCTTCGCGCACGCCACTCGGTATACTCTCGAAACGGCTTTATTACGCTTCGGAAATCGATAACTGCCGCGCTGCGTACCGAATGTACGACTCGAAATCGGCGACCTTTCGGACCTCTGCATGAGGGGTTCTTAGTTAGGTTTGGAGGAATTCGTGAGAAAGGAAGCTCGATGGGATGATGAAGAGTTAGACTATGTTACGTGATAAGCAGCCCAGGATGTTTATGCAAATTTGTTGAATCAATGAAGAAATAACGAAGAAAACTGTAATTTTGATATTAAAGATGAGAAATATTCTCCTATACTTTTAGGTAATTCTAGAATTTAGATATAAAAAGTATTTACTATCGCTACTATAAATCCTCGATTTATTCTTTAGAAAGCAAATTTTTCCTTCACCGCCCTCACCAGACAGGGTGTTACGAGTTATCGAAAAAATATAGGTTATCATTAAACGGAAACGAAAAGCTACGGAAAGAGCTGGGAGATTCGGATGTGGTGGATATCTCACCGATACCTAGATCCTGAGCTCGTAAATCGAGATTTGTGGCTAGCAGGACGCAATAACTCTGACACCAGGCTGCACTAACCCCGATTACTTTCGTAGAAATATTTCAGCCGGAAGTTCATTGACTGAGGCTCTAAAAAATCGTTCAGGTCAGAGGAAAGAAATAACGAGGACCTTAACCTGTCACGAAATCGGAATTATTTTAATTAAGGAAACTAAGGAAATTAATTCGACTCACAGTATGACTTTCGACTTTCAACACTTCTATTGTTACTTATAGTAACGACAATTTCTGATCTCTACAATCTCACAGATATATAAGATACTCGATTTTCGTTTTTATTATTATATTCTTCACCTATTTGCTGCATCCACAATATGAAATAATACTAAAGAATATAAGTAATCATAAATCAGTAATAGAAAGATTATACACATTGTTAGATTGTTAGAAATGTGGCACCTACAGGAAATTACTGATTTAAAAATATGCAGAAAAATTAATTCCAAAAATATATTATATATTTTTTAGAAGAGTCAGTTTTTTTACTTAAGAAATTTAGCGCATTTAACGAGAAGAATGTTAGAAACCAAAAGCTATTTTAACATCGCTCTCGACGCTAAGAAATATATATAAATAATATTTTATTAAAGGTAGTCAGAGCCCACAGGCTATTACCTAAAGCGTAAAAACAGGAAATCTGCCATTACGAAAGTTCAAATGAATAATAACTACCTATTTTAAACTTTCTGCTATATTTCAAGCCGATTTCCTAGAAATGATCACCGTTTCTAACTGTGTCATTCTTCTAGAGTCTGATTTTGCCAATTTCTGTTCAAAAACTTATTCTTAGCGTGGTAGAGAAGTAGTTAAAAAAATCGTTGCTAAATATTTTTGCTACTTTCGTTCGCTGAACCATAGGAAATACGCGAGTCTCTCCGGGGTACGGTACTCCAGAGAAATAAACCGTCGACTACGGAGTTTTAACTCTAGATAAAAATGGAATAAGAAACAAGTAATAGTCGGGGAATTAATCCCGGACTCTCCAACCAGCCAGCACAGGGAATGGCACACGAGTCGAACGCGAACGAGAACGGGAGCGAAAAATAAAACGTTTCCAAGACACGGACCGATCGATAGCTTCTTCCCGTGCAACGAACGCAGCCCTGCATCGACGATAGTCGAAGCGAACACCGTAGCCAGCTTTTGACCTGTTCCATGTTTCTTCGCGATATACCGAACGTATTAAAATTTGCTATTGGCGAGGCGCGGCGGCAGTCTCGTTCCTTAAAAGCTTCCGCCATCCGTCGGCTATCCTCTCGTCAACGGATGGCACATACCGGCAGTTTCCTGTCATAAAAACTGTCTGATCGTACGACGAATTTTTGCAGGCTGCGTTGTTGCGCCTGGAAGAAATTGCTTCCCGTTTAAGTTCACTAGTCGCTGTACCTTGCGATTGGATAATTTTTGATTGTTTGATTTCGAGGATTCTAATTTCGAATAAATTGCCTCGGATTTTAGCTCTTGGTTGTAACTTCGAATTTTATTATCGTTTAAAATATTTCATACGAAGTAATTTTGTAAGACGCGTGCTCCATTTATACAAACAGTGTAGGTTTAATAAAAATATCTGTTGTAAAGATTGGTAAATTCGTTTGCATTTGGATTTTGGATTTTGGCTGTTCGACGTAGCTTTGAATCTTGCTATTGTAAGAAAATTCGCGCAAGGTAATTTCGTAACACGCGTGTTTTATTTATACGAACGATGTAATTTTAATAAGAATACCTGTTGTAAAAATTGTTTCTTTTAAGACGCATTTTTAAAATTGTTTTTAGAATGCTACGGATCGACATGTATATATAAGTTGTATTATATGTATATGTCACTATAAACAAACATTTCACGAACGATCCGCCTATTAATAAGCGCCTTTGATACGATAATAGAAATGAAAGGTGACTCGTCAATCTCAATTCACCCCCTCACGAATTCCCTCTTCGAGGCATCCACGACCAAATCGAACGTTCGGTTCTAAGAAGGAATGGCTCGAGTCGCGCAACCTTTTCCTAGCGTAACCACACAAGAGACGAGGCTCACCTAAAACGCGACGCGCTCACAAGACCTGTTTACGTAAGTGTGAATAAGACGTGCCGCATTCTAACGGTGATCTATTTACGTCCCTTGCTCTTCGAGATCCCAGCGCCCGCGGCTTGAACAGACCTAATTTTATATTCGGAGCAAAAACTCCGGCACCATTGCCAAGTGGAGCTCTAACAATCGCCACCACCGCGTTGCTCGCGGCCTCTTCTAATTCTTGTGTGTTAACGCCGGCTCTTCTAACCCGGATACCCGTCACTATATCACGAATAATCGTACTAGGTTACGAGTAAAGCTTCTGTATCGTGTTATTTAATGAAAATTTTTAGGATTACAGATGCGAACTTTTCTGACTTTTTACGAGTGAAGTGTATTGTTAATGTGCTTGGTGGTAGAAAATATTCTTTGGGTGACTGAGCTGCTTTAGTTTGTATTAGATTAGAAGTGTTCGCAAAATTATACTTGGTCGGAGTGTTCTGTTCATTCTAGAAAATAAAATGTATTCGTATTTTATCAGAAACGTTTTTAATAAGTAAGTTATGTTTGTCCTTGCCCAACGCATTGCGATTGTGCTGATTATTTTCTTAATTTTAATTAAGAATATCATTCTTTCTTTGGTTGCAAGCTTTTTGCTCCAGTCTTCTATTTCACATTAAAATTCACATTAAATTCATTAAGTTCATTTTACATTCAGTTACATTCATTGAGGTAAAATTGTATCAAATAGTTCTCCGTAATTTTGCTGCCCGTGTAGATGGAAAAATGAAATTCTCTTAAATATCAGTATCATTTAAAATGCTTCGCAAGTATAATCCAAAAATAAGGTTAAAAATGTAATAGAGTAACAAGTGAAGAAAATAAATAGATATTTCAACTTTTCTCTGTGTAATTTTCGAACGAAAGTTTGCACGCATATTCAAGTAGAATACTGGAGGCGATCCCGAGCGAACAATTTTAAATCAGAACATACGGAACTTTCGTGGAAAATGTCAGAACGGAAGTCACGAAAATCGCGGGCCGACTGCGCGGAAACCGTGGAAATAACAGAATTGTCGTTTTTCTATGGCTTCTGATCGCGCTTTCGGCCTTAAGCTTCCTTTCCCTTTTGTAACAGGATCTGCGAAACAAAAGAACGAGGGTAAAGTTTGGCGGTAGAGACAGGATTAATGCCCACCGCGAGGGAAGCTTTCGAAAGCTCCGGATCCGGCATGGAAACGGCGACAACTAGCTACCGGGGATTTACTCTGTGAAAGCAGAGGGAAATGAAGGAACAACGAGCCCATCTGCTGATACAATTCCAATTGACCGTTGTTGTCTGCGTAAAAACATATTTAAAACATAAATTTTCGCTGTTTAATATAATGTTATAATAAATTTATATTACAAAGTGTCTTTCGTGATCCAATGTTATTTCGATATCTGAAAAATTTAATTTAATCAGAAATATATCAACGCGATTGAACATTTTTTGAAAAGGAAATTTACATTATAAATGTTCGTTCTTAAAACGAATTTATAGCATAAATTGCTTTTTGCGAGCCAACGGTATTTTGATATTGGAGAAATTAATCTAATAGAAATATATTGGAAGAATTTACGTCCTACATCCTTTTACCTCGAATTTAATATATCTATCGTTAAATGAACAAGAACTCAGGTGATTTATCGGCGTTCATCGATAACGTTATCGTCATCGATAGCTCCTGCCACGGCACTTGGCAAGACACAGCGGCTGTTACGCATCCAAATGCAATTATTTATCGGCCCGTGAAAATAGAATGCTCGCGGTCGTGCTATATATAATAGGTGCACGTAGCTGACAAATACGAGCCAGTAACACGAATTCGATGTAGCAATTAATAATGACGAACGAGCGTGCCGACCTCTTAGTCATCGTTCGAGTACCAGCTAATACCAACCAAGGGTCACCGTGTCGAAGCGACATAGAACTGCAATAACCGAGTAATTAACACCCGAGGAGCCAGACATCGCATAAACATTAATCACATCGACGTGGTATTTAAAATCTCACGCGCTAATAAACTAGAGTAGAATCTTGTAACTTCTGTAACAGGATAACTTAGGTTCTAAATAATGAAATCAAAGTTAGAAACAAAATATTCTGTCCAATGGAAAATTGAATTAAATTATGGGAGTAAATGTTGGATGCAATATTTCTTGGGAATTAATTAATCTCGAGGAAATGAATTTTCGAGACCTTTACGACCTTGCATCTTCGAAATGATTTATAACTTGACCGATAATACAATTTTACCAAAATTCGTCTTAGAGTTTGTAATAATCGGATGGAGTTAAAAGATGTTTACAAATTGATCACCTGTGAGAAAATAAAATTAATAAGAATATTTAAGGTCTTCTATGTTTCGAATTATTTATAAATTGGTCTATTACGTAATTTTATCAAAAGATGTCTTAAAACCAATATAACCAATTTCCTATATTGTTACAGTCGATCTTATCGATCTAAGCATTTAGATTTAGCCAGTTGTAAGTTTAACGAAATCTTCTCTCGATTTCGCAATGTCCAAAGAAATGTAATGATGCTAATAAGATAGAAGTTGTGTACGTAGAAGTTTAAGCAAGAAGTTTCTTGCGTGTCGCATCCTCGTGTCGTCGGTCAACACGGAAGTGGACCGAACCCTTGGATGTGCAAACATTAAGAAAGAAAGAGAGAGAGAGAGAGAGAGAGAGACGTGATGTACGCCATAAAACACAGCGAATTCTTGCTGGAGAAGAGGTACGTCCTGCATCTCTATGTATACGTCGATTAGCTACGGCAATAAAGCATTTTCATGACGCGACAGGCTGTAAAATTTATCAGGCGGGATCTTAGTCGTAATAACGTCTCTTTGGCACGCCAATTAACTGGTGCAATAAATTGCTTTTTCCCTGTTCCTGCTGGCGAATGCGCACTTTAAATTGCGAGGGAGCTTCGTGGATGACCTACATTTTTCGAATAAATTGGAAAATCCATGCTGCACCAAGAATTCGAACGTTTCATCCGACTTCTGATGGAATTTGAATCATTTAATTATACTGCTTGTTAAACTGATAGTCGACTAGATATCGTTATTGGATTAATAAGAGAAAGGTTACGTTTGAAAAACATTTCTTCAAGCAGTTGGGAAGAATACGAAACTATTCATTGAAAAATAAAAAATTTGTTTTAGCATTTATAAAAGTCATAAAAATATCTAGTTGGCTAAATATTCTGTATACGATAATTAATATATAATTTATCGCTAGACATTCTATTTTATTTTCAAACCATCGCATTGATAGTATAGTCTGGAATAATAAACATTTGCTAAAAATACGTTTCGAGTTATTGCCCCGTTTCTTCGTCAATGTCTATTTTCAGATGAAATATTTTGAATATTTTTAATGAGGATCGAATACATAGGTATAATATTAGAAAAATGTTATTTTCAAATGGCGCGATTTATATCTCAAAAAATAATATCAACACTCCATGATGTCAGAGATCGAGATTTCTGATTTCTGAATAATTCAATGAAATTAGAGAAACGAATTGAAAAAGAAAGAATGATCTGTTGCACTTCCATTTAGAATCGAATTTTCCATGACATGCATTCCGAGATATCAGAAACGCGTGATGTCACGACGAAAAAGATTTTAAGCCGCGAGATTAATGTTAACAGACAGCAAGACCGAGATCTATTCCGGTCGAGGCCGACTATGTTTAGAGAATTCGAGAACGTTTACCTAATATAGAGCTAAGTAATCGTCGTGCTATCGATTGCACGAATTTTGGCCAGACTTTCTGTAAGCTCAGGTTCTTTATTCCCTCGTAATTGCGGCGCTATTTACTTGGCAATCGGCTTGCTTGGCCACTGCTCAGGCTTTTGGGCGACCACAGTCGATGCAACGCACCCCTCGAACGACCCCGCGAAAAATAAATCGATAACATCCTCTACTATCAATCATATTTAAAAAAACTGAACTGTAAAACGAGTGAAAACTGTTATAGCTCTCCTAAACTTTATAACAAGCAAGACTATAAGAAATTCCAATAAGAAGTTTCCGACGGCACTCTCCCTCGCATCAGCCATATCTACACCCAAAAGAATTGCTGACTGATCTTAAAAGAGATTAGAAAGCAATTATAGCGTTATAATGTAAATCTTGATCTCCATTTGTCAATATTATAAAGAACTTCTAATATACAATTAAAATTGTTCTCAAGAATGCCCCAATTTCAAACATCCACTGCATCAGCACGTTTTTCCCAAAACCAAGAAATAAGGCAACATCGAACGTGAAAGAAATTGCGCGATAACGATCGTTTTCTCATAACGCAGCGTTCGAAAAGAAAAAAAGAAAAAGAAAAGGAGGGCACTTATCGAGGTTGGATAATGTTTCCAAGTAACGCGGAATGTCACGTTGGAAAACGTCTTTCCTTGTTATCGCTGAGCGACGAATTTTTATCAAGCACGGCGCGATAACGTGCAACACTTTGCCAACGAAACTCGCTCGACACCGCAGTCTCTTCTGTAAAAACCGATCGCAAAATCGCTGCTCGCTTCGTTAATTAACGATCGTCAGACGCTGCGTGGCCGCGGTTTCAAGAGACTCGAGCACGCTCGTAAGCCGACCTTTGCAACGTTCGCAAAAATCCTGGCAGGAATTACGCTCGACCATATATCAGCGTGTCCAACGTGGAAAATAATTACGTGGCATGCAGCCACGTTGAACCGCGGTTGCTTCGTTCGAGGGTTACGCTTCGTGTTCGACGTTGAATGATCGATACGATCGGTTATCGCGACGTTACACACACGATGCTTGGGAATTTCTGATGAGAGAGATGAGAAACAGGATCATTCCACGAGCGATCCAGGATCTTCGACTCGTGGAAGAGTTCACTGACAGTCGAAGTTTTTTACTAAGCTACCTTAAAAAGAGACTAATAAAGAGTACAAGTATTTCCATTTCATAGGTAACGAATATTGTTAATAAAAATTTATGACGAACGAAAGTAATCAAGAAAATGTTTCGTCATCGATAACTGTTATTCGCAATTAATGAAATGTTTCTTCATAGATAACAGCTATCGGTAGTAATATAAGACAATTACTATCACTGATATTGATCACCAGTAACAAAAAAAAAAAGAAGATTTCAGCGGATATAATGACTGTTCGCAAACAGGATTGTCGAAACCAAAATATGAATTCTGGTATTATAACAATGGGAAATTTTCTATTACTTGGCAAGATAGTAAGAGAAAATACAACTTGTTAGATTCAAAGATATAAATAGACGATAAATCTATAAATTTCTATGAACAATCAAGGATATACTTAATATTACAACAATTGGTATTTTCGAAAAAAACTCAATTCGACGCAAAAATTCATATTTAATCCTACGATCAAACAAAAGAACATTTAACATGGAACTGATTATCGAATTTTTAAATTGTTATTATGTTCTCTCGTTCTATGATCTTCAATTATAATTGTGTTTACTACCATCATTATCTTAATAAGTATCAAATCGATACCTTTACATACATGCACATACAGTTACATACATTTTACATACACGTGGCTTTGGAATGTCTGAAGAGAAAAACAAGAGGATTGTTTCATGAGAGATCCAAGACCTTCGACCAACGGAAGCGTGTTCGCTTATAGTCGAAGGTTCAACGATCGTCTATCGATCGAAGATCCTTGGCTTCGCGTGTTTGTTCTGCTTTGTTTGCCGGACGAGAACGAGGAATGCCTGAGACACGAGAGGTCTTCGCGTTGGCCCGTCGACGACATACGTTGGCCCGAGTTCGATAGAGTTCATCCAAGCTGGCGTTTTATGTGCCCAACGTTGATATCGAGTCCCATGATCTAGGTCAGCGGGTCGGGAATCGATAGATGGGACAGAGATGAGAACGAGGCCTAAATTAGAGCTCGAGGGAGTCGATAGGGTGGACTATCGTTCCTTTGGACTTTTACAACTCCTTGTAAATTGGAAACTACCTGTGTCTCTATATTTTTAGAGCTTTGTTTCTGTAGGCTTATCATTGTGCTATTGTATCGTCTACAGAATGGTTCATTCATGTTATAGTAATTATTGGTTCTTCTTTTGTTATATCGATAATGAGAATTTTTGTTTGTAATTTTTGCAATCCGCGAATTTTTACGTTCCAATTTCACTTTAATTTCAAGAAGAATTTCAAGTAAGAACTTCTAATGGTTTGAAATATAATACCAGTGCGATATTGAAATGAGAAATTATGCCTATCGATAATTAATCTATCGTAATTTTTGTCAAACTTGAACAATATATTAAGAATAGAAAAACAAGATTGCGCGTGGATCGAGAAAGGAACGCATCAAAGTTAATCTGTAATTTTTACTCTGATTTTATTTTTGGTATGGTATGTGCTTTGTGTTACACAGAGTTAAGCGTAATTTGAGTTAAAGTATAATGAATTTTGACTTTAGACTTTTCAGAAAATTGCTATTGAAACTGAACTTTATTCCACTAGGGACGGTATTTCCTACATAATTGATGCACTTACATACGCCTTTTCGTATGCAAATGCACTGATGCAATACGTACGTCATCCACGTGTAATTATTCGCAATAAATTATCAATTGCACAACGCGTGTCTGCAGAAAACAATTTGGCACACGTATTTGTACTTTAGATGTTAGTGAAAAACAGTTGCTGCAGTTACTCAACGATCTCAGATGTTCTAAAGCGGAACTATCGGCGTGACCAAAGTGTAATAGTTTCGTGCAAGACGGATAATCGGGAAAAATTGTTTACACGCGTATTTCATGAATTTTACAGAAGATAAGGTTCGCGAGTAAGATTTGAAATTTACTATACGTTGCGTAGCACCGTGTAGTGACAGGAGATTAGCTTGAAAAATTGCACAGCGCTTACGAAACAACAGAAAGATTTGTAGTCACTGAGGTTTTGAAATATTTCTGTTATATCAAACTTTCGACGTAATTTTAACGAAATTTTACGAAACAAAGAAACTATTGAAGTTTTATGAAGATAAAAATTATTCGAAAGAAAGAGATTAGAAAAGGAAATAAATATGAAGGATAGAATTACTGAAAAGAGAAAGGTATAAAGAAATTTTTTGTCAAATGATTGGAGCTTCAGGAATTAATTTTTTCCCCATATTTTCATATTTAAAAATTATGTTCTCTCCAAATAGCAATCTACAGAATATAAATAAAAATTCAGGGGTTCCATAGCGAGGTTCAAAGTTAATCCGTATGAAGCTCGATGGAAATCGTGCAGTTTTAAATATTACTGGCAGTCTGCGTGATAACGCCCAACGAGCAGAGAGGAGACAAGTTGCGACAGATGTCAATTTCCACGATGGCGTGAGTTTTGTCGATAACGACGCTAACAGGAACAACAATTATTCCGCTTCCTCGCTCCACATTTTTGTTCCCTTGTTTCAATTAATTCCTAGATGTGTATGAATTAAACACATCTGACAAACTTAATTCTCTTTAATAAAATATGAACGCGTCGCTTTTTAACAGAAACATATTAGACGTTACGTAACGTTGCTTTACTACCGTTTTAATAAAATTTTAACGTGGCTAATGTATAACTAAGTATTAATTAAGAAAGTTAGAAATAATATTCAATCGTTGTATAATAAAATTAAATTTTATAAATTTCGTCGATCATTTTATGATGCATTATAAATCACTAACTATAATAATTCATACTAGAAAGCAGATGCTATCCTTATATAAAAATATCTTCGAAGTTACTTGTGGTAAAGTATACCTAACGAACAAATTTACGTCTCTCATCTAACATCAGATTTTACGACTTCGAGGTTTATACTATAGAAATTGCAGTACTCTCCAGGATACTAAAACTTTTTCTCACGGTGATTCGTGATTGCTTCTAAAATTTTAATCCGCCTCCGTGGTGTTGAACGCGTCGCGACGCCGTAAAAGGAGAGACAAGCTGGCCAAAAAAAAATTAATTATCTCGCTGTACAGTGCTTCGTTTGCACGCTGAAAATGGAGTAAATAAAATGTTGCTCATAAACGAGTAACATTCTCCCTTCACTCGCGGCACTAAGAAAAATAAAACAAAAATTAATTTTTTAATTCCTCTGTATACATATAATCTATTCACGTTCGTAAATACTGTTACAAACCATTACATAATTCCATAGTACAGTATCGTCCTAATATCATCATAAATTACTCCACATATCATAACGAAACGCTATTCGAAATTCATCTCCAAAAAGAAAAGAGAGAAGAACGATAATAAAGAAAAAAAAGACAACGAGTACTCGAGGAAGAAGGGAGTCGTTCGATCGTGGCACGTGAACTTTCGACGAAATCGCAAGAGAAGGAACACGGCATGCTCAACCGAGGGAGATAACCCCCGCGGGTTAAGGGTTGCGATTCACGATCGATGTTATCACGAAATTGGGATCGTGGGTGCGCGATACCGTCTCCATGATAACGTTTCGTCGCCCCTCTTCCTCATTATGATATCAGTATGAGTTCGTCCTTCTCCGACGCGGCGGATCTCGGGCTACGTAATATCGCGCGACCACGTTCATCGTGATGGAGCCGTTACATCGCGATAACCGGTGCGTGCACGCGCGCAAAGTACTTCTGATAAGCGTACGCTCGACCGAATCGTTTCCATGAGCCCAACCAGATTGTGGATTACGTTCTCGCGTGGAAACACCACTGATATTTGGTAATTGAGTACTTTTTCATTTTCGGCTGGATTTCGAAAGATTATTTGACACGGATCGTGTTGTACGAGTATCGAGTCATTCTTGACTCGATTCTGTTTCGTGGCTGATACAAAACATCCTTAATTTTGAAGGAGAGCAAATTTTTGAAAATTTGTCTAGCTTCGTAAAAGAGGGAAAATTCTCGTAAATTTTTTGCCATTTTCTAGGGAACAGAATCGTTTGTATTTTGTGGAAAGAAAAAGAGTCAAGAAAGCGAAGGTTCGTTTTGTTTTAGACTTAAAAGTATTCTTTGTAATAGGAAAAATGTTCTGATGGGATTCGATTTATGATTAGCTTGTAAAAAATTTATAGATCTAGCAAAGTTGAACGATTTGAAGCTTGATGAAGGTTGTTTCATATTGAAAGTTTCTTAATTGAACGAAAAAGACTCAAATTTGAAAAACTTCAGAAAGATGTTCTTCGGTTAACTAATATTAAATTTTGGAAGAGTCACAGAAAGACTTTTGGTTATTCGATATTTTGGGAATTTAAAAGTTTGAACATTACTCAGAATTTCGGCCTTTTCGTTGCTACATCGCGATTAATTAATGTTTTTTAAGTGGACCACAAGTATAGCACGCTAAATTTAAAGTCAATGAATATATCAAACTGAATATTTACAATTATTTAATCGTAATGAGATTACACCAAATGCGTTACGCGAACAGACAATGTAATTTGTCGGAGTAGACCTTAATTTTATTAATGTCAATCGTAACAAAAGCGTCAATTATGTAATAAACATCGAGTCGTTGTTAATTGTAGCATTGATTCGAATAAAGATAACAAGAAAATCGATACGTCAGTTATCGTACGAACGTAAACCAGAAAAGAAAGGAAAAATATTATGGACTTTATCAACGTTAATAAATCGAGCAATTGTATTATATTCTCGTTTATCTACAAGCTCGAGGTAGATGGAATAAAATATAGGTATTTTTATCCATCGCGTTCGGAAGAAAACAAAAGTTGATTATCGCTAATACACGATGCATTCCAATAAAATTAATCGACGATATTTCGTCGAATAGTATAGATAAGCAGCATAGTAAGAACAGAAAAAAAAATTATACACGTTTCGAAAATATTACCAATATTATACTTAGTATTATACTTAAAGAAATTATCAAACTGTTATTAATTATCATCACGTAGGATCGTCATAATCTCTTTGATAATTCTACGAGATTAATTTAACTTAAACGCAAAACTCGATAACGATGGACAGCTACTGCTCGTCGAAATTTTCTCTACTACAAAATAAGAATTTTTGTTCACCATCAAAGACTATAAAATCAAAGATTATAAAATATTCGAATAGCAGATTTAAGAAACCTTTTCGTATAGACTCGATTAAGACGCGAGTTTTGCATAACCTGAAAGTACGAAATTCAAAGCACTAAGAATACGTTGAAACGAAAAAAGCTCAACTGATACGCATCAAATTCGTAAAACTCCGAAGTACTAGAGAAAACGACGTCAAAGACGCTAAGAAATCATTGAATCTCCGAGCCACGACTCTTAAAGTGCATCGCATACATAGCACTTATCCTAGGCGTAATCTCGGCACATTGTTCGCGTTTCATTACGGTTCCTTTACGACACTCGTTCCTTCGATCGCGACCATAAAACGACGCTTACGGAAAACAACGGATCTCGCCGCGTCGGTTTCCTGGGGTAGTGATACAGGTGCAAAAGTACGTTTCTTTTATGAAGTAGAAAATTAAATTGAAGCTGAAAGTGCGGAATTAAAAATTATAAACTATTCAACTATTTAATAAGAACAAATTTTGTTTGTTTCACAATTGAGCTAACAGCTTTTAGATTTTCAGACTTTCGCTCAGACTCGATAGAAAGTCAATAAAATAAAATATCGTTTATAGCAAACAGCTATTTTGGGGGATTTCAACAAATGGATTTTTGAAGAGGTATGAAAGTACTCTGAATGATTATTGAATGAATCATAATAAAATTGTGAAAGACATAATCGGAAAAAGAAAAGGGATTCGAAAGCTATAAATTTCCATACTTTGGTTTCTTCAAATTTCTCAAATAATCCTCCTAGTATAATATTATTAAATGACCGTGGTCTTGATCCCACTAAATGGCTCACATTTAAAATTAGTCTTTACAGACATATGCCAAAATTGCAAATTTTTCTTTTAGCAATAAAAAAGGTTGATATAACCTTGTAGTATTGTACCATTAGATTATGACATGCCATTACACAAAATGGCAATTTTAGAGGTAATTTTTGTGGACACGTCGGTAGTAACGATTTCTCAAATGTGTCACTATTCTAGCAAACCGATGAAACAGACCTATTAACTTTTACGTCGTTTAACTTTAGTGTCGCCTCCTATTATCTACGAGCGAATCAGATGGACGGTTCGCGGAGAATTACGTAGCGCTGCAATGATAATGCGAATCCACGAAATTCCATCAATAAATTTACCAACTGCGCAATTCGCCGCGTTTCCCGAGACGCGGTGATAATGCTCTTCGCGTTTAATATCCGTCCGCTTCCCTTTTTACGACCGTTTTAATTTCATCCTCGGCCGTAACTCGTTTCTGCTCCGCGAAACGAACGACGCTCATTCAGCTCGCAAGTTGCTATCGAGACGCGTGTCCGCAGTAGAAAGATACGAACGATAAGATTCGATTGTTCTTGATAAAGTTTTTGGTAGAGCGATTGGGGAAAAGAAAGAGGGAGGGGGAACTATGTATGACGAAAGCTGATGGAACTGACGAGATATTCGAACGAATTGCGAAATTTTACGAAATAACCGATGAAAATTCGATAAGACTGTATGTATTTTATTCTTGCGGAATTTTTAATCTGGAGATATTTGTTCGAAGTAGATGAGCAATTTTTGGAAGATTTTTGTGACTAATATTAGTGGAATTTGTAGGTAGAATATAGAGATATATGATACAGTGGATTTTTATATCACCAACTGCCAGATCTGGCTATTATCTTGGCGAACTGACAAAACACTTTTCCAAAATGTCAACTGTGAGAGAGAGAGTATCTATACAATGTCTACTATATAAAAGACGACTACCTTTTTTCGTTGCTAAAAATACATTTGGCTAAAGAATGTTCCATATATTCTTTAACTTTATTTTACAATGTTACATTTCCTACTTACGTGTATTTTTTAAGATTTGCATAGAAATATATTATATATGTGTCCCATTCACCTGAAAATGCACAAATATCTTGAGCATTATGAGCGATACGGAAAAATGTTCCAAACAAATGTTACGCGATGTAAATGTCATACCAATATTTATTTTATATTGGAAAGCTCTATGAAGGCTATATTTTTAGATGAAAACTATATCTTTCACATAAACCACTATCGAGATATTAAATTTCAACTTTGATATGATCCAGCATTGGCGTCATCCAATGTACATCACGAGAAAATTGCTTTGACAAACTTTGTGCATCATAGTGGTTCTAAAAAGAGCCGATTGTGTGTATACGCATTGTGTGTGTAGTAAATACTATCCTTAATAAGTTAGTCTTCTTTTCTACGTATTTATCATAAAATAATATAACTTTTTACTTTTATTAAGAATTAATATTTCGATAGTGGTTTATGCGAAAGGTACAAATAAAATGCTTTTAAAATGTTCCAGTGTCGACTGCAAGAACACAGGAAAAGAAGATATAGTCTTCATTTAAAAATATAAACGTGACATTTATAGGGCTTTGCAAGGTCATTGCCTGATAAATTAAATATCGGTACGATATGTCCCCTTGGACATCGTACAACATTTGTTTCAAACATTTTTGTTTTCGAGATATTTACATTACGAGATATTTCCCAAACAAATGGCACACGTCTTACGATATTTAATTCAGAAACCTAAAATCGCAATCTGAACAGTACTTGAACGAGTATATGAAAAATGGATGACTTATACATTTATTAACAAAAATCTAGATTCTTAATATCAAAACAAATATTTACTCTTGAAATTATTATATGAAATTTTCAAATAATTTCCAACCAGTTCCAAAGGAAATTTTAACTTTCTAGACAGTTTTTTTTCGGCTTTCACTCTGTTAGGTAGATTCACAAAATATTATACCTCAAGATAGCGCACGAATTCCTAAAATAACACTCGTGCTCTGTAAAAATTCAAGCCAACGAGAATCTTAACGCGTTTATGTGGAACGTAAATCCGTAATTATCGAAACTTTTTTAACGATCTTCTTTGTAAGTTGTCCAAGCCCGTGACGAGGCTGTCAGGGCAGCGAAAGGCTTCGTTTTAAACTCGACGCGAAGCACCTGGCTGGTTATAGTCGATAATGCTTATGCACGACTTGCTTCAACCACTTTGAACTTGGAGGGTCGTGTAAATCGCACGGAAAACGGGCTAGTAGGTCACCCTACTTTCGTTCGTTACATTCCACGATACACGTTCAACATACCGTAGAAATTTCCTTTGTTTATCCACTTTTACTTTTACGTTTATAGCCGGCAGTTCGATGTCGCCGCTATCGTTTCGTTCGCGTTTACACTCGATATCTGGCGACGTTGATGATTCAGGATTTAGTGGTACTTGCATGACATGTGTATATGAAATTTTTATTTTTAAAATGAATACTGGGAACGGGATCTTTTTCTTTCGACATCCCTGTAAGCTTATTTTTTCGGGTATCTTATCATGTATTTGCGAGGATAAACTTCGTGAAACATAAAGTTAATATATAAGTCGAGAGAGAGAGAGAGGATATTACCTGATAACGTATTGTGTTGTAAATTCGAAGATCGATTACATCAGAAATTCTCACGTTCGTTAAAAACTCATTTAAGTTTCATCTAAAATTCTAATTCCTCACTCGGCCAGCAAATGATAATTCAAAGTTCTGCTATAGTTAACAATACGAGCGGAAACTATGTTAACATCTACTGACGAATTCAAATCGTTTCCAATGAAAAGCTTCCACTTCGTGTGAATGTTACGTTTCATTGTTTGTATTCATAAAACAGTTAGTTTACAAGAGTTGGTTTTGAACTTCAACATTGTAGAGTTCAAAAATATACTTATGAGAACTTTGACATTTGAAAAAATCGAAGCTCATAAAAGTAGTACTGGAACCTTGAAAGATTAGAAACTATACTACAGATATATCATACTGTACGACATGCACTATGTTCGCTTCAATTCAATACCGTAAACAGAGATCTATCTTAAGCCTCTGATCAAAGTATTTAAAAAATGTATCTGACGAAGACTATTCGCGAAAGTGTTTCATATGTGTAATTATCGAAGTACTTATAAACATCTAAAATCTTACCTCGTCTAACTTTGAGATTACATAATTAAATTTTGAATTATTTAGTAATACTTTCGTATGAGCGAACAAATTTGATATTATGAACATGAAATATAGAACCTGATAAAGAGAGGCTTCGCTGCAAAATAAGGGCATACGCAAATACTTTTTGTAGCCACTGTACTTGATCCCATTCTTAGTCAATAAACATTTGAACAAGTACATTCTTACAATCTTATCGTTGTGGCATATGGTGAGGCTTACCTGACCCACAAGGCTAAAAGCTCAGTACACCGATCAATCTCCATAAATGTTCGAATTCGAAATGCGACTAGCTTCCTAAATAGGCGGCTATAAACTTAATCGGACTGCATATTTACCAATATCGCTGCAAAGCGTTTCGTGTCGCATGAAAGCGAAAATAAAGACGCTCGTCACGTAACCACAACGAAAATGTTCCACTGTATGTATGTATACACGGCGTACATATATATATGCAAGACTGTTTTAAGCACGAAACGTCGCGAAGTCTCATAATTTTGATCGCACGAGCTACGGCGATAAAACAGGGCGAAATTGCCAAAGCAAACACACACAGTCGATCCACATACGCGCGTACCACCTAGCTGAGGGTTAAAATTACGCTCTGACTACAGGTCAGGCTCGAGATTCGTTTGGCAACCCTGTCATTTTCCTCGAGAGCCCTTAACGAGTCCCGGCCCTACCTTCCTCTTCATCCCTGTCACCCTCGAAAAAAAGCAACCCCTCTTCTCGAGCCAAGGTGAAATAAAAGCTGTTACACTCAGTAACGAGCTCGGAACAAGCAATAACGTCGCATGGAAATTTATTACGGTAAACACGGACGCATCCCGAGGCCTCGTTGCTCATCGCGATCGCGCAGTAAAACGCGTTCCAAATAATTGCCCTGCTTGCCCCTTCGTACTTCTTTGCTCCCGCTGGGAAAAGACAAGAAATAAATTTCTCTTGAAAACCTTTTCAAACTCTTTCCATACAGATTTCCTCTTCAGGATTCATTTAGGTTTTTCTTTAGATCTCATTACGTACTCCTTTTATACTATTTCTACAACTGAGGGATTTATTAGATTGGATTGAATGGAAAGCTTATGTGTTTTCGGAATATTAGATGGAGTTGTATGACCACAGAATTGAAGTATTGTAATCAATAACGTATAACCCCTGTTACTATCTGCCAATATTCTAGATTGCATAGAAAGAATTATAATAATAGCAATATAATCCTTTTCCCATTTCCAATATTCTAAATAATAAATCAACTAACGATCACAACTATTGCAATATATTCTATATTAGTCAACATTGTGTTCCTTAAAATTGTACTTCTTCCAACTCAATATCGAAACGACAACCCACCATTATCAATTTTTTAAACAATATATAATACAATTTATCCTTGTTACAATTCTACGCATAGTAAAATCAACACGACAGTCAACGATAAATCAATAAATTCAACTAACAGTCCTCCATAGCTCGATCTATTCACTGATTATCAACTGTCCCAAGTTTCAAGTAGAAAACTACCGCCACTGATCAGACCGAGCGTTACGCGGCACCGTGGTACTTCTGGTTCTACCGAAGCACTTCATAACACATTAAGAGGCAGTTTTCTTCGTTTCATAATCGATTACATAAAGCAACGACGAACAGTTATGGTTCCGTTTTTGCAGGGAATATTTCGTGTCTGTGGGAGGCTCGAAAGAAAATGGGTCGACGAAGTCCGTGGGAGCTGTCGAATCTCAGGTACGCTCGAAATCGATCGTTAAAAGCGAGCTCAGACGATTTTTGCCAACAATACGAGCGGCCTATAAAACCACAGTAGATACCTCTCTCCCCCGCGTTTGGCTTCGTTATATTGGATTCTGCGAATCAATAAACTTCGCTTGCGTCACGACCATGCTGATCCTAATGCAACGAGCTTGCAACGCGTGTTTCAACGCTTCTGCACAGAACAGAGGAATTTTCGATTCGTTTGTTGATTGCAGACGGTGTAAAGAATGCGTTGCCTTTATTCGTTTTTCACATAGAATACTCGTGGTGTATTATTTCAGGTATTAGTAAAGATGTTAATAACAGTAGAAATGCCACCCGTTAAAACGAAAAATGATGCACGTGCAAATTAAGATAATACATATCGTACTTCTTACTAAATAGCGAACAAAATGTTTGCTCATATTGGGAATAAAGCAACTTTTATAGTATTTTAGTTGTGTTTAAAATGTATTAGTGTAGATAGTGCAACTAAGAGAGGCCAAGGACGTATTAAATAAAAATTTGCAATTTCCGGCTGTTTTATGTTTTAAACTTTGAGGAATTTCTTAGGAAATGTCTTTTTTTTACATTATTTATAATTATCCGGAACTTTTCTTATTTTTCTTAACGATGAAGTTTTCTTATTAGAAGAATCGATGAGAAAGCAACGCGTAAACATAACTTTCTATTTTTAAACCACGTGTTGTTTCAGACGTTTGGTTGAATTTGTTCAGTCGTTCTCGCCATAAGAATAATATTTGTTGATTTGGTGCGAAAACGTTGAAGTTTCCATGAAATAAACAGGCGTTTGTAAAAAGATTTGAACTGTTATCCCATCGATGAAGAGTTAAACGGTGATTACCATGACAAAAATTAAATCTCTGCTCCTGTATGACATCAGGAAATTTCAACTGTGAACAAAGTTCACAACGTGCCACGAGCAATATTTAAGGATTGCAACCTTTTGTCGTGAGGAAGCAAAGCTGAGAAAAACGATATGTCAAACAGAGTTCACGGATGATCACTAAAAAGAGAACACTTGTTAAATGTCACTGCTTTCACCGTCAGCTTTATAATCATACTTGACGATCCGATGAATAATGACTTTCCCTCTTACCATTTTCCCTACATTACCTATAAAAAGATCATTACTCTTATTATATCATCTTAAGAATTAAAATTCTACAACAACATACAATCTCTAACATCGTGTGCCTTGGAAATTACGTACACGTGTATCTATATTTTCTTTCATCTACATTTTTACGTTCTATTCTATATCTTATTCGTGTATTCTAATAATTTAGTGGTATATAAACGAATTAAAAGCGAAATTTAAACGGTGAAAAAGAATTTTCAGTTCTACTATCGAATAATCTCGGTGTTTCCATGCCAGAAATTTACCAGGAATCTCACAAACAACAAAGCGCTACTCATCTCAATCGAAATAAAGAGTAACACAGTACACCATAAATATTTTCCCGGGGTTAAAGATCTAAAGTTTCTAAATCTTTACGTGTATTTACTTCCTCAATTTCCATTCTTTCTGAAATTCTCAGAAACTACCAACAGTCACAGAATCTTTCAAAGAAACTCAACAGACGTTTATGTAAGTACTTGCAATTTGTCATTCGTAATCCTCTCATGCAGCTAGTTTTGCCTAAAAGGAAGCGCAAAGTTATCCAAAAACTGGCAGAATCTTCGAAACATATTTTCAGAGATGTTTACCTACGTCTAATTTCCTATTCAGAGTCCATTCACGTTCCGGTTTTTTTCATAAAAACGGAAACCAACGAGGCCTTCACGGACCAACCGAAAAGCGATTTATTAGCAGAACGGCGTTACGCGTTCGGAATGGAACAACGACCAACAATGGCGCGTCTCGCATTGGGCTTTCAGCGCTATTCTTGGCCAACCTGGGAGGCGATCCTGAAGTTGATGGATAGGTTGGTGACGCGCGAAAAGCGATAGTGCTTCCGCGAACTTCGTTCTCCTTCGACGTTCAAAGCAAGACGTATCGCGGGTGGAAGGGAATGATTGCCGGAACTCTTCGTGAATTAACAAATCCACGCTTATTGATCAGATTAACGGCTCGAAAAGCTCGAGCTTTCTCTTTTTTCCTGCTGGAACGTCATGGAAAATCGTTTACTACTTCTTGTTTGATTTTATTAAACAGAGAATCGCAAGTTTCCAATTTTAACACGCCGAAGAAAAGTATATCGACGAATCGGATGAATTGTAGAGAAATGCTACAAATAACGCTTCCTTTTTTCTTTTTTTATTTTTATCTTGGAATTTGAGATTATTTCAGTCATTTTCCTTGAAAATTATTAATGAAAACGACAAGACATATAAATGATTATAAATTATTCGTTTAGAATAAACTAGAGATTTAATATCACGTTACTATTCTAGTCACGATGTGTTGCATACATTAATCATTTTAATTACAAACCATTAATTTTTGCCTTCTGAAATTTTCCTTCTGAGATTTTCCTTCTGAGTTCCCCTTCGGCCTATGATGGATAAAAGAAATACATTTACATTGTATAACGTCCTTTTTCATATGTAGAAATAGCATCGAAAAAAAATAAAATATACAGGGTATAATATACAATAAGTAGGTACCTACATTATATTATAAATGCATACAAACACGTTATATTACCATGTATTACTTTTCAAGTCGTATCACTTGTTTGAATTTAGCAAAACAAATTAAAAAGAACAATTTGAAACAGCCCCTAATTTCTACATTATTCGCAGAATACAAATAATCTATTACATTCTATTATATCTACATACACCTAACTAACTTTACAGAAAAACACATTACAATAGAAAATAACTTTAGTCGTTTCTTCTATCCACCAAATTATTTTCTTAAGACTTTTTCACTCTGTTCTTCGAGTCAAAAAAAGGAAGAATGCAGGAATAATTATCAGACTTTCGCTTGTGAATTCAACATAGAAAATCAGTTTCCTCCTTACAGGGATTCAGGCTTTTTACATGGAGCAAAAAACGTGAGAAATTGCACTGGAGCGTGCAAATAGTAGTCGATTCTCAGCTTGGACTAAAAGCAGACGCTGATTTACAAGGCCAATAGCGTTTATCGCGTCTAGCAAAGTCTGTAAAACAAAGCGGAGGTCCGAGACCCTTTTAAGGGACGATAGACATGCTGTTTCTCACCCTATTTCGTTCGGGAGGGAATGCGAAAGAAGTGGAAGCGATGAAAATTCGACTTTTCTCTCACTCCCTGGTAAAACGTGTCTACACGCGTTGCTTGATGGCCTAGTAAAGGCCGAATGTGCCAGGAAAATTTATTTCGATCACGAGGGTGGATGAATTGTAGCGTCAGCGAGAACTCGTCTCGTTTTTCTCCCTTCTCTGCCTGTAGAATTTGTGCTTCACGTTTCCAGCTTTCTCCGCGTTCGTTTTTCCGCGAATTTCCCGATGAATATATATATATACACGCGTGGCCTCTATAGTGTAAAAAGAGCTCGTCGAGATTGAATTCGCATTATAGTCGAGATCGGTCGAAAGCGTAAAATGCAATTTCCCTGAAAGTGCTTCATAAATGTTGCAATTTATTTCTGTTAATTGGTACGGGAATGAGAACGCGTGAATCAATGGAATAAAAGGGACTAAGGTTGAAATACTGAATCTCTAAATCTGAAACTTAACATGCCACAATTCAAGTCCTAATTCATCGCTTCTATATTTTCTCAGAATCCTGTCATATTCAAATCTCAAAAACTTATATATAATTATACATGCATACAATAATATATTATATATACCTATATAAACTTCTACTTCGAACACCTAATTCATCAATCATAAAAAAATTGTCAAAGTAATACTATTATACATATCGCGAATAATCACAACAAAACGCATTAATTTTCAATAATCGTTTTTTCAACACTGTGGTAATGAAGAGACGACGAATCGTCACGTAATAATTGGCAGAGGACACTAATTCCGAGGACAAGCACGATTGATTTTATACTCAACTAAACTCATCTACGCTCCGTGTGCACACCTGAACAATCTGCTTTTTTCATCATGACGACGTTTAATCTCGTCTTTTCTCGTCGTAGAGAAACGTAGCTGCCGGAATTTATTGCCCGTACGAATTCTCAGCCTTCAATATCGGCATATTAATTTTCGGCTGGCGCACGAGAGACGTTCGATCGCTTCGTTAATTATTAGTCGATTTTTCACGGTCTCGAAACTGAGACCTACAGAAATTCATGCCGACATAACGATGTGAAGTACTGTAAGAGTTTTAGAAATATTGTGATGATCCACGCAAAATTCTCATTAGATAAATGGTTTACGCTAATTATACGTACTTAAGAATAATAAGTCAAACGATCGATACTTCGTTCGACCTCGTCGTAGTCCTAGAACTTGTATGTTCCAATCTCGCTCTTCTCTCGATATATAGAAACACTTAACTTTTTAAGGAAAAACTTTATCGTAAAATTTAAAAGAGGAGATCGCGCGCGTTAACAACGATGCTTTCAGCAACGATAAGATTGGAAGTGCAAAATTCAAATACCACGCAGTCATTGATTATATCAGAAACGAACTGCTTTTAACCTACGAGAAACATTATCTTTTTTACGAATTACTAAGAAAGGCGTAATGTATTCAAATTTCAAACCAGTTTTATAAAAGATCGATAGGTGTATTTACCGTTTAGTTGATCAATAATTTGCTAGACTACAATGTTACGTATATACAGTTAACAAGAAATAAACTTGACTTTTAACCTTTACCGAAAAGTTTTTCTCGAAAGGGTGACAACAATATTTGAACGAGCTTTTGTTTTTTCGTGGATACAAACGAGAGAGAGGGGAGAGAGATAGAAACAGGGATGAGATGAGAGTTCCGGTGACCAGGTCTGACTAACATGTTTTGCGCGGACCTCAAAAGCTTTATTTGCCGAGCGAGATTTTCCAATTAAACCGTGATTAATCCGCGCGACGAATGCTTAGGGCCGAATGTTTACGGCTCAGGGGAAATAAGTTGCTGGTATACAGAGCGTGGAAAATCGATACACACAGTGAGGGCAGGGTGTAGTGGGTAGGGTTTGGGTGCAGAGGAATCGACGATAATCCGATTTCGATGGACGGCACGAGTTGGATAATTCGTTTGCCTCGTGCCACTCCAAATAGAGAAAGAGAGATAGAGAGGTAGAGAAAGAGAGAAAGAGAGATAGAGAGATAGAGAAAGAGAGGTAGAGAAATAGAAGGAGAGGAGAAAGATGAGTGTGTTCTATCTTCGTCTTCATCCCGCTTTTCTGTATTTCTATCTCTGTTATCGATGGAACTATTGAATTCCGTTTTCCTCGACTCGCGTGACTCGAATCGCGAAAAAATTCGAACTGCGTAGAGAGGAAAAGCGCTTCGCGATCGTTCGAAATGACTTTACATTCCACGAAATAGTTCGAGGATAAAATTCTTCGATCGAATAGTTTCGTCGTTGCGATTTTTATTAGTTACTTCTTATTGGGTCTTCTGATTATCTTGACTTGGGGATTTACTTAATCGCGATAGTTGGGAAAATAGAAAAATTGTGTTTGAGGGGAAACTGATATACAATCATATGATTCTGAAAGAGAAATATGTAAGGAATGATGTTAGAGGATGGATATAGTACTAGAATTACATTACATATATTAAAATGTAACATGTAAGACAGCGTTGTTAAATTAAAAACAGTCATTTGTATGTGCTATATAACATCCTCAAACTGGTTGTCTCGTTTGCATAATGTATAAAACATTTCTCAGCGTATTTTACGAGCAAATAAAGATGTTTAAGTTGACGATTCTTTAATTATTAAACAGTGTCTCCAAGAACTAGAAATTATTTTGCAATCTATTTCTCTTGCGTAAACAAAGAAGCGAAATATCATCTGTACCCAAACTATGTTGTCACTCTTACGAACTTGATATACTCAATGCTTCATTCATGGATCATTCAGAGTAATAATTTCATTATATGAGAATAAAATATTATACATTAAATGAGAATAATACTAATAATAATAATAATGAGAATTATATATATTCTAATTTACAAATTATATTCAATGATTCAATCATTTTGAGTATTAACCTTACAAATACTATGAGTAGTAAAAATTTAAGAAACGATTATAATGTACTTATAAATAACCGGATTATTACTTTAATTACACCTTCCATTATAATAAATGACTAAAAAAGAATCTAATAGAAATCATCACTTAAACGAAAACAAAAGCTTTCTGGTTTTACGTTTTAGTATAATCCAATAGGCAATTTCAATCAATTAATTCATCAAACGCGAGTCGCTGACGCGATACGCCATCTCGTATAGCCAGCGGTGACCTTGCTATTATTGTCACACTATTTTCATAAGCAGCTCGGGCAAATCTGACGTAAATAAATGCGTAAATACCCCTATATCGCATTTTGACCCATTAATTAATTAACGCACCTAATCTGCTAATTTGTTTGACACACACGCACACACACCATTCCTAAGCGCGAATGGAAATCGCCATTTCCGCAGTAGGAAAAGCATGTTCCAGACAGCATTACGACCTCAACGTAATTTGTCGTAATAGGCATGTTTGTTTGATGTAATACCAAGAGACTGAGTCACTACAATCGTTCCAGATCGCGAGCGACCTTGAAGAAAAGCGAAACGCCTCGCATCGACTGGCAACGAATACAATATCTAGATCGATCCGTCGAACCAATGTTATTATTTACCTTTTAAACGAAGCTGCATTGCAACGGACGATTCGGGTTGTCGTCACGATATTCTCACACCATAACTCTACTTTTAGCGTAAAAGCACAACTTCGGTATCTATTCGATCGATAATCTCATTTGTTAATATACCAATGAACTAAATATCCTATTCTCCAATCGCATATGAAAAATGATTTTACAGTCAGTTATAGAAATCTATGTACGTATACTTAATGAATTCTTTGTACATGTATTATTTACCGAAAGAAATTAGTAACGTATTTTGCATCAGGATCATTAAAATTCACAAGCAGTGCCTTATTAAAGTATTTGGACACTTACAGAAATCTTTTACTAGTACATATTATGCGTCTTATATAAAACATTTTAAAATTTCAGTAGCATTATGTATAATGGAACACGTTTATTACATTAATAAAATATGAAACAAATGGGTATACATAGAATAATATAATCATAGTGTTTGAACGGTCAGTTATTTATTATACTAGTAAACTAAAAAATATTTACTGAGATCGCTCTTAGTATTAATCATATACTGAAGACCGTTATGCATGTTACGCAGTACGTTTTTAACTAAATATATATTTACAGCAAATATTTTGCAACCTTTATATATACTTCTCGATTCGTTTTAAATTTTGCAAATAGAATCACGATAGTCATGTCTCATTATAGTGTAAACTAAACTTTAGAAAGTTTCATATGACGCATGTAATATATTCATCAAAATTTTCGATGTTAATATTTTGTGTTTCGAATATTTCATAAATATATCATAAATAAATCATTGTACGTATATCCTATATGAGCTCCTAAAAAGTCAAATTGATCAATTTTTTCTTACTTCTTTAATTTCACTACATAAATACACGATTAATATATAATTCTTGAGAAACAAATAGCTAATTTTCATAAGTTAAGATAAATTTAAAAGAGCAATGTTTGTAAGTTTATCAATATGTTTTCTGAACGGTTCATGTAACATATAACAAACTCTCTAAGTTCGATTAATATAAAATATGGTACAAAAAGATTTTTAGAACTAACCTCCTAATTGAAGGAATGTAGGCAGGCTTTTCTAAGACACTACACATCACTGTCACCTTTTTTATTAATTTAAGAAATAAAGACTGAGACGTAGATCGTAAAACCGAAACGAAACATACATATATTTTAGTGTCATCTTAAACGGTGATTGGTCAAAGTAGTCAGTTCGATATATCGAGCGTCGTGATGGTTGCGATAATCGAAGGATCAAAGGCGCGATTACTGCGCCACAGACGCGGCAGAAATGCTCTTGAACCGTTACGATGTGGAATCGTGCTCCGATCGCGTGACACATTACGGAATTCGCACCGTGACGGGTTCCGCGCATAAATTATCTGACCGTGTGACGCGTGTGTACACAGAGAGTGGAAAAAAGAAAAAAGAAGCAGAGTGGCGAGCTCACGCGAGCTACGGTTCCGTTTCGCGATCATGATCAAGAAACGTCTAGAGTTGTCTCGAATGAAGAAGAGTTCGATACTCACGTGTCTTTGTCGGGTCAGCGAACACTATTCTCGTCCCTCGAATGAAGCACGAAAGTACGAAATGACGTCAGTGGAAGATCACTAGTTCCGTAATACCCTCGGAATATCCTCCTAGTTGCGTATCCACAGTCCTCTTCTCACCGTGCTCCTGCGTTCTCCTACAAGGTACGATCACGATATATTCCTTGGTGTCACACTGCTTTACAGATCGTGTAGCTCCAAAAGATAGAACAAGCTGTCACTCGCGCAATCGATTCTCACTTTTGGTGAAACGATGTTACGTTGGGAAATAAGGTTATGGTGCACGACCGTTTCGTATCGCTACACGGGTTACGTATAAAAGTAAAAAAAAGAAAGACGCGGAGATTATGGGAAGAAAGGAAAACGATCGGAGCAGTGACGATGTTACCGTACTGCTTCCCCTTTCTTCACTATCTTTTCTATCGATATTCGGTCGTGTTTCTCGCTGCAACGACGTTCGCGGTGTGTGTCGTGTCAGTTCTCGAACGCAGCACTGAGGAAAGAACTCGTCCTTTGCGCGCGCGCGTTAGTGTACACGCGTATATCTATATACATATATGTATATAGAGACAGATATAGATATTATAGACAACACGCGTGCCCCTGTAATGTCCTTCGTTCCGTTTTTCTTTTCCTTCTTTTCTTCGATCAGAGCAGTTATCGTTCCACGAATCCACACGAACAATCACTCGCGAGTGCCGCTGCGAGACTGGAACGCGGGGAAACATGTGCGGCCTCTTACATACCGCTGTGGACGAAGGGGGAGTCGGGGAGGGGAGTAGGGGGAGCCACCAACGAACGAGACGAGCGGTGGGGGACGATCCCACTCCTCGAACAACGAGTGGGGTAACTGGCAAGGACGCAAGACCTCGACATGTCGCGGTCGCTCGACGTACTACTTTTTTCCTAACACTCGTGCTTGCTTTCCTCCCGATCACATTGATAAGGGAAGTTATCGGGTGCCGCTCTTTTCTCTCGAAACCTGAAATTGGATGACCGAAAAAAAGAAAGAAGGTTGTCCCATTTGGGCCGCGTTTCTGATCTGTGCAAACGTATATGAAAATCATTGCAAACGCTAAATATAGTAAAATAAGTAAGGTGAGAGATTGTTCCTTTTGGAGCTGGTTAACTATATTTAGAGCCTCGTTTTCTATCCATCGTTGAAATTTATCGAGCTAAATAGAGTAATACTGTGTATAATGTCTACTATTAGATGAAAATGAGCTTTTTTGTTATCTACTCGTAAATATAAATTATTAGCAATTTTTAATTATCGCTACTGCCTTTCGTACATAAACCCTTCTGTAATCTCGTTGTTATCCATGGATCTATTACACGAGCTCTAAACGAGCCTAGTTTACTTATCTGTCATTAACGATGCACGGGATCACGAAAGATTTAAGAGGTTAATGTCATTTAACCAATTTATTTTTATTAAACTCTTCGTGAAGATAAGGGACTTAAATCTTCCAAATTTCCTCATGTATATGAAATATTAAATATATCGCTTGGCCAAAGAGAAATGTTTACGAAGGAACACCTCGATCTCGGAGTATCGTTTAATCGTGTCTAGATAGGAAGACCTTGATTCACTTACGCGTAAGCGCGAACCGACAAACCGAACGTGCAGGAAGCTCGCTATCTAAAGACAATCGCGACAAATCGCAAGGTAGATTTGTATCGCAACTTCCGCGATGAGGTAAGACCGGCGAGACGTAATCGCGATTATAAAGTCGTGTCGGCCGTCGGCCATGGCTCGGGGAGGAATCCATTTTTCTCTCCGCGTAACGCAGAGGAGAAGTTTCGCCGGATGATTACGATGCAAGTTACTGTAAATTGCTCATAAGGATTGGAGAATCGCTTCTCGATTCGACACGTTCGCTTGCATGGTCATTGTTGCGAGTGTTTGAACTTTTATTCGTTTTAGTTTTACGCTTTATTACAATTATTTGATGGAATGTTGGACAGCAAGTAAATAGTTTCCTTCTCTTTTGAATTAATTATCTCAAATCAGTATTCGTTATTTGCGACAACTTCGTCGCCTTTTACGTATAGATGTTATTGAATTGATTAACGGTTCAAGTAGATTTAAGATATGTGGGCTCTAGATTATTTAGTTACAATACTCTGAAGATTACAATCGGTCGATCGTAAAGGTATTGAGGCGATAGACATTCGATATGTGGGTCAAAGAACAATATTTGAAATCAAAGCAACAGGTTACATAAAGGATAAATTCAAGAGAGTAGTGATAGAATAGGTTGCGTAAGTTTGCAATAAAAATATCAAAGTTGCGTGTTAAGGTAGCGAAAAAGAAAAGTGGTTTTGTGAGTTTCCAGAAACATTCATAAAACCGGTAGTTGGTAATATGTAACAGTAAAAGTAGCCAATCTCCTTCAGAAATGGGACACACAATTTGGTTACACCATTGTATGAATCACACTTGACTCACAAAAATGGTGACTCCCCTATAACTCAGGATATTTGACTCATTCTTCAGAATCTTCTAGAAACCCTACTCTTCATTTAAATACTATACCGCATTACTCATACCTCAAAATGTTTCACACTTCAAATTGTGACAAATTATTGCAACAAAACGATACACAAAGATTCAACAGTGAAGTTCCACGTAATCCCGAAAAATTTACCTTCGCCAGCGCCAAATTTGAACATTCTGAACGACGAGATGTTTGCTACTCGCAGCGTGTATTTATATCAAAAGCCCAACGTAACGTTTTTAAAGAATGGCCCCTTTGTATTTGCCATTCGTGTTATAGAATAAAATGTGTCACGCATACACGAATAGGGATGATAGAAGGAGCACGCACGAGCGCACCCTTCGTACAAGACTCGGGCACGTGGAAAGTTCAACAGGAAGGAAACATCAGAAACGCACACCACACACACACACCCTTCATCTCTCCATTTCACTTTTCCTTTCACGCGTGCCTTTTAAAGGTCCCATGGAAAGCAGCGCGCGCTCAGTAAATAAAGGCCAGGGCACATTGCACTGTTCGTCGACTCGTTTCTGCAGCGTTTAAGGACTCTCCACGGCTATCTGCGGCGTTATCTGCGGTTTCTACTGCCTTCTCACCCACCCATCAGCTAGCCACCCCTTACGTCTTCCTCTTTCTTCTACCAGGTTACCCCTCAACCACCCTTTCCCAGTTCCGTGCTCCATTGAATTCGATTTGGTTTCTTCTCCGGCACTATCGATCGGTGCCGCATATTTGTTCTTTTTTCTTATCGTTTGTCCCGTTTCTCTTATCAATTTTTCTCTAGAAACCCCTTCTTCCACCCGGCGTACCGCTGGCTGCGAAAGGCACCCCCGCTCGATCCAGTTACACCCTCGTTTGCACATCCGTACGGTCCTAGCCCCTGTTGACTTTCCTTTTAGCCGTATTTACGGATCCCTTACTTGTTTCTCCCGCTGCTCGATATAATTTTATTTGCAACCACTCTCACCGTGTTTGCGATCCCTGCCTTGCCAAGTATCTGGTGCGAATCACCAGTATCCTCCAAATCACTCTCCCTCCACGTTTCTTCCTTCGTTACAAGATTCGTTTTATTTGCTAACGTTTGAAAGATCGAAAAGGTGAGAACCGTATTGGAGAGAATGCTTTTTCAGTTTCAATGTCGGAGCCAGTGTAGTAAAACATGGTTTATAATTTTGGGAATGGAGGATTCCATTTGTAGCTTTTCCGACAAATAATTCGTATATAGAGGGTAAGGTACTATATATGTTACATATGTAGTATTGCTAGTTATTGGGATAAGTTATACGGACGCACTTCTCAATCAAAAGCATCGCCAAAATAATAATATTATTGTGGACGCGTCATTGGTAGAGCTTGGCGGTGGCTTATCAAAAGCGATGTTTGTATAATCCATCAATTTTAGTTTAGAAAGAAAATAGTAGAGGGAAGATTTACACAAGCGATTAAAGTATCCAATTGTTAACATATCAGACGTGATTCTTAGTCTATCATCATTTTCCATCTGAAACAGTAATTTCACAACGATTGACTTTTTCAGGTCCACTTGAAAAGATATTTCCTCTTCATACATTTGTCCCTAATTACTTACGTTAACCTTTGATCGAATGAACATAGCTCTTAAACATTAGCCACAAAGATCCATTGTACAGAAATGGCCAAAAAAAGAGAGAAGAACAGAATTGGATAAGATATTAATTAGATATTCTGTTTTGTACCAGTTGCATACCTACTCACAGAAACTTGCATATCTCTGCCCTTTAATCACTAACCCCTGTATTAGGACATAATTCTCACCGATTTTCTCTTATGAGGTAAACCAGTGGTTCAACCACCATCAAAATTGATCTACCTTTCGCCAAGCGGACGTAGTTAAATATACGACAGCCAGGCTGTCTTTTATAGCTTCATATTTTAACCTTTCCCCGGGCATACTCCCCCTTCCCTATGTGCCTTCCTTCCGGTTTCTACGGCAGTTCCACGCTCGGGACGCTCTCGCTCGGTTTTCCTTTCCTTTGTTGCATCAGTAAACAGGTTAGCCAATTTTTCTGACGCAGGAAGCAGGAACGTGAGAGAAGCACTGGTATAAGAATGTATAGCAGGAGGAGGGAAGGCGAGCAGTTGCTTTAGATGTGCAACATTTTACGTACTACACGCTCTAGCGTGCACCGGCGTACAATACACACGTACGTGTCGCGCATATTGTTCGAGCAGGTTTTTCGACCGAGATTAAGAGCGAACATGTAACTCGCGACTCTGTCCGGCCTAAGTATGCCAAGGATTACCGGTATGAACTTTTACGTTACAGCCCGCGAACGCAATAATCCGATAATACGTGCCGCGAACAGGAAACCAACTGTACCGTCTTACGCTGATATTATCCATGGTGACAAATTAACAGGGAGCAGTCCGAAAGTAACCTGCATCGGACGACTTGGCCTCTTGGTAACGAGAAATGTATAGTGTTTCAGAAATTAGAGGCTCGCTTTTTCTCAACTCTGGACTTTGGAACAATTTTTGGGATTATCAGGTGTTTTGTCAAATTTTTGACCAGCTTACTGGTATTGTGAACGTAATAAAAGATTTTGGAGGATTACTTAAAATAACTTGGTATTATTCGTTAGTATACTGCGGATAATTTAAGTAAATAAAGAAAAGATTCGTATATTTACTTTCTTATTATAAACTGCAGCAATAGAAGCATCTTCAGCAAGGAGATATTCATACAGTTTTATAAATATTCGTATGAATTTTAATTTACACCGGTGCAGAATATACATATTTAGCAGGATGTTTGGAGGAAAATAACTTTAACAGCGCTGAATAAAATCCCTTCGGCTTGCCAATCAGTTGTAGTAAAATGATTGAATAACTAGATTAGTTGATTACGATTGTAAATGAATTAATTGGAAATAACATACATAATTGTATTAGCATTTCCTACAGATGTAACTGCGGACCACCGGTTTGAGTAACGTATAGCATCGCGATACGATCTAAGCAAACATTAGCTGGTTGCGAGACGAGCAACGGAAAAGTTCGTTTCCTTGATGCAACCGCGTTGTGCGTGAAAGAAACGGAAATAATTCGTTCTCCGATTGCCACGATTATTTTCACCTTGAACACGTCCAGCAATTAATCTGCGAGCGTTACAAGCACTTAACTTGCGATCACGCAGAAATCGATCCACTGATGAATAAATACGAACGAGATAGTTATTAAGCATCATAATCAAGCAATAGTTTATCATAATTTCTTAAGGTTTCATATAATTGTAGAGCCTATCGTAGATGGGAGAATTAATAATGGAAGAATAAAAAAATAAATCCTTTAAATTATTTTCCATAGCCGCGGTTTTAAAAAGTGAATTAAGGTAGAATGTTAATTAATAAATGTAATTTAATGACATAAGTTGATCGTAAAAGATGAGTCAACTATTCTCCTCACTCGTCATAAAAGGGAGAGAAAATAATTAACGAATTAATTGACAATGTTGCGACTCGATAAAGAAGGAGGAAGGAAAAAGAAACAAAAAAGAGATAGAAAAAGACAAGAAGCAGGAAGAACAGTTGTACGCTTCCGTGTAACTAAAGTTAGAGGAAATTAATCCTTCGTAGACGTATGTAATCGTTCGCGTAAAAATTTATGCAACTTCAGTACGCCGGTAAATCGTGACTTGATTAATGGCCGCCGATAACCGGGCCGATAATCGTGTTTGTCTTTTATACGAAGGCGCCAGGCTGCTAGCTAGTTTCTATTTTCCAGAGGTAAGCTTTTCGTGGTCATGGCCAACCAGCTGAAAACACTCGTATTAGTATTCGCTCGCTTGTTCGCTCGTTCGTCGTTATTTTGCGTAACAAGCTAACGTTCTTCCAGCACCGTTTTACGACTGACCTCGTGGCACGTGTATGAACAGAATTGAACTATGTAGTGAGATATTGCGATCGAGCCGTAAAACTTCCTATCAAGCGATATGAATTCTATTTTCCATCCTAATTTCCGTTTTCTACATACGGTTATCTGGCTTAATGAGGATTAATGGACTTATCGAAGCATCGAAGCAGTTCATTTATTATATATTAGAATTTCATTTTGTGAAATACGGTTACAGGAGAAGTAATACAGAATTTTATAATAATCCGCGATGATGATTTGTGACTAGTTTTCCTTAGCAAAGTTTTATTTGCAAGGTTTTCTAGAGTTGTGAATGAAATATTTCTTGAAGAGAAATTTTGTTCTTTCAAAGAAGTAAAAAATATTGGAAAATGTTTCGCAGGAGTCTCTTCATTCGTTTACAATATCGTGCTGGCTAGACTAATAAAAATGCAGAAATCTGGATATTATAAACGTATATGTATAATATTAAAATGCATATAATTAGACAATAAAATAGGTGCAAGTAATTTTGACAAACGAACTGAAATTATTTCTATTTCAGATGTATTTTTAACTTAAAACGCAGTGTATTCATTGAATACTTAAGTCATAATGCTTTGTTCCAAAATACAATAATGCAAAATAATAATGTAAAACAAAATGCTCCTATTTATATGCTGGCTACTGTAAATTATAATTTTTGTTTTATTATTCTAACATATGCAAACTTAGTATTATAAATATGCTTGCATGCATTATCTAATAATCTTTGAATAAATTTTTCCAATCTTCTCAATATTTTCAAAAGAACAGAGACGTATTTTCTTAGTTCACATTCACTTCAAATCGATGTTACAACAATCGACATCGAGGTTCGCCGTTCGAGCTGCGATCGTTTTCGCGAAGGACAAACAATTCCTGAATATCGCGATTCGTTCCGGTGAGTCGAGGAAAAATCCACGTTCCATTCACTCTCTTTCGTTGCCGAGGAATTTGATGAAACGTACGTGCCCTTCTCAGATCTTGGCGTGCTTGCGATAAAAATACGGTTTTGTGAAAATTCGTGGCAAGAAACGACGGGAAAGACATTCCGATCGAGCGAAGTCAAATATTTGCGCGAGATGTGCGCGAGCTCAGGCGAACGCGATAACGTGAGTTCGCGCGTACGAACATCGTATTTCCACGTGTATGCATATTCATAGTTTGCCAGGAAACGAGAATAGTGACGACCGAACCTTATTTTATAAGCAATTATTTATTTCTTTTTTTTTTTATTTAAAGACGTCAGTATTATTCAGAAGAAAAATGTCAACTTACTGCATCCAACTCACATAATAATAAGCACAAATAAATTTCAATAGACTTTCCTCGTTCACAATTCTCTTTCAAATATAATATTAACAGAATATTCCAATGTTCCTAATAATAGGAAATGTATTTAAATAGGATTTACACCAGCCAATCAATAATTTTAAACCTTATATGCATATATATGTATGTGCATACATAATATCACGAAAGTGTTCGAAAGCTTATATAAATCTCCTGTGAATACATCGTGTGTATTATAAATATTTTTAAGTGTTATTAGCTAGTTCTAAAAGCTCAATATTGTGAGTATATTTACAGATATCATAAATATTATCCAATATTTTTTTTTTAATTTCTTTTTGATGTTTCGATCAAGTTTTTGAATCTTTCTTTGATTTTATGATAAGATTAGGTCTTTTAGCGAGTGTCATTACTGAGCCTACATGGAACAATATCTATAATACCTTGTTTGTTTCCATGTTCACGTATGATCAATATTGTTTGCCATCGCGTGAAAAAATCGATAGTGTTATTATAAAAGTAAACACTTCCACGTGGGGATGTTTCCACATGGTATTGCGGGTAAATTCTATCGAAGCACAAGTGTACAGCACAAACTCTAACATTGTTGATCGATACGCGTATCTTATCTGAGGAACTCGTTTCACTGTATCGATTCGAACGATCTAATTCGATTGACGTCTCTTCTATAGAATTTCCTATACATCGTCGAACAATGGCGTAATTGAAAACTGTATCTCAAATATCGTATCACAGACTGACATTTTTTAATCATTTCTTTATTATTGAATATGTATTGCTTAAATAAAAATGAAAAGGTGTGGGTACGTACATCTACAACATAGTGAAAATTAAAACCACAAGGAAATTAATAATATGAACCATTTTATTGTATTATATATATAAATTGAAATTTTCCAAATAATAAACTGTAATTTTTTAAAATTGAAAAGCGACTTAAATTTTTCAAACGTGAAATTGAGATTCCAAGTTTAAACAAACTAGAACTAGCTTTTCCAAACATAGGTATGTGACTCCAAATTTCCATTCGATGGTGTAAGTTACGACGCACGCGTAGCATTCTAGCAGCATGAATTTGTCGAAATGGAAACTTGAAACGACAGGAGTGCAAAAATTCTCGCGAATGCAGAATTCAGTCATTCGTCAGCCATTCGGGCTTTTTCGCGGCGATAAGCGACGCGAAGACCGCTGGCGATAGCGCAAAGCTTTTATCAGCGACCTACACAGGCCAGTCACGACCGTGAAATTGCACATCACGAACAAAGCCATAACGTGCGCGCGCTCGCGTCAAAAAGTCCACTAGTTCCGGTTTTCCCCTGTTGAAAAACAATTTCCATTTTTCCAAGTTCCTTCATGGCCCCTGATTTCGCTTATCGATTGGGAAATACTGCGCTATATAGTTGTAATTGCAACTAATTACGAATTCAACAAGCGAACACCGACAAATACCCGTGAGCTATGTGCTGCTTATTTATCGAATTTCTGTATAATTAATTATAATTTAAACGCTGCGTAACAAACACGTGAATTGGTCATGACACGGAACATTGGGGATCAAACATGAATGTCGGTTCACATTACGAAAATGACGTTCTAACGTTGCACGCTGTAATATTAGGATTTTGATTCGAGCTTTCTATATGTTTTTTATAATCATGGTTGGGTCAGGTAAGTTAAGTTAGATTTTCTGCAATATCTTTTTTAAGGAATGAACGACTATTGTTTAAAATAATCACTCGAGTAAAATATCTGTTGGTTTCCTTGATCTGCCTAACATGCTGCTCTTACGATTGCAAATCATGGTATGCACGTTGGTGGATTATGCAATGTTCTAGAAAAGCGTATATCTTCAATATGCGGTAATAAGCACTACTTCTAATTATTAAGGCGTGACTAATGTTTACTTTATGATGAAATACATACGAAATTTTCTATCACAAGTTCATAAGCTATTCTCAATACCTATAGTCAGCGATGTAATGGATATTGACAGAAAAGGTTATGATCTTTGCTATTTATGCTGTTGATTTCATACCGCGATCGTAATATGACGAGATCGATTTTGGGAAATTTCATTGACAGTATCGAGCTAAATAAAAGCGTGACGTACTATGAGATTCTACTGCCATACCAACATCAACTTTATTTCTCGGTCATTCGACGAAGAATGAATCGTGACCTCATCCTCTCAAGACGAAGTAATTAGTCAGTACTCTATTATTCAATTCGCTCGGGTTAATCCAAATGCGGGTTAATCGAGATGTTTACACAATGGGATTAATTAATCCTCGATGGAATTATAATTAACACACACTACAAACACTGAAGTACTCTCGTTTAATGTCAAATTCACAGTTTAGCTTAGATAGAAAATTGACCCGACAAGATATCTACCAGAAGCTGGAAAACTGCCAAGTAGCAAAACAGAAGAAAAAGCCAAAGTTCATACACTGTCTTAAAAATCCCTCACCCATTTGAACATTTTTTATATATAAAAGTTCACATAATTCAGTACCATCGAATCTTAATTGCAACCCTGAAAACAAACCAAAACTTAGAAATGTCGATTCTTTCGAAATGTTTCGTGTACGTGAAGAGCTATATTTGAAGATCCAGTCTTAAGTGCAATACTCAAAAACAAACCAAAACTAGAAACATCGATTCTTTGAAAAAAAATTCTTTAAAATCTCATGCGAGGAAATTTATTCAGAAATTTTCCACTGACACCGAGCCCTACAACCTTATATGATCCGACTTCGAGCGATGAAGCAGCAATTTTTCATTCGAAAGCCACCACGCGTCGCGTCAAAACTAATATGACGCGGCCGACGACACGTGATCAGCCAGATTAATGATCGTACGACAGCCGGTTAACTCCGTTGCGTAATTCGGCACGAAGCACGAGCCTACCATGCCGTGCACAGCCATTCACGAAGAAGTGGTTCTGGTTTAAGGTGGATCCGCAGCGAACCGAAGCGGTGGCAGTAGCGCGCGTATGTAAGCCGGTGAACCGGTTCACTCGATTTCATTCATTTGCCGGATAATCGTTGTGTTCCTGTTTGCGGCTCAGGGACGTACCGACGCACGAGTGCACGCACTCAAGGTCTCAGGTTTCGTACTCGAGAGCCGAGCTTTCGCCTACCTTGTCTCGTACTGCAGTCGCTGTTTCTACTGCTGCAGCTGCTGGCTAGTCTTTGCCGTTTCTCCGTTTCTACTTGCTGTTGCTGACATGGAAAGTGGTACGAGGCGTGTGAAAGTCAGACATGACGCGATGCTGTTCCGTTAGAACGCACAGATTCGAAGGAACTGAAGAAGATGTCTTTCTAATACTCTCATGATTCCATTCGATTTTATAGAAAGCACTTAAAAGTCTAGCCAGTCGACTTTTTCTAAATTTTTCAATCTTAGTATGTGGATCCTTTCGCACGATTAGCACATTAGTAGAATAGTATTAATAATATTTTATGCAATTTTCGTATTAAAATTAGAAAATCAGGAAAAGTTTAGATATTATTAACTTGAGATGTATAAATAGGTTATGAATGTTTATAGTCTAATTTTAGACTGAGAATGATTAAGCAAATATATATCTTTCTAGATACTGAGAAGAAACTGAAGTTAAATGGAATATTTTCTGATCGTAATGTATGTTTCACGCTTGATGTTTTATATATTTTTGCGTTTATATCTACTCTTGAACATTTTTGTATATTTACTTCGCATGGCAACATATTTATACGTCTCAAGTAAATAACAAGTTTGATCGTATAATGGTAATTAATAAACTGATTATGATAAACAGCTTCGAAACCAAGTAACAGTCCATAAGGCAGCTAATTTTCCTATTCGACTTAAAATTGTAGTATTATTTACACAGTAGAAATATATACTCTACAACTCATAATTTCTTAATTTATTAGTATCAGTGCTTAACGATTTATTTAGATAAGTTGATCACTTTAGCTTTTGTGTGATTCATGTGGATTTTGATAAAATATTTGTTATGAATTAAAGATCTATTGTACATATTAAATATCAGTTTTATGTTACCGAATATTTTCTTCGATTTTCTTGAATTTTGAATACAATACTGAAATAGTATATATATTATAGAACATATCATAATAAGCTGTAATAATAAACTATTGAGAATGTACGTATAGGAAGCGAAAAGTCTGCTCAGTTTTCTATTTTGGAAAGTACATACGCGTTAAACTGTTAATTATTGTTTTAATGTTGTACCGACTATCTTAGTTATTAGCGATAATTATTACTTGTTACGAACTACCGCGGTATAACAGTTCAAAGTAAATTTATGTAACTTCGTAATTTATGCACTTACAATTCATTATTCGATATTCAAATAAATATTAAATTAGAAATTATTATTTATAACGTTAATGCTTTGCACATAACATAATAAAATTAAAACTGATGCGAAATAAAACATTAATCAAAGAATAATAATTGCTTATACTCTCGTAGCCAATGAAGTTCAAAAGGAAATCAGAATTATAACAGAAATCGAAAATAACTCTATTTAGAGAAAGAAGACAATTCTATTGTCATCTTCTTCAAACTGATAACTTCCAGATTCAAACGAATCTTTCCCAACATCTTTATCTGTGTGTACCAATTTTTGGACGATTGTCAATATCATTTAGAGATACTCCCGTTACAAATGGAAAGCTGCCTGTTATGAATAAACGTCATTTTGCTTCGTATCTTGGTTCTTGATCAATTACTTTAAACGAGGTCTCGCCTACCTTCGTCGAACTTTGCACAATCTTGATCGAACGATATGCTAAAATATTCTCTATTTTCAATGTAGTCAGTTAAAAGACTTACCAACGGTAAAAATCCATCACACACATCTACAAAACGCAAATTCGGATCTCGATTTCCGGGTCACGAAGCTTCATGAACAAGCAATCACACGCTGCAATGTCGAAATCAGCAATCTCATTGAATACGTGTCACGATCCTGAGTTACGTATTACTTTCATTAAAAGGACTACGATGTCAGGTGCATTACCATTTATAAGTATTTAAACAGCTGAGGTACATAATTCGATCAGAAGATTGATAACTTTTGTTATATCTTCAAAATTAGGATTAAAGAAAGTTTCTCTACCATTAGTTTTTTACCTCTTGCTATATGTGAGATCGAAAACTCTGTTAAATTTCACTGAAATACGAAATATATTTGCATAACTCTAATTCCATGCCATCTATAATGAATGACATTTCGTAAAATCTATATAAACACTTAAAGTACGACTGAAAATACATTTTTCAATCGTTCTAAAATGTCAGCATTAAACGGATACACTTAAAGTCACTTAACTCATAAATGCACTTAGCGCAGGATCAATGTTCATCCACCTATTACTTTTTTATTTATACTAATTAGTATTAATTACTGTTTTTGTCAATATCTATTAATTCTATGCTGTTCGTTTGAGATAGGATCAGAGGTTAAAATTAAATGAAAGTGTTTCGTTCTTGAAATGTATTTTATATTTATATTTAAAATGACTTGCAAGTGTCGAAGTACTTATGGGCGATAGCGTTATTCTGGGACAATAAATCGAACCTTTGAGAGAAGTTCGATGGAACGCAACTGCACGATAGATCAATAACGTGACGCTGCCACTGCAAATTTATCGGTGTCATAATCGATATTTTTACCGTTACATAAAACGCTTCCGAGGCTGTTTTCTTCGTGACACGACTGTCATGCGTTACATAAATCTATCGTGGAAGGCTGTTCTCGTGCGTGGACTTCCTATTTCTCCGCTTTCTACGACTCGCGGGCTAAAACCGCGCGAAAGAACGCCCTCGGGAATCCGCGTCGTCGCGACGCTCTAACGCCATACAAAAAGCTGTTCGGAGCTAAGCCAAAAGAATGTACCTATCGAATAATGGAATGCTAGAAGATGATGTGGATAGAAAATGTTATTTTAATCGATAAAATTAAATATGATTTAATTATTATAATTATATCAAAATATTATAAATGTATAAATAATTTCAATTTTAATATTGCTCGGATATTATTCATCGGTTAATTTTAGAACTACTAAAGTAATCAAAATGGTCAATTCGTAATTATTCATAGAAATTTTAGATGTAGGATTTATTTTAATGAATATGTGGCGATTTAAATTGATTTTTGTAAAGTATAACATATAGACAAACTATTGTATTATATGTATATTATTCATGTGCCCCCTACTTTAATCTCTCTTCCGTTAATTTAATTATAGCCTTCGATGACTTTACTGCTAAATTAAGCTCGTGGATTTAATTATTACGATTTAGTACAATCGAGAAGTCTTATTGCAAGATAATGTCATTCCCAGAAAATGATACATTTTAGATACTCTGATAATTCTGATTGTAGACGGCTCATGTTTTATTTCGCTTGTAAGTCAATGTTAATTTTCTCTATTATACTTCCTCACTATTTCATTTCTTCCGTTTAATTTTATTACCGTGATAGTTCTTCAAGTATTGATTTCTCAACAGAACACCGCGCTACATAAAATCTATCCCGCTTTCTCTTCTCTAAATAAAAAAATCACGAATTAGTCATCGCATATGATTTCTGCGCGTAAAATTTGCAAGGAATTCTTATACCATGATCTACATTTTTTCCACCCCTTTACATAAACGTCTTCTAAATTGTTTTCATAAAACACGAGAGCATTATGCATAATCGATGGTCGAAAAGTCGCGCTAACGCGACATGCCGCTTCAGATATTCTTTTTCCTTAACAGTTCGTTTCGTAACAAATCGTACAAGCGTGAAATGGTATTTCGTATTGTAAACATGGCACACGTCAGAGAAACGATTATTTGCTACAAGGAAACATGTCGCGGCCGCTTAACATGACGAATAACGTTCTTGCACGTTAAATGCATGAGACTTCCCCTTCGTCCGTTTTCTAGTATGGTCATGAATCGCTAATCTCTTCGATATTTCGTCTTCGAACGTAGAACTCAAAAGTTCACGATGCGACTATTGTGATGCAAATGTGTTGAAAGCAGTTTGAGAAATGTGTCGTTTAAATTGAAATCTGACTCGCTAAATATTATCTTCAGATGAAAGATAGGAAATATATTTAGAAATTTCGCATTATAATCTGAATTATAAAATTTTCCTTAAAAAAAGAAGTCCCTTAAAAAAATGTATTCACACAAACGATGAATTATCAATTTCTATGAATAAAAAGACCTTCGATGCAGTATCCGAGTTTTTAGAAACGACAGTTTCAGATTTACCTAGCCGTTTCCAAGATTTAAGATTTTCAAGCGAATCCAGTGGGTACAGGAGTGAGCGTTCGTTTGCTCGACCATAATCATCATGAGACCTTCATTGCGGAACATTCATTCTCCTTTGCCAATTAATCTTCTTTATTTCACTTTTAATATATTCTGTATGATATGTAATATATATATATAATATATATATATATAAAAATATATATTTTTTATTCTGTTCATCTAATGGTAATTTTAACGTGATCATTCACGTGACGTAGAATGTATTCAGGAAAGTCCTCTATCAGATAATTTACTACTCGCGAAAGTCGAAACGTACTAGACCCGTTTAAATTGCAAATGTCGAATTTTCTAGAACAGGACGCGATAAGTTTATCGACGATTGCGCATGGAAAGAAACAGAAGTCAATTGGTTATTCTTCTCTTTCGTTTTTGTTGCCTCTTTCCCTTTCCCTCCCTTGTGCGTGTCTTGTCGCCATTGCCTTTACATTGCTAATTACATCACGGGAAACGGTATTTCTTTCTCATTAATATCTCCTCTACCTTCGGAGTTCCCCGGCTTTCAATGCACAGAACGACGGACGTTCTCCGGCTCGTCTCATTTCCGTATTCGTTCGTTCGTTCGACGCTCGATTCTTCGAGGTAAAATGTTTGTCGATTTCTAAAAGCTAATTGACTCCGTTCTAAAGAAAGATTAATGCGTGACAGGAATGCGCTTTTAAACAGTTACTTCTAGTGATATTGTTGAAGAGATTTTGTCTCACGTTGACTGTTATTTTAGTTACTAGAAAATTAATTATCTATATAGACAATTATCGATATTGTTATACTACTTACAGAATGTATGAATTTATTCGCTGAATATTTCGTAAAATTTTGCTAGTTTCATAGAATCAAAAGATATTTCGTTTTTGTTTATATAAAACACGATACATGATTTTTGATTGGAAGAAATCTGATCGATATGCAGATTCAGAATTAGCAGTTTCTCATTTTTATGATGTTAGTTCGGAAGAATTTCGAAACAGAAATTCCAATTTAATACGAAGTACCATTAATAGATTACGGATGTTTGTGTAAATTTATATTTTTATTAACGTTATCAAAAATAAAGAATCTAAATAGCGATTTGTATACATTTTGTACATGTTTGCATCTTTAAATCTTCTTTCCTATAAACACATAAACAACCACAATATAGTCGTTAGTCATCAGACACTAAGATCAATTAGCTTTCACCCAACCAATAAATGCAACCTTGTAAACTCCAGCAACATCCTTCTTCTTCTAACATCAGTGAGTTATTTCGTAACATTACGTATATTACTGGCGAGAATATCAGATGATTCGAAGAAACATGCCATACTTCGCCATCAGTCTATTGAACAACATGAATGCGTTTAAAAAAGTATCGAATAGCATTCCAGGCGGGAGGACAGAAGCACATCGACAGGTATCTCTACATCGCGCGAGCAACAATGTTGCAAAACCAGAATTCTTTCAATGTCCTCCGCTCGTTAGAGAATCGTGATTTACATAACACACGCATACCTTATGCTGTTCGACATACAGTACTGTGCAAAAGTTTTTGGCCACCGACTAAATGGAGGTATTCTCTTTCTATGAAGAAATATAAAGGTAACTGATATTACACTATGTTTGTTGTTAGTATATTATTTTATTTCTGTCCAAGATAAGTTATGTCATATGTTGTCATTACGTTTGAAAAACTTAAAACACTATAGACTATTTATCGAAATATTTCTGAAAAAGTTTATCACATCCTAGAAGTAACACCATAAAAAAGATACCTAAAGATTCGTTTCTGCGTAACAAACCTTTTAAAAAGATAATCGTTGCCATTGTGAGATTAGTAAGATAGATGAATTTTTGCATAGCCCAAGGAAAGTCCAAGAGTTTTGCGTAGTACTGTAACTGCATAAGCACCGCTTATGAAAGAAGACTTTTTTATTTCACGCGATCTTGAACTTCTCGAAATGTCACCAACGCGGCGCACGAAATGCGCTCACGCTGATATCTAGGCTTTCGTAACTGGCTTACAATTATCGTGGAAAATGTGCATATCATTCCCTCGGTTATTTTCACGGCCATATTTACCAACGTCGATCGACAGTATTTACCAAGTGTTCGTGTCGCCGGCGACCTTGTATGACTTCCTCTTTACCAAAAGGAACGATGAAATTAAATCTTTTTCGTGTACAAAACTGATGCGACGAACTTTGAAGTGAAGGATTTTAATTGAAACAAAATGTGCATTTATCTTAATTGGACCATCCATGTCATTTATTATTTGAATGTTGTAGACCCAGCTACCTTTACAGATTTTTAGGAAGAGAATAAATGTAAATAATTATACAGTTTAACCTACAGACCACATGACGTTCATAAACAAGAAAAAATCGGTTTTTCTCGATTAATTCCAGTGTGTCAGTCTTCGGGATGTCCTCCACTTTACACGAGCCAAATTGCACAAGTTCTCCGTCATCTCAGTCGTATTTCATACGAGTACAATTGTACGTCACTGCTATGAAGAACCTAGAAATCACTACTGTTCTGTATTCCTTTACCGACGTGATATTAAACTGAAGAAATTATTAAATTTCCAAACGTTTGTCTGTCCAGTAATAATTCGAAGATTATTCTTTAACTATTCAATCTTTGCTTTGGTTAAAATACCACGAATCAATTCGATAAATCGTACATATGACGGATCATCGTGTAAAATGCAGTCATATCGGCTGTATAACCCGCAATATTGTGTGTGTTGTCTGTTGTTTGCATCCCTAGGAATTACATAACGCGGCGATTGCGTGGCCGGGCCAAGTACAGCACAATGCCACGATGCGACGTTAAATGCAATGCCTACGTTGCAGCGTAGACGCGCGCTGCCTTGATAGCAGGTCACGCACGTGCGTGACAACCGTACACACTGCTACTGGGTCGTGTTTCAAGTGAGATTCAGTCTTGTCATTCATTAACCATAAGATCAGACTCGAAACTTCCTCTCAAAGTCTATTTCTAATCTTAGAAGATTCCACTGCTCGCTCAGCAATTTGCCATGGAAAAGGTCTTGGCCTTTTATCGACGGACTTTTGCTGAAGGTTAAAGAAAGCTGTTTATCGGCTTGATTAGTCAGCGTGGAAATTTGTAGTCGTCAATATTCGCAGACATTTGTACGCGATTATAATTATTTTACGTTCATCTATTATTTTTTAAGAAAAAATGATCATAAAATAACTTCTTTATTTTATTTCGTATATATATCATTTTCATATATTTGAATTTCGCCAAAGACATTTAAATTCGTTCAAGAAGTTTAAATTCGTTTAATTTTGGTTACTCATCGTAAAATCTTCATGTTTGTTAAACCAGCGTTTTATTTCGTCTTTTTCGTATACTTTGCACTAATTGATATATTTATTGATTTTTAGTTATACGAGTAATTTATCTCTTTGTTTTATTGTTTGGAGCATAACGAGCGATGTCACCTTTTTGCAGTTGTTTACAAAGGGACATCGGCAGATGTTGATATGTTAAGTCACGATTTCGCCTTCCTTTTTGTAATTGTGTTATATAATTTTACTCTTCGTTTTCCGGTTGCGTGATGGTTAGGTAACAATCGGCTAATACTCCGAAACGATACGAACAACATTCGACAGAAGCGAACGACAATTAATTGCGTTTCCTTGTGTCACGCAAATTGCAATGTTCGTTTCGAATCTGCTCATTAAATCTCAGGAAATTTATACGCATACGTAACAAAGTTACGACTTTACAAAAAAGCTGATAGAAATATTTTGTAACTCTTGTATATATTTTCTTTTATCTGGCCGGCATTGTAGTCGATCGGTAAAGTGTTACACTTCGTATCACAGAAATGTTGAAAGCAAACCATGAATGGAACATGTTTTTGTTCCACTTATAAATATCTATCTGAATAGATATTTATAACGATATGAAGACGTTCTTTATAATCATTTTTCGTTTTTTAAGGAAAGATTGACAAATATGCCATATAATTAATATATAATATACCAATGAATTTTTAACGATAAACTATTTTATATACTTTATTTATTTTTTGACATATTCTTTAAAGAAATGGGTGTCTTAAAAAAATCCTGTACAGTTTACTTTTAAAAAGAAAATAAATTACTCGTTGCTGGGAGGAAGAACATCCTGTTTGTCTTTTAACAAGGATATCATTACGTAATATTGAAACAATAAAAACATTCGACATATTTACAGATGGTCAGGGTTTCAAAATGAATAAGCTTGTATTACTTATGCAATACGGAAGATAAAGATTCTCAAAATCAGTCCATTAAATGTATTAAACATGAACGACCACTTGATTTCGTCGAGTTATCTCTAACAAATTAAAAGAATACATGAAATCTGAAATCAAACTTTTGATCTGTCTGTAAATGTATTAATGCAAATCTTGTTTCACTATTATATGCTGTGAGATTTTATAATAGTCAAAGGTCAATCTGTGTCAGTACGATTCAGATAAAAGGTCAATCTCCGTTCCTGGTTTCGTGCGCTTAAGTCATGCTCGGAAGTTCAGAGGTATTCAAAATAAATCAGTCAGCGTGCAACGGAGCAGTAAACTATGCAGCAACAGTTATCGTAAACTTAAAACAATATTATACATACAGTGTCGACTACATAAATAGGGAAATACCAAATTCAATTTAATTCAGCTTACAATTCAATTAACAATCTGCAACTCATTCTATATTCATAATGTTTGAAAGCATAAAATTATATTTTTAAACCTTACACCATAGAAAAAAATATTATTTTTCTCTTCCTGAATACTTTACAATTTGTCCATACAAGAACGTTTGATAAATTGTCTATAAAAAAAAAAAAAAGAAAATAGAAATAAAGCTTTTCATAATATAATTAGTTGAATTTACACATGTAAGCATTTGCCTATTAAAACACAGGTCATTGTATAACACAAGATTAATTATCTGTTTCTATAAACGAAAGAAGCATTTTCGCAGTTTAACTTTTTACAATATCTGCTTTTTACATTTAAATACCTTTCACACTTTCATATAATAGTAGAAATATGTAAATGAAATATAGTGCGAAATATAATTCCATAATGCTTTTTGCAAAAATAATTTCTTCTCTTTCTTTTTCTTTTCTTTTCTTTTTCCTCCCAATATGAGATAACTTTCACTTAGCGCGTCTTCTCACGATATGAATAAATTAAACGAGGTGATCTGTCTTCGGCAACAAGACGAAGACTATAAATTACAAAAAAGATTTCGTTAATCATGACCTACCGAGTCATCCAATCATCGAGATTGCTTAACGAAATGATGGAAGCCTAACCGGCGGTCTGGTTATGACCGAACCTCGAACATCGAGGAGAGACACGCAAATGCGTCGTGGATAAAAAGTTTCCGTTGTTCGACGAGAAAAAAAAAAAAGAAAGAAAAAGCGTGGACTCTAATTGAATTCGTAATCATCGCTCGCGTTTGCGTCAGTTCCGTTAACGTGACCGCGGAATTGTACGTTTGCTCGCTGTTTTGACGTGATTCCTTTCGTCACGTGCTAGCGCCTGACCTCTTCGGAACCCAGGATGCTGGGTTAATGTGTTGCAAATTGAGTATAATATCCCAATTCTTCTATCACGTGGATAGCTAACGTTCCGAGAAAATCATATATTATTATTAGCCTACGGACTTTTATACATTTATAGGAGATTTGAAAATGCAAAATTGCACAGAATGTACATGATATTAAAAAATATGTAAACTATTCAAATTATAGTGCTTTCGATAATAGCTACCAGGAAAAACAATGTTCCACCGAGGTGCTATTTTCTTAATTATATTGCCAAAAATATGAATTTGCACAAAAACCGCGTTCCAATTATTATTACTACAAAAAATAAAATCGGTATTAACTATAGCATTATTATTTCCGATGCATACAAAACTTTTTATCCAGCGAGTGATTCATTTAAGGAAAGCTTTATTGTTTTCTTTTTATTAAAAAAAAAGCGAAATCAAGTAAAATATCTTTGCAAACTTTTCCATCCTTGATAATATTTCGAATATTTCGATTCGATGAAAATCTTTACTTTCTTTTACAGCGCTAGTTTAAAGTTTGTTGAAGGTGTGAAACGAGTGTAACAAACAGTTACACATTCGATCGAACGGTGAACTATAGGAATGCGACTATCGATTGGCACGTAGGTTATCAGAAAGCAACCCACGCTCGAAGAAGCGTACGGTCGCAGCGAAACCTATTACACTGCTATTACGTAATATTAGCTGTGATTTTGAATAATTCAGCGATACCTATGTTAGAGTCGTTCTGTTTCGTTCGATGTTCATTATTGAAACGCATTTTGACGAGAATTTATGGTTTATATCATAATAAATAACGGACGACAGAAACTTTGGTCGTGCAATCTTTCAACTTTCAATATTCGACGTTACAGTTAATAAATATTCAAGGGATCATGGCTTTAGACGATCTATCTAGTCGATATATTATAAATAATCTTTATAATGACAGATTACACGGACATTTTACTTAAGTACGATAATTAATACACAAAAACAGAAATACGTTCTTTACAAAAAAAAAAAAAAAAAAAATGAAAGAGAAATGTGTTGGGTATATTATAAAAATATTATGGAAAATCTCATTTCTTTCATTACTGTAAAATTTCTTTTAACTTCTTTTAGAAAAAAGAAAAAAATAGATGGTCTTAATTAGTACAGAAGTATTACTACAAATATAAAAGCATTCCGGTACTTGTGTCCAAAGGTGCTTGGTTTAAAAGATGTCCTAACTTCAACTTTATAAAGCTTAATGTATGAAAGATAAAGAAAGGCACAAAGAAAAAATACATGCCACTGTATAACACCCTGTACATTCCTATTATTATCTCTTCCTCCTTTCGCTACCGACACGAATAACTTTGCAACAAAGTAAACATCGTGCTGCATAAGGGACGATTATATATTTTTAGCCTTCGTAACGTATTCATTCACTGATAAACGTCGTGGAAGGCGAGATTCATGGAAACAAAGGATGAGATAATCGAGATCTATCATGGTTGACACCTCAACGACGGTCATAAATATTTCGATCCTCGATTAACGATCAATCACCCAGGCTTAACGCGTTTCTTAGAACAACGAGTTTAATTGTTCCGGGGAAAAATGGACTTTATTCGATGGTAGAGGAACAAAGTAATCGACGATTCGAGACGAGCAAAGGTTCGATCGCGATTATCGTTGTTAACGAATCGGAGGAACGCGATGTTGGAACAATGGAGGCATCGTTTGGCTTGTTTCTCTGGTTAACAAGGGGAAACTGTAAAATTCGACACGGTTCTGTTCAAACGAAGCCGTTCGTCTACTTTCTAATCGATTTCTGTTCCCTGTGTTTTCCTTTTCAACGACCGCCGATTGTCGGTATAATCCTGGCAATAATCGATCGACGATTGATCGATTTCGAGCGATGAAAATTGAGCGCGACATACTCGCGTCAGTCCGAGCTTTTATTATTAGTGGGTCAGTCGGCACCAGTGAAACTGTTTTGGTCGATCAAATACGAATGACCGTTTTGTTTGCTTTGCTTTTCCTACGAGCCGCTTCCAGTTTTCCAGTTGTCGACGTTTCGACTTCTCATCAGCCTGAACCGTTTCTTCGTATCTGAATACGAGCAAGTAAAACGACAAGGTTGAGATATTAATTTTTATCCAAAGAACTGACACTTTTGTGGAAGTTTTCTAAAGAAGAGATTCGTAAAATATTAAACAGAATTGACCGTAAGTTAAATATTTGTAATATTAAATTACTAATAATTAATATAATTTGAATAATCAGTCTTTCAAATTATAATTGATCTTTAAAAAATCAAAATTCGTAAGACTAACAATTAGCATATCGGGAAATGAATAAACAGGTATTTTCATTAAAATCGAAATAATATTTCAATAAATAATTTATCATTTTTCTGCCTTCTGTCGGAAAATACTCGGCAATATCGAGATATATTTTTAGTCAATCTCGGTCCACAGTCCATAAAGAGAATGACGAACGAAAAAGGAAATATAGGAAAAGAGACCGGTAGATTCGATCGCTAAAATTAACTGGATATGATTTTTCGAGCCGTCAACGAGCATGGAATTGATTAGTGAATTCTTATTGAAAAGCAGTAATCGGGCTCGCTTCGTTATCATCGCGAGAAAACGATTTATTTCGCGCGCCAAATAAATTAAACTCCCGTGACTTCTCGTACCTCATAGTCATAGCCTCGTACGTTTTTCCTTGCCTATGTTTGCAAGGTTTCTTCTTCCAATTGTGTGAATATTTATATTCGAATGGAAATTTTTCTCCTTGTATTCAATGTTATATCTACTGAATATTATACTCAAACTGAGAAATCGTCATTACGTAAAATAGTTTGACGGCAAGTGACAGTCGTAAACGAAAAATGAACGACAAGTTCAACAATAAATTTCCAGCCTGTTGTAGTAATCTTTCTCTAAGACGAGATGTCTTGTGGTTTTCTATAGTTTCTGGAAAATATGAAGTGTCTTAGACGTTATCTAACCTGAATTATGAGATAATTTAAAATTTACGATAAACGTATTAAACATTGGTAAGATGATATACAATATTTGTCAGAAGCTTCCAGTAGAAGTGTAATTTTATTATGTCGTTGAGATAAAAATCACAAATAACGTGCAAAATAATTGAGATACTTTAACAGAATTTCTTATGTTCTTTTATATTTATAATCTTATATCTTTCTAGTACTTTATTAAATATTTCTAATTTTATAGCGCCTAATTTATATCTCATTTATCTAATTTTTATTATCGCTTTACAAACGACACGTGGCAAATAACTTAAACAGTCTTCATAATCTATTAATTCTTGACGATCTGTTAACAATAAGATAGAAACGATTATGAACGCAGTTCTCGATCGACGAGGTCAAATATCGCGAGAGGATCGATCGTCGAGACGTAACTGAACACGGTGCTTTGACCCGTAACAGTGTCTATAATCAGTCCGCCTCCTAATTTTCGATTATGGAAGGGTCCAGGAACTCGTGTTTCAGTAACCTTGAAACCGAGCGTGTCCGTGGTGGGCCGACGATTATTTAACGCGACGGTGTAATCGTCGTCGACGTAACGGCAGCGTAATTTACAAGGTTACGTTATAACCTGTCCCCTCTGCCGTTTTATCCGCGTCCTTGAATTTCTTTCTCCGGGCGTCCAATAAATTCGATTGCACGACTGACACTTCGATGTTTTCATTTGATTAATCCGACAATAATCGTCTCCCGCGATAAACTTGTCCGTGAGAGTTTTGCTAGTGTTGCTATCTTGAAAGATCGATGCTTCGATCGTTGGCAAGCTTCCGTTAGCTTCATTGTTGGATAAAAATAGCGATTCTGAATTGAGATCCAACAGTAGTCGAGTAAAATATGAATTTTAATAAGTTAGAAAATGACTAAATCAATAAACTGACTAAATTAATGACTAAATTAATAAATAGTAATTTGTCAATCAGATTTAAGCTTCAATGGAATGGAACATGGATTTATTAATACAAATTGGATTTCCTATCCCATTATTGCTTATTACATATATTCTTCATCTAGGATAGACAATATTTCTCACCAAAGTAGCTATTATGGTAGAAAATTGTCAATAAAGTTTGACTTACGTAACTCCGAAGTAACAAATATTTTTGACGAATAGTGGTAAAGAGAAAGAAACGATAAATTCAACAACGAAAAGATATGAAACAAAGAAAAATGCCAAATTTTATATGTGTACTCTTAAGGAAATTTGACCGAAAAATTAATTAGACACAGATACTACTTTAATTCTACAGAATTACAAATACAAACGAAATCAATTCTGTAAATTTGTCCCTCTATAAAAACTTTGCCGAAATACAAATTTGCAAGACCTGATTTCGTTCGTGTATACTCAATGCGTTAAAATTAGCGAATATATAAAGATTGACACACAGTAACCAATTATCGTCAACAGCCCAAAGTTATCGTATCTCGTTCTCCATCCGTGAAAACCAATTCGCAACAGCACCGCCTTTTTCCTTCTCAAAAGTTCAGACAAAATTGTTTTTTTTTTTTTAAGCGGCATATTCTCTTTTTCCTCCGAAGTCTTTAGTTCGTTTAAAGCAAATTCGTGCTAAAGATAAGAAGCATATTGTCCGTGTCTCGAGCGAAATATAACAGGCTGGCTCGTAAAAACCCGAGCGAACGACGCAACGATTTCGCGTCACTGGAAACGCTCAAGACCGCGAATAAACGTGCTGCGTTCAAAATATAGTAGTTTTTGGAAAAAAATGGCAACATTCGACCGCTAAACGACGGCTAAGTCGTTTAAATACATATTTAATACATACGTTAGATTGTATGTTATATATATACGTAGGTTACACATGTACATTGTGTATTTATATTGTATACATATCGTATATACATAGTAAAGGCTGGGTGTCAAACAAGAGCAGAGAAAAAAGAAGTCGAACGAGAGCTCGAGAATGGCCACTGCCAAAAAGTCGATGTGGCAATCGCCGTGTTCTTTCGTACCCGTTGCCAGCCCAGACCGCCCTGCCATCGTTTTAATTTAAGACACCCCTTCAAATGTCACGAATACACATTCCGTTCTGTGCCGTCTCGACGTCGAACTGAAAACACACGGCGTTTTCCTCGTTTTTCGACGAATCTCGGTCGATGAGTCATTTTCGGAACTTTTGGAAACAATATTATGCAAGCTACCTTGAAACAGTACGATAAATAATACTTTGGTAACGAACTGTATTAATATGTAAGAACATAAACGTTATTGTGATTGGTTTTAATCATTAGTGATATTATGAGAAAATATGAAATCGAACATTTCGTTGTTTTTCGTTTCTTTAGAGACGTGCATGTTATTTATAAGAGAAATAAAACCGAAGAAGTTATAGTTTGGTAACATTGGATGGTTTCTCTCGCATTCGGTATGAAGATGCTTAGACTGGTTCTAGAAAGATGCAGAGAACGATCCCGATGTTTTACAGTTTTGTTATTCTTTTTCGATGTCATACTCGAACGTGCATCCAAAAATAAGATCTAAACAGTGCCACGTAGTCGAGGATCAACAAGCATCTTTCTGTCCAGACAAAGCGTTCGCAAGCAAAAATGCCGAAACAAAGGCTGGAAAGTTTGGCTTTCCTTTCTTTAAGCTTTGTCAATTTCTGTTATCTTCTGTCGGCCCCACGCAATTTTTTCGAATACTTAAAATTAAGTTTATAATTTTTTATTACGCTCGACAATACGAAAGAACATTTTTACTAAAAGAATCGCCTCTTTTTTACCAAAGAAATACTAGAATAGAATATTAATTTTTGAAATTTATATACCAATATGCGCAACTTATTTTTCTTCACCTACCAATTAATCCAATAATTGCAAAAATTAAACTTTTCATAGAAATGTTTAATGTTTCTTTTACTCAAAAATAATTAATTTAAAAAACTTGCCAGCGAAAGCGTGACAAAGTTGTCCATTGATTGTATCATGGTATTTTCGGATAGCAAAGGGTTCAATCGATTCTGAAATAATCCAATAGGTCGTTAAGGAATCTACGATGAACAGAACTAGGCAAGGGAACGCGGTTGCTCACTGTAGAGATAAACAGAGTATCAGTTTCTTGTTTACAGGGCGGACCAATAATTTTCTAAAAATAAAAGACCGTTCCACGACCAAGGCTGCGCTAACCGATTGATATATATACATACATTCTCGCCGTTCTAATCAAGCTTCTACGAGCTTAACGAACGGAACGAAACAACGGATGTCTCTCCTCTATAATGCCAAGCCATTCAAGAAATCGACCTTGCGATCTACGCGCGAATTCCGCGCCAACCCAGTTTAATCGTATTTGCGAGTCCCCTGTCGTGATTTCAAATGGAATGGAACGATGACATCCTAATGGTCGAATTAGCCGTGTATATAATAATGGACACTGATGACTGAAACGTTTGAATCTAATGAAAAACTTTCCTTTTGTGTCTTTTTTAAATGTCTATATATAAGTCGAAATTGTCTAAAAATCGATAATCCAGCAACAGAGAGATCGATGTTTAAGAAACATTTAATAGTTGACAGCTATGATGATCATCAGGGCTCCACTTAATAAATTATAAATGTATACTTTATACTAAATATTTTACAATGATTAAAATAAGAAATTTCATGGATTGAGAAATGTCCAACAATGTGAATTGTTTAAGTAACAGTGACTATTTTGTAAAAATTGAAATTTATAGTACATTGTATGTCTCAATATTGCAGCTTTTAGGGCAAAATGTATAAAATTCGTAAAACATTTGCATTCAACGTGTTAGAAAAATTTCACGGAGAGTCATTATTCAAAGAAGGCTGTTAAATTGGACAATGGTTGCTATGTGTTTTTTGATAGGAAACGGTAAATGGAATATGCTGAATTCGAAAAATTTCAGTCGGTAATTTACTTCTTTATTATACTTATCTCGTGTCTAGACAGATTCGATGGCGGATTTCATAAAATTTCTATATACCTCGTAAATATGGTTCATATCTATGTATGGTGCACAAACGTGGCGATATGGTCGATGTTAGTGTTGAAAGAGAAGTTCGAAGTAGCATGACACGTATACGGCGTAAAAGAATCGAATCGATCGAGGTTGTCTGCGGCAAGAAATATCTTGTCCTTTGAAGCGGAGTTCCTGTATCTTTTTGCAGTTAGGATATAAGTTTGTTTTATGTAACAGTAAAGGATTTTCTATCATTTGTTTATAATGGCAACAAAAAGGCAACGTGACAGGTATGATAGAAGAGATATTCTACAAGCTACATCTTGGAAGTTTTAAATGCCGAACGACAATATCGCGAATAATATTCCGATAATAGATGACAAATATCCCGCAAAGATCAGAAAAATCTACGATAAAGGTGGCACTTTCACTTCATCCATTTATGGTAACAAAAAGCAACGTTTAGAAAGTCGAAGGCACAAATTTATAATAAAATTATAAGTTATTCACAAATACGTTTTACTCGTGCCGGAATTGATCCATCAAACATATGAAAATTCCCAACATTTCTCCTTTTCTCAAACAAAATCGAGAAACAGTACTTGCGAAACGATCAGTGATCGGCCTGCTCAATAAAGAAATAAATTTTCAGAAATACCTACAGCCTAATTATAACAAATCTTCCTTCCTTCGATCAAAATTCATCAAAACTCATCTAATTTACAAAAATGCCCAACATTCCTCCTCTTCTCAAACGAAATAGAGAAACAGTAGTCGCTGGCGACCAGAAATCGCCCTATTTAAAAAAAGGATGCGAATTTGCATAAATATATCCATAGTCGAATTCTAACAAATCTTCCTGCCTTCGATCAAAATTCACCAAAACTCATCTAATTTACAAAAATGCCCAACATTCCTCCTCTTCTCAAACGAAATAGAGAAACAGTAGTCGCTAGGCGACCAGAAATCGCCCTATTTAAAAAAAGGATGCGAATTAGCATAAACATATCCACAGTCCAATTAGAACAAATCTTCCTGTCTTCGATCAAAATTCATCAAAACTCATCTAATTTACAAAAATGCCCAACATTCCTCCTCTTCTCAAGCGAAATAGAGAAACAGTAGTCGCGAGGCGACCAGAAATCGCCCTATTTAAAAAAAGGATGCGAATTAGCATAAACATATCCACAGTCCAATTAGAACAAATCTTCCTGTCTTCGATCAAAATTCACCAAAACTCATCTAATTTACAAAAATGCCCAACATTCCTCCTCTTCTCAAGCGAAATAGAAAAACAGTAGTCGCGAGGCGACCAGAAATCGCCCTATTTAAAAAATGGATGCGAATTTGCATAAATATATCCACAGTCGAATTGTAACAAATCTTCCTGCCTTCGATCAAAATTCACCAAAATTCATCTAATTTACAAAAATGCCCAACATTCCTCCTCTTCTCAAGCGAAATAGAGAAACAGTAGTCGCTAGGCGACCAGAAATCGCCTTATTTAAGAAAAGGATGCAAATTTGCATAAACATATCCACAGTCCAATTATAACAATTCTTCCTGCCTTCGATCAAAATTCACCAAAATTCATCTAATTTACAAAAATGCCCAACATTCCTCCTCTTCTCAAACGAAATAGAAAAACAGTAGTCGCTAGGCGACCAGAAATCGCCCTATTTAAAAAAAGGATGCGAATTTGCATAAATATATCCACAGTCGAATTGTAACAAATCTTCCTGCCTTCGATCAAAATTCACCAAAACTCATCTAATTTACAAAAATGCCCAACATTCCTCCTCTTCTCAAGCGAAATAGAAAAACAGTAGTCGCGAGGCGACCAGAAATCGCCCTATTTAAAAAAAGGATGCGAATTTGCATAAACATATCCACAGTCCAATTATAACAAATCTTCCTGCCTTCGATCAAAATTCACCAAAATTCATCTAATTTACAAAAATGCCCAACATTCCTCCTCTTCTCAAGTGAAATGAAGAAGCGATAGTCGCGAGACGATTAACAATCGCCCTATTCTAGGCGTCGAGCCAATTAATCGTCATTCTGCCGCGGTATGCATCGAAGCCGGCAAGTTGGATAGAGCGATAGAAAGAAAGAGGAGAATAGCCGGTTTCCGCGCGGACTCGTAATAATGACGAAACGAGTCGGCTGCGCAGCCACGTCGACCCACATTTATAAATAGAGAAGGCCTCGTCTCCGTCGGGGTGACGGCGCGGTGTGTGTCACCCCAGGAATACCACGCTCGACCGAGTGACCGACCGCGTCGCTGTGAATGGGCCGTCGACTCTGCGAAACGGGAAACGACCGGTTCCTCGCGTGAAAAACCGCTCGTAAACCGTTTTCACGCGCGTACTCCTAGCAACTTGTGAACTCTCCCAAGGGTAAGTTTTACGACGTGGATAAAGACGTTTAACGTCGATCATTTAGTAACAAATGGCAACACAAGCAGAAGCAGCATGAATGCGTCTTACCGTAGCCTGTTGTTTACCGCTGGTCGTGGTCGTGAATAGAGACGATAGTCATTTGGGTGGATAGCTGAGGCATCGTTTCAGAATGAGATCTGTATGGTTCTTTCGATGGAAGTTCTTAGTTAACACGTTGAGTGTCACGATGACTCACGTTGCCAGATATTTTGAAGTGATTAAAAGAAGATAAATTTCGTGGACTGAAAAATTGTCCACAATTTTAATAACTCAGATAGCAATGTTAAAAGAAGGGGTGAAGATATTTATTAAAATTGTATCTTCATACGATATTTTGGAAAAATTAAACGTTATGTAGTATATTCCAACTTATTAAAGCTCCTAGGGCAAAATATTTATTTTTTACTTATTTTATTTCTTTTTTTTTTTTTGATGCGTTAAGATCATTTGAAGGGAATTGGGAGCGACGATGATCATTGATGAATAGAAGGCAAATATTTATGCAAGTTCCTATTTAAAATGTGGAACGTAGGTAAATAATCATTATATCTACTAAATATTATGACTAGGTCAATCTTATTCTCGTAGATTGGAAACTTTCTAATGTTTCTTTTATAATCTTGTAAAATCGAAACATATTTAAAATGTAAAGTTGTGATAGCGACTATTACTAATTTTGTCGTGTTAAATGTCGTTCCAAAGAATTCACATAAAATTTCAGAAATTCAAAAGAAAGTCATTAAAACGTCATTCTGGGATATCAAAACGTTATTACAACCGTTGACGTAATTTACTCTCCACGCGGAAAACGAGCTCCCGTTCCGCGGACAAGATACTTAACGCACCGTCTCGTTCACCGGACAACAAAGCTATTTATGCCACTTGCTCTGCGAATAGTCCGATTGGCCTGGCTCCAGATGGTATTTTTCACTTCCATCTAGAGGCCGCAAGAGCAAAAATTCATGAGCGTGGTGAAACATATGAAAAGTTGTATTGGTACAGGAAAATCACCGTGGTGAGTCAAACGGTGCTAATATTAGTATGGTTGGTTACGTACAGTGTCGTTCATAGGTACAGCCTTACTATATCTCGAAACAACTATTACAACTACATTAGAGCTTTAAACACAATTAAAAATATATGTACATAAGAGCTACTAGTGCATTTAGAACTAATAGTGCTACATTTAGTGCAAGTATACACAGACTGACGAAAGCATTCTAACACTTGCATTACACCCCTCATGAATGTACAGTGGAAATATTCCAATACTCGTAGAAACTGCTTACTGAAACTGCATGTTGTACGAAATATTTTGAAATCTCATTAACACAGCAACCGAGACACGGCTACGGTTTATATTGGTAATATTATATTGATAAAAATTTGAAACGAATCTTAAAATGTATATAGATATTATTAGGTATTTATTGGAAGCATATACTTTGCAAAAATCATTGAAGTACATGAATAATTATCTATCTTTTATTAATTATCAATTATTTACTATATTAACAAGCTAGAATATTTAGCGAGACTATCTTTAGCACAAATTGTATGTTTAAGATCAGCATTCATGCTGCATGCTAATTTTACAAGTGTATATTTCCAATAAACGCTTTGCAACTCCTACACGTATTTCCGGATTGGTGCAAAATTTTATTATTATAATAGCGATAGTCGTGTCTTGTACAATGCAAACGAAGTTTCAAAAAATGTCGTATATCATACATAATATATATTCGCAAAAATTGCCTATGGTAACTGTTCAAATACTTTCGCGAATCACTGCATTATACATATGTGTTGTATGAATTCTAATTCCAAGGCCTCGATGCCGGGACGAAACATCTTCGACGTGCAGGTTACGCAACAAATCGATCGTTACTGTTGTAAGTATGCAATAAATTTCAAAATATATAAATTTCAAATATACAATCAACAAGGTTTATTAAAAATTTTTTCGTTACAGCTCGATAGAAGGTTAAAAATAAATGAAATCCACGATCGACTAGGATCGATATTTGAACGACAGCAACGCCTGTAAAGATCCGTGGCACGATCGAAGCGTGTGCATGCCGCTTTTGTTGCACGCCTAATGCCGCGCGGTGTCTAATAATGTAGCAAGGCCGTTCTTCTCGCTGTACCATGAATGCCGGCTCGTTACGACACGTTCCGTTGCTCGAAACTCGAGGAACGTCGACAGACGGCCTAACGCGTCCTCGTGACGCGCCGATAAATCAGCTTCACGAGCTTTGTCAGGACGCGCGACCAAGCTGGCTCTCATTGTCTTTTATTACAAGCAGACCGAGGGAATATGAAAATTCTCAGGAACACGCGACGCGGCCGAAATCGCTGTGAAACACGGCCACTGCGGAAACACGCGGAAGATGAACGTTGTTTGGCGCGCGGACACGTAATGTGCTGTGAGCTTACATTATGTGGCGCGTCGAGGTGCTTGAGGTTTGCGTATTTTGGGTTTGTCATGCTTGTGGTAGTCTTTAGGAATGAGTTGTTGTTGACATGCATTTTTATTTAAATTTGAAATCGAATTGGAATTTTCCTTGGTCTCGTTCCAAGAGTTTTGGATCTATTTTGGCACAGGCAATTTTTGGCACTTAATTTGGACATTAAAATTTTTAATGGTATTAAAAGAAGTTATTAATAAACGGTTCAAGATTTGCATTGTTTGGATTTCTTGCGCTTGTAGAAGTTTTTTTTAAGGATGATTCATTTGATTTAATTGGATGATTGATTCAATTAACATTAAGGATGATTGATTGAAATTTTTATTTGGATTTGAAAACTTGAATTTGGAAATTTGAGAACTTCGACTTGTATGTGAATTTGAATCTTCTTTAAAATTTGAGTTAAAAAGTAAATTTCATTCTAATTTGAATATCAACCTTTATTTCGTATGATGGAATTTCAGTGACGCTGCCTTGTATAAATTATTATTTGTTTCTGAAACTAAATTTGATGATACAGATCCATTTCGTATGAATTAATATTTTGGAATGATTTGGGAATACGATACATCAACTGCATTAAACGTTTGGGAATCATATTCCGACGCCCTTCCAATTAATCATTCATCGCCATCCATTCTATGGGACAATTCTGTATTTTCAATTGTTTAATATTTAATCAACGCTAAAATTCTCATGACTCATGGAACAATTCAACGACGATTCCTACAATGTATTTGCTTATTTTTCCACATAAAATTCAAGAAAATGATGATGATTAATGGACCTGGCGTTCATTCAACGTAGTAAAGTAGTCGACTTTCATTGTTATTGTTTGTTACACTAATACATCTTAGCGTTAATATGTACAAAGAAACAGCGTTGAAATGCCAGACTTTACGTAAACATTGGTTAAGTATAATACTGAATGCCATTGTCGTTCGCAAGTTGGCATATTTCAAAACCGTGCAATTAACTTGACTGTGGTCCAGAAATACCACTAAACACTACCAATCGGGTCTCATGAAAAATAAAACGTTGTTGCCAACAGTTTCCACACGAAACTTTCTTCATTGATTAATCGCCGACCTCCATTCGGTTGAATACCAAAAATCATCGAACTCAGAACGATATTTGCATTCCATCGTTCTACGAAATATACATAAATTCATGTTAACCTATCACCTTCGAGCGAGAATGACTCGAAATGTTACTTACGAAAGCCTAGCTATTTTATCGATTATCATGTGATTCATAACTTTGAATTGTACTTACAGTTTTTTCACACCATTCAGAAACATGTTCTCACATAACGTGAACATTGAGTCACATTTCTTGAATTCAAGTTGCTTTCGCATCGGAACAATTTGAATTCAAGTAACTTCAATTCGTATGGACACGAAGTTCAAATAACATATTCGAATTCATGTTACTTTTGTCACTTAATTAATTAATTCTTAAAGGTTGCCATAGGTGAAATTTCACTTTCTACTATTTTTTACTTTCTGCCTTGTATCTAATATTGTAAAATAACAAAACATTTAATTACATTTATTTTATTTAATTCGTAAATAAGGTAAAATAACGTAGAACTTCACACATGATAATAGTATCAATGATTTCCTTTTAATGATAGCTATTAAGGATTATAGTGAGTTAGCGTATAGTCTTATAAAATTTCTGTGTACAAGACATCTTGTGTATTTTTGTCGGTAGTGCCATTTACTTGATTTTACTTTTCTTCCACTTGGTTTTATTTGGCAGATCCTTCGATTTTAGACTTGATGCTATGAAAAGGTTGAAAATCCTCGATGTGGGAAATTTTCATCGTCGATAGAAGCTATGGAACTGAATTTCTTCGCTATAATCCTCGATGGGTGGTCGTCTGACGATTTATTGGTTGGTTGGTTCGTTTGATAAATTAACTTTGATGAATTACTTTCTCGGCCTTCGAATATTTACCGAACGCATTACCGATGGGACGTGGATGAACGGAGGAAGGGCGTGCGTCACAGCCGGAATATTAAACTAAAGCGGCCGGAAGTGAGTCAACGTTATACGATATTACTCTACGCGATTATGATGTAACACGGGCCGAAATCGAAAATAGTTTCAGCTTTTTCTCTTCTCATCGAATTGACCCGAATGTTTCTCTTCTATGTCAGGTTCCACGATTCTTTTCCGCTTCGTTACGTTAGCAGAACGTTTCCCGTGCATCGTTGGATAATTCAGCGATTTTTTAGCGTTTTGCGATTGCTTAAACGGTACGACAAATAAAGTGAAAGCAGTGTTACCTTGCGTGGTTTTACCGTGCTCGGTCACCGCCTCGAATCGTTGTACGATCTGCAAACAGAAGAAACGGAGTTTGTTAGGTCGATCGTTTTGTTCGCCGGGCAAGAACAGGTTAAGCCGTTTTCACGTAACTTTCGCGAAAATGCAAATGATAGCGATTTTTTTAAGAATATATACGACCCAAGTTGATTTACCGAAATAAGTAAAAATAAGAAACACTTCTGTATAAAAAAAATAATGATCGCAGACAGTCGATGGATAGTTCAGATAAATTGGACATTTTTTAGAACCAGGTGAGAGAAGCTTTATAAAAGTGTCGAAGAAAATTAACATTGAAATTCTTGTCCGATCGTGCTGTTCAACGATTAGGCAATTTTATTAGCATATTTAAAATAAATTTTATTGTTCCATCTTATAACGTACTGTGAGTTTCTTAAGCCTTTCTCACGAGGAAAATCACACAAGTGTTGGAGATATTACTTAATAAGATTACTCCTCTCTCAGTTCAGTACAAAAGAGACTTAGTCAAGTTGTTCAATGTAGGATTATAAATCTCACGTCTGAAATTTCATCATATGTAATACCATTATTAATATTTATCGCCTATAAAATGTTGAAAGTATGTATTTTTTTACGCATCACGTTATTACATCGTGCAAGAATTAAGATTGACAGATCAACTAAAAATTCTTAAGAATGTTCAACGTTAAAAATTTTAATGCGAAATACCGTTGACCGGTTTACTGGACAGCAAAAGGAAAAGAATTCAGAATGAGCTTACAGAATAACTTACTGAATAATTATTTTTTATCGTCACGTTTTTTTTGACGCGTTTTCTGCTTCTTCGAGTCAATACATTTTAATAATTACGTTGCATACAGAAGCATTAAAAATATATAATTTCTAATACCATTTCGCTAAAGCGTCTCTCGTACTACATTGTAAAAGAATTAATATTCATAGACTATTACTTATTTCAGTAAAAGTATCTAAACGCAAATTGAATGTTGTGACCATAATTGAAACCTATTGAAACTCTATGAAAAGAAACGTTTCGATCGTATCGGTGATTTAATATCGCTACGTTCGAAGAATACTTTCACTGGATGCCACAATAGATAGAAAAATGACAATAGCGATCGTAGAAGCGCGAAATCTCGACACGGTTACAGGCGATCGACGACTCTTGTTTTACATTAAAAGAACCGCTAACCGATTTGTAACGATGGATCGGTAAATACACTACTAATTAACGTACGCTGTCATGTAAAACGACAATAGCTTTTTACAATGGTTTCTTCACTTTCACAATTCGTGTGATAACAAGCATGAACGACAAGCAAACAGTATTCTACCATGATTCATTTGGAAAGTAGAAACTGCATTAAGCTACATCGACCATAGTTGAACTTCACAAACAAAAGTCAATGATAAATATAATCTTAGAATTCTATTCTCTCATTTCGGTTTATCCTTAAATTATCTTATTAATTTAATAAACATTAATTTTGTTTTAATGTTACTGTCACAGCACATACGAAAAAAGGTATAAGAATTACTGACAGTTTGAATTTTAAATCTTTTTGGATAATATATTTAACAATATTAAATATTATGTATGAATAAAACGATAAGGAAATAAAAATATTATAAATATATGAAATCATAGAAATTAGAAAAAAATTAATTACACAGGGAATAATAAATTAACAATAATTTGCCGTACCCGATCATCGTATAGTCCATTGCTTCTGAACGTTATATGACATTTGATTGAATTAACTGAAAGAAAAACGACGGATGTACGTAGTAATGCCGACCGTGAACTAACGAAGCCGGGCGTTACGCGTTATTACTCAAGTTCACGGGTCAAAGTTCGAACGACTATGCGTGAGTTTCGTGTATGTCGGTCATGAATGTTTATACCTATGTCGCTTGGCCACGGAACAATTGACCCCAATATATAGGTCGCTTTCCACCAATCAGCGTATATTTCTCTCATATTACTTCCACATATGTTGCTACATCTATAAATACGAACTATTAACTAAACTATTTATATTGAGAGTTACTGTTGATCATTCTTCTAAAGGTGGATTAATTTTAATAATGCCATTGTGATCAATTCATGTTCATCGTGCTTGACATTTTTCTAAACTATTATGTATTATAAAATTCTAGATGCAAATAAAATACAAGAAAGAAAGTAATTGCTTTCGTTCAGATTATTTTAGAGAATTCATTCAACAACCTTCCTTGTTTACCTCAAGTCTTCATTATTGCCAGTTAACTCCTACGATTCTTTGATTCTCTTTAAAGAAATTGCTTTCAAACAACCGTGTTTCATTCGATTAATCCATCTACTTGTTATTGCAAAGTTGTAGGCATAAACTAAATACAAAAGAAATTAATGATTTCCATCCGATTAATTCAGAATGCCCCTAGAATCCTGTATCGTGTAATTAAACATTGTAATTAACCACCCAATCTTCAAACGTTCAAGCCCTTTCGAAAAACCACCTCAATTTGATTAACCCTCGTATCGTTCCACAGATGAAAAAGGCTCTTAAACGTAAAGACCAAACCTGTATAAGCGTGAAAACTGCATTACCTCTTTCTCGAATATTCAAACCACTTCCAAAAATATATGAAACCTAACTTAATACCTCTGCAACGCATCTCCGCTGAACAACCATACATACATTCACCAAGCTACTAAGAATATTCATCAGGAAGAACGTTGGAAGGCGAGCCACTTTCATTCGTTGTCGCGAAAACTCGCTAGACAAATGACTCAGGCAGATCGACCTGGTTCAATTTTTAAACCAGCTGAAAAAGCGATGGAGGGGGTGTAAGCGCGAAAAAATCGAGTGCAACGAATGCGTGCATCGACGTCGGGATGCGATCGCACGCGGCCGAGCATCAGAAATAGCCGGCGCGGTAATAAAAGTTCTCGGAAGACGTGCGAACTCGTCGGCTGTCACCAATTATGGAGTTGTATGAGACTCGATGCCGCGCACCGAAATATTGGAAGTAATTGCTGGGATCGTATTACGTGGAATGTAACATGCATGTGGATGTAAATCGTGGAACGAATCATGGTGGAGGATCGGCTGTTGAAAAGTATGTTTGGAGAGTTGGTAAGCTTAGAATACTAGGGTGCTTTGCGGCGAAACTGAGTTTGGAAGAATCCTCAGAACTTTATCATTCTGGATTTTCACCAAAACTATTCTGGAAGCAATTGTATACTTTTGAGAAATGTGTAATGGAAATTTTAGAAAATATAATTAGAGGATATAGAAGTAAGAATATGTATTTAACATTGAAATACGTATATATTTTTTTGTATTAAAATTGCTTAATATCTATCTGAATGATTTTTGTAAATTTCCAAAGTTTGTCTTTCTTTTTCCGTTTCTGTTGAAATGTTTAGTAAACAGCGGGCTGTATAAGTTCGTTCGTTTATTTGAAAATACTTATTGTGTAAATGTAGAAATATTATTATTTACTGGAAAATAAGTGAAATTAATTAACACACCATTGTATTTCACAGTAAGCAGTTTCACAATAAGCACGTTAAGTCATTGTGTTTCTGACTTATATAAAGAGACCTTTTATAATGTACCTATTATTCTTTTACATTGTTTCATCTTGACAAAACAATACGCAAACTACTTTATATACATTTCTCAATAATATCGCGTTTAAGAAACTTTCACAAATTATTTCACTCAGTGGGTTAACTAGAAATGAATTCTATTCCTTCTAACGTCTTACGCTTTCCATCACTGCGGGAAACGTCGTAAGTAGTTTATAAATTTTACGTTCAATAAACCCAAGCGCGTATCAGAAATTTCATTTTCCGACGCGTACTCCGTAGGAAGCGGAGCTTTATTAAACATCGATCGCGACGTCATTACGGTGAACGCGCGTTTTCGAGGTTTATTGGAAAATCGGTGCAAAGTCTTCGCCGAAACGACCGTTTGTGCCGTGGAAGTCGGTCGTAACCGTTCGACGAAATCATTCGACGCACCATGACGTTGCAGAAGTCGAGATTTGAATAAGAAAAGACAGGGAAAGTCGGCTCGCGGCACGATGACACCGAGCGTTCTCCATTGTTTCCATTGTCACTCAGACTCGACACAATCGTCGCTGGACGACAACAAAACGATCGAACAATGGGCAACGAGTCCAGCCACGACTTCCAAGTGAAATTCCATCGTGGCTCTCGTACTCGTTCCGAGGAAAGAACTGATCGGCACGATAACGAGGGATTCTCGTGAACCTGGCTGCTTTTGCATCATCGAACCAGCTTGACAATCCTCGTTTCGCAATTCAAGCTGCTTCGTTGATGAATCCATCATTCCTACGATTTCTCTTTTCGTCTTTGATATGTTAATCCTTTTCCGGTTGAAAGTGTCTTCCTGGTCTTTCTTAGTTTGAAGAATTCGATTTTTTAATTGTCTGTTTCTGCTTCTATTAACTACTATAATCAATCGTTTACGAATCACTTGATATTTTAGGTAGAGTTTTGTCATTCTCAGAGAAGCTTGCTTTGGATCAAGTACCTTCGTTGTTCGAAGAATTTGTTTCTTTCGTCGATCGTCTACGGACTTATCAACTGTATGCTGAAATATAATGGCTTATTAGCGATTTAGTTGACATCTTTGAACTTTATATCTCTCGAAAAAGATTGGTTTCGGTTAGATTCTTTTGTTGTTCGAAAGATTGTTTTTAATCATAATGATAGGTTGTCGACGATTGTTTGTATAATGTACGAAAAATATTGGGGAAAAATACAAATTTACGTAAGGAAGAAACGTACGGAAATATTCAGGGAGCAGCGACAAAAATACAGGTCACGCAATGGAGGCTTCTTCGAAACTCCATTAGTCCACCTATGCGTCATCGTTCACGAGAATAAAACTGTTTACTTCAACCTAACTGCGAACCAAAATCACCGAAATTTCTTTCTTTACGATATTCGACACTCAATCACACGAACTACCCATACCATAGCCAAACTTGGAATGCCGCGGTATTACCCTGAAGGAAGGAAAATTCCCAACTACTGTTCCATAAAATCGCGAAAGCTGCAGCGATAGCGTAATTTTCCTAGTCCATTGAATCGTTCGAACAGCCACCACTCAAGACGCTTTGGCATTCCTTATGGACTCTCGCCAGGATCTCGAAAGTTCCAAGACAATCGGCTCGTTCGAAATACCTCGTTGTCCTCGAGAATGCCTAATTTCGAATAATAGCGTGAAGCGATTCGAAAGTTTCGAAGGGATTCGGTCGAACGACAACGAGGGAGAGAAGTCGACGTGATTTCGTCGCGATTCTTTGAAAAGGGGTGCGAAAGGGAGCGGCGGGAATCTCGGAGGGTGAGAAGAAACCGAGAGGTTGTGGTATTGATCGGTCGCCGGAAAACATTCCCTCTCGACGACCGACTTTTTTCCACGAGACGGAACAAGGAAAACAAGAAAACGGCCGGATAACGTGGCTCGATTTTTGCATGCACGTTTCACAAAAAATTCACCGAAAAAAAAGAGGGTTGCTAACCTGTTAAGGACTGCCGCGTTATCCGCTTTACGAAAGATACTGCTATAATAGAGATAACGATTTAACAGTTATAGGCGTTCCAACTACGTTTATATTCTCATCGTAACAGCTACGCATTTAGAGAGTTTTCTTTTACCGTCCAAGCTTTCATCGATCGTCTGTGTCTACTTCAAATATTTTTCCTGTAATACTTGAAGCCAGGCACGTGACGTACGAACAGGAAGTTGGAGATATACAAGCAAAAACATTAGAAATGAATTTTAATCTTTCGATAAGAATTTTAATTTTTTTGATCTATCTTTAATCGCTCTTATGAATTCTATCATAATCCAATGATTATACACACACAGATATATATATATATATATCAAATAAAATTATCTAATCATTTAATTAATACGAGCCTGATTGTTCAATTTCAATCAAGATTCAGTCTGACAGTTTAATCTTTGTTATTTTTAATAACAGTCTTATACAAGGCGTAAATTTAAATGTAAAGTTACGATTCAATCATAAAGTTTCTTTTGAATAATATTCTTGAAAATTGCTGCGGAGAAGGTTTTTCAAAGTTGCGGCTGTATTTTGCATACAATGTACGCAAACTTGCATGATGTGTAACGAAGGGATGCTGTACACACCCTTGACTCGATTAAATGACCCCTAACTCGTGGAATCTGTTTAAAGCTCCGCGTTACTGTGGATTTACGATACGTCAATCTCTATTAAAAGGCGTGTACAGGGAAGAGTTAAAGTTTCCCTCTCCATGAATAATTGTATCAAGCATCGAGCTACTGGGGTATAAAAGTCTTTAATCTCGACAATGGAGATGAGACTGTGTTTGTACATCGAGTGAAACCAATTTGTGTCTCGGACGTTGACAGAAAAAAATATTAGAATACCAGAAAATTTAAAAAAAAGGGACGCTTTCAATTATTATGTCTTAATTTATCTTTTATTTTGTTCATCTCTTAGCTCACTTAATTTCTTATCTATTTTGTTCATCTGTCTTTTGAAACTACACAAATTCTGTTAATTGACAACAATCTAATGGAACCTTCAATTCATTTTAATTCAGTGTATATCTCGTGTATGCTTCTTACCAAACTATAAAAATTGTATAATTCACAAAATTATATTATTTCTGATTGGCAAGGATCATCATGAGATTATCAGTTCGCCTTAATTTAATTAATTTCTTCTATTTCGTTTATCTTCCCTTTCGAGTTATAATAATTCTATATTAACAATAATACGAGTTTCAGTTAGTTAAATTGGTTTTGATATATTGTATACTTTAATATATTCTTGATCAAACCTCTACCACTTTTAATCACATTATGAAACAAACATTTGCTTTTCTTCCTAAACTTGCTAACCACATTTTCCATCTGAATGTCAAATTACAAAAGTTCTATTAACAGCCACTCCAGACCAACTAGTACAGAACTCTCCATCCATCCCCTACGTCCACCATTTCCCAAATTTCAAATCTAAACAAAGTCAATCGCTCAATCCTCAAACACCTCACACCAACACACCAATACACGCTTAATAAACCCTCGCAAACCATCAGCGAACCCCATACCAAGGTACGATCCTTTTTCCACACAAGCTACAAAGGATGCTCGTATTTAGCCTATCGGAGCAAGGGGGTTGAATTCTCTCAAGGACACGTCAGTGACGTCGTGGAAAAGGGGGAGGGGTGCTATTTTAACAGGCGACCCTGGACGATCGATCGACTCGAATTAACGACGGCGTGTCGACCAATGTGACGGAACACAGAGAAGTATTTCGTGCTGCTTCCCATCCTTGGTGATTTGGCACCGCGCGGCCACGCGAGGTCGTCGAACTCGGGGCGTGACTGACTCCGCAAGAGGGTAACTTCAACCACCATGGCGAACTTCTACTTCGCACGGCCGATTGATCGACCACCCGGTGGGAGTGTGGGCCCCGTATCTCGAGGATTTATCTAGCGCGGACCCCCACTGAAATTTCCAACTTGAACTTCCCTGTTTTGCATCCAGAACGCGTGATTTCTACGATAACGTCGATCATTTTTTGTTAAGGTTTGAATTAGGCTCGTGGATGGAAAAATGGGCCTTAATGAGCGGTTTTAACGTCGAACAATGGAAGCGGTAAGTCATGCAAATGCAAGGAATGGAGATTTTGAGTGGGAAGAAAAAACACATTTGTGTTCGTTCCGATACTTATGACATTTGTTCCTTGAATGTTGCGGACTCGTAGCGTTTATGTAGTTTATGTAGTTTATCATCTTAACTTCATTATTTCTTCATATTTCTCGAAAATTAGCATTTTCAGATATGTGAATTTCAATATATAATTTGGATCATATTATGGTAAGATAATTAAAAAATTTCAATCTCTTTTTGTATTTATGTGTATGGAATACATAAATACACCAAAAGTGAAGAAGAGTAAAAAATAAAAATATGGAACGTACAGTTGTATCGTACAAATTGTTCATGGATGATATTTCATGGAATTTCCACTTTCTTTTGTTCCGTATAGACATAATACGCGATCCCATAAAATCAAGCAAGTCTTCTAGAATCTAAGGTTACGGGTACTTTAAAATAGATCTACACGCTCAAAGTCATTTTCCAGAAACCAATGTCACAAGCCATTCACGATCTTCGCGACATAATAACTCTGTGTCATTCTATTCCATACAACAGAGATCGTGAAAAAGAAATCCATTTTTATCGATGTTTTCTTCATATCATTCATAAAATTATATTTTATGTCATCAAACAACATATTATTGAAATTTAAATACTGAGGCTATTTTTAGGACAGAAACTTTCAAAATTCTCCTCCCAACGATAAAGGGAAATAATGGAAAAAAGAATTCAAATTCGCAAAGAGAATCAGAAAGAGATAAAGTAAATATAAGATAATAGAAGATAAGAAGGTAAAGAAAATATAAGATCGAAATCAAATAATTGAATTACTTTCGCTAATCATATCACGTACATTCCTGCCCATACATCGTACGCTTGCTTGTATTGAGCAAAATGATTGTTAGACTGTACACAAGATTTTTTGGATTATTTATCGAACACTAGGTCGAATTAAAATATGCAAGTTTTTATACCGCCAAATAACCTGTACTATGAAATAAAGTTAGCACTTACGTTAAATGTGCAGGTGATTATGAAAGTGGCCTAAATCAATAATGAAAAAGTAAATGAATTTATCGCTCATTTTGCTTTACGTCTATTTGCATTATAATAATCTGAAATCATCTTTGCAAAGCTCTTTTGTAAAAATTCAACTGCTGGAGCAAATTGGTTGTTGCATCGTTAAACAGAATTCAGTTCATACGTCAAACGCAATACTTTTAAATATCTCGAGACGAAAAATCTGTGACCTAGGCCACTTTCATAATCACCGGCACAAATCTCAAAATAATGGACGAAGCAACGTGAAAAGAATTTTTTATACAAATATTTCATTCTAACAAAATCGTCTTGCACAAACTAGGCAAATGACTTATCGATGGAAGTGTACATTTTTCACTTTATTTTATGTCTTACTTATCATTCGTCAAATTATCTGTAAACGATAAAAAAATAATTTTATTGTTAAACACTAACCTCGCTCGAAACACAAACTCTCGAAACTTCTTCCCTGAACAATCGAAAAAAGAAAGGAAGAATGAAAAAAGTTCAGAAGAAAAAGAAACGGCAAGAAGAAAAGAAGATACTCCGAATTTCTTTCGTACCCCGAGTTTCGCTCCATTACACGCGGCTAAGGATGCATCAAAGAGAGCCGCGACGCCCTAAAAGCTGGCGGATCTCGATTTCTGACCACTCTCGAATTCCCCGGAAGCCTTTGGGGCCGCGCGGTCGGTGAGAACGCTTTCAACCCTCTCGCGCGAGCACGCGGAGCCACGCCAGCCCGGAAGGCGGTTTGTAACGTGGGCGGAAAAGCTCAGATCAATATCAAGCGCGAATTGGAACGTTACGTGGTGAAAATCGACCCGTGACCTAGTGTGGACCCGCCCGTAGGTGCCGCGCTGCCGGTGGCGCCATCCGAAACATCATTTCTTCACACAAAGCCTTACACATGTAAACACACGTACATATAAAAGCGAAATATTCGACGATCTACGTCTAGGTGGAGTAATTCAACGGGTTCCCTCAATGTCTTAATTTCGTCCCTGAGTTTGTTGAAGTCTCCCATCACCAACGCTGCAATTTGGTTAATTCTCATCCAGAGTTCCTGGCACGCTTTTAATTCCCATGAAAGGGAATTCTCGTTAGCACATTCGTTACTGCTAAAATACAATTATCCATTCTTCGAACTGTAGTTTCTTTTCTTTTCTTTTTTTTTTTTTTTATCGGAGATGCATTTACTTTAAGTGACAGAAGAATAAAAATCTTTTACTGTTCTTTGGCAGAGAAAGAGAGAGTAATTTATTTTAGCGAAGAAAAGGGAATAGTTTATTTTATTTACGATAAATGGATGAAGTTGGCAATTAAAATGTGCTTGTAAGTACTTCTTGCAAATGTACGGTGAAGTTGTTCGAAGATTGAAATTGAGAATAGAACTGCGTGGGTTGGCTTCAGATCGTTTGTTAGTAGAATGAGTAAGTGTCTGGTCAGACGAAGGACGATGAGCGGGATCTGTATGAATCGAGGAAGCGCGTAACGGAAACGATTGATGTGGGCGTTAATTGCGTGGATAGCAATTATAAGGAATTGGAAATAAAGGGGTTGCATGTTTTATTGAAGGATAATATAAAGATATATGAAATTATCCTTCATCTAGAAACTATATTAATTCTATGAAATATAATCGACACAGCTTTTGTTTTTTTATCGAATAGATAAGATAACAAAGATTATTGTTAGTTATGCAATACTCCCATTGTTTTCACGTTTCTTTCATGGAATTGCTCGCTAATAATTTTTGCTTTTTGAGTCTTCCTGCACAATTATTTACGATCTAGTAATATTAGCCAATTGATAGGTGATCAATTTTATTGCACGAACAATATTATTACAATATTATAATGTTAAGAGTATGATGTATAGAGAAATAAGTAAATTTAACTAATTCCAAACATGGTAAATATCAAAAGTCCACTGTTTTCATGTGACAAGAATGCGTTTCTTGAATTTTTATTGACAGTATTTATTTCTAAAATCTATATTTACCATTTTATTTTCTCAATTCGTTTAAAAACCACACCTAATCAGAAGACTATAAAATATAGCGATAGAACTGTCACAATTAATCAGCCATATTTTCTCCGCGTCCTGATCAATTTTATCGTGGTACTACCGCCCCAAATACCAACTTCCTCTCCAGAACAAAAAGGTTCATCAGGAAAGGTCGTAACAATATAGTCTCATGCACCAGTGTGTATCGCGTAATGGGTGGCAACTTACGCTCCAGCTCCTTATTTGCACGAGGAAAGTTCCGCGTGCACATCAAGGCAACATATGCGATGCGGAGGAAGCCGTGGAGGATTACTATTAGAATAGACCTAACATTAATTCCGCGTGCGGTAGATTAGGACAGTTTCTAGGTTTCCCCTTCAGCCGTTATTTTCCCTCGATTTCTCCATTAAACACATGGATTATTTACCTTTTTCGGAGCCTCTTCTTCTCTTCTGCGTGCTTGTATCCGACATAAAATAATTTCGTTCATTTTATTTTCTCGAGCAATTATTATACTCCCCTACAAAACATCTATCATTTTTTTCTATTATTATTCTTTTCTGAACTCTATTATAGTGGTTCTTGGATCGTTCTTGATCTAGTCTTCTTCTTTTATTCGTCCAAAGTCTTCTAAATTTTATGCAGCATAGAGTTATTGTCGTTAATATGTGTTGTTTTCCAATTTTTGGTATGGTTGAGATTATTTGCGAAATATTAAAATAAAAATTCCTTTTGTTTGTTTAAGTATGAATCTTGAAACAGAAAAATCGAAAGATTCAAAAAAGGTTGATATTACAAGCATCAGAGTAGTACAGTGACCAATGACTAAAATTGGCCAATTAGTAATTTTCCATGGAAATTTTTATAAATTTGCCACATTTTTGGATACATGAGTAACTCTTTTTCTAAAATATATAGACGGAAGATTCTTTTTCTTCTTATACCACGCGTCTTTTTCATATAGCTGTTATTTTCATTTGCTGAACGCAAGTTTTATACTTCAGTTATTAGCAGTTCCAACGTTGGATATTTTTGCAAGTAATAGCATTTTTGCTAGAATCTTTTTCTAATCCTCATAGGGCTTCAATTAATTCTATTTGATCCGTGAAGTTGTATAGTTTGTTGTGTCGCACGTAGTTTGAATAATATGCGCGTTATATTAATTTAGGTTTTCGCTTGAATCGATCGATACTGTCGTGCAACTACGATATTTAAATTTTTCATACGTATTGCTTTTGACCCCCTCTGGAAATCGTAATTTGAAAGGTAGAAATGAGACACAAAGTAATATCAATGTGAATTAATGATATACGAAGACACCGTATAAGCTCATTAGCATACAGAATGCGACAGATGGGAATATCAATTGTACTTTCATTAGAACATTAATGATGCATGACCGTATCGCTTAAAGACGTATCATATTCCAATTAGGTATTCATTATGCATAAAATATTGATAGCAGCTAATCTGGAAATTATTCTCTTTGGAAAACTCTAATACCTTCGATTAAAATTCGAGCTAAGTAATAATCAATTCGAAATAGACAAAAATAAATAAAAATAGTTAATATTTGTAACCATGAGTAATAATGGAATCATTAACAATCTCCATTTGCAGAAAAATGTTTGTGGTTTACGCAATAAGAAGCTTGTAGAGCAAAGAATACACTCAAAGTGGATTATACCGGTTGCGGCCAGACAACGCGTATCAAGTTCACGTTTGAAATGAAACTCGCATGGGCACACTTTCATTCGAGCGTACTCGAGGAAGACTAAACACAGCAAAAACATGCCAACTTTTTAAACAATTGTTTATGCAATAGATAACAGATGTACGAAGTGCTATGACAAAAACCAGGAAGAAAACAAGGGGCCAGACTTAACGAAGATTACGGCAATGCGTGGAACTTTTTCTCATTTCGTTCCTATTTCTTACGTAGTATAATAATTCTTTCCAATAATAAAAACTGAGTACTGAATCTTAATAATTTCTCGAAATTTACGTTGATAGAAAACAGGTGTAAAATAGTGCAGAAAAAGCTGAAAGAAAACAAGGCGCTCTGCGTGGATAAAGATAATTATCACTCACATAAGCGAAAGAATTGAAACAACTACTTGTTCGTAAAAAAAGCTGTGAAATACTAGCAAAAAAATGGAAGAAACCAAAAAGATTTGTATGAACATTGAAAAAGAAAAAGAATGCGCAGACACAAGTTATGCATAAAAATAAAAGATACGAGAAACGATGCACTAATTGTAAGTTTTTTGAGCAGCGGATATTCATGAAATTCTTGAAATATATTCGCAAGTCGCTATATATTCATCAACTTCGCTTTTTGTCTTTTTAAAGTCAACGCCTCGTTCCAATTTTCACCAATCCCTTGACCGACTTTCACTCGAATGCTCGAAAAGGACGCTTTCTGCCTACAAACCACACTGTCTTATCGTCAACTACCATCGATTTCCTCATCGAGACGAAAGGAAAGATAAAAATCATCGTTGCCTGGAAATCGAATGAAATTCTCAGCCACGTCTTCCGGATTCCGTTGTGCTATTGAAACATTGTCATTGACGTAACTATGGCTGGGTCAAGGTTCGCAGGTTCCATTATCGATCTTACTGTATTTCTAATGAACGCTGTTCTGTCACCGTGTTCTGTCTAACGCAGTGGCGACACGTGTGTAATTACTAAAAATAAATGGTGTTCGACGAAACGGTGCTCCTTCGAAACGAACTAGTTGAAATCGTTTAATTATAATTCCACTAATGAGGTAATTAAGGAAGCTCGTTTTTCATTTAATAGGACATGAAATCCGAAAATCCAATAATAACCACGACTCAGGAGTCAATAAATTTTTAATGAAACAATATTACATAGGAATTATTGCATAGAGCAATCGAGTTAGCTCTTCCAGATGAAAGTCTATTACGATTATACCGAAGAATTGATCGAATGAAGCCAATTTATTTCGTGCATTATATTTCCTTGGCAACTCTCTATATATGCTTAAGGTTATGATCGTAATACGACGCATGCAAACGATTGTATTTGAAATATCGCACGCTGAAATAAATGATTTAATTTTGCAAATTAACCATCCAGTCACGAACGACGTTGAAATCGCCTTCTATTAGACGTATTCCGCTAATTTCATCAGGCCACTCCATTTGTATGTTGTAAGTTAATACAAAAAAGAATATTTTCCTCTTCCCTATTTATTTTCATTCTTTTTCCTTGCTGCATTGAAAGTCTCCTAATGATAAATCTATACAAAATACGTTTTTTTTTTCGCGAGCTCGTACAGAAAAATATGAAAATCACTCGCTACTTGAGACTTATGTAACGTAAATCCATCCAAGACCAATCTTTACGAAACTCACCATTCTTCGCCTGCCGCAAACCTTAAACGATCGAACAGCGAATCTTGGCAGACGCGGTCCTTACAAAAGCTATAAAACAGAGCGAAACGTTTGGAGTGACTCTCGATTTCTCGGTAGAACCGGTCGAGTTTTGAGAAAATGTTCTCGATGCGGCTGGAAAGGGGGCGTAACCTCTTCGAAGATTTACTTCCGACGGCAGGGTATACGCATTACCTGGATGCAATTTATTGCCAGCAAGCACACATATACGTGCAACTCCATTGAATAATAGCGCATTACCCGCGTGTTGCGGTCGTATACGCTCGCGCGCACACGGAGGCCATACTAATTCCTTGTATAAATAAAGGACTTATCTGCGACCTGCACTCGTTCTCTAGACGTTATGATATACTAACCTCATTAGCATGAGGCGCAGCGAAGAAGTATGGCTTCAATAACGGCGACGCTGAGTGAAGATCGATGATGCGGTTGAAAGCAACTCTTCGTGTATTAGATTCGTTTGAACGATCGATTGTCAGTGTTTCTGATATAAGAGACGAGTAATTTAGCTATTTGATTGTTTGTTGACGATTGAAACAAGTTTGGTAGATACTGATTTGATACTGATATTAATAGATCTTACGGTTATTTGGAAAATATTGAAGATTAATACAATTTAGAGTAAAACTTAGACGTAGGAAGCACTGTTGTATTATTAACATCAGATTAACGTTTTTTATCTTTTGTTTTATTAATTTGTTCAGAGTTTGGTGACTATAGATAGCTGAAAGTTTTGGGAATGGCATTCGTTGAACGTAGTTCTAGTTAATTATTTAATGTAATTGTTGCGCTTTCGCCGTAATCTACAAATGCTGTAGAAAATAAAGTATGACAGAAATACGATTTTTCTTCCAGATATTATTTCTCTCGTAAGATATTTATCTTTCAAAATAAGCCACTTTCTCGATTATCATCGTTATCTACTTTTTCCATAAGTTGCTTTATATAAGCTGCTAAGTTAAGTCTAATTTATTCTTCGGTAATAGGTACATAGAATGTTTAAAAACAAGTGTATGGAATTTTAGGAGTATTCAATAGTTAGAGTGTTCAGTAAGAAAAAAATTAATCAGCGTTGAATCTAGGATCAATTTTCTTTCAAACGATAATAAATACGCCGATTCACAAATAAAAATATCTAAGAAACAAAAGTTTCATCACAATTAATGATGAACGCTGTATCGTAATGAGTATGAACGAAAGATCTCTTTCTCCATTTAGTAAAGGTGTTCAATTAACGTATCTTCCACCTGTTGTAATATAATGTTTCTAGGTGAAACATATACACAGAAAACGAGTACGTACGTATATTACAAATATAGCACATTATTACTTATAAACGGATGAATGAAACTCATTAAATATTTCTACAAAGACATATGGAATTAAATTTCACACTGAAAGAAGAGATGCTAAAAACTATACTGACCAAACTATTTTATATACCTCTTAGTAAATAATATAAACTCTTAAAAATCTATAACGTATATTATGGCCATAATTCTTCATGAACGCACAATTCATTCTTCTAATAGAAGTCATCTTGTCGATCATCGTGTCAGTTGCCTTATCCGGTTTCCAAGTTACTTGCAATATTCCCAATCCAATCCAGTCAAATACGAGTCCCGTTAAAGTGTCGAATCGACATGAAAATTCACGATCCTATGACACGCGTGTAATTAATAATCGTGTGTCATTCCAGCCTCAAATTACACCAGCTGCATCTGTCACCGTGTGTTATCGGTACCGTTACCTTTTTCCTGCTATCGCTCATTAATACCGCTATTACCGCGTTGTATCGACCTATTATCGTATATCTACTCTTCATTCCGTTATCCCTGTGAACGCCAATTCTTTTCTTTGCTCGACTTTCGAGTTGGAAATTATCACTTACAAATAAGAGAATACAATAGTTTAGAGGTGTGATACGTTAACGGTGTAATATTACCGATATGTAAACCATTTAAAATGTAATTCGAGATTCGCGAGAGATTCTAACGAATAACGAGATTCTATTGGATTGGCAACTAAATGATTGCGGATTTTGTCATTACCACCTAATGGCAAAATCCGCAATCACTTAGTTGCCAACCCAATAGTTACCAAAACCATCGTACAGCTAAAACAGTTTGGAAGTATTGCGTTTACTCTACAGTTGTATAATTATATGAATTATCTTTTGATTTATAATTATAATTGTGTAACTAAGTGTTTGCAAATTGTCATTTACTTTGTGATTCCGCAATTTAAAAAAGCGATTCATTTGTCTCGTACCCCTTTGAATCGGATCGACATACGATACGTCGTAAAGCACAGAATGTGTGATCCAACAGTTCAAGTTTTATTGCAAACGCTTAATCGTTAAAGAACGAGAAAGTACGCATTATGCTAATAAAGAACAGGCTTTGGAAATTTCCAAAAAATCGAATAGCGAAAGGGGAAACATGGAACATATGGTGCACGCGACCGATGCAAAATATGTATAGGCTATAAATTCGCGTGGATATCAGTGTGATCGTGGCCAAAAATTATGGCTTGCCGGAAAACGCGATGGATGATGCCGAAACGAAAACGAAGCGCACCAGTGTGCATCGACCAATCGCTGCGGTCTTGTGTAAGTCGTGCGACCACTGATTGGAACGGGCGTGGGTGTATCGAATCGATTAGACCAGCGATCGATTATCGCGCGAACCACTCCGCCCGCGTCCCGGAAACTCTCCACTATTGCTCCACTTTCCACGTTGTCCGTGATTCCTTCCTCTCTTCTCTTCTCCCCATTTTCCGTACATTAGGTATTCCTTTTATTAGTTGGTGGTTAACTTTTGGCAATCTCTGTACCGATTATTAACTCGTAAAGGCGGAGTCTATCAGACTTCAATAACTTTTACTTTCATGGTAATTAAATAGATATCGATCGTAAAGTGTTATGTGTATCAATATCTAGTAATCTATAGATGTACATATAATTTAATAGTGTTTAAATAATGTAATACGTATAACATAGAATGCTTCTTTATTTTTTAGTCACATATTTTTAGATTTCTGAACATATTACAAATATGTCGAAATAATCAGACATACCAGTTACAGATCGATTATAATTGGTTCGCAATCAATGAGATGAAACCTAAGTAAGACTGATATAGAACACGCAACGAAGATTTGTAAAAGTTATTTGCTACCATTAGAGGAAAATAATCAATTGAGAGTTAGACATTCACGTGCTTGATTCTTTGATTTAAAGCTTAATAGCTTTTACTTTCAATAATTTTTACTTTCATGGTAATTAAATAGATATCGATCGTAAAGTGTTATGTGTATCAATATCTAGTAATCTNATAGATGTACATATAATTTAATAGTGTTCAAATAATGTAATACGTATAACATAGAATGCTTCTTTATTTTTTAGTCACATATTTTTAGATTTCTAAACATATTACAAATATGTCGAAATAATCAGACATACCAGTTGCAGATCGACTATAATTGGTTCGCAATCAATGAGATGAAACCTAAGTAAGATTGATATAGAACACGCAACGAAGATTTGTAAAAGTTATTTGCTACCATTAGAGGAAAATAATCAATTGAGAGTTAGACATTCACGTGCTCGATTCTTTGATTTAAAGCTTAGACCTCGTCGAGAAGATTTTAAATAAAGTAGAGAAGAAGTTCGAAAAATTCTAAATGTGTTATGTGGGATCAAAGAACACGAAATATTATAATGTGATAATTCATCGCCTATAAAATTTACATATATACAAGGAAAGATATTAATCGTTTATAATTTACGAGATCGAAACGAAATAAGAATCCTGAAAATATCCACAGTTTCTGAATATCTTCTCGGATTAATTGCTTTTCTATAAATATTCTAATATTTGTGAGTGTATTCATGTACTTTTGCATCTTTAAATTGCTTTTAGTGGAACAAGAGATTCAACGAGATACCAGATAAAGTTCATTGTTTGTGCATGGAAAGTTTACCGCCACAGAGTCTAGACAGGAAATTTTCGAGCCTTGAACAGGTGAACAATTAGCGTTCTTCGTTTTTTATACACCTATAATACACGTTACGTGTACATAATATTCTCTGTTATCGACTGTTAATTGGTCTTTAACCAGTTGCTTGGAAGTATCCTTTCCAATTATTCTCCGGCGCGTTTGAGCAACTCATTAACATGTCTTCAGTCAACTTCAAGAATTACCTGTTTTAATACACTAACCGAGTGATTCGTTGTTGCACCAAGCAGTTATGCGATCGACGAGAATATTGCAAACAATGAACAGACGTCATATTCCAATTAAAAGAAACTTACGTCAAGGGTATAATGAAATGACAAAATGAATTATCTTAGTAAACAATTATCATTTTTTTATCATGAAATCAAGTGTGCTGGAATGGCAGGACATTCGAATAACACGTGCAGCCCAGAAAAAACCAACAGCCGAAAATCAAACACGCCAAATCAAACGTGAAATAAATTCAACATTGATATCTCTGTGATAAATCACTCAACTCCAATCCGTGATTATACGCGGTAATTATCAATGCTAGCAGATATTCTCGGTAAATTTAATTACAATATTTGTACGAGTTGAAATTATCCGCGTTGAAAAGCCTTGAACAATAAAAACGATCCTAACAGCGACAATGAAAGAAATGTAATTGAAGATTTATTCGGAATAATGCAGCAGACTGATTTCTCTGATGGATACGCTCTTTGCTATTTACATACTCGTATTTTTCTTTCCTGCTCTTTCATCGAAAATATGAGATTGCACGAGTGATGGCCGAACGAATAACGGTACCGAACTCTCCGGCACGTTTGCATTATGTAACCATGTTTTAAAAGCCAGTCGAGGAGGTAATTAACCACTGTTTGCCGTGCAATTATAGGAAACGAGGTGTTTTCGATCCATTGCCACGTACTTGAACGCGCGGAGAGCTATCGTTGTCGGACGAACGGGGAAGCATTACGAATTCATGGTGAAAAATACAGCGCACCGCGCTCTGTAATTGGGCAAACCGGAGATCAACTTTTCGAAAAATGTCAGAGGCGTATTAATGGTAGCGTTATTTATTTAACGAACACCGTCCAGACAAATTGAAATGGATTATTTATTATCTTACGAAATTATACACCAGAGGATGAAATTTTCATTTTTAAGAGTAGTTATCGCTTTTTTGAATTGATTTTGCTTGTTACATAAAACAGCTGCAGTAGAATTGTGAAACTTTCAATTTATATATAGAAATTGATACAATTGTGTTGCATAATTTGTTTGATAGAATGGCGATGATACTAGGATGATCCATAAGCTCGTGCATTTTCTTGATATATTTCCTTCTACTATTTTTTAGAGCGAATAAAGTTGTTTGTTTTATATGGTAATACTGTGTCGGCCTTGGTTTCTTAGTGTCGTATATCTCGTTCGATTAATTCATTGTATTTCATCATTATTTGCTTAGAAAGGAATATGGAAAAAATGGAAGATCGTATACTTCTTTTTCACGACTGGAGGCAGAACCTCAAAGTAGGAGCGACGAAGAAAATATATTTTTCCACGTATAAATCAAATAACTTTAGTCGTTCGACAAAATAATACAAAGGAGTATGTTTAAAAATCGTACGAGCTTATGCATCACCTTGGTACTAACCAATTTGGGAAATTATTTGCATCATTTTTCTCCATTCGTCAAAACAGATTTTATGGATCGAGTGAAGTGTCAAACGTGTTCGAAGACAAGTATGCGTAAATTAGGATGTTGACTGGGAAAAGAACGAGCTATTAGTTGCTATCCTGATTCACAAACGAGCGAGACAAGGGGTAAAGTGTAGTGCAGGTCACTTATGATAATACCTATTCCGGTAATGCACACCGATGTGGGCAACCTTGAAGAGATAAATTTCGCGATAAGCCCGATAATTAACGCCGCTAATGGCTATTATTATCTCAGTTCTAAGGGAAAAACGTTCGAGGAACGCGTGCAAATTTTAGGTGGAACGTGTTAATCGCAGCACCTCCGTCCCACAACTTTTGCGACTGTTTCCTCAACGATAATAATGTCCGAAATAACAGAATTGCGAAATTGGATCTGCCCGCGACCATGAGAAGAGAAACACGTGATGTGCAAAGATGTGCCTTTTCGCTTTCTCTTTTCCGTATTATGTTTTTTATAAACCAAATACAGATGATTATTCGAATTTTGAAAATAAAATATACTAACAAAAATATATTCTATAGTACATGTTGGTATTTATTGTTAGAATAGTTTAGTAACGAAAAGCATGCGACTGACTCCTTCTGTGTATGAACTATGTTATTTTCTAACAATAAGTGAAATTTAATTCGTATTTAAAATATTTAGTTATTTATTTAGAATTTAAGTGACAGATTTAGTATTTAGATATTTGAAGAGATATTTAAATTTATTTAAAAATTATTAAAGGCGAGTTTGTGCAATATCAGTTTGGATTTTGAAATATTTTTTTAGAGTATAAATGTTTATTCTTGTAATAATAATAATAATAATAATAATAATAATATCGGTGAAGAATATTGAAAAAGTTTCTGCTTTGAGATATGAGGTTTTTTGAAACACAGAACTGGGATTCAGTTCTGCTATTGATTATAGTGTGATTAAAAGAAGCTTTTATTTTCCTCTCTATGTTATTTTCTATTGTACTCAATTACAATTACGATTTCATCAGCACATAATCGAAATATTGTTCAACGATTTACTTGTATCTGATAACTTCTTTCACTGTATATTTCGATAACTGATAAGGAAACGATACTGATTGATTTCCTGCTTACATCATTTTTATGTCATCTACCTTCACACATGGATTTTATCAATTTTTATAATATGTAGACAAGAACCTCACAATCTGTCATATAGAATTTTCTAAACTATTCTGTCTTACAACGTTAAAACTAATAAAAGCTTCAATATGCACAACTTCTCAATTATCAAGCCTATAAATTCTAATAAATTAATTGCCGATTCTACCAAAGTGTTAAATATTAATATTATTCCAAACACAAATTTAATAAAAAATTCATATTTAAACGAATTAGGAATACGAACGAATACATCGTTGATTTTAACAAACTTTTAAATATTTCCGTGCTATACCCCAAACACAAATTAAAAATTTACAAATGAAAAAATCTTGTTAAATTAAAAACGTGAAAAATGGAGTTTAGATATATTAAAATCCCCTTAATATCACAGATCGTATATTGCAAATAGATTTATCAAAGTATGACCTCGAATTAAAGCTCGAACCGTTAATTACCTGGCAATGACGCATTACGAGAGATAACAAGTAGCATAAAATATCAGGCAATTGCTAACACAGAGCAGTTTTTATGCAGTAACTTTCTTGTTGATTATTACATGGTTCATAATTATCGCGACAGAAGAACAACGCGTTAGATGACGCAGATGGTATTCGATTTACTGACGACCAAGTTTACGAACAACGCAGTAATGACGCTGCGATAATGTATCAGTAATATCTGTAATATTACGTAACCTGTGCATGGTTGAAGACGCAACAAGCGCTAAAGGTGTTTGTTGCTTTTCGACGCATGTCATCCTTGCTCGAAGGAGAAACAGTTGCTGTACAAATGACGACTACTGTTAGCTTATCAAGAACCTCAGTAAAGAAATCATAGATCTAAAGTCTGAAGTTCTTTCTTTCTTTCGATCATTTACTATCCAATTGTATCTTCTTTATATCATTAAACAATTTTTTCAGTTTAATAGGAAAATATTATGTGAAAGAATTGGTGTTCATATACCTGAGTTTTACGTTCCTATTTTATTCATAAATTTCTTAATATATTAATAATTTTGTCACTTTTCTTAGTGTATTCGTTTGATAATATTTTTACGTTAGTAAGTGTAGGTTAATAATTGTATGCTATTCTTTTAATAGGTACATTAATATTTGTAATCTTTTTATTTTAATTTTATGCTACTTTAAATGTTTGTTTGCTTGTTGAAACAAAAGAGATATTGAATCATAAAAATTCGAGTACCTTCGTTAAGATACATGTACGTGAATTAAATATAAAAGCAGCAAGTTTTATGTTAAATTTTGTTTCTTGAGTTACGTTTATGATTTTTGCATGATTTATGAATTTTCGTAATTTATTTCTATTTCCGAATAATGTTTTGATATATATGTATATTCTTGTATATGGTTCAGTTAATATTTCATGCACAACTTGTGTAATAAATCATCACGAATGCAATGAAATCGGGAGAAAGACAGAATTTTGTTGCATCTTTAAGCGAAGATGAGGAAAGTAACTGAAAGTGAGTTGTAATATTAAGGAAACACGAAAGGCTTTGTCAGTAATTATGCTGATAATGAAAGAACCGATTTCAAAGTCATTTTTATACCACTTGTCACCTATCTACGCAATTAGCTTTGAAATTAAACACGCTTGGCCTTGCTACGCTTAAATGTCATTTCGTCGTCGCTTTCTTCACAATCACCAATTATCTAAAAGTAACATGCTGGAACATTAAAATTCTTAATACAGCAGTTTATAAAAAAGGACATAGGAAGGTACTGATTTTCAGAAAAAGCCACAACTAAATGCGCTCTGGAGCATTTAAGAGAAGAGAAATAGATCTCTCATTTGTCACAAAATCCTCTTATCAAACAATTCGTCTACGATTAAACACAGAATCTAAAGCTTCTAAAACTCTAAAACGCTAACCTATGTAACATGGCTGGTGGATTCGTTCCAGAATCATGAGACATGGTCGCGAAAATAAAAAACGACATTTCTGTAAGCGATGCGTCGCGATGTAATTCACGGAACGTAATTGGTTGAGGCGGGTTCAAACGTTCGCGCAGCGACATTCCGTGGCTTTTGGTATGCAAAAATCAGGCAGCGAGAACCGTACAAAAGCTCGAGCTCGTGGCGATAGACAGAGAGACAAAGAGAGAGAGAGGGAGAGAGAGAGAGAGAAATAAAAAAATATAGAAGAGCAAAGAGGCTCGGCGACGAATTGAAATCACGCTGCGGCAACAACGAGCTTTCGGGCAGCGCGGCGTTTCCGCGCAAAAATCCAATGGCTGAATCGCGTAATTATCCCGAAGACGATTAACGACGACGTCGCGACGCCTCCCTTTTGTTCGAGATCCACCAACCGCCGCCAACTTTCTTCTGTTTTATTCGGTACAGGTAATTAATTGCTAGTGGTTATTAATTAATCTCGCGGCTCTGTGCGTCCGCTATGATTTACGAGATGTTTGAAACCTCTAATTGATTTTGATGGAAATTTATTTTTTCAATTTTGGATTGTTTTCATTGTGGAGTATTAAGAGGTAAAAATTCTTATTCAATACATTTTATACATATTTATATGAATCTTATGATATTTATATGACGATACCTATGATTATATGAGAATTTTAGTTATTAAATCGCTCGCTTTGTCAGTGATATTGAATGTTAATTGATATTTATGGATAATTAATTCTACGGAGAAAGATATTTAAGTATATTAATAATGGACGAATTTTTATTGCTATATGTCGAAGTAACAGGTATCTAGAAATTTATAAAAAGGTACTCAAGCGCATATTTTTTGATAAATTTAATCTTTTCTGAGGATCCATAATTATTAACTTAATTAATCTGCCTCTTACAAAATTACCATCGGCGGTATCGTTATCTTGACCATTACATATTACATAAATTATACGCACACCACATTTAAATGTATATATATATCTACTTCAATTTCATCAAATTTCATACTATCTTCTACAACTCGCATCATGATCAGAGTGCTTGAAACGACCGAGCTTCCAAAACAAGGCAAGCATTTAAATGCTGCACGTGGACGTGTCAAAAATATCGTGCCGTATTCCTGCCTTGATAACGCAATAACTCAGCGAGTAATAAACAGAAAATTACGGAAATTAAGTGGTTGCCACGGTTACTAATGCCCTGAGAAGAATTCTACATTTTCAAGGAACAACCTTCCGCCATTTCTTCATCCCTACGGACCAAACATCTACAGAAAAGGACAGAAAGAAATATCCAGCATTTATAATTGACAAAATTACTGATATTACTAGAAATTCTATCACGTACGCATTATTATTAAGATGATGAAAATGTTTGGTCATTACATTTTTCTTGAACATTCAAGACATTTTAACGCATTTCACCACTTTCTATGTAATTTAACTAAGATTATTGTAATTGTTAGAACGTAAACCAGAAAACGGCGATGTTTTGAATTATTTGTTAACAAGATTCAATTGATGGTATCTCTTAACGATCACTCTTGGTTTTGCGTCGTTCAATTATTACTTCCTTATATCCGCAAACAATTCCTTAAACAGAGAAAAAATTACAGATTCGCTTTACTTACTCATCGTCCTGAAGACCTCGATTCCGCCACTTGTGAAACCCAAAACAACTCGCTCAAACGATATATTCACGATATATCCATTATCCTAAAAAAAACCAGCATCGGGACTACAAAAGATCCAGCCAAAGATATTGAACTTTTCGCAACCTATCAATGTCTTATTCGAAAAGAACGCATTTGAGGACCTTCGTTTGAATACTCGTAAGAACAACCCTATCCCAAGCGTCAAGTATCAACAATTTTCATCGCTCATCGTTTCAGTTTCGAATTACGCGCTTCGTTAAGCGCGTACATCCGGAAACTAGTAACGGAGATAACAGGCGAGATGCACTCCGTAAAATCATCCAGCCACAAATCCCAAAGGATGTATAATTAACGCGAACGATAGATTCGACTTTTGGACTCTACAGAGTCCTTTCACAAAAAAATCCTACGGACGAACTTCCTGGTCCCTTCACAAACGCAATCAAAGAAAACGGCGGAATACACGCGAGGCGTTTTGCAAACTTAATTGGCGGTCCTCGGCCGCAGATCCATGTCGGTAGATTGCATTCTGCTGCCGAAAGATGCAAACGTAGATCGACTTTCCTTTTCGTTTCGCAACGGGGGCTGGCTGTGCTGGCTTGGCTCGATTCGACTATCGATTTGACCGATCGCGATATCGATTCGCAAGGATTCCGCGGACCCTACCGTTGCGAAATCGACCGCGCAGCTGCTGATATATTTAAGCGAGACTGTCTATTGGTAAACGAACCGGAATCTGGGCCAGTTACAACACCTGTCGCAGCGTAGTCCACGCTGAATCGTTGTCGTTTAGCTCCTATGCCAAATTTCGCGTCGTAAACACGACCACGAAACATTCTTAAACGAGAAGCAGGGTTCTGCTTGAGTTCTGAGACACGGTCACGTACTAATAAATGGTCGTCGAGGGATGAGATCAACGATAACACAATTAGCGTTGAAAGCCAACGAGTTTGGCTTGAATCCGGTGATGGATGATTACGATACTTAGCCGCGCGCATTGTGCTGGGTTCATCTGAGACTCCGCTCAGTTGCCGATTGTTTCGTAAGTCGGTGGAGAAGGGTTCTACTAAGTGGGTATTTTGAAACCATTTGTTTCTGGGGTATAGGAGTTGTGGTAAAGCGAATTTGTGAATAAAAAGGTTATAGTAGAAGAGATAAATAGAATTTTGTGTTTCTTTAACGTAGTATAACTTAGAGAGGATTTTTAAATAGATTCAGATCACTATGGATTTGTGGGAAATCCATCCTCGGGCGTTATAAAATTCATAATCAGAGGATTGCGTCAAATTGACGAACGGCCTTATCCCAGCTCAGCAAAGATGTCACGCAGCGTAATAGTGTCAAAGTGCACGTGTGATCGAAGATATTTATTTCCTAATACACAAACTCAAACTATCCATTCTGTGTTTCACGGATCGGAGATATATGTACGAAAAAGAGGAAAACACGGGCTCATGCATATATAACTGTCGTGCAACGTGATACATATGTACGTACCCCTTTTATCAATAACGTTACGTGGCATACATTGATTTAAGGCTGTACGGTTATGCTGGCACCGAGAAACGGTTTACTCGCGAACAATGTAAACTGCAGACGATACAAATTACAGCTGTCAACGAAGCCACTCGTGGAGCACAAATGACGAACCGATCTTCACGCCTACTCGACTGTAAGTCAATATTTACGAACCGTTTAATGCGAAAGGGCGAGACGCGTACGAGGATGGAGATTCCCTTGCTTTTATTGCCCTCTAACGCCGAATGGTTTCGTAGATAAATAATCGTTCTCGACAGATCTCCCTAATATTTTATATGATTTTCATTAAGTACTTACTTAAGTCTTCAGACAGTGGAATTTTTTCTACATATTTACTGCTACTGACGCATATGGATCGCTAATTGAATTATTTCATTATTATAACGACACAACTACTGCATTTTAGTTTTTGTGCATGATCATGAAATAACACAGGGAAGTAGCAAAGCACTGAACAGTATGTTGCAAAAGACATTGTTATCTAAGATAAAAACATTTCTGACGAAACGAGAATACAAAGAATTCCAGCAGAATTTGAATAGCAGCGAATGTGTTCGACGAACAAATATAGACAACTTGGAATTGTATTCTATGAGATGAAACATCAACTGCCTCTACTTCAATTCCTACTAAATGACAATGATACACTAATTTCCATTTTGACAATATGAAAACTGAATGATTTTATTGTGAATTAGATTTTAAAAGTATTTTAGATTTTAGATTTTAAAAATTCCAATTGTCACGTGTGCATGGAAAAGTATCCAAACATCATGTGAGCCATATGTGTGTATCATATGTATAGTTCAACCTTCAACGACGCAATACATCTGTATTACTATATACAAATCGCTTTATTGAAAATATGCAAGTTACCAATTTGTAGTTTGTAGTTTGATAATATTTAGAACATGCTTTTTCCAACTTCTAATTAGATAAATTTCACGTGATCGTCTAACAATGATGAATGAAAAAATGGGAACCAAATAATCTGTGGCTTATATGGAATAAATCGACCAAAATATGAAATAAAAACTATTATAAATTGCGCCTGAACTAGACAAAACAACATTCCATCGAAAGAAGAAATACAAGATCTTCGTTCTGATCCATGACAATGTATCCAAAACAAAAGTACAACGGAACCATGAGATCCACTATGTGTAATCAAACTCGATTCGTCGTTTATCCACTCTAATTACATTTTCACTAGGTTTTCCTCGAACAATCCCTGGTTCTGGAGCTCGAAGCGGCCTCGAACGACCGCTTCCGGTTTCACTACGAGATCACCCCCAATGCTTACGCAACGATCTCTTTCAACGTGTACTCGCGGGAGAAGCGTGCAACTCACGTCTTTAAAGAGGCACACTCACTCGCCACGGTTGGTTATCCTCAAACGTCCAAGCTTTACAAAAAACAGCAAGACACCACCGTAAAATTGGCTCACCAATTGGAAACCGACATTGAAGGAACAACAAACACTTCCGAACTTCCACGACGCGATACATTATACATGATCGTACACAAATCGAAAATATGTGGGCCTAACCGTCTGAAACTTCAATTTGAAACTCGGTTCCTTTGATTTCTCAGCAGAGAAATCTCACGTTGCAAGGAACTCGCCTATGCCTACCTGTCTGTGTCGTGCTAAATTCTTCCCCTGCTCCCTACACGTACGCACACACAGCGTGATACGTATGTATGCACGGGTATGTAGCGTGACGAGCGTACGTCGTACACGTGCGCGCGTTCGGATACACACCTGCACGTGTTACTCCTCGATGATGGAGGCCGAGGTACGGACGACTAACCGGAAGGACCGTTTGCACCTGGCCACACCGTGTATCTCTCCAGTGCGTCCCGTATCCTTTTTCACTTAAGAGCCGCGATCGCGCGTGTCCGATTAAACGTGACAAGCGATTGCCTTGGTCTTCGCACTGCTCGAACACCCGCGTCGGATTTTTCCTCCTTATATCCTTCCTTTACGATCTTCCGTTGGTCGGTGGTCCGTATGCGCGCAAAGGTGCGTGTGCCGGCGGATGATGTGTGCACGGACTTCGTATACGTTCGCGTGTGCGTGTATGTTGCTGGGTCACCTGTGTATACCTCTCCCTCTCTTTCTCTGCCTCTACGTATATATACACATATACGTAAGTTTTGTGTGTGTATATATATATGTATACAGGGTGCGCGCTTGTGTAGACGACGACGTGCCGCCGCGACTACAGGTCTGTCAGATCGGACGCGCGTCGACGCTGATTACGGCGAGAACGTGATACAACAAGCGAGGAACGGTAACACACAGCTCGGTGTACCAGAGGAGACTGCCGGGTCCCCCACGGTTTCGCCAAGTGCTGGCCGCTATAGTGGAAAGATATATAGCGTACTCGTAGCGTGTGTATACGCTCCGCGCTGCTGGATTCTCAACGCGGATAAGGTGGAGGGGTCGATCGTGACGGTCGGGGAGTACGACGGTTTAGTGGAAGGAGAGAGATCCATTCGAGGGGGAGGGAGAGCGCGAACGAGTTAGAGCGGCATGGAGCGAAGCACGGAGGGGTTTGGGGGGAAGGCGCACGCTCTAGGCGCTATGACGTAACTCGAGTCATCCTGGATGTACGTGCCGCGGGTGGAGGGGAGACGGCGGGGAAACAACGGTGGCGCTGAGAAGAAGTGGGGAGCGCACCATGGAGGGGTGAGAGTGCAAGGGCGCGGTAGTGGGGAGCAGTAAACGGAAGGAGGGGAGGATGGCGGTCATTAGTGCTACTGGGACACGGAAGCGAATCCTCGCTACCCTCCCCGCCTCTCCGTGCGGCCCGTTTCGCGACCCGGCACCAGTAACCACCCACTCTTTTCTATTTTCCTCTCGGTCGCTCTGTCGGTTCTCTCGCGCTCCCTGTATGTATTTTCCACGCTCGTTCTTCTCTTTCTTCCCTCTCGTGTCTCTCTCCGCTTCGTCTTCCTCCTCGCTCCGTTCCGCTCTTCCTCGCCTCTCCCTCTTTGCCGTGCGACGCCTCGCGCGTCCGTGTATTATCTATATAACGCGAGCGGCCCGGGGGTGCGCCTGCACTCTGCAGCTGCATACAACCCCCTTTTGCAGATCTCTGTGCCAACTACGAGAGAGTACATCTACGAGCACGAACACGATTAGGCCGCGCTCGCGACCTCGTCCTTGCCAGCCAGCCAAGATCGGGGCCGTTACGTTGCCTCGTGTCCGTCTGCTCGTTTCTCCTAGTTCGCTTCCTCGCTCGCTCGCTCGTTCGCCGCGCGCGGTTTCTTTGAAACGATACGCTTCCGCGGCATGGAATGCGTTGACCCTTTCGTGGTCCACGGCTTTGTGGCCGGGCTCGCTTCGTCGACGATTCCGGCGGGTCACGCTCCACAACCAACCACTTAAAGGACGCGCGGCCTGTTGTAAGCCGATGATGCATAATGTATCGTGAGTCAATGAATTAGGCAAATTAGTTCGTATATCAGATTTTTGGAAATTCTGTTTTGTGGGACGAGATGGTTTTTATATTTTAATAGATTCGATAAATTAGAAGAAGTAAGTCATTTGACGCTTTCATACATAGCTTTGAATTTTCTTTCAATTAAATAAGTCGACGTGATCCAAGAATCCCATTAATGAACGTTGTAGTGATCTTTAGATTACATCGACTTACTTAATTGTATCATGGATCATTTAGAAGCCATAACACCAAAGCTCCATCTATTAAACTGAAATAGAAAAATTAGCGGCGGTCGATTGATACTGTAGCCGATAATCGTTCGGTAGCGAGATTTCCATAAGCAGATGCAAAGCAGTCGCGGATACTTCCGTGGGAGGTGAAGATCGATAGGAAGCCGGTCGTCGTGGGATTTAAAGGCTCGTAATTGATTTCCTGCCGGTGGTCGCTGGAATTCCAGGCTGCACGCGCCCTTTACCCTTTCAACGGTGCTCAGGGTTCAGCCTACGCGTGCCTGGGCGTGGCGAGGAATCCTTGCGGCTGAAATCCCGCGGAAGATGCCTGTCGAAGGTCAAACGACGTCCGTCCGCTCGTCTATTCTCACTGTGAAAGACAATCACGTTTCAAAGTGCGCCAATGGCAGCCGAATGAACACCCAGCAATATTGATCAGCTGAACTGGTGTACTGAACTTTGACATTTAATAGAGCCCGGCGAAAACGGTTGCATGTACTCCGCTAGAACGTTGGCAGTTTCGTTTTATACGAAGATTTAGATCGTAGTGATGGAGACGCAAGGGTTGTTCTTTAACCATGCGAAGGTCGAGGTTGATCCTACTGATACATATGAAATATTGTAATAAATATTTTTGAATGACCTCGCTTGCTGATGAAGAGCAGCTGGTGTATGATACATCTTTATGTACTCATTTCTCGAGGCTAGGCATAATACAAGTACTATACTTCTGAGTTTTGGATATAGCAGATCTTCTGTTAATTTTGTTATTAAATCGAAGTTCGTATTAAAAGTATCAACAATAATTTCCTTTGTTTCGGTAGAGTTTTGTGACAAAATTTTCTAAGGCAACCACAGTCTGAATTAACTTCTTTGTTTACGTTCTTCGTGTCAATGGTAGATTTACTGATTCCAAAGTCTCGGATTGTAGCGTATAATTCCACCGTTTAGAAGCCATACTAATTAAGACTATACATACAATGAATAGTAGAGGAACGTGATGACACGACGTTACACAAGTACTTTTTAATATTTTTAATGCATTTTTCTAATGTATTTTCCAAATGTGTCAATATGTACTTAACTTTTGATATTTTACAGATTTTTGCATTCGTGCACATCCTTACACAATTGCATATATTTACAATTGTCATATATAAACATCCACAATATAATCGTATCCCACCAAACTGTCGCCAGCTTGAATTACAAACTCTAAGCTCTGCCAATAACTTAGAACATGGTTCGATGGTAAACAGTGTTCTCAGTGAGATACTGTACCACGGAAGACGGCCAAATTCCGGAGTCATAAAACGTAATTGGTAATAAAGGCGGAAGCAGTTAACAACGATGGATTCTCGGTTGATCGAAGACAGAGATTCTCGCTGTTTTTGGCGACAAAGTTTCCGGATGGAATAATCGTTAAGCCGAGTCGAACTAGGGAGAAACGTGGATGGTTTTGGGTCAAGGCTGCGATACTGTCACCCTCGAACGCCTTTGTCCACCCTTCTCAAGGTGATTCCCGTCGTTCGCTGAATCAGGTTGATTCTGGGTTTCCGTCTATTGGCAGACGACGTCCAACCGTCGCCGTCTGTAATGCTATAGAGAATTAGGCTCGCGCGTTAATTAGAGAACGTCGAACGAACGTAGCGAAAGTGGGCTGTCCACTTGTCGTGCTTTAGCTCCAAGTTTACCTGCCTTTGCTGATAGGCGAAGTTTCGTTGCTCAACGGGAGACCGTTGCTTTCTACTCGTTTGATCGATCGACCAACGTAGAGTGGACTTGGTTTCTGATTTAGCGGCTTTGTCGGTAAACCAAGATGTGATGAAGATTGAGAAGGGCATTGCTTGATACTCCGTTGAATTAGCCGATGCTATCACGTTACGAAAAATTCGTCTGCTTGTGTACTTATTTTCTTCTAGATAAATTCGAGTGAAATTATTATTAATATGTTTCTTAGAAGTTCCAGATGTCAGGTTTTGGATCTATAAAAATTTGTCTTTTATTTATTGGTCTTTAATGTATTGCCATGAATATTCGACAATATATGTAGGTAAATGTACGATATAATTAAAGCATAGGGAAAAACCAAGTAATGCAAAGTAATACTACATGCAGTATGCGGCGGAATAACATGTACAAGCGGTAAATGTAGCGATTCTTTCTTCTACACGAGCGTGAAGCGATTCTTTACGAAGAAAATGAGAAAAAATATAGGATAGAATTTTTTTATTTCCAATTTAGTTTTCGAGAAAATCGAATTTGAAAATTTATCAAATACACTCGAACGTGGCTAATTCTGGATTGAATAGAAGTAAATAATCGAAAATGTAGAGTAAAGTTTATTCATAAGACGCTTTGTCTATGAAAAGAATAAATTTGAAATTTTTCCTATACGCGTGTATTAGACAAATTTTTGACCAAACATGCTCACACTCTATTTTCTTAAAAATGAAACTTCAAACGGAAAAATTTCTTTTCACATTTTCTATTTATTTTTGCATCTAGGATAACCTTTTATCAATTGTTTATCATATCCAGTCGGTAAATAGCCAAGTTTAAGCATACTTGACAAGTTTTTAAACTTGATTTTTTTGAAAACGAAGAATTATATGAAGGAATTTTATTCTACACCTTCTTATTTTTTCCATAAAATATCGCCTTATATGCTCTCGTACATGTTATTTGGACACATCCTGTATAATTACCGTTCTGTAATAAATGAACATATGACATACATATAGGAAGGAATTACTAGGAATTACACACAGTAGAAATCTATAGTACGAATTAAACATTATAATCATAACATCTGATATTAAAATATTAAAATTGAGAAATCCTTAGAAAATATAATCGACTAGTGTTTGTACCCAAATGAAAATCAAGATTAATTTTGTCAAAAACATTTGCATACTTTTAGTAGATATTTGTAAAAGCAATCTAATCGTTATTCTCTATGTACTACTTTTTAAATATACCAACTATCTTCTATTTTCAATGTTTGTAACAAGCATACTTTTCTGTTTTAGGTGAGAATTTACGAATTTACAAAATTATTCAACTCTTCTGGTAAAATATACAACTTTAGATTTTCTAAGCTGTAAGTCAAACATTCGTACTTTCCTAGCCAGGAAGAAATAATTCTTAATACAATACTTCCAGGACGTCCTATTACCTTTCATTTATATATTTATAGTAATTAGTAAAAAATTAGTAAAAAATTAACTTTATATTCTTCCTTATTATGTAACATTTGAAATGGAACAAGGTTTAAATCGATTTCCAAAATCATTTTAATCTGATCCTCATTGGAAAGCATTGATGCATTGAATTTTCAAAATTCATCGAGATCTTCGAAGAGGAGTTCTGAAAATATCGTATTGTTTACGATAGTTCGCGTAGTATTTGTTATAAGCAACGCATGTCGCAGCAGCGTACGACACTTGCGTGACATCGGTGTGCATGTTCACGAATACGCGAAGAGAGTGTTGCCGATGGAACGTGCAATTTAATTGAAACACGCTCTGTTCATATGCATACGATTAACGTTGGTCGGCGTGCGTGCCTCTCGCGAGCTATTCGCGTGAATAACGGAACGACTAGAAACGGTGCGGTTAACGTGCGTGAAAATTCACGGTGTTCCTTGTACGCTGTTGATTGTTGATTGTATGCTAAACAGCCCGTTGCTTGTGATTTGCTAGACTGTTGGTTACCGCGATGGAAAAAGCTTGTCGGTTTAGAATATCACATGTGTTACGTTCCAACACGAGTGTGAAGTAATTTAAGCGGGAATTTCTTGAACCATTCTTTTGTTGAACTTTTGTCTCGTGTGATAAATAGCAGTTACATTCACGATCAAGTTCAATTTCTAGCATAATTTCAGAGTGAAATTGAAGTATGGATTGTTTGGTAGAATATAGCGTAGTATGTATACATAGAACTAACATTCCACTGAATAATGTATGATACTGTTTATTTTGCTGACCTTTCAATATCAGGTATCTTCACCTTTAACTTTTAACTTTTCACATATAAACTATGCATTTTTTAAAATAGTTTTAAGGTATTCAATTGCCCGTTATTAGAATATAAATGATAATGGATCTATGTTATTATTCGACGAATGAATGCATGAAAGTTTAACATTTTTCAGCTATTTTTCATCGATACACGAAATACCGGTTTGTATAATAACGTAATACTGTTTCTATCGACTACTTCCGGATACTGCTTTCCAATTCTATCTTGTTGCATTTAATATGCAACTAGGAGCAGTATTTAATCTAAATTCCATATTTAATTATTTGGCAGATATGCATAATAATTCTTCCTCAAATATACAGCAGCATTTAATGATTCTTAATAATGCAACGCGACGCTATAAACTATCCGAATAAATTAACAGTAATAAAATTAAAGATTAGTAAATATGAGCCATACGTTTCATATTTTAAATTGTCCTATTTGTTATTTTAATCTAGACAATTATAGTATTTAGTCACTGAAAAGCTGATTCAAAAAATGTATATATTAGAAGAGACGCAGGATAAGTGGTTAAAGACGATCATATCCAGCCACTTTTGTACACTATGCGATACGTGATGATCTTCGATTATTCTGCAATTAATGGACTGATCGAAATTCCTTTTACATTTAGAGGAGCTTTTTTTTATCAATATTCTCTCTTTTTTCTTGCATCTTCTCTCATTTCTTTCATCTTGCAATAAATCCATTACATACACGACTGCTTTAGTAAAACAAAATTAAAATGGAGTATGGAAATCTACATGTTCTATGTGATTAAAATTATTATAAAGGGCGCTACTATAAAGAACGCTATGAGCTTAGAAAATTGAAATTAAAATTATTACAAAAGAGAATACCATTAGACTATGATGCTTCGTTTATTAATTTACTAAATATCTAAATCCCCAAATGGGGGCTAATAATGAAAAATGAGTCAAACTTTGATGAACTAATATGTAGCTCAACATTTTTTCAAACAGGAAAATTACTTCAAAGGAGAAATAAATAATTTGCATTATCGATGGTTCGCAAACTATTAAGACGTCTGTTGAATATTAATCGCCTGCGAATAAACTTCTTATCACGGTCGTCGTGTATTCAATACCTGACCGCGTGTAAATCGTTCGCTCAGACGGGTCCAGGTTAATCTCGAAATTTCCTCTCAGCCAACTTGATCGATCAACGGTGCGGAACACGTGTACTGGGAATTTCGGCCATGCAATTATTCTGGGGAAAAGTGCGACCTTGCGAGTAGCACCGTTCGCGATAATGCATGGTCGCTTTTCGGTTGACCCATATCCAGTTTCCGTAGATTTCGTTGAAAAGGGAGTTTCTATTACGTTAGATTTACTCGGCGGATCACGAGAAAAAAGAAAAAATCGGCCTTGTACTGTTGGCGAAGGAGCGTAGCATTTTCAACGAAATGTCGTAGTATCAGGTTACTGGTAATTTAGAGAAGTTTCAAACTGGAAACTTTGGAGTGTATTGAGCAATAAATTTTAATAAATTTGAAGGAAATTTAGTTTAGTCAAACTTATTGTCAGTGAGTTTCGCTGCATTACTTCTCATTCTTCCCTCATCTTTCTTTGCTGCTAATTCTGTTGCGTTTCTCGAATTGCTGTGTTTCAATCTTAACCTCGTCTTAACAAATGAAATGACATTTTTATATCGATAAGAATTTATCATTTTCAAATTTAAGTGCATTTAATATATCTGTTGTATTTGTGCATTTAGTATGTTAATAACAATTTTATTTCCAAACTTAAGAAATTTTTTACCAATAGAAAGATACAGTTGAGCCGAGAAAACGAAGAAGGCAACAAGGTTAAATTAACATAACGATAAAAAATTCTTCTATTGAAAATAAAAATAAATATTAAGAAAGTGAATCTTTATATATTTGGGTATAAGATTCTTTGCATTGTTCATAAATAAAAGTTTTTACATTTATAGTAATGTGTTTCGTTGACGAAAAGAATAGATGGGAGTTAAGTACGGTTCATGATATTGAAACAAAATATTAACTGTAGTCGGAGATACGAGCTTTACATAAGAGAGACATACAATGGGTTTTGTTCCATTAAGATAGCATATAGTTGCATAAATTCTGAGAATTAGAGTGAGAAATTGGGTTTCATTCTCGTTACGTACCAATGTTACCTCAAATGATCGTAATCCCTTTTGAAAGCTCGTGTGCATGTACATCGAAGTATCAAAGTTAGTTACATAGGTTCGTAGAACTAGGAAAGTGTAATGAGAAACAGTACATTATAATAAAACCACCTTCTGTTGAATTAATATTTGTTTTTATTATATTAATATCTAGTTAATTGCTCCAGTATTATCTGAATTTGTTGCAATTAAACGTCCTCGTAGCAAGCAAGCGAATTTGAAAATTCTTGTGGTTGCGGTAAGTCAAAGAGACATCGACGCATTGTCTGACCCTTTTTTAAATATCTTTACACATTAAAATAACGCATTAATACTAAGCAGTATATTTTTTAATATCTCTTAACGTAAAAGAAGTAATATATTCTTTCAAAGTCCTCGATATTATATCTCAAAAAAATTAGACAGAAGAAAATGTAAAATCCCGTGCACACGTGACATGCTCCACATAAATTCCAAAGCTATTTCTCCTGTCCAAACAGTCTCCATCGTTCCGATCATCCCATTGCTCTCCGCCTTTTCAACCCTCCAAACCAAACACTATTTCCATATTATGCCACCTCCTTTCCTCTGGTTCACAGTCGTTCACTTCTCCCCTTCGACGTTTCACGCTTGTTTCATTACCCAGTTGAAGCCAACTCATCTAAACTGAAAACCCAGAGCCCGAGATCAAATAATCGAAAGCTCCTTATCTCCTTTACCAAACGGTTCACCGTGACCAGGCGAAATTGGCGTGCACACAGGCGGAACACAACCACGCATCCAGCATCCTGGCACACGATCCCAGCAGGCAGATATAAGCTGCCTCTCGAGCCGCATGCTTCCGGAGCCAGCACCCATCCCTTGCTGCTCGATTTCCTGACCCCTTGTTTCCCTCTGCAGTTTAGGATCCATCGGGACTCCTCTACGGGGCCACGATAAGCGTCCAGAGTTTCGAAACTCATCCCGGTCACGGCGAAGAGTGCACATTCGAAAGCAATCGTATTGGCGTTCGTCGATGTGCCTCCTCCTCCCTCCGGACGATTATGCGGGTCCGGCCACTAGATGGAAAATAAACGTACTCGCCAAGTTCCTGCTAACTTTCAACTCTCCTCGTTGTTTCTCTTCGATTCTCCATTGCATTACTTTTTTCTTGAACATTCTTCTCTTTGAGTTGCATCGTAGTTTGAAGGAAATAGATTTAGCAGTTTGTGATTCGGATCTGTTATATTTTGAATTTTGTAAATTAGGTTAATTCGTAGTTGATATTGTCGGTTTATAGATGATTGTTACACTGTGGATTATTATAATTTTATAGTGGCGGATAGGAAATAATTAAAAATTGACGAGCTTTTTGCCATTTTCATAACAATTGTGTATTTTGTTCGATATATTATATTTATTCGTTGCTCTTGCTTGAAGTAAATCCATTTTGTAAAATTATCGCATCTTATCGTAGTTCTCATTTTACGAACTTTCTTTTGTCTGCCACTGTTCGTGAAATGTGTAAGATGCAGAAACGTTTTTGAGTTTGATCATCGTTGTAGCAGACACGTATTCGAACAAACTGGTGTTCCGGCGAACGAAACACGACCAAAAGTTTGAAGACTGCAGCGCATATATTCACAAAAATCTATATTCAGATTTGATCACATTGACGTATTGAGCTCGACAGAACGTCAATTCGTCCGAATATGTAACCTTAGAAGTTAGAATTATCGAGGCTCAACAATATTGTCTTTAAGAAATTGAAAATGTGATTGACCGGTTAATTCGTCGATTAAAATTTGATAAAATCCCTTTGGCTAACAATCGATAATAATTTCCTATTCGATCGCGATTTACGCTCCCTTTTTGTATTATATACATGATAATCGAGGTCAAAGCGCGTGTCAGGTCCACGTTTCGAGGCATCCAGGAACAGTGCAGCGTATCCAGCTGGGATTTCCAGGACGTCGACGAGCTGAAATGCAGATCCGTCCGTTGTTGCAAAATAATTCGCTTTTCCGTGTCGGTGAAATTGAAGCTTGTTTGAAGCCAACCGAGTTTACGTTGTTAAGGTGTCATATCTTTGATGAATAGTTTGTCACGTTTATCACTAGTGAATAAAATCTGATATTTGATAAAAGAGATATGGAAATACCATTTTTAAATAGTCGCGAGATTTTATATTATGCAAATGTTTCCGAATGTGTGTCAGATTGGATCATAATTGTATTGTTTGCGGTGGTTTGAAGTATTTATGAGGTGCAAAGTTATTTTCCCTTTCTTTATTTTAAAATGTAGGTTAAAACAATTTTTATGTCCGTTAATTCTGTGGAATCAGCGTTCCTGTGACAATTTATTTTTGATTTACTTACGAATGAATGGAGCTTAAAATCGGACAATCATAACTTCGATGAATTGTCCCGTTTGTCACGAATAGATAGAATCTAGTTGGTGATGAAATTATTTTAAAAACCAGTAACGCCTGTGTTACACGACAAAGTATCTCTTTTATCTTCGAAAGCGGGTTAATCTTGTGTGACATGTTCTAATTTTTTAAATTACGACCTAGTTCTCTTTCGGAAAGAAACTTCATAGCTTGTTTCTACAGAAATTAAGAAAAGAAGAAAAAAAGACAAACAGCGAGAAAACAGAAAGATTAAAAATTACAAAATAAAAGAAGCCAATAAGATGTTCCAATTTAAATTCCACATAAGATGTCCTCCTCTCATATGAATTATGATCACCAAGAACAAAAAAGCTTTTTCAGATTATAAATCGCCAGAAAGAGTCTATTGAGCAAAGACCATATCATCGAGCATAGCGAGTGGCACATGATCGTATGTTGGTCGTTGTACACGCGTACGTACTAACGAGATATTTCATAACGGCAGATTAGCGGGTTCCATAGTCCCCGTGGCGGCAATTAATCCCGAGGCTACGAGCGGGTGCAGCCGCGAGCACGAACAATTTACTGTGCCCCCGAAATTAATTTCACTCGTTCGACATCGACGCTTCGTAGAAATCGCTTTGTGGCCTTTTTCCCTTCTCCGAATTGGAGATTAAAAACCACATTTTTTACTTTTGCCATTCGAATTCGGATCCACCTTCCGTTCAATGGTACACGATATCGGCGACGCGTGCTTCTTTTAGTAGACAGGAAATAAACGTGGACGTATAAATTTCGTTCGTCTGAAATTCTGGTCAAACAGTTTTTCGTACGCGTGAATGAAACTCGAAATGAAGTTTCAATTTCACTAAAGCGATTTTCATTCTCTTTGGTTTTGGCTCCTGTTCGACATTGATGGTTTTTGCCAAACGTCGGTTCTGGAATTTATGTCAGTTCTAAAATAATAGCGAAGTATTACGACGTTCTGGTATTTTCTTTCGTAGCTCATACGTATTTGTCACGTATATTATTTAACATCATATTATACATTATCATAAAATTTAGAATGAAAATATGATGTTAAATAGTTGTCTAACAAATACATAGGAACCATGTAAAAGCCAAATAATATCAACTCTATCAATAGTAATTATTCGGTTTATGAAAGATTAAATACAAATCATATCCATATTAGTATAATTAAAATTAAGAACTTTACCAGAAGTGGATCAGTTTGTCTTCTGAGTAGTTCGTAGCGAAACTTCGTAGTAAAATTGAAAAATGTTGGTATGATAATATCGTAAAAAGATAACAGAGAAAATACGATAAAAGTCACAAGGATAAACATTTTTTAACGACAAAAATTCATAAAAATAAAAAAATCAGGCTCAGATAAAACGATATTTCATTTTCACATGCTTTTTCGCTCAATTGTAAATTAATCTCACATCAAGTACAATTAATTCGCAGCTACATTTTATTCAGACTCCTGCTGGAATTCCATCATCTATCCTTACACGCCTCAGCTAGAATCGACTCGTTATTTTAATCCGTGAATGACGTCAAAACCGTCGACCATTGTTCGATACTCATTCGGAGCGAACGGCAATTTTATTCAAATTGGTGCAAATCGTTCCCGTGGAAACATGACACACGTCAGATCATAAAATGTCGCCGTGTTCGCGACCCCTTCGACTTCAACCCTTTTCCCTCCTGTCACATTTAATTATCCCGGCCATTTACGTAACCCAATTCCCCAGTAAATTATTGCGGGGCCACCTGTTAAATCACGCATACGGGAATGCTTAATTGTGCCTTCACCGCGGTGAATAAATCAGGCGATTAAAAGAACGAGAAAACGAGCTGGAGAACAGGGAATCATGAGTAACTCGTCCTCTGCGAAGTCCTGGAATTTATTTGGATCGCAAAATACGTTCTACATTTTGTTATTGAATTATAACACCAGAGAAAAATTTTCATGTAAATTCTTTAGTTTCTTTAATCTCTAGATGTTCTTTGAAAGTGCAGATTTTTATTGCAAAGTGAGATATCAGATATATGTAGACGTACAGACTACATCATGTCGTTTTCTGTAAATTACAATTACGGTTTTAGTGGTGGTTTTACTTTTCCTTTATTCAATATACTGATATATTAGACTAAAACTCGATCAAAACTATTATTATACAGAATAATATAATTTTTTATTACCTATAACTTGGTTATATAAACTGAATGTAGTAAATGATCAAATGCAGTAACATACAGTAATGTCATAGATTAGATAAATATCATTGGATCGAGGCTATTATCATACAAAATAATATAACTTTCTGCCACTTGATTAAATCGAATGCATACAAACTGAATTGTAGAAGGTACGTGAAACAAATATGATACTTAACGAGATACCTTCATTTATGGGGCTTCTTTTCAAAACGTATACGCGTCTAACAACAGTATTCTTTGCTGAGTACGCTGATCAGAGAGCAGCCTCTGTTCTTTAGGGTAGCAGAGATTGTTTCGTACGGAATGTTCTCTTTGTTCAAGAAAAGTGGAGCGTCGTGTTCTGTGGATCAGCGAAGATTCGTGATTTTGCTACGGGCATGTTGTTCAACTTTGCGGTTTCTCGAGCGTCATCATTTCTGAAATTCGGGACATCTCGTTCCATGAGTCTTTCAGTTCTTCAACGTACATCTTCCATAAATCATCCTTGTTATGAAATTCGTTGAGAAAAATAGAATGCTTTGTTCGTTTCTTAGTATTTTTCAAATTCTTTAACGCTGAAACTACCTAAATCTGGAAAATCCTTAGGAATTTATTAAAACATTCGATATTATTGTTTGGTTTACAACCTTGGGCTAAAAAACATTCGTAAAATCTGACAAATAATAGAATTTTTCTTCTTTCCTTTTTTTTGCTCTACACCTGTTTCTTAATTATTGACTTATTTATGTATATATGCATATGTATATATTTATTATATTTTTGCAAATATTTTGGCATTAAATTTGTTTTTCTCTGATTTCGCTCTTTATAAATGATTTTTCAAGTCATGAAGTCACACGATGATCTCATATAAGCCAGTTTAGATCTCTTTTCAATTTTGTTTAAATTATATCTAATTCGTGAAATAATTTTTTTCTATCTCTTGACATGAAATTTTCACCTCGTCGATAGTTTATTGTTAATATACTATTATTTATTATTGGAGATTTATATCTGCAGTAACGTAGATTTCATTTATACGTGGTATACAGATTACACGAATTTATATTTAAACATGAGCAGAGACAGATTACCCTATATTTCAAACAAGCTATAATTGGCAACCGGGAAACCAAAATTCGTCGAGCCTCCTTCGGCCAGATTTAATCCAGGAATTGCCGTTTCCGTAGCCACATCAAACGTACTCGTTCCCGCGTACAAACCCATTTAATTAATGAATTAATTATCGCGAACCGGTGTAATAACGACCATTAGTCCGTGACTCAAAGCTTCTCAATTATTTACGTCATTTTCATACAACGATTGTTAAGACGTCGAGCATACACTTAACAATATTTCATTACAAAATTTCCTCAGCTGAAGTTCAACGTGACTGAGACAATATTCCTATCATGAATATGAAATATGTATATCTTATGAATATCGTTAAAATTCCTCATTATTAATTTAAGGAAAGGAACTAAGTTTTAATTTTAAATCTGAATCGATACCACAGATAAAAATTCACCTAATCCGCCATCTGCATACTGGGCCGTTTGCAAACAGTAATTTTAAGTAATTACTTATTCTTCCCATATTTTTGGTTGAATTTTGCTTCGCTTAAAAAAAAAAACGAGGTAGCATGTTACAATAAAAATTATCGGATGATATTCTAGAAACTTGGAAGAGTATTCGAGAATTTTTGGGGATTATTTAAACCCCAGAAGCCTAAGAAAGAACTGCATAGACTTAAACGACCAAGTAAACAGGAAACGCCAGTGAAAATAAGTTTGCAGATACAGTTAGGAGCTGAAATTAAAACTTATAGTATATGGCTTACACTATATTATTTTATTAGTTAAATTTTCTACTTATCGTTCTTCTATTAATAAATGGGTATTTTAATTGGCATATAATTGGCACGATCGCTGATATTTCAAATATTAATATACACAACGAATGATAAAATTACAATACATTGAAAATATTTAAATTTGTAAATTATTGCAGAATATTATTATAGAAATATTCCAATTTCTCGATTACTCGATTCTCGCTACTCTTCCTCAAAAATTTAATCAAAATTTCATTACCTATTCCATGACTAATTTCAAATAATATCCACCGTTGCTGTATTGTATTTGAAATACTTTAACATCGAAATCAGGTTACAAAGCTTCATTAGCCTGTAGATGCGATTAATCGTTTCCACGCTTCTGCATTCCTTTATCTCCGGAATAAATAATTTCTCGCACGGCAGATGAACCGTGCGATCGGAAAGTAATAAAAGGGAACTTCCCAGATGCTAATTACTTGGAAATCGTTAGGCAACGAAGGGACCGACGGCGTTGCATCGCTTAAAGTCCCTCGGAACTTTATTATATTAGGATGAATCGGCGAACCGTAAGATAGTTAAGTAAAGTAGAGTTTAATGTGCTGAAAGGTTTAAACGGCGGCGAAGTGTGGACGGTGAGCTAGTGCTTCTTTCGACCCGAATAACGATTCCATAGTCCACGTTCTCTATTATTAAATCGTTGGATAAAGGAATCCTGTTCTCTGCAATCGGCCAAGCACGCCGATGTTCCAACAAAGGGGATGCAAAATTCAATAATAAAACGAATTCTGTGAAATTTTCTTGATCATTTGTGATAAAAGAAGCGAACACACGCACGCATTTTCATATATTTATTTTTTAGTAACTATTGCTTATTTAGAATTCTGAGAATGTTTTAACAATTTTCATTTCTAAAGGCTTAACCTCGCACGTTAGATAGAATATTACCATAAGCATATAAACGATATATAGAGTAAAATACTCATTGCTCTCCTGATATTTGTGACAATTGCACGTAAGTGGTTATAGTGAATTAAATAAATAGATATAACCTAAAAGCAGTATCGTACATTAAAATAAAATTTCAAGTCGTGGGTGGCAGGTTCAAAATAATCCTCCTTGTTCACTTATTTCGCTTTTTTGCTGGTAACAATCGCAGTAACTCTGCGAGTAAAAACAGAATAAATTCCAGAAACTTCATGTACCGAATAATTTTCCAATTCACAATCCTATCTTACGGGCCCCTATTCCACGAGATTCCTCAATTATTCATGACAAAAGGTCCCAACAACAGTCTGTCTGCAACCTAAATAATGCATTAACAAAGAGGCCGAAGAAAAGATGGAGCAACAATCAATTTTCAATGAAAATCACACCGCTCCTTATCCGTCTGAAACAAGTGTAAGCCCGGTCCTGGCGACAGGTCGCTTTGTTTATCGCAAGAGCCGACGCACCAGACCATTTCAGCTTATCCACCCCCTCGTTGTCCCAACCCCCCGACCGTTCCGGACGCAGCGTTCGCGAACAAACGATACTCTTTCTGCCTGGCGGGACACGGCACATTCGTGAGTATGAAAAAGAATTGCCACCCCCCGCCCTCACCGTGCTACCCTCGCCCAACGGTAACAAGAGCTTAATCTCTGCAGCTTTTCTCCCTTCCCGAAAGCTACGATGGAGACTCGGCGTTTGTACGCGCACACTGTAGCGGACGATTCACGCAACCGACGTCGGATTATACCCCTTTTTCAGTCGAAGATAGGGAGGAGGGTGAGAGGGGGAGGAGGAAACGGGAACAGAGAGCGGGCTGAATGGTTTAGCGACGTTTAACGCTTCGCGGTATCACTATTTTCTTCGATTTTTCATCGTCTTTCTTTGACTCTTTCACGGTAAATCGGTGAAAAGGTATTTTTTGAACTTTTCGTTTGGGTCTTGTTTGTTTTTCGTTATCATAGCTCAGACTTAAGCGAGTGGCTCGCAATTTCAATGGGAGAGTAGTTTTCAAGCTGTTTCGATAACCTCGAGGGTTTCCGAAGATCTTTGAAGATATTTGACTTTCCCTTCTGGTATTGCAGAGAGGAGGTTTGAGTTTGGAACTCAATGTATTCAAAACAACGACGTACATGCAATTCTTATAATGAATGTTGCAGTACAGTTTCACTATTGATTCCTTTAGTGCCGATTGTAATCAACCTTAACGAGAACTATAGAATTTTCGAAACCTAGAAGCAAAAATTTCTATTATACCGATAATAAAAATGGGACAAACGAGTTACCAATTTAAATCGTTTCTTAGGAATTTTAAGAGTAACAAATATTTCTGACGAATCCAAACAAGAACTATATTCCCAATAACATTCCGAAAACCCGGAAACAAATATTAACCGATTCTAACCGTTCTTTAAGAACTTTCCTTAAGAACCTCTGTAATAAACTCTGTAATTTGTAACCGCTAGAAAATTGTACAATTCTAGAAAATTATACAATTTTAAAAAATTATACGATTCTTACAGTGAACAATTCCAATTTCACGCGTAATTATCAAAGTTGCCACACGATGGCCCCATAAAGCTCCGAAAATCAAAATCATTTATTCTTCCTTCCCCATCAACTCGCCATCTCTTTTACGCGAGATCGCATCCCTCTGGAATCCCTGCCTAAGACCTTCATTCGTCAAAAGAAAAAGCTTCAGAAAGAGACCCGTCGAAGGTTGCCGATGTGATCGTGAAAAGAACACGCGGACATGAATCGACGAGCAGGATTTTCTCCTTTCGGATATTATTAATCCATGCCAGCAGCGAGTTCAACCCTTTCGCAGAAAGGATTATCCCGGTAATGCAGCTTCTTCCGTTGGTCCGTCACGGTTCTTCTCCGCCGTTTCTTTCCAGTTGGATCTCGCTCGGAGGGATGATGAAAACGCCCCGTTGAGTTGGCGCTGCGCGCACCCCCTAACAATGACAACCAGGCAGGGCTGAGAAGGGGATATAGGGGTGGCGTTCGCGTGATACGTAGAAAGCACGCTCGCCTACTACCACGAATTAGGTCACGAGCCAGCTGCGGGGCACGCGGAGAAAAATACCAACGGGCTACGAGAATGACGAGGGATGGCGGGGGTGGCGTACATCGATCGCGATTGTCCCACGAGCTCGACTTTTGCCAGGTCGCCGGCGAGGGTGGTAGTAAACAAGCGTGGAGACGACCTGCCTTTGTTAAAGAGAAGGACTCGTTACTTCTCGTTCTCCATTCCCTCTGTTTTTATTCTTTCCTCGTTTTGTTTCTTTTCGCCTTTATTATTTTGATGTTGTTCCGATTCGTTTTGTTACAGTCGTTCGTGCTTTTGAATAGGTGTAAGGATATTTTCTTTGAGTTAGGAAAACGATTGCGGCAGGAGTTTGTAAGGAGGGTTGTTTGTGGTTCGCTTGCTGTGTATGGTAGTTTTCCAGAGTTGTTATACGAGCAATGGAAAATTATACGTTTCGGACTTATACGTTTGAGGTTTTGCTAGTGAGAGTTAGGAAGTTGTGTTAGGTAAGCAAGTTATTATTATTTATAACGTATAATGAAGAGGAATATGTACATAATTATTATTTGAAATGTTAGTATTTAATAGTGTACTGTAATATATTCTATATTGTACTTCGTGGTATTGTGTTTTTAATATCACAAGCGGTATTGTTACTCGTATCTCTGATATTCGATACTATGTTAAATTAATTAATGCTGTATTTTCAATGACCGAAACGTTGTTACTCATATATACTGTCGCTATAGTATTCTGTATACAGTTTATCTACTGCGCTGGTATTGTATTTTTAACGCTGAAAACACTATTGTAAATTCCAGTATTTGCGTTTTACCGCTTTGTTTGATGAAGTTATTAGATTTTTTAGAAAAAGAACAGGCGTGACGAGAGTGCAACGTTTTCCGTGGTACATTTTCGGTTTTATCAGTTTTTAACGGAGTCGACGCAGTTTGCCTGCGAGGTGATAAATATAAAAGTAGGATAAACTCGGGCTTTGTTTCGCCTCGTTTTATCATTTTTTAATCGCGTCGCGATATCTTTCACGAGTGCGCCGATGAAACCAAATAGCTATTTGCTTTTCATTATATTCTTATGGCAATTTTGTACATCGTAAATATACCAATAAAATTGGGTGGTCCTTTTTGTGACGCACATTTTATTTACCTGCCGTTCATAGTCTTTTTATATTTACTGATAAGAGTGGCCATTCGCCAGCCATTCGCTAAAATGGAACATAAACGCGCACCTATACAAGCAATCACAGATGACATTCGTATATTTTTTTATGCTTTTTAGGATCGTTTGCTTCCCTCGTGTTGTGATTCAAGTGACCTTTTCGTTTCGAGTGTCGAATTTGTACTAATCCCCCAGGTATAGTACGCTGTTCCAGTTAAATTAGTTGAACACTCCGTTGAAGATGTACTCTCGAGGTTATAGAGCGCAGCTTTTGCGAATGCCATAATTAACATTAAACGTTTTAGCTGTCGCTAAATTTGTTTAAATGTCAATCGTTCCTAACATTGCTCCTTATGAAACCAACGATATAAACAAATGGATGGTTTTACCTTCGGAATCATCTGCAACGCATCCTCGCCGTTTGAATTTCATAATAACATGTTCCCTGATTCATTGTGAGTTTCCATTTCAATTTCACGTTAAAGTTTTCTTCAAATCATTCAAAGTCTTTTTATTTGCCGAAATGAGAACGAGTTTGAATCGTAAACGTAGGAGATTAATATAAAATAAATACAAGTTACCTTTTAGAATGTCGAACAGATCTCTGCCCAAATTATATTTCTTTAATTCTGCTTATAAGAGTATGAATTCGCATAAACATATTTATCCTTCCTCTATTACAATACTCTATTTGATACATTTTTCATCGCTTTATCCCAACACATCCTATTTTAAACCATTCAACCAAAGATTCGCATCCAACTCAAAGCTTCTTCCACCAAATCGATTCCCGCCTCGATTATTCGAAAATCATCCGAAAATTCCATGTTTTTCGAGGCGGATTCAGGTCAAGAGAAGCATTTCCCCGAAGCATGTCGCGTGACGATAAAGCAAACGAAAAATTCGCTCGGCCAATCGAGTTCAGAATGAAAGGCGATGCAACGGATTCAAAGAAACTTCTGCAAGATTGCGTGACTTCTTTGCAACGCGTATGTGTGCCGATTCAGAGTGAGGTGGTCTGATCATGATTTCGCGATAGTAACGGTCGTAAAAGATCTCGACGAATCGGCCGGAATCCGAGCTTTCGAATCTTCGTCTTTTACTAAGTCATAATATCGACGTCGCGTCGGAACGAGCAGGAATATCGATTCTCTATCCTGAATGGATCATTTCTCCCGAGGGAAGATGGTGCAATTTGCGTCACGAGGTCCGGATCACGTTTATTTTGCGTGTTCCCGCTAGAGCAGCTTTATGGTCGCGTATCACTTAGTTTAGAGACGAGCTGACGGAAGAGAATCGTCTCGATAGTCTTGGCATAGACGTAAGCGGGTTGAGAAGCCACGTCGGCTCTGAACGGGGGGTGAACTAATAAAAGTCGACAAGAAGAATTTCACCTGGAATGAGAACGTTATGTTAAACGTTTTCATTTATCTCTGGCTGGCTACCGAGTAAGGCAGAAGGTGGAAGAATTTTTCTTCCTATTTTTTTGTAGGTTACTTTATGGAGGAGCAGTTGGTGCTGGTTGTATTCTTCGCTATAGCGCTGGAAGTAATTACTTCGAGTACTCTGTAACGAATAACAGTGATAACTATTTGAAATTTATTTGTTTCGAATAACGAATAATAGCTTAAGGGAAAGGAATGAAATTGGCCATATGCCAGTAATACATGGGTCTGTTCCAAATTAGTCATAATCTGCTATTATTGTTTCAAAAATTTGAAGTTGCAAACTTTTTTGGCTCACCAAGAGACGAACGATGAAATAATGAAGAAGTTGTGTGATTGTGACATTATTAGAAAGTAATTTATCTGGTGTTTTGTTAAGACACAAAAAGTCTACTAAAATAGCAAACGTTTTACAGAACTCCGTCGGAAAAATTGTAAATGCGAACAAAATTTTTGTAATTTAAACATCATAGAAATATCATACTGATCTTTAAGAAGAACTTAAATTATTATTCTTAAACGTTAATTAAAAGCAAGCGGAGCTGGGAGAGAGAACGTAAAGCAGTTGGTAATTAAACATATTTTCTCTGCATATCTTTCTAATGCAATGGTAAAGATGAACAAAGATATTTCACGATTATTAAGCTTTAGAATTATTCGATGTTCACGGAAACTATAGCTTTTTAGTTTATTCTTAAATCTACCCTTTTATATTGGACGTCACTGTGGACACAATAAAATCTTCGCAAGATTATCTATTTATGTGATCTTTAAATACTGTCAGTTACGCATCAATCTCCTTTGCAATCAGATTCGTAACAGTTCCATTAGCATTTTCATATAGAATGATAGACGACTGTGAATTCTGGAGACCTCGATGAGTATTGAAAGAAATCACGCGACACGCGACAGAAACGAACGCAAGCAGCATTCGAACAAGAACGTGGAGGTAAACCGTGAACTAAGTCCGAACGCTACGTGTGCAACGAAACGTAAGTAGACTACAATAGATTGCTAGATTGGTCTAGAAACTCCGTAACGCTGAAAACGCAGGCACCGTGAGCGTGTGTGAAAGAAGCTGACGGAAGACGTGAACGAGGGCGAAAGGAAAGGTGGCTGAAAAGCGAATGAAAAGTATAAAATGCGACAAAGGCGGCAATGTTGGAGCAGCTCATCAGCGTTCGCCCAGAGAACGAAATTTTTTTGTCTTTGTCGAGATGTTGCTTATTTAAAGTCAGCCTTCCTTTACAATTGCAACGTAAAAAAAACTGAAATTTCGCTCGTTCCCAGGCGTATCTTTAACGTATAAGCATTGTAATACGTGTTTTTGTTTTAACGACTCTTAGTTCTTGTAGTAGGTGCTTTGCCTTTTCTTTCGCTCCCATATTGAAATATCGTGCTCGAGAGATTTTGAGGTCAGAAGTTGATGTTTCAGTGAAAAATGTTTTAACCTTGCTATGGCAGTGGTAATTGTTAGGCAATTTTTTATATGAATCACAAGATGTTAAATTATAATTGTGAACATTGAATATCGTATCTTAGTTATAATGCATATAATTCTAACTTAAATTCGACTTTATAGAAACATTTGAAATTGCCATTATCGAAACAGTTGTTTCGTCGTACGTACTTTTGCTGGTTAAAATATTGACGAGTAGAAGCATTTCGCGGCGCAATTTTAGAAATGAAACATACGAGTTTAATGTAAATTAGTACATACGTATCTACGAATCTGCATCTACAGATCAGACGAAAAGTAATTAGAGCATATTTCTTGCCTTTGGATCGTCTCACTAGCTAACTTTCTAACGATGTACAGTATCAAACACCTAATCACTCGCGCTCTCAATTTTTGTAATCATTCATCCATTTACCCTTAACGATCCTACCAAACTCACAGATCTATACATTCTAATTCATCCAATGTTTCCAATGCGCATCTGTTATAAAACTCACATACCAATAGCTACATTCAAATCTGTCGATCATTCATTCATTCATCCATTCGTGTTTATCAGAGAAGACTCAAAAATCCAACTTACTCGGTGCTGCAATAAGTACAGCACTTACATGTCAATAGCTGAATCCACACCTGTAATCAAATATGTTCATTCGCCAAAGAATTCTCATATTCTAACAACATAGCAAATCATCTTATAACATTTACATATCAATAACAATATCCAAACGTGCTTTACTCGCCAGCTTACGAATTGAAAGAGGGGATAACCAGGCAAAAGGCCAATATCGTCGTTCTTATTACCTTAAAGAAACTCGTAGGCTGCTCTTCGAGAGGAGGAGCGACACGCTGCCGTAGTTTCGCATTTACGATTATTATAATGGCGACCGGTGGGCTCCATTACCAGGATAGCCAGGCGCGTTCCTGGTTTCCACCATTAGGCCCCTTCTTCTTCTTCCTCTGCGTTTTCTCGCCCAGTCCGCGTCCGCTTTCTTTTCTCTAGAAACGATCCCTGTAATAAACCGGCCGCGCTAAAACGCCGCTATAAGCGGCCCTCCTAATATCGCGGTGACTTTGCCAGATGGTATTAATAACGTGCCTTTAGTATTCATGGCTTTAGCTCCCCCTTTTCAGCCGCTGGATAATCGTTGAACCCCTCCAGAATGCTCTTTTCCAGGCGGACTTTGTCTTCGGTCCTACCATCAAGACGTTTTCTTTCCACAAGACAATGATCTGGATTTGTTCCTCGTGGATGATTCGCGGACCCCTGGTTTTGATTTTAGTTGTTCGTTGTAAGGGTTGTACGATAAGAATTTCTGGGGTGGATGGCGATTAAGACTTTATTACGGAGATAATTTTTGAAGAAAGCTGCGTGGATTGGGGTGAACGATACAGGAGCGTTTTTCGATTGTTAGATGTAATTAGGGTTGTTGAAGAATGGATCTTTGACTATATCTGTTTGTATGAATTGTGATTTAGGACGTGTTTGAAGAATTTTTAATTTGAGTAGAAAGTTTCCATTTCTTTAGGAATATTTGAACGAAATGTGGTAGAAGTGGAGCGCTTGATTAATATAATTTTCCAGGTTTGAGTAACTCGAATTCTAAGAACATGTAGATGTTTTGGACAAAATTAATCGATGAAATGATACTAAATAATGAATTATCCGTAAAATTCCTATAAAATTTATCAGTTTGAAGTGTCTATGAAGATTATAGGGGATATTAAGCTCCAATAGCAGTATTGATATGAAATTGTTAAATGTTATTGGCCACCATAATAAATCGTCCAATATATGTGCATATTAAATATTCTAATATTGTGCCTTATAACGAGATGAAATGTTTTGATAATTATTATTTTATATCGCACGTATTGGGATTACACGTGACAACTGTAACGACGTTAGGTGTGAAATAATAATGTGAACCATACTATCAAATTTGCAAAATATTAAACGATGTAATATTACTGGCTTAATTACGTTTCCTCCAATAATATTTAATCTTGATCAATAATATTGCATAATGTTGTGCAATTATACTTATTGCTCGGCAATGAATATTTTTTAGTCGTTCATTGAAAATGAAAATTGACAATAATATGCATATGTAATTTATACAGTGTAAAACTAACAGACATGACGTTTTTCTAATTTCTTTAAATTTTGTTATTGATAAACTGCGAATGAACACAACCAAAGGAATGAAATTTAAATAGAAATTTATCTTACCTATCAAACATGTAATAAATACTTTATTTTGGATATTTTATTTATTCTTGCATATTTATATTGTTATATATATATATGTATATTTATTTATATTGTATGCATTTTTGCAACTTCAAATTATTCATAAATGCATAGAAATCCGCAGTCTAGTTATTAGGAACTTTTCCATGATTCCGAGTTTCATTTATGAAAAGAATCTTCCATTTGTTATAATATAACATTTTAAATACATCTCCAATCTCCACTGGAATACAATCAGAATCATCCAACATGTACTTTTTTAATAAATTTATTTTTCCATTACTTTTCCATCAAACGCAGGCGAATTTCCAGCGAAGCCACCCCCTTCTGCCCGTATCGCGTCGCGTAAAACAGAACGAAACCAAATAAAAGAAATGGCAACAAACCAAACACGGGCAAAAAAAAATAAAGCAAGGTAGAAAAAGAAAATTCGTACAATTTTTCACAAGAGAGATCGAACGAATACACCAAGGGGAGCGGGGGCGATACCGGTCGGTTGTCGATTGGATTCAACAATCGAGGCGATCGCATCGCTGCCCGAAAGTAAATAAACGCGCGATAAAACGAGCGCGTGTATCGCCAGCGAATAATGTTATCGGTGATCGTGCAGCGGCCGCGTTTGAACGACTCGCCTGTAGATTAATTGGCAAACTTCCGGTATGACGCTTCCAACCCGCGGCACCAAGTGCGACCGGTTTAGTTATGCGCATAACGGATGCACACCGGCGCAGTTTCTGCGTGCAAATGAAGCGGCGACTGTTCGACCACCCACGCTCGTTCGTTCGAATAAAATATGGAAAATTCCGCCCTCGTTATCCTACACCACTATTCCAGATTTCTTTCTTTGTACTGAGTTTCATTTTATCGATTATTCGTCCGTTGTTGCTTGTCAGTAGGATTAATGGTTTTAATTTATTCGAGTTTTTCACACGGTTTGAGGATGAGAGAGGAGAAGAAATCCTGAGGTGGCGAGCATTGTAGTTTGAAGTTTTTGCGGATGGAAGCTCCTGTTAGAGTTAAAGAAGAGTTTAGCTTTGTTAGTTTCTAGATATTGCTGGCAATCTATACGCATAATTTTCTTTGCCTCTAAAATAAGAGAGTCGCTATACATATAATCGAATATAACGTTTTATTTTTATTTTGATAGTAGGATTCAAGCTGGTGTAATTTTACTATTTAATATCAGTGCAGTGATACAATAATACAGTTGCTGGTAAGCGTTGTAAGTAATAAGATAAATATGCCATTTCTAATAACAATTAATAATAGTAAATTATACTGAAATATTTCTTTGCGGTAATTTCGAAGGAATTTGGTAATCGACATTAGACTTGAAAAACGTTTGTATTTATTATACGAGAAACGATGATCGTTCATAATGTGACGCAAAAGTCAAGCTATATATAAATTCTTGTGAAACTCATTCGCATTTCGTAAACATTCCACCTAAAAATACGAAAGGCCTCGCCCTTGGCAGCTCTTTAAAACGTGCAAGTGAAAGTGTCTAACCTTGGTCAAGGAGACGATCCGTTTGAATTGACCGTCAAGCAATCTTCCTGCCTGCAAGCCTTTCCTCTCCGCGGGGTGAAAGTTAAAATTCCAAAGGGTTGGAAATTACCGTCTCAACGGGGATGAATATTTCACGTCGCGTTAGATTACATTCGGCTCGAGGGGTTAAATCCCGAGTCGAAGGGCATAGCGGTTCGTATTTTCCCGCTGCGGTACGATGGTCGACGACGACCTTGCCACCCTTCCGAAATACATTTAAAAATCGGCTGCTCGACAGTTCCAGAAGAGAAGAGCCAGCTTTACGCTGTGCTCGAATCAATAAATGGGGTTGCATTCTCGCCCCTTGTCCTTCCACTCTTTCGTTCCCCTCGTTTCTACCACCTCCGGACACCCTTAAGAGCCAGAACGTGAGATGACGGTTAAAGGTCAAGGCCGGGCTATTTCCTGCACGACCGAACCTCGAATCTGTCGGGCTACGAAAGTCCGCCGAGAAAACGGGGGACGAAACTGCGTGGGCACGCGGGACACGCTACTGAAAACGTCGTGATGAACAAAGTCGTTCGTGTGATATCGATCGGTTTGGAAAATCCCTTTGAGGGATTTTTTCTTTCTGATACGTTTGGGGAATAAAGGAAAATACGTGATATTTTTTGTTGTTTGTTATTTTTGCTGATACGATTGGGAGTTGGTATGGTTTCTAGTCTGGTAGGTTTAGTGGAGTTAATGGGTGTTCGGGGAATGATACCGAAATTGACGGATGTTGGATTGGTTTATATTTAGTTGTTGATCGTGTATTTTTTAAGGATATTGTTAAAGATTAATGCGTTTTTAGATTATTATTTATAGTGGATATCGTAATGGGGTGGATTCGCAATTTGGTTGTCAAATGAAACCGATGGATATTGAATTTCATTTGATCCTGTAATTTCTATATACATTTCTAGATTGATTTTGAATTTATCTAATATGACAATCGTGCCTCATTATAGTATTTATGAATTTTCAAAATCTTTCATGTGGATAATACACACAATATGGATATAAATATTTTCCATACTAATCGTGCGAATACTTTTCTAAACCAGTGTACGTGAAACTTTGAAAATAGTCTAAAATGATATTTAGACTTCAAGCATTTGAGAAAGTCACCGGCAGGAATAAAAAATGGTAGCTGCGAGTTTAAGCGAGAAAATAAACAACCCCAAGTGTTTCGAAATCCAAGGCGTGCGAGTTCAAAGAACCGCGAAAGAAATCACGGACCGGAAGCGGCTTCCGTGGAAGTTCGCAGACGTCAGGAGAGGGCAACGTGAGTTAGAGCCGGCAAATGCAAAGTTATGGCTTGCAGAACACTTTAAACAGTCGTAAAATATGAGACTGCGACGAGCGTCGCTCAACCCATGCAGCGAATTCTCAACGCCACCCTTCAGCCCCCTTTTCTACATCCAACAGGGGCATTTCTGCAGCGAGAAAAGTAGAGGAAGACGCCAAGAAGACACAGGGGAAGGAAATACCGCGGCTGTTGAGCATCCCGCAGGCTCGTTTGTATCGCGAGAGCAAAATGTCGCGAGCAACTTCGTTTGAGCACTTTGTTTGCGAAAGACACATCGCGCAGGGTTGCAGTTAGCGATTGATCGTGCCAAAATTACTTCTTTCGATTATATCTAGCGATAAATGTTTTAATTTTTCTCTGTTTTATTCTTAGGTCTTTTTCATTTATTGTTCTTGTCTCGAATGTTAATGACAGTATATTGAATGAATGGTTAGTATAAAATGGTATAAATGGTAGAGTTGGTTCGAATCGATGAAGATAATATAAGAAAGTTGTACCGTAAGTCTATTAACAATAAGTTTCTTGTCTCTCGACCGTGTTTGTTCTTGTTAGAAGTAGTTCTCTTTTTAAGGTTCTTATTACGAAAGTAAGTTATTTAACTTATTAAGAAAGTAGTTCTAGTAAAGGGTGAGACTGATGGTAGGATTTCTTCCTAACTGAACAAAAAGTATTTTTAAATACAAACTATACAGGTTTTTTCTTCATCTTTTTATTATTAATATTTTTATTCCGAGATACGGTATATTGGAAATGTAATTTAGGTATAATGAACGTAGAATGCACATGAACAGAAATAGAGTTACGTGATCGCTGGTCTTCTCGTTGGAAAGTCGTGTTTTTGTAAAGCAGACAACGAAGTCCGCTTTCTTTCGTAGCAGAAAGCACACGGCAGGATTCGTTCAATTTATCCTCATTCATAATTCAACGATCCGAGACGCGATCCTTGCGAGGCGTTTACTTAACGAAAGGAAGAAGCTACGCGATACCCGGTATTTTGTGATTCCAGCCTTTTTATTTGAGATTCATTTACGATGATTGGGGAATGAAATTCCAGGAAAGTTGGAATCAATTTCATCGATATGATATTATATTTCAAAATTTTTCGTTTGATTTTTTAAAGGTTCCTCAGGAACTTTAAAGTTTATTTATCTTTCGACGGCACTTCGTTAGAAGTTTCAGTATTAACAAATTTATCGCGATAATCTGAAGACAATCGTAGAACTTATTAATGAAATATGTAATTTTTTTTATTTTCCTACATTTTGAAACGAACGTATTTTAAACTATATATGGATAAAATAAATAATATATGCCTCGTCAAATTATTTGGGATTGTGATTTATTCGGGAATTACACCTCAGTGCAGTTTACAAAGCGCGCTATCCCCGTGATAGATAAAATAGATGATGCAATAAATACTAACTACGTAATTTTCCGCATCAATTAATTTAAGCATAATACAGAAATTTGACACGGTTGTGTCAACCAACGAACCAAAACTTCAATCAAATTTCCAATTACCACACACAACTATTTACCACTTAATCACCCCCATTAAATCCTGCAACAACAATAGAATTTACAACCACCTACTGAAACAACCGCAGACTCTATCTTCGCAAAACCACATCAATCAAAATGCACAACCCATTAACACCCAGCCAAAAATAGTTCGATGCTCACCTCTATATCCAATCTCGTTTCCGCCGTACCTCCAACGTAACTCATTATCATCCTCCAATTTTCTACTCTTTATTGTACACTTTCTTTCAGTAACAAAACACTGTGCAAGTTGACTGAGCAACATTCTTTAACCTTACATCGCCAGTGTCCCGTTTCAGAATCCTTCGGCCCTAAACAAAAATTTCACAGTGGAGATGGGAAGCCTGTGTGCAACACAGTATCCACCCTGTGACTCCTTTTTCTACCTTTCCGCATCAAACGCCCTTTTTTAACGTGGGTTTAACGAGGCGGCTAGTTCCGGTTATCTTTACCCCGAGCCCCCGGGAAGCCTTTAAAACCAGCAAGATGGCTGACGATACGTAGCGAGTGCACGCCCACGTGATCCTGCAGCCACCACTACCGCTTTTTCATCCCCTTTCCGGCGGCTAGCTGCGTCAGCCTCGTTGCACGGATCGACAACGAGGGGCAAGAAGTGGCCAGCTTTGCATAAGAGGGAAAACACTGGCGCCACTTTCTCGCCTTCTCTCGGTCTCACCCCTCTCCTCCATCCCCCATGCACCGCCGACGTGACTCCGTTTAATGGCAAAACGATGTACCTTTGGATTGATTTCGAGACAAGATTGCGATTTTTCGAACGGGGATACTTGTTCTTGCAGATGATGGTTGGTAATGAGGTAGATTCGGTAAATTCTGAGGTGAGTTTGGAATGGGGTGATCGTAGGGGTAGGTGGGTTGTAGCGGTCAGTTAGGGGTGTTCTGTTGCGGCGAAGGGGTTGGAGCTGTGGTTCAGCGTATGGGAGAGTGTTGTGTTTATGGCATTGATACATTGCTCTGTTTTAATGACTCGTTTCTTGATGGATTGAGGCTTTGAGGGTGAATTTGTTTGGATGATTTCTTGTGGAAATAAGTGGTACAAGTGGCGAATATTTAATAGATCACGGAAAGTTTGAAGTTACGTATAATTCAGAAATTAATAATAATATCAATTATCATCCGATGTCATCTCGTTGTAGCATGGAAAATTGATCAATTTTTAATTGATTAATTCAGGTTTCTTTTTTAGACGAGTAACAATTGTCTTGAACAGAACATTTAAATATTTGGCAAAAATTTAGAATAAATAATTCTCTTCCGAATATAATGCAGAACTTTGCGAATAATCTAAGAATCAAACATCCCTAAATCATCTTCTCGAAATTGTCGATCTTTTAACAAAATGCCTCGTAATAATTCTTCGCGAAATAGACTTCGAATAATATCAGGACTCTGCAATCCGTTTGAATTCATCCGATACAATTCGATTCGTCCTCTGTTCAAAAATCGTTCGGTCGAGAAGCGACCTACTTTCGGCAGACAATGAAATGGTCCTGAAACAACCCTCTTCGGGAGAACGAATCACATCTGCGACCACAAAGACCCCAAACGAGAGTATCCCAAGCTGTAAGATCCTGTCGTGAATCAATAATTCTGTTAGTAAACGGTAACGAGCCATTAAGAGGTTGGTTCGCGAAAGGCACCGACGTTAATGACCCGTAAATAAATCCGTCGAGCTACTGTCACGGCCATAAGGGCGGCAATGACGGGGATCCAAATGAAATTAAGGCTTGGGCAAAGGGTTGGTGAGTTCTGAGTCGATTTTAATCATTTCATTGTTACGATGCGAATATACATTTTCGTTTCAAAGGATATTCTTCTTTATTTTATATTCGAAGGGAAAATGATTCTTTCTCATTATTTTTATTATTAAGAAAAAGAAGAAAATATACGAGAGAAATAAATATCGAATTTAGAATAAATTGGAGGTATAAAGATTTCCTAACTTTTTGAAGTGTATAGTGTGCAGTATTGTTTATCAATCTTCAAAAATCTGACTAATAGAAAATAGTAGTTTAACAAAAACGAAGGGTCGTTCAAATAATAATCCAACCAGACATAACAAATATTATTTCGACATATATTCTGAAAAATTCTGAAAATTTCTTCTATCGCTCTGATCGAGAATAAAAGTCTCTATCAATGTAAAAGTTAGACAATCTTTGTTGATATATTTCTAATAAGCAAACTTTGAATGCAAATTAACTATTTCTTGTATACTGAAAGAAAATATCAATTTTAATTTCTTTACGACGCGCACGTACACACAAAACTTCAAAAGATTCATAAATTCACCCCTAAAAACTCAGGGCCTGGGAAATTCGATTCTCCTTGGCCCTTCATCAACAGGAAAAAATTTAATTCTATTTGAAAAAGAAAAAATAAGAATATCTACGCGATGAACCTCTCATTGATAATCATGAAATAAACATAATCTTCATCGATAAAGAGACATGAATAATTCTATTTAAGCAAACAGACACAGAATGTCAAAACGAAAGGGTTTGAAAGGGTTGATCGCGTGCGTTCTGGAACGGTGTCAGTGGTTTCATTGTCGCGGCGTGGCGCTATCTCTCATAACCGGCTTGTTCTTAGGGGTTTTCTCGTGGAGCTGGTCTATTGTCGACGACGATGCCGCGTCGACGTAGCTGCGCCGTTATTGACGAGGCGCTGTGACCTGTATTCGGTAACTGCGCGTCCCGACGCTCCTCGTCCCGGCACTCGTCTCTCTCCAACACTCGTTCGACAAAGACGACCAGCTGCGACCGGTTACGAGCGTCGGAATTACGACGGACGATTCGATCGAGCGGCCTTGAACGGACCGCGACTCGCCAACCGATGTACACCACCTCTTCAGCGGCTTTGAGATTGATTCTTCTAATACGCATACTACCAATATAAAATACTACACTGACTCATAATAGTATTGGTACATCTTTATGAATATATTCTTATAATTAGAGACACCTTACGAGTAAATTATGTGCATTGTACGAAACATTTTGATATTTCATTAGCATGTTATAAGACACGATTATCATAGTTACATCGATAAAGTTTGAAACGATCTGAAAATGTGTATAGAATTTTCGAAACATTTAGTACAAGCATAGTTATATTTCGTACAGATCACAAAAGTATTGAAATTGTGAATTATTCATTACATTAATAAATCTCGATACTCGGTGGGACCGTAATATATTTGATATATTATGATATACTATATTTAACACATGTTATATAATATTTAACACTTATTTCATGCTTAAAGTGATTATTCGCGCTGTATCCCAATTCTTTTTTCTTAAATATACATTTGCGATAAATATCTCGGAAATTTAGAAATTCAATTTGAGTTCAGTGACTAATAAAGACGTAAGTTGGAAGTAAAATTTTTTTCACTCTAAAACGCACAAGTTTGTATCTGTGGAGCAAACGTCACGATTATACATCTCTGAAAAAACACATGGGACGATTAACGGCAGAATGTAAAGAACCGCGTAAGCAGTTAAAAATCGCTAACCCTTGTGTTTTAGCGTGCAAACAACCCTTCGTCCAGGGGTTGTACTTCCAAGCACTCAATGTGTATCTATAGCACACACTCCTCTGCGAAACTCTGGTAAACGTTGTCCAACGTCTCTCGAAATCCTTTGTTAAAGAAAAGGCAAACACCTTCCCTTTAGAAAATACGAACTTCGTTTCTTGAAGAGGGTTTCTTCGAGAATTATTCAGCGGAAAATGTAGGCCGAAGTGCAGCATAGTTTCTGTAATACAAATTTCTTAGCAGGTAATCAAAGTTGATGTATTTTTAAACGAGCCATCGTGGCTATATAGTATTTCATCGAGTACAAAATTCATGCAGGGCTGTCGATCTCTGGGCTTGATTAACTCTTAAACTAGCGGTGTGTGTTTAGACCGATCCCTGCTCCTATTATCTGAAACTCCTTATACTTAGGAATGTGCAAATTATTTAGGAAATCCGATCTATTTTCACCTGTAATGAAATTGTTTCATTTTGTGGCTGAGCAATAATAGAAGATCTCTTGCTTCGTTATTTTAGATCTTCAAAGAAGGATTTAATCAAACGAGGAGAGGGAAAAGATGATAGCAATGATATAACAAAATTAATCTGTTAATTCGTGAGCATTTCCAGAACAATTTCACTCTTTTTATATATTTCCCACGATTAAAATCTTTGTATTTCTTCATTGAGTGTTCTGAAAGAATTCTTTTATACGTCAAAAAATATTAAAATACATATTTAATGCTAACATATCAATTCTATTTATAAAGATGCTTTAAAAAACTGTTTCTTTTATATCGAAAATCTGACCATAGACATATTCATTATTCATGTATAAAAATCTACTATTATTATCGTTCTAATACCATCCACTGTAGCCGTAGAAAATAGAATATCCCTTGATACAAACTTCGATACTTAGAGACCATCCCTTGGTATTATTTTACATGTTAAGTAATACAATAAGATTTGCACCCCTGAAGATTACTCATAAAGGCAACTCTCTATAGACAATCCTCCCATCAAATTCACCCTTTAACAACGAAATCATCCTAAAAGCGTCCTTACCCAAACCCGACATGAAACTCCACTTCTTGACAATATCAACAAGGGAAACCAGCCTTCTACCCTTCTTTCTCTAGCATTTATTTTAAAATTTTTCGACCCACGCCTCAGGATACAGAAGGTTCGTTCACCCTGCCGTTAATAAAACGTGTTTTATCGCAAAACCGGTTATCTGCTGGTCTTGCAGGACGAATTCCCTGCGACGTGCTTTCATGGGGAGGAGGGTGGCACTGTCCCAGTTGGAAACGGAGTTACGATATATCCCGGTCACAATGCCGGTCTCCTGGAAAGTGGGGTTATTTGTCGAGGCACGAAAGCCTGCGGAAATAGTTTCCGCGTGGTTCAGACGTATTGATCTTCGCGTTTTCCGTAGCTCTTCTTTTTTCTCTTTCCCACGTTCGCTTCCGTGCGTCACATTCTTCGCGGCCGTCGCGTTTCCTGCCATTTTACTTTCCGATAGATCGTCGCGTACGAGAAGTTGGAAAAGAAGAAGTAGAAGAAGGAGAAGAAGAAGAAGAAGAAGAAGAAGGGAAAGAAAAAGGTAGAGAATCGAATTTCGTTGCGAGAAAGTTGGTGAGAAGGATGGAGAAAAATAGAGGGACAGGTCGTTTAAGCTATGTAAATGGAAAAATGGCGGGGCAAATCGCTTAAGCTATGCAAATGGAAAAATAGAAGAGCGAGTCGGTCGTTTTGTTAAAAGGCGGCGGGTTCTTTACGCGAGAAACCGGGGGAGAAAAGCCGGAAAGTCGCAACCGTGCGTTTGTTCCTATGTCTTTTTTTTTGCTTAATTCTTTAGCTCTGTCTAGTTCTGAATTTTGTGGTCATCATCCGTTCCTAGTAAGTTTCCTCAGTAAGAGACTATCTGATCGAATTTCATGTATGATGCATACAGAATAGGAATATTTAGACAAATTTCAATTAGATCTAAGTTGATGTTTAGGATTGGTTACGATATTGGCTTGTTCCCATTTAATTCTGTTCGAGTCCAAGTTTGGTGACCACCATCTGTTTGTGCAAGTTTTTCTCACTTGCGAAATGGTTTTCTCTAATGAATTTGTTACTCATTCATTATATATATATATATATAATGAACAGAAGCATTTGAATTTTTACATAAATGGGTATAAATCGATGTTTAAAATGCATTAGTACGCTAATTTGCTCTTCTTTTATTTCATCCCTAGTACTATGATCACCTATTATTATCTGTTTGGTCAAAATCGCACATATTTTTGTTAAATTTGGCCCTACAAGTCGAATAGAATTTTTCTTACAACCTAAATTCCTGTTTGAAACTGATTAGAAGGTCGGTTTATTAAGTTCAAAACCTGGAACACGTAGAATTAATTCTGGACTGACGTATACTAAGTATAAGACGGATTTATTCCATAGTTGAAACTTAGTAACGTGTATTTAATATAAATTGGAGATAGGTTTGAGGTCTGTATACCCAAGATATCTAATGCGAGTCTAATTTCAGTTTAACCCAGATCCACGGAAACGATGTTCGAACTTTTGCAAGTATCATCGAACGAGTTGATGGTGTTTCTAAAGTTATCGCGAAAGGGTAGCGTCGTCAGAATGGATGAAACATCGATATCGCGTTTCAAAGTCGGATAGGGGAATTATAGAACGACGTGTTTCCGTAACAAATTTCCTAATGTTTTCCTACCTAAAATTTCTCACAGCGATGGAAAGCGTTTCAACTGTCGGAAGAAAGCTCATGCTCTCGTTAGGATAAATATTTGCACTTTCCAAGTTTGTACTTTCGATTGCATACTATTTCGTTGGAGAGAATGTTCGCTCTTTACGAACGAAATAAGTTTCAGCATTGAAACAATTTTTATACATATGGTTATATCGATTGTTGTTTTTGAATTTTTTTATATTTTCATTCTATCAATATATATTATATGTTCATCCATATATCGCATCCAAATTTGGATACAATTAAATTTTAATCCAAGATATTTTTATATAACAATTCTCCCTGTCCAAAATACAAGAATCAAATTTTTTCAATAATTTAATCTTCAAACGCATAATATGCATTGTCATTTGATAATATTTCTACATATATTTCTTAATGCAGATATGCTATCAACTTTGAAACCGAGTTCGTCATCACCAATGGAACAAAGCTTAGGTTCAATTTAATTCTTATTATATTTGGCTTTCTAGAAAAATCAAAGTTTTTATCGCTCTGCTAATAAAATTACAAGAAACTGGACTGTGCTCAAAATTCGTTGTGACGAAGTTTGCATGCGTCTGTCTAGAGAAACGAAAAGTGTAACTATGGCGCGGGAATGCCGTTTTTGCTCGTTATTTAAATCCAAACTCACCGCTTTTCCACCCCTTTTCGCCGACTATATTTATCTTTTCTCTGTTGAAATATCCAACGTGTTACGCTCTATTTAAGCGGAGATCCGCGTCGAGGTGAGCGGAGCGGCGTGTAGCCGATTCGCTTGTGATAACCGTACGTGACTCGTGTGCCGTTTTTGCTAAACCAGGCAAAGTCAGCTAGAAAGATCAGACAGGTAGTAAAACCACGTTAAAGAATCACCGTGTACATTTTGTTAGGGGAAAGAGCAGTCGTAAGAGGATTTTCCCCAGGTTACTATTGAACCAAAAATAATTGAGGAATCGTTTATGTGCGTAGATTATAAAATGTACAGATTTCGTTACTATCTTTACTCTGCAAAATTTATAAAATAAATGTCGTCTGAAGAGACAGATTTATCTCTTAAAATATACGCGTAGCTTGACAGTTGTTTAACATCTTTACAAATTATTTAATATTATATCAACTATTATAATTATTAATTATAATTATTAAAGCCATATTTGGCTTTGACAAAATTGGCCTGAAACTTTCGTTACTGAAAAAATATGACAAACACAAATTTCCTTCTAAAAACATCTCGGTCCTACAAGGATTAATCCAATTCCAGAAGTAATGAAATTTCTATTACTCGACAAACCCCCTACTCATAGACCTCGTGCTGGGAAAATATGAAAATCGGAAGAGCAGTCAATCCAAAGAGCAAGGATATATCGTGCTTTAGCCCGAGGCATAGCACGTGGCTTGGATGAAACCGTGTGCTGGCAATATCGAACTGCAACACCCAGGAGTTGTGGAAACCACGTTGGACTATTGCAAGACCATCTAACTCACAACTTCAAGATCCAGGAGTTGCAGAATCCATTCTGGATCACCTTAACTTCAAACACTAAATCCTACGAATCGTGGGGAGTCGATCGAATTCATAAATCGTCAAATTCTGAAGTATCCAGTTAAATCCATAATATCATTATCTTAAAAATCTAAGATCCTCCACAAAGAATTCCTACAACTGTACTTTTTTTACGAAGGTGTATATAGTCATGCGTCTGGAACGTTAAATGCAAGGTTTTGGCTGTGGGATTAGAAACATGGTGGCGGTTTGGGGTCTGATCTTTAGAGATCTCTTGTGGTCTGATCTTTAGAGTGATTGAATCGAAGGTTCTTGAGCATTTGAAAGATTAATGGAAGTCTTACGAAATTTGGTAGCCTATACCCTAAGGTAATCCTCTATGGGTTTTGTAGTTCCAGCCAGGTTCACCGTATTGGATTTGGACGTTCTGTGGCTTTCGACTAATTTTACACGGGACTCGTGAATTTGTACTTGTCACACAGTTCAAGGATTTTGGAATTTGATACAATGCAAGATTATTCGGCGTGATTTCGACGTACTTAAAATATTGTGATAAACGAAAAGATCGTATAATAATTAAATGTTAGATTCATGTGATTCTTTTCCTAAATACAAAGAATTTCAGAAATTCTCAAAATTTATATTGCTAACGAATGGCAACTTCAATGTGATTGTGTTATTCTTGATCTTCGTTTTATTTCGAACCGTAGAGTCTGCTCGACTTCAATCGTATCACGAATTCAGGGAACGAATTCAGGAAAGTATATAGACACGACAAGAATAAATGGACAAATATTGGAAATAAGTGTCAATGAAATTAATAATAACTGTTACTTAAGTTTTATTAATTATATATCCTTATGATACGCGTGTAGTTTACTTACAATTAATAAATAATTGAAATTAATATTTTAACATTAACACTTTCATGTAAATGGATCCTGTTCAACGAAACTCCATTCGTACCTAATATTTTCACTGCCTGTCTGCTTATTTTTTCCCAACTGTACACACTTTGTAAAAAAAAACGTTTTTAGAACGCAAACATACATCTAGACTATCGATACTTTTATAAAATTTTATAAAAACTATAAAATCGTAAAAATATAGAGAATGCACATGATATGGAAAAATATACATAAAATATTCCAAATAAAGTGCTCGTTAGAATATTCAGTAGGTGAAATAAAATATAAATTTCACTCTTTCAGCTGCATCCATAAAAATATAAAACTGCAGAAAAATATGCAATCTACATACATAACGCCATATAACCACCATCTCCGACGACAATAAAGAAACTCGTGATGTAATTGACTAGTCGATAATCGAGGTGATCGTTACATGGCCGCTTATTACAGTAATCGCGAGGGTACCGCAACAACGTGCCGTTAGAGCAGATCCGGTATCGGGACGGCTGACGAGTGGAGTTTGCCGCTTAAATGGAAGTTGGCTTAAGTTCTTAGCCGATCCTTGCCACTGGATATCGGCAAGTTCGCCTCGAGGTTTCACTCGAGGCACGCCTGGCAAACGACTCCCGCGCGGATTAACGCGCGGGGACCTCTTAATCCGCCATCGAGATACTGGCAGCCTCTTCTCCTGCCGACTCCTCGCTCCTTTCGTCGCTGTTTGTCGGCTTGTAATTAAAACAACCCTTAAATAATCGACCGGCCGCGAACCGAGGTTATACGCCGCGCTCCCTCGCCCTTCGTCGGTTTAGTAAACTCGACAGAACCGGGCTGAAAGTTTTGGAAACGATAAGGATGCTGGTTCGTCTACTTTCTTTTATCGACTTCGAAATTCTGTTTTTGGGATTTTTCTTCGGAGGTTTGTTGTTGTCTTGTCGTGCCGATGGTTTGATGGTTTGATCGAAGGATGTTTTTTATGTTGTTCCTAGAGAGGATTTTTACTGACGCCTGATGAGGTTTTTTTGATTTTATAAATGTGGTAAATTGATGGAAGTGGGCGTTTTAGAAATGTATCTATATATGTAGCTGAGTATACTTTTGTATAGAATATTTTTTTAGCGTTGTAACTGGTGAGGATGTTTATAGGAATTTGGCGATGGCTTGTGGTAACGTGGAAGATGAAGAATTTGTATAATTGAGATCGGAAATTTATAAAGATGATAATTTTACAATTACATCCGGATCGAATTAGTAATAAATTAAAATGAAGCTTAGCCGTTTCGACTAACTGATTGCTTCATTGCATCAAAGAATACTTTGGTATAATTTGATTCGATTAATTTAATTTAATATTTAATAGTTCAATTCCAGTAGATCCAAAATTCACGTGTAACCTGTTGACTTTCGTCCTGAAAATCGATAGAAAATAAATCCCATTCCCATCTCTGTTGCAGTTTCTTCTAATTAAATCCTAACGAATTTCCAGTCCAAAGAAGGAAGTCCCAAAAATCATCTGTAAAAACCATCTCTATCACGCAGGTTCGTTTGCTCCAAGCAAACGAAAGTAGCCGGCAGCTCTGACCAGAAAATTCCATTTGGGATTACTGAGTCAGTATGTTATCAGCTAAAAGAGCATAGAACAAAAACTGCTCTATTCTAGTGCACAATTTTATCTTATCATTTTTCAATATAGATTCACAGATTTTTGCATTTCGAAGTTTTATTTCAGATGAAGATAATCTTTTTATTCGTGGCCACTCTCGTTCACAACTTCGAGTAGCTACCGTTGTTTCCTACATTTTCGTTAAAAAGAAACTCAAGTTTTTACTCAATTTTTCCTCTTTCTCTTAACATAATTACCAAGCTGCGAATTTTTATGTACATTCATATTTTTGAAAATATTATTGAAAAAAATAGGGTCTCGGTAGAATATTCTCTACTAGATACCAAAGTATCATAAAAAGTACTATACTTTCATCACTTTATACATTTTATACGTCATGTACATGCAAATTCTGCAATTTTACGCTTTCAAATTTTCAATACGCGTATAAAAATCTGCAACCTAATAATAATAATTTCCGACAAATTTTGATTATTTCATCTACAAAATTCTTCCAGCTTCGTCCAGTACAATTATTTTAAAAAATTCAACGTCATCCAACTAAAATCTTACTTTCCAGAAAAATTAAGTATTCTATCACAGAGATAGGTTTCTTATCGATCCGTACAAGAATTTACACTACTTTGAAGCCACGACTAGGAAAAACGCGAGAATTGCTCGGACGAAGATCTAGTTGGACGTGAATTTCCAGCAATACAAGATCGAAGAGCTGTCGAACACGTGGCTGCAAACGAAGCGAGGCGCACGAGCGAATTCCGCGTCGTGTCGTCGCGTCGTCGGAAAGTTTATTCTCTTTGCCGAAGCGGACTTATTGCGAGCGAACTTGTCACCAGCTGCAGCTGTAATTCCTTTTCTCTTTCTCACCCGATCAGTCGTCTCTTTTTCCCGTGCCGCGTGAACGGTATTTGTTATAGTGTCGCGGCGGTCGCGAAAGTATTCCTACCTGATCACGTCCGGTAGAGTCTTCGACGAGTTTCCGGGAGAAGTTTAATTAAAATCAAAGTCACGTGAAACGACGTTCCGGAAAGAGGAAATACGATTTGACTGTCGACGAACAAAGAGATTTATCATGTCTGTTTCGTTGGGAGAAAGGAAAAAGAAGGTTAGTACGTGATGTGTCGAGGATGTGACAACTCGAGGAAGGATTATTAAATTTGTTTGTCTTGCTTTCAGAAGTAAAGTCACGTTAAAGATAATGATATAATTTCAGTTTGCTGGAGATTTTTTTAGCATTTGAAAAGTAGTTCTTAAGTTTTAGTCGTTCTAGTATTACTTTTTAGTTCTTCTTAGTTTTGATATTTCTTTCTTGTCGTTCGTTATTACTTTTATTTCCGTCGTCTTTTCTATTTCTGCAATATCAACGAATCCTCGTACTTTGCTACTTTTAAGAATACTTATTGAATATAACGAATGATTAATCTATGTCGACTCGATATTTTATTTCGCTTAATTTTCTTCGATTTCAATATTTCGTCCGTACTATACGTTAATTTAATAAAAATATATCAACGTAGATACATTATTAATCGGAAAAATATAAGAGTATAATGAAATTCTAAATAGCTTTCAAAAGCATTGACTGTGAACTAGATAAAATTAAATATCAGATGCTATTTGGAGCGTAAAGTACGTTATGAATCAAACCTCGACATCTTTACATTTCCTTCAGCACCAACAACGAAAAAGAAAAATCGCAACTTCCATTTCAAGTTAAATACAAGAAGACATCTCGAACTGAACTTGTCCAATCGCCGCGGAACAATCGGGCCTCTGCGATGAAAAGGGGCGTTCGCCAGAGGGGTAATTAATTTTTAGCCACGTTCAAAGGCAATCTCGCTCACGCGAAACAGCTTATGGCGGCGAGGAGCCGTTTTCCGGCCGGGGCTCCGAGAAATTCATCATCGCCAATGCGGAATAGATTAATGTCGCCTCTCGCGGCTATAGCGAGGAAGGGAGTAGCTTTCATCCTCGTCAATGCTGGAAACTTCCAGGCTCTGCCACTCAGCAAGTTAGGACCAGGCCGCTAAATTACTTCGAATCGAGTTGCTCTCAAAGGGGTCCCCGCCTCTTCCTCTTCGTCGTCCTTCTCCTTCGTCATACCTGACCTAACTGTCCTCCAGCCTGCGTCGCAATTCCACAGCCAGGGTTTCCAACCGATCGAAATTGCGAGTCGCGATGCTTCTCGATTGAGTTAAACTGCGTAGCTTAAGAGGAGAAAAAAAGCGGAGACAGGGATTAGAGAGATTGTTGATGAAGGAAATTGGAAGCTAAATTAGTTGCGAAGATTCAAGGTACGATCGAATACGACTGGTATCGAGGTTCAGAATTTGGAGAAGATATCTTAGAGAAACGAATCTTGATGCTGGAAAATTGCGTTTAAGGTCTTTGGGATCTTATTCTGGGATTTTCCAGCTTTTCTTTTCTTGCTTTTACAATCTGTATATGTCGGTTATAATATTCGAGATTCTTTTTGTTAGCGTTGTTCGAGATTTCTGGTACATTCTGGCGAGAGTTCGAACTCCGATTGAAATTCTTACGATGTTAGTCGAACGTTCAAATTCAAATGTGATTTCTCGACTTCGCACACATACGCAAATAACAAGGAAGAAACAAGATACTCAAAGAAGCAGATAACAGGAATTAATTCACCGATCAATTGTTAAAGAATTATTCAAGCATTTTTAAAAAGCATAAATTTACATCCTAAACTATAAAATATCAATCCACATTTCTCACCTGATCGTTTTAATAAAATTCTTCCATCAACAATTTCGAAAGAATCTCATCCCTGGTTTTCTTTTTCCGTGTAGAACCAGGAAGGAACGTAAAAAGAGGAACGAAAGGGGGATTCCTACAAGTTCTAAAAAGATCGCGCGATAACACTTGGCGAGGAAAGGAAACTCGTCGTCGTGAGAGCGATCAGAGCCCTCGTTCCCTATTCCAGTAGCACGATCGCTTCGCCAGTTATTTGAGACGTTGGTTTCGGCGTGTACCCGGCATGGAAACCACGTTGCAGGCATTACTTTCGTCCAGGACGTCGGTCGACCCTATTCTCGAAGCAGGTTCGCGTGCTCGCGCCGCATTGTTCGCGACTTTCTCGCCGATCCACCCGCGTTTTCCGAGTTCTTGCCGTGGCCGATATCGCGGTAGAAATTACGAGGCGTACGCGACGCATTCGCTGCTTTTCTTCGCGCGAAAAACGAGCCCGTTTTTCCGAATTACCGAGCGATTTTTGTATCATTGAAACAAATTTTTTTTGTACAAGCTACTGATATGTATTTAGAGATATTTATCTATGGTTTCTTTACTTTACTTTTATTCTGATAAAGTATACTTTCAATGATAAGATATTAATGAAGATTGGCAGGATATATTTTTATCGACATATATAGGTATATTTCTTTATTTTAAGAAAGTTACCTTTGTTCGTTAAATATTATTTGACTCGGTACTTTATTTTATTCGCAACGTGGAATAACGTACATCAGACGGTGTTGAAAATTTCAGGCTTGCAATTGAAATTGCTTAAGTTGTAATTTATCGACGAGGCTAGGCTCCTTTGAGGTCGGATGATTCAGGGTGGAATAAATTCGCGGAGATTTGTAGAGGTAGAAGAATTGAATGGCTAGAAGTTTAATTAATTAGGAGGTCGGTGTTACTTTAGAAGGCTATTGGCGAGGAAATGGGGAAATCTGAAGATGATTTATTTCTTGAGAAGAATAATGTGTTTGAAATTACGACGCTCCCTTTTCTTCTCAAGAAATTCGGTCACACATCCAACATTTATTTAATAAATGTTATATCTTCGTTTTGATTTATCCAATATCAAATATTCAAATTCTCTTCTTTTTATATCGCGTCAATTAATATAAAAAGAATTGACAAAGTGTAAATTCTTCAGAGAAATTAATAATTCACTGATAAAACGGACAAGCTTGGAAAAATTCAAGTCTTTCTCCGGCTTGTTCCTCCACTCACTGGTGTATTACTGGCGAGTGGTTAGAGGCGTGCATAAACAGAGGGGCTGCATCGATCTGGCCCCGTCGGCCATATCCGGAACGGGGGCATAATTCAACAACGGCCACAAGGGAATCCCCGTGGCGAAACTTCGAAAATCCGTGCAACCAGTTCGCATGCGAATTGGCCGGCAAACGTCGGCGTTAATCACCGTTCAGCTAGCCACGGATTAACGATATCCACGACTAACCCACATTCTTTATTTCCTCGCCTGTGTGACCGAAATATCTTTGCGGTAGAGTTTGTACGCCCCCCTAAATTCGTGGCTGCGAGCTTAAGGAATTCCTCGCGGGTCGATGGCTTTCGAGATCCTGAGGATCATCTTTGAAATTCTTTGGCGTAAGTGTCTCTTCGTTTAACACTTTGACAGCGCAACAAAATATCGAATAATTCGGAATAAACGGTTGAAGATTATTAAATTTGTAGATATTGAAGATTATTCAAGTTTTTACTAATTGATTATAAAATTGTATACTCTACAGTTCAGTGTCTTAACCTAAAAATACTAATTGAGGGTTAAAGGATTTTGAAAGAAAATGAATTTTGCTTTCTAATCGCTGTATGAATACAATGCAATATTACTTCAAACTCATTCATTACTTTTGGAAAATTTCTTAATCTTCTTACGAGGACGTATAATTAGTACATATTTAATCTTCTAAAATTGAAATAATTAGCTTAGAGATTAAACCGTCGTCTGCAACCTTTCTAATGACGCCATCTGCATACTGGGTCGTTTATGGCCATGCAGTTCTCCTTAGGTTTCTGTATTCCAAAAAATCTTGAAAAATTCTTGAATACTCTTCCAAGTTTCTAGAATATCATGCTATGGTATTTAGTGCTACGTGTGATTGTAATTCTCTTAAGCAGAGCAAAATCGGAACAAAAATATGAGAAAAATTAAAAATTACTTGAAATTGTTGGTCGATGACGATCCAGTATTCAGATGGAGCGTTAATTTCAACTCATTATCAAGAATTTATATTATTCCAATATTAATTTTTATCGACAAGAGAAAATAAGATATCGACATGTTACAATCTAAGATAATTATCTTTCGTTTCAATTTAAAAGTAACATATATATACGCTTCTCTCATTTCACTTGAAACATTAGTATTTTGAACATTTTTTCGAAATCACTAATAACAAAAGTTTCATAAACTACAAGATGTATAAACCGGTCAGTTCGCGCATAAATAAACGAAAACTAAGCTCGTATAATCTCCGACGAACGAAAAGAATTATTCAGGAAAAAAAAGACAAGGGATTAGCTTAATTAAAGAGAAAGCGATCGACGAAGACCACCTAACTCGACGTCGTTCCGTTCGCCACGTTGTTGCCTACCCCTTTTTTAATTATCACCCTTTATCTGCTGCGATTTTTCCGCTAGCTTTTCCAAGCCATCGTAGCAGGCTACAAACACCAAATCTCCATTCTCAGTTTTCTCGACCTTATTCGCAGAGGATGATCCTCGCGAATAATAAATTGAATCTCGGTCTCATCCCTGGTTAGAGGGAGGAGAAGGGCACTTTCGGATGAATCTCTAACGAGCAGCCACTTCTGGAAACGAGGGAACGGGAGACGAACGGCTGAAAAGGTAGACGATTCACCGAGGAACGAAAAGAACCGATGAAAAAGTAGACAAATATCGATCGCTTTGTTACGGAATTTTTGAGCAAATAACAGGGATAAATATGGTACACCTGGAAAAGGGAATTTTAAAATTTAGTAAAATTGAATTAATATTCGATTGGCAATTAAGCAAGAAGAAAAATGATCCGTATAGAACGTAGATGGTAGATTAATTAGAAGAAAAGCGAAAATTTAGTGGCTTCGAAAGGAGTTTTAACCGAAGTAATTTGGAAATTTGAAGTGAGGAGAATCTATTCCAAGTTTATATTTGTAACTCCATTTAAATTTATGCAATTCTTCTCAAATTTATTTAATTCGTTCGAATTTATATAATTCTACGAGATGTTTCATTATACCCGTATAGAGAACTATTTGTTATTAATTTATTTGAGTATATTTTATATCGAAATGAGATTCATTCACATATAGAAATATAATTTTCATAATGAAAATTGTTAACGTCGACTAATCTGTTAATGCTGTTACGAAAAATCCAATGTGAGAGATTAATAGAAAAAGGAAACAATAAACAAAGAATGCAATATTATTGTAGAAATTGTAGTCTCTTAAAACACGGTATCTTAAAATATATAAAACTTTTCAAAGATGAAAAAGGAGAAAAGAAAAGGTACCGAGGGACAGAAGGAGATTTCGTTATATAGTACTACGAAGAAAAGTATAAAAGCTAGAAGGTGGAAAAGGCAATAACTATAGGGGGAACGAGATACGGCAGGTTTCGATTTAAACTCGACCAGCCTTTGTTCGATTAAATTGTGAGTTCCATTCAGGCCGTTCTCGCGATGTATTTCTACTGTGGTCGATAGCGTGGCGTCGATTCGGGTTTCTGCCGATTAAGCGGAAGCTGCGGACCGCTCGATTTCGAGACTACGTTTCCGCCGCGTCGAACTTCTTGTGCCGCACCGTACTAACCGATAACCGTGCTCAGGGCAAATTAAATTTACGTCCACGTACCTATATCGGGCACACCCTTTGTCCGCGAAATTTGAATATAAAACCGTGCACGTAATTCGAACCCAGCGTCGCAGAACCTACGAAGATGGAGTTTGGTATCTTGGCACAATTGTATTTGCCATTTGCCAATTGGAAACGAAGGAATACTTTTGAAAGGAAATTTCATTGTGATCTCAATATTGGAACGATCGTGTTACATTGTGAAGTTTCTTTCAATAATCCTATTTGATTCTGATTTGAGGATGTGGTTTTTAGGTAGCTCAATCCTTCGATTACCGGAACTCAGATTATAATGCAATATGATAAATTTGCTAATATTTATCTCTATTTATATGAAATAACATGGTTTCGAAATATGTACATGTGAAATATTTTCGTTTAGGATTTTGATAAAAGAATGTTACATTTTACCAAAAAAAAAAAAAAAAAAAAAAAAAAATGGAAAACATTTGAAAAATAAACGAGAATCAAGCATAGAACGCTTAATTTGTTCGTATTGTAAGTAGAATGAATAGAAGGTAGCATCTGTTGATGCTTGTGAAAATTGGAGGTCTGAGTTTGGAATTGTTTTTAGCATCAGAGATCTACATTTTTTCAGAACAATATCGTACCATAAAAAATATATTAATCCGTCCACGAGGTTAAATCTACATAATTATACAGCAATAATTATTATTTTCAATTGTTTATTCACTCTTACAGTTGAAAACATTTCTACGATTGTCAGATCCAACTAGTATTTTATTCACTAACTCACGTATCTTTTTATGAATATAAAGTCCCGATTATCCTCTGTTTTTGCGGCAACAAAGCGTCAATTAAAATTCGAATTGTATGAGGAAAGCGTTCTATAGCGACGGGGAAGTATAATACATTTCTCCTTCGACGTCCGAATTAATGGCCGCCGACGGTGAGATTAGCAAACCGGATCGGAATAAAAACGCGCGGCGAACGGCGTCGAACTGCTCCCGACATTATTACGACGCCGCGCCGGTATAAATGAAATTTTCCAGCGAAGTAATTTCACAGAACGACGAATTCTTTTGATTAATGGCAAACCGTTGCTCTGCCGCGACTCTCGCGATCTCGCGAAGACCTCGCCACGTTCAGAAAGGACACGTACTTACTTTGTAGTTACGGACGCGGAAAAACTCATTGAGGAAATTTAATAGGTTTTCCGCGAGCAGGCCAAAGAACCGTTTTACACGTTCTGCTGCTGGAACGTTTTGTTAACTGTACGATCGCGTGAAACGAAAGAAAATGAGTAATGATTTTCGTTCTCTTTATTTTTCAAGAATTCTTCGGTTCTTGCGTTTCAGTTCTTTCAATCATTTGCTTGACAAGATGATTTAAGCGAGCTTGGAAATTAAATGGGTATAGGTGAGGTTGGATATACCAATTTTCAGATTAGTATAGTTTTTTGAAGAATATAAATGTACATTATCGACCAATTTTTCCATTGCCTCAATGCTAAATCTCCTGATAAATTTTCTTTTATTAATCTTTACAGGCTTGAAGATTTTTATGCGATATTGCATAAATTATTAACTAACTGTTAACGAAAATATTCAAACGTTTTTATATTATGTGTATTTCTACGTAATTTTTTGAAATTTCGTTAACACTGTACTATCGTAATTATAATAGTAAAATTTGACACCAATCCGAAAATGTATGTAGAAGTTACAAGACGTTTATCGCAAACATACACTTAGTGAAAGATTAGTGTACAGCATGAATAGCAGTGATAAATATACAATTAGTGCCAGAGATACAGAGACTACATATTTTTCCTTATTAATGTAATGAATAATCGATTGTTCAAATGCTTTGATGATTTTTGTAAAGTTTATGTTTCCAATAAATATACCGTATCATCAATATCTGTATACATCTTCAGATCCGTTTCAAGTTTTACTATTTTAATCACGACACATTTCTCTCGTCGCACTGCTAACGAGATTTTAAAATGATTCGATGGTATTTTTATTGTAATAAATTTTAATAAACGTTGTATATTAACATATACATAACATATGTTCATAACAAGGTTCTAAGAATGTTCGAATACTTTCGTGACTCATTGTGAGTAATAAACGTATTTCTCTTTGATAAAATTGACTCAAAATCTTAGTACATTATATACGACGTACAAAAGCACGAAAAGAAATATGTTTCTATTAATAAGAATTTGCGAAAACAAATTGAACGAATCGATTATTTGTTTTATCAAATCGATATAGACTTCGTAGAAGGACTCGAGGGACAGACGTTCTCGCACGATCTTGTTGGATATGAATACGTACCGAACTGCGAATAGATAGGGATCCTTCTCGGAGGAATTTAATATTTCATGGCGGAAGATTTGAGCTAATTCGACAGAGAAAAGGACGTCGGGAATACAAATTATTCTTGCAGTCGCATTCGAGTTCCGTGGGACTGTTCGCGATAAGATGTTCTATAGGCTCGCGTCGAATTTTTCTTTCGAAGAGAAAAAAGAAGAAGCGCGGCGAGAAAGTTTCTCGTTGCCCTTGGCTGTGTCTTTCAGAAAATTAGAATCGTTCTCATCCGACCCGTGGAAGGTTACCCTGCGTTACGTGTCTCTACCTCTCCGCGGCAATGAATAAATTTGCCTGAAAAAGTAACGAGCACAGTGAACCTGCGACACGATGCACCCTCCACTTTTCACCGAGAACACTCATCCCTGCGATTCGAGGCTGGAAATTGCAAGCAATTGCGGAACTCGTTGACGCACGACTCCGCTGATGGAATCTTCTCAAGGCGTGGGATATTGGCAAGAGTTTGGTTAGAATTGGTAGTTGAAATTTAAATAGACAGATAGCGGTGCAATTACCGTGGAATTAGATGATGTTAGAAATGTTACAGAGTTTTCTTCTAGTTTCCTGTGATCCTTGTTTAAATCTTTCGCAATTGAATGCTTTTTAGACAGCGGCGAAACTTTTCTTATTAAGTTATTAATGATAAAAACACTTTTTCAAACGTTTTCGTAAGTGAGACATTTTTCGTTTTATTTAATTGTATTAGTTTTGTTTAATTCTTTCGAAATGAATAATTATATTAATAATTGATAATAAAAAAGGACATTCTTTTATACTTTTGTAAAAAATGTCATAAGAATTCGAATGTATTCGTTGCCTAATTATTAACTATTTAGCTTATCATATCAACCAGGAAGCCAAAATTAAAAAGAATATTGATCTTGTCCCGAATTGATACGACTCTTGCTATTTCGATTCACCAAATCCTAAAATAGGATTTTATAATTTGTGAAGAAGATTAAAAGATATGACGAATAGAAACTGAACATTCATCGACCATGAGGTATCAGGAGTACCATCAATAATATCTTTCACCAAGCCATCTAATACGAAATTTCAATTTCGTTTATGAATATACCCAGAAGATTTAATGGAAACACTACGAATTAGCTAAAATCAACACGTACTAGTCGATAACTCACCAGCCACTGATTGCATGATTAACATATACTATAAACATTCCCATATCGAATATATGTATAATTTTCAGTGTAAATCACGGCAAGTGCCTTCATACTACCAGCAATCCCAAATGATATATTCACCCTCTGCTGCAGGTAAATCACCGATCCATCCATCATATAACAAATTATTTACATACTATTATCATACATGAAAATTTCCAACTAACCATTTACTCCTTTTCAATTCTACTTATCGTCGATCCCATCCCAAACGAGAGTCGACCTGTTAACCTATCAAGAGATGAAAGGTTGCATTCACGTGACATTTAATCCGCAACATCTTTCAAACAATTGGAATTTCAATCATTACTGAATTTTATTTCTCGCTACTAGATCACGAATTTTTGTAGATACATTTGCAAGGGACGTGGCATTTTTCGAAGTTAAAACACACGCATTTTTTAATCTAACGGGTCCTTTTCATTTTCGATAATGCGATATTACAATCCTCCTGTTTGACCATAAATTGGAATTAAGTCAGAAAATCAATAAAAATCTACTTATCATACGTTTCTTACGTGGTCTTCGTTTGTAAGTTACTTTATTTATATGTTTCAAGAATGTTTACGCAATTTTTAAGGATAATTACAACTTCTTGAACCAGACAACTGGTTCTCCTGGTAGCCGCGAGCAACGAGAAGAGACCAAGGTGTGACAGAGCGTGAACCAGTTGCCTTGGCGTTTCTTTCGTGCTCAAAGAGAGCCAATTACTTGCCGAACGATCCCGGAATCACACGGACAGACCAATGGATGGCGCTTCTGTTAGCCAGGGTCGGGTACTGCAATGCAGCTTTCACCCCCTCTTTCCTTCTCTTTCTCGCAACCAGCTAGTTGCTTCTCTCGTCACCCTTCGCGACACCCTCCTTTCCCATTTCTCCTCTCTCTCTCTTTTTCTCTTTCTCTCTTTCTCTTTCGTACACACGTCTCTCACCTCCTCGAGCTCACACTTCCATTTTACGTGATTCGCCCTCTACGCCACGTCTATTTTCCCTTCGCTTTCGCGCACCGTTTTCCTCTTCAAATGTCACCTCGCGAACGATTAACTTTTGCGCTGCACCCACTCACCCCGTTCTCGCGTCTAGCCTACCCCCTTTTTCACGGCTGTTTGATTGGAGCCAGCTCTTGACCACCAAAGGGTGGTCCATTAACCACTCACCCCGCTAGCCTTCCGTGTTACCTGTCGTTTTTCCCCATTTTTCCAGAGCTGACTTTTCTTTCGAACGTTCGTTGCCGGTTGTATCATGGTACGTGGAACGAAATATATAGAGAAAATTTTGTTAGGCTATTTGTGGCTTCTAATAATGCGCAGAAAATGTCGCATGTAAAATGTATTAGACATGTCAGTGGTGATTTTCTAAGTTGTTAAAATTTCAATTTTGTTGATAAATTTTGTAGTTAAAAGTGGAAGTCAGAGTTTAATATGTAGCTTGAAGTCGAAACTATTTATATTTATAACATGAATTTTTAATGGAGGCGAGAAACCTAAATGCTTTTCAAGGATACAACTGTTGTTTCGGATTATTGTTATCGACAATAGTATGCTTATCTTTTATTATCATAAATACCGATGAAACGCAATATCGACATCAGGAATCTCCTCTAAACCATCAAGTCTAAATCGAAGCTCTGGCAGAGAGCAAACAATGCTATCCAATAGGTTCCAGCCTCATACATCGAAGTTCAATTTAACTTTGAAACTCGGAGCTTCCAAGTTTCTTCGATCATTTATCGAGAATTTACAATACCGCGACATCCGATAATAGGAACCTATGTTTCCGGAATGTATTTCGGAAATCTGTTCGTCTTTAATTCTACTGAATTCAATTATCTTCCATACACCGAATAAAAAATTCTGTTCCTTGAAGATAAAACGCTTAGTTATGGTTTCAATTATTTTGAACAAAATTTATTATAATATTGTTATATTACATATTATATTATATATTATTACACTACATATGTACATAGTTAAAATAACGAAAACATTCTACTAAAATTAATAAATATATCCACATATCATTTTAACATATTATACTATCGATAAATTTCTTAAAATTAAATTTAACCACATGATCTATTAATTTCGTAGGAGAATGATGAATATTTTTTTTTATTCCTTAACTTGCCACTAGTCTATATAATAACTAGACTGCGAACCTTTGTACAATTCTGAGAAAGTTAAAAATACAAAAATACGCAGAATGCACGTGATATGCAAAAACGTGGAAACATATAAAGTACAGCGGGTTTTATAATATTTAATAAATAAATCACATTTTTATCTAGGTCTTTTGCTTGTTCCCATGAATGTATACATTTACATAAAACTCAGTGAAGTATAATAATGGCATTTATTCACTTCTACTAAAAATTACGCAGCATGTTTGAATACTTATAAACGTAGCTTGCGTATTCGACAGTATAAAGTCGGAGACGTATAAGGATTACGTAAGCGAGTTCATCGCGCAAATCGTCTTCCTCTGACATCCACTTTATTCATCGTCAAGCAGGGTTCACGTTTCGAGATGGTCTCTCACAGGGAAACGAAGCGCCGCCAATGAATGGCCAGTGACGAACGACCTCGTAAAGAAGATGGATCGAGACTGACAGGAATAGATACGCGGCCAATTATCTTCAGGCCGCTTCAGGTGCGCATCTCGCGAAAACAATGAATCAAACGACCTACTGTCGCCTAGTTATTTGTGTTTTACGAGGGTGTCGTTCATTCTCTCCTTATCAAACTTTACTTTCTTTGGAGCACGTAAAAATTTCTGAAATTGGAAGTGTCACAATATATTTAACAATATGTTGGTAGTTCTAAAACATGTATTTATAAATATACTGTGAATATTATAATTATTATCTGCAGAATATTCTACATACGAATCATTGCATTAAATATAATTAGCCACAAAAGTATCAAGCTGCATTAAGTATTTAGTATACTGTATCGAAATAAAGCAGCGAAAAGTCTGAAGGAAATGAATGTTTGACAAATATTTATATGATCGCAATGCTATTCCAATAAATTGAAAATAAAGTGCAGTGCAAAATGATATTTTAGGAACTATTGTTGAGTTGATAAAATAAAATCTTCATCGTAGAAGATTTTAGAGAGAATCCGAAATAGAAACTGGAATTGTGAAAGAAACTACCTCGGAAGAAATATTTTAAATATAAATTCGTCTATTCTTTGGGTCAGACGATACAAGTTTCCTTTACGTGTATGTTTTAGCTAAGATTATAACAATTTTCAGATGATATTATTTAGTTATAAATAGAAACGAATACCGACAGTTTCTAACAGCTATTACTATTACCGCTAATAACTAATTACTATTACTGAATTAATTGTCAAAAATCAAAAAATTATCAAAACTATCAAAATTCGATTAGAATGAAAGAGTCATTCTCAAACAGAAATTTATCGGTCTGTCTGGACTTTGAATTCTCATTTTCTCCATATCCATGATTCAAAAGTAAAAGATAAAATCAAGAGGAAGAAAAAAGGAGGAGAAGGGCTGTTCAATATTTTAAAAGTCGACGCAGAGGGATGGCAGAGCGTGTTTATTGAAATCGCAGGATCAGCCGAACGCAGGGTATGAATTTTAAGCGGACGCGGGCGTTTTCTGCGTGTCACCTCGATCAGCCGTAGCATCGTTCAATTACGCACGTCCATCGGAGGGGACATTCGATCCGCATGGTCGACCGGTTTCCAATGTTGAAACTCCTATCCTGCCAGTCGCGATTTCGCGCCGCGATATATTTTTCAATACACGGTTAAACGTGGCCGAGAACATTCGAGAATCGTAGCAGCGAGTTTCAATATCTATCGCGTGAACGTCTTTTGTCCGAACCTGTTACGCCATTCATAAAAATTATTCCCTTTAGTTTGACGTTATTTGATTTATGCGTGATACGTTCAAGCGATACTATGTTTGAGATTAGATAACAGAGGCATACTTTATCGTATAGATATTGATGTTTGTTTTTTTGAATTTGTAGAAAAATTCGTGATATAGCGAGTAAACTAAAAAGAGGAAGATAAGTAAGAAACTGATGTTGGGAATGAGAGTGAAATTTCTTGAAAGTTTTAAATTAAAGAAATCGTAACAGCGCCAAGTCATTGTTTACACAATTAATTTCACATTAATTTTCTTAATTGGTTATCATCTTCACAAATTTCTTATTAATTCCTCATTAACCTTTTACGTACGGTTGAATTTTGTACGGGGCTATTTCTCTGTACGACAGAGTTTGACGCGAATTACGCGTAAACGATACAGCACTGCAATGTGTGACGGATAACGATATAAATAATTATAATTAAATTATAATTTTTCTTAATAATATGATGCATATGCTTTAACTTTAATAATGTACTTTAATAATTAATAATATAATTAAAATATATTATAAAGCACGGTACGACGCGTAGACCCGCGTCACAAATTTCATACTCATAGCGCGATAGTGTTTTTCAAACAGCTCTTCGGCTATTTTGAACCGACATTTTGAGGTTGAAGATTCTAAAAAATTAGAAGGATTCTGATCGGCATGTTAAAAAGAGCATCTAATAATGGTATATTTATTTTAACGAAAAGCAACAATTGATATCTGACACTGGCGTATCAAAAACAAAGACTATATATTTTGCTTGTATATTGTTAACACTGTTATAAAAGGTTGCGAGGACAAGAAAAGTGTGTGGCAAGACAAATGAAAAAGATCATGTAGTTCAAACGGTGAGCGAATGAGTAGCAGAGTGAGCCACTATAGTGGCGCTTCGTAATATAAGGTGACATCCGCGAAAGCCACTATAGTGGTGCATCGTACCTAATCAGTTAAATTGATGCTTAGAATTATTTTACCAGTTTTATATACCATTAGCAGATTGCGAATTTTTATGAATTTATAGAGATTTGAAAGTGCAAAATTCGACAAAATGCACGTAATATGAAAAAATATATAAAGTATCCAAAACATAGTGCCTCTTACGTATAATAGTCAATGGGTAGATTTCTTAATTATACTGTGAAAAATATGAATTTACATAAAAATCCGCAGTCTAATCATTAACTTAATTTATTCTAAGATATTATAACACTATTACAAAGACGATTTCGTGTTATTCAATTTTTCTTACATAAAAATTCTGCAATTCACTAACGCTTACCATGAGAGAAACTCGCGGTAGATCCCTCTAAATCTTCAAGGGTAGCTCACCCTCGAATCAGCAACAATGACAGCAGAATAAAATCGGCACGACAGGGGTCTGTTACCGAAGAAACGGAACGATCGTCAGGGGTGTGCCTTAATATGAAGAGATCCATTTTAAATTCATCCACGTCACGATGATTACACCGATTCAAGGACCTTCCCTTCGCCAATCGCATTTAGGCTATCGAGCAGGGTGGATGTAGACTCCCTTTTGTCGTTCTATCTTATTAGTGTAACAAGTCACCAATCAATCGCTGTCTTATACTTGAAATTTCGCTGATTCGTCACAGATCGTTTTAGAAATTTCTTAAATATATCACTCCCCTTTTACTTATCCTTTGAACTTGCTTACTATAATACTAGTATGTGTCATATATTTTTATCGAAATTTCTGTAACATGGTTCTATGATGGACTGATTGATTATACGTTTGGTGTTTAGAATACGTTTGATTATACGAAAATGGATTTGGGGATATCAACACTACAGCTTGTTACGAGAGCAGAAGATGATGTTTCAAAACGAAGAAACTGAACAAAGAATGAAGCTGCTTATTCCTTTGTTTCTCTTCTTTTAAATAACTCATAGATATATGTAGAATTGTTTGTTATTTCATTCTCTGGTATTCTATTAGCTTTTTTATATTTCATAGCACGATATTATCAGAAGCACGAGTATTTACACGCACAACATACAGTTAAAGGATTAAGTGACCAAACAAATTTTTAAACTGTTAAAAACTCTAATTTCTCTTAGTGATTAAGAAACTAATGACTTCTTCCAACTCGTTTTTCCATTCTTTGTTGTTACACCATCACAAACGTTCTCGTGTTTCTCGGAAGAAACCATCTTGCATGTTCTCAGATTTCCGCGAGGTCCTCGATCCGATGTCCGGCAATGGCCATTATCATTCAAGTGGTTGTTTCTCGCGCGAAGATTAGCGAGAATTAATTTGGGAAAACAGCAAAGCACGGTGACGCACACGTTAGACGACGAAGAAAGGAATTTTCTCATTTCCGTTCCGCATCACCAGTAACTTGACGAGTGTACGAGCTTCGACGCGACAGCCTTCACCCGTAAATTTTTTGGTTTAACTGGCAGCGATTTTACGCGGTCGAACTTGAGGAAACCGTGTTTCAACGATGCTCTGGGGTCGACGACCGCCATGACGAAATTTTCACGCGAGAAATTCAGGAAAAACGCTACTTTCACTCGGTTTATCTTGATGAATTTTTGTCAAATTTTTCTTTAAAAACGTTTATCGAAACAGAATATTAACAGAACAGAACTTCCATGTGTAAGTAACAAACAAAAAGCGAGAATAACAAAGAGCTATAGTCGTCTTTGTATCCTGAAGAATTTTAATATCTTTGGCGCTCTTGCATGTGTGTCACTGCACGTATCTGTATACGTGTATCTATGCAACTATCATTATATTCCAACAATTTTCATAAACTTATGGTTTAAGATTATTTTAAGAAAGATCAGTGAAATTTTTATATCATTATTGAAACAGTAGAAATTATTTTCATTGGAAAATAAAATTATTCACACGTTTTGAATTTATAAAGGAATATAAGTGTTAGAAGAATTTTTAATGCATTTGGGGTTTTTTGAACTACTTCGATAGACTTTTTGTTAATGCAAGCAGCAGTAACTTCGAAGATTACATGGAAATGAGAACCAGAAGAACAGGCGTAATCGTTTTCGAAATGAAGAACAAATCTCAGCGCGAACGAAATCCATTTTAATGAGAATGGCAGGTCCCTTGAATATTAACCTTTTAACTGGGACGTTCCTTAATCAGAAACTCCTTTGGATATAGAGTTGGAAATTGACGAAGGCAAATTAATTGTAGCTATTCTAATTTTAGTCTTTAGTAACATAAATGTGAGACGACATATTCTTAATTCAAATGAAATAATTAAGAGAAATCTTTGGATAAATAAACTATTATTTTATATTGTTACCTTACTTTATCTAGTTATTACCATTTATTCTAAATTTTAATCGACATATATGCTACGTTCAGATCAGAAGAAACTTACTACCATTGTTCCATAATAAAAAAATAATTCAATCTTAATTTAAACCATTCTTCCTGTTCATTAAAAATATTCTTGTTTCTCTTCTTCGTTTATTTCATATTTTCTACATAGAGCATACATTATTTCATCTTATACGTTGTACTTCTAAAGGAACTAAACTCAGCTTATCCAACAATTGCAACTCTATCATTCGAATTGAAAAATTTTTCGAAACAATTCCAAAATCTCACTGGAACATTTTTAAACAATCCCATTGCATATTTGCTGTGTTTTTCCGCATGGTACGTTGTAATAAACAAAACAAAAGATTGAATTGAGAGCGTCAGTCAACAAGCGAGCACGACACGATATAACGAATGGAACCGCTGCCAAGAGCAAACGATCGAAAGTCCATATTTGTTTAAACAAATTCGACACGAGAGAAACGTATTTTCTCGAAACGTTTCCGGGCTTGACGTTCCATTTCTACATGTTCAAAGCCACCAGTCGTTAATTATCTGTCCCGTTGCTGTGTCTCTCGCATCTTTTGATAGACGTAACCTGATTTCCATCGAAAAATCTAGCCTCGTGTCACGTTAGATGAAACCTAGTCAATAATTATATCCGTCGTATGACAGAAAAGGGTCATTCCTTTTCGAACAAGTCGCTACGACCAACTTAATTACGTAGCAGAACATGATCGGCTCTCGATCAGCAGAGCTTTTTAGGATTTTGGAAATTACAGAAGCGATCTCTTGATGTGACACGTATAATTAACTCCGTTTGAGCATATAGTTTCGTAGTTTTTTTCAACGTTAGTCATATAACATTGATATGATATTGACTGATACTGATATGATATTTATCATATTTAATTTCAAGGCTTTAAAATTTAAGGCTAAGAAGTTTCTGATTAAAATTTTTTGTTATTAAAGAATTAACGTAGGAATGAAGTTTAGGGATTAATTTCTATTGATCTTTTGATTAATAATATACAATATACGATGTAAATAATCTTGTAACGTCTCAGTAAGTCAATGTTGTTACTGATTCTTCTATGAGATAATAGATAGAAGCGTGGAAAATATTGATCAAAAGTTGCTTGGTCGAGACGCGAAAGAAGCACTGAAAGTGCAAAACTCGCATTTTATCCTTCGTTTCGTAAAAGTTTGGCGTAGCAAGCATACATCAGAATAAAGAAGCAAGTGGTGGTCTGTAGCTAGCGAATAATTGTGTTCAAGATGCACCTCGCGAACCGTAGATAAAAAATCCTAAAAATCCTGGAGTTTTATTAGCCAAGTTCGAGACATCTTTCTTGAAAGATATCGTTTTTTCCGATATCCCACCCAAGAGAAATGAATTTGATCTTCAAGTTTTCTTCCGTCTTAAACTTTCAAGCCCTTGCAACTTGAATTAATTAATAGAATTAGTATTTTACATAAGAGTGTATAATTTTATACAGAAATAAAATTTTATATTACAATTTTCTTATACGTGTGTCACACAAATTAGTGTCGCATAATTTTGTAAACTTTTATAGAATCTTTTTTAAATTTTATATCGTGTATGCATATTTGAAGATAATCACAAATTTATTATACATCTAAAAATGTATATATGTAAACTGGTTTACATTTTGTGAAAATTCATTTCCCACAGCACTATAACCTTAAAAGCTTTTAACCCTTGACTGATATTCTTGGGTCATGGGTAACCACAATTTGGGTTAGAGTTAGGTTGGATTACTTAATTTTAATCTTCATCGAATTTCATTTAAAGTATACGAGGACTATTAATCGAATTTATCGTATAAAATATAAAATACCAGATAAGATCGGATATTCTGAAATTAAGGAACCTGTAGCCCAAATTATTGTGATTATCTATAACATGTATAATTCAGCTGAGAGTATGACATTCAATGAACTTTTAATTCTTCTAAAATACCAATTATTCTACCACTTTTTCTTTCTCTCTATGTTACTTCAAACTTAAGAAATGTTGCTATGCTCCTTAAAAAGTATGATAATATCTTCGGATAAAGATACTTGTTCTCCAAACCTTCAAAATCTCCCATTCAAAACGCCTATCGAAATCACCCACTACAATTATACATTACGAACCAAAATCTCTACTAAAATTGCAATTATTCTTCCGCTTATCTCTCTTCCCACTCTTTTTCAACCTCAACAAACCTTCTCATTCTTCGTCCAGACATGCAACAACGTCTTCGAATTAAGATATTCGCTCTCCAAATGTTTTCAAAGCCTATAAAGTCCTATGAAACTCATCTACTGCATTTATACATTGCAAGCTCCAACCAAAATCTCCACTAAAATTGCAATTATTCCATCAGTTTTCTTTCTTTCCTTATTATTCCAACCTTAAAAAACAACGTGCTTCCTCTGGACGTGCAACAGTACTTTCATATTAAGATATTTCTTCGTCACACTTTTCAACTGTGCCATTTAAACTCCTATCAAAATCATAAAATCGAGAGAAAACTCTCGCTCGAAAAACAGAGGTTCGTCCTTCGATATCCATCATCTTGCGAAAAATCCAGGAAAAACACATCCCCGCATCAATAAGATCTCTCAATAAAGGATCTAGAATCTGCTGGTCGTCTGTTTTTTCTCGCTCGAAACTCGACGGTCTGGGGATGGGTAAAGCGAGGAGTCGAAGAAAACATTTCAACTCGGATTACCAGCTCGGTTATTCGTGTCCCTTTCTCCTCGTATCTTCTTCTTCTTCCTTTTTTCTCGTCGGACCAGTGGAACGGATCCGATCGGATAGTTTTTGGCAGAGGCGTGCCCCTACCCTCTGCTAGGATTACGCGAGAGAACTGATCGTTGATTAAAATCTCGAAAGAAGCGGAATTAAAGCTTTTCGCAAGGGACTCCGTTTAATCTCCTCTTCGCGGCGTTGCTTTTCGTTGTTCGGTCGGTTTCCACGAATCCCCGTTGCACCAACTGATCTCGAACGTTTCCGTTTCGTCACCCTGACCAGCTGCAGACCAACAGTTTGCCTCTTCAGCTAGCAATTTTCCAAGAAAACGATCCAACTCGGCGAGCGGCTTTTGAAACTACACAACTTTTACGTCCTGTCTTTCTCTTTCTTCATTTTCTCTTCCATTTATAGTTTGACGCTTTAGGTGGTAGAACTGTGGGTTTAGTGATGGATAAGACACGTGCTTTTTAGGGGTTGAAACCTTCGGATCTTCCACTCAGTTGTATAGTTGTGGACAATAGTCTCAAGTATGAGATTTTAAGATTATATTATTATAGTATTTGGTGCATTATGCAAATGTGCGAACATAATGTGCCTATAGATTCTTGATTATTACAGACACTACAATTACAAGCTTAAAACGATATTTAAAAATCAACTATTTAATTTATATTAAATTTATTCTTTATTTAATAATATTAGTATTTAATAATAAGTGATTTGAATATTTGGCCTCAATATAAGAGATATTTTATTTATTGTAATAAACATACATTGAAATAATAAGAACGTACATGGAAAATAAATTTAGTGTTCATAAGTTAATGAAAAGATTGTCATAGAAAAGGAAAAAGATTATTAATGATAAATTATTAAAAAACGAATTACGGCTATCTTTTTGGTGAACAAAACTACGTTGACGCGAATTTCGCGTTTCGTAGAGTTTCAAAGTTGCACGTTTTCTGGTCCAGACATTTACTAACGAAGATAAATTATTCGTCGGCAAGCGGAGAGAAAGTGCGGAAATCGAGTAAATATAAGGAGGATTTGTAAACGAACGTCGTAAGGATTTTAGAGTTGCCGAAAACGCGAGACATACAAACGGAATCCTTCATTTTGTTGACCGGGAGTTGGCAGACGGATCTTTGGATAAAGGAGGGGAACGTCGAACAGAAATAATTAAGCAAACACCTATGTCGCGCCGCTTTAATCAAACTTGATTCCAAATTTAACTTTACCAAACTTAACTATTCATTTTTTGCCTTGTCTAAAGAAATATTAGGTTGTCCGAAAAGTGTCTTTCCTTTACAGACCCGTCTTTTACAACAACGCATCTTTATACAAACATGAAACCTAATCTGTCGAACGTTGTGATCTTTAGTTTGAAAGAACAAAATAGATCCATTATTTCCTTATAAAACGAAAGAAACTTTTCGGACGACCTAATATATCTATTTTTGGTCTCTTAAATTATAGATATCTAATACAATATCCAATGTTAATATGTTTTACTAGCGATTATAATTTTCTGTATTTTCTAATGCAATTAATTATTGAAGCAATCAAGAACACTTGTTGAGAGAAGTAAAATTTCATAAGCCAAATATCATAAATTTGTTTTCAACTGCCTTCTAAGAATAGCCGATATTCCACTATAATAAATTACTGCCATACGTATCTATTAACAATATTCTATCTATTATACTAAATATTGATACATCATTAAACATACTGGTTATTATTAATTATTATTAATACATTAAATATACCCTAATTGGAATTATTATTAACGTACTAATATTCCAAGAATATCCAACAATTCTCAGAAAATGAAACTATATCTCACAATTTCTGTTACGTTTACTGATAACTCTGTACAAACAGTATCCACGTGAAATGATCCCGTCATAAAAATTTCAATGCTTCACGGTCTATCCACAATAACGAATGTAAAGAACAGAACATCAAGAACAGCCAAAAATCTCCATGTTTTTAGCCAGTATCCATGATACCTGTATAGACTCCAGGCAGAGGAGGGTTCATGGAGTAAAAACTCGTCGAACGAGTGAATAATTCGATCGGGAAAGCAGCACAAGAGCATCGTGTTCCGAGCTAACGAGATTTGTCCTGACGCGATTCCCAGGCGTGCCAGCGTAAAAGTGCAGCCGAATGCGTAATTCGAGGAATTGAATTCTGAATTAACAGTTGGCAAGGGCCAGGCAAATCCGTAGAAAATGAAATTCCATTCGGATCAACGAGAGTCGAGGCTCGAGCGTACGCAACGACTTTGACGAGAAAGAGGTTACTCAATCCTCGTCGTATCGATGGTGTATCGATACTTTCCTAGGCGCATCGACGCCTTCAGGAAACTAGAACGAACAAAAATTAGACGTCGAACTTCGAGCAGGGGGATTGAGATAAGTTTTCTACCTTCTTCCATGTTATCACCGGAAGTGAAGCGAACCACGTTTGAAAGAAAATACAGGCTCCTTATGTTATGTAGGATTACTTTGTTTGAATAGTCATAATTTTCTGATTTCGAAATTAGTGAATTTACGTTAGGTGTTGTTGGCTGAAGCTAAAATTCATTGTGAATAGACGCACTGCATACATTATTTAAAAGTTATCAATTTTTTAAATTTTAATATGCAACAGTGAAATTATTTTGAGAATAAGAAAATGTTTCATTCACTCATTGATAACTACGTCCCACGATCACATATCTTCAAGATATTCGTTGTTGCATATTCAAGAAGATATTTTCAACAAAACAATTTTGAATTAGTACTAATCCAAAGTAAAATATTCTACTTTCTTCCTTAATCTTTCCTGCTATACCTGCTTCAGTGAACTGTGTTCGGTCCTCCCGTTGACACCGCCAAACCAATTTATGGATCTGTATATTCCAACGTATTTGATATAATTGATCGATATAATATCAAAATAATTTCCGACCGTAGTCCAGTTCACGTATAACACAAAATCACTTTACGTCACCAGCAGATCAAATAAAATTTGTAAAAGACAACCACAAAATTCGCACAATAAATCAACAAATGTCTTTCGTGCAATCGAAATCAATAAACGATCGCGGAAACAAAGATCATTCGATCGAATCGGTTGGACGAAATCAAGCAACCCTTGTCCAATCGAGAGATTCGACGGATACAGGAGTCATGTTGGAACGATACGAGCCGGCTACAAATTTCCACGGGTCGACCAATTTAAATATGCATGAGGAACACACGGAGGCAAAAAAAAAAGAGAAAGCAGAGGGGAAACGAGATCGACAGGCAAGACGAGGGTGACTGGGTTGTTTCGCGGCCGACCTCGTTAACCCCTATAGAAGAGTGTCTCGTCGGAAGTGACGAAGGCAGACGAGTTGCAGGTGGCAACAGAGCTGCTCTCACGGATTATCGCGAAGGGTAATCAGCTTTTGCCAGCGAGACCAGGCACGTTGCCGGCCACGGGGATTTATTATTTAGCTTCACGTTCAAATGAGTAAATTAAACGTCCTAGAGGGCGGGACCACTTCGAAGAAACGCTTCGGATGAGACTTTTTTCATCTTGGTTAATGCCGTTGGAAAGAATTTTTTTAAGTTGTCTGGATAGTTCGTTGATTGAACGTTGATGGCTTGACTGCGGAGTCTTATACATTTATAAGAAATTTGGAAGCACAAAATTGCACAGAATGCATATAATACGAAGAAATTTGTAAAATATTCAAAGTATAGTGCTTCGTAAGATACATAGTAGGTAAAACAACGAGGTTCTACTTTTCTTTTTAACGTTCTCAAAAGTATAATAATTTGATATGATAATTTGCAGAAAAATCCGCAGTCTATTAATAACGTTATTGATGTATAAGAAATTGAATTGGTCGGTATAATTTGACCAACTGACTTTTATGAGTGTATTATTTTCAACTAATTTAAAGTGACTGATATGGTTAGAAAAACATAAATTCATTTCTCTGTCATCATTTGACAAATTATTTGATTAATTATTTTTGAGTTGCGTTCATTTAAAATGTGATTATACAGTTTTAACTTTTATGTGTTATAACGACAAGCATTGAAGTATACGAGTGGTGCAATAAATTATTTACCAAGTTGCTTACAATTACAATTTTTAAATATATTATAGAAACATTTAGTAGCCATAAATAGAAGCATTATCTCGCTGAAATATCGATAAACAGTCATAAATATCCTTAGAAAAACAACGATATATTTGAACGTAAAGTTTTCCTTGAACCGAAATCCACTTCTATCTTCATACATAAATCCATAGCACCCGTAAATGCATTTGCATTCTCGTATCGTATGGCACATAAACCTCGGGCAAGATAGATACTAATTTTTATGACGTGTCAGTGGAATTTAACGATCGTCGTAAACAAAAATCATAAAATTCTGCCGAGGAAATGTAGAGACCTGCCGAGCATCAAGTATTTTTAACGACTCGACGATCATTTCTCATAACTATCTAAAATGTCTTCAACCGAATCATTATATAAATATATATAATAAAACAGATAAGAGAGAATGATTAAGGCTTTTATATAAGCATGATCTTCTTGAATAAGATAAAATATCTTGACGTTATGAATTTACTAGACATTAAACAAGAAAAGTGATTTAATATATTCATCTAATAATCTTGAGACTTCGTCATTAACATACATTAATATTCTGTAAATTTTTATCTAAATCACCTCTTCGTCTTCTTGCTACAGAACATACTAATTATATGGTAGACGATAACATTTTATTTCAATAAAGATAACTTTCCTATAAAGTGTACAAAGTCTTTCGTAAGTGACTGTAAATATTCGACATTATTAAATCATATAATTATAAATTTAATCGAATTAAAAAATACCAAATCATTGGCTCTTTTAGAATGAGATGGGAAAATGATAGGAAAAATCGAATGGAAGCTGCCAGCACGACTGCGTGTTGTCGTTGGTTGCTTACGAATCGCCTGTACAGGATGATACATCCGTGAATTTCATTCGCGTGGCCTTTATCAGCGGAGCTTTATCGTGACAGGGACGGCAAATCGTCGATCGAATATGCAGTGGGAACACCGAGGAAATTGACATCGATGTCGTCTGACCTCGTTTAGCTTGGAATCTGTCGGACGACGTCGATAAATTGCTACATGATCGCCGCGATAAATAATCGAATCGGGCGTTGGCTTGTCATTTCCGTGAGTTTGACGCGCCCGCATAATAACTTTCCGTTCTGATTAGTTTGACAATCGAATCAGACAGGAATGCCCGTCTTTGTGAGCTTGAATAAATCAGATTTATTTCGTGACGATCACTTCCGTCTTTTATCCCGTCGTAAAGATCCTTCTTCTCGTTATTCTATCGCTTCTTTTATATCAGGTTCGATTGGAAATCTTCTTGTCGACTTTATTTTGAAAATTTGTCTATTACTTCGGCATTTGTTATTGCAAATGTAGAAAGATCATCGATGTAGTTAAAACTAAATTGCATTTGGATTATCATTGTATTATCGTCGTTGATCTTTGGAGGCGGAACAGTCGGGTGTTACTGTCAATTACAATTTAATTCATTTTAGTTATTTTGGTATTTGTTACTGAAGATACAGGGAAATTATCGGCACAGTTAGGGCAGGATTACTTTAAAATTTTACAATCAAATCGTCATCCCTTATTAACCTTAGGATGTAGAGTCGCCAGTTTCTACTATGTAATTCAATTCTGGGTAATTCGAACTAACGTCAATTATAAAATTGAAGGAATCATCGTAGTCGAGTCTAACCAGCGTGTTTCAATTACTGTGTTAAATTTGAAACGGAATCTCACATTTGAAAACAACGCGTCACCGAGCCTCTATTCGCAACAACAAAAATCGTGATAAAGTAACTCGTGACTAACACGAGATCGGTGCCCGCGAGCAATCGCGTGACCAAGAGACAGGTTAATTTAATTCTCCTACTCGCGACGCAGATTCAGCTCGTTTCTCAGAGCCACTAATCGGAAATTACTTCTAGCAGCTGCACCGTTGTTCTTTCCACCAGAGAAAAACGAGCTTACGACTCGATACACGTGAAAATGTTCACGCGTGGGTGTTCGAACGTCATCGTATCGTTTGAAAAGCACGCGATTCCCTCTGTCGTCGTCGTGCTATTGTTGTCCAAGTTAGCGCTAAGTTACGGAGGTCGTTGACGTTGAAGAGAAACGTCATCAAGGATGAGATTATTGAATATTCAACGACGTAGCTTTAAATGTTGATCTGAAATTATAAATTCTTGATGGAGTTTTCTAAAAAGGAAATGAAAATTTCCTTGGAAATAAAATGAGAGTGTTTTCCTTATACGAATTGAATTCCAAATTGAATTTACAAGTGAAGTGAAAATTTGTCATTTATTATATGAAATCATAATTGATCATATTTTTATTGCATTCTAGATAACATTATTTCAAGAACATACTGTTAACTTCTTATTTTTGTCCTTTGTTTAAATTCATCAACGATATATTCCACATTATTCGCCGTATTGGCCTATAGTCATTTCAGCCAGTTGCAAAATTGACCTGACGTTCATTATTTATACAATCTATTTAACTTTAAATTTAACAATTTATTAGGTTGCCCCAAAAATGTCTTCCATTTTATAAGAAATAATAGCTGTTCCAATAGAACAAAATACATAATTCAATAAAATAATAAAAAACAAGAAATGTTGTTGCATCTATTATTTCCTTATAAAACAAAAGAAACTTTTGGGATAACCTAATATAATTCGGATATAATATATTTTGATATATTATTATAATATACTTCGGAATAAGTTATGTGATAAATTAAGAGTTCAAATAGTGAAATCATTTTCAAAATTAATGAATCAGCGAACTACCATCCTCAGCCTATTCAAGATACACCTTCAGAAAAGTCTAGACCTCAAGATTTGGAAAAATCGGGAATCTTGTTTTAAGTAAAATATATTTCCCTGAGACTGTATTAAAGTTCAATAAATCCACTATTTACAATTCTTCAAAACTTCTTAAATTCAACAATATAAAGTTCATGTCGAGAACCATCAAATCCTCAAGATATCCTCACTTACCACGCAAGTCGCTCCGAAAGGCGATAAAAGAACGCTTTAAACTCCGACCCTAATACCCATAACTACATTCACGGAAGTAGCACGAACCTGTTTCCATTAGCATCAGATTAGTGTTAGACCTTTCGTTCTCGATGGGCAAAGGGCTGCCGCTGAAATATCACCACGATACGGAACGTCCTGCAGGATCTCTCGACCGCGGTCATAACTTTCAATTATCCTAGAACCGGGCCGAGCTTTCCGTTATCTCGATAACATCGTTTCTTGTCTGAATCTCCTTTCAGTCGGACAGCCATTTCAGTCAGCTGCTCCAACGTGACTGGCCCCGTCCATCTTCAGATTTTTCATCCACCCAACAGCCGCTTGTATCTTCTTCTTTTAGTCTGCCCTTTCCCCCTCGAATTTATATGGCGGACGTGACACGAGGAAAATACGCTTACACGCGGCGAACAAAGACGAGTTTCATTCATATTACACGTCGTGGATTCCGAAACTACGCGGAAGAAGAGAAATTTCTGATGTGTCACGCGACCAATTACTCCTTCTACGATTAGTTGTGTCACTGATAAACCGTGCGCTTTTTTCTCTTCGGAGTTGGTTCAGGTTTGGAAGCATTGTTTAGATCTTGGAACTTCGATTTTCCGATTACATCGTGCTTGCTCTCGGTTATCTTGATTGTTGGGGAGTAATTAAGGGAAGGAGGCGGCTGAAGTTGCTGGAAAAAGTTTGAAAGAACTTTTGCATTCTTGGTCGTACTGTGATTACATTGAGTTTTGTTATGTGTGTCTTGAAGAAAGTATAACGACTTTGTATTATACGTATTTATTGTTTATTCTCCCAAAATTCAAAATCTTCTAGAAACTTCTCCACTTTTCTTTCTGAAACAGTACAGATATCTGAAACTTTAATATAAATGGCCACACGTCTATCGTATATCTCTATCAAAATTCTTATCAAAGTGCACTCTAACCATTATATTCAATCACAGATTATTACTATTTAATAATTTACGAATCTATGTCTTTAATTATCCCTTTAATCGTATTCATAGGAATCTGACGAAAGATCATTTTTCCAAGATAAATTACTCTCGAAGAAGAATAGAAAATAAACCATGAAATTGTATAGTTTTTTACTCTTTCGGCTTTTCCTCTCAAAAGAAGGAAATTATTTTAAAAAAGGAGTCTAAATTCCTATAGGAAAGATAAAGAAGGTTTCCAGCGGAGGATTGGTAGATTTCGTAAGAAGATCAAGGATCGAAGTGAAGACGCTCGCGCGTGAAGACGCGTGGGCTTCGCGCTTTATATATCCTGGCCAATCGATGGAAAGGCACAGGTGTGCACGCACCCGCTCGAATAATAAATCCTAATCGGATCACGGAAGCACGGCGGTGCATCTTTGACTGCGAGTGGCAACTACGTCGCCGGCAGCAGCTGCAACTGACGCCTCCATTGTCGCCTCGAATTATCCACAAAATCGATGACTGTTCATGAACACGGATTCCGTCGAGGATCACTCGGGTCCACGTAATCGATAAGGAAATTCAGACTACTACGTCAGAAGAAATCTAACAAGCAGTACATAGAAAGTAGCATTATAGTCTGACGAAAGTCTGACTGATAAAATTCTTACTTAAAGGTAGCTACTGAAAGTTCTTTCCCACTTCAAAATCTAAAAATTGTTCGCCTTGTCACAATTATAATAATTACAAAAATTTATCGACAAAAATCCATTCGTTTGTATTTCTTCTCCATCATGAAACGTTATTGTTTAACTAGAAATCTACTAAAATCTAAAAACCACACTCCACATGCTACTATCGTTACAGCAACATCAATCAAGAAAATTCAGCCACAAAAACCCTCTGCACCAATTACTACTCTTAAGACTAACCCAGACGAAAAACGAGCCTCAGACATCAGCAAGCCATCTACAATCCAAACACCCCAATTAGTTCCCCTTCGTGTACAATCAAACGACCCCATCTAATTAGAAACCTCTATCAGATAAACCACGAAGCTCCCCTAAAAACCATAAGGATCTCGTTTCTGGTTTCGTAGAGTGTCTTAAATCTTCGCATATCTCCACTGTCGTATTTCGCGGTGGTGGTATGACACAAAGGAGTCACAGATCATGGAACCTCTCGACCGCGAGACGATCAAATTGACTGTTGGAAGCCGAGGAAACTGTGTCCCTCGCCTTTACACGGCTTCCCTTTAAGGCGAACGTAGGATGAGCAGGCCAAATCCGCAAGGTTCACGGAGTTATCCGGAGAATTCGGAACCGCGAAAGCCGAGATTGCTACCAGGATACTCCATCAGCGCTGAAGAGACTCTTGGTGCAAATTGATGTTTGCCGTGTCCGATCGAATATTGGCAAAATTATTCGACTACCACGGCGCTGGTTCCTTTGGTGCTCGTATCGAGTCGAGAGGACCTCTTGCCGGAAGCGAACAGCTTTTCTTTTTTTCTTTGCTTCTTCGATTTCAGAGCCTGGAACTCTGCGACGTGTGAATTTCCCGCCTGTTGACGCGAGTTTAATTAGTCTGGACGATATTGTGTCGGGCCACTCGTCGAGTAATCGGAAAGCGTTCGATACCGTGGGGTGCTGGCGACTTTCAGAGTTGCAACTTTCGTTTTGTTTCATTTTTCGTGTATTGGGCTCTGTGCGAGTGAGATTGGTTCGAGTAAAATATTCTTTTGATAATCGGAGGGATGGTAGAAATGTTGTAATAATAGTTAATAATTTTTCTATTTATTCTCTATTTATTTTTAACCTCTTTCCAGTTTAATTTTGTCTTCATCCATTGAAATTTTCTATTGTTTTGATGACAAATCCCTTATATTGATATTTTTCCGCCGTAATTTCCTTATATTAAAATTTCTTTACGTTTGCAAATTTTTGTATTCTCCTGATGAAATGCGTATCGAAAATTGTATTAGGATTAATTCCAGTATTACGAGACTCGAATAAATCCGGAAAAAGGTTACCTACAATAATCCACGAAACATATAAAGAAAAAGATTTCTTATAATATAACAATATACCAATAACAATAACCTCACTTCTTTGTTGATAACAAACAGTAACCTCGACTCTTTTCTTTTATTCTTCCAATTATTATATTTTACCCTAACTTGTCGCAATAAACTCATATTAATCTCGCGATAAAGATCACATCTGACCCATCGGAGCTGAATGTAACAGTTCACGTGGCACTGTGCGGTGCATTAATTACATATAAATAAAATAAATCCCGTAATTATGACGCGTTACGCGTTTGCGCTTACTGTCGGCGGAAGATCGTCGAAGCACGGCAATTTGCCTGAGCCCGGTAGCATAGCGGATCCTGGAGGCCAGATACATCGCTACGAGACTAAACTCACGCTAATTAACCCCTTTGGGTTCTTTGTGAATGATGATCGTCGAACATAAGTGTCGAGATCCAGAGATTACGTGTACATTTGTAGTACGAGCTGTGTTTCAAGATCAACTTCGTTCTAGCGTCAGTTAACTAAATTATGTCTTATCTGTCGACCATCGAGTCGGTCAATTGACAAGTGTAACGATCGCTGGTTTTCCTGTTTCTATTGCTCAAGTGTAAAGCTACTGTAATTTTCTTCCTTAAAAATTGTTTATTTGCCAGTGGTCATTCACTATCGCGTGGAAAGTAGATCATAGATGTTATAGGGCGGAAATTGTTTTCATGGTGGTTGAATTAGTGCACGTAAATAGATGCGAACAGTGCATTCTGCGGTAGTGATCAGGTACGCGATTAGTCTGAGGGCGTCGAATTCTAAATATTTGTATTTCTTTAAATGAAACCTTTTAAGCGAGCGATAAAATTTAGTTGTTTTCCATACAGAAGATACATTTTTTGATGACAATTTCCATATTCAGTTGGTTAAAAACATGTGTCTTTTACAAAATATTTAAGCATCTGAAAATACTACTAGAAAGTTGCTACGTTTAGAAATCCTGTATGAGAATCTTTTATTGTTCTTGACGTAACTAATCAAATTTTGAGTCACGAATTGTCAAACTTGCAATTCGAGATTGACCATGACCTTCGAAACTGACGACTAAAAAAAGATTCGTCTACAAAAAAGACGACGTAACTGGAGTTGAAGGTGGATAATTCGAGCTGGTATCAGGTGACACAGAAGACGACCACAAACTAGGGAAATTTAACCACAGGAGAGACCGAATACTAAACTGTGCAACAGTTTGACTCTACTTGCTCTTAAGATCAATTTCTTTCTTTTCTTTCTAAGCGTAGGCTTTCAATGCGGATCGCATGTACTTAAAACAGACCCGTGGCGAATTGTACGATCGAGAATTAATATCAGAGAAGCAGGATATTCTTTTTTTTTCTTTGTATTATATTTTCTATTTTTAAACTTCTAAAAATTAAACAACTACTTAGATTCATAAATAACTTCGTACATATAATCAATTGAAATAATTATCTGAATGGATAACTCGAAGATATTCCAAGAGTCGATCGTTGCATTATTATTTAATAAAAATCAAAGAAGTCCGATAAAAGAAACTACGAAAGGATACAAATAACGCTATTTTCGTATAATTCTATTTCATTGATAATTCATCATGCTTGGCAAAATCTTTATAATCTGAAATGCTTCTTTAAATGCATAATTGTTCATACATAAGCGAACATCGATGAAAGTATTTCAGGTAGGGACGTCTACCTTTATACGAGTGGAAGATACCGGAAGCTGTTCTAGGGTTGTTATCCAACCATCGACGTATTTTTCCCCCGTTTGCGAGCAACCAATCGCGGAAAGAGGCGTGTTCCGACAAAAGAGCCGCGATCTTTTTCCCATTGTACGAGGCTCCATCTTTACGCCTTTTCCTCTTTCTTAGTTTCCTTTCGTGACGATTTAATGAGCTTGAGACACGAAGACGCCGCAGGCATCTCGCGATTTGTAAGGATTCACTGGGAAACGATGCCGAACAAGTTCTGTCACGAGACGCATTTTCGTTTCTTCCTGCAACATGTACTTAAATATATTTTTAGTGACACGTCAAATCGATCCAAACGTCGGCAACACGCTGAAAGGTTTCCGTATCTCGTGATCGTATCGGGTGAATCTACAAATTCGTATTTCTATCTCTAACGAAGAAGCAAAGATACAATTTAGGACATATAATCATTTTGTATGATCACTTAGCATTTTAGTGTGGAATAGTGATTACGTTACAAACACTGTTTCTTTTTTTTAATTTATCTTAAAACTGGTCGTTATCTGTGTCATCCTTTTACAATGAACGAATTTATGGAAGTAAATCGTTTGTTTCTTAAAAACACTGAATATTGAACATGTATAATTACATGTATAATGTAGAAGAAATGAATAAAAGGTGGAAGTGATAAGTGTAATTCCTGAGAGATTCATACACAAAACGATACTAAAAGAACCGACCAAAAGTTCCACGATTACATAGAATCACTTTAGGGTGGTAAACAAAATTCTTTCCACCAGATCAGAATCGAATAATCTGAAATTAGTGACGAGCAGACAACCGCGTCTATAATCTGGCGTTTCGCCACTTTCGTTTCCGAGGCCACCCTTTGTCTTCGCCATTTCTCTGCGTTGGCTGAACGGAACACAAGCTCGGAACACGCGCCTGCCCACTTGCATCGCGCTTTCATCCTCGCCGAGGATTTATTTGTTCGAAAGAATCGATCCTTTTCACGCAGCTCGCTCGCCTGAGAACCTCCTCTCGTCGAGCAGCTTTCACGTTGATTCTTTCTCATCCCTGGTGCTGTGATTCTTCGTTTCGCGTGTTTCGAGCACCGCTAATTCAACCGCGGCAAACGTATCACAAACGGACTCCTTCCATGAGCGAAAAAAATTGCGTAAGGACGTGACGCTCGAACATCATCTCGCGTTGACTGACGGTAATAAATTGCTCGACTCTCTCGATTCATCTGTCTGATCAGTTCCGTTGAAGTTCTGCGAGATCTTTAGCTTTCGTTCATTGGGGAAATGTTATTTTAATAACGATAATACTTGTCCTCTTTTTCACATTTTCGATTGCTCAGGCAGCTGGTGAAGTATATTTAGTTTTGAAAGAAGAGATGGTAGCTTTTGAAAGGATGTTTGTTGTAATAACTAGATTCGCTACGAATTTAAGCAGCGTTGCGAGATACATAGCATACTGCAAATAGAAACTTTTATCAAACGACATTAACACTCTGTCGGCTGTAGATCTTCACTGTCAACCACATTTATTTTTTATTTTTGTCTATTATTTTATAATTATGATGCACTTTTTGAAAAAATCGCATTGAATTCATTATCTAATCTTTATCAAACTACCTTAATTTATTTTGTACGTTAGTGTATTATATGAATTTTTTTATTTATTTTCCGATTGTCCCGTGCAGTTACAGAAATCGAGATTATAATCATCTTCTGACCATTAACTTTCACTGGATCATTAAGCTTAGAAATTGCCGGTCTTTTCAGCGCATTTGTAAATCGTTTCGCTTCGATAGGACGCTATCAAACGCTAGGAATCATTTGTCTCACGCGTAAGTAGCGATTAAATTAAAAAAAGAAAAAAAACTGAAGTCACGTAAACGTGACTGCGGCTGACAATAGATGGCTGAGCGAAATCACGTTTACGTGACAGCGGTCGTCAAGGCGTTAAAATTGCATTAAGTATCCTATTCAATTGGATGAACTCAAGTGGCAGTAAACTCGGGTTCGTGTAGTCTCAGTTAAAAACATCTCCTGTCGTTTCGTTCTACGGTTTAGAACCCTATATAAAAATAAGAATCATCAATTTGAAGCGATGACTGAATAAATATAACTACGAAAATTACGTAGATAATATTGTTGAAAGGTTATACTTCCTTATTCAACTATGACGCTGGTTATTTATGTCAATAATTAATTGTGATCACGAGGTTGAACTATCTTGCAAGATATTTTACACAGGTTATATAATTTTCAATATCTCTGCGAGAAATAAATTGCAGTAAATAACACCAGTGATATACAATATCGTGTACAATACCGATGTTTACTGGAAACGAAAAGTTTCGCTTTCCAGGCAAACATAGAGTACAAATACCGTGGAAAATATTTTCTTCCCGAAGAAAATACCTAGCGGTTTCCAATGTTGGAAACTTCTTTCAGGATAGTGTTCAAGATAAACATTTCCAATCTGCATAATAAAGCCTTTGCCTTATTTTCGAGAAATTCGAGAAGCATAACGCGCCTCATATTTCTTCCCACTCTATCGCAAACAGTGATTTCCAAAAATATCGGTATATTTGTAAAAGCTTTTCTTAATTATGTACATTGTATGAATTATGTGTATTGTATGATATATTTCGAAATTCACACTTTAATCAGATCAGACTATTATCATTGTATTGGTAAAGATTGAAAGAAACCTGAAAAAATACGTGGAAGCAACAAGGTATTTAATGCAAGTAGATATTTCACAAAAATTACAAGAATATTCAATGGAGCTGTGTTTAATGTTTAAAATGGTTGTTCATGCTCTACTACTTTCTTCTTAATTATATATTTCCAGTGTAAATGTCTTGTAAGCTTGCATACACTTCCAAACTGGTTTCTTATTTTACAAATATATTCATGACAACCGTGTTTCGTTACAACGATAATGAAATTTCAAAATGTTTTATTTAAATACGTTCGTGAGCCACTGTTCATTTAAAATTCGAAGATCTTCTTCTCCCTTGATAACATAGCAAACAAGAAACGAATTCGAAGCCAGATCAAGATATATTGCGGTCTAATTACGGGTTTTCGCGTATCTTATAATTAAAATCCTCATACCGTGACTCGCCAAACGCCAGGGTGTCACTGTTTCGTCGACAAATAATTACGTTACGGGCGCCTTCTCCTGCTCGACGCTATGATTTTAACGCTGATCATCTCAGCGATATCGTACGGTATCTCAATTACGATAAACCAATTTCCATCACTAGTATATCATTAATTGCAAATAAAAAGATATTAAATTCACGTATCAACTTCGATCGTTCCAATTATTCAAATCGTTCGTATTAAATTCTCAAATATGCTATTAAACATCCAAATTCCATTCAAATATATACAGAGAACGCTTAGAACGAAACCGATGTATCAGAGATGATATTCAAAGAGGTTAAAGTTCATCGTAAAATACAACTTTTGTTGGAAAAAGTTCGTCCGCAGATAAAGAATTATCGCGGCAAAGGAAAAATCGAAAATTTCATCGTGCCCGTTGTTTCCGCGACTCAATTAGACAAACGATCGCTCCGCAGCCTTTTTCATCCTCTTCCGGGCGCTCGGTTCTTTTAATTTTCGGTGTGGTCTCTCTGGTCAGTCGCGGAACTCGCCTCTATTCGCGGCCCCATTGTGCTCCAGGGAACAATTAATGTTCCACGCTTGCGGGAATCGTTAACGCGATTCACAAAGAGCGCGTTCGCATGCGACTGCGTGCGGACACGATCAATTCTCTCTCCGCGAAAGGGACAATGCCCCGAAAACATAATTAATCGGCCAACAATTTTGGTCCTGTCCTTGGGAACGTTGCTTCCTTCCCTATGGTTCGCGTCGTTGCTAGAAAAGAAATCCATTTGATTTATTTCACGCGAAGAACAAAGAATCAATTTATTACTTTAATATGATATTTATTATTAGGTATTCATAAGCGTTTTTCGATAAATGTCTATAAAATATAAATTTATACAATACCCTGACTAAGTATTTGGACACTTCTGAAGTGTTGCGAATATATAAAGTATACTCCAAACAATGCTTCTTTCGCCTCTTATTTTGTCTCTGGCAACCATAAACAATTAATAAATATAGACAAAGACGATAGCTGATATCGATTGGTATAAATAAAAATGCTTTGATCTACGGACCTAAGTTAAGTGACTTAAGTGTATCTAATCAAGATTGTTGAGATGTTACAATGATTGGAATGGTAATTTCCAGCTACGTTTCAGAAGTTTATATATAGATTTTACGAATTGTCAGCTATTTATTAGAGATAAATATAGAACGTATATATTCTATGTTTCAGAATCAATTTAGCAGAACATTTGATTTCACTTAGGGCAGGAAGTAGAAAACTGACAATAGAGAAATATTTTGCTACATATCATAATATTGAAAATACAATAAAAATATAATAAGAATATAAATGCTCCGATTGAATTGCACCAAACGTACAAACACTTATGCACGAATAGCGTATGTACGAAACTTTCTATTTTTATTATTTAAATATTCTGAAGCCTGTCTTTTTGTATTTTTATAATAATTATTTTTCTAAATTATATTTCTGTCTTTCCAATTAACCGACCACAAACTCAATATAAATGAAATTAATTCTCCACAATGCTGTAACAAATACTACGTATCCATGTTTTATAAAGTTTACTCTGTTACTGTGTTCTATCATTGTACCATTACCCTGCAAACAAATCATTCCATCTGTAACAATTTCTCGTTCTGCCATAGAAATGAACCACTGAAACCAATTAAAATTTCTTTTCCGATAAACAAAGAAAGAAACGTCTGATCGTAAGAAGTCAAGTACGACACGAGTATTTTGTCAAGCAGCTGGTTACCAGTTTCCCTATTCCCACTGACGACGTGTTATACGCGAGGAACGCTCGTCAGGAAAATACGAACGATCGCGTGATTCCGTCCCGTTTGCATTAATGATGCGAACGATACGGTCGAAGAAACGAACGTGCGGTTTCCTCGTATATTTCCCCGCAAGCTCTGCCATGGCGAATTGAAACCGTGAAACATTACCATCCTCTATGACGTTTCCCGAAACTCTTCAAATGAAATAGAGAAACTTACTTAAAAATGATTTTGGAAATCTATAGACCGTTTCAGTCTGACGCTACGTTAACAAATGTAAATCGTTCAATAATATGTGCTGATACACGCACAGAATCCTTAGTTCCTATGTATAGCCACGCTTTGGTACATTGTTGATAGACATAACTGACAGATGACAGATATTGATAGACATTAAACTGACAGGAGAAAGAGACGTTTAAAGATGTGGCAGAAAACTTCTATAATTTTCATGTAACATACAAAATGAATCTGCAGCGACATTTTCTTTCCTGTATGGAGGGATAGACGTCGACCTGTCAGGAAAAATTAAGAAAACATTTGAGGAGTAACGAAAGAGAGGAAATGCAAATGAACGGACCTAAGCGACAGTGCATGTTGGTGTCGAGTGACGCAACCCGACGCCATGGCCGACAGTTGGTTGACCGACGGGTGAAAGGTGCTCGTTTCTGTCCTATTCATGAGAAACGATCGCCGTTAGATTGTTATTAAAACAATCGTCGTTATTTATCAAGAGTGGAATCCTTGGATCGCAAGGCGAACTCACGGGGGGAATGGGTTTCTAGCATTATGAAATCTTATGAAAGTTACAGATGGTTCGAACGATTACTCTGAGAAGGAAAAATTAATATAATTAAGTTTGAAGGATGAGATACGAGACATTTCATGAGCTGTTTTAAGAGGTTTTAGAATTTACGTAATATGAAGGAAAATAAAATTCATTTTAAATGTTGTTTACTGATATGAAAATCAACAGTGACAAGTATTCGTGAAAGTGCTTGAACTTTTATAGACAATTTTTATGAATATATTATACTTATTAGCTATATAAAACTTTTTATAATTTCACCAGCGTTGTACCAAGATACGGTTATTTCATTACATTGGTACAGCCTGAGGTAAGTTTAAAAATGTATATTGAAATTAGAATATTTATCATAAATATACATGCTGTATGTTCGCATAATCATTTTGTATGAAGTATATTTTTGTAGTAAATATCTTGAAACTCTCCATTGTAACTTATACATTTCTACATTGCTTTCAAATTTCACCAATATAACCATGACAACCACATCTCATTATACTTGCAATGAAATTTCCAAGTATTTTACATAATTTATCATAAAAAATTTCCGCTGTAAATATTCAAATATTCTCTCATGAGCCGCAATATGTATATTTATTTTCTGCCAGTTGTCCGAAAGAAAGAGTTTGTGAATTATATAAAATTATCAGATTCGAAGAAAAAATTTCTAATCGAAATAGAAAACAAAACCACAAACGTACCACAAACGAGACAATTATTTGCTTACGATCATAAGAAGTAATAGCGATTCGTCTGGAATTCGCGTTTCAATGATCTGTAATTGTTTAAAGCGCAGGCTTTCCTTCGTGCGGCAATCCGCACGTTTCGAAACGAAAGGGACGACAATTGCATTCCGCGGCGTCCATCCAATTGATGGGACGATTCGTTCCTCGTTTGTCGTTTGCCGACTCGCGAAAAAATGCTGGCAAACTCTCGTTCTCGTACCGTTGCGTCCGTTGTTCACGTCCGACTGCTCGTCGTTGTCTATTCGCGAAACAGGTTGCATGAAACAATGACTCCTGACAGAAGTACGGAGAAATTTATACGAATTCGATATTTTTTTTATCTTCCTTTGTGAATTAAAAAATTTAAACGGTGTTCTAATTAAAACACTTTTGCACGTGGAAATTACACAGTACCTCTTAAATCTTATTTCTTTCAATTCGATTGAATCCAATTCCTTATTAGATTCAAGTTCAGAGAATTCAGTCTAATTGAAATCGAACAAACAGATTTCATTATGGTATAATCACATTTTATATACGTCTAATCGTGGTACCACATTGTTCTTAGTTCAATTATATTTCATATTCATAAATTCAAATCTGTATCGATGGTCTATGATAATTCCAACTATTTTAATTTTGACAATATTCGAACCTAATGTATATAATTCCATTTAACTCATTAAAGGTTAATGTTATTCGCAATTTTTTTTCTGTCAATTTACATTGTCAAACTCTATTTCTTAACATTAAGATAAGAGAAGAATTCCCAAGAATTTGTTCAATTTTTATTATAACTTTTCTTCTTTCACATAGATCCTATAATCTTACAAAGTACGAAGAAACTGAAATACCCATTTATAGTACTATGATAAACTATGTTCCCCTCGTCATGAAAATTGTCCATCACTGAATCGTACAATACGCTTTTTTAAACTATCTATTATTTTAACACATTTATTAAATTACTAATTATTAGTGTAATATTATTTCAACACTATGTCTAACAATCTATATTAATTCATTCACGCTTTAACATTATTCGATAACATCATGCTTTGTGCTCTACTTCAATGGTTAGTCCTTAATACATTAAACATTTTTGTTTACTATCATTCTGATACAATAATTTATTTACATTTTCACATTATTCAGTAATGTCATGGTTCATGCTTTGCCTCTCATGCTTCGTTCTTAACGTATTAAACATCTTACAAAATCTACGCGAGACGTAATAGCACCCTGGTGCATCCAATTTCTTCCTCGCAATAGACCTCCGTACAAAACCTTCAATTGTCGATTTCTGAAAAGAGCCATCAACGCGAAACGGCCTCATAAATAACTGAAATTACCAGCCACCTCGACAATTAACATCACCGACGTTCATTCGGTCAGCGTGTAATCCTCTTAATCGGGCAGCTTAGAACGCGAAACGTTTAGCTATAGTTCGCGGCTGCCGTCGTGGAGCGATTAAGCGGGCCGGCGTGTCTGGTCGCGAATCGATTCCCACGCCGTTCTTTCCGTGCCGCGATTAGGTTTCCCGAGGAGTAAGATCGAATTTAGCGGTAAGGCTCGGCTGTTAAGAAATAAATTGCGAAACGGCAATGGGAAACGTTGCAGTAACATCTGGAAATGGATAGAGGAAACGGGCGACTTTGTTTCAACTCGCAGTTTGTCAATTATTAATTACGAAATATCCCCTTCAGTTCTTCACTGGATCAGCGCTAAGGAATTTCACTGTATCGCGATCTTTGTTTGAATTTTATAAACTTTGCTGTTGCAATTGACAGAGGAAAGAAAGAAAATGTGCTAAATAATTAGAATTAGAAAATATTAAAAATATTTGAAATAGCTAAGAAACTGGTCGGAGCCACGTTAAACACAGAAATCCCATTAATCAACTTCGTCAGCTGGATGATTATTATTCAGCTTCTGAAAATTTAAACATTTGTGGTGTATCCTAATGCTAAAATTAAATGGCGTAACTGAATAACGAGTAAATTAGTTTTGGATAGGCCTCTTTAAGATACTGAGAAAAGTGTAAATTAGATAAATCTTATGATTGTAACTACATCAAAGAAGATGAAAATTCTGGCAAATATTATTCGCTAACTCCGTAAAAATTGTACTTACATATCATATTATATACCAGTCTAACTTGCTTGATAACTATATGTATATGTCAGAAACAAAAAGGAAGTGGAATATATTAGAAAATAAGTAAAAATTTAATTATGTCCATGCAGGAACATAGAAATAAATAAATTCTTCAAAATAACAAAAAACGATGAACACAGATGTAGTATCTTCGAATGTGTGGTCTTCTAGAGTAAGGATAAGGAAAGATGTTCTATTTAAAGTGAAGTTTAATTCTTATTTTATTTTAACAAGCAATACCCAATACAAAAACTGACTAAAATATCTCCGTACGTCGTATACTAACACTCGGCTCACAGCTTCTGCTTCCCAGGTCAAAAAATGCAGACCCTCAACCCTCGCACTCTTCTCCCACTCCTTTACTCATTTAGCTTTTACGTCACCAAAGCATATACTCTCACTTACACTTTCTCTCTCTCTTTCTCTCTTCCCCAGCACTCTTAAGACTCTTAGTTTATTCCTTAAATTCTAACCTAAACATATAGACCAAGCGTATACCCCCCTTTTTTGATACTACACAAATGATACGTAAATCAGAGGAATAAAAATACAATTCCGACTAACGAAAAGCATCTCTAAAGTAATTCTCTCCGCTTGGCAACCCACTCACAAAATTCTCGAAATGACAATAAAACGTGACGCAATTTTCAAAAAGATCAACCTTTTTTTTTTTTTTTTTTTTTTTTTTTTTTTTTTTTTTTTTTNAGAAGGCGAGGTGAGTGGTCTTGGCAGGTATGGGCCCACCAACTTTTCCGAAATTCTCCGCACCGGATCGGCAATCTGGAGGGTGCCTATGGCATCGACCAGCCGCCACCCGGCTGTAGGAGGATATCAGATACATCGGGGTTTCCCAGGGCATGGTCCTACACCCTGGGAACCCATACCCGCCTCGTGCTCCCCAAAAAAGTTACTACGCTGACACTTTACCAACCACGCCGCATTCGCTGTTAAAAAAAAAAAAGATCAACCTTAAGAAAGGTTCAACCCTTCGCTATACAACCTTCTAATAATATTTCCTGGGCAGATGCCGTTAAAATGGTGATATACGTTCTAAGCTGTAAGTGAAACAGACGAGCATCACACGCTGGGACCTCAACGCAGCCGATGTTTTCGAATATCATAGCCCGAAGGTAATTTGGAAAAGGATGCCTTTGCTCGGTTTCATCGGATGAAACGCGATAGAAGGGAAAAATAGGAAGTGGTACGAGCGCAGGAAATTCGAGAAATCCCGCGCAATATCGAGCTCGGTGTATGCCGGCCCGGGCAATTTTTCCGCGGGACGTATTCGAAATCTCGAAATCCTATCAAACTGGATCATCTCCCTATGCGGAACGTTCGAATTGCAGCCGACCGTATCAACCAACGATAAGCCAGCGTTTCCCTGATTACCATAATTCCAGAAATAGCGGCGTCGTTTCACCGAGCGCGTAATATCGTTCCACGCTAACATCGCGTTATGCCTTCGCAACGGAATACGAGTGTACACACTTTGCTCCGCGAGTCTGCGACCAAGTTTTAGAAATGAATATCTGAAAAACCGTGGAAACGTGGAAAGGGTTTGGATACTCGGTGAAAGAACCGGTTATGATTTGTTTGCGTGTAGATTCGATTCTACGATGGGTTCAGGAGTCAACTGTGAGTAAAAGGATTTTCCGAAAATAGAATTTTCATATTTCGCGGTTGAATATTCTTACGGGATGCATATTATTGCGTATTATATAAGATGGAAATCGCAGGTTAGATGATGTTCTTGAAGTTTTTAATGTCAAAGTTTCCATGTTTGGCGGTTATAATCGTCTGTATTCTTAGGGTTTTGCGCGATAAAATATTTCCCAGATTCAAGTTTTAATACTTAATATTCTATTATACACTTCCGTCGATGGTTATCTGTCATGAATATTAAGATTATCTGTTAAATCTTTCGTTTATTCTGCTTTAGAATTTCGTGCAAGGTCTCATTTGTGAAATTTGGCTGCTATTTATCTCGTTTGGGTAAACTGTTGCAATAATAATCCACGTTAAAATTAAAACCCTTCAAATATTCTAAAGCATTCAACTTTGCATAAATGATAGGAACTTTAACGCGTGTAAAGTACCTAATTTCACAGAGTTGCCATTTTACCAAATCCATTATTTACTATCTAAGTGATAGATTTTTTCTGAAAAAGAGAAATTTGATCTTTATACAAAGCTATTTTATTTCGTACTGCTCTTGTGCTGACTTCGAAGGAACTCGTGCAGTCTATCGATAAATGTATCCAGGACGAAGTTTTATCAGAAATCTCATAGGCCATTTTCCATATGCGGGAAAGGAATCTTCGCATCCGCGTCGCGAGATGGAATCCATTCATCGATACCAGAATAGCACTGACGAGAATGGATATTTCATCGTATCTCCCAGCATCTCTTATCTCGAGGAAAAAGAGAAGAAGAGACGAGATGGCGTTTTTTTGGATCAGGCCGCGTAGAAGAAGAAGAATTTCTTCACTGGAGTCGCGTACGACTTTACGTCACACTGGTAGCGTCGTAACCGAGCATAAATCAACCGCCACCACCCACGCCATTATCTCTTTTCCTTTCTCTGTTCGCTTGTGACCATGAAAAACGCGCCAGTTTTGCGCGAAAATTGGACATTTCGGTCTCAAAATTGAAAGAAAGTGTAATAAACGAACCGAGGATTTTTTGTGCATCTATGGCAGATTTGACAGTGAAAAAATTTACAGAATACATACACATAATGCTAAAAAGCAGACAAAATATTGAAAATGAAATACTCATTATAATATTTCAAAAACGGGAAAAATATCTTTCTTATTAGTAAACCGATTTTTATTTTCATCGTTACGGTATAACGATAGCTGTAATGCATTTACAGTTATCTATACGACGTAATTTATCAATTTGCTATTTTACTTATATATCTAGTAACTATATACGCTTCAACGTTAATATAAATATAAATGTATATGAAAAATTCAATTTGAATATGATAAATAAATTATGGTATTCCAAATGACAAATAATCCTCGACTTATTGATTAACACCATCGTTATCTTGAACAGCAACGAGTCTAACGTTTGATCTTCGCGTTACCATAAAAAGTAGTAGGAAATATAAAACGAAAATACGTAAAATTCAGTAAAAAGCAGGATATCTCGTTTGGATGAAGAAGGTTCAGGAGCGTTGCAAGAGGGTTAAAAGTATCAGGATGGCAGATGGCGGATATCCCAGATGCCGAAGTTGCTGACCCGGAAGTTGGAACCGGGCCAACGACGGAAGTCCATCCGTGGTTGCGAGCCGCGTATGGAATCGCAGTTATTTACCAGGCAAGAGGAAAGAATCGCGTACGAAGGCCGCATTAACGTCGAGAGTTCTAACCGTATTCTCGTGTAACATCGACCAACTCACCGGGAACTGTCTACAGCCAGCAACCTTCACTTTTTTATTCTCGATTTCCGCAGGCGAAATTTTATTCGCGTTACTGAAAATAGCCTGGATTAACGAACTGTGAAAACACACCGTCTTCTGACGTGTTCTAACGAGACGGCAGCCATTATGCCACTGTTCCAGCATACTCCGTGCATCTTCGTAGAACGTTTTAATGTTCTACAGGAATTTCTAATATTCTTAAGAAGAAGAACGATGGTGAAGGCAAATGAAAGGTGAATTTCGTGAGTTTAAGATGTAGATTGGTCCGAGGTCCGAATTCCGTAGATAGAAATCTTTGGTATTTTTATTGCTTCGTGTTTGCATGGTGGAAAATTAAGTTAGAAGAAAATATATTTCTACTATTGATTCATAGAATTTGTAAATATTGTAGGCGTGGAAAAGATATTGTAAAACGTGGAAACCTCGCTCGAGGACCCGTGTCGGTCATCGGTGTTCACGGCTGACCGAACGCCGATAATCGAAACATTCTTCGACATCGAACCGTTGATGATCGGTTTCAGTCAGTCGCCGAGCAAACGTCAAGAGGTCCAGATTCGAGACTTCGCCACATTAAATAGCTAAATAAATGAACGTGACTCGTTTTATTTTTAAATCATTAAGCCCTCTCCCTACGATATTTTAATTAGTTGTTTTTGAGTAAAATATTTGTGTCATGTGAAATCAATAATGATATTTGCAAATGTTATATAAATACTTCAATCACAAATTCAATTAATTTGCAAAGATTTATTATTATTATATCACCTCTTAAAATATCTGATATTGTAAAAAATAGAACTAACACATTCGAAAGAAACGAACGAGCATACAGAGCTATAAATTATATTTCTATTAAATGAGAAACTAATTTAGTATGATCAGAAGAAGCATACGTATGTGCATAATATATTATACTTGTAAAACAAAATTACCAGCATACACCCAACTGATTGTCAAAAGCGAATGGAACGGATGACCAAATAAAAAGGTTTCTTTCCATGAAAATAAATAATGGAAGAAACCAAGTAAAACCCAGACAAGACTAGAGAAGTACAATAGAATGTTTAACAATCCCTTCCTTTGATCCCTCGCTTCTCCGGCACCACGTGTAACTGGGTTAACGAGACAAGTCATTCACGATTCGGCCAGCAAATTGGATGGCACCGCTTTTGATGTCGCGGCAACTCCATTGTGGTCATTTGCCAGCCCGACAACGGGAGATCCATGCGTCATAAAGTTATCAAACAAACGTGGGAGTCAATGTATTCGGCTATGGAGTTATGTTCGTCTCTATCTTCCTCCTCTCTATATGCGGAAACTTTCAGTTCGTCAAGCTACCGGGAACAAAATCGGGAAAGCCAGCCGATGTTCGTCTTTGCAATCTCTTGTTTGATGTCTATCGTTTTTTCAACTTGTGTCTTTATACTTTCACTTTTCTTTGCTACGAAGCTTCCGCCGAGTCCCTTCGAGACGTTTCACAGGAAAAATATTCTTAAAATACTACACATTGTTGACTGGTTAATCGATATATTATCATGAATGGACTCTCTACCCACAGAGGATTTTTCTACTCTTCTATATAGAGTTGTGAGCTGATTTAACTAATTTAGACTCGTATTAATGTCACTTTAATGGGTAATAAAAAGGGAAACGAAAATTTCAGAAGAAATTGAAAATTCTATCGATACAAAATATTATAGCGCAATACTAATCTAACCCATGAAATTTGAGAAGCGAGTAGGATTTTACAAAATAAATGGACCGATTTCCACCAGATATTTTCACCGGGGTATCAAAAAGTCCTTAAATATGAAATGTCAGTTATTTTCCTGCTCGAAAAAATTCAGTAACACGTGTCGTTCGGAATTTGGCGAAATTCGACGGTCAAAGCGAGGCCGTCCGATTAAATAAATTACGGTGTCGCGGCGTTCGTGGGAGAGACAGTCAGCTGCATAATCTGTCATTGTGTCAGACGCAGGGCATTTCCACGGTCGTCGAGTTGCATGCGTAGGTGTGCACGCGGTCGACGACAGGCTCGCTCGCGGCGGATAATGAGTGTCCGCGCTGGAACACGCGGGTCCGGCACCGCCATAACCCAATTTCATCGTGGCTCGACCCCCTCGATGTCGATTAAATAGATCCAGCAAAGGGAGCGTGGCTTGATCGACCGCTTTTGCCTTTCATTGGTGCTAGGATAGGCGTCGAAACATGGAAGAGTAAGCAAAATGGAGATCATGGGGGTTGCATTGTGCCGTTGGCTATTGTTATAGAGTTGTCTGACTCCGTGTGATAACCAGGCAGTTGTTCGATTTGCTCAATTCGGGAAATTTGTTAGGAAAATTATTAACAAACTGCGGATTTTTATGCTTTTCTGAAAAGATTCGAACGCGTAGCGATGCATATATAAAAAATATATATGCATGTATTTGTCACACACATATGTAAGCTATAGAGTATAGAAAATTAAGTCATGGTTACAGTGGATACATATTCGGTCGAACTGGCATGGCATACTAACGAACGAAACATCTGAAGACTGTAATACGTAACTCATACCAATTTACATGCATGTTCGATTAACTTTGGCATACTGAGTTCATCAGAACACGGATTCGTTTGAATGCGCATTCATCGTAACCATAATCTAATATAAGATATCCAAAGTATAGTATTTATTATAAGACTTAACAAATGAAAGCATTTTCTACATGGATTTTTCTACTTTCTTTCCAATATGCTGACAGCCAGTCTCATTAAATAGGAAACACTCGGTTCCAATAAATTTTGTTACACATAAGGTATAATTAAAAACGGCTAATTACCAGCGAAACACAGTCATCAAATACGATTCGACGTCAAACGGACGCCAATGATTAATAACCTTGTTCTTCTTTCTGGATAATCGTGCGTGAGGAAAGCACGCGAATGCGATGCGTATTTAATACGCTCGTACGAGAGAGAAGTATCAACGATGGCGCGTTATGTCGCCGATACGGTGTGCCATTTAACCGGTTGTTTATAGTAGCTGTCGTCACATTTCGATGCAGTTACATCGCGAAAGTTACTGTGCACGCGCCGCATCCCATCGTTCGACGTAATTAGCAATGGTTCGTCATTAATCCTAGTCGTGCCATATTCGGCTCGCTGACGCAAATGCACGGCCGTTGCGTGAAAACATTCAGCCTGGAATGAACGCGTGTCGGAACAATTGCGAGTAATACGCGGACAACGGTTGAACGGACAAAATTAGTTGGACGCCGTGAATTTGTGAATTTCGTTCGTCTTAATTGGACGAAACTGGGTTATGCTTCTTTTTTACAGTTGTAGATGATATTTTTAAATACGTTAGTTTCGTGTATGTTAAATTGCTGCTGAATAAATTACAGGAAAAAGCACTTGATTTTTCTGGGAATTGGGAACTTTCGTTTATGAAGTTCGAGCGTGGGACTTTTTTCTAAGACATTGCATTTCGCAATGTTCATTCAATTCGAAACGTCGAATTATTTCCTGTTTCTTCATTTTCGTCTGCGTTATCTTCTTCTAATTACCATCTAACCATCTTAAACTGCAATATCCAAAACCAACATCCAAATAATCACATTCGAAACTACTCAGTCGACACCCAATTTAATCGCGAACGTGTATGATCGAATTGTTGGATTTTAGCCAAAATCTGCTGAACGTTCTTCAATTCCTGAGACTTATAAAATTCTACCTGAAATTATAGCCTGTTAACTGTGCTGCATTGCTAATAAGTTCCCCCGTTGAAGTAGCATTAAACATAAATATATATATAATATATATACATATATATAGTATCTTTCGATGTGTGGTTCTTCTAGAGTAAGAATAAGGAAGGATGTTCTATTTAAAGTGAAGTTTAATTCTATTTTAAGGAGCAATACCCCATACAAAAACTGACTACAATATCTCCGTACGTCGTATACTAACACTGGGCTCACAGCTTCTGCTTCCCAGGTCAAAAAATGCTGATTCTCAACCCTGGCACTCTTCTCCCACTCCTTTACTCATTTAGCTTTTACGTCACCAAAGCATACACTCTCACCTACACTCTCTCTCTCTCTTTCTCTCTTCCCCAGCACTCTTAAGACTCTTAGTTTATTCCTTAGACTCTAATCTAAATATATAGAGTAAGCCTATATCCCCCTTTTCCGATACTACATATATGTAAATGAAAGGATGCTCAAACCAATCTTTAAACATCGTTTTGTACATTCACGAGTCAGATACTCGCCAGAAAAAAAGGAAAACTGGAAAGAAATCAAGGGGGAGGGGGTGGTAAGTGGTTGTCGAGCAGCAATGAAATATCACCGATATACTTTGGCCAATAATCGTGGGGACAGAAACGATCTATAGCCGTTTCGACGTTGATTTATCGCTGCGTAACCAATATATATATACCTACATTTATACCGACTGTATTTCTTTCAACGTCACGTTTCGATGGTACCCCGATGGTTTTTCCCGGGGTATATCGACTCCCCATGGAACTCGATGGCTCGGCCTCTCGTTCTGATTAGCTCGATCGCGTGCAACAAGCTTAGACAAACACCACGAGGAACGTTTTAGCGGATGGACGCGATAACATTTACGTAACCCCATTTCGTTATGATGATTTATCCCCGAGAGGCGAACTTGTCGATGCTCGTTGTTGATTTACAGCGCAACGATCGAGGAACGTGATTATGTCTGATATAGAAAATTGCTGATCTCCTGATTTAACTGTAGTTTCAACTATTTTTATTTACTCCTGTTCGATATTTTCCCGCTTAAATGTCTCTGGTTTACCCTTATGCGTTTTACGAAACGCTTCTTTTTATCGATACAACGGTTTTTGTTTTTTTCAAATTCGTTAGATTCAACGGAGTGTCAGATGATTTTATGTTTTAAAGTGGATAGAGGAAATTCTTGGCCCAACTTTATCGAACGGGTTATCACTTTTATTTAAAATCGTGTTAAATATTCTAAGTAGTCAGGTTTAGTTTGTTTTTGGTTCGAGACGTGTCTGACTTCGTGAATTGCAATTAAAGCGATCTGGTTCACGAAGCATCATCGAGTCTTACATTTTTAACGAACACACTTATTTCTTGCAGTTTCATAAAATGTTCTTCTTTGATTATTCAGTTTTTATTAAATTACAGTCAGTTCTATCTAAAATCAGGATATCATCCTAGAGTATTCTATCATAAGAAAGTAGCAACAACATGAAATTTTTCCTTGTTCTTCTCATCTTTATTTATAGAAATGACGACATTTTCTCCGGTATTCTTCCTACTTTTACTAAAGAATCACGTTTCTATTTTATAACTCACAAATCTAGAAAATCAATCGAGGTAGATGAAGGTCAAAGCATGGGAATAATCCTTGAAATCGATTTTCGTTGATTTTTTTGTCGATCGTACGTACACCTGAGAAGTTGCAGTCAGAAATCGCGATGACTAGCGCGGGACAAGTGGAACGATCGTCATTAGTAGTCACGTTATTATCGTGCTGGCACACCGACGTGCCTCTCTAATCAACCCTGTAGCAAGTTAGTTACTACGTTACTTCGTCGAACTCTGTAATCAACGTCACCATCCGTAGCTATCATTAGGCAAGCACCGTCTAAAACTATTAATTGCAGGATTCCTCGAAAAGCAGCTTCAAGTTACCGCAGTTACGGCTCGATAACAATTTCTTGGCAATTCTCTCAAGTTCTTCGATCATCAACGGATCATATATCTTTCATCTAGTTACTTTCCATTAGATTGGTTAGACAATTTTCTTGCTTTCTGTCCTTTGATAAGGACAATATTGAATCGATGTATTTTAATGAATTAGTTTATTTTTACATATTATTGTTATTATGAATATATCAAAATATATAAAAATAAAATTATGAAAATTATTTTATTAAATAGTCTCGATCGATAATGCGGTAGAAAATGTGTAGTAATGGATTGAATATTATAGGACGATTAATTTATTCTTTCTTAGTGGAAATTTCGAAAGTAAAATTGCAAGCAAAAATTGATTGTTTAACATAGACAAATTAATTTAAGTAATTTGTGCCATGGCGAAGTATCACACGAATATTCGTGCATAAGTTTCCATTTCTCCCCGTCTAAGTACAATTATAGAATTCTTCAGAGTTCACAGACGTTTGATTTCTTTAACGTCCAGATAAATGTAGTGTATGGTCGTCCAAGAATTCCACTTTATAACATTGACACGTTGTACGCTGATTATCGCTAGTTTACACGCGAGAATCTGCGTAGCAGCAGACGCCGTTAGATCCCGGGAAAGGATTAACCCTAGATGTTTTATTAAAACCAATACCTGTCAAATGGGATTGTAAAAATGTCTATAAAATATCTCTAATATCCTTAAAAAACCAAGATCCCGTTTCGATTAATGAACTATCCTAAAAGCGCAGAATTGGTGCGTAAAAGGATACCGAAATGACAAAAAGTGTTAAAAAGGTACCATTTTTTAACAACGTTTCTTATTTCTGTTTCACACGAATGCTTCATCCCCTTTCCCGTTCATCGCGAAGCGAAACATCGTTTCACGGCATACTTTTCACGGTAAATCCAGATAAACTCGTTTAACTGCATTTCACAGGCAGGCGAGGGAACTTTCGGTAACTGCTTTACGTACTTTCGAAAAGAAGCGTTGCCGGTTGAATCACGTTGGGGAATCGGGATCTCGTTTAATGCCTGGCGAACAAAATAGAACGTCGTCGAAGTAGTTTCGGGTGTTGTCGCCGGATGGTGCAATGGTGCATGTAATTTCCCATAGAGATTAACATGCAAAACTACGAGCCAGGCAACTAGCCGTCGCCTAGATAAGCAGATACATACATTAAAATGCTAATTATTTCGGGCTCGTGTCGGAAGCCCGACGATAAAAGTAACAAATGCCACCCCTGCCACCGACCACCCGACCCTCATTAGAACGCGGATGATGTTCTGTTTTGCTTACGTGGGCCTCTTCTACCGTGTTACTCTTCCCTTCCCCTTCTACGATCGCTGTGTGTATTTTTAAAGTCCAGCAAACAGGAAATCGATTGTAGTCTCGATAATTTATTCATCCAATTTTCGATTACTCGCAGAAGTTTAAGAAGCAAAGATTATTTTTGGTCCCATTGATCGTATTTTTCTACTGATAATGGGTAATTTGTATCGTGAAGAAAACACATTTGACAGATCATTTATATAAATTTGGAGTAATTTGTGTAGTTCTATCACTGTTCTTCTTGATAATTTAATATTTTGGCGTTTGTTCGCCTGTGGAGAAAATCCACTTTTGTATTTAGCTTATCAATTTTTTAAATGTACAAATCATGGATTTCTTAATTGATGAACTTTTTCGTTGGAAATAAAATGATAGGAAACAGTGCATATAAAGACAAATTAGTATACAAAATAGTATAAATATCTTCTATCTTTGTTTAATTAATTCGTAAAGACTCTTTATTTGTTGAAGAAAAGTTTGTTTTAAGAGATTCTTTGGTACAAGAGAATTAATCATGTCATAAATTTTGATATTAATTTTAGGTCAATTTCTTCGAAACTTCTCACGATTTTGATTCAATCGTGCATAATTACATATTTAGTCGTTTAATAAATGACTGTTTAATCGTGCAGAATTATACATTTCAAAAGTATGTTTATTATAATGAATAATTCATACCGATCGCCGGCTGAAAATGTTTAGTATTTTATCGGAGCGTTTGTACGGGGCAAATATAAATTTACGCGTGTCTAAAATATGCACGAATACGTGCCAGAAACAGCTTCCCAAATTATTATTACTGTTGGCACGTTGCATAACAATCATCGCAATCTTCGTGAATTCTCCCTGCAATTACGTTTCATACAATTCATCGCCTCCGTCCTTCGGCGTCGCGTTTATTTATCCTTTTTGTTGCTTGTACCTAATTATTTCTACGGAAGGATTTATAGTCGAAATGCTCGTGGAACCGAATGATTCTGAGCTCATCGACCGGACGAGTTTGAGAAACCGATTTGAGTGTAAGCTGAATTCTCAGTGGTAAGATATTGTCTACATAGATATAGACAATATGAATTAGATATGAAGTATCAATATAAAGTAAAAGCTTCTCTGAAAATTTCTTCAAATAATAAAGGACAGAATCAGTATAAAAATTAAGGCTATTAAAATTTTTCTACCCTACAGATATCTCTCGATGGATATTAGTGGGTATTGTGTCAATGAATTTAGATCAGTGTTTAAAATAATAATTGCTGTCTAAAATAAAAAAAAAATTGGTCTTATACATAACAATTAGGCGAGTTTTAGAAGGAGAATCTTCTTTATGTTCAAAATATATATGTTTAAATGAAACATCAATTCATATATGTGCATAAAATGGAAGATTTAGAATTAAAATTAAAACTCCTAGGTGTTCATTGAAAACATATGCATATTCTAAAATTTCGTCCACAATCTGAAAGTAAAACACATGGATTTTCCAAGTTGCAAAGTATGCGATAGCCAACAGTATACATAAAATTTGGCCACGATTGAATCCGTTTCGACTTGTTTGGATTAGTTACTCTCTTGACTTCGTCGTAAGGTTGGATAAACGGCTCTTTGTAGATTCTTACATAAATCTCGCGTCACACGGTCGCGTAATTACGTGCTGATAACAAGCGTTAACGAGCCGTGGAATTTTCGCGACGACCGTTTCAATTCAGGTCCACGCGCTAATCGCGAGCGTTAATAAGGTCTGCGCGCATATCCCGTTAGATTATCCTCCTCTCTTCTGCTGCCAAAAGTGTCTGCTATGTCCATCGACCAAATGACGCCTTTAATTACTCTTGATTAATATAGCCTGTGAACAATCGGGAATCAATTGAAACTTCTCAGCTTTGGTCGACGAAAAAGGTTTCTCGGTCAACAATTTCTTTTTCTCCTCTACTACTTTTAATTTCCATTATGAAGAGCTAGCATACAGAATACAGAAACGATTTCCTTGAAAGTCATACTATATCTACGAATGAACCTATAAATCTCCCTTATTAACTTCTATATTAGATAGATCCTACTTAATATTCATGAGTTGCATAAAACTGCAACCATACCGTCAGAAACCGTTCTTCAAAATTCCTTTTCCTTCTGCTCCATGTGTTATATCCAGTATAAGGAATCAGCATCATCATCTTCATCGTCATCATGAATAATTCAAAAAATATAGAAATCATAACCCCAATCTTTTAAAAATATATATATATAATAAATACTACATTTATGAATGTACTTATCAATCTCTTTTCTTAATATTTCTTCACAAGGAGAGCCGAAAAAATCATAAAGCTGTGACCACACCGTCCTCGCAATTTTATTTCTCCTGCATTATTTTTTATTCTCATCATGGAGAACCAGCATCATCATCTTTGTCATCGTCGAGCAAGCAAGTCGACCGTGGTTTGTTCACGACGAACGGTACCGCGAACGAACGCGGGCCAGGTGGACTACGAGTCCTTTCAGAACGTTCACTCTCGATTACTGAATGGAACGACGGGGAACCCGGTGTGTACGTAGATTAACGAACCGTGGTCGACCGCCTTCCGCCTGGTGAGGCCGGTTAAGAACCTGTTTGCGTGCGCCCGGGCCGATAGCTTCTTTCAGTGGGGGCCAACGACGAGCAACATCGTGAAAGATGGGACGGCGCATTAATTCAAGCCAAACATAATTACCCGTGTAAACGGCTGCAGAACCGTAACGCACCATAAATACGCCCACTGCCTGTAAATATGTTGGTTACCAACTCTGTATCCATCTCTGTGATGTCTCTTTCTATCCTTATCCTCATCTTCTTTTTCTTCTTCTTCCTAATCCTCTTCCTCTTCCTCTTCTTCTTCTTCTTCTTCTTCTTTCTTCAGTTATGATTCACGTTTTCATCTGTTTCCTTTCTGCGGGAAGTAATCCTATCTTCGATGAGTATACCGTGCCTAGGAAACGTCAAAGAGATTAAAGCGATGGATCGGACTGCTCGTTAAGATGGCTTGCACGTGTTGTGACGGAATTTGTGGCACGTTTGTGCAAAATAGGTATTTATTAGGAGAGGCGCTTTTTGATGTGATGGAAGCATTTGTGTTTTGAGCGACTGAAGGCTCCGCAATATGGTTGCTGGTCTTTTTAAGGAGAAAGTATGATAACATGAAAATCTGTAGCAACGCCGTGTGAAATTTGACGAGTTACGGTATTAATAGATGTTCTCGCACCACATGTCTAATGAGACAAAGAAACTTGCAAGTCGTTTAACCTACAAGTCAGTTGATTGTTATATTTGACATTTTTATAGTCATAAATTACGACTAACTGTTACTTCATAATAACTGCAAACAGGTAGTGTGACTAAAATTAACAATTTGAATCTAGAGAAATAGAACAGAGAAATATTCAATTTGAAGAAAATATAAATAATTATTTTCTATAAGTTGAGCAACACGTTAAATTAAGTTCTATAGGTATTCGTTCTATAAATCAACCAATTCTGTGCGTCTACAACAGAAAAAGAAAATAAAATAATACAGACATGATGTGACTGTCGAAGTCAGATTCTCCTCATTACATTGTGGCGTAATTGTTCTGGCGTTTTAAACGTCTATCGAGAGCAACAATAGCGGAAACGCAACAACGGCGAGGCCGGTAGGCAATTATCGCATCGGGTGCAAACTCGTTAGTGGGCTTTGAAGCTGGCCGTTATGTTTTCGCGGAAGTAGAGACATATTTGCGGCGATAACAAATTCCATAGTTGAGAAGAACTCGTTTGCGGTCACGGCTTCACGAAGCTTCTATTTTGAAATTTCGTAACAGCAAGTTTCTGTGTATGAAAAAATTTGTTCTCTATAATTCAAAATACTCGAAGTTATTTTACATTCAGTGCAAAATACGTTTACTGCGTATATTGGTATATTCAGAGAAAAATATAGAGAAGATTACGTTCATTAGTCAATCCTTTTATCAGCTCGTTTTACATTAAACAATTTTGAATTCGTTAGCTACAATGAAGCTATTACGTTGCTATGGCTGCTTATTTGCTAAAAGTTATACCTCAAAGAATAATTTTACCAATTCACATGCAAATATTTATATACGAATTGTAGCTGCAGAAATAAAAATTCCGCGCATATGAAACCTCAATTTGCTGAATCAAACTCTGTATTATCTACGATCTTGCAATTCAAATAAAAAAATATGGTACATCTGATAAATTAATGAATCATTTGGAAGATAATATATTAAAGAAAACTAAATACACGAAATATCATTCATCGCAATTATTAAATCCTCACATACACAAAATCAATCATAGAACTGCAAGAAAAGATCTGAGCCTAAACTCGGTTGCTGGCAAACCTCTGACAGTCATTTGGCAAAAGCAAACCGCGTCGAAAAAATTCAAAAAGAATGGGAGTCAAAGCTGCAACCGTGTACCAAAAGAGAATCGAAAACGAGGATGTAGCAGTGTAGCGAGCTTCAAAAGGGAAAAATGAGTGAAAAGGGGAAAAAAGAAGGAAGAAGAAGTGACAGTTCTGTTGCTCTCGTAAATATTTGCACGACGGCGACACCGACTAAAAAATTAAGCCAAGGCTTGCGCGCTAATTCGCGAATATGCGCCACAATATGTCACGAAAAACAACCTGTCAACATGATCCTGCTGATCGCGCGTTGCTTACGTTCTTCTTTGCATGGCCGCGAATTACGCGCGACCAGAATTATCGCGAGCGAGTAAGTACTTACACCTTACTTATACTTACACTCCTAGCACGATGCGTTAACACGTTTCAATTTCCCTCACTCGTCCTTCAAAGAAATTGGCGAGCTGTTAGCTACGACTACGCAAAAATGTGCCATTTACGCGAAGTGTAGCAGAATATGAATTTCGTTCGGGGATTCCTAAGTGCTTTACTTTAAATTTAAGTCCTGGAATTCTTGCACTAGATTGGAACGTATGAAATTTTGTTTCTATGGAATTTGATGATTGATATTTAATTTTTATAGACGAGGATGATTATTATGTCACTTAACGGCGTATAGTGATAAAGTAATAAATATTGCGTTTAAGAGTAACATTGTTTGTGATATCCTTCATAGAGTCGAAATAAGGGCTGTTACTGGCGAAACACGTAGTGCACAGTTCACCCCTCATAAAGGCTAACGTGTCAATGAAACAATGATTTGTGAGGGAATATAGTACAATATTAGGTTCAAATATCAAACTATGACGTACGACTTCTAAAACTTCGTATGTTTCGCAGCTACAAATATTAATAAATATCCTTTCAAACACCTTTTTGAAATTATAGTGATATATCTATTTCAAGATATCTGCATCTAAAATTCGACGTCTAATCGAATATTCCACGTACCATTCCGCAAACACAAATTCCAATTAGAGGCAGAAATGAACCTTCAATTTTGTTGTAACTTTCTAGCCACCTGAAGCGTGAAAACAGTCATAAAACGTAACCACACCTATCGCCACTTTCCCGAATCAATTCTCTGCGAAATGCAAACGCGGAATACATTCCCGTGGAATAATCGAACGTTTATTCGATTTCCATTTTCCAACACCGGTGAGAGCAAGAACAAACAGATGTTTGAGTAGGCAAGGTTCAAAGTTTCCCAGGTAACCGCGAGCATCCCTTGCACACCGGCATGAACACTTAATCCCGCTCAACCTCGTTTCATAAAATTTTCAGAAACGAGAATCTCTCCCTCGATTGCACGCGGCCGAGTCACGCGTTTACGTTGACCGAGCTTGGAAATTGAATTGAAATCTCAAGCTTTGCTCGAACCTTCTGGTTCAAGTGTAGCTGCATGGCTTCCCACCTCTGTGTTTTGTTTTACCCCCGCTGGTAATATCCCTCGACCATTCTCCGACCGTTTGATATCGCATTTCCAACAACCTGAAAGCTCTTCTCCTCTTCTTCCTAAGTGTCTACCTTGTTCTTCCGTTTCTGTCGCTTCCTCTTTGTCCTCCTCGCCTTCCTTTCGCTTGAGTTTTCTACAGGGTGCCATAAAAGAAGTGTTATCTTTCTGTTTCATCATTTTTTTTCTCTTGATATTATAACAACTTTGTGATAACAGTCATATAGTGTGAACCATCCAATTTTATCGTGGAACGTTTGACGTCGCAACAACGTATTACAGCAGCAAAATTTTAGTATCAAAATCGATCATTGGAACTATTCCTTCGTCTGATTTAACGGATCCGGTCTTTTGTCTTCGAAGTTGTTTAAAAACGGAACCTTTCTATAAACCACGGTTAACCAGTTGAAGGATAATATTTGCCACGAAAATTGAACAAATACAATGCAAATTATTTACAGCAGCAGACTAAAGAAAGTTTAAATATAAGTGGCACAAGAGATACGATAATCGTACAAAACAGAATTTTGTTCGAAATAAGATGATCGCATAGATAGATATCGCATAACACATACTTCACCCATAGGTAACTACAAGCAATGTGGTGAAAAATATGTAATACAAAAGTTGCCAATATATCTATATACACAAATAAATTAATAAATTAAAGCTTTCTTTTATCCGCTGCTGTATATTATATGAGTGGTTCAGAATCACAGTGATGTAACTTCCATTATTGATTGCTCGAGAAAAGTAAGCTTTTATGAAATGTTCAATATTGGCAATGTAAATGTATATCATCTCTTTTAGTACAATAAAAATAGTATATATGCAGATAATTCATTTTCATCATACTGATAATTTAAGGATCGTCTCAAACATGTATGTTGTATGGTTTTGTTTTTATTGTAATAAAATTGTGGATACATCGCTATTATTCTGAGTGATACACATGTTAATAAACCTAAACGTAGATCTGTGCTGCTTCGTTAAAAATTGATTTATAAACAAAATAGTAATACTTCCTTTATGACACCCTGTATTACACTCGCCAGATTGGTTTCTGGACGACGCTCTGCCTCGGTGAACAAGCTAAAAGCGCAAAGAAGAGAGTATATACAAGACGAAAGTATTAAAGAGAGAAAAGGAGAGGAAAGGTGGTGGATTGTGGTAGACAAGGGGTGAGAAGTAAGGGAACGCGCTTGTTTCTTTACCTTTCGCGCGAATTCAATTTCCAAGACGCCTTTGGTTAATTGCAATTGCACCTGCGGGCCTGGCGACGAGTCTCGAAACGGTTCTCCAACTTCTTCCGGAAAACTCCGCTTGGTTTTACGCGCCTTCGGGGCTCCCTTCGTACTCGTCGCCGCTTTGATTTACGTAGCGGGAAATCGCGGGTTAATTTCGCCCCGTGTTTTGCGAACGGGACCTCTCGTTCCGTTACCGAGATTTATTGGCTCGTCGTGTACGTGTTCCGACTTTCGTTTCCCTTACAGGGTGGGGGGGGCGTGTTGGTCGTCTGGTTTGCTAGCTAAAGAAACTTTAACTTTGAGAATCACTTCTCATTAGTTTTATGTGGGAGTTTGTAGTTTTTGAACGGCAATATGTTAACCAGAAGCAATCTGACTAATTTCAAGCATACGACTGAAATATTAAATGGACAAAGTGTTGCTACTTTGATATATAATGCATTTAATAAGGTTTAACTCTATCTGTTTTACTCAGCGAATATATCAGTCTCATTATGATTCGTTGTGGTATTTGTGAAACTTTTCAAACGACATATACAAGAACTTAAATATCCCAAGAGTTTAAATTATTCTTGCAAAAACTGTGTAAAGAAATTCATTGTTGAAAAAGAGAAACAATTTTTGGAGAAAAGAGTCGTCAAATTACAAATAGCAAAAGAATCCAATTCTATAAGGACAGTAAACTTCCGCTACAAATTTTTGTCATACGATCTGATATTTTCGAACTACCTATGAAGGAAGTAAACTTTTATAAGCATGAAGTATTAAGCGAAATTTCACGAGAGGCATTGAAGCTCGAGTACCGTCCTCGGGACAATACGAAGCGTTTCGCGGAATTATTTCGCAACTTCGGTATCTTTCAGCACGCGTAACGCAAATGCCGTAATTAGACCAGCTAGCCTCAATTTTTATTATCGGCTGACTGTTGTCTGGAGTCCGGGACGCGCATGACTATGCTACAAATCGACACGCCAGTGTGTCAAGGTGAGCACACACGTTCTGTCATCGTATACAAACATATGCCCGCAACTATTATCGAGCATAATATTTGCGCGATCGATAAAACGCGTCGATCAATGACCCTACCAATATTCCAGTATCGTTCGAGACGATCAATTTTCCATATAACAACAGTGCATCTATTTATTGATATATAAAATAACAAAATTTAATTAATCCTTTAGAAACTTCTTTTCAAGGAATTTAAAAGTTATTTTTACATGATATATAACATATAAAAGTAGAACACATAAGAAAGTCTGTTTGTTAGAAGAGGATAAAAGGGAGTAAAATTCAGGAAAGAAAAGCAAGCTAGAAACGTATTTACTTCTTTCTCTTTATTCTTTCTCAAGTGCAAGTGGTACTTGTCGTAAATAAAAGGAATCTTCGTGGTCTCTTTGGGCGCACTGGATTTTCCGATTTTATCGTAGGAAGCAGCTTATTTTCTAAATGGCATCTGATTCAAAGGGAGTGCTGAATATATAACAAGATTGGAGGAAATATTTCGTAATGTTTATACATTATGTATCAAGAACTGAATACCAACTATATAATGGATTGCAGTATCGTCTTCACCGTCTCATTAAAGCTACTGTTGCTCCTCGATGCACAAACTCCGACCTACGCGATAATGATCCTCGAGAATCCCGTGAATCTTGTAATCCATCGTACAGATGTTTAAGTACCCTTGTTATTATTCAACTTTCTATTCCTGTCATTGCCAAAATTGTTACAATAGACGCATTGGTAAATAGAAAGTATTATATATAAATCTTAGACTATGTGTGAACATGATGTTTTCAACGTTCCTACGATGTTAGGTGCCTTTTATGAGCCATAAAGTCGCGACATTAAAATATGCAATGTACTTTACAAAAGGAAATTAATGAAACTTTCGCTACAAATATAAATTATATACGTAATTAAAGTAGGATTTCATTTGAGTGAAATCATTGAAACATGCGACTGTTTATCGTAAATCTTTATAATTTTCTCTTCTAGAGTCACAGAATTTTGACAAGTATTACAACACTCACAAATTAATTTGATTAACAGATATTTACGTTTGCATTTGAGGCAAAAGAAATAACTAATTAATGAATAGAAATAGAACATTTAAATTTTATGGATAGCTTTAATCACTTCTTTTATAACTGGCAGCTTTGATAAAACTTGACGAGACAGTGTAACAACAAATATTGATAGCAGTCACGTTCTTAATAGATGGAGAAACAAATAATAAAAGAAAAATATTGTAAATAAGATTTAAACAATAATCTTGTGATCTAGATATTTTTTCTTTTATTTTCTTAAATTATTTTAATTAGCTGCAACAAAAATGCCATAACTGTCGTAATAATGATTTGTTCCTTTTTTATAAGAAACTTATCGTATCGGAACAAGGCGAAGAGAAGTAGAACAAGGAGTTCTGTTATTTTTCCTTATTGGTACCTTGTCTTTTTTAAATGAGTTCTGTCAACGCGGTGTCAAGGTTCCGCGTTCCATTTTACAGACAGGACGCAAGCAATGGGAACGTGACGTTCTGTTACGACTACGATCAATTTGCACGACCTCGCCTCATACGTGATTCACCTGTTATCGAGTAGCTAGGATTCTTTTTCGATCGATAACTCGCAGACAGTTCGAACAAATATGATCTCTCTCTCTTATAATATATGTATACACATGTACCTTCTATGGAAGTATCTTCGAACTTACGTCTTCTTTCTTTACATTTTCTGTGATTATTTCTATGATTTCCATTTCAAGTTACCCATAAATTGAATCATTCACTGGATGATGTACAACAATGATCACAGGTACTTGAAGAAAATAATTTTCGACTTATGAGAAATTATCTTCTTTCCAAATATTTTCTGCACTATTATTTCTATAATTTCTATTTAAAAATTAAAGATTCACACAGCCCAAAAGCTAAAGGGTTAGATGATTTAAAGTACACGAGATGCAGGAAATTAATTTTCGATTTATGAGAATTTGCTCCACTTCTTTTATTTATATATTTATAACAAATAAATAATTAGATTATCAGTTAGCTGATTCAAAACACGAATACTCGAAGGGAATAATATTCAATCAACGAGGAATTATATACGAGTTAAATTGAAATGAACAATGATGCTGCCTGTTATCTTGTGAAGCACGGATTCATTTGTTTGCGGCGTCTATTTTAGTACGAAATTTATTCGGTAATTTGTACGGTGAAATATATATTAGCTGTTGTATTCAAGTATTTGCCAGCGTATCCGTGCCTAAGCAATTATTCAACGTGGAACAACGTTGCAATCGTTCATGCGGATTCCTTTTCATTCGCGATACAGTGCACTTTGCGTGCCGACAATTCCTTGCATTCTACGGAACGGATCGATCGACACGAATGCATGTAAAGGTTTTGTTGTTCGACATTTTCTTCTTCCGAACAATCGTCGTTGTCGTAGATGTAAAGGTGATGCAAGCAAAAGGAATAAGGAGAATTATTTTTTTGCAAGAAAGCTATCATTAGGCTATATTGTCTGAACGTAGAATAATCTTAAGTAACGTTGTTGAGTTTTTTGTGGACTTTGAATTTCGTCGTATGATCTCCTTTCAACTATCAAGTTACTGTGAATTTTTGTATTTCTTCTTGATAAATTTTATAGATTGATAAAATGAAAGAAGTCAAATGATACTTTGCACGCACAGTGACTAGCGAAAGTATTCGTACCCCTTGTCGACACCCCTTATGGACATATTAGGTGTGTTATACGAAACACTTGGAAATTTCATTAGTATCAATTATATATAGTAGTGACACGCTACTATCATGGATATGTTGGGAAAATTGTTAACGATTCTGAAAATGTATACACAAGTTGCAAAATATTTCATTCATAATTTCGCGTCTCGTTATAATGATAGTGAAATATCAAAATGTTTTATAGAATACTCACAATATGCACTTAAAAATTGTCTATGGTAGGTGAACGAATATATTTGCGAGCCATCGTATCTTAATAGTATGTATGTAAGAGCTCTATACATATATAGGAATTCGAGGAAAACACTATATAAAAAGAGAAGACGACCACAGAATCTGAGATGCGTGAAAATTGAAAAACTAATAAGTTGGAAAAGGGAACTCGTGTAATTATTTGATGGGTTCTTCTGTTACCATGCAACGAAAATGTTAGAAATATCTCTGTAAAGCGTCGCTAAATCGCGTGAAATCACTTTCCATTGTTCCATCGAGCGCCTAGCATTCTATCAAGACAAGACAAATAGTAAAAATGTAAGAAACAAGAAAGGAATAGGATCCGTCTAAAGGGGAATACCGCAAAACGATTGCATAATATTCACTCAGGGTCGAGTATTTTATTTATGTGCGGTACCGACGTAATATTAAGAAACATCACGATAGCTCGTTAAATTATTTAACGTTACTTCTCCAATGCAACTGTCTCGTCTATTTTCGTTTTTTTTCTTTCGCCTTTTTACAGCGTGACACGAGGCTCAGGAGGAATCGTCTCGACGTTGGAGTCATGGGGGATTTCGATTAAGTAATTAATTTTTCTTCGGGCCTGGCAACGATTTTATAGTCACAATTTTTATCAGGTAAGGTTACGCAATTTCCGGATTTTATCTTCGTTAGATGCTTCTGCTTTCTACTCGACGTTTGTTTATAGCAGTGATGATAATCGGTTGTTCATATAAATGCAGATATTACGAGTGGATACAATGGTTACAACATGTTTTTGCAGAATTCCACTGCATTATAAAGTCCTTTTTTATAATTTTGCAATTTTACACTTGCAAATAGAATAATTAGATAATTTTAGGTTTTAAGCTGGATATATTTAACTAAATTTCATAATAATAATAATAATAATAAGTAGTATAAAACTTACCTCTAAAATTTCATTTATTTCATCATTAACACCAAAACTACCAAACTTACCAAAATAACCGATGTTAGATTTTCTTCTCTTACAATTACTAAAAACACAGATATTTTGCTAAAACTTTGCTAAAACTAATATCGATTTTCGATAGAATCATAATCATAACGATCTATGTATAGAATATTTAAATACATATTACAGACAGACTAGTTCTAGTGTTAAATTTGTTACTATATCGTAAGAGAATTTATTGGAATTGACAACTTGTAACTTGTGACTTGTAAACTTTCGCTTACAGTATTAGTGAGTTCAGGTATTATCTATGATCCGTATTTTTGCAAGTAGCTTTTTATTCTCGCTTGTACCAGCAAAAATTTGTATGTCCCTCGACTATTTTCGTGGCACTTTTAATTACCGTGACGTTTCGCGTGACTACACGTCGAAACTCAGGATGAAAAATAAAATACAGAAACTAGCCGAATTACTGATAACCGCGGTAAGCCACATAACGAAACCTTGCAACAACCTCGCCTTGTGAGTTCGCTTCCGTGTTCGTCGCTTTCAATTTCCGGCGGCGAGGTTACGTTAATTGTCTCTGGAGAAAACTGGTCCACCGGGATTAAACGAAGCTCGTTTTCGTTGTGCGAAAAAATGGCTGATTGAATCCACCGTTCCAGTTACAGTTTTTTACTTTTCCTCACAGATTGACTCTAGCCACGATGAACTTTTTCTTTTTGTCGCCATGGTTTTGCTGCTCTTGTGTTAATTAAAAGTTTTCAAGGTGATGAGGTAGTGCATGCTTTAGAATTCGGTAAAAATTACTTTGTGCTCCTTTTTCGTTTAAACTGTGACTTTGTTTGAGAAAGGTTTCAAACTCTTTCCAAAAGGAACATACATATAGCACGTTTGACAAAATTACTCGCAGTTCAAAAGTGGTGGTCAGAGTGTTTGATTTAAAAACTGCTTGTCTATAGAAAGCGAAAAACGTAATTATTCTTATAGGGAAATTTTTAGATGAAATTTTAGCCTTTTCCTGTGATCTTCATACAGAATGACGTGAGAAAGCTTCTAACTAGGTAGATCTTTCACTTTATATCAAGAAAGCGGGAAAGAATTTTAAATAATATTATACAATTATACACGTAACAGTATTTGCGTATTATACTATTCGTTTTTATTTATCGTACCTTTAAACCCTATATTACTTAAAATTCCTTTACATGCCGCTTCGCGAATATAAAAAAATATTTATTCTGACCGAAAAATCTTTGTACTCCACTATACACGTACGTCTCATCGAGAATGAGAAAGTAAATTATCTCCAACATTAGTATGATAATTATGAATTCTTCGCATATATGAAAGTTGAGTCTTAAATCTTAAATACCAATTTTTTTCTTATTTATCCAACGTGCCACAAAATGTGGTCGTTTTCCTTTTAATTGATTCTCAAGACGATCGATAAAATCTCAGAAATGGCCGTATCATCGTTTCCTCATGCGATCGGTAACGTTACATTTGTCGCAAAGGAATTACAGAGTCGACTTTCGCCGCGATTACAAACGGATTCTTTGGGACGCGAGAGCGTTTTGTAACGGTGTACGCCGCGGAATGGGTAAAACCCGCGTGTCGACTCGCGACGAGGTGTTGTCATCGTCGACGCAGAGAGAAGCCCGACGAGAGAGCCAACGACGACGACCGTTGACAACTGCAATGATTGTTGTTCACAGCAGCGGCGATAATGCGGCGGGTGTGGTAACGTTGGCGAGAGCGAGTTGATTTCGCGAAAGCCGTTGAACTATTGGACCGACTCACTTGTCGCAATATCTCGCCGCTTCGTGAAATCTCATCCATCTTTCGCATCTACTTTCCAACTATCGTTCTCGATGTCACTCTTTAGTACTTTGCCCAAAGCAGAAATCTTCTAACTTGACTTGTTGGTTCATCTTTTTCTTTGGTTTTTTTTTAAGCTTCCACTACCGATTCGAAATTTTTAATTCTTTACGCTTACAGTATTCAAATATTAACCCTGCTACAGCTTTTCGGTTTATTTAAGACCGAAGAATATTTTTCGAACATTAACAAATATTTTCGCAGTTTAAACGAAACATGATAAAATTGTTATTGGTATACTTGGCTCTCCTGATATCGATTTTATGTCAAACATCTCCTCGAAACATTAAAAATATCTTTTGTTTGCTAAAATGAGAGCAAAAATATAAAAATCCAAGGATTGTAACGATTGAAGGAATATGTAGGATTAACGAGATGAAAATTATTAAAGTAACGTATGCATATTTTGGTATCGATTAAGTTCAGCAATTTTTCGTATCCAGTCAATTTTCTATTAAATCTCGAACAAATAATTCAATATCTTAAATTCCTTAAAGCCTTCTTCACGGCATCTTATAATAATTTTTCTTTTTCAAAAGCTACTGTAGAACATCCATTTTCTGTTACTCTCGCATCTCTCGTCCTCGTTACTCTGCATTTTAAATCGCTTTTTATTTAAACAAAACAACTAGGAACAGCTGGCTTCTTTCATAAAAGGACTCCTTTGAATAAAGATCATGTTCATCGCTTTCCTACACGGGTGGTCCAAGGAATCCGGAAGCGAACCAACCATTTATCTTGCAAATTCTTTAGGGTAGGAAGGCGAGGGGTTGACGAACGAAGAACGTCATGTAACAAGCAATGCGTGGTAAATGGATTTGCTGAGGAAGCACTACGTGACATTGATAATTCGCCATGAAGAACGAAGCAGGAAACGCAACTGAGCAACGGGATTAAATGGCCGACCGAGTTCATCCGGATCGTTCGCGGAACGCTTCTATCGGTAGGTCGTGACGTTCGACGAACAAACGGGAAACGACGATAGCAAATCACTGTTATCAGTCATTAACAACGCCGTCAATAGAGCTATTTGTAACTGACTAGTCCCCATTGACTCGTATCTCGATCTTCTTTCAACGACGAACATACACGTTTGTAGATCGAAGAAATTGCGTTCTATTCGCATCATTTCTTAAATTGAATTACTTTGATTCGTAACAACGACGAAACAAGATAGGAGGAAGTGGAATTCTTAATTTGTCGACTTTTTTCTTTTAAATAGTAATATATTCTGGTTGATGTTAATTCTGATCGACACTTTTAAGATCGGCTACGTTCGTCCAGATTCCTTGATGCTTTTAGAATTTATCCACCATATAGGAATTTGTAATTTGCCTCAGGTGAAATGCGAATGTATTTTCATGAAATAGAAAGTTTAAAGTTCGCAGAGTGACACAAGAATACAAAGTTCAAGGCTTTCATTTTGTTTGAAATTCCAAGAAATTACAACGAAATGGAATAAATTAGAGAAAATTAAATGTATTTAATCGTGCCTATTATAAACAATCGCGTTATAAACGTTCAAACTGATCAAATATAAACGCTTAAACTGTCATAGAATCCTTTTGTACTCCGTTTTAAACGCCAAATGAACGTGAAAATGAATCCGTGCGAAAAACTCACGACGTTAAAAATCATACCGTATACATGTCACGGTTCAACCTATATATCCCTTTACAGCATAAACCATGAAGCAACGATAAATTGATTAACCGGCATCACGAAGTATCTGATTACAAACAGCCCTATGTCACTAAAAATTTCGTCACTGGAAAGCGATTCACCTGGCGAATCCAGTGTTGCAACGCGATAAAGTTATTACGAGCCAGGCACGATCGAGATTTACAATTCGGCGTTTTTCAGAGCACGCTGGAGGTGAAATTGCAGTCTGCATAATAGCCATGGTGCTGGTCGAGCCCGGTACGGCGACAACTCGTAAAATAATTTGACCTTTTCACGAGATTCGCCTCGATCAGTGTCAACGAAAGCAGAATCCGACGACATCACCGTCGGAATGCGATGTCGACATTTTTATTAGCGGATGATTTTACCTTAATTCGACCCTTCAATCTGTCGATTCGTAAATCCGTGATTTTCTCGTAGTTGCGGGAGAACTGTCATCTCCCAATATTTATTTCTTCAAAATAATATGATTATACCTTCAATATTTTTACAAGTGCATATTTTTATCAGTTAGATTAGTGGAATTTTTAGAAATAATTATTTCAATACTTAAGTATTGCTTTTTTATATATTTGTGATTACTCTTAATACTTTTCGGAAATTATCATCTATTGCGTAATATGCAAATATTTTATCTTATCTTTCTCTATCTACTTTCCAAACTGATATAAAAATGCTTTTTTCGAATATTTGTTATATTTTTCATTCCTTAACATTGCTTTGGACTTGAATGACAAAGTCTAAAGAATCGGAGAAAATAATTCGACGATAAAAAAATTAAAAGATTCCTTAATTAATCTATAACGTTCTTCATTTTACAAGTATAAATCCCTTAATTTATATTATAAATCAAGATGCCCTATTTTGAAAATCCTCCACGACTTTCTCATACGTATATGTTTCTTATACAAGTATTTTTTCCTTTTTCTAAACAAATATTTCCGTTCTAAAATTCAATTCTAAATGAATTTCCACCCAATTAGAATAAAATAAACTTCGCACCTAAAGGTAAATAGGTCTGTATTCGCAAACTTGATGGAGTATTAATAACGTTCTCCGAGGTATACGTTAATACCTGCATTGTTTGCCAACGTTGGTCGCTATCAATAATGTCGTGTTAAGTCCACAGATACGTGAATATCGTTTAAATGTCGTTGTTGCAGTAAATAGCGTCACGCTGATACTGATGTTCCATTGCTTATTAGCCCTACGGACCGTTTGCTAATGTTTTTGGGTATTGATCTTGTTTGCGCGAATCGCAGGTGGCGATACGCTATTTGATTGGAAAAGTGTACGCAAACAATGGGTCGAGTATTGCTTGGTCGCGGAATTATCAGTCGATCTCGATGGAATCGGAATGGCGAGCTTGTGAAATGGATCGATGAGACAACTTTTCGTCATTTCGTATTACATTGCGTAATAAATTCGTTTGTGCGAGGTCGATGTAATCAGCGATATTATCTTTCGCATGTGAATTAAAAAGTTCAATCGATTAAGTGTTTACTTCACCGTTTCAAAGTCTTTCTATGAAATATTTATATATTTTTATATTTTCTTAATTAATTTAATGACTCGTAAAAAAGACATAAAATAAATGTTATATTTAAGACAAATTAATGGAAGATAAAGTATCGAATTTATTAGAACCTAAAATTCATAGAATATAAAATTCTATCTTAAAAGTCACACCAACTCTCTCAATTTCTTCAAAAAAAAATTGCAAATGGGATATTTTTCCTCTAATCGGAAACACTTATCGCTCTGCAAGCAATTTCTTCATCAATAAGAATAAAGAAATTCTTATTAAATTCATATTACAACATTAATAAGATAGGCATTTCAATCTATAGACAACCATATCGAAATAAAATTACCTCGTCGTTGAACGATGTCTGAATTTTCCGCGAACGTTTACGTAACCCAGTCAAAATCGTTGCGGAGACCGAAACGTCGCTTGAACTTTTCACAATCTGGCTGCTTGCTATTCACTCGGTGAAATACACGCAAACACCGTGCCCGCATCGTCGCATTATAATTCGCGCACGAACGACCGATGGATCCGCGCCCGTCCATCCCACTCATTAATATTCCGCATCACGAGCATACACACGTATTCGCGAGAGCAGATGCGCTTCACGCCAATTACGCCGCGCGTTATTGCCATCGTGTTTCGTTCTCGTTTCACGCGAACCCGTTTAAGATGCGAACTTGCTGAACTCTTCGTCATTAAAATTAGCAATATCGATAAAACGAGGAGTTACGTTATGCTTGATCGAGTGTATATGTAATTTGCAGATTATAGATATACAATATATTCCGTTTAAGAAATTTTCTTTTTTAATTTCTTGTTGAATTTAATTTCCTGTCTTTTCTTATTCGACTTAATGAAATGAGATGAATTTCATTTTCACAGCGTAGTGATTTAACAATTAATAACAGCAGTGAACTGCTAAGTGAACGTCTTTAAGAAATGAACAATTTTTTCTAGTTGAAACAGAAAATTCAAAATTCTGAGAAAATAAAGTCTTCTGCTGAAACAGAGTCTCCTTGCATAATAATTTCCCTTTATTTTCCTACCTTTTAAATCCTCTTTTCGTTTCGTAAGTGTCTTTTTCTTTGCAACGATCTGTGTCCTTGTTTTTATTCATCATCTTATTCATTATTTTACTAATTACCGTATTCATTCATCTTACAACCTTCTTTTTATTTTGTATGTCTTTTCGTATCGGCTATATTTCAAACTTACGTTTATCCTCTGTTGTATCTTTAAATCCCTTGTTTATCTCTAACGATTGTACCATTAACAGCAAGTAGCACAGCAATAAAAATACTTCGAGGAAGAACTCGAAACAGTCAGAGTTTCGTTGCACACGCGTATCAAATGGACGAAATCATGAAACGACACGATGCACAAATGTTCTTTTTGCAATCGTAAAATCCATAAAATGCCACATGATCCTGCTCGTTGTACGGTGGAATCGTTGTTTCGCGATTCGTCTGAATCCTCGAGAATGAAATAACCAATTACGGTCAGGCTTCGAGCAACGATCCGATGCGAGCACGCTTCGCTCGCCACTTTATCACACGGCTTCTTCGCGAGTTAATAATCCACCGCGTGGAGCGAATAAAACGCTCCCGTGGCAGCCCTTTAATCTTTGCCTTGCCGCGTTCGACCCTTCGGACGCAATAATTCCGACGCGTCACGTCGACCGGGAATATCGCTTCGACAACCGCGAAACACCGCCCCCGTAAACTCTGCAAATTGTATTTTAATAGACACTGTTGCTCGGTAGGCTCATTGGATACGGGAGACTGATTTATAAGCCAGGAATATTGCGTCGCCGAACGATTTCCCAGAGAATCATTCGTCCGCAGTAATTTCGATGGCGAAGAAGAATTACTGGGTTCGTCTTTTATTGACTGTTGAATTTGTCTTTATAATGTTTCTTTTATAGCAATTACAGTGATATCTGGTTTACTGGTTTAAAGGTGATATTTTGAAAGTTGGGATAATCAGTTACAGGATTGACTGTCTTGTAATAAATAATGTATTTGAGAAGCATTAATAGCTAGAATTATATTAATCTTGGGTTACATTAGATTTATTTACGCTGTGTTTCTTTATTTATTCTAAGGTACAATTCATTCTTTTATGGATTAGTTCAATGCTTTGATTACTGTGAACGAGTCTTTTATGTATTTATTTATAACCTGATTATCAGAATCTTCATTCTTAGAATCGTCATTCTAACAGATTAGACAAGGAATTTATTTGGTCACATAATTACAAGTTTCACTGTAACAAGTTACAGCCTTTTATCGTACGCTATCCATTCGAGATCCATTAGAGATATTCCATATCTCTAGACGTTATTGCTTATAATATTCAATACAACAAACGTCACATGATACATGTACGTACATGATGTACAGATTAAATGGCAAAGAAAGAAACTATAAAAAATTATCACATTTTGATCCAAAAGTTCTTGTTTCTGTCTTTAATATTAATGCTTGTTACATAGTCCAGAATAAACAATTTTCCTTGTATGGAAACAACAAACTTATTATGTTACCTAAAAAAATTCGTTTCTTAAAAATTAATTTTAGAAATCTTTAAAGTAATTCGTTTTAAAAATGAATACCTTACTATTTGATTATTCACGCTCGCTTTATTCACTGGACTGTCTATCTTCTCGGAGTTTGATTTATCTTCTCATCAGATATTTTCTTTGAAACTATTTTTCTTCCTTGCCTCTTTTCATGTGCAACATTCTCACTCTATCCTTGACTGTTTCATAAAGAATACAGAAATCTCGCTAAAAGTCAAACTCACACCTACCAATATTACATCACGCTGCCAATATTTCCTTAGTTTACGATAGCTCTTCACGTTTGTACGTTAGCCCAGTTGGCATTGGTCGAGGCGAAAGCAGGCCCATCGATCGAAGGTCTATTCGCTCGATTCACTAGTCGGTCATGGTTCGCGTTATCCGATGCCAAGTCGCTGGCCGATCGTCGCAAAGCGAAGCCTCGTTCCGGAATATCAGGCTTCCGAGTGACTCGTTGCCAGTCACAACGCGACAATTCCTCTTAAGTCGATCGTCATCGAGCTTTTGGCAAGGCCGTTCGACGACGTGCCCTTGCCTTTTCGTCTCTCGTCACCAAAAATAGTCGCAGAGACACGGCAAACGCTATGCTCGCGCTATTTATCATCGAGTGTAAATTTGGAAACGTCCGGGCCCTCCGTAACGTCGTAGGCTCGTTAGGGAAACGCGTCATTCTGTTGCTTCATTGGTTATTGATGCTGTCTTTTGGAAGAACGTTTCGAGTATCTTTCGGTTGATAAGGAAAAGATTGTGAAAGGTTTCAGGTTACAAGAATTAGTTTCGTGGAGTTCGTGGTGAATGGTATGCGATGAATTGAGTGGATATTTGGCACTTGAGTTTACAGTTAAAAGTATTAAACCTTGTTTAAAAAATGTGCATTTTGCATAGAAGGAATTTGGGGTTTGAATTTTTGGAAACTGGCTTAATGTCTATTCTAGGCTGAGTATCGTTTAATATAAATTTTCTAGATAAGAGATTTGTATCACTGTGGGTTAAATGGGAGAGTATTATGATATTCTATTTAATAAATATTTTGTATAATTATAGGGAGTTTAGGGTTTTGAGAAATTGTGTTAAGAACGTTTCGTAACGTATTGTAATAAGTAAGGAATGTAAATCACTTTGTTTCGAATGAGTGTTTGAAAATTGGATTAAGAATATTCTATACGTATTACATATTCTTGATGACAATTTCCTAATAAAGAATTTCGATTACTTTGGTTTGACAATGTATGAGAGAAATAATTACTTGGAAATACATTAACAAATGTTTTGTATTATAAGATTCACATAAAATGTTAAACTCCCAAGAAATCTACCCAACGACCTGACATCTCCGTTTAGAAATGAATGTTTAGAAATTATCGAATTAAAAAATTGATATTATTATTAGCTTTTGCAGAGGGAAGTTGGCAAAAGATTCAAATGTTATCTACGTTCTCTACACTTTTTACTTGAAAACGTTTGATATAAACGGTAATCGGTATATAATTTACAATTGTACGTTAATATCTTCGAACATCAAGGAGATACGAAGATGTCTTCCATTCAGTTTGGGAACAACTGAAAGGATCGTTACGGTGGAATGCGACGTTGAACGTGTTTTGACGACGCATGGGATGTTGATGGGATTCGGAATGATTAATTGCCGTATTAATGGACGCGTTGAGAATTAATGAAGCTTTCGGAATCAATTTCCGCGCTCGTGGCAACGCGCTAAATGCTGCCACATGGGGTACATTCAGTTTTGAGCTAAGTAGTACTCGTGCAGTAACGTTTTATCCAAATTACTGCATTCGTAGAACGTTCCGACCACATTCGCGAACACTTTTATTTCATACGGACGAACGAAAATGAAATAATAGTCGTCCAAATTAAAAATCGTTCTGAAGACTCTTTAAAAATAAAATTCAAAGATAAAGGGATTCGATAAAATTGAAAATTTGTACGACATAACTTAGATTTACAGAAATATCGTTTTATACCGGCGAAGATAATAGTTTACGTAGATGAATGTTCAACTATGTGGCACTGAATGCGATGCAAGAGATCAATAAACACTTAGGACTTCTGCCAAGTTTGTCACTTGTCAGTTTGGTACACGAAATCATCGCCAGAATCAGAGATGTGATTCAGTCAGTGTGTACCTAATTTCAACCAAACTGAGACTTTGTACTAAATACACTACCTTTGAAGATACTTGACAACCACTAACAATATTAATAGATTAACAGGATACAATTTATTGGTTATAAGTTCTACTTTTATCATTTTATAATCCTCTATCGAAGATAATCACATGCCTTGTATGATAACTTGTAAAATTCATTATAAAATATAATTTCATTCCTTGCTAAACGTATTACTATTATAAAATAGAATTTATGCATAATAACTTGTAACTTGTGGCTCATAAAATTGTACTAATGACATTACTTCAGTTACGCAAGAGGGTCACAAAGGATCGCGGGTTCACCAAATTATTGTACAAAGACCTCACGAACTACTCGTACTTTCTGCTCTACACACCGATACGCCTGCAGCCTGCAAGAAATTATTTCCCGTTGGTCTGATTCTCGCAGAGGCGTGGTAATATCGCGGATCCGGCTGGTCCTTGCGATGAAACGCACGGAGACTCGCGCGACAAGAACCGTCCAGACGCCATTAAGCGCGTACAATCGTCGAATCTCTGGTCGTTATAGTAATTATTAGCGAGCGCGTGCATTCTCGCGACCACATTAGAGTGTGCAAAATCGCCGTTCCATGGCCGCAATGTGGCCGCCCATTCTCGCGCATGCATCTCCGTTACCATTTAATTGAATTAATCTTCCGAGACTGAGTACGGGAAACCGCTTCTGCATCGTCTTCTCTCGCACCGATTCTCTGCTAACGGTGCTCCATCACGTCGAAATTTTGCAATTTTCACGTATTTCGATGTTGAAATTGTATAGTCTGTTTAGAGGAGGAATTAAAGCTCTTTTTTGTTGATAGAATTTTGAAAGAAATTCCCAAGTTCCTTTAAACTTTGTTATAAATTCTAAAATAATTAATTGGAATACATTTTACCAATATATAGCAACTACAAAAGGTATTTGCATATCATGATATTTATTAGAGCATTGGCGTATTGGTTAATCAGATTCAAGTATAGCAAGTTTCGTGTTACGTAGTAGTACTTTCGTATAAATCATTCAGCTTCATTTCGCTTGTATCAAACTGTTGAATATTGGTATTTAATTTCCTCACAAGTTTCTATAAGATTCTATGAATTATATAAATGATTCTATAAATTAGACTCAGATTTTAGTCGCACTTTTCTATCGAATTCACTGGAAATATTTTCAAAAAGACGAATTAAGATATTACGGGGTTCAGACGAAGCTGTTCAATTTATTACGTTTCTACAACTTCGTCCAACAATTTCTATTACATTTTAATCTATATTTTCAGTCAATATTGATCGATAAATCCTGATAGTAATCTGTCGCGTTCCATACGAAATCATCGTGTGTCTTAATATCTACGAAGTCATATATCCACTTTATTTTATTTCGCAGTATGATAAAAACTAATCAAAGTTGATGTCCTTCGATGCAATCGCGCGATAACCAACATAATCTATAAATACCTGCAAGTCCTATATTCCAAATCTGATCGACCTATTTTCCATTTGAGCGCGACAATGCACGTCGATAAGAGCTTATGATTGTAATCTGTGCCGCCATCAAGGCCCGATTTCCACGTAAACAAATCAAGCTCTCGTACACTGTTTAATACGACGTAATCGTCCCGATCGGATCATCGGCGTAATGAAAGTCTTTTTTCATTACGTGCAAGCGACGTCCTTTTATCTGGCTCCATCGTATCAGGATGAAGTGGTGACCATCAAATCAAATTGCATTATCGATCGCGAAGAGGCTGGAATCGGTCAGTTTTATTAGGCGACGTCGTAAAGCTCCGAGATACGCGAGACGCGAAACCATGCCAACCGGATGAGGACTAAGTTAATCGTCGAACCATTATAACCTGACACGCGAATAAGCATTTGCCAACAATATTAATGAACATGGTTCGCTCTGTTCTACCTCGATACGATCATTTGTCTTCCCTGTACCGTCGTTTAATTTAAAAAATAAACTACCTTTATATCGTTTATCTCTTTTGTATCAAACGGTATCAGTGGCTAAACGATATATTATCGAAACTATTAAATCACAGTTAAAACACATAGTATCAATATATGATATATTCGCTGAAGATTAATTTTAAAGAGCAAAGAATGTATGTTTATTATTTAATGTATTTATCTCATAATCAGATCTCTTTAAATTCTATCATAAATTATTAATAAAACAATTGATCCGAAGATATTGTATCGATATATTTTCTGAAAGCGAAAAAGCTGCTCTTAAAATATTTTACTCTTCTGTTACTTGAAAGTAAATTCTCGAATCTTCATGAACCGTACTCTTTAGCCGAAACAAATTTCTATAATTACGGATATCTATTAATAGAAATTATTTGAAATAAAACTCTCAAATTTCCGTAAAGGCTATTATTTTCAGTCAAACAAGTCTTAGAGCCAAAACAAATATTCACGAAATAACACCTCGTCCCTACAGAAATAAACTACAGAATTTTATTCCCTTTTATATAAGACTCTTAAATTTAACTTACCTGAAACTTTACCTCTAACTCAACTACTAACTTTACGTCAAACTTAATGAAGACAAATTAAAATACTCGCTTAAAACGCATCATAAACTACAGAAATCTATTTTCTACCACTTGAAATTAAATTCTCGAATTTCCAAACAAGTTTCTAAAACCAATAATCCCCATTTCTAATTTCTACGGAGCAAGAAAAGAGAAAGAAAGGCAGAGAGGGAAAAAATCCTGTGAAAAAGCGTAAGACCAAAGGAAAGCTATCGTTGACCAATTACCAGCGGGACGGTGTATCGGTGTAATTCTCGGCGGTTAGTGTATTTACCCTCAGCTTAAACTGCGATTTACAACATTTGGGTCCGGTCTCGGGGGCGAATCGATACAGCGACTTCGGTAATTGTGCCGATCGATTTCTCAGTGTTCACCGTTGGCTAAGCGCGCCTCTCCGTGTGTTGTAAGGAGCTTAACCGTCGAGCTAGTGTAACATTATCAAATTAATCCTTTCGGTAAGCGAGCGCCGCCGCAGAATTTCCGATTCTCGCTCGAAGCATCGTCGAACACAAACGGTTCGAGCCAACCGTGGCGAATAATTCTGGCCCCCGGCCAGTCCTGCATTGCCAAGGATCGCATTTTGTATGCTCACTTTGCGCGTTTCTCGACGCAGCCTGTTATGAAGAGGCCGGAAATCGGTGCTTTGGCAAGTTTTGTTTGTTCGGTAAATTTGAGTAACGCCGATTATGGGAAGAGTGTTTAAGATGCCCCCGTAATTCTTAGTTTCGTCATATGGACCAAGATCTTATCGTTTCTAAAGATTCGATTACCTTTAAGGAGAATTAGAATGATCACACAGAGCATCGACCAAGAGAGCGATCGATTATTGGAATATCAATTAGTAGAACATTTTAGGCATGGAATTTGTAAGAATTTGTAAGGGCAGAAAGTGAACAAAGTCGTAAAATATCATCCAAATGTGTTTGTTTCAATTTGATAGTAATACTTTATTAGAAAGTTCGAGATAAACAATCTTCTCTTGTATGAAAGGAAAATTATTCGGTTATTAAAAAACTTTGATTATTTGAATATCTTGTGTCATGATTAATTTGAATAATCAAGCTTCCTTCATACTGTCAGCTTCGATACTACCAGCCATATATATTATTACTCATTAGATTAACAAAAATGAAAAACGAAGAATGCTAATAAATTTTACTGTCAGTAAAATCTCTACCGTAGTTGTACAGTAAAATAACTATAGAAACTAAGAGCAGTGAAGAAGGTTCAATTTGTACTATATATGTTCCAATGTTTAAATTAATATACAGCAAGTGTCCTAAACAATATACTTATCTGTGAAATTATTACCTACAAAATCGCTCAGTAACTATCGATCAAAATTCAAAGAATCCTTCGTATTTATCACAACCTTTCAACATCATTCAACCCAGCACACCTATGTTTTCTTGCCGGGTTATCATTTTTCACTATCGGGGACACGCAAGCAAACAGGGCTCGACCGATAAGACGACGTTTGTCCAAAGACAATAACAACGTTACGATTGACTATATTCACTCACGACGAAGAAACTCGTCCCCATTATTCTGTTCTAGATAAAAACCGACAACAGCCGGAACAATAAGCGTTGTTTCCGGTGGAAAGTCGTGGGGGTCACTCGTGACCAAGTGGCAGAACATTATCGACGATCTTCGTGTCACGACGTCCCCGGTTACTTATGAATCCTATGTTCGCGTGTGGCCTGAAGAATAGAACGAGGGGGAAAGCGAGCCGCCTTCTTCGACGAAGATGCGTTCGAACGATAGAAAATCGCCCGAGGCCTTCCAACAGTGCACAACGATGCTTCGTCGCCAGGGAATTGCATTACAAATGGACGACCTTTTGAATGTAATTGCTGGAAGAGCTCCGTCTTGTCAATGGCAGACGGGGTGATGTATGATCGTTTCTCAACGGCTCATTGTTGTAGTAAGATGGAATCGTATGGGCGTCATTTTGAAAGTCCTTAAATATTTATGGACGTACGTCGTGATAGACTTAGACGTATAGTCTGTATAGAATAGCCTGTAGTCACCGTATACTGAAATATACAGAATTGGATTATTAGTACAGTCCCCGTCTACCGAAAAGTATAGAATTGGTTTATTAGTGTAGCCTACATTCTCTATAAGTACATTAAAAAACGGAGAATCAGATTATTAGAAAATTATTTATCGATAGATGGTAATCAAAAATTAAAATGTTAATTGTTAGAAATTAATAGATATTTTGGTTTAGATAACTAGTGATCGTTGGATGTAAATTAGTTTAGTTAGTATTTACTACTTCGAGCAATAAAGTTGAAAAATTGTGTGAAGAAATTTGTAATATATAATTTTATATTAATTTTCATTTAACTGGTAAATCATAAGCAAATAGCAGATTTGTAAATTAAATTCAGTTCGATCAGAATTAATTCATTGGTCTCGTAACTTCCAGAGATGCTCAGAAATCGTTAGAAGGTACTAATTCGTTCTGGCATCGATTAATTCAGGCGAACGATTAATCGTGGGGACCAACGTCGTCATGTCATAAACTACAGACGAGCGGAAATCGGCGTGGAAAGCGCACCCAGGAAACGATCCTGGTTGCGGCACACGATCACGGTCGTCCAGCAGCGCAATTACTTAATGGACTATGAAAATCGATCCGCATCAGGGCTGCTTCGAAACACGCACTTACGGCTAATAAAACCAACGGTTACTTGGCTTTCGACGTCTGAGGATGCAGATTGATTGCATTTCGCGCAGTGTGATGATATCTGCAGTTATGAAGCACCAAGAAGTATAGAAACCTGCACAATGCGCTATAAATAGACAGTCTAAAAAATAGAAAATAGTAAAAAGATGCACAAGAAATACAAGAGTCCAAGCAATGTCGAAAAACGAGAAAAGAGTGCAGCGGAAAAATGAAATAGATAAATAAAAAAGAGAGTAAAAGAACAAGAAGAAGTGAAAATATTAATAGAGAAACGTAGTATCATAGGAGTCAAAACTGATATGAAAAAAAGGAAAGCGAACAAGGATTCAAAAAATCAAGAAAGAGATCTGTGTGATTCGAATAATCGATCCAAAAAAATAAAAAATAATACGAAGAAACGAAAAGCAGCAAACAAAATTAGAAAAGAACGGAAAAAATAGAAATAGAAGATAGAATACTGAAAAAGGAAAAAGGGAGAATCTATTGAAGATAGGAAGAAATCAAAGGGGATCAGAAAAATAGGTTACACGAAAGGGGGCGGAACGAGGGAACGAGGAAGATTCTGAATGTTCGGACACGTGCAAACGCGAATAGACGTAGCGGGCATCGATCCATAATTCATGGTACGATTGTGTGGCGAATAATCAGTGAGTCGGGGCGGGGTCACGCGATGCATAAAATCCACGTGAAAAAGATGCGCATGCATCTCTATAGTTACGTGAATTGTGAGCGTGGCTTGTGTACAACGTCGAGAGAAATGGAAGTAAACAATATCATAACAGATATCGAGGGTCTCACGACGGAATTTCGCAGGAAATTGCCGAGAAGCCGGAAGAAATTGCGGTGAAATCACGAGCTCGGTCAAGAATCGGGAGACCGGTTTACCAACGTTGATTGCTCAAGATAGCCAAAAGGCAATCAGAGTTGCTTTACACGTTACCGATAGGGGATGTGTTAGTGGAAATATGCCGAATTTGTGCACGTGCTTTCCTCTTCGTCCGTTTTCAAAGCGATTTCAAAACTTCGCTTCGGGGCAATACTGCACGAGGTTTGGGAAATGATAGCACGAGGCATGTTAAATGGTACTTTAGAGACTCGCGGTTGGACATTTGGAGGAATGGATTTTGGACATTCGGACGACATTAAATGACTGATGTAATGAATCTTCTTTGACGAGTATCTGGAGAAATTGTATAATATACGCAACTGAAAAGCTGTTTAAATTTCATAATTTGAACAAGACACCTTTTGTATAATAATTATTGGGTTAAAGGAAGTAAGAGATGATTGTTTAATAGTAAGCTTTTACTTTATTCAACTTTTTAAGCTAGTTTCAGTCGTATCTCATTTCGTATTGGTTTATTCAATCACGCTACGGCAACTGAAATATATCTTATACCTCATTTTGAATTAATCTTCCAAAACGATCAAATTATTTCATTTCAAAAGAAACTTCACAACGAATCATCCTCTCGCTTTACTCTCAAACGTACCTTTTAAAAAACTACAACACATCCTATGAGCGTAGTTACTTTCCAGGATATCCTAATTCTTCGGAAATCTTCCTCGTCGTCACTTTCTACAGTGGCATCCGCTTTAACAGCGAAGATCCGTGTACAGGGAAGGAGAGAGAAAGATACAGAGAATAGGACGAGTAGATGAAAAAGCGGGCCAGAGGCACGAAAAAAGCGTATCGAGGCCGTGGCACGGGTGTGCTGAGGCTGAATCTCCTGCTGGCCCGGCCCAGAATCCCAGAACAACGCGTTACCGACGTCCTGGGACATTTCCCGGATTTTTCAATCGATATTGCGACGAGTCCCGTGACGTCACGGGAGTAGCCGTGACGCCTACGTGGCGGCCACGCACGCGCGCTGTCTCACTGGGTTAATAGGTTAGGTTATCGATCAGCGAGACATCCGACAACACACAGACCACCCCTCGATTCAATTCGACCCACCCTTGGCACACCGACTGGCCCACCAACCCACCATCCTTTAACCATCCCTATGACCCAGCGTCCTACGCAGCTCCACCTTTCCCTTCCAACGTGGAAGGGCGAGTATTTCTTCCCTTTCGTCCGCTCACGATGGCTTCTTCGATCGCCCCCTAGATTCTCTATGCACCCTTTGTTCGAATATTTATGTTACACAGGAATATTTGGACGTTGTACGTGCACGTAGTACACTGGAGAGAAATTAGGGTATGACATTAGGGAATTGGGTTTTGGACTGAATTTTGTATCGTTCTGATGTTCCCTACGCACCCTTTGTTTGAAAATTTATGTAGGAAGGGGCGACTGTTGATCGAGGAAAATTGAGCAGCTTTTTTTAAAAAGCCCTAATAAAGCCATGTATATATTATATGTATATACGAATAGACACTACTTAATTAAAAATTGCATAAGTTATGTACTTTGGTACAAAGACGCTATTTGAATATTTATCAGATGTGTTACATGTCTGCAGTTTAAATTAAAATATAGCGGAAGGAATTTCTCCTATCCGAGAGTATAGTGGGTCACGAAAAGAATCTCATTTGAAATGGTAAACTTCAGACGGGTGTGTACATGCTTCAGGACATATGAAAAATTTGTTTATTTTCACATTTTATTTAAATATGAAGCGTATAATTTTGATACATTTTATGTTATTGCAATACCTTGTATGCGATCCTTTATTTTTTGAAACATATATGCGATAAACATTCAAATAATGTTTTTGTATCAAAGTACACACGTCATGAAATTTTTAATTTAGTAGCATCCGTAAATAAGTCCGTAAGTCTACGGCGAATATTTTAAAAAAGGGGTTAAGATTTCATATTCATTATTATTCACTGAGAAGAGTAAAAAATAGTCAATATAGATATCAAAATCAATTCTTCCAATATCACATCGTTTTTTGTGAACATTATATCAGTTCTAATTAATGTGAGACAGCAATTGAATAGTGAGTTGAATTTCGTTGTAATGTTCTCTCTGCTTCCTTTGTTTGCACATTTATGTTAAAGGGTTGTTTGCAGCATCACAGTTTAATATTTTGTATGCACCCCTTATTAGAATTAATTGTGTTAAGAGAATATTGAGAAATTATACGCGAGTATAGTCGATTGGGGAAAATTAATTTGATTGGGGTATTAGGAAATGAAATTGCTAGTGCTTTTATTGGCTTATTGTGATATCGAGACTTAAGGTCGTTAAATAAAGAACATTGATCGTTCGGTGATCACAGCCTGCGTCTTCCTGCTGTTTTCTTCTTGTTTACGACTATTGCCTGCCCAGCCTGCTTCTAAAATATATGTATGAGCGCAAGGGAATTGGAATAGGTTCAGCAGAATGATAGTACAAAATAGTGTATGCTTCGTGGTTTCAATATATCCCTCAGAGATTGCAAAAATACGTATTTAATCGCAAAATTAAATAAAAATACAGTTTCAAAGGAATTTTAACGTTGTTCTACAAATAAATATTAAAACGAGATTTGTATTTTTCCCTTGTGGATTTCTTATGAGTTCACTCTATTTGCCCCATAATTTAGACATTAAAATTCTGAATCGGGCAAAGAAATGAATATTTAAACAATAGACCTACTAAACCAGTCAAAAGATGTGGTATCAGATTTTTTGTTTTTGCGATTACTAAAAACATGCAAATGTTCTTGATAATATTAACGTTTATTTTTACTGACCTAGGAACATAATTACATATACTAATATACTTTCGTTATATCGCTTTAATTCTTTAATTTACTATGTATAACATATTAAGTTAGATAATAAATGTAGACAATTCTAGCGTTAAACAAACTCTGCGATAATCATCGTAGATTAAGAACAGAATTTATTTCTATGTGTGTTATTTGTTTGTATATATAAGGCGTACCTTCCATAAACACTTCCCTCTACAAATTCAATGAAAACTAATTTTACATGTTATTTTCGATAAAAGGAGGAATACAGAATTTCACATAGAAAAGGATAAAAATCGATCACCATTTTCACCCTCCAGATCCAGTCACTTACTGACTCGTGCCTTGTTGAATCTCAATCCCAAACAAACCTTCGCGCGAATAGCCAGAAAATTCGATTTCTTGGAGAAACAACGGTAGAACGTAGACGAGGCGATTGGTTAAGTATCGATGGGCCACGATAATTCAGCGGCCGTCCATATGATCGTAAAACGATGCTTACTGCTACTCGAATCCGTCCGATAAAAGCGTAATAATGACGTGATGACTGCGTTTCCTTTTCGTTTTGCCGTAAACAATTACCGAAATGAAATTTACGAGCTCGATAAAAGAGCTAGTAAGAAAGATGAAGTCGACACGGCGAATGCGTGCAGCTGCGAGAGACGTTTCTCGTCGGTTTATTTTTCAGTATCCGAACGTGTCACGAAATAATAACTGGCCGAAATGGTGTAATGGGCTTTGATATACGGTATCAAAGGTTCGTAAAAGGTACCGGCGAGAAAAATGGCCGACGATTCGGGCTAAAAGAAGGGTTCTTTCCTTTGAATCATGAGGCGTACACGTATGGTTCTTGTTGACCCATGGTGGAGATATTTTTTAGGTCTGTTGATTTTCAGGTCACACGAAAGAAAATAATCTATTGGACGTTACACTTATCTAATGCTTTTATTATTATCTATTCTGATTTATTTAATATGTATTATGCGAAAGAAAGAAAATAATGAAATATTGTACACAAATATTATTAGGGATAGATCATAAGCTATAAGACAATCGATAAAGAGGGAATAAAAATTTGTAGTAAAGGTAATTCTTACAGAAAAGACGCGTTTTATCAACGTGAAGTTACGACATAATATATTAAACTAAGCTTTCTCGCTGTCAATATTTGAATCTGCAATCCTTTCTTCAACCATGGTGGAAAACGCAGAAAGAACTTCTAGAACGTTATTTGTACCACTAAAAAGTGATCGTATTTTTAAAAGAAGGAAAAACGCAATGTTAAAGTAACACCGCGGAGTAGCGTAATTTATTTCTCTCGGTGAAAAAGGAAAGTAGGTCGCAAAGAATCGTTCGATGTTACCAACGCTTTGCTATTTGCCTTTATTAAAAGGAATTTATTAATTTTTTCCTGAAAAATATAGAAGCTTTGAATGAAGAACGAAGTATAGTATAATAATTATACTGGGCATATTGAAAAATACCAGGAAGAGTATGAGCAATAATCAACACAAAAAGAAGAAATACAAATGATTAACATCTATTTGTTAATGTTAATGAACATTACTATTATACATAATTGTCAGTGTTAATAGACTATTATTTCAAGCACCGAATTTAAAAGCAAAAAGAATCTAAGTAAAACGACTTAGCGAATCTTTTGACGATACTATAAAATCTTCATCGCTGAGGCAAATTTCTGAGAAACAGTATTAAATATCTCGTTACGCATATTAGATTTAAGAACATAATTGGTTAATATTCTTCTACTTGAAGTTTGATATTCCTTCGAACTACGATATAAGAAATATACGTCTTCATTTGGAAGAAACAAAGTTGACTTTGAGAAAGGAAAAGTCGATACACCATTCTTTGTCATCCGTGAAACCATGAAATTTTCGTAATCAAAAATTCTTTTACCAGACGCGTAATTTAAAAGCTATTTAAGGCGCACGAGTTAGATGAATCTTCCTGCATACACATACAATTCACTTATGCTTCTCAAATGCACTAAGAAGACGAAAGAATAAAATATATAGAGAAATGTTGAGAGATTCTAATTTACTGACTTGAATCTATATTTCACATAATTGTAATAATACTGTAGAACTGTCTACGTTCTAAACATTTATGAATGGAAGCCCATATCTCGATTCACATATCAAAAATGTACCAAACCACATCTCCACTTGACTTCGTTCAATCGAACGAGAAATCAGAAAATTATTCCAATTCAACCCCCCCAAAAAAAATCTTGATTGAAGGGGGTTGAAGGCAAAGAGACGAGGCTAGACAGAACGAGGACTGAAATAAAGTTACCCTGAAATCGGTCGGCTCGCTTTCCATTTTGAAGAGCTCCTCTCGATCGAAGGAACCACCACCGCGGAGAATTATCCAACGATTCGATTCCCCGCAGAATTATTCGGGGGAATCGAGCCGAGATAATTTCGCCGATTGAATTTTTCATCGGTTGGATCGTTCGAGCGAATTGTTCGAGGATGGCAGGGCGGCCATTTAAGGGATGATTCGCATCGAAGCCTGTTGATCCTTCCTTTACGTCGTGGAATTGCATTTCTCACGGCACTTTGGCCGCATCCTTCTTCGATGATAGATCGCTTCTCAGCCTCCTATGGACTTCAGTTAAATCGAGTTTGCGAGAAATATCAATGTTGTTTATACCTATGCCTGCTTTTCTCGAGAAGCGACGTTCATGGATAGGATAGAGAGAGAGCTGGCAAGAATTCCAACCGATTTTCGGGGTTTACAACGAAATATGGGAATGTCAGAAAGACATTGTTCTGTGTAGATTTCATTTTATAAATATTGAGCGTCCTATAAAATAATAATCTGTTCTCGAGACGAAAAGCAATAATACAAGTATGGAAAACAATAAAGTTGATTTTTCTATTTTATTTTTGTAACTAAAGTCGATGTTTGGAATAGTTTGAATAAATATCTCGTCATTTCAAAAATAGCTATCTTTTTCTTATAATTTGGTTTCTTTTGTGTAATTACTTTCCACTTTGAGTAATTGCAAGTATTGAAATTTGAGACTATGGAATTCGCTTTAGTCGAATATACAGAAAATTTATGTGTTCGACCTAAAGTTTTCATGAATTTAAATTTTATTCCAAACTGTTGCACAGTTTCATAAATGTATAATTCTTCGTCGTAGCTGCATAATATTTCGTAACAATTTGTAGTTCTATTGAAGTAACATTCTCGAGAATTGAACGTGCAGGCATTGTGTCAGCTTCTCTCAGCTACATGTAACGCATTTACTTCGAATTCTTACGAAGTTTTCAATTTCGCTTTTCGATCCAATTCTACGCCCGGAAAACGCGAACTGTGCCTTTCAATTTTGTTCCACGTTGTCGCGATTTCCCCGGAGCCTTGTGGCTGATTCAACAAGATGATGACGTGATTTTCGCAAGAAAACCCTTGAAATTGCGTAAACAAGTGCAAGACATGACGTTGCTCACGAGTCAAGGGTCACACGCCAGAAATACTCTGGAGAGCGAACCAAGGTACATGCTAAGTTTTATTCTCGTCTGTCCCGTTCGAGCCCTGCAATGGGATCGAAAATATCGTTGAAACACGTCTCTGTAGAAAGTTAGAACTTTTATTTATTTTGTGATTTATGATACTTTGAGCAAAATTTCGAATAAAGATAATTTTAAATACATGACAATAAACTACAGATTATGAGGTAATAAATTTTATTTTCGAAACTGGTGTTATTGTTAGTGCATTTACGTGTTTAACGTTCCTATATCATTTGAAATATATAGCCATACTTTTGAATCACTATCTTTCCCTTCCAGCATTCTTCCAATTGCTTTTCTTTTTTTATTATTACTTTCACTATGTTAATACTAAAATTCGTCTATAATACCAAATTAACGTAGTAATATTTCGGCATTAAATTTTTAATACCAAAATAGTATTGTTTCTAATATTATATTATCACTATCTTCTTTAATTATTAGTAAATTCTGTAATAAAATGTAGATGTTAATACTCCTTGCCGTTAAAATATTTTTTGATACGCTACCAACTTTTTTGCACAATAATAACCGTAAGTTTTAAAGAACGAATGTATTTATACGAATTTACATCTGTTGCATATAAATGTTGCGAAATTCTTGAATAGCGATCACGCGTTAAAGTTATTCCCATCGCTGGTGGTACACGTCACAACGAAAGCAAACAGCTGCGACTGATAATTACATTCCTGTGAGGAATTTGAAAATACGTTTTCCGCTGTTGGCTATTTCGCTTTGACGCGAAAGATCGAGTTACAACGACGCTCTTCCTCTCGAAGTTTCTGCCTTTGAGAAAACGAGAACGTTTCTTGCCTGCCGGATTAGAGTTGTCGGGCTATTTCCGCGGTAATGGAGGTAACTTTCTTTCTCAAAGGTTTTGTTCATCTTTGTTTAATGATTGTTATTTCAGTCTTAATACGTCTCAGTATCCATACCCTTTAGGGATTTTAAGCTGACTTCTACGGTTCGCAGAATGAAATGACATGTTTACTTAACGAACGTCGTTCCTTCTTTCCATATCGATTTCTCAATCATTTATTCGCTGTTACGACGAATTACAGGGTGCTTAGAGTTAAGTTAACAAAAATAGATTTTAAAATAATGATCTGGAAGAATTTCTTTCGGAATTCCTTTAATATATAAGTTTTAAGGTCCTAGAATGTTATCTTTTTCCTTATGCTGCTATAGTAAATTTGATAAAAAAGAACAGCAGGATTCTATCATCATTTTAATTATTTGTATTTTTCGACATAATCTTAAGTAATAAAATACTTTTCAAGTTAAGCAACCCTCGTAGTAGAGGACCGATGACACCTAAACAAGCAAACGATCACGCGTGGCAATCTCGGGTCCAAATCCAACTAACCGAATCCCATATGGTGTAGTAAATGCTAAAATCCCGGATAACCATCGGGATAGCGATCCCGTTTGTCACAGAATTTGATCAAATCAACCTACTCCTCGGAACCTTGCCGAGGGAAGAAAGAAAAAAGAAGTGACTTCCTGTGTTCTCGAGGGGACAAACATAGGCCAAAAAGCAAGTGGAGACGCGTGCAGGGAACAGGGCGGAGTCCCGGTCGATATCAACGCGGTCTCTGGCCCGTTTACTCCCGCGGGAACAGACACGAAAATTATATCGTCGTCTGCCGCTTATGAAAACAACGCCGTAAAACACCGCGACGACCTCGTGCCACGGTGTCGGTCGTTTTGTAGAAAGCCACGCCATTTTAACCCTGACCGAGTGTTTGCCTTGCTCCTTGTGTTTCTCCATCTAATTTTCAACCACGTCGGAAGAACATGTAAACGATGTTTTTTATTTGACATGTAAGATCCGGAATGAGTAGTTGTGATAGTTAAAGCGACGATTTTACATGCGAAGGTAAATTAAAAATGTAGAATGAAATTTATTCGAGAGACTGTAACTCTTGGGGGAGATCGAATTAAAAAAAGATAGTCATTCGTCATGTGGTGACTAATAATTTATAATTGGTTAGGGGATGGTTTTACGTGTGAAGGTAAATTGGAAATAAAGAATTTGTATGAGAAGGTAGATTTAGTGGAAGATCTTTTTGTTAGAGTGCAGATGTTTATGCGAATTCAAAATATCACGGCTATAATAAATATTAACTTAAATATTAAAAATTGGGAATTTTTAACTTGAAAGCTTCTGTTAAACGAGAATTGACTTAGAACAGCGAAAAGAAAACAAATGAGAAAAGTGGAAGAGGTAGAAGCAGTTAAGGAAAGTTATAGTAACATGAGGAATAAATACCTCTGAAAACGATTAACCTATAAATGCCTGGGAAGAAAATTGGTTGGGAAAAGTAGTGGAAGACAGATTTCAAGTTAACTTTTTCCATCCACTCAGCCTTCCTTATATCGATCTTCAGAACCATGAAGCAGCGCAAAAAATTGCGAAAAAAGGTTAAGCTAAAAAACCTATTAAATTTCCAATACCCACACTTTGCACTCAGCTGTCAAGCACATCTACATCCTCGCCATCCTCCAACACTCTTCAATAACCCTACGCTAAGCGTATACACGAAACCATTTAAATTTGCAACATTTACGTTTATACTTATCCTCGAAACGCTTTTCCACGTTCGTTCACTCTCTCGAAAATATGTACATATTTTCCAATATCTCGACTTGCCGCGTACTTTCCCCGGGCGTGCAATATTTTAATAGGTTCTCCTTCCGGCGAATCCGCGCGCACGACCTGGAAAAATCGATCCCTTTATAGCGGTTTTCGCCGACTCTCGAGATTTTTCACGAGAGACCCGTAAACCTGCTTTGAGAGGCTCGCTCGATTTTGCGTGACGTATGAAGGAAGACAAGCTCTGAGCTCCCAGAAAAGTGCCGACAATTTATCTCGCGTCGTTACGATTCCTCATGAAAATCGGCTACCGTCTTACAAGGATCACACCGGATGAACAGCGGAGAAACTCGCGAGGCGAGTAAACGAGGCGATGGAAAAAATGTAGTGACGTAGGGTTATTTCAGTTACCGAAGTTTCAATGTCTTAAAATTCAATCTGCAATTTTATATTTTAATATAACGGGAGAACAATGAGAAAATGTCGCGTATTTTAAATGCATCAAGAGAAAATGTTAAGAACGAGAGAATAATTCGAAGAAATCTAGGGTACGGTTATTTGAATCAGAGAGGAGGACTTATATAGACATTAATGAAACTAGCGATAAAATAACTTCCAGAAATAAAGTAATATACACATGCTATTGAATTGAGATAATTGTAACCGAGAATATTAACATTAGTTGAACAAATTTTCTTTTCTATGAATAGATGTTACATTCTCATAGGAAACTATGGTCTTCAAGCTGTCGATGTAAGTACACGATATATTTCGCTATATTTCACTATTATATTCGTCGATGATGATCATTAAACCGTAGTTGTATGCTAATGGCATCTCATAATATATAACAAGTTTGATTATTCTATGCAAATTATGAAATTGAATTTTAAGATGTTAAAGCTTAAATAACTTTACCTGACTATATTTTCTTGTGGAAGATTATACGAAATTAACAACCACGTGGATATCTTCGAAGAAAGTGGATACCTGAAAAATACTAGATTGTCGCGAGGCCGTAAATTGTTAATAGGATGGGATTAATTACGCGAAAATCACACAAAACTGTACCATCGTACATTTAGCAAATTATTACAAAGTACTGTAAATTTAGTTAATTACAATGGTGGACACGTGAAATGCAGTTTAACCAGCGCAACCCGACATATAATGCACGCCGAAAATTAACCCCTTCACAAACTGCATAAATTAAAATATAATTTCTCCATCTGACCACGCGAAATAATTCATCCTCATTTGTCCTACGTTTCCCCCTCGACAAACGAATTTTACATCTCAAAAAACACTTGGAAATCTTCGCCTCATCAGTTGAAACGAATGCGATAATAAGATATAACAAAAGAAATATTAAAATATAATACAAATATTATACAAATACAGTTAAAATATTGTATTATTTACATGCATTTATGCTAAAGATTTTATTAAAACACTAAAAGCCTTCTTATTTAACAAAGCAAGAGCGAAATTCAGAAATAAAAATTCCAATACACGAGGATTAAAATAACAAAATACAATATATATAAAAATTAATCTCGCTATTTTCAGATAAGGATTTAATACACCGAACGTTAAAGAACGTTAACATCCTCATTATTATCTTCAAAGACAACAAGATGACCTGTAATCCCTTAAACGACAGGAACATAAACTTTTTCCTTGTGGAGCACATAAAATATGAATTTAACGATAACTATTACCCGACATTCAGCATCTCGTAAAGGAAAATTTTGCACTGTAGAAGGCGAATAGTCGTAGCCATTGATTTTACGGATCAGCAATTGGAGCGCAACAGCTTATGACGCTGGGAATCTTGGTAGTTGTTTCGCGATTGCATCCAGTATTTTCGTGCAGTCTGCAGCGCACGTTGTTCGCCCGATAATCTTACAGAAATCCCGACGAATCGGAACGGCGAAATGTTTCGCGAGCGAGCAACTGAAAATTTCGTATCGTGCATCGTATGCCAGCCGCGTCGATGTGATTGCGATATCGAACGATAATCGCGACGCGTTCCATCGGAATTTCGATGCAATCACCAGGTCTGGCTTCGTTCAGCTTCGATATCGATACGAACGATAGTTAGCTTTTAGAAGTCACTCGGTTGTTCGAACATTGCGTGAATTTTACAGCAGGATAGAAGAAATTTATTCACGTTAATATCAAAAGAACGAAATGCTTGCGACATGAAAATTTTTACGCACGTACAGATCTTTATGGAAGATGTTTAAAAAGGTGGAAGCTAGATAAAAAATTATTTTGCCTATTAAATGTCACAGAATGAACTATACTTTGGATATTCTATTTGTATCTGCATATTATATTCGTTCTATGCATTTTCTTTTACTTTCAACAGCATAAAAATCTGCAATCTGACCACGATTTATTTGAACGATTTTAAAATTTCATGGACGTTGATTAAAAACAATATTATAATTTTTATTTAACGTACGCACAATTATAATCATATTATGTGACCCCCAAAAAGAGATTTCAAAGTTGGTTTGAATTTTGAATTAAAAGAAACGCCGAGATAGCTATTTAAAATTTAAAGAAAGATACTTTCGAATCTAATTTCCAATTCAATATTATATACGAGTATATGAATACTTTCCGAATAGACTCCGTAAATACATAGAATATATAGGAAGTTATACATATAGGATATATATTCTCTAACAACATTCGATTCGTCCATTCGCCAAATCTTGTTACTCTCATTTTATAGTCAATAACCAACGACCCAAAGATTTATCGTCTGGGTGTCCCTCGTTGGGAAATCGTCGTGCCTCTTATACCGGCGATCTTTTAACACCGTCACGCGCCGCCATAAAATATTCCGCGTCGCGGCAGATACGTATTCGCGACCCTAACTTCCGCCGATATCCGAGTGTCGCGTCGATACGAGGATCCGCAAAGAAAAATTTCAGCTCGGTCCGAAGGGGATGAAAAAACAAGGCTGCGTCATGTATGATTTATCACCGTTACAAACCATCCCCTTCTTCTTCTTAGTCTTCCGTGCCTTTTTGCACCGACTTCTACAACTTTTATTACCCACTTTCGAAGTCACCTCGCGACCTTTAAGATCCTCCGTCACCACGCCGTCTCTCGTCTCTCTTTTATGCCGGAGAATTCTTTTTGTCGATTTCAATGAGCAACCAACTACGTAGAGCGAGAGAAAAGGGGTGGGCAGACAAAGAGAGGGAGAGAAAGTTGCCAGGAGGCATTGGAAAGTTGGAATATTCTTCTTTCGTTCCTAACAGCCTGGCACGAGTTCTACGGAAGATAAAGGGGCTGATGAATGCCCCACCGTCGCAGACCGAAACTTGCGAACTTCCGCAATTATAATTAAACTGCACGGGCCCCGGAAGGGCGGCGCGATAGCATTCATAACTCGCCGTGCAAGACCCTAAATACCTGTTGGGAGTAATTCTATCGGTCTGTTGTCCAGTTCCATTTTTATCGCTACGATAATTATTGAGAGCTCTTTAAGGTTCTGCAACGATTAACAGTTTGGGGTGGTTTTGGTCAGACGTAAGCTAAAATATTTCGCAATACCTTATATTTCTGTAAAAACTGATCTTATCAAACTGTTGTCTCATTGCTCTTGTTACTTTGATAATTTATTTTCATACATATTTTTCATTTTTACATTTTTACACGTAATTACTTACAAAGTTATCCTAAGGTATTTTCATTTAATACCAACAACATTTTTATATTGCAATACATATATTCAGCAATCGAGTCTAGCCACGCCTTCACTATCTCCATCCAATTCCATTTCACGACCAAATCACAGAACCTGATAAAACTACACGTCCCTAAACTACCCCCAAACTACTATAACCCCCGCAAGCGCTATAACGACAAAACAATTCTCCAGAAAGCTCAAACGATCTCGACTACCTGACCCTCGAGAAATCCCATGGAATCTTATTCGACGAAGGGTTAACAGTTCATTACCAAAGGCTGGTCAACAGGAAAATTTCGTCAGGATTGTGGAAGAGAGTGAATTCCAGTTCGATCGACGGAAATCGTTTTCCGCGACTGAATCGTGAGTATGTTCGTTTCGTCCCTTGGGAGCTGATGCACTACTACGTGAAAAACACCGGTTTCCACTTCTTTATTTTCATGAACGCGTCCCTGAAGGTACTCCAGATTTCACGGATCCATCATATGTACTATTTATTTTCTCGGTACGTAGCGTCAGGGATCAAGGAACGTCCAAACAGCCGATGCAAACGATCGAATTCTTTTATTCGATTTTATCTTCATCGATAAATTTACTGTTCTTTCTGTTGAGGAAAAGAGAGGAAACAAACTGCTTTGGTATGGGGCAGGGTGGTAGTTGTTTCTTTAGTCCAGAGGTTAGAAAGGGGGTGGTTGAGAGCTGTTCTGGTTGCGCTGCAGGCGATGATCCGTCACACATATACGGACATCCATTCTATCTCTGTCTCTATGTGTTCCCTGAGGGTATGTCTATCGGTGGTCACAAATCGCTTCCTTCTCTCGTGACACGTCTAATGGTTAATGGATCAACTGGGAATCCCTTTAAGACGTCCCGCAGGAAGGCACGACACCAGATCGATCGGCGTCCACCGAGAAAATTGTTCGCGTATCAATTGTTCTCTGACGAGAAACTGGCACACCGAATTTATGCGGGTTCCGAGGTAGTTTGCGAGATGGATTTGCTGGATTATGAGTGTACTTTGGAAGGAGATGCATTTCTCCTCGACTGACTAATTTTAATTTTTCACGCATGTATTTATACCTTTGGATTTTTATACATTACTATAATCCAGGCACTTACACTTAAACACTACTTTTCCTTCGCGCCATATTCTCAAACACTTAATTCTATCTCTCGCCTTTCTAAAACTTTCTAAACCTAATATTGATCTTCCAAGCTTTTCCTTAATTTGTGAGCACTTTTTTCACATATTCAAATTTTAAGATTATAGTAAAACTCCATTAACGGAATAGAACACTAAATTCTTTGAAATTCAAAATGATACTCCATTTATGGAGCGTTCACATACAGTCAGTTATATAACTAGAATTCTTTTGTTACCCTCCTACATATCTACGATTTCTCATGCATTTATATAAGAGAATTTAATCGGTAGAATTTCATTTAATCGCACTAACTAAAATTTCGTTCCAACGAACCACTGTTATGCTACAAATTCCATACTGTAATTTTATTGAAAATTTTTATTGAAAATATTCAGATGTGATAGCAGTATATATTTCCACGATTTAACACGATATATTTCCAAGAATCGTCGAAGCTAAGAAACTACAAAAAGGTAGAAATCAGAACAAAGCACTGTCAAAGGACGCACAAAGATCTCTATGATACTCAAAATTCAACGTTGCGAAACACAAAACCCGCGTGCTGAATATTCACGACGGGGAGACCGAAAGTGGAAAAGGGTCTCGCTGCGTAATTCCAAACGCTTCTCTCCTGAGCCGTGCACGCAATCTTATCGACATCGAATTATTCTTCTTCGTGCACGATCTCGAGCGGGTTACCGTGGTTCGTCTGCCGATAAGACGGCGAACGGGCTTCCCTCAAGGACCGAGCCACTTACCAAGGGGCTTTTATATCTCTGTGACGTTGTTTCGTCGAGGGCAATCTCGAGAAAAGCTACGATATCAGTACGCAGCGTCTTCTCCTTGCATCTACAGCTGACTGTGACTTTCTTCCAGAAGAAAACAGGGGACCGTAGCCAGTGTCGTACGAGTCTCCGGGCACCCATCCTTACCAAGAAAGGGCAGAGCAGCGTTTCGAAGGGTGAACGCGGTGCTCTGACAACTTTTGACGAGATTCTACATGTAGTTTTATATGTATTCGTCGTTGAGTGAAATTGCAGATAGGTAGATGGAAGATGTGACGGGGCTAGAAATTTCTAAATGACATTTATAAATCTACAGATAGTAGGTTATTTTAGGAGTCTACCTCTTTTGGAGTTAAGGCTGGACTTAAGTTGTGTGAAGGGTTGTAGCGTGTAGAGTGGAAATAAAGAATGAATTTGGTGGGTTTTGTCTCTAGCTTTGTTAAAAACAATCCTCCGAATGTTTTTAAATATACAAAGTAGTATTCACATATAGGAATATTAATTAAAAATTTTCGTTTGTCTGCGACTGTATATTTCCTCAACAATCAACGCAACGACACCTAATATTCACATAATTTTACATTACCATTTTTTGGATATCTGGATCCACTTTCGCGAAAGTAAATAATATTATTCAATAGACAAAAGTTGCAGATTGTAACTAACAAACTTTTTCTACGTAATGATACAACTTTACACCGAACAGAATAAAAATTGGTTTGTAATTTGTAAAATTCATATTCTATAACATAATTTAATCTATTCACTCGTAACTAATTATTAATTCAATCATACGAGAGAGCTCTGAATTACTCATTCTGATAATTACTATGTCTGACCACACACAGCCTAAACTCCTGTCGCAAGTCTTATAAAAGCAAAGTAGCGTCAGATTAATTGCCAGTGGAGATCCTTAAAAATACTGTCTCCATTAACAAGTACGTTCAAATATCAGCTGTCCATTGGCAACGGCGGCTGTTGGCGCTGTCACCGCGAGATATTAGCGAGTAAATTCGAATTGGTCTTCTCAATAATCGACGTATTAGCGTCGCGATGGCTGAAACCAGCTTCTAAGCGGATTTAGGGAACCAACTAGAACCAGAACAAGATATTCGAGATCAGGCGTTATCAGCAATACGCACGTGTTCGCATGCGACTGTTCACGTAAGAATTTCTTGGAAACAAGCGTGTTGTTTCTCGTGTAAATGTTTGACGTATTATCTAAGTATCTGTATTGGGCAATTAAATACAGGTATCGTCACAACGACGTCTACGAGCGTTGAATGAGTAATCATTGAACACACAGATCTTTCTTTTTATAAAAGCCAACTATGTCAAGTATATTTTAGCATGCAAAGTTTGTCGATAGAGTTATATCGATATCGAGTGTTACATCATTTATTCTCATAATAGCTTGTGATCGCAACACGTAGTACAGACTGTTGTTTTCTTCGTTTTAACTTTTCATTGGTATCGTTCTCTCCTAAGTGATAGCCGAAAGTTTGGGAAGTTATTAAATCAAGCGTATTTTATTATTATAATTTGTATTCAACATCAATATGGAACAAAACTTACAATTAAATATGTGGCGGCACTTGACAAGCGACTACCACCACTCAACACCAATTAGTGGTCGGACGACGATAGCGCAGTGGTTAGCAGCTTAGGTTACGAACGTTCTACCCGGGTTCGAATTCCGACGCCCGTAGTCCGAGTTAGTTTTCTTATCGTTCTCCCAAAGTCCGCCCAAGAGACTTGAGGACGTAAAGAAGAAGTGCTGTAAGAACATATTTACAACAACGCACATTCTTCAATTACATCCTCCGTTGCGAAAATTCTCCGCTGCCTTTCAGCTGCTACAAATAAGGAGAAGGAGAAGGAGATGAAGTGTTTCATCCGAGTTCTGCTAGTAGGACTCATCAGCCTACCTAGTAGACCTTTACCTTAGACACAAAGGAACGTGAGAGGAGGAAGAAAAGACATTGTATTACGGTGGGATATGTAGTAAGATATGGATATTTCCCTCTTCACACACGGTGGGACTTTGCATCTGAAGGTTGGTTCTTCTTCTACCTGTGGCGGCACTCGACAAGCGACTACCACCACTCGACACCAACTAGAGGTCGGACGACGATAGAACAGTGGTTAGCGCCTTAGGCTACGAACGTTCGGGACCCGGTACCGAATGTCGGCGGCCGTAGTCCGATTTTTCTTCTATGCCTCTAAATTAAGAAGAAAAAGCAGCAGTACTCCAGCAACACGATCTACACCAGCAGCGGATCATATCTCGGTCCAACCAACAGCAGCAGCTCTATCACCGTAACTATCTACACCTGATACCTACTCTTGACACTCTCTCCTATGCACACGATGGCTTTTCAAGGGAGTCTTCTAGTCTGGAAATTTGAAAAAATCGATTTTTCAAAATTTAAATTATTTTTGGAGATATAGCTGTTTTAAAAAGCAGAAAATTAAAAACAGAAAATTATAAAGCCGATTTACGAGAGTTTATCGTCAGAGGCGTTACTGACTCGATGTTTAGGTTCAAAAACCCAAAATAATAATGAATCTCTGAATTCATTGATTTGGACTCTTGCACCAAACATATACATGCCAGAACACACATTATTGAAATTGCAACTTTTATAGCAGTTTGCATTTTTAATGAAGGATTCATTCCCATTTTAAAAATGATGGCTCTTATGAGAGTAACAATTGGTCCAGATGCTTATGCATTCGCCGTTAAACGTGACAATACCCGGATTGAGCGCTCAGAAATACGAGCATCTAACGCTTCAAAGGAGGCCAGAACTGCTCGTTTGGAAGAAAGAAGTGCGGAAAATGCTTTTTTTGAAGTAGAGGAAGGCTTAATGTATAGAGCAGGAATCGCAGATTGAAAAAATGTACGTATAAAGTACCATTGTATGGCTTATACTGCGTGTAACTTAACCCGAAACTTTAAACGCGTTTTTCTCTAAACTACTTTTTTCGAAATTCTTGTCATGATTTCTCAAGTTCTACTAAACCGATTTACTTGAAATTTGGTGTGAGTCTTCTCTATACACTTCTTTATCGCACTAATTAAAATCATAACAAATTTTCAATTTATACCATTTTTAAAAAATTCAGAAAGGTAAAAAAAGTGGTAAAAGAGCTTCTTTTTTTCAGATAGTCGCAGTTTTGGAACAAAAATTGTTTTTCACATTTTTGTTAGTTAGTACGATAGCGGTATTCCTCTAGATTAAGAGGTCTTTTTCTGTTTATGTCAAATTATTAGTAGGGTTGCAATCGTGACAAACTTCGCGCACCATTTTTTTGACACCACCCACTTCATCAGCCTGTAAGTTTTTGAATTTTTAATTTTTTTTTCTTTAACATTATTAAACATTATTTATTGTGCACTATATGTATTCTTTAAACATTAACAAATATCTTGTAAAAAAATGGATAGTAAAAATATTATTTGTTTTTTTTTATTGCACCTAGAAAAATACCTAAAATTCATGCCTCTAGACTAGAAGACCCCCTTAAGGAAGGAGGAAGCCGTAGTTACTTTTTTTTATGAGCTGATCACTCGGGTTACAGTCGCTATTACTACTGTCTTGAAATTAGCAGATACACTTTTTATATACACACTTTCTTATACTTTCTTATACACACTTTTTTATACTTTCCGCTTCCGTTAAATTTATCAGTTATTTTTAAAAGAATTACATCTTTGGACTTAACAGATTGCTTTTATCTTTAATTATGTCATATTAAAACCCTCGTACTTAATGGTAAAGTGAAATTAAAATCAGAAAATCAACAAACGTCTCCTCCTCATATTGAAACAAATTCCTATTTAACTTTCATTTCTCTAGATATGTTGATAAAAGTCTAAATTTGCATAAACATTTACAGCCCAGTAATTACCACCACAAAGTTTACTACACCTCTCCATCACGAGTTTCATTTTCTTCATTCGCTATCCGTTATTTGTTCCAATTATCCAATAACTTATCCAATCTGAAACATTCTCTTTAACCCATAAAATCGCAGAACACTGAAAATTCCCGAGCACGAGTCCGAGTCCGACTTTCAAAGAGTTCAGAGCTTAGTTTTGCCTAAAATAGGGATCACTTGATCGTCGTAGCCTTGGAGCAAGGTCGCTTCGTGAAAGAAACGCGGGCTTTTCCACCCTCCTTCACTTTCGACCCGCAGAGAGGCAAAACGCCGGTTGAGAGGAACAATGGGCTCTCGAGTTTCGACGAGCTGCGCGACGTTTTGCGGTGCCATTTGTTCGAGGGCCATTATTTTTTTTCAGTTCACCCTTCTTGCCTCTTTCCACGATCCACGGCGTGTTTCTGTTTTCTTTGAAATTCTGATTTACGCCAGTATTGGAGTCTCGAACGACTTTTGTCCCTAATGATAACGCCTTACATCGTGATTTGCATAATACGCGAAAGAGCGTTGTAATTCCTTGCACTTTGGCTAACTTTCGGCGTATATCATACTTTTGGGCGAGGGTGAAGATAGGAAATGCCGCAGACGTTGCCCTCGTTTCGCGAGGGAAATAGCGCTCGCATTTGCGACATCTTTCAGTCGAGTTTCTCATTTTTCCAATTCTGATTTCCTGAGTGTTTTATCTTACGACGAAGCTTAGGAAGATTAAAATCAGTGATTCGCATTAATATTCGGACATTGTTAATATTTTTGCGACATGAAATTTTAGTATTATTTAGTTGATTGTTTTCTATTTTAAAAAGATACATAGAATATATGCTTCGACTAACTACAATATTCGTTTTAATATATTAAGAAACACAGTCAACTAGTTACAGCTCACGTCACATTTGTATCAATAGAATCGTTTCGCTGCGCAATGGCTTGAGCAGTCAAGTAATAATTAATGATCTTTACATTCACCTTCGTAATGAAACTATTTTTTTCAGAAATCTCTTTCTTTGACAGAGAACTCTGAGCCGATATTTCATAAATCATGATTAATTACCAGAGGCAGTTTAATGGGGATGCTTTCTTAATAGTCATTCTTTCGTTATCTTACGTTTCATTAACTTCTTTTTAAATCACCACTCACCCTTCCCTAAAAATTCCCTTAATGCACGTTATATAAAATTACGGCACGTTCACAGGAAGTTACGTAATATTTCAACATTAAATACTACCAGTGTAAAAATAAAAATGTTCCAAGTCTCTTTCATCTCCTTTCAAAATCACTCGTTTCTAATCTAAAATATATTTAATATATCTAATATCGTGTTAACTAATTAAATAGCAGATATACTATGGTTTATTTCTATATATAACTTTAACTAACACGATTTTATATATTAGGTTGTCCAAAAAGTTTTTTTCGTTTTATAAGGAAATAACAGACGCACAACGTCTTTTGTTTTATATTATTTTGTCGAATTACGTACGATCCATTTTGTTCTGTTAAGATAAACACCGCGACATTTCACAGACTTGGTTTCACGTTTGTATGAAGGTGCGCTGTTGTAAGAAACACGTTTGCGAAAGAAAGACACTTTTCGGACAACCTAATATTTTACCAATTTATATGTACCACTGATAGAATCGCTCAAAAATTCTTTTATTACCTAGAAAAAATCCAAAAGGCAATTTTTTCCAGTTCCCTAATTTCGAAACACATTAGCCACCTATTTCTGCTTATTAATTCTATACAAAAATAAAATTACACAAGCTAATAGCAATAACAATATTAATAACAACATAAGATACAAATAATATGAATCCTGCATATATCCACACTATCTTTTAACTCCGCTAAAACCAAGAGGAAACTGAAAATAAAGGCATGCGACATCTTTTCCACATCAATATCAAAATCTCTTTCCTTGCATCTTATGAACCAAGCCTTAACGCCACCGGTTATTTTCAATATTATGTTCCGCAATACCTTGCGCGGTTCTTGTTTCCGAAGATTTATGGGACCACAAAGGACAATAAGCTCACCCTATTTTACTATAATATCGTCGACCATTCGTCCGCACGAAAGTGTGGCGGTGTTCGATACACAGCGGGAACGCGACGATCGCTCGGCGACTCGACCTGCATCCTGTAAATTTCGCATGGAAATTAAAGTTGTTGCAAAGTTGCACGACGGCGTCGTCAGCCGTTCGAAAACGCCCAGAACTTGCGCGTTCTGCTCGCCACTTTTTCCAACTTTCCGACGTAAAAATGATTCAATGCCAGCTCGCACACCGCAGCCTCGCCGTGTTTCTTCGAAAGTTCTCGAGTTGACGGCGATTCCGGCATGCCGTTAGTAGCCATTATGGCACTTGTATCGTTTGCCGTTCTTACGATCGCTGGATGAAAGTAATTCACCGTGATGTAGTGTAATAGGAGGAGATGAAATTGATGAGAATGTATATAGTTCGGTAAGAATGAATATGTTACGAGTGGAATGCATGCCAGGTTTGAGATTTAGTAATTGAGAATCTTTTTGAAAAGAGAATCTATAAATGAAATGTCTATAACAAATATATATATATGTAGAGAAAGAGAGAGACAGAGCATTTTTTTTAATTAGGTGCTACGTGTCATTCTCATATTTATTAATTTTTTCAACTACATCATACGGTTCTATATGTTTCATTTGCATAGTATTCAATTTTTGTAATTACATGAGAGTACTAAATGTTACGAAAGATATGATTGGTCCTGATTGGTTAGCACGTAAATGGTACAGTAAATACAATGGTGTACCAGTATCTTTTATAATCGTTTAGATACTAAATTTCCTAGCCAAATATTTGAAGCATGACATTTTTATTTAGTTTATGAATATATTATATATTAGGTATAAGTATGAATATATTATATAGCGAATTATAGTCTCAAGATATTTCCATCTAACTGTAATCTCAAATTCTTGCAATTTATACGGAATTGAAGACAATATAATATTTCTGTTTGGTGTATCAAGTCCGGAAATTTTGTGAAATCGAGGTGGTCGCGTCATCGTTGACCACATCTGAGATGCACGTCTCGAAATATCAAGTATGTTAAACGTGATTTGTCGAATGCAACCTTGACCTCGCTAGCTTTAGAATCGTATGACGATGATTTCTCAATTTTCGACATGGCACAGCAGGACTTCCCGCGATGTACATATAAGGCAAGCCAATCTTCCTCAGAAACGACGGCCACATACATGAAAATGTATTGTTTTAGCAATGAGCAGTTCTGCATTTTGGTGTAGATGTTCGGTGATACCTAGTCGTGCAATGAAAAAATATTGATATTCAATGTTGAATTTGTGTCTGTAAATATCGCTAGATTCTTTGCAAGATATTTCTTCATGTTGCCCTTCTTGCAGTTATATTTTATAATATCAAATATTCTACAAAAATTCAATACGCAAAAATATATTTATTCATTAAAGTCTTTTCTTATTTCGTACTTAAATGTTAATTTTGTACTTGGTGATTATACCAAACACATGTCTTTGTATTTTTCATTGAATACTTAGTACTTTTCTTATTCGCTATAAATATTCGCATATTTTAATACATATAATTGATTAATCGTAATTAAGATTGTACGATGAAAATAAAATAGGTTATATAGAACCGCAGATTTTAATTCTAAGTTAGCATTAATTTTTTTCGAGGACATCCGTAGAATAAATATTCCTATTAATTTCAAAAGATAGTTTCTGAACCTGTCAATTTAGAAAATTCGATGGTACCGGTGTTAGTAAGTTTAGAAATAAGAGAATCCATATTAGGGAGTTATCAAGCACAAAAATCGTAATTCGTCACAAAACAACTTGCTCGACAATCTCATATTGCTTTTCACGTGAAAGAAGGAAAAGAAAAATAGAAGCAAGGAAGCTGCACGCGTAAGGCACAACTACGAGTTATCGATGAAACAACAAGAACTGTTTCGCTGCAACTTCGCCCGAAGCAATCGTTTTCAAACTTCAATGGAGTTTTCCTAGTTCGCGCTTTGGCCTGCCTGCAGAATTTCTCGGCGAACGTTTCCGCCGACAATGGAGGAAAACGAGATTTCGATTTGATTCCGTCCGTCGATCTCCTTGTTTCACGGCTTCTCCACCACCCGTCTGATTTTCATTTCACGCTTTGACACTTAATTTCAGAGTCGCGCGTGCGAATCTGGGTCTCGTCTCGCTTGATTACTCCAGACGCGTGTTCTAGTCTTGTTTCATTATTTAATCTCGAATTTCAACTTTCAATTCTATACTTTTCTAGACAAAATTTACAGAGCTTTCTCATTCTTAAATTTTCTACTAGGTTCTTAATAAATTTGTTGAGGTTGACTGATAAAAGAACGAGTGAATCAATTTGTAATAGAAAAATATATTGAAATAAATAAAGGTATAAGTATAAGTATAATGTTTAAGTTTATGCTGAACCAGATCCTCACTCTCACGGTGTTACAATACAATAGAATCGATAGAGAGCACGTTCATAAATTTATAGCAAAAGGACATTACCAAAAAAGTTAACCTTATAACTAAAGGCTACAAGGAACGTAAATAAAAATCTATTTATTAGTTCCTTTGATCCTAGACCTTGTAACCCAAAACATAATTTATATTCAAGAGCACAACAATATGGACTTCTTCTTATTTAGAATATTTCTGTTTCACTAAATTCTATTTTCTGCATAATAGTGGTCTCCAGGTCATGGATATACAAAAATAAAGATGTAGAGTTTTTCTTGAAGTAATTTCTTCAACAAAATTGAAGAATATTATTGCAATGTGATATCTATTCAGTCTGAGGAGGAATTAGGCATTTGAATAATGTAAAAGTTTTGTGGATTTATTATCAGTTCGTGGAGAATCTTTGTCGTGAATTGTAATAACGATGTAATATTGTGATCATCTATTTGTTACAAATCATCGACGATTTACTTTATGTTTTGTTCTTAGATAGATACTTGAGATAAGATGTCTGGAAGGGCTCTTCGTCATTTTCTTTTACATCATTCCATCTTGGCTTTAAAATTAAGACGTTCTGAACGACGGCATTATAATTATGTTAATGAAATTGTAAGGAAATTAGCAAATCGAATATGTATCGAAGCATTTTAAACGAATGTTCAGGTGTGAACGTTCGCTGGAAAACGAGCGGCAAAGGCGGATGGTTCGTGGATTTTTGAAGATGTCAACGACCGCGAATCACCGCTGCGCGGCGTAGGGTCGGAATTAGCAATGTAAATATTCACGTTGTGCCGAGTACAAGCTCCGCATATGTACATAGGTAACAAGATGGGCCTCGGATTCAGAGCAGCCATTGCATAACCAACATCAGACGTAACATCGATGCGCGCCTCTTCGCGTTTCGTATGCGGATAATCAAAAAATACCTTTACCGGTCTCCGATATCGCTGCTTGGCCCTCTTTCCGGTCGATCTTCTGAAAATGGAACGTGTAAACAGATATCGTTGCCCTAGTTCTTAAATGTCTTAACTCCACGTTTCAAAAAATGTAATTAAGCAATCGACATGTGTCTCATTGGTATACATTATACAAATTCATGATATCCAGTATGATAAAAATTCTTATTCTTAGGAAGCAACAAATATTCAGTTCTTTTAAGTTTTAACTTCACACAATAGTATTAAAGACTAAGTTTTCCCACTTTACAAACTAATGGAGATAAAACGATTACGAATTACAGGGACAATATACTACAGTTATGTAGTGGTAAGTGGTATATTATTATATATTATATAATAATATAAAACTCATAAGTATTCTGATAAAGGAAAATATTTAACCAAAATGAATAAGTACTGCAGAATTCACGTGTGAATTATCAAAAATTTGCTTATTCTTGTATGAAACATAAAATTTAAGCATAATTTCGTTCCCGATTTAAGCTACAACCGTTTTCCAGCGACTGTCGAAAAACAAAATTTTTATAACGACGTCAATCCCGCGCGATTTTATCATTTACCCTCTGAGTATCCTGCGTGCAACTATTCTCGCATAATAAAAACGCAACAATGATAACCGAAAAAGAAACAAAACGGAATGATCAAAAGCGCAAAGTGGCGAAAACTTGCTTCGTAGCACGATGTCCAACGAAATGCCAACGAATCAATGCGAAAATTCACCGGATCGTTCAATTTTCGACGTACGCGCACCGTTAACGTGTTCCGCTGTGCGCATTAAAAAACGACAGAGTGGAAAGGCAAAAAGGGAAAAAGAAAGGAGGAAAAAACGAGTGGAAAAAACAATTTTTTCATATCGCGAAATATTTGCGGCAAAAAAAAAGAAGAGAGTATCGTCCAACAAGCCTGCTCACTTCGGGCCACCGATCCTGACGGAATGTTTTCATCCTCCATCCACGCTTTTTTCCCCATTTTACATTCTGTTTTCTATTTTTGGGATCTTTTTTGTCGACGAATACCAGCCACCGATTAACATCACCGCGCACGATGAAATTCTCGACGCTCTGTTCGACGGTGGTGAAATTAATAGTCGAGTGGAAACCGCGTATGAAGTTAGAGAATGGAAAATCGCGATCCATCTCGCGCCCAATGTTCCAAATTTTCATTAATTATTACAAATTTTTCATTTTCCTCAATTAGAAGGTTAAGCAGCCGACAACAGAAAGAGGCGTGTTAGATGTAGGAACGACACACGTAATATTACAGTAAATACGGTATGCACACTGGCTCATGAGAACCCTTAACTGGTACGGTAAAATGGAAATACACTGGCTCACGAAAGTACTTGAACTTTTACCATAAAAAATCTTTATATCTATGTATGCGTTATATAAAACATTTTGAAATTTCCTTAGTACTGTAGCGAAACATAACTGTTATGATTGTATTAGTCAAATCTGAAACCAATCTGATATACAATCGTGGACAAAAATAAACGGACAGGTAATGAAAGATAGATATCAATAAAGTTTAATCGAACTAGCACTAATGCCATCTGCTTAAAATCTATTTATTTTATATCCTTATAGTATATAAAATATTTAGTAAATAATCGAAATGGATATTTACATTTTTGTCTAAACAAGCCATATTTAATGATACTTCATCGATAGCTATTTCCATTGTCTGTCCATTAATTATTTTTCTACGGGCATTTATTGCAAATATATATTTGGCAAAAGGATTAATATAATTACGATAATTATATCTACTATAATTTAGTATTAAAATTGGCATAGTGAATAGACATCCTAAACAACGAAGGTTGAATATGGTCTCACTAAAAATTAGAGAAAAAAAAAGAAAAACAGAGTTAAAGAAGGAAAAAAATCGTGAGTGGAACTCCGGGGTGTAGACTCATCCCTGGAGACTCGGTTATTGGCAGGCTTGTCCTCACAGACGGCACGCGTTGGCCATCTGTCTCGGCCTGTTTCTTCCGGAAAGCGTAAAAGCCTCGCAAGAACCCAGACCTCCACGCTCTGAGAAAGTTTCTTGCCTCGATACAGGAGAGGCTCGATACCCTCGGCTAGGTAGCATGGAATCGGAAGAAGGGGTGGATCTTGTTAGAAGTTGCCCCCGGCAGGATTCATAACGCGGATGTTGGATCTCTGGGTGTGCTCGAGTTGAATGGAAATTGAAGTTTTAATATAGAAGCTGCGTGCGTTTTCGGGAAATAGAGAAACGTGACGACGGGGGAAATTGGAATTTGAAATTTCTAATTTACGTTCTTGTTAGAAGGACGAACAATTCTTGGCTATGGGTGTGAACAATAACCTTCCTTTTGTATTATTGAAAAATTCATGTCACTGCATATTGTTTCTTATTGGATAGAGAAAATATCATTGGATTGAATTTTCCATGAATTATGTGACTGTCGAGATTCCGGAAATCGTATTTCTTAAATGCGTCACAGACTACGAAGCTCCGTTGAGGATTGAGAATATTCAATAAATTTCAGCGACTGAAAATAGTCTTAGTACAAACGATGTTTCACAACGTCCAATGTTTTAGTAATTGATGAAATATTCTATATTTTTACAAATATAAGAGTTTTATTAATTTGACTTCCTATCAGATAAATCGTAGAATATTCATTTGGATCAATTCAATTCATTATATGAAAATCAATTAAAAATTAGAATAGAAGTGGGAAGGAATGGCCAGAGAAATTGTCCGAAATGAAATTTTTGAATCATGCAATTATTGACGGAAAAAAGCAAAAGGGAAAATAAAAGTACAAAAGTTGGAGGCAACTCGAAACATCTGCTACAATTACACTCGTACAATTATCCTATGCAATCTTGACTTCTTGTCACGAGTTCTGATATTTTATTTTCGTACAACGTGATGGGAAAGACGAACGAAGGTCACGTAGCTTTGATCACGATAGTATTTGACGTTCTAACACGCAAAGGCTGAATGAAATATTATTGCCACAATGAACTTTGCTGTAGGCTTTATAATAGTTCTTTCAAAGCTCTAAGCAATATATTTAAACTTCAAGGTTAAATCATAATTGCATCGTAATATTTTTAAGTATCCTTTCCCTTCATTAATCGTAAACAATAGTTTTAAATATTTTTATTTTTCACAATATGAAAATAAATGAATTGGAAAGAAACGATATCATATTTACTTTTGGAAGAATTCGGAAATCGCTGCATCTGAAATTAGTTTACCTGTATTAACCTCTTTAACTTCATGATACAAATTTTTAATTAAAAGATAATCCACTTAACAGCTTAAAAGTAAGAATTAAAATACTACTCAATATTAAATACATTTTAATAATGTAATTTAATATAATCCACAAAGTTACAGAATAATTAGCCACAATTAAACAGTAGTTTTGCAGAGCTCGTAAAATTGAAATCGGAACGAAAGGTTGCTTTATCCAGTGGAAAATAAATCTGGTACGGTAAACAATACCGGTAGTCTCAAACAATTCTCATCAACGCGCGGAAAATGAGCGACTGGCGCACGTCGATGTTTCCATCGTGGAAACAAATCGCTTCATCGAGCGAACTATCCTTCTCTCCCGGTGTTCCACATTTACGCGACTGTCGATAATCGAAATTCATTAATACGCCATCAATTAATCGACCCTCTTGAAAATTGCCGACGATGATGCGGCCGGAAATTAGGCTAGCTTGTTGCTGCTTAAATTGAGTGCACCAACGATCCAGTTTTTCCGAAACTGCCGTTATTCTCCGACTAGCTGTTTCAACTTCCTCCATTTTCTACAGCTAATATATCAATATATATACTTATAGTTATATATTAAAATTTGTATAGTCTAATTTAAACTACAAAAATATCGGAGACATCGTTGATTAATTTTTATATTTTATTCTCATCGTGTCATTTCTTGTAGTTTATATTTTCAGTAAATTCAAGTATATTGAAATTTGTATATATTTATTTTATTCTATTAAAATTTTGCATGTTTTATTGTCTTATAGCTACCTTTTTATTTGTAGTAAATTTTGTGTTGAAATTTTTCAATTTTCATATGTTTTGTTGAATTTGAATTTGATTTTTTTAAGAACTTCGAACAAACAACTAGAAAAAGATAGTATCAGAGAAATCGATTAGGAAGATCGTTTCAAATGAAACAACGTGACGGTGGGTGTTACGTGTACGGCGTGAAATCACGATCGGCTGGCGAATAATGGGCTACCGGTTGGCGAAAGAAAATCGCGGCTACAAAGAGGACGAAAAACAAACGGCGGGAATGAAGCAAAAAGCAGGAAACGTGGAACCGGCGCCTCGTAATGACGTAATATCGTTCGCGATCTCCTCTCCTTCTCTTCCTAACTTGTCCCTTCTGCATCGCGATAATGGAACGTAACCGAGCGTTCATCGATCAAATCTCTCGCGCGTGTCCGACTTTTTTGCCACTTAACGCAAAACCGTCTAGGATAATGAGACGACTCGCGTTCCCGGCGAGCTACGAATTAGCAAAAACGCGTTACGACGTCGCCGTTCACGCTTTTATACACTCGTCTTCCTGTGTTTTTGCCCTCTTCTCTTGTAAACGATTTGTGTTAGTGTGTAGAGACGATTTAATTTTGTATGATGTATCGTGGTATGCAAATTAGAGTTACAGGTTTTCCACCGACATAAATCTTATTAGAGTTGGCAGGATAATAATTTAAATTCACCTTGATCGGCTTTTAAACGATTGCAGATGATTTCATTTTAAACGATGCATCGCATTATTCAAATCTTTGAGTTTTTGAAAAAGATGAATTTTGTCCGAAGGACAGTGACGTTTTGCGGAAACTCTAGGTTTGATTTAGTAGACCTAAGCGATCGAGATTGATGCACAACTATTACTTAATTCTGCAATGATATATGATGGTATTCAAATAAATTTTATTGGAACTCGAAGAATAATGATACTTATATTTAGACAAATTCTGGATTCGAGTTGGCTCCAACTTGGAAAGTTGGAAGTTGTAGAGTTTGTTTTTTGATACGCGAGGAGTATTGGAGAGATGGATTCAGGACAGCAAAATAACGAAAATGCTACGATATAACTTTGTTTAGCTTACCCAATGGCCTCGATTCTAATTCGTTTCTCTAATTCATTTACAATTCTAATGGCCTAGACTTAAGTTTAATATTGAAACGTCCAGAATATTTGCATTGAGCGTTACTAGAAAAAAAAAAAAAAAAAAAAAACTGGCGGGATGAAATGATCAATCACACTCGCATTCCGTAGGCTCGTTCTTTTTTCTGCAACGCACGATATATACATATTTAAAAGATGCTTCTTCATGTGCTTTAAGCACTTTGTAAAATCAAAGAAGTTTAAGATATTGTATTCATTTATTGCGATTCAATTACTTTATTATATTATTTTAATAAAGCATTTTCAATGTAAAAATTGCACACGACTGTGAATTATAGAATTCTTTTTTTCTTTTCTATCACGTTGCCATATATAAAACTGAACCTCCGTGCAACGTAAAAACGATATTTCACTAACTGCTAAATTTTCAAATAATACCTCACGATTAGTATCATTTAAAATTACGAGTCAGCAATTGCTACACGTACACAAATTAATATCATTACAATGATATACTAAAAAAGATACTATATTTATTAGAGTTGGTACTACAATAATAGAGTAATTGATAAATCAAATAATATTCGGGAAATATCAACTTCGTACGGGGGTAAATATAAAATCAAATCTATCAATTATCTAACCGAAAACGATTTTTACAAAAAACCTCTGCTAAAATTTCCCTTTGTCTTGCAAATTACCAGTCGCAATCTGCCCAACAATCTCGCCAATCTCCATAGAAGCTATCTAATCTTCCCCTTCCTGCTTTCCAAAGTAGTAGCAAAACGGCCACTAAAAACCCTGATGCATCCCCACGGAAGAACCGAACGATCTCCTAATGTGACGTTGAAAAACATTCTCGCCCCACAGGCACGATAAATAGTTGTTGAACGTGGTACGGCATCGCGGTCAGTGACACGTTTACGACATCATTCGTTGGACGAGCATCGAAAGCGAGTCTGGATTTATACGGTCGGTGGCCAGTAAACCATCCTATCGAAGCGTCCTTAGATACACGAAGGCATCGTCTACGCGCGCCATCGAATAAAAACGGGATGAAGCAGGCTAAAAGCGGGGCGCACGATAAACGCGTAACCAGAGGCGAATCTGCGTTGATTTCCCTGTCGTCCTCTCCCCTGCTGCTTGATGGCCTCGCCATTTCCACCAGATCCACGCTGGAGAAATAGAAAAAAGCTGAGCCATCCCCGCCGTGATTCAGCCGGCTGATAAGTCATGTTCTACTCTCTACGACGAATCGCTTGGTCTCGAGCTACGACATTATGGAATTTTTGCGGAAACGCATGGAGGAAGAATCGAACGAGGATAAAGAACGCGAAAGGGCGAAGATTCGATATTTCCAATGGCCTTGGTTTGGGGATGATCGAAGGTATCGAAGCCCTGAAACCTTGGTAGAATTCATCCCGATGGAAATATTGGGAAATTGTGGCAGAAAAAGGCAGCTGAGTGTGGTAGAATCATTTGTGAGAACTGATGGAGTATGATGGGTCGATGGAGATCTTCTGAAGGTAATCTGTGATGCTTTGGAAAGGTTGAGGACTTGAGGTTTTAGTGGATCAAGGTTCCTGGATTAAAATAGGACTTAAGGTGCTAGTGATCTTTTATCGAGGACTCGAATTACGAACAATCGCAGTAGAAATTCATTTCTTTATCAAATTCATTCATCAACTTTTCAAAACGTAGTGAATTTAAAAGTTGCCTCGTTGTAAAACATGAAATCCTGTGATTTTCGTATGAGAAGTTCTTTAAATTGTTCGAGGCATATCAGAAAGAGCATCTGGGAAATACTACAGATCCAGCGAATTTGGTTATACATTCGAAAGTCTAATAATACTTGCTAAACGTCATACTTTGCATGGATCATAAAAGGGAAGAAAGATCGATCCACTTTACAATTCGAACGTTATTCAAATACCATTGTCCCAAACTGGGAAATCATTGTGTTCATGAATGTTCTGAAAAGGGCAAGAGCAGCGGAGAACGCGTCCCTTTACGATTTCCAGAATTTGTCTACCCCCTTGGAAATACAATGCAGAAAATACCGAGTTATTATACGATAAGGGTGGAACTTTGCATGGAGACAGGATATCCTTTCCAAAGGCAGAACCAGGATAACATTTTCTTGGAACTTTATGGTCATAGCAAACCCTGCGAATCTTCCGCGAAAACTTTCTTCTTGTTTACTTGAGCAACAGAAATACGTATTGTAAAATCCATTATAGAATACAAGTGTAAATAATGTTTGTATCTCTCTTAGTTGTTCTACTATTGATCCACTTGAATTTTTGCATTTCTTGGAATGTATAAGCGGATAAACTTTAAAATTTGTTAAAAATATTTTCCTCCATAAATCATTTCAAATTTTCTTATTAAATATAAAATGTCTACATGTAAATAGAAAGTGTATTTACAACAAAGTACGTACTCATAATTTTACATCGATTTGCATATGATTTCTAATAATTAAATCCATGTCTATATAAAAATGTTTATAGAAAGATTTTGAATTGTGACTTCTGCGCGATTAAAAGTAATCTTTAGAATATTCTTATGAAGATCTCCTTTTCTTAGAAGCGTTAAACGCCACGTCATTTCCGATTGTTCGTTTCTCGATAGAATAATATCTCGATAATTTATTAACCAACCTCAGCTTTCTTTCCTGATGTCCGAACCAAGTAACTTTTTCCTCGTGCACATCTCTCGAGGAAAAACTCAAGGAAATCGCAAGCGGGAGATGAAGAAAACTTTCTACCCAAGAATAGTTCCATACTTGTCCTCATCGATCATTCGTAGGCCTCGCCGTGGATTAATATAAAGCAATTCCATCTGCGAGTGACAGTCTCAGAAAAGGAGGGGAACATCTCTATGCTGATAGCCATGGAAATCATCCTTTTCTTCGCAACCTTCGAAGCGTTATTGCAGAACCGTCAACCCTCGTTTCGAAGCTCATGAAATGTGTCAGTTACAATGTGCTCTATTGCATCGAATCGATTCTGCGAATGCAAATAATAAATTCAAGGAGTTCGGTCACGTGCTCTGTAGCCGATTCAGACATTTTATTTTTGATCTTAAAATCGACGAGATTCAGGATTGAGTTGTTATGGGGATAAGCTAATTGAGAAATAAAGAATTCTTTGTGGAAATTAATGTATAAATAAACGTAAGCTATTCTCTTCTGTAAATTAATCTCTTTGTATTTTTATATAATCTTACATGACTACGCTCATGGATCTGGTTACAATTACTACTAGCCTTTAGTAAGTTGATCGTTAGGCAAAAAGTGTATGAAGAGGAATCCCATTTCGATGATGCTCCTTCTTCATTATTATACATTTTATAATTAAATCCCAATTTGATTTTTCCCAATTAGAACGCTAATAAATTCGACGATGGTATATTTAGTATGCTATCCAGTAATTAGATTTAATACTACTTAACAAGTTGGACTGGTTTAATAATTTACTGACCTTCCACATCATAAGTTATCAAACACTTTGTAGATTATATGCTTACTTCGAAGTGATTTGTGAGTACGATTAGATGTATAATTAATTCAAAGTATTAAATTTATTTGCAAAGAAAGGAATTCTCAAGGAATACCATTATCTAATACCTTAACCGTTAAAATTTAACACGTCAAAAATGATCATACGTATACATTATTCGTGCACCAAATAGTATTAGCAGTTCACTTTGCTGGCCACCTAAATATAACAAGCAAGAATAGATAGTATGCAGCGGCCATTTACTGTTAAAAGGTTAAAGTGCAGTGTATAGAAAAGTAGCGAAGAAAGAAGTTCTGGCATCGATAAACCATGGCTGGAAAGGGGCTGCACGTGGCAGCACTTTGTGTGATAATCTTGTTTTGGCTACGTGGCGTCCCAACGCCACGATGCTTTGCCCCGAAAACGCCACGGCTTAGCCCGACGACGTCATTAAAACGCACGTTAATTACTTTTACGTTGAACCGAAACATCAGAGGGATCGTTTATCGTCCAGCAAATTCTCGTGAAGCTGCTTTAAGCTGACGAGGTACCCATTTGATTATGTAGAATTTTGAAGAACGATCTACTACATGGTTCGCTTAAATTGATCGTCTATAATATGACATAATAGATTATGCGAGAAGATGTTGGATAATATTTGAAATTGTTTTGGGCATGAGAGACAGCACAATGGATGTCTAATCGAATGTCTCGTGTAAAATTCAACGTAAAATAGAAGGCGACAATCTTATTTGAAAAATTAAAAAATTCTATAACTAAACTGTATGAAGTAATCATATCGAGCAAGAGAAATTATTAAATCAGTTAATAATAAAATATTTCTTTAAACAAAATTTGTATTATATTACTTATTAAATTTGTATGGTAAAAAACAAAACTAATAATATCACTTCAAATAATCATTTCACTTTTATGTTAAGTCAAAATTAAATGTTTTAGAACAATTAATGAAATAATTACACCAGACAAAATAAAAGATTGGTTAATATACGTTTCATGTCATAATGATCATCTCTTTAAATCTCTGTTAGCAATTTATTTATCCTCCTCTATTTTTATAACTCCCATTTAGCAATGAGGCATTGAATCGATTAGTGATGGAAGAACGAATATGTTATTTTTTCCCATTCTTTGTACATTGCTTTTCTCAGCTCAAATGTCTCAAATTGGGACCACTTGAAAAAATTTGTCATGTCAAAATGCCGCGTAGGATTTAAGTCCTAATAGGACTTCACTGTAGTAGAGATAGCTATGTGTATTTCTCGAGTTTAAAAAATTGTTTGTCCATAGTTCTCTCCAAAATTAATAAGTACGCTCTTCAGGAGTTCAGTATACTTTTTCAATTTTGTGCGACACGGAACAGATTGGAGACTTACCTCGATACTGAAACATAAAATAAAGGAATGCATTCGTTCAGGAAGATTTCAGAAAATGTTGTTCAATATAATTAGTCCACATACTGAAATATCAACTCTTATTCCAAGAGCTTCGTAGCTCTGGTTGCCATAAATATGTTTAGATTTCAAGTCAATGCTTGTTAAAAATCCGACGCAGCGTTTAGTTTTACAACTTGAGCAAGGGTTTTGCCACGTTATCTCGCTCACAGGCGGGTTTTATTTGCATAGTGGCATCGAACAGCACGGCTGTCGACGTTTCGTATATTTAAAGCGGACGCATTTGGTTAAACTTTAATTAATAATTTGAGCACGTGTCTATTCGCTGTCTTACGGGCGTGCTCTTTCGCGGACGAGCGGGTACGAGCGTGGATACGTCGTCGGTTGCAATTTCCATTCTACGCGACATCTAAAACATGCAAATTAGATTAAACGCGCTCAGACGAGGCAGGTTGCATTTATGCCGTGAATGGAAATGCGCTAAAGATTTGATTTCGAATGCAGTTCTCACTACGGATTAGAATGCATATCTTGGCAACAGTGCACGATGATTGCAACATTTATAAGTCGATTTTCTATGTGTAAAAGTATCGACGAGTACAGTGGCTGTCGAAGTGGAAGTCTATTTCAGTGTATCTTGTGCGTTTACGATCTTGTAGGATACGGTATACGTTACATTGCACTCTTTAATTACAATGTGCAATTTGTCATTGAAATATTTGAAGCTCGTTTCTCTGTTTTTTACCTCTTAAAGACTATTATGAAATAAAAACTAGGAGTTTTAAATGTTTTACGTTGAACGGAAAAAGACAAGGATCATACAAGTAAAAGAAACTAGAATTTTATTTTTCTTTAGTTTTGAAGCGGTAAATAGGATATTTTAATTAGTGAGAAATTTCTTAATCATAAGTGTTGCTTCCACTTCGCCACCGTCGTCTTTTCTTAGACGACTCATGAGTGTTTTAAAATATTTAACAAATATTTCTCTAGGAATGTTAAGAATATGGAGAGAGATACAGAGAATATTGTTTCACGGTTCGTAATCAAGGCGCGATGGGGATGTTTAACATAATAAACATCCGCAGTCACGTTTCCAAGCTCGTGCAAGCAGAAGTGACTTGAAACACGTCTTCTCACAGAAGATATGCAAATGAAATCCAAGTCTTCCGCTATGCACTCAGCCGCCATTGCATCCAGAGTCAATGCAAATGGTCGTTTGTTAGATGGAAGAAACGATTTCTTCATGTTTACACAAGTGCACCGCGCGAAACACTTTAAACGTGTTTGCAAAGCACTGCTGGAGTAAAGCCTTTTCCCGCTTTATTCAGTCGCGTTGCCTACATTAACACTGATATAGATGCTTCTTTTTAAGACTGTGAAGTACGTTTCATAAGGATAATACAAAAATCTTTTTATTTTAACACTTTCCTCGAGCTAGGTATTTATGGAATGATTTTCAGTAGTATAGATCAACCATTTCGGTTGTTTAGACTTTCTTCGTTGTTTGTGTACTTCCTTTAATAAATTTTTTATTCTTATGACGTTATCCAGCGTATTTCCAGTAAAAGAATATTTATAACAGAAATATTAGAGAGAATATTGTAAGAGAATATTAAATATCTTCAGTAGTATAAGTCAATGAGTACAAATAGATGAAGTCTTGGAAATTTTTATGCTAAAGTTCATTAATAGTTCCTTAGTTATTTCTATAAATTCCAACTCTATGAGATTTCTTAATATAAAACGAAAATTATTAATGTTCGTCAAATCTACTTATAGTAGATATAAGAAACAACCTTTCCATGAAAAATATTGGGCTTTGCAAAACCATTTCTAACACCAACTTATACGTGTATAGTTTAAGTTTCTATTTAAAACTACTGACAGACAAACGACTAACAAAACGATGTTATTAATTCATTTCTAAATTGGTCTTCTAAGAACACAGATCAATGAAAAGCCGAAACTACTTGTTATTAAAATCTTTATTCCTTCTTTCCAGAAACTAATTAAAAAAATCAAGTTCCAGTATCCAAATCAAATTAAAAAATGAAGCTACGGTATCTAGAAAATTTCTAACACATTCAGTTTCTATAACTACTATTCAGAAAATTTCCAAATAATTCCTTAATGATTCACTAACAGCCGTCATACTAATGCAAACATCCATCGAACTTGAATCAGACACCCATCGCGTATCAGTGTGTCATGAATGTCGTAGAAACTGCATCGTTCGCAATTCCTCCCTGATCCAACGTCTAGAACATGCAAATTAGATCCGAAACTCATAGACACGCGCTCAGTCCCAGTAATGTCTGCAATGAACGCATCCGACCGACAAATGCTGCGGAGAAAATGTTTTATTTCGCCTTCACTCGACCCTTATTTCTCGCGACACGTGTTTGATGAACTTACGATTATTAGTTTTTACCGATTAACTCGACGTATTTCCTGGTTGTTTAACCCTTCGTCGAATTCGTACTTAGTAAACGTTGATAACGAAGTCTGTACTCTATGGAAATAAATAATATTTTCTATCTATCGCATGTATAATATTTTATGTATATAATGTTTTATAGGTATTTATTAATAGGTGTTAATTGACATATTATAAAATATAAATTGTAATTTGTAAAATTTCACCCATAACGTTACATAATTTAGTTGCGCAATATAAGTCAGAAAATATTAATTTTAGTTAATTCATACGATCAACAAATTTGGTACAAATAATATGTTTTTTCTATTAATTATAATAATTTTATTAATCGTTGGCTTCGAAGCAACTAAACGTTGCAGGAATTGACGAGAGAGTTTTCATAGCTCAAAATTAGTCTCTTTCAGTCGAAAGCCGGAGGCAGAGCTTTTGTTGAAAAATACGAGTAATTAAGTTGAAATACTTATAAGCTCTTAAGGTGATTATTCTCCCACCAGTTTAACGCGATCCTTTCAGAGTAAGGGTCTTAGAGATTAATGCCGGCAGGTGTCTCACCAGGTAAGGTGCTCCAGGATCCAATTACACGATCCTACGGGAAACACTGTGTAACTTAAACAACGAAAGTGGGGATACCCACGGTTCTGACCTCATCCCTCTCTCACCCTGTGCCATGGAAACTGGATTTAAGTTAAAATATCGCCGAGTGCGCTTGGCAAACCTAAACGACGTTGCTCGCCAGCAAGTTTACGTGAGATGGTCGATTATACTAGGTGCTTGTGTTGTTCACAGTGGCTTCCTTGAGTTCTGAACATAATAATTTTAAGGATTATTGCGCTTGTTACATTGTCTATAATTTGGATACGTCTTTCCAGGGATAACAATGAATTGTATCGTAGAAATTATTATTTGTTGAGATATTTTGAGAAAAGAGAAAATAGAGTTGCGAGACAGTTATATGCAATAATAAAATCATAACTAGGCATATCAAAATGCTGCTTAACCTACATTCGTTTTTTACTCGGCCTGCATAATTCTAACAAGCAGCTTTGCTATTTGCGAATTATGTTAACAACTGTCAAATGCTCGATCTCCTGAAATTTTATCATTCTTACTTTCAATGAAAGAATCTTGCAAATTTGATTACATCATCTTTTATTATTGTATCAATTTCGAATCAAGAATCGATCAAGTTTAGAAGATAAGGCCATACAATTTAACACAATATTGAAACTTGACAACGAAGAATAATTCAATGTATATCGGTGAAATTGGAATAAGGGTACTTTGTCGAGTCCTTTAATTACACAAACTGTTCTTTCCATATTCAAAAGATCTATCGAAGTCTTCAATCAACGTATCCGAAATACTTAACAAATCAGATGAAACGATGCAAAACTGTTTGAAAGCAAGAAGGCAAAATCTTGATCCAAGCTTTGGAACACGATATCAGTTTTCCTGGTCGCGAAGGTGGTAAAGAAAAGGAGGTGGAGAAATATGAACAGGGGTGGCGTTAACTAAAACATAACGAGAGGCACGTAATAGCAAACGGATGTGGCCTGGTCGGCGGTTTCGTTTCTGGCCGCGGCTAGGGAAAATCGAGCACTCCTGGGCCAACTTCGCGGCTCGCTTTCAAAGCGAGCCCAACAACGAGAAAATCCGTTGACGAAACGGCGGAACAGAGACAGAAACAAACGAGAGAGCCGATAATTGGCGAGCCGCAACAGTCGCGCCGATTGCAACAGCAATAACCTAGATTGGGAATCGCTCTGACGAGCTAACCCACATGTACCGGGGCTGATTCAGGAGCCACGCTCGATATTTTCGACCAACGATGTGGTGTTCTGGTGTTGATAAAGATTCTCCTACGTGGGCTTGAGGCTTCAGTTCAATGCACAACCTTGAAATGCAAGATTCTTCCTAATTTAATAAAACGTTTTCTAAAATCGCCAATTTATGTGTCAGGAAATCAGGGAATCTTAAAAACCTATTTCATTGTTTGTACTTCTTTATTAGGCAAATACAAGTGAATGAAATAATGTGAACACATGATGGTTACTTATTTGATTAGTTCTGTAATACAATTTTTAGACAATTTTAGTATAGTAACAAATGTTTCATATATACATAAGAAAAGACAACTGTGAATATCATTAAGATATTCGCGTTAGAAAGATGAAAAAGTCTGAACGGATTTTATAAAAAAATTACTTAAGTGATTTTTACCTCTGCGTATCAATATCCTAAAATTGCCTGGATGATTTGAAGCTCTACGTTAACTTGCGACATTAAGATAACAAAATTTCCAATTTTTCAATACTCGATAATGAAAACATATGTGCAGGAAACATATATTAAGAGCGAGAAGATGTGAATAACCCGGACATAGGAAACATACACTGAAAGAAGCAACATGTACCCCGACGCAGAAAACGTGCAAATTCAAGCGAAGAAGTGGGGAGATGTATCCTGACACAGAATGAAAACGTATGCAATGAAAGAAGACCATCTGATAAACGAAAATTACAAAGCCGATTGCATCAATGTACAACATTCACAAAACATCCTCAACCCTAAGCCTAACGGAATCAAACAGCCCCATTATACTGTTGGATATGATTATCTCACAACCTGTCTTCGAACTATTGGCCTTCCTCAAATCACCCTCCGACGTATACAATATACGGGTACGGGGGATGTGGCTGTGAAAAGGCTTGACGAAGGGGTTGGAATACGTTGAAAGGGCCCGAGAACCCTGACAGGCAACGCTATAATGCAGGATTAACCGCGATAATCGTTCACACGAAATATCTGGTAAACGGTTTCACCCCCCAAAACGAGTCGATCTTTCGAATGACTTGATCTGTCGATTATAGAGGGGTTGGTTTAGGATTTGCCTCGGAGAATGGACTCGAGGTATTTGCACGAAATTCTCGGCCAAGGGGGATGTCATGTCTTTTAATGTTTTGACAGTAGCGATGAAGCTACGCGAGGAAACTGAAAAGGGTACTTGAATCCCAATATCGGCTGCGAACAGTTTTTATGGAGTACAATAACATTGATTTTGATAGAGTATTAGATACATCTGGAAATACGTTAGGGAGAGATGATTTGAACAAAATGAGTTGTATGCTATTACACTCGATAGAATTTGAGTTGCAAGATTTTCGTGTACAGGGATGATATCCATATTTCATGCGTGCCTTTCAAATGCTTTTTTTTTGGTTCTTGATTTATTCATGGAGATATTAGATGATCTTGATGAAATACAGATACACGTATAAAGAAACTAATTATAATTACATAACAGAGACATATAAAAAGGGCTTTTTTAATTAATTAATCAACTTTTATATACCTACTCAACGTATTTGATTAATTCTTCGATAACAATTCTTATAAATAATTACTTCTATTACAAAATCAAATTTACATGTGCTTAAGTCTTCTCGTTTATCACATCATCAATTTCAACAAACCCTATTGTTTCACCTGAAAATTGGAAAACGTGACCATCTACACATATAACCAGTCCAATCACTTAGTGACACACGCTTTCCTCAGTCAATTAAACACTCGAAAGCAACGTAACCACTTCCTCAATTTCCCAGCAGTTATTACAATGGGTTATCGAACAACCCTCAAAGAAGAGGGAGCATTTTTCCCCGGTGAACAACGACAAAAGGTTCAACCTTGGCCCCTTTCGAACTACAACAAGCGCCGATAAATTTAAGCGTTCCGTTATTGAATACAGCTCGATACAGGCATTGTTCTAGCCGTTCAACAATGCACAAGGAAAAGGAATCGAGTAGGAATTAATGATCGATGGTCGGTTTAGCATCGCTCGAGGGAGTGGTCTGGCGCCCTTACACAAAGGTCAGAGGTCGCGATCCACTACTGGTGGATCTACATAACATGCACTGGTTTTACGAAAGAGCAAACGTTTAAAAATACAGAAGTGCTTATTCGCTGTTTACACCGGTTGGTAATCCGATAACGCTGATAGCGCAGATTTTCCACAAGACCCGTATAAATTTTAATGCGACTCTGTGGCCCCGGAGGGTGGAGGGTCAGGTAAGAAGCTGAAAGCGACGCTCCACTTTTCTATTAAAAGTATCAAACGGTAGCGTGGTACTCGTGAGCTTTACGAGTGCTACCAGCGGTGATTTTCGAATAAAAATAGCGATACCGAACATGGATGATGGAGGGTTTGCAAAGTAAAACGAGGCAGGATCGATAAATTGATTGATGAGCTCGTCCCGTTATTTACGGCAGTATTTATTGATCTTTTATCTTATAACGACGGTTAACGCTAGCCTAGTGTTGCTACTTCTTTAGACAGAAAAATACGACTATATTTGGCGTAAAGAAATTTTTAGGTATACGAAGACTAAAATTTGGGTTTCTATAGGATTGTACTTGTAAATTCTATATAACACAGACTTTCTAAATTCTATATGCAGAAATTGTTACCTACAGTCTTCATTATTGATCATTATAATTTGAAAAAACAAAGTCTCTTTAAAAAATTTTCTACCTGCTTTCTGTTAATCAGATTCTTGAATAATTAATCATTAAACATCAATGAAATGCCTAAGTAAAAGCTCTTCTTTAATTTAAAAGAAAAAACAAATTTTCATTTCATAATTCCACCGCATCGCTAATCATATTCTTTAATAATTAATCATCGATCATCCACATAGTCTAAAATTAAATCTCTCATTCCCATAAAAATCTTCCAAATCGTCCACCATCTTCATTGACCTCTGAGCTAATCCATTATTCTGTTCTCTGCAGCTCCCAATCCCTATAACAGTCACCCCTATCATATACCGGAGTGATCTCATCATCCACAAACAGCTCCCATCAGCCCCATCCTAAAACAACCTAAACGCGTCAGAACGCGGACTACGCTTTGCAAACTAGCGTCAGCCCTTTATATACTACCCCTCCCCACACAATTGAACGATTGATAGTGGGATGCAGCGATGACGTCAGTCGATGACGTCACTGCGCGGTAGCCTAGCAACGGCGGCGCAAATCCCAGCACGAACACCGATGAAAAGTGGCTGGTTGCTGTGCGTGTGGCAATACGGGGGTTACGGGGTGCGAAGAGATGCATGCCCGGGCCGTTCCAGCTAAACTACCCCTACTTTCCCGTAACTCGCGCGCGCAGATTCACTCTCCTTCTCCCTCTTCACCACGTTCCCTGGTGATGTCTCGGTTGCACTACCGGCGGCCCAGTTTACGAGTCCCATCTCTGTCTGCCAAATGCTTTGCTTGCTCTCCGACTCGCTCTCTCGTTCCGCTGCGAGGAAACTCCCGGGATCAGGTTGTGACGTCACCAGCCAGGAACGAGGGATGGTCATGGTCCTGTTTCGAGAACGCTCGGCCGAGAATGTTCGCCTCCATTGAACGGGCCACTTTGATGTTTTCCAGGTTATGGGATGATAGAAGTTGATTGGATGATTTTCGGCATGCTAAAGGGGATCGTTGAGAATTTTCGGGGCGCGTGTTTCAGGATTTGCTGCATGTTTGAGAGTGGGGAAGATTTTTTCAGATCGATAGATGAATTCGAAGCGAAGCGATTGTGGCAATGATTGGAACTTTCATCATGATACAGTATTCCGAATCTGGAGTTGCAAGCTCCTATGGGAAATATGTAATACATATTGTCGAACACGTAGAAGATCTCAGGAGATCGTAATTTTACATTTGAAGTGAAATTCTGATGAAAATTTGTTGTTTCGATAGGAGTCGAATCTTTACGTATGCAGAATGAAGAAATAGAGTCTGCTGAAGATTCAATTGTTTTTTACATTGACGAATATATTTGTAATAAAATGATCATGGTCGTGATTGTAACTTTTAGTGTGATACAAATTAAAGTGGAAAGCTTCTATCAAATTCTTTTGGAAACGTACGTTGTTTTCATGATAATCAGATATCACAAATAGATCACCAGATAACAATAGATCATAGAAAAACCGAGAACAAGTAGAATTATATATCAAACGTCACTTTTGTTAGGGAAAATATTCCGATGTAAAAAGTTCAACACCAAAAGAACCAAGCCCGCAACATGGTTTCACGAGATCATCAGAGCTCTCACAGTTCCTGCTTTTGTCTGATATCTTCGAGGATTGTTCGATCGACACTTGGCCGGTTCTTTACTAGAACGAAGATTCTCCGAACTTCCACGTCGTTGGAAACGATGACGTGGCAACAATGAAGATTTCCACACGATTGTTTGCGTGTTACATTGCAATTGCAACGAGCTTGCAATTGTTTGCATCCACAGATATGGCGCCGGTACACATATTTCGCTCTCAGAATTGTAATTATTCCAACGATATTGATATTTTATTTTGTTGCCATATTCGAGACGTACCACGATCAATAATTATAAGTATAAAATTCCCCTAATTGTGAAATACTTTCATTAGATCTCAAGTTGACGAGTCCCAAATCCTCGTGTAATAACGAAAATTATTAATTTGCAACTATATTTGTAAACCACATAGTGTATTACACGAATAAAATATTTAATATATTTATTCTACAGTAGCTTGTAATAGAAACGCGATTAGACGGAATCTTTGAAGACGAGTCAACATGGCGCAACCACCAAGGAGGAATTACGGCTGTAATTGTAGGCCTAATTCATGATGCTTGTCAACACGAATGTTTGCCGCGCCTTTGTGCCCCAATGCTTGCGCTGATCCTAAAATCACGAAGCCACATTCCTGACAAGATGTATGTATTTTCCTAAAGCTGTACAAATTCTGCTAACCAAATAATTTTACTGTTCATTTTTCTGGCTCAAGAGTATATCATTAAATTTATTTACTCGATCATTAATACCATTTACCGATGAACTTTTCAATTTCTCATACTTGTTTGAAGTTATTTTTTAATTTAATAATTAGGTTTCCTTCTGTATTTTCTGATTTATGAAATTTTAATATTTTTTTTCTTTTTTTTGTAAATAAAAGTTTGACACCTTGAATATACTAAATACTATAACTAAAAACGGGTAACTAAGATATTACGAAATTCAAGATAAATTGACGAAGATCAAAATTAAATCAACGCATATTAACGAAAATATCAAAAGTGATCGATAACTGGCTCGCGTTCAAAAGTATGATTCAAACTACGGAGGAATCTATTCAGAAATCATTGCAAGATATTTTCTGGGTTGCTCTAGCTATCTTGTAAATTTCTTGAGAACTTTTCAAATAGATCGATGCAATAACCAGTGTATCGAACGCAGTAAATTCTGGTCGGGATGGCATTGGTAAATTTATAGTCAGAAATGTTCCACCTACCGACTCGATTGAAGTCGATTCTTGAAAATTAAAATTCTGTAACTTCCATCTACGATACTGATCATGAGATACGGACTTATAACTCTTTCGAACATCTCGTTATTTATGAACTTTCCTTCCGTCTCGTATTTAATTTTCTTCAAAGGTATTAACGCTTTATCGACAGGTTGCTCTTAATATGAATAATGACCTTTCCTAAATCGACTATATCTTTTAAATTAATCAAGACACTGATACGAGAACTTAAAGGTATATTAAAAAAGCTTTCATTATTATTGTTACATTATTTATTTTAGATTATTCAAACTTTTATTACAGCCTTTTAACGATCTATGTTTGTACATACAACATTCTCTGTCATGTTACGTAATTTTAGCTGTAGAATACACTGACATAAAATTTGGCTTTTAAACTAAAATACTCTGTCTATGAAGGTAATTTAATATCGTGCTTATATTGATATCATAGATACATGTATTATTGATTTAGTTACTTGTTATTATTTCACAAGTAATTTATTCCAACTGTGTCAAAAACGTGCTCTTTCTTCAAAGCGTTAATGCATCGAGTTTTTCTTATCGCCGATACGTATATTTCAGTGGTGGGATCGAGAATAAATTCGATCGATTTGTATCCGTTGACTGTTCGACTGTAAACCAGAGGTGCAAGGTGCTAGCGGTTTAGACGGTATTAGAAATAGATGTTCCGTTTGCATCTGAGGCTCCGAGCGCAAGGTAATTTAGTTAGTGGCAACATCTCATGAATGTAAGAGATATCGCTGGATACACGTACGTGTTGGAATGCTTTTAGAGATAACGAAGATAGAGCAGGAACTGTATTGGCTGATTTATTACTACGTTAAATATCCCACAAATGGATAATTATAATTAAAACCTTTTGAAATCTGTGAAAAATCGTCGTTAAATGATCGTGAGAGTACAAATGGAACGTATCTGAATTCTTGAAATTTTATGTGTTTTATGAAATAACTATTTATAGATAGAATTTCTATAAATACCCACAATTTATCAGTCACTTACCATTCCTTCCTTTGCTTATTTTACATTCACACTATCAATCATACTTATCGTTCACACATACTCACATTTCTCTTACCTCCGTATACAAAATCAATATCGTACGGCTTTCGTATTACATAACATTCACACATTATTACGTAGGATTCGTTCGAACGTTCGACGTTCAAACGGCGGAAACTACGTCAAAAGACACGTCATTCTCCAGATCTCAGCGGCTCAAAAGATAGGGAAAGAGAAAAGGGGAAAGAGAGAGAAGTATTCGAGTCGACGATCCCAAGTACGTTTTCACGGATCCTGAACAGCTCGGCCTCGCGTGAGCTCTTCCTTAATGAAGATCTCGAAGTTGCCGGCGCATCGCGAATTCGTAATTAGCAGGGACGTTAGGCGGCGAACGCGGTCTTCTTGTCCCTCATTACAACCGGTTTTCCGTCGGCCTCGCGGTCGGAGAAGCCACGAAACTCCGTCTTTCGAGGAACTCTCGTCGAACCAGGCAAAAAGGAAAACCGAGCGAAAGGAACCCGTCAGCCTTCTTAATTAACCCACCGCTGAAACTAACGCGTTATTTTTGCTATCTTCAACACGCTTAATGCCTGCTAAATAATTTTGGTATACGAATGTTAAAACTATGGGAAGCAGGTCAAGAGATGGCTGTTCTTACGAGGATGATGAACAAGTTTGCTGGAAACGATATGTATTAAATATATCGTAATTTTATATTAAACGTAATTTCATGAGAATTATCTTCGTTATACAAATCTTCTAATAGTTATTAGGGTTGCATTTTTGTGGATGCAGATTGAGAGATTTATGAAATTAATTCTGCACTTTACTTTAATCTGAAGTTATCATGAAATTAGTAATCATAAAAATAGCAACAGAAATTCATAACTCTTGTGAGAAGATAACAGATCACTTCATTTTAAACTGCTTACAACTCACTCCGCAAAAGATGCAAGTTGAAATCCCTTCCCAGAAATAATTCGAAGAACATAAAATAACTCACAACTTACTAATGGATTTCTAGGGAATCAAAGCTCGTTGAATTCTACAAATATTTTCCTATTTATCATTTTTAGATCTAGAGTTACTTGAAATGGTGTTTAAATCTCTAAAACTTATTATACAAACGCTACTCGTATTTATCTATTTTATCTTAGAAACATCCTTCTTCGCCAAACCCTGAAATTTTATAAAATCTATTTTCTCTCTTGATTTCAATCGCCAATATTAATTCAATCTCTAATCTCTCCCCAAATACTTCATCCATCCAACAGAAACTTGTTACTTCCACTCGCAACTTGCGCTTATTTACCCATTTCCATTAACCATAGAGCCATAAAAGGGATGCTGAACTTTCTGTCTGAAATTGATTTACGAGTCTAAGAAGAATATACGCGCGCAGGAGAATGGAATAAAGTTCTGGACGATGATTCGACCGAGTAATCTTGCTTTTATTTTCCGGACGACGTTACAGTCTGCTCGTAACGTCCACAAAGGATATATATATATCGTAGACGAAAGAGGGTCGGCGAAGAACAGAGGGGGTTAGAGGGGTGGATGAGAGCGAGCTTAATTCAGTTAGCTCGTGCTTGCGTTTCCGGAGTTAACTGCGTTTCGTCTACTTCACGAAGAAAGTTAGCGTCTTGGAGCTGCCGATTGCAGTCGGCTGCGTCGTTTGAAATTTAAGTGCACGTCGATCCGAGGCAATCCGGTCGATGGACTTTTTCCAACTAATAGAACGGGCCACAACATTCGATTGTTCCTTGTTTTTGCCTGTTTTCCTCCGGGGAACGTGTTTACGATAACTCGACGAGTAACTGTAATTGATTCCTGACAGACTGAGCTCCTTATTTCTTGAAAATTATATTTTTCCTTTGTATATTTTTTTGTTTTTTTTTTTTACTACCTATCACTTGTTACCATTTATTAGCAAATTATCACGACAACGTTATACAATGAAGGATTCATTAAAAATCAACGAAATTACTCAGGCGTCTTAAGTATATACGAGCAGTTCAAAAGCAGCATTGGTCAACTTTATACATGGCAAAGTACAAGAAAATAATGATATTACAAATACTGTTTTATAAATTTTCCTTAGAATTTACCGGAACTTATTCATATTATGAATGAACTTGAACTGAAAATCAGTATTTGTTGGGAATTAAATATTAATCGTGCTCTTGTGTGATGAAATCGAATGTATTATAAATTTTCTACATTACGTTATTACTGCAACAGGTTCGTGAATCCTCTTTTAGAATCAAGTAATCTTTTTAATCTTGTTCCACAATATCTCTGAGAGGAATTTGCCTATCGAAAAATTAAATTTCCTGCTGATTATCAACGTTCTTTACTAGAAGATGGATAATAGCCTTGTTTAGAAATTCGAAGCAATTAGAATTATTTTTACGCCTCCTGGAAAATTTGTCAAAAGACCAAAATGTTGACGCTACTGTTCTTCCTGTCTACTTGCTACGGTAATCGAGGATATTTCCCAAATCTATGATACTTCAGAAGAGTAATAGAAGCACGAAATTGAGTTTTCGATTCAAAAGCTGGTTCGCTAATAATGTAACTTACCGATATCGATCGAACAATTTCCGTCAATAGTGCGCGTCCATTTCTTTGATATTCTGGACACTTTAATAACATTCCGCGTTTGATAATAATTTACCAGGCGGTAAACGCGCTAAGCCGTATCTTTTGAGCAGTTCCAATCCAATAGAGGCGTCATTGAAATTATTTGTAACTCGAACGTAGGAACCGCCAGCGTTCAAACTTACGCCATTCCAATTGCCGGGTCGTATTGATTTCTCCGGCGTTGAAATAAATGGAAAAGCTCGTGCCACCATGTAATTTAACGCTTCTCTAAATGGCGAAATTTCTGCGATAATAACATCCAGTGCAGAGAACGATAATTCCTTTGAAACTTCTGTAAAGAACAGCTGAAATTGTTCGTATAATATACCGAATCAATTCTGACAATAATTTGCGTTAATTTCTTGCATTAATGTAGCGAACTACAATATCTGGCCATTGAATTAGGATCGTTCAAAATTGTTTATTTCCTTTAGGAAAATGTAAAAGCACGAACGAAGTCAAATAACAATTTTATTAATTACTATGGTGTTGTAAAATCCAGAAAAAATTTAACCCTCCTAACTGAAATTTCCCCCTATTCCTAAATAAGATTTCACCTTTGGATTTCTTCGAAAAGAATATTCATTTCTATTAGGAAAAGATTTCATAAATTTAACTTAACGAATGACTCGATAATACGATGGAGACGTCGATAAATATTCGAAAAATTATTTAAATATATACGACCCAGCATATTTACGAAATGTGAGAAGCTATATTTGCCTATGGAATCAATTAACTGATTAATTAAATTAAATACATTAATTTTGCATGCAAACCGAAGATTCCAGCAATATGCAAAACGTTGAAGAAAACAATTCAAAAAGGAAATTGCGAATCCAAAGGTACGATCGGTAGTCGTCACCGTCGCAACGGGGCTAAGTGTCGACGACACAATTCCAAGTGGCTGAGAACGGCAAATTATTGTGTTACTCGGCCACTTGCCACGTCGTTACATCATTATTGTGTCTTGTATCGGTGAACTGGTCTAGTTACTCGCTGGGGAAAGGGGTGCGGGTGAAAAGCACTGGTAATCGTTGGTTGAGCTCGAGCAAATTGTGGCTCCACTACCAACGACAAGCAAAACGGCGTGGAATTTATTTTGAGTGGCATCATCAACGTCAGATCTTCCTTTCGACAAATCGACGAATTTCCCAAACCTTAGTTACTATCTTCCTAATTGTTTCGTGTAAGAGTTGATTAAACTCGATAGGGTGACTTCATTGAGATTGAATGACGAAGAAGCACCAACTAAGCTCCCCTTAAAGATTGGAAAAAATCTTATTGGTATGTACATGTTAAAAATCTTTCTAAAACCTCACTAATATTTATTTGCAAAAGCGAGATCGAAACATAAAGATTGGACAATCGTAGCAGGTTTGAGCGAAATTGTTTCACCTATTTTACCATTACACAGATCAAATATATCTACATATTACCTACTACAGAATTTATTACATAAACACAATTTATTTTCCTTGTACCACTTGTACTAAAAAAAAAAAGAAACACGTAGCTCAAAATAAAATTACACCCACACCTAAACTCGACCTAAAAACAAACAAACTCCGCCACCTCTGTAAAACTCTCCGCATTCTTCTTCACCTGACTCAATCCAATCGTTCAATCCTTTCGCTGTAACCTGAGAAAACAAGGTAACAAAGCGTCTTTTCGCGATACGTTTTCTCGGGGGTAGGTTTCGTTCGGTGCTAAACGGTGAATTTCAATTTACTTACGTCACGCGGAAGATTGATTGCAATTCGGCCGGAGGATCGACAAAGGTTATCTCGAGTGGAGACGATTAGACTATCGGAGATTGGCCGTTGGTGTGCAGCGTAGTGGATGGACGAGCGGCGACAGATACGGTGTCTGGGCCAAAGGGAAGACGCGGATCAAGACGCGCCTCGAGGGGCCGCGCGCCATTGTCTCGTTAATCGTCGCGAGACGACACCGTTTACCGATGTGCGCTAACAAGACGCCGGAGGGAAGCGAATCGGAGGAAGGCAGAAGGGACAAGCAGGAAGAGGCCCCTTCAGCGGTAATTACGAGCAGCCAATTAAAGCGGACGACGGGAACGAGCGCGGTGGAATCAAACGGACGCTTAAACGGCCGCAGACGATTGTTTATCGAGCGTGTCGAATTGTCGCAATGCGGTTCACGTACTCCTTCGTCCATCCTGATGATGTCTGTCCGCTGTTAGGTGAATTTACCGCTCGTTTCTTGCCGCCCAAGGAGATAAGGTTTTTCGTTGGTTTCAATGAGGGAAAGAGTTTTAGGGTAAAGACGACTCGAGTTCCAGTGGGAAAGATCGGATCTGTGTGATTGGATGAAAGTTTGTACAAGCACTTTGCTAGTGGAGTATCTGTGAATACTGTGATGTAAATTTGGTGTCTTATTGGGTTTCCTTAGGTTTCCATGAGAGGGTTGGAGGGTTTAAAAGGATTTGTATTGTTAACGTTATATGGCGAATTGAAGGTATGTCTCGAGTGATAAACGTCAATCTATTGGTGTTCTTTATTAGATGATATTTTGTATTTGGTATTATAAGAAACTTGATATATTTCTTAAAAATTTTATGAGAATGTCTATGAAATTGAACGGATGAAACGTCTAGCCACTACGATAGTTTACGAATGTATTCGGACGATCTTAGAGACTTTATATGGATATATCGTACAAAACATTCGGGAATTTTACAACGTACAATTTGAAATACATCTGGAAATATATATACGACTTTACATACAAGGTATTTATTGAAAGTATACACTTGGCAAAGATCTCCAAAGTATTTGAACTATTGTTCACTCTTAATAATCCAAAATACTTGAGTCCACTTTTAGCTATATACCATTATAATTTTTTACTAAATGTATGTTTGAAATAAATGTATTTTATCTTTTATATACGTATTCGGATTGATCTGAAATTTTAGTCTTATAATCCCGATAATCGTGTGTTGCCACAGCGTTAACGAAATTTCAAAAAGTGTTATATAATGCAAATATTCATAAAAAAATTTTGTGGTAAGTGTTTCGATACTTTCGTGAGCCGCTGTAGATATTACGTCAACCGAATTCCATTAAATCATTAAATTTCTTCTTACATTAAATACCACACAGACAAAATTAAGCGGATTAGTGAAAACTGAATATTTCACACGACAGTATTAAATATCCGTACATAAGTTAAACACTCATAGTTTTCCTTCGATCTAATTCTATTATTATTAACCTCGAGATGGAATTATTAGATTTTTCATTTTGATAGATGCAAAATCGACAATCGTGTTCGCTGTTCTAAGAAATTGTTCCTTCTCGTGCTACTCAAAGACGGTTTATCGAAGAAGTGGTAAGCGTTACATTAATAATAATCGCGTTTCATGGAAAACATGGAAAAATAACAATATTTACCATCGAAATTGGTATAGTGGCGAAATACAGTGGATCTGGAAGTTCTCAACGAACTTTTCGCTTCAACTTTGCGTTTTCTTTGTCTCTTTGGTTTGGTCGTTTGCTTTTGTCAAACTTTTTACTGGACCACGAGAAAACTGGTGATTTTACGGATTGTTGGAGTTTCATTAAGCTTTATAGGTTTTTTTTAAGAATGCTGGATTTCCAAAGTTTCAAGATTACTCGTTACATTAAAATTTGTTACACCCTAAAAAGAATTTCTATTACAACTATTCATTCATTTCGCTTTTAATAAAATCCGATACAACACGTGCTACTTCTTCTGCATTTCCACATCGTAGACCATGAAGCTTGAGAATCTAAAAATAAGTTCTGCATATCGTTGCTCAATCTTAATAAAACAAACATTTAAAAAATTCCTTGTCTGTCATCGCATCGATTATCTTACGTGTGCACAAAACAAACAGCAGCTATTTGCACGTTTACCGAGTTCCATAATACAACCCTCGTTTACATAGCATATTCATCACTGACAACTTGAAATCCAAACGGCAGATATGCATCTCTAAACGACGCGATTTTAAAAGCGTATAAATATGCAACTATGATGATCAGGACGTGCAATTTACTTAGTTCGAGTACCACCGTCCTCGATTAAGGAATTGTATGCCACTGTTAGCGACTCGATAACAATCGATCGTACAATAAAATTTTTCGTCGAGATAAATTGCCGGGAGAAAGCTCGAAGGATCGTGTTGTTTGTAACTTAGTAAGTTACATAATTTTTCGTTGCGTGATACGTGTGAACGGCAAAAAATTTGCATTCGAGATTTAACGAATTAATGAAAGAAAATTATATAACACATCTGAGTTCACATTAAATGAAGATAATAAAAAAGGTATAATGATGATATTGAAAATGTTAATCAGAAGCTTAGAAGTATTGAATATTTGACGAATTTACAAAGAAATAAGATGAAAGTTCAGAATAATTAATGCACTTACACGGTAAGCAAATCAAAAGTCAAAAAATTATTTTCATATAACTAATTTCGAATAACCAATCTTTTGAATAACAGCGTCATTTATTAAAAATAAACTTTATGGTACTACTAATAAAACTCTTAAATTTTATACAGACTAAATATAAATATTGTGGCCCATAAAAGGGTCATAAAAATCTAAACTTTTTCATCTTTAAAAATAACTCTACAAATAATTTTAACAAAGTTCCTATATTCTTCCCAAATACTGAAAAATAAAAAAATACAAGAATTAATGAATTTCTGAACGAAACGTTATTCTTCAGTCACGATGTTTGCGACTCCAGAGTCCTCGGTCCTCGCATTTTATTATGCATCGTCCATAAATTATCTCCGCTGTAAGTGAAAACAGTCGAATGTATCCCATTGAGCAGCACGATCGCCTGAAGGGTGATAGGAATTCAGATAAGCGTGGTACACAGCTGCCGAAAAATGGCTGGTTTGCCTTTCGCGTTAAGGAGTCATCGTAATAATCGTTGCGAAACAGAATCCTCGCCTCTGGTGAAAATTCAATTACTTTCACGTTTACGGTGACGTTTATTACGGTTGACTAATTGAACATCGGTGGTCGAATTCAACCCGATGTCAATTTCCCATCCTATTGACTCGTTACTATTGGCTTTCACTTTGCCAGATCTATCAAAGATGCCGTGGTAACTTTCCAGTCTCTTAGACTCGATAGAAATTACTTTTCTTCCTCCCTTTCTCTTTTTTCAATTAAGTGGTAGTTTTTATAGAATGATTGTTGTCTTTGTACATAACAAGAGATCGATTCTTAACAGTTCAGAAAGTCTTTCACCGATGAGCCATAATCCTCGAGGGGTTAAAATTCATCTTTTAAATCTACATTTCAACTATACGGCGAAATTTCTTTAAATTAATCATTTAACAGTCCACAACAATCTTTTCGAAAACTTTTCTATTAGTTTATTAGTAAAACTTTTTCTTCTACTATACATAGTAAATGTATTCTACTATACATTTGATCGTAAGTATCTTCACCTTGAAAGTAAAGAAAGATTTGATATCAACAACTTAGTATGGCTATCGCTGTAACTCTATGCGTATTTTAACATTTTGTTGTAAAAAATTTGTACAGAACATCACTCTAACAAATATTCAATCACTGTCAATATAGAAAATACAATGAAGAAAATCGACATCGAGACAGACCACACGATGATTTATAGAATTTATTAAGACACGCAATTATTCCAAATCACTTAAAATTATTATCCCATCATCATCGTCGTCCTAAGAATCGCTACCAAAGCTCATCAGTGCCTCATTCATCCTCTCCCTATGTTAACCACGCCAAGCGATCGCTGAGCAACAGCGAGTTTCGTGTTAACAGACGTGTCTCACGAAATCGTCTCGCTTGAAGATGCTTCGAGGTTCTCGTGTCTGCGCGTCGGCTGATTTGCATCCAATAAATACAGTGGATCCCAATGACTGGATCGTAGCCGTTAGAATTACATCGGCTACGGACCGCGACTGCATTTCCATTCGCCATTAATCGCGCGACGAAGCGCTCAGACGTTGCTCGATCTCCGCGCAAGATGAAGTGACTTGTCACCGGCGGAATAACAAGCACCGAGTCGAGACAGCGTGTGTTTGATCTGGTCCCGGAGTTATTTGACAAATACAAGAAATGGCTGGAACCGAGTTTCGAGCAGCCGCGTCTCCGGAGTCTCGATTAAACTTCTGCAGGATCGATGAACGTCTCTAGCGAGCGTTTCATCGAGGTCTTTCATTTCGTTCCGGAAAAAAGAGGAGATTCGACTGGTGGGTGATTGAGAGAGGATCGATTAGTTGTGTCCAGCTATCGAGAGAAAGTAATTTTGTGAGAAGGAGATATTGCCTGATTACGTGGGAGTGATTGGTCGTTAGAGGGATTTAGCAATTCCTGATAATAGATTGTTTCTGATGAATCCAGTCTTTTTGTAGGGTATAGAAGATTATTGTCAGCTAATTGTAGAGTTTGTTGGTTCCTAATAATAAATTACTTGCGATGTAGATACTAGTTTTTACGTAGAAAATGTATCGTCAAACGATCGTCAAGAAAACACCGAGAAATTGTAACTTTAATATCAACTGTATTAGTATTAAATTATCATATAGTATGTATTAGTAGTAATTATAGTAGTAAATTATGTAATGTCTGCCTAATGTACCCCTTTTATAATTTAGATGCTATTATTTGGCCTTATTATAACGTAAACGATTTCTTAATCATTTTACAAATTTCCAACTATTAAATCGCTCTAAATTCGAATTAATATAATAATAATTGATACTACAATGCTGATCAAAATGTAATATGATTTCTAAGACCACCGCTTTTACGCGGCAAACATTATACAATTTAATTTCTCTTCCTCCTGCATTAATATATACACTTCCGAAATTCATTTTATATATCATCAACTTCGTTTTCTCTCCAAATACAATTATAGCGTATTACCATCAAGATAACTTAATCCAGAAGCGGAAGCGTAACTTGTCTAACCAACAGAGCCCTTCCACTCAACATTTCCACGCTCTTAATCCCAACCCCCGTAAACCGAGTTCGTTGCATCGATACTTCTTGCTTCTCTTCTTGGCCGAACTTCTCGCGAATCTTATTAACCAACCGCGCTGCACCACCTGAGTTTGCGCGACCAACTTTCGGCCAATGGCCTCGTAGACAGCCCTACGTGCAATTCTGCCTGCTATTGTTGCGCGGATACGAAAGAAAACACGAGGCAAAAGTTTCTCGCATCCAAAGTTGCTGAAACAGGTAAATCGGCAAACAAGATGAGACGTAACGACGTAAGGCTGATTATGAGGAATAGAAGAGGATAAATCTGGCGGTCGTGTATTAGCTGCAAGCAGAAAATAGAATTACCTGCGAGGCGTACTTTAGCGGAGACTTTTTGGTAGTTTCGTCACGCGCCAGGCTGATTTAGTTGAGACCTGTTCACAGGCAAGAAAATGTGCTAATGGGGTTTTCAAAGACTCACTTCGACTGTTCGCTTTTGGGAACGTGCAGGAAGTTTCGGTTAAGGCTCGTGTAAGCGCAAGGATTTCACCAGCTAGTTGAGTTAACGTCTGACATTGCTGCCTGATGTTTGCAGAAAGATAAGGAGAAATGCTAATGGCGGAGTTTGTCATTTTAGTGAGTGTTCTAAGGATGCTTGTAAAGCAGAGAGAAGTAAATAATGCATTAAGATAAGAATCTAGATTAATTGCAGATCGGAACACTCTGTTTATCGTATAAAATAGAAAATTAATTGAATTAATGCAACGAAATTCATTTATAACATGTAATAGTTATGCTCCAATTTTGCAGCAAATATAATAACTGTCCTGCAATACTTCTGAACGACCGTATATATTAAAAAAATGACATGCCTTTCAACCAGACTAATTACTCGAACCTTTAAAATCCAAAATTATTTATTTTTTTAATTCGTTCCACCCATTAAATTCCATTCTCACTAAAAACACTTAGAATCTCACAACTTAACCAATAAATATGTCCAAACAGCTGTCTAAAACCGGCCTCTTTATCTGAAAATAGCCGCTTTGTTTAATCTTGTTGAACATGCTATCATACATTTACCAGGATTATCCGTCATGGAAAAGAATCGGTGGAATAACGACGGGAAGGGCGACTAAACGAGCGGGTCTCCGTCACCGGAAATAATTAGCGAAGTTTACCCGCAAAAACGAGCAAAAGGAAAAGAGGAAAATCGCGCGACGTGGAGAGCAAGCTCGAAAGGAATTTTAATTGGTCTCCTCCAGGCGGGTTACACGCTCCCGCGGATCGATCTCTGACCACCCATTTTGAACGCGCGTCCGGCATTTCTATGACCGCGTGTTTCATTTAAAAATGTTTCGATCCGGCAATGATAATTTCCAGTGGACTGGTTACATACAACCAACACCGGTTCAATAACTCAAGCAAATATTCCAGCACTAGTAAATATCTTGTACGAATACATATATCACGAGTGTTACACGGAACATTTGGAACATTAGCGCAATTTAACTATCATGATTATATTAAGAAAAGTTGAAACAAATCTGAAAATATGGTAGAAATTACAAGATACTTAGTTTCACAGAGATCATGAGACGTTTAAACAGTCAATTATTTTCCATTATAGCCATGAGCTTGAATATTCAGTGTGAGCATATTTAACACTTATTGTATTTGTATGTAAGATAATTGTTCGTACTGTGAAATAAATATTTTACTAAACATGTATCTAAATTAAATATCCTATAACTTTTATATACGTTTTCAATTTGTTTCCAAATTTGACCAATAATCGTGATAGTCGTATCTCGTTACCGCGCTAATTAAATTTCAAAGTCTTTTATATAACACATATACAATATGTACGTGAAAGTTTCTTATGTTAAGTATATTCAAATTATTTCAAATATTTCCGCGAGCCACTGTCGGTGTGTCACTATTCGCATGCAAACACGTGCAAACCATCGCTAGGATGGAAGGATGTCGTCGCGAATATTACGACTTCCACGCGATCGACGAGTGTTTACCCCTTTGATTCCACCCCTTTGACGATGCTGATTTTTCGCGGAAGCGTTTTTTGATGCGGTAACATTTTGCTTTTTGGTGGGTTTTCCACAAGTCGCGCTGTTCAGTTTCTCGCGATACGTCAAAGAACGTTTGCGCCTACTTTGACGTATGTATAACAATTTCGGGTAAATTGGATTAGCTTGAAGGTAACTCATGGTAACATTTTGAAACGGTTATATATATTTCGTCTTTCTTTTTTGGTTATAGTTACCTTGTTCAAAATCTTTCAGAGCAAAATATCACGATATATCGCTTCTAAAATGTTTGATTAGGTATAAAGAGAGATTTTGTGTTTTAGTTTCACACTCTTCAATTTATAAATAAAAGAACAAGATACACCCTTGGCCAAAAGTGTGAAATCACTATGCGATTTACAGAGCTCGAGGATTTTTGATAAAAGAAACAGCTTAGTATTCTATTCCCTTAAACAATTCTGCAACCAAAAATCCATGGACGCAAAGGAAAGTACTACCAACTGTCTGCGATATCAATTCTTACTTAAGAATACGAATTAGCAAAAAATTCGGTATAGCAATAATCGGAAAAGTAATTTAAAATTCTCGGTCAGTAATATATCCACCGAAACGTGTTTTCGCGCAGAACAGCGAACCCAGGAAAAAAGAACACGATCAGAGATAGAACAAAGGTTACATTCTAATATGGCATAGCGTCAGAGCCAGTTAGATATTCATACCGTTTCAAAATGAAATTCACCGGTTTCCGGTACCGCGAACTAGGTAGAATTTTATTCTCTTCGGGAAGAAGATTTTCGTAATGCCATTTACGGAGGATAAAAGTGCTGCGTCGCGTAATATGTTCAACCACTTCCCTCTTTCTTTCGTCGGTCTCTACATTTTCCCTTCTTGCAGGTGCTCTTTACTTACGTTCCGTTGGTTGGACCACGTATATTCCCAGTAACGAGGACACGTTCATTGGTATTCCATGACGCAGGACAGTTCGTACGTGCTCGACGCCACGGTAGCCCGGTAAATGCAATTATGCCGATGCTCTCAATTACCGATCTGCGTCAGCAATTGTTGCGGAGGGAACCGAGCAGGTGACGCGACCAGTAACCACTGTTTTTCCGCTTTCCGTCTGATCATACCATCCCTGTCATCCATCCCCCTTCGCGTAAACGTTCACGAGGTAATGGAGGCGGAAGCTCGATAGGAAAAATCTACTCGATCTCGTTTTATGTATTTTCAGTTTTACCTAACACTATAAATGTAGAGGTAAAATTTTATAGGTAGGACTATGTAAGCACTTACGCGTGCACTTATACACGTGTATATGGAGTTGTGTTTTTGAAAAAAAGATGTTAAGGATAATGGCTTAGAATATAGAATATAGTCACATTAAAGATTTCTGCTGATTTATTATATTTAACGTATCGTAGTATATAGTACTAGTATATATTATTCTAATATTATAGCTATTGAGATATGCACAACACTAGAACTACCGATAGTTAACACGGAGCTAATTCTACCAAAACCAGTCAAAATGACTGGTCTTTAAAAAATACGTAATAACAGAATATTTTTATATTTATTGATTTCTTACTTTCTTACAGAAGGAATTCAATGTTATATAGTACATTTTTGGTATTATTAATTCATCTAGGACCATGATTTCTAAACGAGAATTGACACATTTATAAAATTGTAGAATCAGTCATTTTGACTGGTGTGGTATTTCTAGTGTTAGCATCTAGCGATCTAGCGATCGATCTGGAATTTTCTGATAACTGATATCATCGTATTGAAGGATACGCAGTAAAAATTTTAAAAACGTGTGGGAAGTTGTAGAAAACGAGGAAACTTGTTAATTGGGGTTCGATAAACAGATTGCAGCATCCTTTTACACTTTGACAAGTACCAGTCATTTTGATTGGTATTGTTATAAGTAGCCTCGATACGAAATTGTTTTCAGTTTGAATACATAAAAAGCAGAATAAAATTCATTATATTATTCTTTTATTTATCGTTGCGAAAGTCATTACATCATTGCGGAAAGAAAATATAATATGAAGTAGGAATTTTAAAATAAAATTGTAAAACCAGTCAATTTGACTAGCTAGTGTGGTAGTTCTAGTGATAATTTTATGTGCTAGACTAGATTGGCCGCGTAGTAGTGACACACGTATGTGAATATGAGTGTGTGGAAGTATGTGTGTGCGCGGTGTCTCCAAAGACAGATAAATGTAACTGTTCCGTTGGCAATGTGGTATGGAAGATGGTGAGACAAAGAGAGTGCTGAGACGCGTACAAATGTATATCGACGAAGATCCTGGAAATCGTTTATTAAATAAATCTATAACTATTTTAATATGAATTCTAAGTGTAACCTTAGTGTTCCTTCACTTTTATTTCGGCAATTAAAATCCACAATTCTCAACAATAGCACTGTGAAAATACTTAACTCGATTATCATTTTATTCCTTGCTAAAACCTAAAATTTTGTCAGAATACAGAAACGTATAATTCATAATATGATTCATCAGTGTATTTTACGATCTTCCGTTATACGTCGTCATAAAAAAGTGTCTTGTCCCAAAACTCGTATTAAGGAAGCTAAAATTTCGAAATCATTGGAATTAGAAAATTTCCGATTTATCGCCCAGTGATCACGATAAACAAGCCTACTCCAAGCTAAAATCACCGATTTAACTTCCATTCTCCGAACGCAATTCAGACCCACCCTCAAGCAAAACAAACTTGTTCCTTCGCTCTAATCCCGATCTTCCCTAACATCCCCAGCCACCGTCTCTCTTATTAGATACATTGAAATTCCACGAAACGATCATACACACGTGCGCATCTGCAATCTATTACTAGTTTCGTTGAGTACAGTTTAACCCTCGCGCGAGCGATCGAGGAAGGCGAGCGCATAATTGACAACGCGTTTACTTAGCGAGCGTTCCACCTGGGATTTCCATAGCGTGATGAAATCGCAACGCGCCGTGTCGCGACCAGCAATTTCATGAATACCGACAGATCGATATTACAAGCCACCTTTGCGTGGCAAGAAAGAAGGACAGAATACGAGAGAGAGACAGAGAGAGAGAAAGAGAGAGAGAGAAAGCAAGGGTGGGGCGATGGCGGGAAAAAGAGGAAAGATCCGTGCACGCAAGCTGCAGGAACGGAAGAGGAGGACAGTGGATGGATTCGACGAGCAAAAGGAAAGATGGAAGCTGGAACAGGAAGGAAACGGAGGAAAGACGGTGGCAATGGGAACTGAAACGAGCCGTGGGCTCGATAAGCGAGAAGTTTCGCGCATTGTGTTCTTTTGGCCCAGATACTCAGCTTCGATTCGAAGTGTCAAGTTGCTGGCGCCGGAAAAAGAGAGGGAATATTACTTTCCAGAAGTTCCCAGCTGCAACTTACAAAGGAAATACATAGAAGGAAGTTTAAAATGTTCGAACCAACCAGGGGTGGGTTTTAATTCGTCACTCTTTGCGTCGGCTTTATTCGCCAACGGATATTTCGATATTTCGGATAACGAGTCGCTTTTTATACGTATTGTTATCATGTTACGAAAGAATCGAAACATGGACAGAGTTTCAGATTTGTGGATTGTAAGCCCGGTTATACAATTACGGGTAGAGTTTGGCTGAAATTTCCTGTGTACCATTTTGGAGAGAAATATATCGGACTTGCTGAACTTCACTCTCTGTTGATTATTTAATGAGACGGATGTAGTCCTGATTACCACTCGAATTTCACGTGAGACTTAAAATCAAGGACTAGAAAGCGATATATAAATAATCGAGTGAAATTTTTTTAAAAATATGTTACAGTATAATTTCTTAGCAACATATATAAAAATACTGTTAAAATATACAAACTAACTAGAGTAGCTCTAATGATTGTTAGATAAGAGAAAGGTCATAGGAGAAAAACATGAGAAATACATTTTTTACTTTATTTCTTAAAAAAATACATATCGATATACCTATGTTTCAGTATGCGTAATCTGTATGACATTCGGCTATTAAAGTTTCATTTTCACAAGTATAATAGGCGGCAGAATGAAACACTGGATAAAGGAATAGAATCTTTGCACGTCTGAATCACATTCATAATGGTAACTCGGTTGCTCACAAATCGAGGCGCGCTTCCTCGACGAATAAAATTCCAATTTTCACGGTTCGCTGACAATGGAAGACGTCGGTATTAACCACGTGCTATAGAAGTTCTTATCGTGGTCGTATTCATTCACATTACGAACATAACGCGTGTTCTGAATTGCTTAACAAGAATTGCATAAGCGTAGTAGATTTGTCTAAATTTTTATTGAATTCTACTGAAAGAAAAATTCGAAGAATTCAAGATCTTTCGAAAAATTCCTGTTACTCTAATTTTAATTAAGGCACAATTTTAAGCGTTGAATTTTCTGGCCTTTTTCGGCGAGCTTAATAGTATAACAACCATTTAGGAAAAAACAGCCCCTGTTACGGTACACAAACTCCTAAGCTGGTTGTTATACTTTAGTTTTTTAGTCTCTGCTAACTTCTAAGCCTTGATAGCCCGGTGCTTGGACGCTGCTGTAATTAAAACAAGGATGCTCTTAATGTAACTCAAGGGGCTAACCCTTTGATACACCCTTTACGGCACTCTATGTTATCATACTCTCTTTCTTAAATTTCTGTTACGTTCTTTCCCGTCTTGTATATTATTAAAACACTTACATGTTTAAAATGATTATTTACGCTGTATACTAATGTTTTACTAAATATATGTTCGCAGTAGACATCTTTTCATTCGTTTTAAAGGCAAATACAATCAATATGAACATATATAAGACACATATAATATCGCAATACGTGTCTCAATGAAATTTCAAAATATTTTATATAATACATAAATTATATTATATATATATATATACAATATTTTAATGCTAACTGTTCGAATAGCTTCGTGCACCACTATACTTTTGAACCATAGTACACGTACGTTACAGAGGGCATTAAGAAGTCAGATAAACCCGACTTTCCGATTAGATATTCATACACTGAGAACCACGCCATGCTTCATCCGATTAGTAAGGGACACAATCCTATCAGCCGTCCCACCACCGGCCAGTTAATTCCAGCGACATTTCCCACCCCGCGGTCCCCAAACTATCGCAAATAACAGTATCGCGCCCATCGAAACAGCCCCTCGAAACGTTAATGCACCCCCGTTCCAAAAACGCCATACCACCGCCAACAAGTATTTCACTTCGGGCGGTATTTTAATCGCGACCGGCGAATTCTCCAGCGGCCTCGATCGGAAAATCAATAATCCCGGTCCACGTATCTCGATATCATTTAACTCGCGTTAGTTCGCCGGGTAAAGATAGATACTTCAAAGAAGTCGTCGGATAACGGTGTTGTCGAGTGGCGAGGAAGGAGCAAGAGGAGAATACCGACCAGAAGAGAGGATAGAGAGAGGAGAGAAGAGGGTGGAGGGACGGACAAGCTGAGCTGCTAAGCGGAAATTGCGCCTGGGGGTTGGTAGCGCGGATTTAACGTTGTTTTGCCCTGACCTAGCTCTCTGGGTCTCCATTCCGAACCGGAAGGTAACAGCTCGGCTTTCATCCCCACCAACCAGGATGCTACTCTCGTAGTACTCGCGCCCCGTCTCAACCCCGTCCCTCTTCCACCCCCTTTTTCCTCCGCGTCGGCCCACAGGGCTGGTTGGCTCTTGTTGGCCCTATCTCGCGCTGGCAGCCGCCCCTGTCTACGTTCCAAGGAGGACGTTCGTATCCCTAGCACCCTGGAATCTGGTTTGGGAATAATTCTCAGAACTGATAAACAATAATGATAGTTAGCCTCTCCGTTCGCGCGCGCTCGCATAGAATTGAGAAACCGATTCCTTTTGAGGAAACGTCGGGGAGATTAATGGCGGGATGGAGATGCTGCACGTCATAGAATGTAAGATGATTGGTGAGTTTGGTTTTTAGGGCTTAGAAGGTATTGTTGTGATGTTACTCGGCGGTGGAATAGGAAGTTGAAGTTATTTTATGATAACGAAAGAGAAGAGGGTCTGAGGATTGCTCATGTAAGAAGCAATTATATGCATTGCGATTGAAAAGACTCTTGTATTGGTAGCTTGTAATTTGTGTATTGTTATATAGTTGAATGAGAAGCAATTAAATGAACTATAGCCATGAATATTAATGGGTTAAGAACGAATCACATCGAAACATTTCATATACTTTCAGAAACATTTATTTATTTTCAATTATCGTCAAAATATTGCAAACCCTTTGAGAAACGTAGAGAAGAAGGGAAATTTCTTTTCCAGGGGAATAAAATAAAATTTCTCACCTTGGAACGTGATCCCGCCATTTACTCGAAACTTCCAAACGAGCGTACTTCAATAATCAAAAACTCTTGAATCGCGCCACAAAAGCGTCCACGATACCGTTTCTCCTGGCTTGTCGAGCGATCGCGACTCGTTCGCGCGATTTAACAGGATCTGCAATTCGAATCGAACCGGGTACAGAAAGAGAGACGAGGGAGGAGCGGAGGCATAGAAGAGGGAATGAATCGAAAACGCCGTTTTGCCGATAATAAGCGAGACTCTGATCGATCGGGGCCGGTGCTCGCGACACGGACAAAGGAATTTAATTTGCTCGAATGAAAAATGCGAGCGTTCGTTTCAGGAGCTGCGCTCGCGATCACGGAAATCCGAAACGTCGCCTCGTTACGTAATAACATCGGACATCGATCGAGCCCGACGCCATTGTTTTCGATAGCCAAGAGAGAAAAAAGTGGATCTAATTTGCTCGAACGACTTAAGGGGATTTACCGTTTCGATGAAAAAAAAAAAAATAATGAAAATAATATCGACTGCTCGTTACAAAACAACGCTTTGCAAAAGAGAAGAGGAAAAAAAACTGTAATATATAATCGTCCAGCAACAGAAATAGCGGTCATTTTGATAATACGAAAGCCATGTCGAGTTCGCTGGACTAAATATTCCATTGTTCATCGTGTGAAATCATGGACACCCGACAATTATAGTTTGCCCCGGAATAGGAACTTTCAAGAGTGTGAACTCGCTCGTGCACCCTCATCAGCGAACCCTTTGTCGAGGGCCACCACTTTGTTTGAATGCGAAGTACCGTGCAACGTTACCATGCAACTGTCTTCAATTATCGTCCACATATATTTACGCTGGTGATGCATTTCGAACGTACAGGGAGAAGGCGGAAGAAGGAATTCATATTTCAATAGATAATTTTTATATTTATAGCGTAGATTACTGAATGTATAAATAATTGCTAGACGAATATATTGGCTAAGAATCGTATTTTTCTATCATTTGAAAACTTTCTAAACCTGAGAGAACTATGAAAGAATCGTTATTCATATGCGTGATATCTCGAATTAATTGTGTGGTAAGATTTTCTTAAAAGATTAAGAAGCTTTTCCTTGGTTGAAACTAAAAGGGAATTGAGACATGCACATTTTATGGGTCGCAACAGCTTAAATTCTCAGTTGAAGATATCACAAACAAAGCTAAACAAGTTTTCTAATTTATTTAGAAATTTCTAATATTCCACAAATTTCTTTCGTTCAGTTTATCCAATCAAAGATTAACAAATCTATCGAATTAGAAAATCCACAAGAACTTCTACTGTTATCTATTACTAAGATGTAATTAACAGATCCACCGGATTATTTCAATCTATTGAATTATAAAATTGCACAGAATTTACGAAATATCTGTGAAATATCCCTTAGCTATTGAAATGTAAAGTCGCCGAAAGTTTTTAGAAAACACGTAGAACAACTCGGTTTTGGTAAGAACGCGTCGCCCGCGATTTACAAAAAACCTAGCTGCATTAGTTTTTCAGATGAATCCAGCAAGCCAGCGGCAACTCATTAGCATTCCCGACGATGCTTAACCAGGGCGGGGCTGGAATAAATTCTCCGCTCAGCTAGTTCGATTCTACCCCTTTTGTCTCAGGCAGAACGTCGCGGCGGCGCTCGAACGGATTTGGAAAGACGATCGACGCTTTGTGCAGCCTTCGAGCAAACGAATTAAAGAGACGTGCGCCTCTTAGCCGAACTATTTCCTTCGGAGAAAGCAATAAGTTTTGCTTGGGTGGCAAATTACGTTGATTGAATTATAGATGAATGCAAATGAAAATGTAGAAGAGAATAAACGATAACTGAGTGTTTTAATAATAACTACGATGCAATACGAATGTTCTCATTCTATTAAAATATGTAATATTTGTTGATATTTACATAAACCGAATAAACGACAGCTTGTTGTAGATTCTTCATTTTAATTCGAACGAGCAATTGGTTGATTTCATATCGGTATATGTTACTTTTGAATGAAATTATATCGAATTACTAGAAGAGTAATACAACTAACAATAACAGAAGTGTAAATGCTTTGGAGACTCTGCTTGAACTAGAATGTTTCAAGTAGAAAATTATTAATTACTCGACTATTTAAGGTTACAAGAGAGTCATGGAGAAGTTTCGGTGGAGTTCATTTAAAGATGTCCTTGGCAGCCAGGTTCATTAAAAATTATTCTACAGCAATAACGTAGCAAAGTTAAGGAAGACACGGATAGATCATTACGTAGACAAATTGTCCACTTTGTATTATCTTTTTCCTAGCTACGTAAATTTTTATTCGCCAGAATTTATATCGCACATTTATAACAGAAATATTGCAGCTTCGGATTACCAAGTTTCTGCAACACCGCGGGAGAAAGGAAAGAATGAATGTGCGGCCTTGTTACCAAGTATGACGCGCTTCCGTGTTGATTGGGTTATTTGGAGGCTCTTGGTCGTTTCCGTTGGACCATTAGGGAAATTACGAGGTTGTTGAGGACGCAGATCATGTCGAATATTAGATCCTCTGAAATGTCTCTCGCTGACTGAAATAGCAGATTCAAGTAAATTTTCTGTATTTAATATTATAGCTCTATACAGTATGTAGTCGAAGAAAGAATAGAACAACAAGAGAGGAAGAAGAGAAAGGATAATAAAACATGAGTCGCTTGTTAATTGATAATTCCAGTTACAAAATTCTAGTTAAAAATTTTCCAACTGTTCGTTTTACTAATTACAAAAAATCCTTCCGATGAAGAAACAATTATTCCTTAAATTGTTTATTCTGCATTCTTGGTCATCTCGTCACACCTTCAAACAGCGTATAATCTAACAAATTATCTTTTTATTTTCATCAAAAAGGTACTTAATAATTTCATTCGTATCACTGTGGACACCTCTTTGAATGATAAACTACGTTTCCTATCCCTAAACAATTAAATCATCTTTCTACCGATGCAACTACAGCATCGTTGTTATTCCTGGACGCGAGGAAACCGAAGGTACCGCGTGGCAAATGAAATCTCGAATTTCGATAGCCGAGGAACCGTTCTCCGGTGTCGCCTTTATTAATTCGAGCACGTCGAATTCGAAATTACAGGTTTGGTCGAGTATTCCCGTTTTGTTGCTGCGTTTCGTTCAATTTCCAACCTTCCCTGAGACATTTACGCGTTCTGCGCCTCGATTACGATCGCACGCCAGCCCAGGTGTTGCTGACGCCTGTCCGACGGCGTAACGAGAATCCCTACGGTGTAATTGAAATTATGCTTCTGCCCGATGCTACAACCCTGCGAAGAATTTCGAACGAGTTGCATTGCCAGCAATGTGAGGTTTTAACGATAACTGGATCTAATCGATGAAATGTAAAACTGTGGGTAATTTTGTCGTCTGCATACTTGTAATGTTTTACTTGTAACACGTATCAGTTATGTATATCATTATGAAATATATATGTAGAATCTGATTATTTAATGTTGAGGTTGACTGATAGAAGAACGAGTGGATGAATTTGTAATAGAAAAATATATTGAAATAAATAAAGGTATAAGTATAAGTATAATGTATAAGTTTATGCTGATCAGGATCCTCACTCTCATCGTGTTACAATACAATAGAATCGATAGGGAGCACGTTCATATATTTATAGCAAAAGGACATTACCAAAAAAGTTAATCTTATAGCTCTAGCTAGAGGCTACAAGGAACATAAATAGAAATCTATTTATTAGTTCCTTTGTTCCTGGACCTTGTAACCCAAAACATAATTTATATTCAAGCGCATAATAATATGGACCTCCCATTATTTAGAATATTTTTGTGCCACTAAATTCGATTTTCTGCATAATAGACGTCTCCAGATCACGGATATACATAAATAAAGATGTAGAGATTTTCTTGAAGTAATTACTTCAACATTTAATAAAATAAAAGTACAGATTAGATAAAATAAATTTCTTCCATCAAGTAATAGAAGAATTTCTACTCCTAATAATTTACAAACCTAATTGTGTATTATGTATACATAAAAATTTTTCTAAATTATAGCGATAATATTTATTACTTGTAATAATACAGGAGAAAAAAATACACCCGTCCACTAAACTGCGATGTAAGAAAATGGAAAAATCAATACTATTTAATACTAGATATCTAATATTATATTATGTTGTATATTATGTTGTATCATATTATGTTATATTATATTATATCATTTTGGATATCTATTATTATATACGCAGAAGAAATATAGACTAACGAATGAAATACATAAAACATAGCCCGCGACGAAATTTCTTTGAAAAATTTATTATATTTTCCAGTAACTGTTGCTCGCAACTAAAAATACGCCACGAAAGACTGAAACACGACAAATGTACAATTTCACGGCGGAGTAAATCAGCCGTTGATTGCAATTCGAAATGCAATTATAGCACTTAACTAGCTCTTATTGCTAGAATACAATTTTGCGTAATATTACGAGAAATAATTGATCCAGTTCCGTAAACTCTCGTGGCGTTGCTGGAAAAGTGAGAGAAAATTAATCCTTCGGGCCAGTCCTTCTCTGTCCTTCTCTTCCACCCTCTTTTTTTCTTCACCCGTTGGCGTCTCCGTTCCTCGGCGAAATGTCGCTATAATAACTTTGCGACTGCTGGCAACGACAGAACGTTTAGGCCGTTGAATATGCAATGGAAATTACACGCGCGAAGAAATTCCACGGAAACCTATAGGAGATGTCGCGAAAAATTTCTTCTTCTCTCTTCGAACTCATTTGAATATTCGTGTTCACCCGATCGAATCTTTCGTCTGCATCTTTATCTTCAAATTAGTCAAATGGTTGTATATTGTGAATTACTTAGAAGAATATCCAGATAATATTTTATTTTGTGGTTTCGTGAATTTACTGTGACTCCTCGCAATTATGACGGTAGTTTTATCGCGACACATAAGAATTAAGATGAAATATTAATTCGTTATGTTAATCAGTAGTGTTGTATACGCTCGTTTACGTTCCATTCACAGTAAGAAACAAAAATATTCGCACAGTTAGAAATGAAAAATGTAGACATAGGAAGAGAAATATTCTCTATATTATCAAATATATTCAAATATATGTAACAATATATTATTCATCATTACTTACATTACATAAATGAGAGTAATTAACTTTCATTTTCTGTATTTATTGCCGCAAATGTTTGCGAATACATTTAATAATACAGAAAACGCACCAACTTCTATCTCTCGTCGCGTCTAACGTTTAACAACAAAGTCCAGATTACACTATGCGAGGTAATTACTAAGCCTATTCTCTTCCTTCTTTAATTATATCAAGCTCTATGCTGTATATCTATCCTATAATTATTTCGAAAGAAAATGGCCATGTTTCGCATCATAGGCAAAAATAATTTAAACACACGATTCTCTCGCTTAATTGCACTCCGCAATGTCTCCGAGCAAATACCTAAGAAACTCAGCTCGAAGCGTCGCTACAGGCTTCAGCAAGCTCGTAACGAGTCTGAACGATGGTTGGAACCACCTGCATTCTCCGACTCACGAAGACCAACTTCTCGCGAAGATTTCGAGCTTTCAGAACCTCGATATCGAAGTGTCCAACGACGATCCACGATCTCTCAATGGAAATCGCGATTCGTTTCGCTTTGCATATGGAAATTGGTCGTATTCCTCACGACGGCTCCCGTGACTCGATATGAATAAAATAATGTAACTTCCGAACGCGAAAACATCACCGCTTCGTCGTAACTTTGCCACCCGCCGGGTCGTGTTTTCGGTCGGTTTCACAGAGACGTTTCATCCCTGACACGGCGATTCGCGCCCTAAGCGACGAGGGTTGACACACGCGCGAAAAGTTAACTTTCGAGTGGACGCTTAAAAGCCTCCTCGATCTGATGCACCGGAGTAACCCTTTTAATTTGCTCGGTGGACCGGCCTGGGCTAGAGATCGGGGTTGCAACTTTTACGTGATGCGATTTGCGACTTTAGCAAAAGGTGACAATGAGCGGATGTGTACCTATATGGCCGTAGAACGGGAGGATGTGTTGTTAGGTCGCTTCTTTTTTTATTTTTCTACTGTGGTAGAAGTTGCACTGGCTGTTTTTTAGACGCTTTGATTGCGACGGTAGTTGGGAGTTTGATTGCATTAGGTTTTTTAAAGTGTGTCGTGTTGTAATTGCATTAGATAGTTGAAGTAGATTTTATGTTACAGGAATTTGCTGCATTTCACGACGCTTTTTGGAAAAGATAGTGGTAGCAAACAGGTTTAATGACTTACTTTCAATGGCGTCATAGGAAGCTTTGTTTATATAAAAATAACAATATATCATTTATTAATATATTGACATTAAAGTAACAGTTTCAAAGAACGAGTCGTATACAGTAGTATAATATTAGACAATTTCGCAGTAGATTTTCTGTAATAATTGTAAATCATTTTATAGATACATATACCGTACGAAGAATAATTTATCCAGGAAGCATTCGACATAATAATTTTTTCATTTCAAGAAATGCACCACGAAGCAGCTTTTTAATCATTTTTATTACTGCACGTATTATCGTTGCTCTTATTGTTTCAAAGAATATACTGCGAGTCCGGCAAGGATTTTTATTCTTGGCTCCTCTCCTGGCCGGACAATTAAAGAGATAAAATATATCCAAGGTACAAAGCATCAGGGAGAATGAAAGAATTCGAGAAGTGTTTTAAAACATGACCAGGTGTGGTTGAATAATACTCCGCAGCGCGAGAGACATTGTACGGCTAAAATATTCAAAGTTGCTTTAGAGATTCTTTTATTTATTATATTTGCTCGTGGCTCGTCGCCGCGAAAGTTACCAAGCCGTACTATTCGCTCGACAAGAAGAGAGTACTATTCACGAAACGCGACTGAACGTTTTAACGTTCGCAGAGTCTCGAATCTCCTCTTGTTTGTGATATTTTAAATGACGGAAGCCTGAGATCCTTTCAACTTTTGTTAATATACGAGCATTTGCGTGATCTTAAATTATATAGTCAAAACGTATTCTACAAAATTGTGCAAATGCGATTTTACTGCAGTTAATTATAACGAAGGACTAAATCTCGAGAACTAGAGCTGCAGCTAACATTTTAATATATTCATTATGTATTCGTTGTATATTTAATAGCTTCATTTACAAGCATAACTCGCAATTTACAATTTACCAGAGATGATTAAGTAAAAATTTTACAAAACCGCTATAATCATAACTTGCATGAAAAGTGATCATTGCACACGCAGGATTATATAAAATAAACAGCGAAGCACTTTCGAATGATTCCAGGAAATACCAAGTGAAATTATCCATAGTCGAGAAGCATAGCTCAATAAACATTTACAACGAGTCTCACCCCCCTCAATGTCCTCTTTTCTTCCACACCCCTGGAATATTTTTCCTAGCTCGAGCTCGTAGTTTAAAACGCGATCAATCACGACCTCCGACAACGTATAATCAGAATTAAACGAATGTAAGGAGATTAAGCCGATAAGTCCCATCGACGAGCAAGTAATTTTACTTTCCTTTTTTCTCCTCTATTTCCTCTTGCAACCCCTGGCATATTTCAATCCAGCTTCCGCCCCAGTGTGTCGCGTGTCCGATTCGACCGGTAGCTTTTCATTTCCGAAGGGCGAACCGTGTACCGCGCGTATACGCGTCCACCAACGAATATTCGGCTCGATTCTACTTTTTTTTCCATTGTCTCACCCTCGCGCTGACTGATTCCGTCGGCGAAACGCCACGAGCGCCAATCAGAACGCCGCCGCGATGATTCGAGAGGAGAGAAGCAATCAACGCCGCATAGAATCTCATCAGAATCGAGCAAGGTGACCCATCCGCGCCTCGTGCAACCTTTTCTGCCCTTTTGCTCTCTGTCATCCGCTAATTTCGTTTTTTCAACTTCCAATCTGCGTCTGCCGTATGTATTTACATCGATTTCTCCCTTTCGTTCGCTTATAATTTTTATTCGAATTAGGCGTTGGTTTTTTTGAATTGTGTAATTCCTGAACGATTATATATAATATTTACGCCGAAAGGAATCTTGACCAATTTTCTTCATTCAGCGTATAATGATACAGAAGATTCTCATTTTTCCTTGTCGTTATTGCCGACAATATCAGTTTACTTACTTTCCATGCTCGCTATTTTTCGATTTTTTACACAATAATGTGTCGTAGCAGCCAGAGGAGAGATTCGCATAAAAATAATTTATACCTCGACTCATTGTCCAATGAAAATTAATTGGTTCTATAAGCATAATACAGTTCTTCCAGTTCACAGCAATTATGTAATACGATGAATATTCTGTTTAAAAAAATCGAAATATATCGAACAAAAATAACGTGCTAAACTACTCTTTTACCGTCTCGAAAAAAGTCTTGTAAATCTTACAACTATTTCTTTACCCTTCTTCAGGAAATGTCCTTCTTTAAATCGCTTCAAATGTCCTAACTCCCCTTTTCTCCATACACCTTTCCCCTTTGATTCTCCCTATTTGCATATCCTCACCCTCTCCCTATCTGCATATCCTCACCCTCTTCCTATCAACCCCACGTTGCACTTTCTCCTCTCCAGTCATTTATCCACGTTCCTCTCCCTGTGTCCAGTGTTTTGCCTTTTTGCTCCCCTCTTCGACAAACTACGAACGGAACGTCATTGGCAATCAGGCGGACATCAACAAGCATCGGAGGCCATCTGGGCTTTCGCTGAAACACGGAACTGGCGCAGTACCACGGTGAAATGTCAAGAGTTCACCATGGTCAGGGAGAAAGCGAGAGGAGAGCGCGTGGCGACAAGGAGGGTACGATGTGAGCCGCGCGTGAGACAGAGATCGAAGGCTGGAGAGAAACGAGGAGAGGAGAAAGGGGTGGCGGAGCAGGAGATTTCAGCTGCAACTACTACCTACGGCTCCGTAGCTGGGACGCTGGATGAGAGAAGTCGGTCGATAGAGCTGCCGGGTTCTCCCTCTCTTTGTCTCTCTCTCTCTCGCTCTCTTTCTCTATCTGACCCGCTACTATTTCACTCACCACCGTTTCACTCTCGCGGATCCTTTGCCCCTCTTTCTCTCCCACTTTTACACTCGCTTTTGCAACGAGAACGAAGCGACGAATGAATGGGAAGGTGGGACAAATGTCGGTTGGCTTCGATGGAACCGGTGGAACCGCGCGTCAGTGAAACCGCTGGCCAACACGCGCCACGATGCCAATCCCATTCAACGGGTGACGGTCATGACAGGGATGGTTGGTCAAGGATAAGACAAATTACGCGCCGATTGTTGTTGTTCATTTTTGTATGAACGTTGAATACACTCTGCTTAGGAGACGTTTTCTTGGCGTAGTTGATAGGACCAGTTTATTTCGGAACGGCTTTTATTTTAGGAGCAAGCGTGTGTAGTGCTACCTCTAAATGAATTACAACGTCCAATATGAACTTTTAACTCGTTAGAAAAGTTTGACCTATTTCGATATTCAGCTGTAACTATGTATCATCTATCGTTCTGGTTACGTAAGACAAATAATAATTAATTACATCTAACCCTTAACAAAAGAAAGGAATCACTCTAGAAACATGATATATTTAAATATCTACTAACCATAGTTTCAAGCTGCCTATTAGGCCTTATTACATCAGCTGTCTCACCACTAAATCTTTCTATCACCAATCCCCTAACAGACACATTATTCAAATTACCAGCCCCAACTAATCGATGACGTTATTAAAATCCCCATCGATCATTCGTCGATCGACTCTGTCCAGCCACTCTGACGCCACGCGGGTCCCTAAAACGCTCGTTAATAATGGGACAGAAAAATAAGGAAAGAAAAAAGAAGAAATCCGATTCATTGTGCGTGACAGGGCGAAGAGGGTGAAAAGTCTACAAGGCTGACGGTGTCCGTAGCAAGATTCGATAGCGGCGATCGAGATTAACGCGTTCATGGACTGTCGTTCATCAGTCAGCCTGATCTCACGCACTGTCCATTGCGCGCTAATTAATCAAAGTCGGATAGGAAATACAGGTCGGGTCGCTTCGAAAGATGCCGGAGGGATATATCTTCCCTCTCGCGTTTGCGCGAGCGCGACCGTTTGAAATCCCCGAAGGAGCCGCTGATAATCGACCGTTCGTTGGAAGATTAATTTATCGGCCAGAGGCTGATATCGTTGGGACGCGTTCCGCGTGAGCTAATCGATCCATTTTAACCTGGTGATTAGCGAGTCGTGATGAACGGCCAGGGAAGCGATCAGATTGACGAGTTTTTATAATGGCTACCAGCGAAAAAATTGGATCTGTCTTTTTCTTAATTATATCTGCAGTTGACAATGATATCCGGACTTCGGTTCAGTTCACTTTTGTAAGAATAATCCTCGATATCATTGTGATGAATAAAATAAAATTAGGTCATTGGAATTATATATATAGCGTAAACTAATAAACAAACGAAATTATCGCTGCAATTCTATTACTTTTGGAATTAATAAGTTTGTACAGAAACATTAATGGTCTCAGTAAATTAGCTTCCCATTTTTTTTTCTTTTCTACCCTACCACCTCTTATCTTCCTACTCTTTTCTCTATCCTTTGCTTCTTGTCTTTTCTTTCCTTTTTCTTCCCTCCCTTCCTGCTTTTTTCATTCCACAACCTCTTCTCCACATCTCTCCATATCGGACTTGAATATTATTGAAAATTCTGCATAAGTAGTAGCGATTTATCAACTGAGCATTATCTTCTGATTACAGCAAAATCAACTGAATAAATTTACAAACACTTAGCGATGGAAATTTTTCGTAAGAAGCAAATTTATGTAAAAAATCTAGTAAATATGATATGTAAATTTTTAGCAAAATTAATAAATTAAAGACAAAGCAGAGAAGTTAGAAGTTCTATTTAACACAATATTTTTCTTTCCTTTCGATTCTCAAGAGAAAATGTAACGAATATTTTTATAAACGAACAAGGTATGGTCTCTGGCGCAATTACTCGAATGCACGGTAAATATATCCGCCATCGCTCTGGCAGATGTACAGAGATACGCAAGCTCTGGTGATCATTGCTGCAGCAAACCGTATACTTTTGAAATAACAATTTGCACAGGATCCCGGTGGCATTTTATTTTCTCGAGTTTCCCGCGGTCGAGGGATGACTTTTGCTCGCGTCACGATGAAGTGGTAGCAATTTTAAAGTAACAAGTCGCCGCGCGCTCTTTGTCCCCGTCAAGAAAATTGCATTTCCGACTCGGCGAGAAGCGGATTACGCCGAGCCGTTCGGAAAAACAAAAAGTTGTCGGAATATTTAAATTTGATAAAACGACCACTCTTCCGTTTTCCCAGCTCTCCTTCTCCCTCTTCTTACGTTTTTTCAGTATAACGTAACTTTATTTAATTCAATTAAAACATTAAGTACATTGTATAGTAATTAAAGAACATTCATAAAATGTTTGAAATGTGAATTTCATAAAACGATTTGGTTCTGTCTAAGTAATTATTGATACATTCACTCTGGAAAATTGACAAAGCGGTAAAAGAAACAAGATAAATCTGTTATGCAAAGTCTCGAAGATACATTTCCCAGCGAGTCGAGGAAGCTGTTTCATTATCAGCTGGCTCCTAAGTTGTCGTTAAACAATGAATTTTAATTAACGATGCGCTCAGCTTATCTGTAATTGTGAGTTGACACTGGGGTTTTAAGAACGTGTAAATTAAAGGGCACCTTTGCTCAGGTGTCTTTTTGCTTGTCGTTCTGAGTATAAGTCATCTTGAAAATTAACGTATTTATGCGTTTACCGTATATATTTTCTTTTTATTGATGATCTTTTAGTAAAGTGAAAAATAATGCAGCGGCATAACATTAAAAATTGACTTCATGAAGTTACGTCGGAATTGTATGAAGCTTAATATGAACTCATCTTTAAATTAAAAGAGTACATAAAAACAGATTCAGTGTGATTTTAATCTATATACATATCTAACTCTCATTCTCAAACACCCATTTTCTCATACGCTCACAGATATTAACATTTCGAATTCGTAAAACGTGTAATTGGACATATCGATTTCTTAAGAAATGTTGCACCAAAGCTGCACCGAATTTCACGCACGAATCGACCTTAAAAATCTTGCAAAGAAATACGCGAATTCAAACATATAAAAAAGAGTAACGAGAATATCGATGATCCTCGTTTGACTTTCATACATCTCGTCCATTTAATAGTTCGTATTGCAAAAAGAATGATCGTGCATGAATGGTACATGATCGACGCAGTAAATTTGCCTGAAAAACAGTTACCGCGTATCACGCGATTCAGCGATAGAGTCGCGGGTTAGGAAGAACAGCAACGGCAATTTTATGGCGATTTAATGCGGCCATGGGTCAGTTGGAACGTTTAAATCGTGTCGCCGGTCCGGCTGAAAGTAAATTACGGTAAACGCCAGTAAATTCGGCCCGCTCAATTGTCCCGACGGTCCGTACCGTTGATCACCTTGCATTTGCATATGAAAGCGGGTGGGGATCTCGCGATGATATCCGCGCACGTGAAAACGTCGCGCGTTATATCGTTGATCCACGAATGGTTTTCTATTCTCAAGCGGTTCCCAGCCTCGAAATTATTCCCATCTCGTGCTCTTTCCTCGCATTTCGGTTAAGTAACGCCGTGAAACGATATCGAGCAGCCTGGCTGTTTCCTTGTTATCGTTAAATGGCGATTCGCCTTTGCATGCGAATGGAACGAATGGGAAATGGAACAGAAGAAAGATCCTCCGGTCCTGTTTCAAGACAGTTTCGCTGGTTCTCGTAATTTATGGGCGACCTGAATGTTTTTTCGATCGGAAGACCATGTTTCTACGATTGCATAGAGTGATAGTTCAACGTGTTAAATAGAGTGTAGACATTTATACAAATTCACATTTTTTTATGCGTGCAATTAACTTACTGACTCGGTCGTTTTTAGTCGGAAATTATAATATAATTTATAATTAAGGAGCTAAGTACAGTTTCTCGTACTTGAATCGCCCATAAACGCACAGAATATCTACGATCTATTGATAAAGAATAATTTGATTATTACTTATCAATTAACTGAAACAATTAACACAAAATTAAAAAAAAATGTTTAATATAGATTGCTATATTTATAAAACGTGACACTGTTATTCGCGGAAGAACTTTATCTTAGACTTGATTTCACAAAGTTTTGTTCACTTTGAATTTAATCGTTTCCAGGAAGAAAATCGAAACAGGTAATAGATAACACTTTTGGAATTCTATAAGACACGAGAGAAACGATATTCCTTTGGCGAATACAAGACTGCCAATTGGACGAGATCCAAAAGTATAGTACTTGCGCGTTCGAGCACAAGTACAAGTTACAGTTTTTTGGATCGGATTCTGCGATGAAAAATAACAAACTAGAAGAGGATATTTATTGCATTGCACAGAAAAATGATCTCTATTTCACAAGATATCTTGAATAACAACACCATCGAAAACTATCAAAATACTTCTTTCATTTCAGCGAATATTACTAAGCAATTTATCACAGTGATTCGTACCGCATAGAAAGTTTTAAACTCTCACTTTATGACGAGTAATATTCGTGATATAAATTATGATCCAAATACGCGACAAACGTGAATTACATTTTAGATAAATTCAAATTACAGTCATACGCTGAAATTTAAATTAAGTAGCATCGTCGTGTAGATGATTTTTTATATTTTATACTTTCATTTCTTCTACGTTGTACATTATTCGAACTATGACCGACTCCATCAGACGCAATCTACTTAGCACTCCTATACCAATCGTCCTTCAATTACTCCAACAATCATTCTCAACTGAATTCATTCAATCTTCCTACAAAGAATTTACTTTTCCTATACATTACTCTTACAAAAAATCCTAAAAAACAAAGTGCATACAGGTATAACTTCACTTTATCTACTAGATATGTCAGTCACTTGCAATTAGTTACAATTATCGTCCTCAAACAAATTCGACTAATCTTCTCATAGAACGTTCACCTTGTCTAAACACTGCAATTACATAAAACCTTAGAAAAGCAAACAGCACAGCACTTCGATTTCACTTCATCCGTCAAAAAGTAACGATTTTATCGCGCTATAGTCCACATTATTAGATAGTTAGACTTATAAGATAATTCACAAAAGTAACACCAAGTTAACCATGTTCCAGTGGTTCAACAAGAGCAACGTAATCTCAGCGTACGAAATAAATCCTAAGAGCAAACGATGCCAGCCGATAAACCGAATAGCTAGACGCACGCCGCTTCTGCTTCTGCGAGATAAGCTCGCGCAAATTGCGAGAGCCTGGCTCTGACGCTCTTTTAATTCCTGTTTCCGCTGTTTTCCCCGACCACGACGGGCAACCCTCTTGGAAAAAAGGCGTTCCGGGATAATCAAGATGACCCTGCCCCATACAAAAGAGCACCGCCTAGAACACGTAGAGTAAATTAGCCTGGGGTTAATTAGGTTACGTCGTACTACCGGCGTGCTTCCAACCCTGCGCCGTTTCATCCACCACGAGTGTTGGTTGCCTCCCTTGCAATGGAATTGCAATGGGTTACGCGCATTAATTCCTTTGTTGCCCGTTTACTCACGCCGGATAATTTTTTTCATGAGATATTATCACTCTATATATCCGTTTTGTTGGACTTTCGAAACAAAGAGTTTTTAAAAGTCAAATTGATTCATTATATTTTCTGTCAATTTCTCACTTTCATCGATGCGATATGTGATTAGCGTTTAATTATTCAAAAATAACGGCTTATCTCTATAAATTACTCAATCTTTGCAATGAAATGCTTAAATAGTCGTAAATCCCAGGAAAAAATTTTAGGATCATAATTTTTCTCACAATCTAGAAACTAAATCTCTGAGTGTAAGAATTAATGCTTTTAGTTTTAAAATTGCTGGAATTCTTGAAATTATTGCCGTTTAGGAATCAAAAATTGAAACGCGTTTTGCTTAACGAAATGTCGAGGATGGAATTAGTTTTAAACGCGTGACACAAATATTACAGGAAAGGCGAATCGTCAAAGTATGAAAATACGATTTTTTTTTTGCCGCGACGAATTATCGGGATTCTATAATGAACGGCCGGTTGACAAATGAACATCGTCAACTAAATCGGATTCTGGTAATTGAAATTTAAAATTGTAATTCTCTATCGGCCACGTGATCGGCGCACGGTGGAAATATTTCATCGTACGTTTCTCATTTGCGGTGTTTCTGTTGGTAGCACGGTCTAACAAGTTTCCAACGTTTCAGTAATTAAATATAATTTCGCTACGCGCATACCACGGTAGCAATAACGGAAATAATACAATAATTATGCTTCTCAATAATTTTTTGGAAAAGATTAGAAGCATCGTATTAAATAGGAATTATACGGTGTACTTTAATGTTCTTCGGAGAACGAAATTGCAACCATATAGATTGTAAAATTAACGTATGACGTAAAAATTAGAAAATATGTGCAAACGAGAAAATAATTTCTAAGAGTAATATATCTAATTCTTCGTAAATCACTCATTTCTATTTAAAAAATAAGATTTACGAGGCAATATAATGAAGGAGAGTAAGAGGAGGGAATGAGAATGTACAAGGAGAAGAGATAAATCTTATCCGATGCTTGTTAGTGGACTCGTCAATAAGGTTTCTAACTACGCTTATGATTTAACTGTACTGCATTTGTAAATATTAGACGAACTATCATAAACTCATTCAAGTCATACGATAACCATAGCGAATCAAAATACACAATTTTAATTTCAATTATTTCCTACCTGACATCCTTTAACGAATGCGAAGTCGATATTTGTATTCTTTTTTATATTTCTCAACAACCTAACGCGTGTTCTAGCCATTTCTTAAGTGAAGTCAAAACAATTTTGAATTTTTTCATCCACGAAAAACGTCCTCTCTTACGAAAGGAATTGTACAAATTGTAGACGTGCTTTCGCATTGAATGTGTTCATTTTTTGAATTGTAACGTAGGGGAATTGAAAAGAACGGATCATCCTGTAGCCCTAAGTGTAACAAAGATCCTACTCTATTCTATCTCCAAACCAGTATTTAACCTCATCCGTTTACAACGCCATTATCTTCTCCATTTCCCCCATGAGCCATTTGCAACCTAAGAAAGCAATCATCATCGAAACCCATGATCCACTTGGAACGACCGCTATTCAGTTCTGACGATACACTGGTGTCCGGAACCGCGAGCTCGCCCGAGCGGAAATACGAGCGGAATGGATGTGGCGTAATAACGGTCCTAGTTGCACCGTTCATCTTCCGCGTTGACTAGCGGCGTTGCAACGCCGGCGAATGTGCAACTGCGATAATGGCTAGTAGTAAATTAATCGGTGCGCGTGCACCCTCGCTGCGTGAGCGTGGACGGATCGACTAGCTCGCTTGTTCGTCCCGTTGTCGGTGGCTGTTGTCACACCGCGCCGCGGCGACTAATTAGCCCTTGCAGCCGGATTAACGATCAGCCACGCCACGTGGAACGCCACGCTCGCGTACAGCATCGCGAGTACGCTATTCACTCGCCACTACCAGCTTCACGATTTCACTCTCTGCTGAGGATCACGTGTACCTAATCGCGTGCACGCGTTTGTCGTGCTCGAGGTCGAGATTTCCATATGGCAATCGTGAAAGGAAACGTGGCTAGAATTTTGTCAGAGATACGTAAGGATGGAGAATTGACATTTTGGAAAAAGAATTAGGAATGTTGCCAAAAGCCTACGAATTTTTATGCATTCTTTTATTCTTATGGATATAATTAAAGAAATGAACTGTAAATAGAAAGTTGTTTATCTGGCAAATATTAGAATAAATACTCTATTTTGAATATTTTATATATTCTTATGTGCATCTTTGCATTATCAAATTTCTCCTTAGACGCATAAAAGTCGGCGATCTAATTCTTAGAATTTAAAATCTCTATCACGCTCTTGATCACCCGTAAGATTTTTGCCATTGATCCAAAGGAATCCAAACATAATGTATATTGGAAAGTTTTTAGGGCAATAAAGCGATGTTTAATAGATGTATAGATGTAGATGATAACATGTTTGAAAGAGGTTAGGAAGTGTTTGAAAAGGCGAGAGTATTGGCGATATATTTTCAGAAATATTCTTGTAATTCAGAATCCATTTAGGTATGTATAGTTATCTACAAAATGAATTTGCTAAAGTTAGAAATGATATCCTATATGGAAATGGCAACAAGATGGTAATTTGAGTTTTCCATGCTGTTATTCATAATTATGAGAATGTAGGTGCAGATATTTTTAAACTACATATTTTTCATATTTTGCTATGGGCAATATTAATATCGAAAGGATGTAATATTTGTAAAAGCTTCGTGCTGCATATGCTCACATATGGATTACGACAAAAAAGCACACTTTACCAGAGCTTCCTTTGTTACTTCCATTTACGAGATCCATTCTGGAAAATCTCATTCCATATTTGCAAAATCCGTTCCTTATCCCGTATAATACAAAAACCAATTAGTATACATATAATCAATATTATATTATCTGAAAGTAGCCCCATTATACATTGACGTTTATTAACATGATGAATAATCAACTGTTTAAATACTTTCGTCACTTCTATGAAATGTATGTTTGTAGTGAATATCTTGCAATTTTCATATACATTTTCAGATTTGTCTCAGGATTTATCGGATGAATAAAACAGTCAGAATAGTCGTGTTTAGACCTTTGTGCATTTGAGCGCACGTAAGATACAAAAATCAATAAAAGAAAGCATAAAGACCTAATAAGTTACATAATAGTCATATTTAAGTTTCAATTTAATCTAAGAAGGATTTTTAAGGTACTCATATAAGATTTCTCTCAATCGAGGCGAAATGAATATCACTGAACATTCAACGTGAAAATACTCGTATCTCGCAATTTTCTTCTCCTCTTTCCCACATCAGTGTATGTTCACCATGCGACGGTTGAATTAACGTGACAATACTCGTGCCGTGTCATTAACGCTGCGGTACTCTGCAGCTTATACGACCTGCTCTCGACGTCGCTAATAGAATGAATACGCGATCGATGAAAACGTATCATCGCGATTATTCCTCTGACCGCCACGTGTGTCCATTTGGAATATTTTCCTCTGCATTTCTTTAAGGCGCACACTACTTACACATTACTTTTAACAAAAGTTAAAGAGCTAAAGAGTTTTACGCGCTTGTCTTAAATGACATTTAAATGGCATTAAATGGAAAAATGGTACGATTCGAATTGAAAGCCAATATGAACTAAAAAGAAATAAACGTCAAAGCGTAGAGTTGTTTCTCTGTAAAGATGACTCTGATCTTTGTAAGGGAATCTTACAGTAATTAATGAAGTGCTATCGTATATTCTGCCACAAAGAGGATGTGCACAACTTTCTGGCAACTAAGGTTTATAAGAAATTAATTAAAGTAATTATTAAAAGGTTGTAATATCGTATGCTCGACTGGTAACGAGACCTAATCTATTACATTTGCAATTTTTTTTAGCTGGTATAGCGAAATCTTCTGTACGCTACAAAAACACAAAAAAGGATACCTCGATGGATTCAGAATAGTAGGAGGATAGGAGAAGAAGAGAACAGAGACTGAACGACGGAGGCTGCAAATTTAATTATCCAATTCGGCTGCAATCCGTGGCTGCACTAATTTTCTATCCGCCGCCGCGCGTTGTCCACTTGCTCGCGTAACAGGCTGCACCCCTCGATCCTCGATTTTCCCCTGTCGAACTACTCCTTCCCGCGCACCACCACGTCCAAACCTGTCGCACGCAAATTGGATTGGACGAGGACGCATTTCGCTTCTGGACCGATTCGTTCGTTCCGTCACCCCTGTCTGCCCAACCCCCTGACGATCAGGGGTGATTTGTCCATAGCCCCTCGTTTCTCGCCCCCTCCGATAAGCCAGGCCCATCCGTGGGGCCGATCTATCCAGTTAGCTATGCTAATGGTAATTATCTTCATTAACGAACCGTTAATTAACCGGCACAAAACCTTAATCAGTCGGCGGACCTATCGGTGCTACGGATCAATCTCGCGATATTCTCAGTGAAGAGAGTCGGTAGTATGCCCATCCTGCAGCTTGCTTCTATGCCGATTATTTTGAATAAGAGATATTTCAAACGTCAATCTTGTTCTATTGTTAAGCAATTTGGTAGTCCTAAATAGATTTTTATGTACTTATAGAAGATTGAAAAGTGTAAAAATACACAGAATGTATATAATATGCAAAAGTATATGGAGAATACGCAAAGTAATTGAAAATATGGTAAAACAATGTTCTGATTCTATTCCTTTATTATTCTACTCGTATTTATATATTATGTGAATTATTCCTCGTTTTAATTCTACAAGCGTATAAGTGTAGAAGACTTTTAAAAATGTGAGAATGCGAAGGGTTATTTTATTATTGTAAGGGTCAAATTATTGTAAAGAGCTTCCTTACTTTTAGCTTAGCTTTGTGTTTCGCTACTTCGATATTGAGAGGTATTTGGTTTTATTACAAAATTCTATTCTTCTTTCTTACTCCTTTTATCATAATTTCAATCCTTATACGAATTTCTATGCGTACCATGGCTGTTTCTGCTATTTTAATACGTATATAACTGTTGTTTGGACGAAGTTAAAGCCATAGATTCAAAGCTTTAAGCGTTTAAATCACGTATATTTCTTGTATTCTCTGTCGCTGCAGGAATTGTTCGCCAGTTAGAAAGTTAGCGCTTACATATGCACTTTGTCAGAATACATGTAGGTAATTCCACTCAGAATAACTGAATATATTTCGCATGCAATTATTACAGAGTTTACTGAACCAGCTTCGGGGCACACAATGCTCTACAATAATATTATCTTGATCATGAATATGTTACAGCACATTGGTTGAAACAATATCCTTTTCGAACAATTATATATTTTAACAAATATGATACTTAACAAAGTAAATTTTATTCCACTAGATAATTATCACTAATTATTTTTCTGTAAAACTCCTTTTAGAATGCCCTCAGATGATAATATTGTCAATATTTCAAAGTTCTTAACGAAAATGCAATTTGTCAATAAATATTGACAATATTTTATTGACCATACGTATTGACCCTTTTAGTTGAGAACCTTGATATATTGACAATATATGTATATTGATAACCTGGGAACAACAGATTTCAAAATTTCAATTTTAATTTTAAAAAGTACAAAGTACACATTTCATATTCATCTACATTTCGAAAAATCCCCTATCGTTGTACCCGATAAATAATAAATTAATTAATTTTTTCTAAGGAGCTAATAAATGATAAATTCAATAATTATATTTCTCAATTTCAAGAATGAAAGTAATAAGAATTTTATTGCAAAACTACGAGATTTCATGAAATTATTCTAATTCAAATAGTCTGGAACCTCTCAGACATAGAAAAAGAAGAAGGCTGACAATTTCTTGGAAACTCATTGGGGCGCGGCAATTTTTAAATTCATTTCACCACGGTTAAGAAGCGAAAGGGTTTCCACAGAATAGTGTGCTACTCCGGGAGGAAATCTGTAATGAGGAAGGATGTAATGAATATTTTAATTGCGATAATTGAAGTGACTCATTGTCCATCAGCCTCTGACCAGAGGGCGTAAAAAAATCTAAAATTAAGAACTCGTTAGGGCTCCTCGACCCGCCAAAGTGTCTCCGGCTATTATTTTTTTCTTTTCTTTTCTTTTAAAAAAGAAACTGGGGAAAAGCGATAAGTGACAATAGATGTCGACCTAACTCTTGGGCAAACTTTTAATGAGAAATTTCTCTGTAGCCTCCGGATAACAGTTTGAAACGATCCTACTAACTGGTATCAAGTATCGGTTGTTATTTCTTTGTTCATGAATCCCTTCGGTGACAAGTCTTTTTTCCAATCACTTTCTTATTTCTTGTGCCTCTTTTCTATTTAATAATGACAAAAATAAAGAAGGTGAGGAACTGCATTTGTATTTTCAATTTCTATTAATGTTTCATCGAATTGAAATTTGAAACAGAAATTTCTTTTGCATTATGTAGAAACTATTATTTAATAATGGATAAAGAACATACCTGTTCTGCACATATATCGATTTCGTTAAATAATACGCGCACTCAATACGCGCTCTGACTGCTATCTAATGCATTTTAGATAAGGAATCTACAGGTGCCTACAGTTTCATGTTCTTTGCCATGGAACTGGACGATGAAACTAAGCAATACGAGAACAGAAATCAAAAGATAAAATAATCACGTTATTATATTGCATTATGACGTATGTGACCATTTGACAACTATTGCATTTTTATACAGTCAAACCTAGCTTGATTAATTAATCAATCAATTGAGAAAGAAAAATCATCGAATTATACAAAATCGGTGAACCATATCCTATCCTGAATGATCACCAAAAAATCTAACCATACACACATATATATACTCAAATCAAACACACTCATACAAAAGTAGAGAGAAAGAAAGAGGCAGACGTATGGCAAAATGAACAGCGATCAAGAGAAAAATCGCAAATCGGAGCAGTTGTTGTTCTCTGCAATTTGCCGCACGCGAAACGGAAAATGATATAGCGGGACGGTGCACGCGCGCTGGTACCGATCGGTTTCCGGTGACCGACTCGCAGCAGCGCCAGGGAATCAATGATAATCGAATCTGGTGGGCGCTACTGTCGGGGTGGTTTAAAATGCAATTTCATACCTAAATTCATCGACTTCTGCGTCGGGACTTTACGTATTCCCGGTCGTAGCTCTATGTTAATAGCACACGAACGCGGAAGCTGCGAAGCATAAATCGGGTTAAGCCGCGGTTAGGGCCTGGTCCCGTCGCGAAATGGGCTACACGCTGATCCAGTTAACCCCGGAACCATCCACCTCTACTTCTGTTTCGACCGATAAATAGAATTCACGTGCACGTTGCGTGCAACTAACCCGCCCCCTTAAACCTGATCATCAAGTTTGCAAACTAACACGCGAACTGCGGAATCGAAACTGTCACCAAAAATCGAACGATACTTTCTTTTTCCACTTTAACTTCTCTTTCGAACCTTTAAATTTCATCCTGTGAAAGAAATTTTATACAACAAGGATAGAATTTTTTGGTATAGTTTACATTATATTCAGACAAGGAAGGGATTGTTTTTTAAAGGGTTAAGTTAGATAAGAGTAAAATTGTGGATGGGAAAATAAAATTTAGACAAACTACTAATGTTTAGTTTGCTTGAAAACGCGATTCATTGACTGCAGATTAATATCTTTGTTAATATAATTAAGAAAATGGAAGTTAACTAGAGATTTGTTTTATTCCTTTAATTTCAAAGCATCACGCGTATATGATATAATTTATCGATCCCTTTACATGAAAGAGAAAATTTCCCAAATTAACTATCATTATATCCAATCATAAATTTCCATCCAAACAATTACGGTGCCTTCTACGTTCCACCCCTATTTTATTACAGTCAAACTGGATGATCGTGCAGAAAGTTTTAAAATCGCATTCCACAGAGGAAAGAATTCGAAACTTCGGGTGCGCTTCAAATTTAATACCGAGCAAATTGGCAAACTAGAGCGTAGCCAGTCACCCTAGATATATCTTGGAGTACGCTACACAACCTATATAGATTCACGCGCAACGTTCTCGTGCCACAAGTTTGACTTTCCGCTGTGCAAATACCGGGAACGCGGCTGATCCGCGAAAATCGACAGGTCGCGACAGGGGCTTAAACGTTCCGGCCGTAATCGATGTAACGAATTTCCATAAAGGCGCACGACATCGCCCTATTACTCGTTTAACTCGCGCCGATAAATCTAGGAAAATTCACTGTTCGCAATATCGAGCACAATTACCACTCGCGCGCGTCCTCCACACGTGCGTGTTTGCCACGCGGGATGAAAAAACATATGGCCGTGGTGTTCGTTGATCGATCCTCTTGACATCCATTCGAGAATACCTGCTGGAAGTAGGTCGCCTGTAAAATCCCTGGGATATGGTCGCGCGATATGAGAAACTCTTCCGCCAACGTTAATTTACATTGGTAAAAATGTCGCGTTGCTAGTTCGACTGGTGGAATGTCAAAAGCGAAAGATCAGATTTGCCGAGGGAATTTTCGTTCCTACCATGTGCACAACTCGCTTTGGAATTTTTAGTGACCCGTTAGAATTTTCAGCGTGGTGAAAAATCTGCGAAGGTCACTGAAAATGGTCGATCCGGTATAACGTGGGATGTTGAAATTAATAATTCAAAAGGGGTTGCTGGCGACGAGCTACGAAGGGATGTGCAATACGTGTTCCGGAAACTAAGAGAGGTCTCGTTGCCTGTCGAAGGATCTTCAACAAAACCGCGGCACAGTATTTTCGCGAGATCCCCGTGATGTAACAACGACGTAAGTTTCCTCGAAGAAAAGTTTCTTTAGTGTGAATAACATGAAATGCTTTAGAACTTACCGCGTGTCTTTTTTCTTCTTTCTTACCCTGCTGTACTCTTATTTTTTATGGGAAATTTTTTCTCTCTCTTTTTTTTGATAAAGTATTTAACACTGATATTACTAAAACTATAGAAGTGATTTCAATTATAATCATTTATATGGAAGATTTTTGAACACACAGTTTTTTATTATCATAAAGATAAATACTTACAAATACCGCTCAAATATTTGATGATATAAAATAAAGAACAATGTAAATGTAACAATAAAACTCAATAACGGCAACGATTGAATTTCGCATTCTACTTTTTGCAATTTTACAGTCTAAATATCTAAACAAGATGTCATGCTACTCATTTAAAGGACCAATAACGCGGATTAACTACAATCTAGGAAATCATATTACGAATGAGAATTATAAAAAAAATCATGATAACGATAAGTACATTTTCGTTGACTTTTTTCATTTTCATAATAACTTTATAACTAAAAATTAATATTCTAATGGAAAATAAGTAAAATTGGAAAGAACCTGCTGGGTTCGAAAATCTAACTTTCAAGCTGCCTTATTACAACAGATTCTATTTTTTTCCACAGATTGATTTTCAATAAAACGTGAACGTTATAGCCATATATAGGATTGTGAAATTCAGCAGACGAATACCAGGAATATTTGCCAAAGATACCCGCTTTTATTAATGATTTTTGCGATCAGAGGGCGAGATAAAAATTGTCTGCGACGGCAATTACGCCGCCGGCAAGAAAGTGGAAATGAAAAACGGAATATCGTATAAATCTTGGCCACAGGGAGGAATAATAATCCCGCGGGTCTGTTTTACATTCTTTTTAATTTATTACCCAACATAGAGAGCGTTACCCTCCATGGCACACGTTTCCTTTGTCTCGAACCTTCCCGCCGGCTTCTCGCGGATTTCATCCTATTTAAAAGCATCTTCTCTGCATTACGTTCTGCGATTTTTTCACTGTAATGTACGCGATACACTACCGTGGAATAAAGAAAAGATAGCTAGGCGGCTGCGCGAATGTAATTAACGTACTGCCAGCTTTCGCTGATGAGGCGTTCGATGATTAGAGAACACCGTGGTCGCCTGTAATTATCGTTCGGGTAATTAGCGTTCTCGCAGAATCCGCATTACGGACCATAATTTTATGTTTATTTAATGTGAAATTCTGAAAAATTTAATGGCGACAGAATGTTTTACAGTGTCAGATATGTGGTAATTAAATTGCTAATTTGTAGTTTAACCCTTTCACTGCTGAAACCAGAATAACACATCTGTGAAATGCGTATCCTACCACAAGTAACTCGTAAATTTATGGATTTCATATAGTGTATAATCAAACAATTGAAATATTTATTTCATTCAGCACCGAGCGTCTTGCCACAGAAATAAATATTCAGCAGTGAGAAGATTAATGGAAAAATTCTATATTATCAATTCGCTTAGAAACATCAATATAAAATTCTGGAATAATGCAATAATGACTGCAGAGTGTTTTATATTGTTGCCAAATATTTAGTAGCTAAACTGGTGAGTCGTTGTTTGATAGAAAAATTCTGTATTATTGAAGATATAATATTAACAATATTTATAATACAGTGTTATTTAATTAAAAAATAATAAAACAATAAATACACAGTCGATGTGACTTCAATAAAACATGTTTTCCTCAAATAATCTTCATTTTAGTAAATATTGCGTGACATCGTTCTGTCTATATGACTTTCTTTCTTCAGTCGAGAAATTTCTTCCAAGATCAAAGAAGTACCTGGATACGTAACTCGTTGGCAGCGTTAAATATTTAGCCGCGCGGTCAGATTACCATGCTCATCATATTTTTCATCAGATTCTATCCCCGGCACTTTCCACGATCTTCCAACTACGGTGTTGTTTGACTAATAACACTGGCCTCGTTCTTGTTGTACTTGCAAATATTGTCCAGAGTCGGTAACCGCTCGTCGGAAGGACGGTGACAAACATTTTCACGCATGCAAAATCAGTTTGATTTCCCGTCACTTGTATTTTCCATATTCGATCGGTCTAGTTTCGCGTGCAACGTAAATTCTCGACATGGTTGACTATGTTTGCATTGTACCAACTACGTACATCGTAGCGAGACTCAAACGTTGAAGAAGAAGAAGAAAATGCATATTAACATCCGTTAACAACTATTATATTTATGAAATAATATCCATTTTAACGATCGATGATATTCATTTTATTTTACCTTCAATTGCAAATGTATGATGCCGATGTATTTATTTTTATGAGGACAATGGAAATTGATTTCTACTTTGTACAGAGCAGAATATATTTTATAAGTTACGTTTGAAAAAATTTAAAATACTTTTTTCTGGAAATATTTTTGACAACTAGCGTATAATATACACGCTTATACGTTATTTTTGCGGCATTAATAAAGGTTAGTTTCTAGTTTGTGAATAACCAGCACTAAAATTTTGGAGATTCCAATTTTGTTTATGGCTGGAATTATGGTTAGGGCTATGATTATGATTATGATTATGATTTCAAGACTACGAGTCTTTCAGGAGTATACTTCAAACGTTCAGCTGCGGTACGAGCTTAGAAGTAACCATCCTTATAGACTGTATGTATCATTAATCATAACTAGAAGTGGCGCTTCATGTGAGCATGGTGCACTCTTTTGACAACTTCTGGAACTATCATCGGTCATGTTCACAAGTCTATTGTAAAGACAGCAACAAGTAGTTCTTGGCTATTTGCAACAAAAACTTTGCAAATAAGCACTGTAAGCATTGTTAGTACTCCAACTTTTAAAAGTATCATCCGTGTAATTTAATAATCAATTAAATCTATTCTCTGCCGCGATATATCTTCACGATCCCAAAAGATAAAATCTATTTTTCATAATAACGAATGCAGGACACTATCTTATGAAAAGTAGCAGTGGACAGCTTTACACCACTACGTATATTACATTTCGTATTATACCAAGGTTAATTTTATGAGCAATAAATTACTGTCAATAGATGATACTAGCCATAAACCTTCAAACTGAGATATATAATCCAGCATTATGACCTTTTAAGATATACTCGGAGATATAAAATATGATTCCACCGGCCACAAACGAGAAGCGATGACTGGTTGGTTACGTTTATCGTCGATCAGGTGACGATGGATCCCTCCAAGGCTGATGAAATCCGGCGACGGAACACAGGGAACGACAAAATGGAGGCGTTGTACGTGGGCGTTGCATCAGACGGAATATGCAATTTCCTGTGCTTGGCCGGCAGCTTCTGTTCTTGCTATTCCGTCGGTCCGGCCTCTTTTGAAGCCGACGTTCTTCGAATATTGCACGAGCGTCAACGACAAGTCAGAGAGGCCAGCAACCCCACTTTGTTCTCCTCATCTCGTTTTACGGCCGCTCCTCATATCGGGATTGCATGCTCCCGTCAGGAGTCATCGCGCCATTCTTCTCAGTTCGTCTGGCCGCCACAAATTTCAGGATTATTCGTCCTTCCGTTTGGCCCCTCGGTCTGGACGTATCAACGAAATTCGCGGAGAAACTTAAGACTGCCATTTGGGTGCTCGTAAACACACCGAGCGGTCCCAGGGAATGAAAATAAGCGCGAGAACATCCCCGTGTCTCCCGGACTCGTCCACCAATCCCAGTTACGACCGTCTGTGCCCCTTAATTTTTGTTTTCGTTTTCTTCCTTTCCTTCCTTTTGGTTACTTTTGTTTCGAGGGCTGAGATTGCGTTCAGAGAGGGTTAGGATTGCAAGAGGTTGGGTACGCGAAGAAATTATATTGTGTCTTTTGTATTTTCCTTAGCGAACGCTCGCGGTGGAGGTTGGAATTATACCGCGGTTGAAAGAACATGAATTTATACCATAAAATGTATTTCTGTTTTTACCGTTGTTGCGAGGAATCGCTGTTTTATCGTCATAGCTAAGATGCGTATTTCTTTACCAAATGATAAAATGGTTTCGTTGAAATGGAATAATGAAAGCAATTTATTATCATAACGCTTGTTGGAATATAAGGACGGTTGTTTTCGGTAAAATGTGTTTTTATTCGAAGCTAGCTAACGATCCGAATAAACTAGCTAAGTTAGTGTAAATTTATAAAAAAAAAACAGTTTTATCAATAACATCTAACAATGATTGACATTTATTTTAAAAAAGGTGAATAAAGAATAATATAAATAAAAGAGAATCGAGTCTGTAAAAATATTATCGTGTTCCTTGTTAAAAGAAAAGTTCATCTCTTGTTAAAAAGAAATCGAAAAAGAATTAATAGATCAAAGAAGTCAACGATTTATCCTTAGTCTTTATCTAACACCAATATTCTCGAAGTCAGTTCGTGTAATCGTTTGAAGGAAAATTTCCAAGGGAACGAGAGGATTCTAGTTACTCCAGCGTTGTTGTTTTTATTCAATTTCAAGTGCATGGGATTACACGGTGTAACAGGGCGACATCGTTTTTTCTCTGGGGCGAACGTTATCTCATAACGTGTTATCTCCGCGAGTGATTCATCTTCATAAGTTGTCTCGTGGAACGTGTTCCAGCCAGGATCAGGGAAATGCGATTTAATCTGAAACCCTGGCAAGGATGAGGTTTCTATGCTTGAACGAAAGTGGGTCGTCCTCGACCTAGCTGAATTTCCCTGCAAGCACGTGCTCCTTTTTCATCTTGTCTCTTGTCCCTTCGAGGCTCTTCTTTCAGACGGAAATTCTCTTACCATGGAGATTGAGTTCAAGAGTTGCACGCTTTGAACACGTTGAATAGGAGTTTCGCGCGATATTGACCCGCGAAAAAGCAAAGTGTCTTGATTTATTGAGAAATTCGATAAACAACAGTAATATCTTACGTATCAATATATATCATACACATCAATATTCTATAGGATAATTCGCTGATTTTACGGTATAATCGTATTTAATTTGTTGTTCCCGAGGAACATTCCTTTCAGGATTTGAGGTGAAGAACTTATAATCCAAAAGATTAAACAGGGTTTACATCTTGTTTCTTTTTTCAGCGAATATGCTAAAACTTCGATGAAGAATGGAGTTTGTTTTAAAGTACAATAAGAAACTTGCATTGGAATTACGTAGTAACGGGAAACTTCGTTGTTGAAAGTTTTATAGCAGACGTGTTCTTAAGTTATGCTGTCAATTAGAAAATTATGCTACACTTGTTTCAACAGTGCTTCAATTAAGTAACAAGAACGAAGAAGGTACTATGTATTTAATATATTATACTTTTAATATATCGATAACTGTACTCTTTTATCTTCTCTCGTCTTTAACCCTTGATAACATCACATAACTTGAAAGTTATAGATCCATCTACCTACACTGTTTAATCCTCGCGTTATTTGTTTATGACTGTATCGTTGCACCGTACTATTAACTTTTAGGTCGCAATGAAACGCTATATAGTTATATAGAAGGTTAATAAAAAAAATAATACGGATAGTATAGACCAACAACACAAATTTTTGAAAACTTCAAGGAAGTGTTCATCGAACAATAGGAGTCAACTGACAAACAAAATTAAAAAGGAACGTAGCACTTGCATTCTTCCATGGAAATACAATTCGCGAATGATTCATCAGCGAAATGCAATAAGCCCATTGTCCGCTACATCGAAGGATATTACGTTTCCAGAGGTCCTGGACAAAACGAGCGAAGAGACAACAGCAGCGCACGTTGCACACAGGCCTCGTATATGAAGTGGAAACACGAGCGACCGAGACACGTCATTTAAGCGGCATTCTTAGACCACTTTAGGAGATATTGCTCTCTTTTCTCGTCCTCGCCTCGTACGTAATTCGTCACCGCTCTGTCCCCTCCTGTGCCATCAGTGGCCTCCAACACGAAATTCTCCATACAGATAGAAAAGACGATTTAGCCTAGAACCTCGACGAACCACGATATTTTTTATGCCATTTACGAAAGTAGACCTTTTTTTTCTCCGCCCCTTCCCTGATCCGTTCTTCCCTACCCTAAATTCGACCACGCGATACTCTGTTCCTTCCCTTCCATATTGGTTCGCTCTTTGGAAACGCTTTCAGCGACGTCGTAATATGATACAAACCCACCGAGAAAGAAGTTGGGAGCTCTCCACCGGAGAGAGGCTGAACCAAAGGAAAATAAACACGATGCCATAATTGGAAGAAAAATCTCGAGTTCACGGGGGATCGATCACCGAAACGCTTTTACTCCAAGATCTACGAAGAGATCGGTGTAATTCTCTATTGTACATAGGTACACTGAGGATATTTATGCATTTACGACAATTGTAAATGCATCAAAATGTATATGGATATAAACGAATGCAAAAATATACAAAATATCAAAAATGAAGTACATATTATTATTGCATTTAGGAAATAAAACATTCTTTCATTCAAGTTGCAGGTGTTCGTCTGTATTTGAAAATATATGAATTTGTGTAAACATTGACAGAAAAGAAAGGAAATCGCGCGGAAAGATATCCAGAATTTTTCCGCATCCAAAGTAGCATTCCACGCAATTTTCTCCCGTCTTGAACAATTTCAAGCTGAAACTGTAGCTTTCTTCTCAAGGACTCTAATACTTTCATATTTCGCTCGAAGGGAAACTAGGCCAGGACCTTCCACAACGTGCAATGAATGTGAGCACTCGAAAGTGAGAAACGCGAAATTCGTCCGGATGGCTCACTCTCGTTTTTCTTCTCTTCTCGCATCCCCTTCTTTTGTGGCACATCACAATGATGAACAATGAGGCGAGGCTGAAGGATTTCAAGAAGAGAACGAGACCGTTTGTTTGCTTTGTTGGGGAAATATGGATGCCGTCCTTTTGGTCTTGCGTTTGGACCAATCCTCTTCCTGTCTCTTTCTCGCCCTCCCCCTCTTTTCAACCCCTCCCAACCTACATAACCCACCCTTCCCTTTTGGTTCACCTCTTTTCCAGCAAGTGTGGACCTGTCGGAGTTGCGAACGATAAATGTTTACCTCAAGTTTCCGGGAAGCAGCGACGCCATGATAAATGCATCGCATTCCACTGCTCGTCCGTCAGACTCGATGAAAAACAACCTGTTTCTCCTGAAAGCGCGAAACCTCGCTTGCGCCTCAAATCGGGTTCGAAACTTTCATCCACCGTAAAACTCGAGTTAATGGATACTATTCTGTCAATATCCTCGGTGATTTAAGGGAAAATTTGATTTGACGTAGAATGATTACCTTCGAATTTTTATTGATTTTGAAAATCAATAATTAAACAATAAAAAAATCGATATTTAATAATAAACGGGGCTTTAATTTATGATTCTTCAAGGAAGCAAACAGAATATTCCATGAAATTAATTAAAATTATTTTATGAAGGATATACATTATCAAAGATGTTCCTCTTGTTACTAATCCTCGACGAAGAAGAAAAGAGCAGCTCAATTTTTTTAGAAACTCACGAGACGCTCTCTCTCTTTAAGCTGCTTACGAGATGCTTTCTTCGGCAGAGGTCATAAAGAAGTTAATTTGCTGCAGAGCTCGAGGCACTTCATTTAGCAGCCTGTTTTTAAGCCGTATACGGTCTTCCCCGCTCCGCTGATCATCGTGCCTTTAATCGCTATGAAATTTTCTTCTACGCCACATCATGCTCGAATAGCTAGACTCATCTCAGCTTTAAATTGCGAAATTTAAACGAAACAATGGAAACATCCAGCTACCCTATCGTTATCCTAATCACCAATTTAATGTGATGGACAAAAGAATTGTATGTAAAATTTCATTCGTGTACAATCGTGTCAACGAGAATTTCAAAGTACCATCTTTGCTAATCATCTTTTCTTTGGTAGCTATGAAACGTTCTTTTATGCAACATTACTCTTAATTCGGTAGACCTTTCATTCGGAATTCGAAAATCCGAATAAAAGAATAAAAATATCAAAAACTCCCACCGACATCATCGTCGTTGGCACATCGTTCCTCCTCTTTCTCTCAAATTTTGCTCGTCGTGTTGATGATAATTTCAAAAAACCATGGCCGCTCTCAACCCTCTGCGGAAGTACAAGTGTCGTTCGCATGTGACACGTCGTTTGAAGCACACACTGCCGAAAAGTTCTTTTGAAGCGTGACAAGCGTGAAGGGTGCATAATTTAAATTTTAGCCGCGGACACCCGGCTAAAAGTTACATTTTTGCAGCTAGCAGCTCCGTGAGGGGAATGGGTACACGGGATGAAGCCCATGCAAATTCCCTAGAAATGAAAATGAAACGAAGCTTTGTCCTTTAATTTTCACCGTTTTAACGTGATCCGTTAGTCCTATGCAATCTTGCCAATTAAAACAAATATTTGGGTTTGAGTCTTGCAAGAAGAACATCATCGTCGGCCGAATCCATTCAGACACGGCGAAAGGCTAATCCCGGATTACTCTATCTCCGGCAGACCGATCTCCTCCGATTATCAATTAATTAAACCGGTCTTTCCCTTCGCCTGTCGAACAGCCGCTTAATTAATTGCCGATTCAGCCTCGACGTAGCATCCGCTTGCAATTAAACTCGTAATCGCACGAGAACATATTTTAAGAAAGGCTGATTCATGTGACGAATTTCGTTCTTTAGCGAATGTAATAGAATCTTCGTTTTCTCTTGATAAATAACAGTAGATATAATGAATTTTTAGTAGAATTTTGAGGTTCTCTGGGTTTAAGGAAAATCAATACTTTAGTTTCTATTTTACTATATTGTATATTATATCTATTTTATATTGTATTTTAATCAGGTACGCCGCAATTAATATCCTAATTGGGAGGTGTGTTATCTACTTAGAACGCTAGTCGGTGTTTTATACGAAACTCTTATTGTGCATATTGCGACATATATATAAACGTTAGAAGCACTTTGCTGTTTGTAAAGAAATACGCAAATCATAATACAAGTACATAATGTTCTAGATAGTAATAGCATATGACATCATACTTAATAATTATTATCTATTATTAATCTAATTATTTTGTAATTATTGGAAAAAGTCTTATTGATAAAGTATTCATAAAGGAAGAATTATAGTAGTGTTTTCGTTGCGATGATTATTTGAAAGGATTTATTAAATTTTGAGAATATCCAAATTATGTTAACGCAAATTTTTCCGCGCCATTAACGGCCAGCAAAATTATCCTACTTTGTAAAATTGTTATTTCGGACATATAAGGATATAACAATCGATTTTGCAAGAGAAGGTTATTTACATGCAGAAGAAGTTTCCCTAAAAATTGCTCCGCAGCTGTTGGGAATTGGGTCTTGAATATTCCTTTAAGAGACCGTCTTCCGACAGCTGCAAGCTAGATCAAACGTCTTGCTTGACTTATATCTTCCGCAGTCGTGTGGTTCGTAAACCAGTCGCACGTAAATGGAAAAGAAAATTCTACCTATGGTTCACGTACAACGATGTTGGCCGAGACATGACATATCTGTATGAGGTTATAAATATTAAGCAAAATCTGTCTCTCAAAACTACTACATCTTTGTAGTATTTTATATCATTATATAAATTGAGACACGACGCTTTTTTTCTTTTTATAATTTTACAATTTTACGTATCAAATAGAACGATGGAAATAATTTATAATTTGTACAAAATGTCATTTGTTCTATTATTAAAGCTGTTGAAATTATGTAAGAGAATTTATCGATGTTAATTAATTTGTAATTTGTGACTTGTAAAATGTAATAACATTAGCTTAATTGTGCAACAAGACCCTGATTGTTAAAAATGAAAAAGGTTCGCAGAGAAACTTACGCCTAGGGAGATACTAAAGAAAGATTTTATCGTAGAAATGTTTTTAAAAGGGAAAATGTAGTCGTCGCGTCATTTCGGAAGTTAAGAACAGGAAGACAGGATATAAAAGGAACTTTAAGAAACCAAGTGGTTACTGTCCGACATCGATGTTTGACGTTCTACAGAAGCTTTACTTTGCTCTCCAACGATGTGGACACTGTTTAACTTTATACAGGACGCTTATAATTTCACGGTGGCTCGTGTTTAATTAATCGTGGACTTATCGGAGATAACGCTTTGACGTAACGAAGGACTTTCCTCGGAAAAAGAAGACGAATGCGTTTAATTAGAGAGGGATTTCTTTGGGAAACAGTAGGCTCTCCCTTGAGGTAAGATTAATTATCTATAGAACTGTAAACAGTATTCGAAAGCAAAGCTCGCAGATTAAATCGTTATTTTCGAATGTTTGCTAATTCAATTTATTTTTCATTTCGTTGCCACATTTCCAAAAAATGTTAGAAACACAATACATAGATAAAATTGTTCGTAAATTAACGCGATAAAATATAAACGAGAAAATATCGAAAATAAATTTTTGCAAACTGGATTTGCATGAAAAAAAAATCTATTCTACAATTCCAGTTCGCCGTTTCGCATCATAACTTCTCCACGCGAAAAACAAAAGCTGAAATACATTTTAAAAAAAGCAGACCAATAAAAAATTCGACCTGCTGGCAATAATTTATCCGCAAACCGTTTATGAGAAATCGCCTGGTTTCACCTACAAATAAGGCGAGAAAGAAACGAACGACAAAACGATGTTACTTCGACAACATGAAGAGAGAGCCATGGCTAGTTTTTAACGAGCCAGGCCCACCATAAATCAGAATGGCGGTCGGTAGAGTGGGGGATTTATTGTGAAACTTTTAAGGAAAGCTTAGTAGACGCACATGGATAAGGGCAGGCCAACTACGATTCAGCGATAGGTTGGTGGAAATCGAAGGTACGTCAGTAAGAATTGAAGAGACAGGGATGGAAAATGGTCCAGAAGAGGGGGATGGTTAGTGGAGCGGCCATAGGGTGGTTATGACGTGGGTGTAACCTTGGCAACTCTGCATTCCCCTTTCACGTAGCTGGCATCATCCTCTCCATGTCTTTTCCATCTCTTTCTCTCTTTCCCTCTCTCTCTCCCCCTCTCTTTCTTTCTCTCTCTGCTCTTCTCTTTTACACGCACTCGATATCCCTCTTTCACCCTCATCCCTTCTCTTTTTTCCTTCTCTTCTTTCCTCCACCCTCGCAACTATTCTCTCTTTTTCCTTCTCTTCCTTCCGTTTTGTCCTGCCCTTCCTTCCAACCTTACTTTTCCATCTTCCTTCTCTTATGTATGTATGTATGGTTAGTCTCGTTCTAACTTCATAACTCCGTCCCTGTCTTATCTATCTTGCCCGAGTCGCCTACCCAACTACAAATTCCAACCACCCCCACCCTCGTGTAACGCACACATCGATAAAGCAGTTGCACACGTTTGTCCTTTTCTCCCACGCAAGTCCACCTACATCTGCAAATGGAGCAAAAGTGGAGCGTGTTCTTGTTCGAATGCATACCCGTTTCGTACTATCCACTCGTCCACCCTTCTCTACCATTATGCATGCTCTACCAACAGCCCTCCACTTCCTATGACGATTCATCTGACTCTATCCGCGTCTCTATCTTTCCGTGTCTCGTTTATCTTTTTCTTCTGGCGCTAGTAGCCCGTCTGCCCTCTCTTCTTCAGCCCCGTTTCTTTTTTAACTCGCCGCCTCGGGCGGCCGTGGGGTGTCGAATTGTCAAAATGAATTTCCATGCGAGCACCGACGCTGTCAGGGGAATCAAACTCAGCGAGGGAGTGAGACAGGGGTGGTAGAAGCGAATCTACCATTCGTGGAGAACACGACTGCGCTCTTAATCTCGCGGATATGTAAATTGCGTTTAAGCGGCGTTAACTTTTCGTCATGGCTGCTGATCACGCGCACCTCCGCTCGTTTCGATCAGCGCAGCTTTGTTTCCAAGAATATCACGCCCTGTCATATGTTATCGTTACCATTCTGCGAATGTATACGCGAGCCGTGTGTTACGTTCTCTAACGTGTCGATGTTTTCAGAGGGTAACTAAATGGGATTAAAGCCGCTAGGGAGGGGAGTGTGTTTTTACTGGAAATTGTGACTTTCAAAACATAAATTTAGATGCATCGTATTATTATCCTACCCTTCTTTTATTTTCCAAGCTATAATCGCTTATAACGGATAATGGGACATCAACTGCATTTTTCATAAACTTCTAATTTCGGTAGCCAGTTATGCGATTAGCAACAGCTCCTCAAAAAAACCATGAAATCTCTTATCACGAAGAAAGGCCATAAATGATCAAGAAAATGTTAATCTTAGTAATAATCCTAACAATATTACATTAATCGTCTAATTCATGGAATTTATCAGTGTAGCTTCTGCGTGATTTATGTGTCGACAATGAAATCTCCCTCTTTTCTCGTCTCAGAGCACACGTATTTCAATTTTTAATTCAACCTATTCCACATGTAATATAACGGTCGCCACTGCACTCTACTCACCAGCCATGATTACCTTTCATTAGGAGTCAACAGTTACACGGCCACTAATTCCGCTTGCTGGTGGAACTAGTTGTCGCTCATTACCAACATCAAAGCCGTCATCATAATATGCTCGACAGGGATCGCGAGTTTCGCCTCGCGGTCAACCGTTCGACGAACTTCATGTGCGCGTCTGTACATTTTCCGCTACTACACACGCTACGCAATAGAAAAAAGGGGTACTTATTTAGAGTAGAGGACACCTCGCTGATTTTGATCAGCTTAAAATATGTTGCCAAGATCAACATTCTCAATTTTGCTTGCACATGTAGTTATCATTCGATTTCAACTTCTGAGATATGTACGAAAATCTGTTTCTGCAGTCTGAACTGGTTCATACCACGTTTTGCTTAGGTAAGAATTAAAGAAAGTAATTTAAACAATTTATATGGAATTTTGTGGTACGTTATCATTATCTTTAATTGGAAAAATGTTATCTACAATATTACAAAATACGATTGACGAAACAAAAACTCTGCTATATGTATGTGCTCTCTTTTCTATATTATTAAATACCATCAAATTTCATATATAAAGTAATCACCTTTTTCTTTATTATCTAACCCAAACCTCATCCAACAAGCTCAAAGCCAAAGACAAACCGAAAATTGAACCCGAAGGATACAATATACTACAGTGTCAAAATAATTTCTATTTATATCTCAAAAATTAAAGCTCAACGGCGATTATATATACATAATTAAAATTACTCAGAATGCTGACCTCGACGACACATATCAAGGCCAATGAAATCAACGAAATGTGAGCCCTTTTTATGTAATTACCAAAAGAAGAAAAGGAGGAAGTACAAATTGAACGGGTAGAATCGATCGATCATAGACGAATTACTGCGATGCAACGGGACGGACACTTTCCATATTCCAGCAGCGTCATGGTAACGCGCATCTCATCGAACCGTGCGAAATTACGATGCCCTATTGTTCATAGATACCATTATTACCATTACAAGGTATCATTATCGACGGATAGATCGCGCAGGCATTCATATTCATGGACGATCCGATAACTGTAGTCCGTAGAAGCCAAACGAGAGGGTGAAAGAGGGATTTCGATGGGTGATCAGCCTGCTCACTACGAAAATCGTTCGTTTTCAACCGTATCGATCGTTACCTCGACTCGCATTAACGGCGTCAATCACGTCCCTTCTGGCTGATTAGGGATGCAGTTACGTGTTTACCATGGACTATCTATTCATGAAACGATCGACAGGGAAACACTCGCTTCCTGTTCGATACGAGTGGAAAAATTTCAATTCTGTGCAGTGTCGTTGCGCGACACACGCGACAATTTCGCGTGATTTGTAATGGATCGAGATGAGTGTACGATTTTACGAACATACGTATAACAATTGTCGCGTGTTGACGCGAATGGAAATTAAAATTAACCACTGGAATGACTGTACAGTACTAGCCATTTAATCAGCAATCAAAATTTATATTTTTCATCTGTTTAATACAATTGAGGGACTTCGATATTGCATAAAATTAAGATGTCGTATAGACACATGCATATCTCATCTAGCCTTGATGGCAATTTATCTTTTGTGTCTTTGCTATTTTGCGAAATTTAGGATCTTTATTTTCAAATTGCAATGTTGTGGACAGAAATAAGCGTCAAAGTGATTTGTGTAAGCATCAGATATTTCTAATGGTGTCTGATTAAGAAAGGAAGATCTACGTTGAAAGAAATCTGTGATAAATTTGCGCCTGTGGTATTGTGTAGTAATAAATTCATCGTTATATATACACAGCTATATATATACAGTGAAAAACAATTTGTCGTTTATAACATAGTGTCGCGGTTAAAACTTTTACCTGTAACCTTTATTCGATGACTAGGGAAAGTCCTCTAATGATGCTTAAAATTTTATTGCCGCGGAGTATAAGATTATCTGTATAGAACGGTTCATAAGCTAATACATTTGAAAGTTTTTAAAACTTTTACTATCCAGAGAGACAAACGAATGAATTGAATAATTAAATCATTAAGAATTTCAACAACGTGCGCTTAAAACCTTGCTCTGCATTTCGATAGTTCAAATATTCCAAGAGCTTAAACCATTCAAAAATTCCACCCTCTATCATTCTTCGTTCGCAAATCTCAATTATCTGCATACGTTCCAAAATCTCGATCACCTATCCTCCAACAGAATTCCACGAATATTACCGCTGAAATAAAGCAGAATTACCCATTCTGCGTCGATACGACGAACCATAATCAAAACGATCCTATTATCCTAAATATACTTCCCGTAAGTCTCTCGACCAAATAAAGTAAGCATTATTGTTAAGTGTATCTACATAACTCCGAAATTATTAGTATCTAAATTTATGTCCCTGAAGCTCGACGCCAATTTCTTAAAACACTCTACTTATACTGTAGGTTACAAAGTGTAAAAATGACGAAGAGAAAATTGGAAGGAGGACAGAAAGGATGACCTAGAAAAATCTTTGGTAGAGACAGAAATCAAGTGACTATTTATAAAGAGTACAAAATATTTACAGGAATGACTATAATAGCTGACGTCCACGGTAGATAGTAACGAGATAAGCTGACATCCAACGTGCAGCAACATTTCTGATTGCTTAACAACGTCGACGAAAACACAGTGGTGGTTCCGCATGGCAGTGCGCTCATCTGCATAAAGGCCGACTGCACGGGATGACGAGGCCGAATGAGAGCTGGCGTGTAATAATGTCGTCAGTTTCGCGAAGGTTTATTGCACCGTCGTGTAGCCGCTTGCAGGAGAGACTTAATATCGTCGGTTGTAAGCCGGCCCGTAATATCGAGCCGACTCGTTTTCTACCGCGTTTCGTTTCCGCGGCAATTCCGCTGACACAACGAGAATCGCGTGCACGCCGCGTGCATGCCTGCCCGGAGATATTTGTCCGCTTCGGACGCACAGCCGAGGAATTCGTGTCGCGGACAATCGGGACCTGATCGATACACGAACGCGAACCAACCACCAACGAACGCCTCGTTGTTACTCGAACGAGAGTCAATACGACGGGGAAATTGGAAGCTGTCGATGCGCGGTTCGTTCGTTTTTCAACGATAGAGAGACTATTTTCGATCGTTTTGGGATATTTATCAATGGGAATTTTGGATGGTTATTTAGTGCAAGTGATTGAGATTTGTAGATGGACTGGGTGTCTGACATTAGGATTTCAAAGAAGAATGGGAAGTTTGAGGTTGATGTGACTAAACGTCGTTGTATGCTTTGAGAGTGTCCGCAGAATGTAATTTTGCTGAAGTGTATAAAAGAGATTGTTAAATAGAAATACGCGAATATTAGAATCATACCTACTGCGTAGAAGATACGTGCCTGGCGATATAAAGACAGATCTTATTTCGTGAAAATGATTCATTAGCACAGTAGAAAGTGAAAATCGTATCCGCAACCTCGTTAGGAAAGTAGCGTACACTAACCGAACATAATATAAATGTAAAACGAAATTTTATCGATCAGAGCGTTTATACAGATATTTGTAATTGACGTTTCGAGAAGACTGGCACATGGACCTGCAAGTTCTTATAAACAAGCCATATGAAATCCAATTTCTCATCAAATATACCACTTCAACGATCCTTCATTACCCAACAAACTTTTCATTTCTAGCTACTTCATCGAAGCTCATGAAACTTTCCAGTAGCCTGTAAATTGGAAAAAAAAAGTGAAATGGAAAACTGCTTTGAAAAATCGAACAGCCACTACCAGTTCCATGGATCGATCCCGGAAATCAGCGGACCTCGACCAATCGGCATAAAGAACCTATCCCGTGGTTCAATCGCAGAAAGCTTTGATGCGCTTCGTTCGTCGGTTGGTCGGAAAGTACGCTTCACACGAGTTGCTGGGTATTCGCAACTTTAAAAATAGCAAAGTGTACTGTATGATTAGTAAAAGTATGTGATTAGAACGAACGGTGAGTATAATACGAGACTATGCGACGTTACTACAAACGTCGTTTAGCATTTATTTTATCATGGACGAATTCTACCGAGGTGCGAAGAATCTCGAACCAGCATCCTCATTTTCCTTCTACAAGGAACAAGAAAATTGTGATGCAAGAAAATTCTATTCCTGACAGATCGAGGCTGACCAGTAAAGAACTGTTCCATTTCTTAAATATTCACAACGACCACCTCAGAATATTGGAGCGACATACTCGACACTAAAATTGGCAGAAATTAAAGGTAACGGTAACAATCGGTTGCATAGGTCTCGTGACTTCGCGAATGAACGTTGTGTCGATTGCTATCGAGGTACAGGAAGAAATTCTAAATTCTCCGTTAATCCTAGGAAGAATAATTTGTCTAGCTATAAACGAAATTAAAACGAATTATGGTAAAAATACTCATAAAAAGTCTAACACTCAAAAATATCAAGAAAATCGTATTCGCGTCGTACATTGAGCTTGGAATTAACTATTGCTAATACTTTCACGGGATTTTGTTCGATCTATTAAAAGCAACGAATGACATTTCCTAGTTGAACCCTCGTAACTTCCTCCGCTCCTGGATACTTTGCGATTCCCGGGGCTTTGTGTATTTTGACGGGGGTGTTAACTGACCCCGTGGCTCACGGAGGCAGCGCGAAGGAGGGGTCGTGCTCAAGAGCAGAAGAGGGTGGCATTAGGTCGAGGTCACCAGGACGCCGAAGCGATCGATGCAGCCCGCCAGGCAGCACCACCCACGCTTCAACCCTCTCCGCTTTCTCCCTCCGCCGAGAAATCTCCACTCTTCTCTCCGGTGGAAGCCGAATACACCGATCTTCGACTCTCGATTCTCTCACTCTCTCTCTCTCCCCTCGCCATACACCAGACTGGTTCATTATGTTTCTATTTACGTCTGGTTGCATTTAGGCAGAGACGTCCGGGAAAAGACTCGCGCGCGGGTTCAACACGTGGATGCTCCATATCCGAGCTTCGATCAGCTGTTTTCCCGGGGCGTCGACGCTTCCAGATTCAGCTACGCTTCGAGAGAAACGAATGCAAGCTTCGACATGGAATAATTTTTAAAGGAACGCGGAGCGTTAGGAATTCTTTGTGATTCCCTCGCAGATGTTGACGCATCCACTGCGTCGATTCAAATATCGGAAAGCCTTTTATATTTTAATTTTTGTATGCTTGGGCAAAATAACTTGGAGAGTCAAACAAAGTACGGAGCAGCGTACTGGAACGAAGGTTGTTACTTAAAATGAAGATATTTTTGATGAAAGAGAATTGGGGTAGGTATTTGTATTTTAATGACAATGAATGTGGAAATAAGGAAATATACTGGATATTATTAAATAAATTATCGTGACAGTATTTTAATGGTAATTCTGAAAGCAATAAAGACTACTGAAATATGTACAATGATGTATGTATCAGTGACTTTCTATTTTAAGATATCAGTTTACGTATCGACATCGAAAATAACTTGAATATGGAATCTTATTTCGATAATACGAAGTCTGAACCTTCGAAGATCGAAATTGCCATATACATAGGTACAGAGTCAGAAGTATGTCATTCTATGTTGAATATCATATTGCATGACGATAACGTAGATATCGCTGTATTTGCTATTTATGTGTAGTACATCGAATCAATACTGTTCATATTTGAAAATATTCCGAGAACAGAATCCGAATCGTTTTAAGACTCTGCTTCAAATAAATTCCTACGAATGGAACAAGGTCATCCAAATACAGTAGTTCAACTCATACAAAATTCAACGCACATAAAACCAATTCCCTACTTAAACTAATTTAAACTATCCTAAAATACTTCTAATTTCATATAAGTGTATCAAACTTTCAAAAATATATTTAAATCAAAATGAATAAATACTACTTTCAAAAATTCTTTTCTGCTTCAACTTAGTCGCGTTTACGAACTGTCGATCGAGTAGAGTAGTTCGCAGAAGGGTGCGCATGATTCGCTTAAGCTTAAGGCGCGCTTTCAGAGCGGGCAAATAACTTTGCATAAAATCGACGAGCAGAAGGAGCGATTCAGCCACTCCTTGCGTTTGTAATTTCAAAGCGCCCGTAAAACCGCAATTTACGAGGAAGAGAAACACTTTGGTCTCGAGCTCCGTAACGTCTCGACGGTTTTCCATCGAATTTACGCGAAACCGCGAAACGAATCCAATACGACCGATTACCGATCGAAAGGACTCGTTTCGAGTCGAATTTTACTCGAAACAGACGAAGGTCGCGTCCCGTCGTCTTGTCTGCTGCGTGTTGTTTGGTTTCCAAGGCCTCTTCTCCCGATACTCGCAACGATCTCCCTCTTTTCTCGTTCTCTGTTATCTTGTAAATGTCCTGATCGTTTTGAATCGACCGTTTATCCCTTGAGAATTGTTAACGACCTAACTCCGCGGAGATCACGTTTACGTTTTGCGATGACGCCGGTTCTCCGAGTGATTTCTGCGTGACCTAATGCGACTCGTACCATGCGAACAAGCTTTACGCGTTATGACGTGAGTACGCTTGGAAATATTGAACGAATGATTTATGAATTTTAAATGGGAAATTACTTCGACTTTTTTGGAAGTAGAGGAATCTCTTTGATTAAGAGGATATTTCTAGCCGTTTGTACGCTATCGACACGTGTGCACGATTGTTTTTAATCATTATATTTCGCCGACTTGAGAAGTCGAAGAGCATCGTTCGAATAATATACAATAATTAAGAAATTGAAATGGTAAATGATTTGTGTAAAATAAAAGAATGAAAAATTATTTTCTTAGTGAAGGAAAATGTAAATTTCACGTGGAGTATGGCAAAAGAGGTTATGGTAGTTTAACTTCTAGAATCGTAAGATAAAGATATGACTATAAATGATTGAAAAATATGAAAGTATAATTTCTAAATAAATAAATTGACTACTCCGATACATTCGGTTCCTATATCTGCACAGATGGCAAACGCTGAAAGTTAACGTTACGTTATTTATGTTGTTTCTATTGTTTTTACTTCTGACGCTAACTAAAAATAAATATAAAACTTACAGAATGAATCGCAAGTCTTTGTGATAGTCATTAGGTCAGTAATTTCATAGTTAGAGGATTTAAAATTCTAATGGAAAGAGTATGAAAGATTAGAGACTTTTGACATTTCCAGGAGGAATCTAGAAGTTCTGCATCCAGTCAAGACGATTCTTGCTTCTTCTCGGAACTCGATCTGTTAAATCCGAGGTATCATCCAAGATATCCAAGGAAAATCTTAATAAACGTAAACAATACGTTTATATAAGTGATTTTTTACAGACGTTCTTGTCAAAAGTCGCGGCATCTGTATCATAATATAACAGGAACTAAGAATCATTCACTAAACCATTTCGAAGCATCCAGAAGGGATTCTAATTGCTGTTGCTGTTTTGCAAGTTACGATCACGTCGAAACAAAATTACGTAAGTGATGTAAGTGGAAATGGGATGCCATGTATACAGTTTTTCGAACATTATCTTATACGTTAGTCTATTCTTAACATGTTTCAGTACACGATAAAGTAGTTAAAAGTACCAAGAACAATCGTGCATCGAGTTTGCAATATTTTCCGGATTGTAGTCATCGAAAGAAGCATGAGGTAATTTATTTCTAACGAACTATATCCTGAAATATCGAGAAATTAGCCGATTCGTAGAAAACGACACAGGTTGTTAAAAATAACAAGCAGTGCGACAGAATTGTAACCATATTCACAAGCTTCCATTTGCGTCACTCGACATCATGTATCGGGTTTTAACAGTAAAAATATCTAGAATCCGAAAGTGCTCCGAGGTACATTTCGGGCTTTGAACTTTAAAACCGTTTTTTGTAACGTATTGCTGGCCCTGTCGTCGTTGAAACTCAGTTTTCGAAAGAATTTTAGGCCACGAATAGAAAATACCATCGGAGTGTACAATAAAAATAACTTGGAAAAAAAGAAATAATTAGTGGAACATATATGCATATAATATAATATATATTGCAGTTCGTAGTTCCAATTATAGAAGATATAAAACTCAAGATATTTTTATAGAAATTTAATAAGAACAATCACACAAAGAGATATTACATTAAAGACGAAAAGTTTCATTCTTTCATTTACTTTCATCCCTATATTCTCACGAACCAGGTAACCTTTGCCACGAAGAGGTCTTCCAGCGGCAGCAAGGATCTTAGCGCCAAATCTCCTACGAAACTTGGGTAATTATCCAAAAAGTTTGGCGAGTCACGTGCACGTACTTAAATCACGTATACTTGTAACACGTATCGTTATAACAACGCCTAATGTATTCCCTTGACAACAGGAGGGGAAAAAGTACGCCGCGAATAATTCGTGCGATCCGCCAACGCAGTAGAAAATGTAAGTTATTAAATGTAGAAATTTTCAGTCTATCTGTCAATTATCGCGCATTATTTAATTAATTTAATTCGCGCGTTCGAGTTTTGGGGTGACTTCGGAATTATCGTTGGAAATCCCACTAAAAAGATATCAAACGTACATGAATTATTATTAGGCATTAGTTTCAATCAATTTTGTTTCATCAAATTTTTGAAATTGATACAATTCACGATACAAAATTTGTATTACATAAACGCGCATTCACATATCTGCCAATTAACGAATTCTAAAATAAGAACGCTATGATAGAGTATAATTAATAATGAGATTACATCTAATAGAAATTTTTATGTAGCCAAACGTTTGAAAATTCAAATTTCGTAGGAAAATGTATAAAATAACGAAGCTTGAATATTCCGAGCATTTTCAAAACTGGTTTTCTCGATTTTTATAGCAGTCCCATGATTCTGGTCATCCCCAAGGCCCGAAAACCCTGAAACTCGCGTTCCTCGATCCGCTGCCCCCTCCCCCCCGATTCCATGTACTTGTTCCTCTTTGCGTTATTCCTCTTCGCCTACGTATTCCTCCGGAAGGAACGTGATAATTCACGGGTGAACAGGAAGGGGACAGCGGCTCGAACAGCGGCCACGCACTCGGAACTCGCGCGGCCAGCATCCTCGCGAAGAGCCTCGCTTTAATTCCTGGGCGGTTCGTAGTCGAGCCGAACGAGGATCGATCGGAATCACCACGACCCGGAAACAGCAAGAGCAGCGTCGTTGTCCTGTATCACGAGAAATCAGTCGCGCCAGCCGCAACAACCCCCAAACCACCCCTCAGAGCCGTTCAGTCGGAACGAACGGTTACGCGCGAACTGAGTCCATCGGTTGTCCACACTGTTCGATCCCCGCATCACCAGAGGTAATTATGAAGATAATGATCGTGGATATCGAGATGTCAGGGTTTTCGATAGTTCGCGATCCGTTTAGGGAATAATTTACTATCAGGTGATGTAGGTTATTGATTTTTCATGTACGATTTGATGATATTTCGACAAATAGCATAATTAGATGACTTGTTGTTTGTACAATTAATTTGTGAAGTTTAATTTTCTTATTATCAGATTGGTTAATGTTATATAAGATTACTTACCAATACTGGCCAGTTGTATTTTATAAGTTACAGCTTCTTAGATCTTATGAATGATATTAGTTCAATTCTTAATTAGGGTTCAAAATTATGCTTCGACTAGTCGAATGTTCAAAACAGTGAAACACGTTATTATTATCGTTAGTTAAATATGATTAAACACACAAATAGAGCTCTAAATATCAAATAATTTCCCCTAGGAAATAAGATTCTCTTAGACTTGCTTCGAAATCTTCTTAGGAATTTATGAACCTCCTAAGTTAATTAAATTTCCGACAATTCCAAGACGTCCACGCGAGCTTAGGTCGAAAGAGGATCAAAGTTCCTCTTCCTGGTATCAAAACAAAATGATCGAATTTTCGAAGAAATCCGAGAAATTTCTCTCTTTTCCCTTCGGACAGGTCGAATCTGGTTGGAAGTCCAGAACACCGACCTCCCATATATCTAACTGACCGAAGAAAAGCTACTTTGAGACGTCGACGTTTATCGAAGCGGCGAAGACCACTCAACGTGCACATTTATCAGGACAGCCGCGTAGTACAGGCTCGCTCCTTGTCGGAGGATCATCGTGTCGGACCTAAAGAGGTGCAGCTAGCGGAACAAAGATCCGATCTGGTTAAATACACGGTCAAGTCTGCGAAAAATTTGATTAGATCCGAAGGGGACTCCTCTACTCGACAGGACGACGATTCGGATGACCCCGATCAAGATAGAAGAACGAACAAACAGTGGAAACACGATAGAATCTTCGGGGAACGATGTTGTCCCTCTGATAATTCCGTTTCTAAACTAATGGCTCGTTCCAGGTAACGAAATTATATTGTATCTTGCGACGAGATTTAGTCTTTAGTAATATCGACAAAGAGTTATCACATACTTTGATATGATGTTAAGGAAAGGTTATTTGAATAGAATATGATTTTTCATTTTGCAATGTTACGTTCTTTAACTCGTATATTTTTCTGAAACATTGGTTACTACGGTCTCGTATCTTTGTTTTATTCGTAAATTCTTTGATAAAATGACGAGTGAAATGACGGAAGTAAAAGTAAATATTCGTTAATATAAAGTACAAGTTCTGCTCTACTATTGTATATGGATAATAGTCAACATTCGAAAGCTACCTATAATATGACTAGAGTTGTGAACAGAGATTCACCATAATATACAGTAAACCTTGATAATAATGTGAAGTGTCCGTAAATCAACGTTTATAATCAAACTTAACATTCGATAGCCCTTGCTATTAGTCTGAACTAATTACTACCTACCACGTTTAACGATCCATAATTACAGCATTTAGTAGCTCTTAACCATTACCTTTAGAGATCATCAATTGTATTCAACGTTAATGGTGTATACATTCGACCAACGTTATGAATTATAGACGTTGATCATAAAAATATACAAAATAGTATCTTGATTTATGAAACTACCCTCATGAAAGATAAAAACATCCATAGAAACACTATACTACAACGTCACATAGCATCAAACAACATTAGACCTTATCTACTTCAAACAGTGTAAAGAAACAACAAAATTATTCGCACCATGCAAATTAGTTAAGGAACATCAAATTTTATTTGTCTCAAACAATTGAAACGCGGAACAAAATTATTGATTTCAAGTTAATATAAATTACATCATCCAAATTAATCAAATAATAAAATAGCGATTAAAAAATAAATCAATTTGCATGAAAGAAGATATATAGGAGAGACGAAACGACAAAGAAGAGAAGCTAAAAAATAAAAATATATAAAATAAGATTTAAAAAAATCAAAAGATGCGTTTCGCAGTCCAGGAAAAGACGGCGATTGCAGGCAACGTAAAAACGAAGCAGTCGGCCCAAACTTCAGCTATCTAATGCAGCAAATGCATGCAAGGCCAAGGGAACGAGGTGACGATCATCGTGTATTTATCGGCGTAAACGGCGGTGACAACTCGAAACGAGTATTTCCATTCCAGGCAACCCCGAGTGGTAACCTGAAGATCGTTCCTAATCAGGTAAATGTCCCAATCGGTCCTTGGGTCGATAGATATTCGTCGAACCTTAGGAATGTTGGCCTCAAGGCAGACGCGTAGTCATTCTAGGTGGTGTTCGAATCGAAGAAGGTCAGTGTGTTGGTTGCTGATCCCAGACATACAAAGGTTAACGTCAAGGCCGAATTGAATACAACCCAAAAAGAGCTTGGTGAACGCATATCCCAGTCTTCCACGCAACCGAGGTCCATCGATCTTCCACTAGGTGTAGTATCGTCATCGACGATCGATCAGTTGCAAGTAGGTTCGGTATTATAACTTTCGTTCGATACAAAGCGGTATCAGTTGTGGCGTTATTATACAGAGTGCAAGCGGCAAAACAAGTGATGCGGTCAATGCCAATACTCCAAATGCCAATTTAGCCGCTTACCGCTCCTCTATATAATTACGGCCTTAATCGATCGTTTTCACGTACTCTAGCGGGTGGATGAGGTTAAATTTGGATTAGGTTTCTTTCGACAAGAGATCTTTAGAAGTCTGTAAAAGCTATTACCGAAAAAGGGTTTAGAGGTTCAAGGCATAACTCGCGAAGTTATAGATTAAAAAGTATTTAATTTTACTCAAATTCTATTAACTTTCAACCGAATTCTCTAAACAACGTCATTGACATACTTCCACCAAAATTAAGTTGTAATACAAAAGAAACCTAACAATATCCTTATCATCACCAACTACCTACCATCCATCATAGATACTTAAAAGTAATGTATCGTTTGTAAACAGAGTCACAAAAAGTTTCCGGTTGTCGAGGATAACTATAAACCAGCAATGCATCCGTTCAAAGCTAAGTTCGGCCAAGTGGAGGCGATGGAACACAAGCAACAACAGTCAACGTCGTCTGCGTCTCACGAAATGCCAGTATTGCAAGATGTGCCACTGTCCACGTGAGTTTTATTCGTCGATCAAGCCAAAACCATGCTAGCCACGAAGGTAGTAAAACGAGAATCAGGTCGACGTAACATTACAAAGGAAAACGATACAAAGTTTATTTATTATCGCGAACCGAGACTTTTCCATAAAATTACGTCGTCCCGTATTTTTCTTTCAATCGTAAGGAAAACCAACTCGCCCAACGCGAGGTATATACTCGATGTTTCACAATAAACTGTTTGATCGTCGTGTAATTTCGAGCAGACTCGGATTTACGAGTGAACAGCCAATCGATTGGGATAACATAATTCTCCCGGAGAAGACTGACCTGTATCAGGAGCTAGCCAGGCGTATCACAAATTACAAGTAAGCTTATAGTTGTACCCGATCGATGTAACGAAGTCGGGCATCAACATACGACATGATTACGGGCTAAATTTCATTCGATCGATCTTTCGAGGAACGCTGACTGTATCGTGCGAATCGATCAGGACGAGTTCCATTGCCATCTGTTGGTGCTACAGAGCTACAGCACCTTTTTCGACGAGAAGAATTGCAAGGAGATCGATCTGACCGAGGTAAGTTATTGGACTTTTTATCCTGTAAGTAACGTCGCCTCATCTTCCAGCTCCGCTGGGAATCACTGATAACTGCGCATTGCCCGTGTGAAGGTAACTAAGCCACGTGTTTTATGCTTGAAAAGTTCAATTTACTAAAAAGCTGGTACTTCTGCTATACAGAAGATACTGTAAGAAACTTAAAAACATAGTCATATTGATCAACTCTAGAAACTTTATTATATTATAAACTATATTATAAACTTTATTTTTGGGAATTTATAACCTATTATTACCTATATTATTTTCTTATGATAAGCAAACTCGAGCTATTTTTAATCGTCTAACTGCATAATGAAATTAATTCATCTGCAAAATGTGAAGTCGATCAGTTTGGCTTGCGAGAGCCACAACACAGCGAAACCCAATCCTTTTACTTCCATTTTCAATTCCGCTCGCCAACCAACGATCCTGAGAGCGACAGAATGATCCGCGCGATTTTTCTTTCCGTGTGCTGTCATTTATTCAGAAAATGGAAGGCACGCGAACGAAAATTCCCCGTAGCTTTCACGAACACTCGACCGTCATCGATCTTCATCCTTTAACGAGGCGCGTTAAACGAGTCGTAACCACGGATCGCGAGACGTTCCTTCGTCCACTGATACCCTTAACGCTGTCGTATCGTTCCACCGTGCAATACGATAGCGTTAAGGATATCCCATCGGGAATTTATTACCCGACAGAGGCGGAAAACGACGCACGTCCCTTGAGTTTACCCCCGGAAAAAACGACACATTATACATGCTTGCACCGAGCAAGATTTATTACGGACTTATCGATACACAGAACAGTCTAGCGAATTCGGAATAAAGTCCTTTTGTTCGCGCGATCCGATTTTCCTCTTCCCCTTCCATCTCTGGATGTGTATCTGTGGTCCATGTTCGATCGTGCGCCAATCGTCGTTCATTTTCGCCTCTTCGCCTTTGTTCACGTTTTCCCACTCGAACGTCCCCTTATTCCGTTTCTTCTTTAATGATTTTTTCCGATAAATTCACCGTTTACTGTTCTGTTTGCTTCTACTCGAAATTCGTTGATTTTTCCAGGTATACGACATCTCGAAGAAAGGATTTTTTATGCCAAATTTTTAGTATAGGGAAAAAATTTTTTAATTTGATTTTATATTTCCATATTTCTAGTATTGAAAAGCTTTAGAAACATTTTGAATCTTTTTAGTATTTAACTTTCAGCTAGTGTAGTACAGGCCAAATTACTGACGGACATATCTTCTTCCATATGGTTTTTATTCTTTTCGTCAGAATACATAGTTATGTGATAAAATTGAGAAATTGATAAAAGATGAAGTTGGACAGTTTGGCTTCTGAGAGGATCGATTCAATCCTAGATTCCAATCATCTACAACTTTTTGTTATATCACATAAATGCCAGAACTCTGTCCTCGATTAACCTGGCCTATATTCTCAAAAACCGACGAAACGTCGTAAGTCAGCGAGATTTAACAAGTTGCATTATTCTGCCTTTCGAGAGACCGACCACTAGATATTCATAAATTACTATTTTCGCAATTGTTCGTCGACGATAATGACAACCGAATGAATATACGAAGGTATGAATCGTTGGTGGTGGAAGCGGCGAGATTCAATAAATCTCCCAATGTCGAGACTTCGAGATCGCCAAGTAGGCAACCAGCGAGAACACAAGGGGTTGCTAGCGACCCCAATCTCTCGTGTCAGCATCCTGGCCCCTCGTTTTCCGTTCTCCACCGGTGACTCGGTGGGCTTGAAGCCAACCGACCTTGAACTCTTTTTTGTCTTCCCTAGCCACGGCTATATTTGACTCTCTTTTAACTTAAGGATGAATAGCAACGCTCGAGTAACAGCACCACCACCTGCCGCCCTTTAATGATTACTGCGAGAGCCTCCGCCATTTCTATCGTCGCGACAGCTTTCTCCTTTGCCACGTGTCAAGGAGACGTGTAATTAAAAATAGAAGGACACACGTGCTTTGTAACAAAATAACCAAGCTTTCCTCTCTGCTGGAAGATCGTTATTCCTGGCGTTTCTTACATAAATTGGCCTCTTGCTCTTTTACATTCGAATAAAGAAGTTTAAAGAAAGGATGATGGAATTACGTATCAGCTAAATTTCGACCTTTATACAAAAGTTACACCTTTGTTACACCTTGGAATTATTATTATGTATATATGTATATATTATTATGTATATTTTTAGTTTCTTTATACCTTTATGCAGAAGTCTAAGTAAAGAATGACAAAATTATTTGAAAAGTATAATATTAAATGTATTCTTGTTCTTTACAGAATATCTAATTTCTTTAAGTTTACGTGTATGTTTTACAGATCTCTGTTCTCTATAGGACGTTTAGTTTTTTCAAGTTGGTGTATTTAATCTATAAATATAAGAATTAATAAGTATAGAATGATAATGATTTGAAGAAATTTTGTTGCATCTAACAGAGTGACGTATCTTCGAAGGCGTTTTCGCTCATTTACGACTGGATGATCAGTCCACAGAACGAGAGCTACAGGCTTTTGCAAAGGGACAACATCCTGGAAGTTTTTACCGCAGCCCAATATCTCGGAATTAAAGGTAAGACTGGTAAAAAATTATCTATCGCTTCTATAAATTTTTAAATTATCATAGCTCTTCAAGCCACAGAAATACACTGATAATTAAAATTTTACATAAAATGTATATGTATGTGTATATAGATTATCAAATTTTGATGTAAAATACTGATTTCAGTATTCATTAATGCACGTTTTAGAAATAATTACAAAATGTACTAAATAAGAATACCGATAAGAGTATAGCACTATAGCAATGAAAGATTTCGTTATCGCATAAATCGTATAAACGTTCTTTCATCTTCATCAACGTGGAAGATTCGTGAACAACGATCCTGTTTACATCGGTACTTCCAGCATCCTTCCCCATCTCCATCAATCTTTTAAAACGCGACTGCACGCATAATATATAGCCGATGCTTTCTAGCACAGTTTAAAACTTCGAACTCGCTACCGGAAAAGAATGAAAAGTTTCCAGTGCCACGATAGGCATTCGGAAAAGTCTCGACGGTGCCGACCTCAAGTTTCGTTGAATACGTCACTGTCCAACTTAAAACTTCAATAAACCATATGAGATCTCAGAGAAAATGGTGGTGCATCGTATCTTCGAGCAAAACACGAGGAAACCGAAGCTTCCTCTCGAGGAACTATGTTGCTAGAATCTGTATTTTTCGCGTTCAGAGAATGTATTCTTGATAGAAAAGATATAACGAGGTCGGAAAGTTAATAAAAAAATACACGAATTTTGATCACCGAAACAGAAATTTTATTATAGTAATTAGAGTGAAGTATAGTTAACGGAGCTATTAATGCAGCTACAGTAGGAGACAATAAAACGTTAATAAAGGTAATAAAAGCGACTAGATGAATCAGTATATTCATTTAATGCTTCAATTTATGACTTTATTATACCTTTTCCATCTAGAGTATAATGAATGACGAATCATGAAGAAGAGAAACATCATAGTGCAATCTTTTTAATTCTCCTGCCTTTCTCGATTCTTGACAGAACTGGAAGAACAATGTTGGGCTTTCATAGACAATGACGAATTATTCGCCGAAGACACCGCGTTTTTATTATATCTGGAAGCGAAAAGAGTCGGAAATACCGCAGTCATGGAACTGATGGTGCCGAGAATTATGAAATTCTTTTTGATGCTGGTCAGCACTAAAGATTTCCTCGAGCTATCCGTAGATGAACTGTGCCTTTTATTGAAGTCTAACTATATTTGCGTCAATAGGTAATCGATTACTGATATGTACAGATAAAATAATATATTTTTCTTTACTTCTGAATTTTTTAACTCTAGTGAAATGGAAGTTCTTATGTCAGCTGTACGATGGTTGATGCATGATTGGGCGAACAGAAAGCAGTACATGTTAGAAGTTTTGAACTGCGTTCGATTTGGATTGATCGCTCCATGGCAATTGGTAGATGTGAAAAGAAATCCAGAAAACCCAGAATTTATGGAACTAATGTCTTCCCCTGAAGTACAGAAAATGGTCGATGATGGTCTAGCGTAAGATTCAAATTTCTGTTCATTTTTAGATGAAGACAAAAAAAAAGGGCTTTTTGTATTAATTTAAGCCTTTTCAGTTTCGTTATTATAAAATATTGGTACGGTAACCAGACGGAAGATTACTATCACTGGATCGATCTATTAGGGCTTACGGAGCCAACCAATCGAAATTGGGCTGGAGAGGACAAGGTACTTAAACCCTACGGAGATGGCGATACAGTAACTTTAATCCATGCTACAGTAGCGAATTTTGCCTAAGAGCATCAATTTAAGTGTTTTCGTTCAACGCGCAAAGAAATTCAAAAGTTATATTTCTCCTTTCAAGAACTACGTAACGTATCGAGAATTTTTGCTTTACCTCGAAGAATATCAGAAAACGAAAATTTCGGAGTTGAAAATGCGAAAGAGTCGTGCAAAACCCACAATAATCGATTCACCTCACAAGGATTACACATTTGCTACTCCTAAAGCACCGAACAACTATGTTCAAAGCTCAGGTATATTAAATGTCACATTAAAATTAAAAATATACGAAACCAACTTTCTAACGTGGAATTTAACAAAACTGAATCCTTCAGGAGACACCGGTGCTATTCACAATGGACCAGCAATGCATTCAAGACACACGAAACCACTACCTTCAAATTATTTACCATTGGAGATGCCAGAGGGCATGATGATGCCTCCAAAATTTATGAACGAATACTTAAGCAACTTGGAAAGAAGCAAAGGGGTGAGTAACCCTGTGGCGAATCGAAGATCGATGCAGAAACCTCAAGATGGATCGATTCACTAACCACCTCGTTGAACGAAATTGCAAAATCGTGACAATGATACTTTTAAATAATTTTAGACTTCATTTTATCAATCGAGAATCAAAGATTCTTCGTGTTATAACTTTGCATAGACAACAAGCATAATCAATGAAATTTTGATATTATATATCAAATATTTAGTTAATATATCGTATATCGTATTTATTTACTGAACTTCAACTTATATAAGAAAATATACTTTCATACTTGAATTTCATAAGAAGTGCGTACTATATTTTCACAAATTCACGCGATCTCGAGGTGATTTAGCATAACAGGTATTGAAAGTAATAAAAGTTGTCGCGGTATAGCTGTGAACATTCAACGGTGAGTCGTTTTGCAATTGAGTATCGAAACAATCAGAGGTCAGATTTGTGTCCGTTTCAAAAGTTGCTCTGCTTACTTTCCAGGGATTATTACGCGGTTATCGTCAAAAGAAATCTCGAGGTAAGCTTACGTGCTTGTAAGTGGAAATGACAAATTTCACTGAAGGAACAAAGTTGAGTCACGGAGTAGGGTAAAAGTCAGGGAGCTGTAGTCAAAGGTCAGAGTTTATGTCGTTCGAAAATCCGTGCTTTAATTCCGAAACCCTCGCGTACAGGGTACCACAAACCATTATGCACCACGCTACTCATGGAAACAGCACTTACAGCGTATAAGCTCTTACCTTGAGATTACACAGACCCCGTAACAATTTAGTATTTGTTAATTGAGTCAAAACGGTCGCATTTGCATAAACGTTTGGGATCGTAGGTTAAACTGGAGCACGATGATGGCTGCTCTTGTTATAAATTTACAATCGTCAAGCAACTACGTGAATCTCGCTTTTGTGATATTTGGAAGATTTCCAGCTGTTAATGTAACATTTTCTTCTTTCTTTTTCAATTTTTGAGGTTGAAAAGTTTCCAAGTCTCAAAGTGCTTCTAGCTCTCTATTTTGAAATTTATTGTTATGCTCGTTTCTTGATACATGAATTTTGAAACGAAATTCGGAGTTTCCATTGAAAATGAAGTTGACCAGTTTAATTTGTAAGAAACTTTATGCATTATTCAATTATCGTTACTCAATCATTGTTACAGATAGAAAAATTGCAGGCACATGATTGTGACTGTTAAATAATTTGAGAACTAAGTATCGCTGAATGACCGGCTTGTTAAACGAAACTATTACCACCACTGAATCACGAACAACTACAAAATGATCTATAAAATATTTATGGATCATAGATTACCTAGTTAAGATATCCCTGACCCACATCTGACTCACCGAACAGTGAATGCGTTGAGCTCACAACAATGAAAGATTAGCACAATCTTTGTCATCAATTTAACACGTAACTAGCTAAGATATGTCAATAGTCTGTGCTGCTAAGTTTTTAACACATCACTTCATGTTCATCAAAATATCACATCAGTTTAACAACTTCCTCGTTGCTCCAGAAATAAACCAACGAATTCCAAAATAAACTTTATTTACAATTGGATACTAAAATTTGATTTATGATTCTATTAGGTTGTGTAATAAATTCTTTCGCATTGCGTTATAATACAATTAACATTATGGGCGTAATAAAACTTATAACGAGTATTGTACTTTATATGCCTTTTTTACGATATATGCACTTTCCAATTTCGCATGAATGTATAAAAATTTATAATCTATTAATATGTACAAATACTAACAATCTCTAACAAACTAACAAAGCTCATAGTGTTATTTTTCTTCTCTTATTACTATACCTACATCTATATTACTATATTGTACGTAACATATTCTTATAATCCGCCTCAAAATGTAAGAATGAATAAACCGAAAGATGAACTTATTGCACAATCTAATGTTAACCTGATAATTTACAAAAATTTATATTAAGTATACTGGTTTAGAACGACGAAAAGAACGTCGCCTTCGATACGAGATTCGCTGGTGGCGGAGAATCGCTGAAACTGTCCTGTAGGTTGCCTACAGTAGAAAAATACACGCATGAACACTGTCAACGTGGCGTGAATTCACCGGTAAAGTCCTCGACGAGAGATCTCGTTCGTGAGAAGAAACTTTCTCGGCTCGACGAGACGTTCCGCCCCTTTTTTTTTCAGGACGCCGATAAATTGGATTACGAGAGCCGGCAGGAGAGGAATGCGACGGATGTTTGCCGGTGCCAGCAGCAGCGCGAGTCGAATTTCATATTTTCCGTAAGGAAGCAGAAGACGAGATGTAAGATACCGAGGGAACCGGAAGAACGTACAGACTCCTGCAAATCCGAGGAGGAGGCCGCCACAACGATACAGGCCGTTTATAGAGGATACAAGGCTCGAAAGAGATTTGACGAAGTTAGTGGATACATTTGGAAACTTTTGGATTTTGCTGTTGTGCAAATGTGATTGATTCTTTGACTTCATCGTTCTACTTGATTGGAAAAAGGAAATAGTGGAATTACATCTTGCATACTTGAATTAATATTATTAGCAAAATTGTACAATTCATAAATTTCAATTTATTAGTACCAATAGATTCTCTTACACAATTGGAACAAATTTGATAATGAAACAAATGAAATTTCACAAATTACAAATTATCCGATATTTAATGCGTAAAAATTTCCAGTCTACTTATGAATTTCCAGACCTTAATGAATATATATATTAATAATAACGTATTTTAATGTTCGAAAGCACAAGTTTTCTACTGAATCGTTAAAGAGATATAGTCTAAATTGTAAGATTATACATATTCAACGATCCGTGGCGTATTTCTTCGAGAGTCGACGAGACTATTTTACAAAGTACAAACACGAGTCATTTTGTACACGTTGTTCCCTTAAACCGCAGATAAGGAAATCAACATCGGGGGAGAAGCAGAATATCAAGAAGATAGCGGAACTTTTGGCCATCCCGATGGACAAAACGCTTCGTGATCCTTCGATAGAGCCCATCAGAATATCAAGCAGTTCAGTAAACCAAATGAGAAATGAGAAGGACGAAACGCTACTTACATTGAAATGCTCACCTAGAAACAGGAACAGGGAACAATCGGTCCTTCGAAATCAAAATCAACACTATGTTGAGAATCAAATAAATCAAGTAAAAAATAATATTCCCCTTAAAATGCTTTTACAGAACAAAGAAATTTCATTTATTCGAAGAACTCGTGTTTCAAATTATAGTTCAACATATGTCCTCCTTGTTACACGACCGAAGAAAAACGAAAACAAAATATGACTCACCGAGAGACATTAAAGTCTATAAAGACCATAAAATCGCCGATGTTTTTCTCGAACTACGACGAAAAAACCAGTTCCCCGTCGGATAACACAGATGCGGACGATCCTTCCTCTCCACGAATCGGTGCAAAATCGATGATGCTGAATCTCGCCGATGTTATAATCAACGAGAAAAACAGCGAGAAAGATTATTCGGAGAATGATAATATTCAACGAGTGAATCCTGCCGCTAGAAACGTTCAAATTCGATCTACGAATTATAAACGACCTCTGTAAGTGCTTTTAAGTATCTGATAACCAGACTGCGGATATTAGATGAATTTAAATATATATCATGGTATCAATAGAAAACGACTATAAAATTTGCAACTCTGTACTATTTGCAGTCCACAGAGGATAAGCAACAGTATAATAGCTTCGAACGAAGACCGTTACTTTCTCAACAACTCTCTGTTCTTTCCTGACAGAGAGTCGATTCTCGTGTTCGGCGGGGTCGATCCTCACGAGGAATACGGCCTGCCCGGGAACACCGGCAAGGACATATACAGGTTTAAACCTGACCAGAATATTTGGGAATTCGTGGGGGAAATTCCACGAGCGAGACATCATCATTCGGTCGCTTACTTAAGAGGCCGCATTTACGTAGTGGGTGAGTCGAACAGTGACGAAACACAATTGCAAATGCAGTTTATAAGGTTGCCAGCCAACGAATTGCATGTTTAAATAAAAAGGAAAAACTGAAAAAAGCAGGACAACACGGATTCTCAGCCCATTTGCAGCATTTAACGAAAAAGTCTGCTACGGCATAATCTTCTTTACGACTTTGTTTTCGAAATCGCGAAAGAATATTCGTTGTGCCTTCCATTGTGCAATCCTTTTCGTGGGACGGATTTAAAGATACTAAAAAAATCCAATGAAACATTTTTCACCAGGTGGAGCCGATCCCCTGGAAGACAAACTTCACAGGAAAAGCATTGCGGTTGGGAACGTTTGGAGTTACGATCCAACTACCAGGACTTGGTTCAATGAACCTGGCATGCTGACAGCTAGAAAGGACTTCGGATTGGTGGTCAGCCACGGGAAAATGTACGCGATAGGAGGGCAAGGCAGGAACGGGATGTGAGTTGTTATACAGATGGGGAGAACGTAATTACTTTGCTTCGTTTACGTTTTCTTTCATTTTCCTCGCTGTTTATTTCTACGCTACGCGACGTTAATTGCCACTAATTTAAGTCTTCTTAATTGTCATCAGCATCGCGGTTTAAACGAAACAATTCGATTTACGGTTACGTAATAACGAAATGGAGAAAAACATGCGAATCTTTTCATATTCCATAATAAATAACATTAATGTTCGATGATATACAGAGAGTCACAGGTCTTAATAAGCCAAATTTCGTCAGTGTATTCTAAAAGTGTAATCAAGCGAAAAATGTTGTATAAACTTTGGTTATTTGAAGCTTTATTAAAAAGTTACAATAAAAAATAATGTAAACATAAATTCCTATATATTCCTAAAAAGAGAGATTGAGATATATTTTTTTCGTTATAGAGCTTTGAAAACGGTAGAGGCTTTTGATCCATCGGACTCCACATGGAGGGAAGTGCAACCAATGCAGACCGCGAGGGTTGGACCTGCCAGCGTGAAATATCGAGATCTTATCTGGGTCGCTGGCGGAATGACAAAATCGAAAAAAGAGCTATTCTCGAAGGACGTTGAGTGCTATGACCCGATCAAAAATTTGTTAGCTTGATTCCGTCTCTTAGAGTTCCTTCATGCATTCCCTATTTCCCATTACCTGGATTAAACGTTCGATTTATCGCGTGTATACACGGTAAATGCAAGAGAGAGCTCTGTTATCGATGCGATCTTTCAGATGGCTGAAAGCGATACCTTTGAGGTCACCGAGGTGCTTTGCCTCCTTCTACGTGGTGTCCGACTGTCTTTACATGATCGGCGGAGCATCGACTATGGAAAACGTCACTCAGAGCGTCGATTGCATTGACGTGTGGGATGGGAACGATTGCGTTTGGAGGGAACACGCGAACATGTCGATCGCGAGACACGGACATTCTACTGGCTCGATAGGTTGGTTTTTATGGTATCAAAAGACGTGATATGTCCTGAGAAACTTCTTCTTTCATAGTAATTATCTTATATCATTTTTCTATGCATCTCTCATTGCAAATGCAATAATATATAATCATAAATAGTAGATTGAGCAACAAGTTTGTACTATTTTTTTATGATATCAAAGAATGTGATGTATCCTGGGAAACTTCCCTTTTTTCCTTCATATAATAATTATTTTATAACAGTTTTCTATAGTATCATACTATAGTGATATATGGTTATATTACGGATACAATAATGTATGCTTATAAATATTAGGTCATTAAATAAATCCGTGCCGTATATTTCTTTCTATTATTTCCATCGTTTCAAATACTACTAAACGATTGATTTATAATATTCAAGCAATACTTTTAAGCAATATATAAAAGCAATATTCACATATTACATATAAATAACACAAATATTGCTTATGATTGCTGTATTCCTTGTATGAAACTCAGAAAATACGTGTTGCTTGAAAGAAGCATGCATCTCATTTATAATTTTTTAATATATAGAGATCAAAACGCCTATTATTTTTCTGATCGTTCTTTTTAAATGTATTTTCATATTAAATTTTATCGTATAAAATTAGTTATTTTACTTGTTTGTCATTTTGCATTTTCAAAAAGCAGAACGAATATATTGGATAACCTAATATATATAGTAACCCCAAACCTAACAACTACCAACTATAATATAACCTAATAACTACTATTATATTAAGTACAGTATAATATATACGGAATAACCATTACATAAAATATTATAGTAATTTTTTTAGCGTTTGTATTGAAAATTCTACTGTATCAGATTTCTACGTAACTACGTAACGAAATAACATACTGTATTTTATAGACTCACTAATTGAAATCTTCTTCCCTTAGGTGATCAATTGCTGATAATTGGAGGAGTAACTACGGTGTTCATGAAGACCTTGAATAGCGTTGAATGTTATTGTTGCGATATAGGAAAGTGGATGAAGGGTGTATCCGCGCTGCCGCATCCGGTTTCCGGTCATGGAACCGTGTCTTTACCGCCAGCAAATCTTCTGATAAATCGCTGATAATTGTGACATAAAATACATCAAATTTCCTTATATAGTGCACTTGATAATCAACACATATTAAGTACTTATTCAATCATTAACGAATTTGTATTTAATTATTTTTTAATTATATATCGTACTTTTTATAAATATTGCCTTACAATTTACACGTGCTTATATAATTCTATACTCTTACAATATACATCACAGAAAAAAAACAATATCTTACGTATTATCTTCGCTCTAGTTACATGGAAGCTTCAATAGAAGTAAGTAGCTTCGGTAGAAGCAAGTAAAATCAAACTCGAGCGGTTAAATATTTATTACAATAAAAAATTTCTTATAAGGGTTAAAAGATATTCCTTTCAAATGACTCCTTTAGCTTCTAATGTGGCCACCAGATGGCAGTAGCATTCTTCCCATCCGGGAGCCGCCATCTGTCATGGGAGTCGAGTGTTATGAACCGCGAAGCGTGTGTGGAAGTTTCGAAAAAGGATTCGGATTCGAATGCGGCGAGGTAACTAGCCGTCGTGCGGATAAACGCGAGTTAACCTGAAAATGGCCGAATCGTGCGAGTCGGTGGTGTCAAGTGTAGTGACTAGTGTTGTGTCCCATGGGCAGACGAAAGTGGCTGAAACACCGAACCAGGACGACGCTGAGATATCCGGTTCTCCCGGTATGTTAGCCCTGCTAAAATATCCCGTAGCAGTTTGAGAGCTATTTTATTCAAACGCGACTGTCGAGCGCGGCCATGCAACAAGTGGTACGGAGCGCTCTCGCATGCCGAACAGGAGCGTACGGGGATATTTATGGGCCCGTCTGGGCCTGTTCACTATCCCGGTATTTTCTAACTAACATGTCGTCGTCGATCACGTGACTCATCGTTCACCTATACGACTTAATTTTCGCGCGTACTAAGTGTCAAAAATGTCGGCGAATCACCGATGACATTTATCACAAACTGGGATCCATAAAAGATTTTGTTAAAAAATTTGACGCGTTACTTTTTAAATGACGATTTCTCAATGACGATTGATTGCAACACTGCATTTTTAATCTTATCAGTCCTTTCTCTCACCGATAATAAATTGATATATTTGTGCTTTTTTATTTGATTCATATCTGATAGGATTTTCTGTTTGATCACTTTGCCAGCATTAGGTTTCAAATATTGTATTTATGCATGAGTTTTATTGCAAATCCTTATGGCTGAGAGATTTAACATTACGTTACTGGCGGAAGGATTATTGCTAGACAGACAGATGGATAAGACATCGTCAAACAACTTTCTGAATCAGAGTAATTATTTGTATGATTGAAATTGATCGTAAACGCACAAATCTGGTTTGCCTCAAGCAGAACGCAAGTTTAAATTTAATCTATGTACACGTATAACTGGCAATGTGTGTAATTGATTTTGTTCACCGTTAGCGACGAGTTCGTTGAGACATTCCCATGAAAAAAACGCAACGAGTTCCTATACCGGTTTTATTTTATTTATTTTATCTTCGTTTGACTGGCTTCGAATTTTTAATTTTCGTGGTGGCGCTGTTAAACAAGAAAGCTGTTAACGCGCTATTTATCGAAAGTATCGCAGAAGTCTATAATTTCTGCAGTTAATTTCGTTAATTTCGTTTTAAATGTCGAAAAACTGATTTAAGAAGTACAATTATAAATGGGTACAGTAATTTTATCATTAAGCAAGTGACATCACAAATTCTCTTATCGACGAAAAAATGACACACTCATGAGTTATCCGCGATAAGCTGTAAACCATATAGGTATTAGATACGCGGGACTTCTTACACATTATCTGTCTACATCACTCAAACTGGTTGCACTCCTGTAACGTGACGAAACATTAACCATAACTTGTCATTTCTGTTACCATATACCGATATGTTCTGACATCTGTAAAATTACTATGCTGCGCGACTGCGTATGTTAACTTGTACGTGATTACAAATTAAACTACATTAGAACGTATAGTTTATACAAATAAATTGCTATTCATTAAATGTATGATATTTTTTTGTTTTTTTCGATTTTGATCTGTTACAATCTGTATGTTTTCTTAGAAAGGTCGCCACAAAATATAAAAAGTCCAGCTATTCTGTAATCGAATTCTGTAATATTCATTTAGAAAATGGATATTTTTAATAAATATAGAAATAAATATTGAATAAAAATATTTCATAAAATTGAAACAGATGGCGCGGTAGGATCCTTTAGTATGAAATGATGGCGTTAGTGGCGCAACCATGAAGTAACCTAACTTGCTATAAACAAAACATTACAAGTGCAGTGATAGACATTGTACCATAACTTGTGTGTTCAGAGGTTAAAATTATATTGGGAAAATATAATGTTGAAATCAATTTTAGCAGAAGAATGTACTCGTACCAAATTAGCACCATCGTTAGAAAGAGTATTAAACGATTTAGACAGAGAATCCACGTATCACGATTATATTGTTGCTTTAATAATAGTATTGTTAGCAGAGGCTGGTTTTTATTTGTCATCATCATATAGTGACCGACCACAATGGTACGCATTATCATTCGATAGCGTGTATTTTTTAGTCATCAATTGTATTATTGTATGTTATAAAATGCATCTGTCACAGTCCAAAACTACTCTATATACCAGAAAGTTGGAAATCGCGAGACACGGGAGTGTATGAAATGTATTTTCAACTAGAAAGTGTTCCTGATATAGAATGCAAACTAGTTGTAGTCCCTCTGGGAGATACATTGATTTTGAATTTTTTTCCCCTTATGGATGGAAAAATGACTTACAGTATAAGTGTACAGACTCTGAAATATGTTAATCCTTACTCGAGTGATCTTTATGGACGGTACATGAATCTTAAAGCAATATCTCACAGGTATAATAAATTTATAGCTATATTAATTATTTAAAAAGGATTATTTTTGTTCTTATTAAATTGTTTAATAGGTTTAAGGATCAATTGTCTACACCAGTGCGTAGAGACCTATTTATCAAAGCTGGTGTTATGGGTCCTAGTCTTCAAACTATTCCAATTGAGTTGAAGTTTAGAATTTTAAGACTGCTAGATGCCTATAGTGTAACGAGGATGGCACAGTGTTGTAGAGAATTCAATGATATATGCTCAGAATCACAATTATGGAAGGATTTACTAAATAGGGATTTTCCAGGATGTTACCGTACAGTATCAAATAACAAAGACTGCTATCGTTTTAGGTACAAAAACAAAAAACTAATTAAACAGTTCAATCTTTAACTATTTAAAAGAACAAAGAAAAAAGCACAAGTCATGTATGACAAGGGCAATGTTTTAAAATGATGTAATAAATATTTTTTAATTTATTATCCTTTGTATTCAGATGTTGTATTTTGTAAAATATGTTTGTAAAGAATTCATGATGTTATAAACATAGTTGTGAAAAAAAATAAATTATAAATTAAAAAGTCTTGTAATACTAAGGTTATTTGTAAATACTACGACGTTTAACATTTATTTATTATAATTAGTGAATTATATAACAGTTATATGTGATATTTCCAAATGCTTATGTTTATTCGTTCAACTTCGTTTGTATATAATAGTTTGATAATATTCGAACTTTTACTTATGTATAGCATTCATATATATTTAAAGATTATAACTTCACGGTTTGATTATCTTGAATGCATCGTTGCACAGATATGAGTTTTATAAGCGCAATTTACAGATTACCACTGAACTATTGTTCCAACGAACTAATTCCCGGAACATATCGGAAAAGCTATTTTGCTGGCCATAATAACCGCAAGAAGGTTTTATTTTAATTTTCGATAAAATATTATTTGAACTAATCAATCAATCACAACACAAATAGTCGTAGTATCATTAACTAAATATAGGATAGACCTGGCATTATATAGAATTTCGTGTCTAGCTATAAAAAACGCAAGAAGATTTTCTATGAGAATTGTTTCACTTAACAGGAGAAAGTTAATATAATATCTAAATATTTTGAAAAATTGAAATCATCTATCCTGATTAGGAAATTTCAACATCAAAGTAATTTTTTAAGATGGAAGTACATATTTTTATTGTTATTAATTTTTATTCTATGCAAGCAAATGACCAGTGTGATATAATTTACAGCATGAGTATATTTCTAATGACATAATTTATACAAACATGCAATCCTATTATTAGAAATAAAAATTTGCCGAATTGTAATCGTTTATTTACATTAAGGATTAGACCGCTAGACGGCGAAGACCTGTATTTAAAATTTGTTTCTTTAATTACACGTATATATTGTATATGTCTATCGTATAAGTAGTTAAGACTAAAACGCACGCCTTTCAGGTCATTCCATGTCAAGTACTAATAGTTTGCTTGTTAACGAGTAACTGTAGTCTAGGCTAAATTACCTAAGATATTTATGGGAATTTTTTTGCGATCTACACTGAGTTACAGAGAGTGTACTTCTTAGCTTCATATCGTGTTCTAAAGATTAATTTGTTGATATAAAAACATGATTGTAAAGATTAATCTTTGGAAAACAATGTTAATTACCAGGTCTCACCACGAGGAGGTGACTACGCATACGAGACCCACCCTGGACCCCTAACCCCATTGATTGGAAATTGAATATCTTGAAAAAGCTTGTGGCATTTACACAAGCTTAAGTTTAGTATATCTACAGATATACGTGAGCATAAAGATTGTTCTTAAAATGTATTGCACAAATTCAGACTCTAAAATATGACTAAAAAGACTACTAAAATATATATCCTACATACATAAATATGTGTATATAATATGTATATGTACGTAATATTATATCACATTATTAACTACGCTTTAATATATAGTTTATAGGAGAGTAGACTAGAGTATATGTATGAGAATTCTTAAGAACACTTGTATTATATTTGAATTTTAAATAATTTTATTCTTTATGTTCTCAGGAACACGGAATACTACAGCTTACAGTAGTCGATTGAAATCCACTAATTGTAAGAAAAATAAGTGAGAAGCATGCATGCGAAGGTAGATTATTGTGACGTAAACTATTAAAAAATATTAATTATGACCTATGCACGAGTATGATGACACTCGCTGCAATGAAAGGCTTTTCAGTTCAAAATTGAAGTCGCATTCCAATTCACATTATTATATTTGAATCTTTAACCAATCACCGAAAAAACCAAACCATGCGACTCACCGTCGTAGAATTGGAAATTAGTTGCCACAAATTCTTTGCTCAAGTCTATGAACGTTGCTTCTTCTCTTCTCAAATTCTTCTGTCGGTTTTATAAAGGGCACACTTTGGTGGCAGAAAGGAACAGAAGAGAAAATAAATTATTAAAATATTAAATAGTCTTTTGAAATGTTATAGAAACAGAATAATTATTTCATTGTTATAAGGAATTTATTAAAATTGTTAAATAATGTTTAAAGGTAGTGAATAATTAAATTAATGATTTTATGTTATAAACAAATTTTTAAAATTGTTAAGTAATGTTTGAAAATATTACTGAAATAAAATAATTTATTGACAATGTTAAATAATATTTAGAGATGTTATAGAAATGAATCCGTGATTTAATTGCTATAAATAAAGTATTAGAAATATTAGATATCGCCCAGCTTACGATAATATAAGTTTCCGTGTTGTCGATGTGTACGCTGCGAAGGTTCAGGTAATAGTAACGATTTCCCGCTGTAGTATCACTCAAAGTCATCGTGAATGTTTGGAGAGAGGACAAAACTTTCCATACATCGAAATCTGATTTTCCTATTATAACAGTCAATAATTTTTAGATTATTACTGCACATTTATACCTTCGGTGATTTATTATAATAATTAACATTATAATTTACATATCTATTGCAAGCTACAACTACATTTAAAGTTTCATGTCATTAGTTTTTCATCTGCAATTATATTAATATTATATTAAATGCTAGTTTATGATGGAAATAGTTATGTTATAAAAACGAAGTTGATTAGTTATCGTCAATCATGCATGGCCACGGTAAATGTACATATGGGTGGGGCAGATAAAAATATTACAAGTTGTTTTCTCCGAAGCCATTGCGGACATCAATTTGAAATTTTTTGGTGCTAAATAGTATAGAGAGGTTAACACTTTAGGCTGTAAGATATTGTGCGGGTGAGTTTCTTGGGAATGGAAGGGATGTTGTCCCATTTTTTCTTTAATAGGGTGACATTAAGTTATCGATATTCGGACAGATGTTACCAAATCTAACAACTTTTACCTAAGGTATGTTTTTTTATTTTACATAGTTAGAGTTATAGTGGAAAATACCTTACGTAAGGAGAGTTTCGTGACAATGTGGAAAAATATCAAAAGTAATATTTTATACTTTGAAAACACGCATCTATTCTTGTGATAATAGCTTGGCAATATTTTATAACATTATTGGAATTATAGATTTACATGCGGTCTGAATTCATCATTTAATATCTTTCCTTATAGTCAGTGCCGTTGTAATCACTTTTTCCTTTATATAGCTCAATAAAAAATAATCAACTGACGTTTTTTAATATTTTCCGACACCTTCGTGGAACTTTCCTTGCATAAGATATTTACATAAGATATTTTCTTGCATAAGATAAAAAGAAATGGGGATCGTACATATTTTTACCTTAAAAAAGTCGCCCTCAAAATATCTTACACTGTGAGATGTTAGCCTCTTTGTACCATTTAACGTTTGAAAACTTCAAGTTGATATCTGCAATGGTTTCGAGGAAAATAGCCTATACCTAACACTTTATCTGTTCCACATTGTATAAAAATTCGACTTGGTATGAAATAAAAATTGCAATACTACATCTTCCAAAAAGAAAAGAATTGATATATTATTTAAATTTTAGATTTTCCGGAGTGTTATTATAAGCTTCGAATTTGTATTATTTACCATAATACTTCATATTAATTTATAAAGTTTTTAACTTATTTAAGCGTATACCGTCGTCCAACAATTATGTAGTAAATATGTATATGAATCTACTATGTTTACACGAATATAATTGTGCTTTATGTCATATAAGACTATTTTAAAGCATTACTTTACTTTAATTACTAATTTAAGATTTCTTATGTTGATTTATTTAATAAAATTGGAACATTATATCTATTACTGACTCTAATCGTAAGCAAGAAAAATGGGCAAATACAATACGTTATAAGCATGGTAGATTCTATTCAAAATTATCTTTTTATCAACCGCTTTCCATTCAGTTTGCATAACGATGAACAGAAATACTATAAGCATACACCATTCTTTATTTTGTAATTACGAAATGTCTTGTTCTATACTGTATTTGTAGTTTCATAGAAAAATTAGGTTTTGATTCAAACCATTACTATACTTAATTGATAATGTCGTGTGCGACACGAAAATGATAAGAGGTCAGATTTATTCTCGTCTGTACTAATACACATATAGTTCACATATTAGTTAATAGCTGAAATCTAGTCTAGATCACCTGGAAACCTCGACGAGAATTTTGAATGGTCTAGACTACACTGCAAAAAGCGTGAAATCGGTAATCTCTGACAGATACTTTATCGATGATACACAAAGAAGTGTTAATCAAATAAAATTATGTATATAGAAGATTTTCCTTAAATAAATATTTTTGAAGATCTAGTATAAACATGTGCAAAGTTCTTGTCTTCATACGCCTCTAATCTTTACTCTCAAGTATTTGTATAAAATCTTCAAACATTTGTTTCAAATAGAATTAATTATATTTTTGTAAATGTTCTTTTATTATTCTTGATTTTATAGCATCATTCCTTTAATTATATCCTTACTGTTATTTGAATTAAATTTTTTCCAATTAATTATACTAATTTATAATGTTCGTAAATTATTTTTCAGCTGAAGAGATAACGAAGCCACCGCTGAGCAACGATGATACCCAAAATGAGGAAACGACGACACAGAGTAATGGTGATACCGGTGAGTGATAACCCAGGCAACAACTGTTTCGCTCTTGCTCTACCGTGTTTCACTTCTGGTCGATACGTCAGATGGAAGCACACCTGGTTGCACCTATCGATCTGGTGTATCAGCAATGAAAATTCGTATTTGTACACCGTGGAAACTAGCGGCGATTTACGACAAAATGGAAACGATCGCCTCCATTGTAGTTCCAAATATTATTATAGTCAATAAGCAATCGATTAATTATGCGGCAACTTTTAACGCAAGATCATGCTCATCATTAACAATCCCCAATATGAGCTTGTCATTATGCAAGTGGGTATAAATAATTTGCCACGTGCATCGACGCTTCATATGTTTAAAATGCAACTCTGTTATTGTTGAAAAGCAGACTGTTGCATCTCCGACGCTGGATAAAGCTACAGAGATTGATACACCTATCCATCAAACATTGATTATCTATCTATCTTGTACTTCTTATAAGGGCACGTTAATAAACACGTGAATTTTTATTATAGACTCGTTCGAATCTATGTTAACATAAAATATTCGGTTCGGAGAATAAAATTAAAGATTAGAAAGACACAATCTTCGATATGTTGGAATACTTTCTTCACGATATTTCATAAAATGTTAGAATCGCTGCAAGGAGGAGAGAATTTTTATTACAAACTCCTTCGAATTTATTTAAACGAAAAATATTTGTTTTGGAGGATGGAACTAGAACTAAGGGTCGTCGAGATGTTGGAGTGGAATAGGATGTTGGAAAATCTTCTTCGTGATATTCCTTAGTAGCTGTTTGAGGGATTTGGTTGATCGCAGTTAGAATCTACTTCATGAAATAAGATATCATTTCTGGATTCGTGATTTTTATGAGCAGGGATGCAAAGTCTCTGCAAGTAGGCAAAACCTTAGTGATTACCTATCGATTCATAATTTTCATATTTTTTTCGAAATGGTTGCGGGTTTTACACTTTTGTAAATGATAACTTTTATTGAAAGCGTATAGATATCCATATCTTTTTGCTTCTGTGCACCATGTTTATAAAATTTCCTCTTTGCCTCGATTAATGGTACAGTATAATATTATACTGAAATATTGAAGCTTTTCTTGAATTCATCGAACGTCTCTAATTAATCTATATAATATTTATATCAAAGATTTCACAAACATTCGCACGGCAAATTTTAAACGTTCATAAATCTTACACCACGAATTTCAAACACTCACAAATGTCATATTACATAGAAATATTTGTTTTAATCATAATCTTTGAAATATTACTATGTCATGAAATTTTAATTGTAAGTAAATATTTTACTTTCAACGTAAAATATCTGTTTTACATTTCTTCTTGTAAACCGTAAACCACTCTGTTCTCTCCAACAAATTTTTTCGTTTTTATTTCCAATAAAAAGAAGGAGAAAGCTTCGATTTAGACACAACAACGCTATTATTCGCTGGTTGATGTCCGTGACGTTGTACATCGTTAATCCGCGAAATGCAGTTGGGCAAGTGGATTCACATGTTCCACGCGATCCCACAAATTCGAAGGCTGAGTTCGATCGTTAGATACGGGATGGTTGATAATTGTTATTACGCTGCCGTTACTCTGTCAAATCGAGGTAGGAAAATGATTGAAACATTTCTGTAGATTGGCTTTGTCGTGTGCAGCCTATAATAAATGTGTCTTGTCGTTTCGACGCTCGATTTGTGTTCGTTAATTTTGCAAAATCGGAGTAAGGATTAAATTGGTAAACGGATAACTGATTCGAATGTCTGCGCAATATATGAAATTTCGGGATTAATTTATTATTATAGTTTTCATTCGTAGAATTTGATTTCGCTACAGTCTTTCGTCAAAGCGAATATTTTATATTTTCCATTTCCTTTGACGTTAATAGGTAACGATGGGTGTTCGTTAATTTTATCAAAGAATAATATATAAAGAACCGTATATGTAATTTTTCTAAGAAACTGTGAAAGCTCAAGAAATATTCGTTTAATTGTAAACGGAAAAATTTGTTTGCTAAATAATTGGAAAAAGTTCTATTTCAAACCGATTTGCTGAAAAGTTTACTTTGCTTAGTTGCGTCACTCTTTCAGCAAACCTACGATATAGTTCCAACAGTGTCACAGCAAACAGACATCAATATACAATTTCCCAGTAAAAATTTCTCTAATAACGATTTTCCGTCTATCCTATTTAATTCTCACTAATCCACTCTCTGATGGCAGAGAGAAAAGGAAGAAAGAAAATAAAAAAAAGAAAGGTGATAGGTGTTTCAATATTTATACGATTCTGTCGCGCCGTCACGTACGAGCGATTTATCGTTGTCCCGTCTTCCGTTTCTAGCCCGAACTGTTCCGCGCCGCTGCGAGCGGCGTGACTTCTAATATTCTTCCCTTCTTCGACACAGCTTAACGAACTGAGAAGTTTTGGCACGGAACCGTCGAATAAACCTAGTCGAGCGTAATAGCCAACGATGTTCGCCACCGTAGCCCCGTTTCGCGACATTTTCGATCCTGGATTCTCATTTATTGTTAGTTTCACTCTAAAGGCAATTAAGGGAAAAAGGAAGAAGAAGAAACAATCTCCTTTCTCACCATTACGAACAGTCGTCGATTCATAGGATGCATCGCGTTGCCGAACGATGCCGATGCGAATAAATAGCGGGCAATTAAGCTGGCAGATTCGCGTGCGAGTTTTAATTATCGTTGTACCTAAACGCTCGTCACCGCGGCACCGATTAAAACGTTTGCCCTGCACTCGACTATTTTTCTTCAATTAGAAATTCAACTGCGAGCGCGATAATAATTAATAACGGCGAGGCGGGGTTGTTAACACACGAATTTAGGACGAAGCGCGCTGTAAGGTCGCCTAGGAGAACTGGGTCATAGCAGGTGGCGACTCGCAGAATGGGAACATCAGCAAAGAGAGAGGGAGAGAGGAAGAGACAAAAAGAGGACGTTGGAAGAGTGCACTTTTCAAAATCGGCCGCTAAACGTTCCGTTTCCGTACTTGGGGAAGATGCACCCTCTCTCGCTATTTTGTACAGCCTATGACTATCTTCTTCTCTGCCACCTCGTTAGCTCCATTTATCCTTCATCCGCAATATTCTACGTCAGCTTCGCTCTTCCTATTCCTCTTTCCTGCTTTACTTTCCCGCTTATCTACATCACGCTGTCTCTCTGCTCCACTCCAAAACGCAGAATTTTATAGCTTAAAATTCGAACAATCCGGATGAACACGAGGGAAATGTCAACCGGAAAATTGTCATTTAAAAAAATAAAACGAAAACGTAGCTCGCGACGTTTATAGTATATAGCGAGGCCTCTCGGAAACGGGACAACGACACGTCGCTGGAGCATTCGTATTCCGGAATCGGGACTCGTTCACGGTTAGCTGGTGTGCGCTACTATGTCGTATGCGTATTTCGAAGCCCGGTAGCGGGCTTAAGCTTGCGCCGTTTCGCCTTCCTCTTTCTCTCTCTCTCCCTGTTGCACCGCCCCCTTATCCTCTCGTTTGCTCCGACAGCCTGGCCAACCCTCTTTGTCGCTCGAGCGCGGATGTCGGCGTTCTCTGTTCTCCGGGTTGCTCCCTGGCTCTCTCTCATCCCCAGTGCGCGCATCGAACCCGTCCTGGACGAAAGTCCTTCCCGCTCCGTCGCGCGTACCACGCACGTTTCTTTGTGATCGAACCCTTCACGACTCGATCGACGATCGTCGTGACACGCGTGCACAGCCCATTCTCCGCCTTCGTAGATCCTATAGATCGCCTCCCGTCGGATCGTCCTGTCGTCGTCTTAATCTCGTTCAGAATTTTCGATTCATGGCGAATCATCGGACGCGCGCGTGCATCTGAAATCGCGTGTGGTGTGATCGACGTGGCTCGATCGAAGGTTTTTGCGTAACCACAGCAAGTGAAAGGAAGATTGTTGGCTCAAGAAGGGTGACGAGGCTGAGCTGGTCTTGCGAACCTGGACTAAGTGCGTGGTAAATATGTTGATAAGTTCACTCGTGCGGATTGCAAGTTTGGAATCGTGGAACGACTCGAAGTCGAGAGATCGAGAAATAGAGGGTCCCTTAACTCGACCGCTCTTTGCGAGCCTTCGTCTTCGTCCTTGCGGATTGTCCTCCGGAAAAGGTTCACTTCGCGTACAGTTTCGCCGAGCTTCACGTGGTCTCTCCCTGCGGATGCTTTCAGTTTTTTCTTCAATTCTCGTTTTTCGATTGTTCCGTTGAGAGTTAAAGCAAGATTTGGTTAGCTGAATGGGATAGTTGAGGTTTTAGGAACTGATATGTAGCTTTTTATTAAATTGCGAACGATAGCCTGTATCACGTAGGTTGATGAATTGACACGATGTTTGCACCACGCAAACTTTAAAAGAATTATCGTGTTAATCGTAGGCATAGTGGTATTGCCGCTGATGTTTGATCTGCAATCTGATATTCAGTTTGCTCTACAAATATCAGATTTCGTAATTGCTTTGAATGATCGTATAATCCTGTAATGATTCGGGTACAAATGGTACAGACTGTTTGATAATAACGTTTAGCAATTTGCAAACGTATAATCTTTATCAAAAGGTGATCTTTATAAAAATTTGAGAAGATTGCAGATCATTTATTAGCGATAACTGATTATGATTTACTAGATACTGATCAAGGCAGAAGTTATTGGCACGAAAATGTATACGTCTTCTATTTGCAGAGCGTACAAAGAAAGACGAAAGCCAATAAGGGAATTTACGTCGTTAAAGATAATTCCCTGCATCCATATAAATTCCAACACTCAAACTGCGAATCAATCTTTACTCGAACAAACTCATGCAGTTAATATACGGGCCATTATACCGCTTTTTTCTTTCACCATTTACGATGTTATATAATCTATTGAATCGTACGATTTTTAGCAAGCAAATATTTAAATGTGCCTTTTGGAAAGAGTTCATACTTCCCCCATGATTTGTCTCGTTTATCATAAATGAATAATACAGCAAATATTGAAATGTATCTCTTGGCAAGAACCTACATTCTCTGTATCATTTATCTTATTTATCACGAACGATGTAATTCAAATTCTGCCGCATGCTTTGTACCGATAACGATATTGAAATAAATTTACAAAATTAAAAATTGATCGATCTCAGGAAAGAATAGATTGATAAAACGTACGCTGCGATATTAGATTATTCTTTCTTTTCTCAATTGACGTATCTAAAAGGTCACTTCATTCTTGGAGATTACGTGATCATTTTGGTTATCCAATCGCTGTGTTATAAATATATTTTAAAAAAGACAGCGTATTTTATATAAATATATCTTATACAAGAAATAATTCAAATTCGTACATCGCTATAGATTAACAAAATTCTGTCACAAAATACCATAAATTGTCTACCTTCACCATTTTGATAGTTCCAACGTCAGAGAATCAGGTTCTAAAGTACGAAACTAATGGCACAGAATGTTTTCCACGTCCAATATCTCAACTGTCGCGGATTTCACGAAAGAAACATAAAGATACGCATTCCCGCTGTTTTTCATCACGCCGAAATAGTAATATCGATTTATTGCCGGCGGCGAGCGTGGTCGAGTCAATTTCAATTTCTCACGGACACGCAACGATAGCGCGAGCAGATTCCAATCGCGAACGGAAAATAAATTCTAGTAACGAACGAGCGAAGGTAACGGTGATCGCGAATCGAACCAGGAGACACGGATAAGCTTGGCCGTGGGGCCTCGTTATTAGCAGAGCAGTACTCTCGATTTATCTAAGGGAAAAACTCGTGGCCCTTCACCAACAAAGGCGCGGTTCAATCTCTGCTCGCAGTCCCTTCCTCTTTCCCTCGAGCGATCGATCAACCCGCGAGGCCCGACGTATTAATAGCCGCGGTATAAATTTACGTGTGCAGAAACGGACGAACGTCGCGACGCGTAGAGACAGCCATCCTTCTTTTTTCTCTCTTTGCTCTTTACTCCTTTTCACTCGTTTTGTTTTATTCTCACTTCGCTTTGTTGTTCAGACCGATACGCCGCCGGCTGGACCGTTTCGATGACGACATTTGATGCTCTTCGTGGCTGCGACGCGACGTGGGAAATATCACCACCCTGCGATGTCAGTTCGATACATTACTCCCTTTGTTTTTTCATTCTACAATGCCCAAGCTGTATTGCTTGCCACCATCAGGCAAATCTGCTTTCACTCAGACGAAAGTGAGTGGATGCTTTTGACTGAGTTTTTAGTTTACATTTAGGGGATCATCTTCTTTAGGGGTAGAGAAATAGGGGTGGCAAATGAGAAGAGGGCAAGCGAGGGTAATTTTGCTGAAACGATTTTTGTGTAGCGCTATTGAGATTTTGGATGGAAATAGTGTGTAAACATTTTGCTACTTAATTAAGTATTAGGATGTTTCTTAATGATGCGAATAGTATTTGCATTTTAGTGGTACATTGTTTTAAGTAAATGAGAATTAAAGTAATTCAAGAGTGATTGATAGTAATTATTCTCGGATAATAACTTGTCATATTTCAAGTAGAACAGAATCACAAACGTACCAAATTTGTAGAACAACTTCACTGTTTATAATTTATGTGTTCCAAATTATTGTATTACGCGTGTTAAGAAAAGGAAGATCCGGTATATTGTGATGATACTGAAGTTTAACAAATTTCGTAACAAAACACTATAACGCTTCAACTTCTGCGCTGAACATTACCCGCCCCCTTCCTACACCTTTATCAAACAAGAGAGATAATTAGTGAGATAATTAGCCCTGCTTCTGGTAGATTATGATGCATAAAAACAGCTAAAATTTTGTCAGTGATTAGTAAAATGTTAAGCGTCAAATATACATAGTCCATAAAGCGTTCTTCGTCATTATATCTAAAAATATATAAAATGTGATCGATAAATGATATTTGTATGTTTAGTAATATTTTTAGAATGAATAAAAATGTTCGAAATAACGAACCAATATAATCGCCGTAATGATTTTCAGATATTTTTCTAGCAAAGAAAACTCGAAATTGTGATTAAAATGCTCGTAATCGTCACGAAACTGTACAAAGTACAATCAATATATAATTTTTGTAAGTTAAAAGAATGAGTTCAGTGAAATACGACCATTTCCTTAGTTCCCTCGGAATTAATTTCAATTTTCGATCTAATAGACCAATACAGCCGCGATAGTGATTTTAAAAGAGTAATAGCCCGTTACATTATTGGCAAACTTTTCGTAGAAACTTCTATTGAACTCGTGCCAACAGAAATGTCCAGTAGTGTAGGTATATACCTATGCGAAAATTGCTTTTGTGACATTTTTAATGTAGAAGCGTAGCTTGTCCTACGATCGATTAAAACGGCTTACATAAAGTAACTGCTTATCGAATTACAGAGATTGCGGTAGTTGGATAGCGACGTTCCAAGTAAACGATTTATGCAGCGGTCTGCTCTATCGCATTAACAGAACAGCCTGACACCATGCAACATCATTTGGATAGTAGCTTTATTTTTCTTTAGGGGATGTTTCATATCCTAATTTAGATAAGCTTCCATTGTTCTTATTATTTAGTGGCCCACGTTCCCGTCTCATCGAGCACTTGCTTATTTCAATTGTCAATTCATAAAGCCCGATAAAGCGAAATAATGTAATTTTTTCTAGAAATTTATAGTTTTACGGTGAATTTTTTAGAATTTGAATGATTTCTTTGTAAAATACACGAATAGAAGCTTACTTCTCATCTTCGTTTGTATTTTTTTAAATACTTTACGTTTTATAATTTTCCCGTCAAGTTCTATATTTTAACTCCTGATAATTATAGTATGAAGCAAATGTCAGAATGGAAAGAGCATTAATACGTCTGTAGTCTTCGTTTATAAATATTATCATACATTAACACAATTATTAAGAAAGAATACACGGCAAACGCTTATACGTTTCACGAAACTGAATCAACATCGAAGGTAGAGGAAACATGCTTCGCCAAAAACTAATTCAACACAAGCCGTCTGAAGCTTCGAAGTGCTGAGATCATGCAAAATCGATGTCTCGACCTCTCTTCTTCGCTTTGAGAGGAGTCTCGTTCCACGTTCTTTAATCGATCCCTCTATTGCCAGCATCATTGAGGAGGATAGAAGAAAAAAAAAAAAAAAAAAAAAAAAACGCGTTCGTAGGTGGTATGTGTGTGCGGGCCAGCGAGAGGCAGAAAGAAAGGGAAAGTCGATGATCGGCCCGGCGATAGTTCAAGCTGGTGGTGCGTTCAACCAATATTCGCGGTGAATCGAATACCAGTGTACGGTGGAAACGCGAGTTTCACACGATGCCAGGCGAGCATCGGTGAGACGAGCGTAATCGCGGGAAAAGTGGAACCCGACGAAGAAATCGGGTATCGTGCGTACGAACGATTACGTTTGTCCCGTCGAACTGTTCGTCGTGCTGAGGATATCAACGTCAACCTGTCGCTCTCCGAGGTGTTGAGTCTACTGGACCACGCCGACGACGACGAGGTCCTCGCTGGCACATCTGAGGAAAACCGGAGGAGAGCCCTGTGGCAGTTTTATTCCACGGGGATGCTCACGCACAGCCACAGCGATGGCGAGTTCCCGATTTATTCTCAGGGTGAGTTCCCTTACGAGATTTCGTTGTCTGTGGTTATCGTTGTTGGTCATGTTGCACGTTATAGTTTAATTTCGTGATGCTTTATGGTAAGTATCTTTGGAAAAAATTCGAGGATTTTATTTCGTACGAATTTTTAAATAAGAATGTCAGTTAAGAAAATGATATGGAAATTAGAGTGTATTGCACTCTGATTAGAATACATTAATTTTTCTGTTTTTGTTAATAGATTTATAGAACTTTTGATGGATAGATTTCGCACGAATTTGTTGTATATGATTGATGTTGATTGTTGAATGTTGATTAAGCGAAGAAATCTGGTGAATTTAGTGTTAATTTCTTCATTTCTTTTTTTTTAATAATTTGTGAACTTCTGGAAAGTATTATTTCTACTGTCTTTTATTGTGAAATTTTTGTATGATATGATTGTTGATTGATAATTATTGATTAATCAGAAAAGTGTAAAGAAATCAAGAAGTATAAATTCATCTTTTTATTTTTGTCAAGAGTTGTATTTTTTTGTTGTATTTTAGAGAGTTTTTGAATGGTGTTATTTTTGTAGTGAGAAAGAAAGAGGATTTATAGATTGTAGATATTGGATAGTTTTTATTGGATAATTCATTCTTGGCGATGTAAATTTTTGAACTTCGTTTATTTTCCTGGTTTATAATTATACATGGATGTTTCTTGCTATTTTCTTCTTATAAAAAGAATTTTTATTACAAAAAGATACGCTTGCATTTCATAATAACGCTTTAGGTCTTTATCTGCGTGAGTAAAAGTTCTATCATTTGTTTAAAAGCGTAGGAATTATAGAAAGCGGGGGACAGGTATATAATTCAGAGAAATTGCATTTGCTAAACAGTGAGATTTGTGTCTATGTGTGTGTAATTAACAAATATGTATATCATTTAAATAAAAGAATTCTAAAGATTTAATAGGATGTAAAAAAGGTTCTATAGCATCTGCTCGAACATTTAAAACACTTTTTACTTCCTTTCACAAAAAATATTTGATACTTTTAACGTTCTAAATTCTTATGTTTCAATGTATGTAATCGTTATATGTGTATCTCTCGAAGTGAAAGTACAGGGCGTTACACACAAGGAAGCAAAGTCATTGTGATTTATAAAAGCCGTATTGTGAAGTAAAAGTTCGGCATTCTTTTTTTCATACGTGTAGTTAATTGCTACAACATTCATAAAACTTTCAGTATCAGTTGTATACGAACTGAATCAGAAATTAAGAAATATATATTCAGTCATATTTAAAAGGTACTTTTCATTTTTCATAATTCTGTTTGAACTTGTAACTATTTCTCTAACTTTCCCAGTGAAACTTTCGTTGCCGTATCTTCGGCTTTTTTTCTGTGATTTCTCAATTGATCTCCGTGCTATGCTCTCCGCACCGATTCAGTTCGGTATTCGTAATGTATAGGCAGCAACAGTGCGGCACGTCTTGAATTTCCATCATTAGTCCAACCGGACATCCAGTCACACCAATTCTAATGAGTTTATCGGTATTAATGCCAACTGTGTTTATGGGTCATCGGTTGCCCTAATTCTAACTCGATCGAAACAGTAACGGGTTCCTCGAATAATTAAGCCAAACGAGCAATCGTTGGATTTCTATCACAGTTAGAGCAAATACTGATATATCGTGGATTTTAGCGTGACCATAAATTAAATATTTGTAGTTTTCTAATAATTTAAAAATACACATACTATGTAATCCGAAGGTATTTCCTGAAGGAAAGTTCTGTTCTAACTGCACCATTTTTTTAATTAAACCTCCGTAGCGAAAGTTTATTTTACATGCACGAAGCTGAATTCATAGTTACACAAACAAAAGAAGCAGACAGCGAGCAACGTGGAATAATGTTATTGGGAAATATGATAATTTCTATTATAAGATTAAATAAAATAATTTCTTAAGATATCATTAAAAAGTTTCTTCTTACGTCACGCATCCATATGTTTCATAAAATGTTCAACACTTGCTACAAAAATCTTTCACGACCCTCGATAAAATGTACAGAATTAACAATGCACTTAAAAAGTTGCAGAAATTATTCCACAAATTTTCCGACAATTATTACAATCTCATTGAAACACTAATTCGAAACTTTAGTTTCCAACTTTAACTGTCTTGTACAACGAATAATTCATACATCGTGAAACGTGCTGCAGAGGGTGTTCGTCGTGTTATAGTTTCACGTTGCAGCCTCATCGCGAGGAAGCACTGCCAAATTCGCTCCGCTCCAGATGCGTGCGTTCCGCGGTTTCCGTAAAAATCCAGGTTCCACCGCAACGAAAATTTACGTCACTAGGAGGCGAACGTGCGCAGCGATGCGCTTGCCGTAACACTGTTTCCTGCATCCTTCGCCTCGTCTTCCGAGCCGACGACCTACTGAGGGATAAGCAGAGGATGTGACTGCGTAATCAATTTTTGCGCGGACTTTTAATTGCAGGGGTTTTACGCAACGGAAAATCCACCGCCGACGATCGCCTACTCCCACAATTGCGTCACGTGGCTAGGTTACTCGCTTCCTAACGCGTTATTAACCATCAAGATATAGTGGCTTGTAAAAGAACTTGTCTGTAAAGATTTTACGTGCTTTTTTACTGTATATTCCGTTCTTAAAATGGAATCTTCTCAAAATTTACATTCTTTAATTCGTTCTTAATACGTTGATTGATCCGTGTTACTAAATTTGTTGGCAACGATTAGAATAAGATACATTTTATAGAGTAAATGTAATTAACGTAGCGTGAATTATTTGGCTAATATTGTCAGAAAAATATAATGTGATATTTTGCAAAAGTTAAATGCTATGATGTGATATACTTCGGTCTATTGCAGCAAAATATATAATTCAATGCGTAGCAGTCTATGTGTTACATTCAAAGATTAATACCAGTTAGGCGTAGTATATATATGTATTGTAGAGAATTAAATTAATTTATTTAAAAAAAGTAACAAAGAGAAAATCCAGAGATTCGTTTGAGAAACTGATGAGACCTTGTATGAGAGAGGACGAACTTTCGTGAGATTTGTGCAAATGAATTTTTGTAGAGTTAGACGCGAATGGATAAATGTTTTCGAAAGTTCGAATGATGTTTAGTTGCTGGAGTTCGAACGAAACATGTGTTTCATCGGTTTGTGGAAGTTTCGGTGCGCTTTCGGCTGTGAAATAACACAAATTGCATGCGATTTATGCGTGTCTAAGAAATGATAGTAATTGGGATAGTTGTTAATTGGTGATTTGGCGTTAGCTAAATCATAAAGTTATATATATATATATATATATATATATATATATATATAACTTTATATATATAGTCAGTCTCTTTATTAGGAACTTGCATCTGGTACTTGCAATTGTAAGACTTTCAATTTAATAGGACGATCTGATTCAATAAAAGCTTTTGGACTCGATAATTTCTCAGGTATCTCTGAAAATTCGATAGAATAAAAAGATATAACGTAAATGATTAAATTATGAAAATTGAAATCGCTATTAAACTTACCAGAAATAATTATGCAAGAAGTACAAATTTTCACAACTCGATGAATTGAAATATTATTGTCAAGTTATTTGAAAGCCATTGTTAATTATTAATTTGGAGAATTTATTTAAAAAATGGTCTATTTACTGCATGATTTTAGGGTTTTCAATAAAAGCATGAACCTAAAAACTAGAACAAAGGATTTCTTGACAGCCTTTATTTCCTGGAACATGGATATGTTACACGCGAATGATGTTAGATTTGCAAGCTGGAAGAGACACAGTTTCCTTCTTTTGAAATCCAGTGTTCTCGAGAGTTTATGGTACTATGTATGTCAGTTTTTATTGGAATGTGAGAAGACTCCAAGCGCTTCAGGTTTTAATTGGAATTTCGGAACTCTGTCTAACCGTAGATAAGCGAACCGGAAATGCAGAGAAGTTTACACAACGATTCAGGATCGGAAAAATAACAGAAAACTTCGTTTTCATATTTGAAATTCAATATTATAAATTGTAATTCTTATAAATTCGATCGTCAACTGGAGAAAGTTGACGGATAAAAATTAGTTTTCCGCTATGCGATTCAATTTATTCGTATCCGATGCTCATCGAACGTAATAATACTATTTTTAATTAATCGTAAGATATTGGCCCGAATATCGAAGATAAATAAAATACAAAAATTTCTCTAGATGGAATTGTTTTTATGTTGAACTTCCAGCTATAATCGTAACTTAATCATAGTGGATAATAATGATTTTAAAGCAAAATCGTAATATATTGTATTATTATATATAAGTTAATTGGTAAGATTAGGCTTTCACCCAATTACCCGTTAAATTGCAAGGCGATAGTAGACTCAAATACGAGAGAAAATAAATGTAAAGTTTTAAAACATACGTACAGATATCACTATCTGCAATCAAATTAAGAATAACGTAACGAGTAAAGCGTAAATGTTTTGTTTGTTAACGAATGCTTCGTTTTCTACCATTTGTAGTAACTTTCACGTCCGAAGATAAAATCCTTTTCCTGACATTGTACTTTAAAATATTGTCAGATATTTTAGAGATTTCTTCAAAAATTGCATAATTCACTTACTATTCGCACGTCACCGAATATCATTAACCCATTTTGTATTAGTCTCATTTCAATGTTTCAATACCTGGCAGACTAATGGACTGGGAATTAAGTGTCGTTCTATTTATTTTTTTCAAAATGACCACCTTTATAGCTACATATTTTAATCATAATTTATTCTATCTTTAAAATAGGATGAATCAATACAATTTCCCTGAACTGAATAATTCATATGCAATCAATAGCGAATGTGTTAATGAGTTAACCTTCTCCATCTTTCATCTTCCTCCTTCTTCTTCTTAAAAAAAAAGAATTAAATGAAAGATAAAAAGAAAATCAAAAGCACAGTAAAGTACAGTATGTCATGATGAAACATATCCAGCACAGACCTCCAAGGAGTTCTAACATCGCGTGAAAAATTTCGAACAAAGGCGATATATCAAGATCGCAAAGCTGTTGGTTGAGCAGGCCCTTATCGAAGCATGGCAAGTTTCTTGTATGATGTTCGACGTGTTACTTATTACTCGTCGACACTGAATGACGTTGAGAAGTCCAGCGAAAGAAGCTTGATTTATCGCGGCCGGAATCGGCGTGTGGATAGCATGAGAAAAGTTGCAGATGCGATCCTGCGACGTTCCACATTCGAATAGTCGATAAATCGCGCGTCAAACGCGGCCAGGTCGAAAAGAAAAGCAATTTGCATTTTGTTTTCCGCGTCGTTTCGTTGTTGGCAGCTACGCGAGACAAGTTTCCGAGCAAACTCGCGTTTCCTTCCCTTCTATCGCAGGAAGTGGATCGACAATAACGTGGCTGTTCGTCGGTTTATCGTTGTCCTGGCCATCAATCATCGTCTTCGCCGATTTAACGTCATTCTGACTCGTATTAACAGAAATAATGGACCTTAATGAGCGTAGAATGCCTTGTTAATCGTGCCATGGGTCAGATAATAGGGGAGAATTGCAAGAGAAATGCAATAACGCTACTCTTCTTAATTGAAATTATATTCCTTTGTTGCTGCGTGTCACCTTTGTTTCTCTTTGTTTGATCTAAGCTGTTTAGCTATTATTTTGCAACAGCCTGTATATTGCAATGTAATATATAATTATAACTTTACATGAAAGACAAAAAGCGCAGGATTCTTTAAGTATTTGAACATTTCTGGAAAGATGCAAAGATGCCAGATAGTTTTTGTTAAATGAAAGAATTAAATACATAAGGATAGGAGAAACATTAAACGTGAAGTTAATAGCATTAGAAATTGCTAGACTTCAATCAAGTTAAAGTGCATGACGGAATATTTCTTGAGTGGTACTGTATTTGATAAGATAGAAGCACAGTAATCAATTCGAGGGATTACCGTAAGATAAGGGAATTAACTTTCCTATAAATTGATGCTCTGGAATTCGATTCCAATTGATTTACACTCAATAAGACATGTTCGATACCTACAATTTTCTAATTAAATCTGACTCGATGAATCGCGTCAGAAATATATAATTTGTTAATTCATTATTTTCTATAAATTTGTTCGTTATAAACTTTTGCGTATTCTGAGTCGTTATGTTCGATGTTTCTTTGATAATCTAAATATAATAAATTAGCACATTTTCTTTTTTTACGAGATTAGTAAGTGTCCTAATAATTAATAATATGTGTTAAAAATTTATTCCATGGAGTTTGATAATTTCTTCTATTAATTAAGAGAATTAATTATACACAGTTCTGATGTAAAATTGTCAGGATACGAATTATCCTTTTCTACAGATCTCTATCAAATACTTAAGATGTCGGAGTGTGATTTCGAAGACAACAAAATCTCACAACAACACAACAAAGAGTATTTAGTATTTATCTCGCAAAACTCATACGATTGATTTTCATTGATCATCGCGATAGATTTGCAGAATGAAGAAGCACGTATTAGAAATTACGACAGAATATCGTCAGTCCATCATACGCCACTCGATTAGTATTCCTCGGGCTAAATCTGTCGCGGTAAATCTACCTTCGAATTCCCATCGTAATTTCGAATCGAAGTGACTGGTTAAACGCGTCGGATTGCCGCAAACGGCATTCGAAGTTTAATTGCGCGAGCCGTGACCGCTTCGGTTCGCGTCACGCGTTTTCACGGAACGTCGCGAACACCGTTCCTTTGTTTCCGTCGAATCTGGTTATTTTCTATCGGGGTAGACACTTATCGATTCAACGACCCTCGCTTCACGCGAACTTCCACCAACGTCCGAGCTTTTATTACGAGTTTGATGCAGACTTTGATTTCCCGCGTGACGAAAAAAGATTTACGAGTTAAAAGATGAATCCGTGGAATATGAACGAATCCTCTTTTCGTCTTAGTCTTTCATTCGTCTGACCATAGCAATAGACGATCTTTCCTGTCGAAGCATCCAGAGATGGAGTAAGATCCGAATCTCATTCCTCTGCATAATTTCGTCCTCCATTCTTTAGCTATTTTGTATTGAAATATTTCTTTTTAGTCGTAAAACGATATTAATATAAAGAATTTCACGAAACCGTGTTTTTTCCCTCGCGATCTTTATACGAGCAATTCACAAGTCAAACTTGAACTTTTAACTTTCTGAAATTTTTTCAAATTCTAATGCCAAAGAACTTGATCCGTACTTATCTTGTATTATAATTTCATCAATGTTTCCTACTTTTTACTTTGTCCAGTTAACCGATTTGACGATGCATATGCTGCAAGCTACCATCATTGATCGACTTATCGATTCTACCATTCACATTCATCGTCGGAATACCTAAATGGTCACTCCATCATAATCGCTTCATAATACAAAGGCGAGCACGTATCTCACACGTGTTTCGAATTGAATCGAACAAGCTCATTCATTGAACTCTGAAAATTCCGGAAGTCGTAGCTGACATTTAACCTTCGAGGAGACCCGTTCGCGTGAAACTTTTTTAATATATCGAAATTTTCGCGACGGCTGCTCAAGGTAGGGTTTTTGTAATTAACTGATTAAACGAGGGGGCGCTACGTTATCCGTGGAGTTGGCGAAAAAAAGCAATTAGCTGTTCTTTCGATCAGCCGACGAAGGTGAAGCACGATTTTTTGTAGGGATGAAAGTTACGTAGTCGCTCCAATTGAAGTCGTTCGTCCTCGGATTGGAAACGTAGGGAAACTGCGGACGCCTTATCGAGCCAACGACTTAATTTTCATGACGGGTGTCTGTGTTATTTCGCGAACACACGAGGGATTCGTCTTCCTTCCGTGCGGACGAGAAATTTAGCTCGCATCCGCGGGACGTGACACGCGTTCAACATTATGGGAACGTGTTCTCTGGAGAATTTCATTAAACCGGACTCTGGAATCGGCGACCGTGAAACGTTGATTTACGTTTGACGCCTCGTTGCGATACGGTGACTTCAAACGCACCTCCACTAACGATCATCATTCCTTTCAGGTGTTCATTACGGCTTTTTCGCGTTTCCTCGAGATTATTTGTTGAGCGTTAAATTTTATTTTCGCCCGTTAACGTTCAGATTTATCTTAAATTTATTATTTAAAAACATACAGATATTTTTGCATCTTAAACGTCCATAATTTCTTTCAGATGTACATTACTGCTTTCTCGTATTTTCTCAAGATTATTCGTTAAGCACTCAATTTTATTTCAGTCTTTAAACGTTCAGATTCGCTTCAAACCTATCATTTTAACACAAATCTGTTTTGCATATATTCAAACAGCTACTTTTAGGAGTTTATTACACCTTTTTAGTGTTTTTCGTAATTATTTTCCGATTGCAAGGCGGTCCACTATTTTGCTCAACAATTATAATTTCTACCAAGAATTTATAAATTTGTCTCCCTTGCCTGTCGTTGAAATATGAACAAAAGACACTATCTACAAATAATGTTCTGTAATTCTGTAGAAAAGCTTCTTAAGGAAACCGCGGAGGAGTGAACCGATCGGCGATGCTCGCGTGTTTCACGTGCTTATACGTACTGGTCGCTTCAACCTGCTCTTATGTGTCGTAAGCAGAAGTATCAAGGTGCTATTTCTTTCTTTTTCCGGTTTTTATAGAATACTTCACCATAGGAAATTGAAGTCAATAACTAATCTTATCTCACCTTGAATCACAAAACAAAATTCCCTCACAAGCTGATTTTCTTACCAATGGTAACAAAAACGAAGTTAGCGGAGAAACAAAACGAATCTTAAGCTAGGGGTTCCACATCATCGGATGCAGCAGCAAATTAGCAGGTTCGTGTCGAGGCGGCGAGGCTAACCGAAGGGAGGATTAATCCGATTTGCATTTAATCAGTACGCGAGCCGTGCGTTGAATATTCAAAACACACATTGAAGGGTTTTGCTGGATCGTCGAGTTGTTGCATTAGACGGTTCGCTGCTATACATTTGTCTTTCTTCATGAGCGACGTTACGATGGCCTATATTTTTTTTTTATTCCGTTGTAAAAATATAAAACACGCTAATAATTTTTTTCTTAGAAAAAGAAATAAATCATAATGTGTTATTATCGTTACAAGTTATCGTTTCCGTGGCAAAAATTGGTTAGTTGACAAATCAAACAAAATTCTAGCCTTGCATTTATTTTCTCCAAATTTGTATTTTTATTGCGAACAGTTTTAAGAATTTGACTTAACGAGAGATCTTATAATGTAATTGAGACTCGTACGATGTGCAATTTTAATTAATTTATAAATATTTCAGAAGTGTGGCTTTGAAGTATGTTTGCCTATATGACTTAGTTGAGAAACAAAATAATCAACTACATCTTATGATACCTAAAAGAAAAGTAAATACTGACTAAGATTTGCAAATTTTCAGAAAATGGATTTGTTCAGTTTGGATACTGATGGCTTACATTTGAATTGATAATGGAATCATAGATTTTGTTTTTCCTTGTCTAGAAGATGAAATTAAAAATAATTAACGAATGGAATGGAAAAGTTGGCAGAAAATATTGAAATCTAAATGTTTGAAAATGGAAGAAGAACAATGTCTGGCGCCAATCCCTCGTTTGTTGAATGGTTAACACGTTACATAGGAATCACGGGATATCTCGTGTTTCTACCTTATTGCTTGCAGGTGGATCATGAGATATCTCGTGTTTTATTGTCGATGAATATTCATTATTCAGCATCGAGTAACACAACAGCTTAATTTTTGAGCAAATTTGCCTTGCTTAATCGTGCTATAAATGTTGATCATGTTTTGTATTGGATACGAATGTATTGCTCATTATTTTTACACGCGTTATATAAATTATATCAATGATTCTTGTTGTGGATCATTAATAATTACCATTCTATAGATTATTTTCTAAATAATAGTATCCTTTCTGTGTTGAAAAAGCTGGTAAAATATAGAACCAGGTTTATTCTATTTATATAACATGCACTTCTTTTTTATAAAAGGTAACTGTATAAGTGCAATACAGTTTTTATTAAAAAGTTTGTATCTAATTCCATACACAGATGAGATTAAAAAGCGTAAAGTTTTATTCGCTGTAATTAAAATGGAAAATGAAAAGTGTTCCGCCAAAAAAAAGCTGACTCTCCGAAGTGCAAACAAAAGTGTGAATTTGACGAATTATCCGCATCGCGCGAAAGAATGTAAAACATTAGTTTCCATTAAATTGACGTGAAAATGGCGTTCCCACATCCGAGTGTTCCATTATTAATTTTCATCCTGCTCTTTTTTCCTGTACAACGTATTTACTTTATGAGTGATACTAGCGAAACGCTGCAAAATGAGAATAAAGACACGATACTTCTGTAAAAATGCTGGTTGTTTGCTGAGTAATTATAAAACGCAACAGATACAAATATTTGACGTGCATATTTAATTAAGCGATCCAGGGGAACGTTTTAAAATTCACGCAAATACAAACGAACGCTATATGAAAAGAAGCGGATGACCAGGGTAAATATAAAATGTTAAATAGAATAAGTTGTTTCAACTTTCGACCGCAATGATCTCTAATAAGATAATAGCTTTGAAATCGATCCTTTTATTTATCTGTCGTCTATCCAGTGATATAGGTTCCTTTACTCTAAATTGGCATTTTTGGGTCGCAGGTAACCGTATCAGTTTGAATTAGATTTAGGTTATCCAATTCTTATTTTATATCCGAAAGTGGGTCAAAATAAAGATGTCACGTTCGTAACGAATTCGAACTAAATATTCCAAAATTACGTGACGTAACCCATATCTAACCCAAACCGTGACAGTCGTCTATGTCCGCAAGGTACAAATTGAAACTGAGAGAACGACGTACAAAGAGCATTACATAAAAGCTCACATCTTCCTCGATAAGAAAAAAAAAGAAAAAGATATTTCTATCTTTGTTAGCGAATCGTTAATGATACGAGGAAAGAATCGACACAAATGTTTGAAATCGCAGCGAAAGCAACGTGGTGCACGTTGTTTCCGTCGAAACGAGAACGAGAGTGCGACACGATGAAAAGTGTGACACTCTCGACGCTCGGAGAAACAGATCCAGGAAACGAAGAGCAAAGGAAAGAAGGAGACAAAAACTGGTCGCGCGTGTCGAGGCTGGAGTTATAATCTCACAGTGTCGTGAATGAGGGGCAAGGGATTAAAAGGGAAAAGCGGCCGGGCCGTTCGTTTACGCGGCATCCCGTTTCCACGTTTATGGACGAGCCTCTTCAAGAAAGCTCATCCTCTTAGCAACCTGTTAAATATTCACGAGAAGCGGCCGTTTGAGCGTGCGTTACCGAGTCGACGAGTTGCGGGACCTGCGAGACCCGAGCTGGTTCACCTAGCGTCGAGCTACGAGCCCCTTGAGAACCTGCCTGCTCTTCCTTCTCCTTTTCCTTTGCCTATCTACCTTGCCAACCAGACAAAAGGCTCGTTAAGATTTCCTCCTTGGAAATTACTGCGCGCCCGATTAAAAGGGCTGCTCGGTTTCATTAAACCTTCAACTATCACTGCTTGTTTATGCGTCTGGTCTGTGGCTCGCGTTCCACACAACTGTCGCGTGAATCTCGTTTCTCCGAGAAACAGAAACAGTTTCTCTTCAGGGTTGAACTGCAGCTTGTAACTGCAGGTTGTAAAGGTGGATAGTAAAATAATGGATATTGGAATTTACGAAGACGCGTTGTTGTTTTTAGAAAATGATTGCGAATGGTTGATTTGGTTTTAACATGTATGTTCGGTTTAAAAAAGATGACGAGGAATGCGGGAATGTTTCTAAAGTGTAATTTGAATTCGTATGAGTTTTGATTCGGTCCATGATGATGTTCTTGCAGGACGAAAGTTTTAATTATATTTTTATAATACATATTAGTAATTGTATTTTTATAAAACAAGTTCTACAACTGATTGAAAAGTATTCTTACATTTACAAAGATACACATACGTAAAAAATACGAATAATAATAATCGTAATAATACGATAGCGTGTACTACGCTTTGACAAGATAAATTCAATATTCCAGCCTCTCAAACGACGTTAATCACTAATTAATTCACTCGAGACAAATTCATGAATATTGTCAGAGAACCGTCGATAATGATGAGCATTGTTCAGTTGATGGAATCAATAATCTGTTTACTAATGAACTATTATATAATATGTTATGCTTGAATAAATATCATATTCCATCATTAAAGACAGCTATAACTAAAACATATTTTAGATAAATTCTTGCGCTCCTCAGTTTCTTAACAAAACACGTTTCCAAGCACATTAGTATGAAGCAACATGATCCACGGATAGCTATCTAGTATCAAAGATCCGAAAGTTCAGGATCACTATGTTTTTCGCAAAATTTAAAAATTTGAAAGAAAGTTAGCCTAAATTATAGTTACATGGTTTTATGGTTTCTTTCGTCGGAAATGTACGAAACTAAGAGAAATTGTTTATAGAAATTATTCATATCGTTAGAACATTGTTTCTTCGATCATGGTGTTTATGGAATTCAACTAACTCTGTAGAAAAGAAATCAAAAGCCCTCAAATCCGAGGAATATGACAATAAAGCTTACTATCATTTACTATCATCTAAATTGTTATTATTCAAATAGACATCACAGATTCTCGAATTCAGAAGATGTCAATTTCCTTTATCGAATGTCGCTTCAAGATCGTCTCCTGAATTTTCCAGCTCTGCAAATTCCCGGAGGGTTTCCTCTTGCAGTCTGAATCCAACAGCGAAAACCTGTCGCCATAATTCTGCACCACTCGGTTTCGATTCCCCTGAGCACGGAACGAGTCTCTCTCATACGTAAGATGCAGAGAGCCGGGCAAAGAATTCGGAATAGGGTCGCCATAATCGTGTAATCGACGTAATCGCTCCTTCTTTTGTGCAGCTTGTTCCATGAAGCATAGAAACGATACATCAGGCCACTGTACTAGGATTTCAGAAGCTCTGGAATTATCGAGACGAATTTTTCTCTACTACGCTCCACTTGGAGTCTTAGAGACGGGCCTTAACCTTTTTATCGCCTCTTCTTCTCGAAATGAGTTTTAAGGATACTCTAAACTCTAAAGTACCTTTGGGGTAGCTTTTTACGTACTGGGTTATGATCTCTGTGACTTCTGCATAGTGTATTTTATCACCGTAGCTCTTTTCGAGATTTTTTTTTCCAGCTATATTGACTTATACAGAGGTGTTTTAAGACTTTTATGGTTACGATTGATAAAAACCGTGGGAGTTTTAGTAAACTTTCCTTGGGGTTAATGTTTCGAGTAATTATTAGACATGGTTCTGTTCGATTCTGCAGTACTCGATTTATTTTCAATAATTTGCAAACATATATTTATAAACCTAAAGAGTCGTTCGAAATTAAGAAACTAACAGAAATAGACTAGTCGTGTTCTTCTTACGCACTCTTCGTATATATATTAAGTTATAAATTTTGTTTGAATGTCCTTGTATCGTAAATATAACAATTTTATTAACTTAAACACTTAACACTATGTTGTTAGTATTACGAAACAAATAATAATCGTTGGATATCACGGATTCCACACATAGTTTCGACCACAAAATTAGCAGCGGTGGGATTAAAATTGGATTGCTCATTGTATCCTCTGCCGTCGCTAAATAAATCTACCGATATTTCGGAGTACGCTTGATGTCTTATATAGAATCGCTGTCAGTGGCCTAGCGTTCGTAAATATTTGTCTGCTATTTAGCGATCGACGATCCTTGCGTCGGTTTGATCGATTGCTTTGTGTATCTTCCAACCAAGGACTATATGGGTTTCCATCAATCTTGAACATCGAATGTAGTTTAATTTACGAAAGAGTGATTCATGTCGGTTTTGTTTGGTATTATTTAACGTGCAATTCAGAAGCACATGATGCGCGAGAAATATTAATTGGAAGATTAAATGTTAATTAGTCAATACGAAAATACAAAATTCTGTTAAACAAGACTATCTGTATGTATTAGTGACTTATTATTAATTTGCGGTGACAGTTTCGTCGTTCTCGATGATAGCCCGGTAATTTACGAGTTATGATATTAATTTAACGTGAAAATTAATATAAATGTATGATGCATTCTACGTTATCATGCGGCGATTACAACCGATTTGGAGAAGCGATCGAATCGATCGGAAGAATTTTAGCGGCCCCATCCAGCTCTGCAACAAGAGACATTTTAATTAAAAATATTACATACACGTTATACTACGATGTTTTATTATTTTTTCTATAAAATTAAATAACATATGTACAAGTATATCGTATCGTGATTAACATTTCATATACGTTCGCCAAAAAAGCATTAATTGTCAATCAAACGCAGTTGCATAATAAATAAACTTAATTAAACTCCTATAAATATAACTTGATTGATTTCCGGGAAAAGGAATAATTGATTACAATTTATTTGATTGATGTTTCTAATTCTACGTTTTTAATAATGTTCCTAATATCGTCGCTTTTCTATATTTTTCAATTTTTACAGTCGATCAATGTAGTTTCTACTGCAGTCCTTAATTAACAATAAAATCTTGTTAACTTACCCCACATTAGCATATGATAGAGTAGATGGTTTCCTATAGGTATTATCACCATAATCGTCTTGGTCATAAAAGGGCCTGCCGAACCAAAATGTGTTTGGATAACGTATGGTATCTTTCGGCACAAGTACTTCGTCATCATCTGCACGTCGAAGCGAGAAATGAAATTACTAACATTTTACCATTATTTTACAATGTTCACACGCATTCACTGTGATTTTCCATAAAATGATGTTTTACGTTTATTTGTTATCGAAAACTTCGCTATATGTTTTTAGTTTACGAAAACGTATTGTGGGAGAAAATAAGTTTATAGTCTAAATAATTTGAATAACGTAGAGAACACAGCAAACGCCAAGAAACAAGTTTTTTTGGAGAAGAAGAAAGCTTATACGTTAATGTAGTTCAAATTCGCGAAAAAAAGAAGTGTATCTGTAGAAAATCCTGTATTTGCCAGCATAAAGAAAACTTAATGTTCCATTGATTTAAACAGATGGCATAGACAACAGCTAAGGAACAACGAATTAATTTTTGTGATTGCTTATATTTTTCTCTATAGAGGCGAGGTTGTGACACCACATTCTAGCATTATTAATAACAATTTAGAAAGGGAAATTCCACTGAAATTCCATACTGCGGTATTCTCATCTCTCTTGTAAAGAATCGAAATTTTGCAATTGTGGCACTTACAGTGTTTTCTACGAACACTCTTCAATTATGGAACTAAAGAAATCACATCTTCAGGTCTTGAAGTACGCGATTAATTGCAAATTTTTTAAATTTTGGGACACTCGAAACTACACCGCTACAATTTTCAGTAAGCCATGCGCCAGGATTTAATTTAATATTTAACAATATATAAATAATAAATAATTAATCATTACAGTTTCAGCTTGAACTTACAACCTTCTTGTTGAGGAAACGGTTTCGCGTCGACGATTACAATTGCCAAACAGATAATCCACAAGACTAGCACACCTTTCTCCATGTTACTGGTTTGGAAAATAAGCTCAGACGAAATCGGAGTCGAGTCTTTGTCTGATTCGCGATGGCCTGATCCGCTCTTATATACCACTGAGAATCTCATGCACCATGACACAGTGATCTGTTTGTTCCGTAACAAAGAAGTTGTTAATTCGCATTCGAAAACGCATCGAGGATGACGAATACTGCTAATGAAAAAAGCAATCTCGAACGGGCGGCGTGGAAGTTGCTGATTCGTTCTTCGTTGCGCGTTTATATGAAAACAGTTGAGATTTCTGGATGAAGCGCGTGAAACGTTTCACAAGTGTGTTTACTTATTGTTCGCTTACATTTCAGGTTATTGTGTTTCGTCGAAAAATAGTTCGATGAACGAAGCGTCATCTCGAAAAAAAAAGATGAAGTCATTGTGCTCTTTTCAACAGAAAACAATTCTGCTAATAATTTACATTTGTTGTTTGGCAATTTTTTACATTTGTTTATTCGGGTATATTATATATCGGGTAATTTAGAGGATCAATAATGTACCTGGTATTGAAATTTTATGATTGATATTATAATTTGATATCATTATCAAAGAATCTTTTCTTAGTATGTATGTCTTAAAGATATATTTTCTTGGATTAAAATATGAAAGAAGCGTAGAATCTTGAAAATCATACATACGACTCTTATCGTTTATAAAACAATTTCTAAGATAATTTTATATTACGCAATATCTATTGTATCAGGAAATAATTGCACCGTATTGGAAAAAGGAGAAAGAAAAATTTTAACCGTTTAAAAAATTCAAAGTATGTGAAACATAAAATATAGAGGCGATAATGAAATACGTAGTTACGTTCAAAGTTGACAGTACTCACACACGGAACGTATTCTTCATATGCATATACATACATACAATATAACCGACATTTTCAATTCTCGCGATTATTCCGCAAATTATTAACAGGTTAACGTAATCGGTAGTTAATAAACTCTTATCATATTGCCCAAATTAATGGTTAAATATCTTATCTCGATACAAGTTGGTTGTTTAGTATCGTTCCGTAAATTAATGCCAAATCTCATTAGATACCATTATCGTTACCAAATTAGTGTAATTTTCTACTTAGGCACACGCACTCCATTATCATTTACGCTCGTCCGACCGATAACTAAACCCTCACCTCGACGTGCCTTCCTGATAACGGCCACATGTAATTAGTTTCGGTAATTATCAGCAAGTTGCACGAACTCATGGACGAAATTAGCAAATCGTAGTATCTATTTGTAAAATAACACTTGTTTTTAGGTGTTCAAACGTATTCGAAGACATAAAATACGTATCTGGAAGTAAAATCTAGGAAGCAACTTCTTCACTAATCGTAATTATACAGATATTTTTCAAATAGAATATTAAGCTTAATTGGAATTAATTTTCAAATTAAATTTCTTTAACCATCCAATAGTTCCCTAATTTTTTATTATTTTTTAAGTAAGTTGTCTCTTCATTAAAAAATATTCGCAAATCTGGGAAAAATGAACCTCTGATATAGAATCGAAACAAGAAATTTCGTATGCTAACGATTGACTACATATGCTCGTGATATATTAAAGCATGGATTCTGTTTGATTTAATTTTTTATTTTAATCATTGATCCTCACGAACTTAAATTGTTATAATATTTATATGTATCTACCTATATCTTTTTTCTTTAAAACTGGAAAAGTTTCCTGTCAAAATAGGATCATATTAGAGCGAATCTGATCCGAAGACAACAAAATTGTTAATATACTATTTGATTAATATATTCATGAAATATTTATTTAATAGTTAACAATTTTTCTGTACATTTCGATCGCGTTGAAATATCATCTGATCGATCAAATTGTTAATCGTTCCACTTACCTCTCTTTAATGCGGACTGTTTCAAGATCAGCAAGCACATTTTATGTACGAATAATAATTCAAGTAATTCGGTTGTTGAAAATTCGATTTATCGCGATAGTACCGTCTGAAAGGAAACTTAGACGTTGCATCGGTTTAAACGCACCAAGGCAACGCCTTGGTACCAGTAACCCTATAGAAACTTGGGAAATACTTGTTCAATAAAGGTTGCCATCACAGCTGTTGTTAAGTCCCATATCCGATTACAATTGTTGAGAAGGTTTTAGGGCTTTGCGGCGCCCGTACTTTATACTACTAATGCAATTTCACAGGAAGAACAATAGGATCAATGGAAAGTTCGGGTTATCCGATTGACGGAACTCTCCAGTTAATTGAAGTGCTAACGCCAACAAGGAAATTGAACATAACGCAGTTTCTTGCAGAAAACGCGAGTATTATTTTGAACGAAAACTTTCGATCGTCGTGATAATACTCTTTTAGATCTGTCTGAGCTGCACTGAACTTTGTTTTAAACACACTCGGGCTGTTCATCAATGAGCAAATCAAACGAATTTATCGTTGCAAACATTGGACAGTACGTCAAAATTTGATTTAGAAAGTCAATTGGCAGACCTGCAGATTTAATCTGAAAAACTGTGTCATGGAAAGTTAAGAATATCAGTAACTCTATTTTTTTCCGTTGCGTCATGACCAAATAGGTTTAGGGATATGTAGAAACAGCCATCGACAGGATTTGATTTTTCAGACCATTGAATATTTCAAAAGTTGTGATGGGTATTGAAAATAGATTAAATCCGGAATTGTAAAGCTTTCACCAACCTTCTAAAATTTCAAAAACTTTCTACGAAAGTATTCAAATCAGATTGTTCGAATTCTCAAGCACCTACTCAGCAAAGAAAGTAAAGGTATACAGCATAGAAGTGCTTACTCTGGAATTTCCTAATCATAGAAATCTTTACTCTCAAATTATCATAAACCCCAACATTACCATAGTTTCCTGTAATATCATGCTACCCCTCGTCGAGAAAATTCATCTATACAACGTCCAAGATTGCAGTAGCTAAAAATATTCTTTCGAGTTGGGGGATATTTTTAAAGATAACTTTAGACATTAAAGCAACGAAAGCAGTTTGTATACGAATATTCCTGTTGAAGTTTATCCTTCGACTTACAAACGATTGATTTTACGCTAGAAATATCTAGTGGTATTAACATACATTTTGTGACATCCTGTATAAGCACACGAAGTTGCACTATCCATGTTTCTATAACGTAATATCACGTTGAAGAGTTTCATCGGTATATCATAAAAACTGGATGCCTCTCTAAACAGGTAAACCCTAGTCACGAAGCTACCCAGAATGGTTGAGTGGCGATGCTTCGTTAATCGATTATCGTTATTAGGTTACCAGCGACGAGCACCAGGAGAAGTGGTTACGAACCAAGCTCAGCTTTGTCTCGTGCATGGAAAGCTCGTGCATCGGTGGTTGGTTTGGCTCGCGAGGCGAGCTTTTCGCCCGCGCGATTGTTTCGCGCAGAACGGAAAACATCGCGTCACGAGCCGACACGGTGAATGGACGAACGTTCATTGAATAGTTAAGATCTGCTGGCGCGCTTCCGCCGCTAACGACGACGCGTGTTTCGCGCGTGCTTTGTTGTTTCGTCAGGTTCGTCGCCGGTTCTCTTATTTTTCCACCGTGAAAATCGACGTGCTGGTGACGTGGAACGCCTCGAGTGTTTTGTGTGCAAGCGATTTTCCGTTAATAGGGAGAGTGATGTGAATTCAGAAGCTTTATATAGACTTTTTTTGTATTTTTGTGGTATCTTTATGAAATATTGAGCGAGTAGTTATGTAGATTGTTTGGATAGATTTGAGAAGGAATGTAAGTGTTAAAGTTGAGGTACTATAATATTGACTATTATATGTCATGTATACTGTCGACTGTAAATATTGAGACACCTGTTGATTACATCCAGAAGACTCTAATTTTTTGTAGTAAGAACTTTATGTGGTATTTTACATGAAACTTTATATAAAACTGTAACTTTTACACATAAACGTTGCAAATACTTGTAAATACGCAAATATTTATGTATGTATAAAAAATGTAAAAATGTGCATAATGCTCATAAAGCGTAAAAACATATAAAATATTCAAAGTGAAACGTTCAATGGGAGGAACAAATATCTAAATCTCTATATGAATTGCATTTTTCTAGTTGTACGAAAATATTTATAGTTTATAAAAGTATAAAATTGTACGTACAAATAAATATCTGCGGTCTAATTATAAGACGTGTATAATGCGGATGAAATAATAGATTTAGTGAAAGTAAGCAGACGTCCTAACACTTATGATCGGCAGTGTACGTTGAATAACCGAAGTGTTTTGTAAGGAAGCGCATTAATAACTCTATTTAATAGTATTTTTATGGACTTTAGAGTGGAATGTTATAATATGTAAATAATTTGAAGAGGAATTGCACGAGTAGACTTTGAATGCAGTGGTTTGTAATTAAATTAATTAGGAAAAATATTTCTAGTAGAATATCGCGTGGAATTTTGAGTAAGAATTTGCACAATTTATCGAAGATAATGCAAAAATAATTTAATTAAAAGAGTCTGGTTCTTATCAAATCATCTTTATACATATACCCACTTACATGTATATTTATAAGTAAATAAATTTACTTGTCATGTTCATGACGTGTAACGTGTAACGCGCTTAAGAAATTCAATTTTTGTTTCGTCAGATAATTTTTTGGTTAGCAATGGAACTTTTTCAAAAAAAAAAGATAGGAAAGATAACCTTGCTGAAATAGATAAAACAATAGTTCCAATCAATTCGTGTTCTCGTGAAGTACTACATCGAACGAAAATATTTTTTAAACGGGGTATCGGAAAACTACCGCAGGTTTTGAAAAACGCAACGTAGAAAGAAGGAATAAAAAACATAAATACAAAAAGTAAATGGGTGTATAAAAGTATAGAAAATAATAGCAAAAAGTGAATAGAAATACAAAGATCTAAGAAAGTGTACGAAAAAGGTACACAAAAATTCAAAAAGCTAGACAAAGCGGTTAAAAAGAATTCTAAAGTAAATAAATTATAACGATCGTTGAGGAACTAAAGATCTTTAAGATATTCGTCGAACATACGTGAAACGTATCCGAAATGTTTCAAAGCGATAAAATTGTACTAAAATTTCAAAGAAATTTGACGTTGTTCACCCAGTTTACTCAACGTACAAAAACCATCCAAAATTATTGGTGATCCGATTAGCCCGGTTAGCGAAATAATTGGCCGGGAAACAACAGATCCATTATGTATCCGTACAGAAACATCGGCAAGCATTGTGCAGTAATTATCCCGAATTACGTAGCGTATTTAGTTTCCGTCGAACCACGTCGCCGTCAGAAATTACTCGACGCGGCAGTTGTCGTGCTGAACACACGTGTTATTTGATCCAATGATGTCCGTGGGCTGGGCTAGCGTAATCATCGTGAGAGTCGCTATTGTGCCGGATAGCTGGCTGATACATTGCAAAGATTATTGCCCTTGGCACACATTCGTATCTCGTTTTACAAATTCGACCTACCTATATACTCTCGTTCGACTCACCTCTATATAATCACCGAACTTTATTCAACAAGATATAAAATGAATAAACATTGCAAAATGTATAACAGCGGAGCTATGTTTTGGGTTGAATAAATAATTGCTAGTGGTATAAGTAATTGCTGTTTTTCCATACCAATTAGATTCTTCTTCCAAGAAAGTTACAATATAATTTAACCTGAAATTTATTCCTTCTTATTGGATTGAGACGTGACTAATTGCCATTATTCATATTGCAAATTCTCTTTCTTCAGATTCAAGTTACAAAATCACATCCTCTTAGATGTTTTTTTTCGTTATTATACTCGCTGTTCGAAACAGTTCGAGTCATTACTCTAGGTGGTATTGACAAAATCCTCAATCACTTAGTTGCCAAACCAATATATTATATGAGCTATATAAGTAAAGAGAAGTGAAAGAGTCCTAAAAACTTAATTTCGAACATCTCATGAGAGTTATTAAAAGAGATACAGATACAAATTATAGATACAAAGATCAAAGTGCCATGAGAAATGGTAATATCGTATCTTTATAATGCGCAAAAGCTTCATGAATCTTCACGAGATCGATACAACGAAGCGTTGCGTGGTGCACAAAGATCTCCATATTTCTGGAGTGTTCATACTTAAATCAAGTTTTTTTCAGGAAAAAGAATAAAACGAAGAGATTGCGTCGCACGATAAATCTATTCGCGTGTCTGTCAGCTATAGATGCTAGCCCGATTCTCCCTAAACTGGCCCATTGTCAGCGCCTCGATAATTTCTCCTACTCGTACAGTCTGTAGCAGTTTCCCTTTTCTTCGCTCTTCTTACTCGCTCTACAAAAGAAAGGAATATCTTCTTACTCGTACGTCTTTGACTTCGAGTCCGATTACGTTTCATGAAAGAGGCTGCTCTACGATTTTCTGATCACTTCGGGGATTCGAAGGAGTCTCCGAGTGCTTTGACCTCTAATACCCTTTCATCGACTTCGCGGATCTTGTGTAGTTAGTTTCAAGCCTGGTTTCCAACGTGGACATAATTTCCTCGTTATTTTTTCGCTTTAAATCTTTATACATACATTCTTCTCATATTCCGTTTTAGTCGGAAGAGCTAACGGAGAATTAACGGAGAATTCGAAGTTCTGTCTTGAACCAGACGAAATATTCTAATTTGCTTCTGGAAGATGTTTGCGTACACTTGCAGGCAAAGGTGGATTTTCTGGTAGGATTCTCACTTTTGCATATCTTGCACGCGATGCATGATCCATGCAAATATGCCACAACGAAATACTGCAAACATTATTAGCTCAAGGAAACTGACACATAAAGCCTTGTTTTTCAACTTCTAGTAACTAGGATCTTATCTGTCTAGAATGTCTCGTTCTTTGTGGAATAAATGAAGGAAAATTTAAAACCAGTCAACATCTTTTCCCAAACATTTTCCCTCCGGTAATTTAGTTTTCCTTGTCAGAATTTTCAAATAAATGAGGAGAGTTTGCAAATTTTAAACCCGAAACAGTAAAATTCTTCTCTTTTAAGTAGTAATTTCCAAACATTGTAAAAACACACTTTTACATAAAAAATAAAGTTTTGTTTTATCGAGGCTATTAACGTTTTAAGTGAACATTTCCCTGTTTCTTCGCTCTGTTCGTAAGAAGGTAATTTGATTGTTTGAGTTACCATTTAAAGACATCCTGGTCATTTTTATAGGAAAGTCCGTTCACTTTTCCTTACTCGAGGATGCAATACGTTTTGCGTTTTAAGTCTGTGCATAAATAAAATTTACGCGTTTAAGTAAAGCTTGTATAACACGTCAAACATGTTGGTCTAATGTATTCGTCAGTGATGTGCGTAAGAAGTGTGCAAAACTGATCATAATGCTCTAATTGAAATATTTGTCATGTTTATCGCTAACTACGACGACATTCAACTATTTATAATATTGTAGTAGCTAAGAAGAGTTGATGTGTGTGTTTATTTCGAACATTATTTATCAACGATGTTTTGTTATCAGATATGTACTTGACTGGTAAATTTTAAGTGATTGATATTTTTTCAATATCTTATTTTTGTAAAATTCCAACAATTGATTAATATAAATCGATTGCAGCAGATATATAATTATCGAGGAATCGTATTTGATATTCTATGTCAATTCAAACGAACTGGTTTCTATTATTTGCCTCTGTCGTATTACGGATGGAAGAGGCGCGCATTAAAATTGATTAGTAATTACGTATTACAGGTGTGTTCAGCTATGCAACGCGTTTAGTATGAAAGATAAAGCGTTATTAGACACGATGCGATTATAAATTAATTTCGAAAGTGCCACAGTTCCTATACTACCGAGCTTTTGTCGCAATTAATTCGAACAGCTAAGATGTGCAATTATCGCGCGTTACTTGCACGACTGGAACAGTTACAGGGAACATGTATGGCATTTGCATAATTTCACGATTCACCGTGCATTTAAAGAATATTGCATTACGTTTGAATCTAAGAATACCCACAGGAACCGGTTTCCTCTGACACAGAATGAGTTACAAGCGGTATCTGTTGTGTTTACGACAGTCAGATTTATGCCATCGGTTTAATCCGTTAATGTCGTTATAATAAACAATTCCGTTGATTTCAAATGATCCTACGAGTTATTAGTTCAATCGTTGGTAGTTCAACCTCCACTTTTTAATTTAATCCTTCGGTTGGAAACCGATCGATAAGTAATTCGGTTCAAAAAAAGTTCCCGTAACAGTCTATTTTTCCGCACGTTATCCCAGTCAGAATTATTATTAAACACACGTACCGAATACGACAATGTCCAATACGTTGAATTCCCTGTATTAATGTAACAGATAATATGTGTCATTTCTACTCTGATATCAGCCCACGTGAAAGCAGAAAACATATTTTGAACTGGCATAGTAGTGAAGAAGCTGCAATATTTTGAGACAGTCAGCGATCAGGCGTTGACGATCTAATTGCATCTTGCCTAATAAGCAGTCTCTTAAAGCCCTTTTTTCTTCATGAAAACTAGCATTTCCAATATGATCGTGATCCTAATTTTCCAGATCTGCAGTTATACACTTTTAAGAAATTACGTGATTCTTCGTAAAAGCATCATCAACATAGTCTCATTGTAGCGCTAATGAAATTTCAGAAAGTTCCCTTCAACGCACATAATATATTTATATACAAAGTGTCTCGTAGTTTAGTGTACAAATATTTTGCCAACGTGTTCCGTAGCTAAAAATAAGATAAAAATATAATGTAGCGGAAAGTCTATAAATGCTTCGTTAGAAAGTTATAGCGAAAACATGAAATACGTCAGTCATATATGTCAATACTCTTTCTTTTAGTTTAATACAAAATTAGACAAGATAATGTTCGTGATACATGTTGATATAAGACACTCACATATGTTTACGGTTTTTATGCATAATTCTATTATATTGGTATGTGAAGAAATTAGACGAAATCGTCACGGATTTCGACCTACAATAAATTCAATAACACATCGATATCAAGTTAGACACAAGTTTCATATTTCGTTAGAACTTCGCAATAGAGATTAATAGAAATATTAGTCTCATTTTTACTTACGCAATACACTGGCAAAGTTCGTACACTAAACAGCGGAACATCTTGTATATTCTACATAATATATTCTATAGTAAGTCTTTAAATATTTTCGTAAGCCAGTGTACGCAATCCTTCCATTTCGTTAATTGCGAAATTATACGAAACCTACTAATAATACGAAATCTCATGAAAACGATATGAAATTCGTATGGACACGCGATGAAATGTCTCGGTTGGATCGACCAGCACGATCGAGATCCCATGACCTTCCTCCCCGCATAGTCTGCAAGTACTACAACCTATTTGCGTCAGTTCAGTCCCTATAGATTGTGCATCGATACCAGTCTATTCTCAGCTTGGTACGAGCACGACACACCATGTCGCGCGCTCACTGCCAATCAAGTGCCGCTCTGTTGGCCACAAAGGTGCTCTCCTATCGTTGTGTGAAGCGGATAGTTCACGATGGCTCCGGTGTGTTGGTATAATTGAAGTGACGGAAGCCCGGCAAGGTGTGGTGGCCACGTTCTTGCACGATGTAAACAGCTCGACCAGGTCGAGCTCCAGTGCACCGGATACCGTTGACGAAGACGGCCGTACGTGGTTTTGCCACCCGACATTCTTCCACGAGTTACGCTAGTTAATGGCGCGACGCCTCTTCTCGATATCGTAGTCAATGGATCGTTCGCTATTGCTTATCGACTTCGTCAACCTTCAGACTCTTCGTATCCTTCCATCTTCATTTTCCTATATTTTTCGCTGTCACGTATGTTTGGATATTTTTGATAAGTTTTATCGAATCTCTTGAATTGAATTATTTATCGAAGATTCCTTTTATCCGAAATTTTTATTCGTGGCCATATGAGAAATTAGTGACAATACAGTGGTACGAAAAAGTGAACGTAAACGTTAAAAGACAGATAAGAGAAAGAGCGACGCTCAACGACTGTCTTCGTCTACAAGACGTAGCGTTGTTTCGTCTAAAACGTGGAATAATCAACGTGGAGTGATTAAATCGAGAGACTGCTAAGTACATTAAATTGACGTAATAACGCGAAGCAACGGTCTCCGAGGTGTGATTACACTCGCGGTAGACAATTTGCGATATCAGGCTGCGTTAGTTAAATACATTGGATTAGCTGTACTCCGTGGATCGATGGAAGATGTACCGTCACGCGATACGGTTCAAGTGCATCGTTGAGGAAAACAAACAGGGAAATCATATCTGCTACCAATAAGAGAAAAGTTCTAATCTTTCAATTTCTCCTAGCCTATATAGTGTAAGGTAGCATTCATAGCGTAATAGACTGACAGTGTGAAAGTAGACACGCACGGAGATCGTAATGTGGTCGTTGGATGATTAATTACTAATCGCGTTCTAAATTGAGTTCGTACGAGCTATCGTTGATTAAAGAAGCTTGTTTAAATACTGTTCCTACCCTCGTATCGCGGTAACGAATGTGTTTTTCACGTGTGGATTGCTCATTAACCAGTTCACGAAGTCTGCAACTCAGAGACAACACAGGCGAAACACTGATCAACTGGTCACCTCTGCGGTACAACTAGATTGATTGCACCGAAACTCTAGTTCCAGGCCATTTCAGCTGACCATCGAACGTCTGGCGATTAAAAGTGCTCACGTGTGAAACCGCGTGGTTTGTCACGAGACGACGATCGAACGCGAGGAAACAAAGGACAGGCGGTCGTTTACTGGAGCAGCGACTCGTGAAAAAGATTTCTCTTTGTCCTATGAGTCAGGCGAATCGTAGAATCTGAAGAGGCGTCTCGACGTTGCTCTCGAACCTGGGCTGGATGAAAGAGTATGTTCATCGATCGACTCGGAGACCTTCGATAAAATCTTCTTCTGCGAGACGACCTTACCTCTCTCTCGGCCCTATCGCTTGAAACGCAGCTCTAGAGATAGTCCAGGTCGACCTGTCGTCGGCTCGCGAGTATACGACGCGCAATAAAATCGCTCCATGCAAATCCATGCCGCTGCTAGTCTTCGTGGGATCGTTTCGTGAATATTCAACAGGACTCGGTGAAACGGGCCATTGATTGAACAAAGAACTTCCGTGTGGAAAGTGACGAACGGTATCGCGACGATGAGGAACGACTTAACGGGGAACCTTTCGGCCCGGCCTTATTATTTCGCATGACGCCGCATACAGTTCGATCGCGTCATCATGAACCTTGTTTTCGCCAGCCTGTTCCAGTACCGGTGAATACCGGTGAATTGTTTTGGGATACTCGTTGATCTACTGTCGCTACCGTGGAACATCGCCGGTGCTTGATGAGATGAGCTTGTTGCGATTCGGGCCTTTTAAAGATGGTATGTCATTTTTCATCAAGTTTTTCGTCAGGTTTTGTTAGCAAGATTTTATTCCTTGATTATGAAATTGAAATTAATGAGATTTCAGTCGAATTGCTCGTTCTTGTCTCTTGCGATATTCTGTAAAAAATGAAGCAAACGAAATTTTAAAAGTTCCTTAAATGTGAAGAACGTACTAGTGTCACTAGAGAGAATAATCTGTCGTCATTAAGTAATATACTTTCTTTTAATTTACATATATTGCATAGACTTTTATAAAAGTAGATTAGTCATTTCCTATCTTTCTTGTATTGCTCGTGTTATTTTGACAATTCTCGCTTATTTTATGAACAATATTTCACATTTATTTCTTTATATACGATATGATCTCTTCCAAACAATTTATTGGTAAATGATTGTCCACGCATCGTACGAGAAGCGCTACCATAAAAGAACGTATCTTTTTACATAATATCATACAGCGCCGTCGATTTCGTGCATTCGATACCAGCAGATTCGATATAAAGCAGAATAACAACCGAGGATTCGATTATTTTACATTGCATTGTCAGAAACGCCGATTTGTCAACCGGATCGGGAATACTGACAATCTGTTTTTTTTTAATTTGCGACAGGATGAAAAAAGGAAGTTGCACCTTTCGGAACAATTCCATTTCCTGAATTCCATTAACGACGGCGGGACGTTGCGATCTGATTGTTAAAAAATATCCAAAATGTTTTGTGCTCGCCGACTGTGTAAATCCATTAATCTGATTGCATTGATCGCTGCGACCACTTGCGACATAGAGATACGCGTGTCGCAAATTAATTCATCGAACGACTGAATTTATCAAATCTTTCCGCTAACTGCCAGCAATCGATCGTGATTATTTATACAAAATGCGTCGTGTTGTGACGGAATTAAAAATTATATTTTATGCGGTATGAGTGAAATATTATACCTACATATCGATGTGTCATTTTATATTATGTTATTGTCACTTTACCTTAATATCAGCAACGATCGTTATTAATATTTTAATTTATTTACTTGTAATCTATTTATTTCGTCACGTTTCTTTATCTTATCTTTTTAAAATATTTATATTAACATTTCAAGTTTACCTATACACGTTATATATAGTTAAAAAGGAATTTATACGAAAATAATGTTTACCCGCTATTAAATTATTATTCGACACCTGGCTCCTTGTAAGCATATTTACAGTATTAATGTTATTCTTGGCGCTTATTATAGGCACTTATAAATACAGGCAAGGATATACATAACACCATTGATCGGTGTAACGACGTTTCATCGTTACCTATTTCTTAATACGTAGGTACGTCGAATAAATGGGAGATGGGGTAATCGAGAAACCATAAAATGGAATCCCCGTTAATAGAGGCAGCTCCGCTGTATATCGAGCTTACCGACGCAAAAATACGTGATGTGCATAAAGGATCAAATAAAACGGAAAGCTGGTTATCGCTGGAAATGTATATAAATGTACGGAAATGTATAATGCAGTATCGCATTTCGGAATTTCTGATGCGAATGTCCATTACGTTGTTATCTCAAGAATCTTGATTACGATATAAAAATGAAACGATCCGATTCTATCTTACTGATTTACTAAATAATGTCATCTCCATCAGTTAAAAGCTTATATTTTTTACATCTTAAAAAAGATGGAATCTCATTTAGTTTCTGTGGGTATTGATTGGAAGACAATGTTGCAATTGTCCTTTATTCTTTTATCCTTAGAACAGAAAGATCGGTTGGATCATTTTAATTCATTGGCGAGTCGATCGAAGGTATTATTCTTATCAAAGAATATAATTATTGAACAATTTTTTTAAATGAATTGATTCGAATTATTCCAATTTCGATACAATTTATTTTCATATTTCAAATGAAACAATTTATTAGAGAATATGCGATGCATATAGAGATATAATAAAAATAATGATAAAGAAAGGATTATATCTAAGAGATTGAGAATTATATCATTTTCCTCGGTTAATACATTAAAGATTTCGTTTAAAGATTCGTCTAAACTTATGAGTCAGAAGTATCTATATTATAACCAATTTTATTTTGCTCCTATAATATTAATTTTCTTTTTAAATTTTTCATATTTCCTGAAATATACAATAACTCAAAGCTTTGATCAACAAATACAAGTAACTGGAAGCGTTGATTGACAAATAAGAAGCCACGTAAACCACGTTGTACGACGTATGTACGATGCATAGGAATCGAGAAGAGACACTTTATTCAAACGAGAAATGTTCTATTCTGCATTGACTTGGCGGCGACCCACGCGAAGCATTTAGGTCATCGATTGAATCATGACCGAGGAATAATGCTTTCTATAACCTTCAAAAATTCGAACAAGACGACTCGTCGGGAGAAGTCGCCGCCCTTATGCAACTTACGTAATTATCATTCCCAACTATTCACGGCTGTAAAAAATACCTCGCAACTTTTAATACATCATGAAACTTTTCAATAAAACCGCTCCCTCGAAACTTTCTATCTATCTCTATATATCTGTTATCTTGATTTCTTTCGTCCTTTTCTTTCAAACTTTTTAATTTTCGCTTCTGGTATACGATATCCTGCTGCTATAAACTACCATAAAAATAGTTGCAACTATTTTATTTATTGCACAACAGAAACGACGTTTTCCGAATTTTAATAAGTATCAATAGCTTAATATTAACGTACAGTAATAGAATTTCAAAGCTATACTTATGCATTTATAAATTTCAATGTTATGCGTACTGAAATTATTGTACAGCCAATATAATCATTTCTTATATTTCTTTTAACAATTTCATACATGTCGGTAATTGAATTTTTCGTTCTTACGATGGTCCATACTTATCGAAAAATCTCGGAAACCTTGCGGAAGCTTCGATTGGTGTTCCAAACATTTCAAAGCATTACATCGAATTCCTATTTTGGTGGCGGAAACCGCGAACCAGGCACAATTTTCCACAGCATCGGGCTCGGGGACTGACTGCTATTTGGTGTACGAAAGCGAACTTCCGTTAGGAACACGGCTTGCAATGCCCGGCCTATTTTATATTTACCTCGACGCGAAAGGCGCCGGAAGAGCCACTTTAAAGGACAAACATTTTCAGGTTTCCGCGACGTTTTTAGCTGCGCACGCGATGACAAGAAAATCACCGCAACTTCTTCGTTCGACGTGCCTGTAGTTTGTGACAGATATAGGAATATCATAGACTAACCCAATTCTCAGATTTTTAGACCATTTTTGTTTTAGTCTCGTTTTAATTCCAAGGAAAAGAATTTACATGTTTCAACCTATTTTTTTGTTTGCTAAGAATTAACTTTCATTGAACGAACACGAATAACATAGCCGAAGAAAATGTGCGAAGGGTCAAAATAAAATTCCTCATTGTTAATTTCTGTTTAATCTCAAACGGTGTACTATTATTAAATATTTAAGCCTCTGTAAGCCGAATTTTTTTTCGCCAGTATAACAGAATTTAGGTAAACTGAAACCAGTGAGCATCAATCTTTAGATGAATCTACAATTTTTGAAATTTTTATTAGAAAGGAAGAGGTTTGTAACTTTGGAATCAGAATGGGGTACAATATCTATGTAAAAATGAAATTAGATTATGAAAAAATGAAAATCAATGGTTAATAGTAGACAATAGTAGACCCCAATGCATTGAACAAAATTTTAGTATAAAATTAAAACGAGAAATTACTTGTTAACGATTCTTTTCATTTCCTTCAAACTGAAGAAAATTCTTGTTTCTTCAGAAAGAAAAACGTGATCGGGTGGTAAATTGCTCAAGATATATAAGAGAATGAAGACAGTTAACGACGATAGCCATTGATATAGCTGTACCTGGAACTGTACAGACATCTCTGTTGAATCAAGCAATTACATTTATACGTTGAATAAAGTAATTACGGAGTATAAGGAGCTAAACGTTCCTTTCGAGCGCACAAGGTGAACTAATTACCTCCGTATCGTGCTGGCACTTTTTCAATATTTCAATTCAAGCGTAGTTGAACGCAATGAGATTTTTCATTACGAATAATTCGTAAAATATTGAGTACTAGACACTTTGATGGAATTTTTGTAAACAGTCTAACGAAATTTATCAGTGTGTAAAGTTTGTATTAAATCGACGATCTAAGGGTCCTACGTTCTTCTTGTTGGCTGTGGAAGCGTTTCATTAAAACTTTACTGTTTACAATGTTTCATTAAAACTTTATGCTATTAAATCTCTGTCGACTCTGGTTCAATAACAATTGCAGTATCAGTAAAAATTAATCCGGTATGTCATGCGATAAAAGTTCCATACACCGTGACATATCCTTACTATTTATTCGTTTCCAATTTTATTTGATTTTAACATTCAGTAGTAATTTAGAAATTACGTATTCTATGTTCACTCTTCTTTAATCAAGTATAATATACTTCCCCTTTAATTACTTACACCATTTAACAGCATACATCATACAAACATTATTACACATGTTTAATACGTATTTGTCACTATCAATATAAATCACATGATAATCAGACTGACGGATTTTATGAAAATTCATGTTTGAGAATATAATTAAAAAAGTGGAACATCCGTAGAAAATTGTTTCACCTAGCAAAGTAATATTAACAAACACGACATATATTTGAAGTATTTTACACATTCTTTCCTATTATTTGCTATGGAAATGCATAAAAATCCGCACTATAATGATTGCTATTGCTTGCTTGGTTTTTTAGATGAAAGAAAAAGATTCTAAATTTGCGCTCTCATAAGGGAACGAAATTGCAGTTATATAGTATAATCTGCACTTGCTCAAGCTTCGAATTGTATCAACTTTAGTTCCTAACATCTAACTGATTTTACCTTCTTACTACGTTTCTTTCACCGACTATACATTTCTCTCTACCCAAGGGTGTGCGATGGAGAAACCTGAAGGTGAGAAGCACTTTGGCGATGAATACGCAGGCCGAACCCGACATCGTGAAAAGGAAAATGAGAGGGATGAGATAGAAACGATCTTCCTGGTAGAGGGTGACTACGGTTACATAACAATGAGACGTCGCGGCGTCGTAGACGCTCCGAAACACTCACCCTTCTTCTTTCTTTTCCCTTCCGCATCTGTTTCTTCAGCAAGCTGCTGAAAATGTATGTATATCGTCGATCAAACCGGAAGACATTCCAGCTTCTACCGGATGGGTGCACATTTGAGTGCTTATTCGTAATGTTAGTTACATGAGGGTAAATTTCACAGAAATAGTCTCGGACATTTTGGGGTAGATATTTTGGATTTGTACAAGTGGGTCAAAGTTTCAACGAGTAGAATATTGCGCAAAGAAACTGTGCTTTTTTACTTGATGAAGAATTGAGCTCATTGCAGGATATAATAGATATATTGCAAGAAAAAGGTCCTGGATTATTTTTCACGAAATAAATCTTTCGATGTATTTGCATACGCAGCTGTTTTTTTAAATTTACTGCGAAGTAATTTGATTTATTCGGCTTTTGCCAAATGTGGCAACAGAAACGAATGGATTTATAGACAAATATTTCGTTCGATGGTTGCAAAATTTGTAGCTTCAAGTAGATATCGCAGTTTACATCGGTAAATATAGCGTTTATTTAACGTTGCTATTTGCATGTTTTACGATTTATTTTCATGTAATTTTTATAATAAATATTTGCATTTTCCGAATATTTATGGAATAAGAATACGAACTATTGCCGAACGGAAAAACACATAAATTATTATTGATTTTAAGTGTTTAATTTGTAACTAATAAACGTAAATTAAATTCTCCTTTCGTGTATTTCGCGTCCAAGTACTTCCACTCTTCCAAAACGTCCCAGTGACGAGAGGCCAGAGGATTCGCGTTCGTTTTTCTCGTATTCTTGCCATTTTCGCATGATCGTGAAAGTTTGATTGTGTAACGCGCGTGTGTCGATCGCATATTGAACGAGGAATCGAAAGTAGCTTGTGGAAAAACGGCAAGGTGGTCTGTCTGGTAGGAAAAGCGTGTTCATGGTGGTTGCGTCGGAGCTACTCGTACCAACGGTTGAAAAGTTGGAAAGTTTTACAGGAGGGAGAGGAATCGATGGGATTTTCCATGCTCCGGCTTTTCTCCTGCTGCTGACTTGTTTATTCCGTTCGTGTCGGCACGAAAGTATCGATAATAAGGTCTCTGAGTCCTTTAACTGTCGCTTGTTACGTGAAAAATTATTTCTTTCCACTTCTTGTGTGTCTTTTTTTTAGATTAGGAAGATATAAAGAGTTTGTATGTATTAGAAACTATCTGATTTAATTATTCGAAAAGAAATACGAGGAGAGAAAGATATCATATACACCAATTTAGCAGGAAATCCAATTTAAAAAAAATTCAGTTTTCCTTATATAAGTAAATACATCTGTAAAGTAAATTGTATAGTAGGTATGTTTTGATAAGATAAATAAAACGATATAAAGAAAAATGTGTTGAATTCTTGAATCGATCGTATTATACTATTCTCAAGATTCAAATTAATACGTCAAAAATCACGAGCCTTACTTTGCCTTACTTTACGATCTTCGAGCTCTTTTAGTTTTGCAAACATTGTCTGATAATCGTATAAGATCGATCTTGCGCCTCGAAATATATTCTTAGCGGTATCGACATAGCCAACCAAGGCCGGAATCGTTTATCATTGACATTAGCTGTCAGCTACGGGGTTTACGCGCATAATCGAATGTCCTATAGAGCGGCGAGGTAATTACGATATTACATCGATCTTCTTTGGAAAGAAAATCAGGGCTCGGCTGTACGCTTTGCTTCTATATTAACGTTCGATCTCCATTTAGAATCTCTGTTGCACGGCTCTTTGATCGCGCACCCTTTCTCGTTACACCAGGTGCTGTTTTAAAATTTAAATTCGCTCGCCGTACTCGAGAAAGCACCTCGATACCGTAACGATCCCGCGAATCGAATTTTGTCCAGGAAATTAGCGAGAATCCAATTTTCTACGAAACGGTGAGAACGCATTCGAAAACTAACCGCGGAACTAATTTCGTGAACGAAGTTTCCACTCGTGGACGTAACGCATTCGATATCCGTGAAATACATGGTTGGTTCTTCGACCCGGCTTGGTAATATTTACCTTCTACAAGAGAACGAAAACTAGCTGGGCAACCGGCGTAATACCGTCGACGAAACTATTTCAATAACAGGCCGGCTCTCACCCCCGCTGGAAATCGCAGAATTGCTTTCGCTGGTTCCCCTTATTTTCTATCATCTTTGTTTAGCTCATGTCGAAGTATTACCACCGGCAAAGGTTCTGCCTGTTTCTTTCGAGTGGTTTAATGAAAGATGCAGGAAGAATGTTTTACCGTGTTCCTTTCGCGATAAAAATCTTTCCGTTGTTCTTGATTTTTTTTAAGCGTAAGCAATGTTCGTTTTTTTGGAGAACACATCAGTTTCAGTTTCATGTATTTGATAGTGCTTGGTCTGCTGTCGTCGGACGAATGTGATACTTTAATCTCCTCGTTTTCAAGTTATTTCACAGTCGTAAATTACTGTCAGTAATTTTTCTATTTGTTACGTATATGACAAATAAGCAATTCATACGAAGATTTTGATATTTAAAAATGTGTAGAGATTATTTAGGAAATGAAATTTATCTATAGAACATCTTCTAATAAGAGTAACGTTTAACTTTATAATTTCAAAACATTTTGCCTATATATAGCTACTGTGGGAACGAGAAAGTTAACCAAATATCCAAGAATAACCAAGAAAATATTTTCACGGCTTTTATAAATTCTTTGTAAAGTTGTACACGAGATACTTGAAGTACATTTTACTATGATACTTACTTCCATCTTCTGTAGCTACCTTCCATCTCACACATGTTCTATACGTTTTCAATACAGTAGCAAGTAACTATGTAGAACAATAAATTGTGTATTATCTATGATTCTATCGGAAAGCACAAATTAAAGAAGGAAAGAACTCTTTTAAAAATTCTACACGAGCAAACTGCCTTAAAGTAAATTCTATTTTCAATCTACATTAAACTTTATCTTTTATACAATTATCTGTCTGCACAGATATTCTACATATTTTCAATTTAACCAACGAGTAACTCTATACAATAACAGGTTGTCGAAGGTGCGCTATGAATCAATTTCGCCCCATCGACAAAGTGTTAACACAACACTCTGGCTATTTACGACCAATACATGGATAAACTTTTTTCTAATTATCCTTTCTCCATTACTCGGGCTTTTTTTAGCACGAAAGAAAAACGAAGTTTCTTAAAAGGAGAGCAGCAAGCGAAATACCACATTATCTATAATTACTCGATAGAAAGCGACGATCGTTTACGCACGATTTGACGCTAATGCATCCGTTCAATAAGAAACTCCGCCGGATAAGCCAGGAGGATGCTGCTTTAACTTTAGTCGACGCCATCAATAACGTTCGACGAGCAGAGCGATAATAAATTTTATGCTTCTCAGAGACGTGAAACGAAGCTCGTGGTTACACGCTCTGTTTTTCATCACGGTGAGACTGGTCGCAGTTTTCACGTTTTAGTCGCGGAAATTCTGAACCATCTCGATATGAGGATCTTTGTTCTAAATGGCGAGATCGATTGATATAGTCCCACTCATGATGGTATTCGTTTTATAGAAGCGTCTTGAATTGCACATTGCAAAAGATGTTTGGACTTTGAAGTTTAATTTCTGCATGATGAGCACTAAATTTGTACATCTTCGGGTAGCTAAAATTTTAGCAAGACATCTAAGGTATCATGAAAGTACAATTATGGCAAATGTGATTGGAAAATTGTAAAAGATGTTGACGAAGTTGACGATGTGCCGAAAAGCGAATTGGAACCTTTCGACTTCGGATGATCGTACTTTCGAAATGAATCCGCGAAATGCAAAAATTCAAACGTTTGGTAAGGAAAAGTTGATATTCATAAATGTAGGTTGTATGTAAAGACATATAGCTCAAGTTGTTAATCGGCATCAATGAAACGCGACGAAGTAAAGTAAGCTAGTACAATACAAATGTTCCATGAAATAGATATACTTCTAATTATCACTATAATTTGTATTCTAAAACAAGATGGAACGTATTGAATATGAAGAATTATTATCATATTTCATTCTTCTCTTCTTCTGATAACATTTCTTCGGTAAAATGTTGGTTGTACCTTGGCGATTATAGAACGATGTTTTATAAGAATTTTAGCCTAAAAGGGTACAAATTTAGTACCTTTTGACCATCCTCCTTTTATTTTGTCTCAAACTACCACAGTTTTCAATTCTATCAAAGAGTCGAAAGATGAGAAAAAATTCCGACACGCAGCGAACAATAACGGCCGATGCTATTAATTAATTAATTCATGGCAGAGCGTTTTCTTCGGGGAACACGGGTGACGTACCAGGCGCAAAATTAACGTAACAAAACGACCGCGTAATACATATTCTCTGTAACTCGTTACTCTACGCGCTCTTCTATTAACTCCTGTATATATACCCAGTCCCCATATCGCATTTGATGTTTTCTTGCTACGATGTAATTTATCTTGTTGCCGTTCCGCGGGAACAACCGTGCCGTTTCATTGACATGCAAAGCGAAACCTCGTGCTTTCTTTATTTTAGAGCGACCTAGAGTTGCGCGAGTTATTTCAAACCGGTTGCTACATAACGCGCGGTCGCGCGCGCTTCTTGTGTCGCATTCCGCGATCGTTATGCACTCGTAACCTTCTGTATGGTCACTCTGTTGCAATCGAGTCACACCAGCCAAAGAAATTTCACGATTACAGTTACGTGCAAATAGTTGCGTCACCTATTTTGCCATTATTTTGTAGATTTCGCTCCAAAACAATGTGCAGTTTTTAAAGATATTTTTCCTTTAGATTTCGTAAGGAACAATTAACTTCTTTTAAGGATTTTGCTCTACGTAATATTCTAATAATATTCTATTCTTTAGCAACCCCATACTTCTGGAAAGTATCTGCTTTACAGTAACTATTAATCATTAAAAATATCGTTGTTTTATTCATTTGCAATTCGATAAAGATACTTACCTATCCGAGTTCTTGCAAGAAATCCTATTTTCACACGTATCCCAGATGGTCTCACACGAGTCTCGCACTCGGTCTTCCTTCTTTCACGCAGTCTTATCAATTCATGAACTTTCACACTTGTACAATAAACAAATGAATTATCAACATTGAATTCTCAACAATGAAATTTGTACTCGATTGTGCATTATTTTCCAGACGAACCAGCGTCAACATTCAACGTAGTAGAATTCTTTTTGTAACTTTGTAAAAATGTGTAATCAAGCTCACAACGAAGAACACTATAGTGTAATTACGCACGGTCGGCTATATGAGCGAAGTCTTTGATCTTCAAAGTGAGGACCAATTATAGCTGTAACGCTGCTCTATCTTTTTCCGATTTCTTCCGGCCGAGTCGTTAGCTACCACAAGAAGGTTCGTCATTTAAAGAGCGCCGAGCAGCTTCATTTTGTTCTTTAATTATTCAGACACGACCTCGCGAAACGGCTATCTCAGCATGAGAGGTATATCATACGTTCTAATAGAACCTACTCGGCGTTCGTTGCCCCTACGGCCGACTGATGCCTCGTAAAAATATTCGAGAGCATATCCTGGCGATATTGCAAATCATTGCGAAAGCTTTTGCCGACAGATTCCTCATATGGGACATCGCGTCGCGATTTCAGCGACGATTTATGTCCATTTAACAAGAGGAGCTTCTTACGGCTCTGTTTACATGTATCTAAATATTTATCGTTTTCGTTGCTATATTTGTAAATTAGTATGCTGATGTCTTAAAAGCAGACTTTGAATTGTAAAGGAACTTAGTAAACAAGAAGGCTGAAGAATCGTATTTTTACGTGGTTGACGCGAGAACACGTGATCTTCTAATTATTTTCATCAAAACTTATTATTTAAATACGTCTGAATTTTTCTGTTTTTTTTTCTACACTCTTAAAATTTATATCATTGCAAAAATACAGGGAACAGAAAACATTTATTTTCATCCATTTATACGACGATTATTGAGCTACCCGCGGTATATCAATCGACTTATCTTACTATCGATAGCTATATGAAAAGTACGTAATAAAGAATATCGATGCTCACTCTATTTTAATATAGTGTCAATAAATTCCATTTATTGGCATTTATTTTCCGATATATCATGCACCCTCTCTCTAACTCTATCCAATTTTTTATCCTCAGGTCGATACGAAAACCTATTTCAGAATGCTTCGCATCGTCTTCGAAATTCATTGATTTCGCAAAAGTCCCCAGAATAATGAAACAACGATAATAGTTTACATGTAATGTTAACTCGATTTCACTCAAAACTTTAATGCGCAAATTTAACTCAATTGTATCGATGAACTCACATTAGTGAAGCGTTTCAAATTCTGTAAAGTGACTTGTTTCAATGAAGATGAGAGAATAGGAATTTGAAAGAACAGTACAAAGTCAAACAAATAATAATCAAATAAATTTCCAGTTACTTGAATGAGTCTGAACTTGGTTTGATACATGCCATACCTTTGTTCTTCATGAACCATAAAGCGAGAGAAATTTACGATTTGGGTTAGCTTCGGGATTATTTCCCGTGGAAAAATATTTCGAGTTCAATCGTGCGATGTCGAAGGGAAACGGAGGAGAAATTTTCATGACGCTTCCACGAACGTGAAGAGCCTTTCTGGAAACTATCACGATGGTCGGTGGCATTAGCAAACTAATCCTTTCACACAATTTACTCAATAGACTGTTTGCTCCCTTGGAAAGTTCCTAGCTTCCGCGCGAAAACGCCTCTACCTCGCGAAACGCTTTACATTCGTGTTATTTGCCCGAATTGCCAAGTGCGCGGGTATTTTAGTGTTTCGAAGAAGTTGAAGTTCTTTTCGCTTTTAGGAAAATTATCGAGGAAATCCCGTGTGCTGCTAAACCTACTGCGTTCTTTGTATTATGGCTCAATATAGGCTCAAATAATTTGTTCTTTTTATTATTTAATAAATCTCTTGAATATAAAGATTTGTATGAATTGTTGTTGAGTAAGAAATAAAACAGTGAGAAATAAAATTCCTGTTCCTACAGTTGGTTTATTATATACATAAGAGATGAATATTTTCTGTGTTATTAAATATATATATTCAAATATTATGTAACTTAGAGTAATTCCTTGTATTGGGTGTATGCTAATATTTCTTTTTTATTAAAACATTAAAAATCTTTTTACGTATTAAAACAAGAATGAAATTGATACATTGAAATTCGATAACCGCAGTAGAGTTGAAATTACTTGAGATTTTTTATATTCGTGTATCCTGTGGTCAACTATCGATACTGTACTTGATGCAGTGTATCAGTTTTTATAATTAACGTTGTTGATATCCTCTGACAGGGTTCAATTAAATGGTTTCCCTAACTATTGGGTAGGAGAGTCAAGCTCTAATTGGGATTCGATAATTGCTTGGCAGTTTATCGAAGAATGCAAAGTAGAAGAAGAGCTGGGAAATTGTGAGGAATATATTAAATCTATAGGTGAAAATCTTGTTTTAGAGAATTCTTGCATTTTGTTTCTTGCCACCTAGATGGAGGGAAATATTCCACCTTATGGTAATTATTTTTATGGCAATTTACTAACTGCTTTTTCTCAATTTGTTCGTGAATGATTTTGATGATAAATATTATACTGGGAATTGAACTATTTAGTGCTAGATGTATTGAATGGAATTGAGAAAATAGTTTAATATTTTCATTTCCTAAATATTTCTAGCCTCGATATATTCTAGTTCTTTTAATCTCTCCATTTTGATGTTTCCACACAAAAATGGAAGGAGTTCGATGATTTTTGACATTTGTAGAATTATAATATGTGTAAATACATCAAATCTCACCCCTCTCCCCGCTATTATCTCAATTTTATAACTCATTGTAGCATTCTGTTTATTTATTGCGAACTTCCTGAAAAATATTCATTTTAAAACATAGTAATTAAAATACGTGTTAAATATAAGTTCAAACTGTAGTTCCATAATTTTCTAACAAACTTAAAATCACCATCATAACTTCGGTGCTTCTACATATCATTCTACACTAAACCCTTTCTCATCCATTTTAATGCAATAATAAAATTTAGTATCCGTTGATCTCAGCGCACAACTCAAAAAATATCCACTAACATCGATCAAAATAGAAATCGTGCATGCATGAACAACCTTGTCCCGTATTCACCGAAATGAAACTACACTCAGATTGCAGTCCTCTTTTTAATCCTTCCATCTTTCATAAGGATATGACTAACGAATCGGTATAGTAGTCACTGTAAGACCTAGTGTCCCAATTTCGTATCCGTCTATACTCTTTGCGAGGCAACCAGGAATTCGAGGGTGACAAGACTGTTATCCGAAGAATTCTCCTACGGTCGCCCTTGTGGCGAACCATCAAAGATTAGATGGAAAAGCGGAGCACCAGCGGCGACCCGTGCGGGGTATTCGAATATCTTCGCCGATGTTGAAGTCCTTCTTTATGAGAAAACCGTGATCGTGCAACACGAGCGAGTAAATTGAAAGATAAAAGCGTGTCAATGAAACGAATGTCACGTTTCGTTACGGCATTCTGGCTTTCTAATTGCACTCTTACAATTGCTCAAAGTCGTGAGATGAAAGTCCTTGCGTCGCGCGAGAGATGGCTGCTCGTGCTTTTAAAATCTCGACCTTATGACCGCTTGTTTGCGCTGCTTTCGATGAGGTAATTGAAACAGACAGCAATGATTAGTATGATCAGCAACTATTTATGGATATTCTATCATGTAGGTTTCTGGAGGATCGAAGAGATAAATAGTGGATTGTAAAATTATATTCGGCAGAAAGTTCGTATTCAATTGTTGCAAGTTGAATGTCATCGAAATAAATGATAGTCAATGTGGACGCGTATAGAATTCACACACATCCACGCTTAAAAGATACTTAAAACAGTTAGATATTATATTAGGTTTAAATTGGAAGGAAGGAAGTGTGCGATAAAAATATCAAGAAAAATGATTTACAATGGTACTCGTATCGCTGAAACGCGTGCGAAGGTATACAGTTTGCACGTGAGAAACCATGAACCTGAAGTCTTTGCGACATTAATGTCGTATCCTGTCACGTAATAATCCGTCGAGGGTCTCTCGATAGGAGGCTTTGTTTTTCAAACACATACCTCACTCGTAAATCCTGATCCGCCTTTACGGCGCTTTTGCTGGGCTAGCTTTTAGGTGCTGGCCTGTCTGAAAAATGCTTTAAAGAAGATCCGCTATCGACCAGACGATGTGTTATCTATGGGAAATGTCTTCTGTAACAGCTTTGGGCAAGTTCTGATCCGGTAAATGAAGTTTTAAATTTCCTCTTTAACCCTTTGAACGAAACGATGTACAGTGAAGTGAATGTTCAACCTGAAAAAGCGGGCAAAAATCAACTGCTTGAAATCATTTGAAAACAAAATGCTTCTTTTTTTATATTATACGAATGAAATGATATGATGCTTGTTCGTGAGACATCCAAACTTCGTATAAAAGTAGTAGACAACACGATAATTGTTTACAGTGACGACCAGAAGAAAAAACGAGAAAAACTCTGTGATTTTACAAAATTGAATTATATTGTATAATAAAAATGACGTATAATGTAATTAGATGGTTTGTAATACACAATTATTTAGTATAGATAAAATGTTTACCACACATCTTACGTATGTATACGCTATGTATGGTTGATTGCTATGGCCACAGTAACGAAAGAAAAGCCGATAGAAATCGTCTTTCGATTAAGCTTCGAAGAGGGAAAAATGGCGAATTCAAGTTCAACGAGTTGTTCGTTTGTTAACGAAGTTCTTGGAGAGAACAGCAGCGGGTAATGAGATTCGATAGCGTCTTGCAACGAAAGGAGGAAAAAGCAGCAATGGTCCTTCTACTTCGAGTAATTTATTCCATTAGGTTAATCCGACGAGAGATCGCCACTTTCGCTTATGAAGTTATCGTCGAAACGATGATACCAGACGTTAGATATACATACTTTTATTCCTTGCTAATATCCCGCCAAGTCGCGGTTTTTCTCCTTCCGGGATTATACAATTGTGCGAGGACTTTGTATCAAGAATACCGATCCACTCGTAATATCGCAACGATAAAGGGATTAAACTTTTCCCACCTCGTCGTCTTCCGGTGGTCGTAATGAGCAGGAAAGAGAGGAATTTAATTTCCAGCTACGGGTTTATTAAATGTATTAAATATATTAAATACGCGATTAAATACGCGGTCCCTTAAGTCGTTCACCGTGTGCAATGTGAAGAACAAAAACGCTAGGTCCTGGTATTTATCGTGGCTCTGAATATTCTGTTTGTCGGTGAAATTATATTACATGAGATCTTCCTTCTATGGAGAGAATTATTTGTTTAGTTCCTGTTGCTTTGCGGTATATTTATGGGAGATACTATTCTGTTTTTACCTAATCCTCATTTTGGGTATAATTGTAGATATGAAAATGATGAAGAGATAAAATGTATCGTAAAGCAATATTTAAAAAATATACTAATATGAGAAGTTACGTCCAATAATTAATTCGTAATTGTCTTTTTTGAATCTGTTCTTACCTCAATTCTATGACAGACGTTCACCGAAGAACGTTTGTCAGGTCAAAATTTTTCTCAAAATAGGTTAGAAAATGAATTTGTATAATCATTTTCTTATTTCAATAACGTTCCACAATAATTTCGTTGCAAGCACTTCTGTATGCTTAGTAGCTATACAAATAATTCGGTAACTATTTACAAGTTGCTCACGTCACCGATTTCAATAACTTTTTAATATGTTGTAGAAATACAACAATCTGAACAACTTTTTCTTATACACATAACCGATGCTCGGTCGTAGTTTCCGAGATATTTGCGAAAAATTGTCGGTATCATTACAGTGAAATTCGCTTATAAATTGCGCAGTACGGCATGGCGGCGTGGATGAAATAACGCATAATCTAAACCCATATAAACTGTAAACGAAAGATAAGAATTAGGTTTGGGTTAGACCTTATTTTATCCAGTCGCCGCGCCGTATGGCGGCTGGTAACCAATATTAACGTATACGCTGCTGCGAACGCATAATTTATAGTCAAAATTCAGTGTAGTGCTACCGACAATTTTCTTTTCTGCGAATATCTCGGGAACTAAGGCCGACCGGAAGCTATGTCTATAGGAAAAGGTTGCTCAAAGTATTCATTTCTACAACATATTCAAAAATGATCGAAATTGATAAGGTGGCAGCAATTCTAAATAATTGCTAGCGTTCACTAACGTTAAATATGTATATCGTATTCTTAATTACAATTTAAAACGTTTCACAGCACATGACACGTTACTTCCCCTTTCTTTGAACGTTTCGCTGACGTCCCCGTTAATGCAACAAAGTAATATGAATTTACACGGTAATAAGGAAAGCAATCTCTTCATTACTCCGTCCGTCGTTCCCATCCCTCTTAGCTGTCATTAATTTCCTGCCATTATCGCGTCGAACAACGTCTTATCCAGACGGTTGGCCAACGATCTGATGGACGGACGTAGCGCAGGCTTTTGTTATCGTTCGATCTTGCGATAAGCGCGTTTAGTACGCTTCGAAGTTAATCGCAGATTCTTACATCGATACGGTACCCATGTTGCAACGCGTCTAGATCAATTATGGGCCCGTTACCTGGTTTTATATTTTCACGGTGAACAGTTATGTTTTAATATACCTTTAGTTATGTTCATAAAAGTATAAAAATGTATAAATATCCGCACTTTATTAATAACTTTGTTATAATGTTAATGCAGTAATATACGCTTGATATTTACGCTAAGGCTGCTTCAGTATTTATTATAAAATTATTTCTGTTTTAATAATATAATAAATGTATAATTATCATTATATATAAATAAAAAATTAATTCATCAATTCACTAATATATAAAATAGATGTTATGTTACGTACGTGATGCTATTGGCGACATGATTCAGAGCTAAGGTCTCTCTCTCTTGTGTGTTCAATGCGTTGCTTCGTGTATACCAGAAAGATGGGTGACCGCCTATAGTATATGCGTAGTAACTACTTGGCTCGTAGTTTCTTTCACAGAAACGTCTTTTCGTACTGTGGCTTAACTTTTAACACATGTGATTATCTTGACTATTTAATTCTACGTTTCTGTACTAATGTCGTCGTACCCACGTACCCTTTGTTTATACACACCACTTTTTCTATTTCTCTAAGAAGCAGTGGTTCAAACAAAAGGGAAGATAAAATGGCACCTCCACTTGTTATTTCGATATCCATAGAATGTACAAACTAAGAATGCCATACAATTTTTTATTGAAATCTATTCTTATCATATTAATTGTTATAATTTTTACGTTATAGTATACATAGACTGTTTTGTTAGATCGTTACGAATTGCACTTATGATTATTGCGCCCGCTATAAATAACCAATGATGGAGAGCAGCAGAGTTCGCATGTCGCTAGATACGCGTTATGCGCGATGCGCACGACGTGTTGCATCGAAACGTAGCGAATGGGAATGTAGAATCTGTCAGAGTCGCGTTTTTATTCGCACAATCGTTGAACAAATTCCAATGTATCGTTCTGACCAATGTATAATGTTTGTGCTTATTCTTTTTTTATTTAGTGTCTATTTTAATTCTGCATACTTGCCTATTTTTGGCAAAATGTATTTGAATTACAAAATTGGGGAGATCGTCAGTAAGACAACATACTCTTGATCGTTAATATAATTCTCATATATTTGTATATAGTCAAACACATTCGTGCAAGCTGAAACATACCTCCATCAAGATTTTAAATGTTTAACTAAAAAATTAAACTGCAATGATTTATTATATTTTGGAACATTAACAACTACGTTGCTTACGTGATATTAAATAGGAAAGACCAGATTATATATTAAGTTAAATTGAACAAAAAATATTGATATGTTTCGAACAATTCAATACATTTGAACATGACTTCACAGTTCTAGTTGTTTCTATAGGATTTTCGTTGATTAGGTACAATTTTATTTTATGTTAGTATATCGGGCAAAATGTGATAATGTGTTCGATCGAGTTAATTATATTGCATACGCTACCCTTTGGCTAGCTTTCTTTCAATATATTATCGATTCCAAAAATAAGCAATTAAATATAATATATATTTGTTGTTTCCATAAGAAAATAGTAAATAGCACTTGTGGTCGTTAGTTTACCATTAATTCATATATTTCATTAACATTTGTGTATTTTTAATGCGAATCAATCAAAGTGTTCGAATTCCTATGGACGGCGGTATATTCGTGATAGAATGAGTAAGGAAGTCGATATACTGTAAATGTGATTCATAAAAACTGATTTTTCTTCTAACTGGACGACATTTTGCTTGATGGCGGTTGCTTGTTGCGAGCAGATTGCATTTAGAAAGCCGTGAAAGCACAAGGAAACGTAAGTGCAACACTAGCTGCCACTGGTAGATGCTTGCGGTTGTCGCTGATGTACCGTCACTTTGCCTTAATTATACGTCTCCACCCTCCGCTTCTTAATTGTGAATTGTCTGATAATTTGACCCAGCAAGGATGCCCGTTCCTTATTGCAATTATTAATACTGTTAAGTGGGCGGCGTTCGCCCAGTGGCCAAGAATGGTTCCTGGAATCGCTCACAAACATACTGAATAATTATAGATCCGCCACGGGGAACGGTCTTTGTACCAATTGAACGGATTACAGCAGTCAGCTGCATTTTATAGCGATTTCAGGGAATAAAGAAAATAAGATTTAAACGTCAGCCACTTTCCTAAATATATATACTATAAACTAGTCGTTAAGTGTTATTGCTAATAATGAACTTTTTTAATAGATCATTGATACTTTTTAAATAAAATCATATTCTTATCCACGATAAAGCGACAAAATCAACAATTTTATACAACTAAAAATATATGGCAAGTTGTCTTCTTATTTCTAGAATTCTTTTATTCGACTATACATAGCGACAGTATCGCTCCTCTTCAAAGAAGAGGCTCTTCACCACGGATATTCTTAGATCTAGGAAAACACTTAATCATGTTTCTTTTCATTAAACTGACCTTAATTCACAGCGATCGATGGATCGCTTCAGAGTACAGTTTATACCTCACTTAATATCGTCAACAAGAACCGTCTGTCCGTTGAACGGAAATGACTACTTTGACCATTGAACTGAAGCGTAACGCAGCCTTTCTGTGATTCGCACCAAATTATAAGAACAGAGAGATATATCGGCGAACAGTATTTAAAACAGTTGTTTCTGCGTTGGTACGAACACTATTACACGAAGCTGCGGCCTGTGACGAGACCACATTTGGCGAGAGACGAACGCTGGAGAAGAAGAAGAGTCGCCACTGGGCCAGTGCCAATAAACGCATCTCTTGGCCGTAGTTTCTACTACTTTCAACGCAGACGCGCGTTGCTTAAGCCGCGATCGAGCGTAAAAGATGAGAGCGCCGGTGTTAGCAAAGCAGTACGTAATACTCGTTTCCGTTCTATTTTCAAAGAGAACAACCAACTTCCGAATTAAATTCGAATTTCATCGTATGTTTTGTTTCGCGCACAGACGGACAGATTTCCCTCGAATCCTACCAACAGCTGGCCTCTTTGTTTCCAAACGAAAGGCGGATTTACACGTGGACATGGTAGAAAAAAGATTTGGGTGCTTGGTTCGAGGAGAGGGTTGTGTTTCTCATATTTCAGCCGTTTCGTTGTGACAGCGGCTAGACGGGGCCGAAACGTCGGTAGATTCGCGAGTCGGTTTAAATTAAGGAGTCTAGACGCCTCGGAAATAACACGTGGTTCGCGTCATGCTCCGTCCAGCAATTTCCAGTTCGAACGTTCGCGCCTCGATGCTTCCGATGCATAATGTCTTGAGACAATTGTGTGTTCGGGATAATGTCATAGTTTTGATTATTTCCTATTACCTAATAGATACCTTTTGTAACTTTCCAAATCCTTAAATGTTAAGTAGAATATTATTTGTCTATGAAAGTTATCTAAATAGAGTAACGTGTATATATGCAAATTAGTAATCTCCGTCGTCTGAAAGAGAACCAAGAACATCATTTCACGACATATATATATTAACATTTCTGTTGCTACTTATGAAGCTATATCCTCACTGCATCGAATTCTTCTTAAATCAAGAAAAAGGCTATGCATTTCTTTCCAGGATAGGATACATAACTGAAAATATAGAAGAAAATGAAGCTGTGTCTTTATTACAATCCCTGGAAATATCGCTCAAGTAGACAGTCCAAGTCCTTTGTAATGGTAGGTTCCGTTTGATAGAATCCAACTAGACGTTCCACAGAATTCTTCTGAAGTTCCGTTTTAGAGCATTTCTTGTCGTTGGCCGCGTAGACGCTATACGAAGAATCTTTTCTTGTTCTCGAAAATGGTTTTAGTCTTTGATCTTCTTCCGTTTTCCGTGTCTGTTAGAAGGTTGGCTAGGAATTCTAAGACTTTGTAACTATCTAAAGTTTTAGTTTCATGTTTCTCATCTGTAATTGTTGAGTATCAAAGATAAAAGTTATCTTCAGCATTCCAACGAGAATTATTTCTAGGAGAACGAAAACTCAATAAAGCAGAACACGAACCGGAAACTGGAACGTCGCTGTTTCTCTAATTGTTTGCCTTAGAAGTTTTAATTAACCATTACATCGGAATTCGATTAACTATCACACTGGATGCATCTAATTAAATCTGCAACTTTTCGAATTTCGTGAAAATGCGCTTGAGTTTGATTTCGCTGAAAGTTTGTTTGATTGTGAGAAAACTAATCTTTGTTTACTTATTTTTCTTTTAATGATTTCAGCAACGAAATATTTGATAAATATGCACAGAAGTATATAGAAGGAAAATTCCTAATGTTTACAAAGTACACAATGAGGTATCGTTCCTGAAGATTTCCATCGTAACGCATGTCGCGTGACTTTGGTCTTCAGTCGTCGTTAGAGGCGTTTACAGTCGGTCACGAGCGTGGCAAGTTGTTTACATTTTTGGAGCGTAACAGGCGGTACGAATGACATTCTAACGCGATCTATAATTTTCTTCAATTAAAGATAAAAAGGAACGAATACAGAATACACGCGAATATAACGTGAAAGATATACATACGTGGAGTATATGGTTTTTAATTAGCTTATTAGAGTTAGATTAGCGGGAACAATGACCTATTTTTGAGTAAGGTTTTTCATAAATTATTGTATTAAAATCGGGCGATGGGAAAAGTATGATTTGAGGTACAGAAACATGTTTCTATAAAAATTTTACATTCTATGTTACCACAAATTATAAAAAACCATGACCAGGACCATATGACCATGCGATACGATCATACGTCTGCAAATAATGATTTTATTTCACTCGCGTTTAATCATTACAAGCAGGAAGTTAATCAAATAAATTAAACAAAATATTTTCTCCCTGGATAAATAGTTATTCCCTATAGTGGAGGAACAATTTATTCCACCCTATAGTTCCGTAACCACGTAACCCATCCTGTTGCAGCAGCCGGTTCCAGACCCTTCGTAAATTCATTAATGAAAAATTACGGCGAAGGTAGTATAGTAGCTTCACTTTCCCCCATTCTCGTCTGGCGCGGCGTTGTCTCGTGGCCGATGATACCTATCGGCGTCGCGTGGCGGCGCCGTGATCGCATGGCCGCCCTCAGTGTTCACGAGCCTCGCTCGGTGTGTGTTTCGTGGCGCGGTCGTCGTCGTCGTTGTTGCCTGTTTGTCTGGTCTCCGTTTGTTTTTACACGTTGCATCGGTGCAGTGGTAATTAATTCCGTCGCGAATCCGTCCCCGCGCGAACTATCCGGTCCTCCGTGTGTCCGTGTCTATGCGAGATCGTCTGTTTTTCGCGAACATCCCGACTCGAGACGTTTCTCGCGTTTGTGTTTCTCTCTTGTGCGCGAATACCGAGAGAGCAGCGTGTGTGTCAACTTTACGAGTGCGTGCTTCCTTGTCGACGTCGGCGTTGCTCGTTCTACCCTTGATCGTTGTTCGTCGTCGTGATATCGTGGCTCGTTTAGCTTCGCCTTATTCTTCTCTCGTCTGTGCTAAGTTCATTCGGAGAGATCGGTGGCATCGTACCTCTCCACTTATTGTGCCTGCATCCGTCTGTCTCTCTTCTACGTGGCTCTGTGCGTACGCGCGTAGTATGTGCTTCTGTGTTTATAATCGTTGCGTCCTTTCTCTCCGTCTCGCTCTCCTCTCACCTGCAGCTAGGAGGCACACAGGTGTTCCGTGAAGGAGTGGCGACGCCTGCCGTGAATCGTCACCGCTGTGATATTACGTCGAGAGGAGCGTTCGTGCTCCTCCTTAAATCCTGCCATCCGAAAACAGCCATCCACACTGCCCTAAGGAATCATCTAGTATGTGTGTCTCTCGTCACAACATAACGTGCCTGTGTGTGTCCTCTGTGCGTCCACGAAATGCGTCTCGTAATACCGGCTCCTCTCTCGACCACCATCACGCCGTGCTCGGTGACATTACACCGTGCCGTTTCATCGATAAAACCGAATGCTTTCTGCGTGCGCTGTAACCCGTCGCATATACATGACTATACGTACGTACTCTTTTGGCAGTCAGTATAAGTACCGGATGTTTGAGGTTACTCGCGTTAGCCGGCTTCGTGCCTCAAGCTTCGTGTCTCAAGCTTCGTATATTGCGCGTACCAACCTCGTTTATTGTATTTTACGTAATCGTGAATGTCGTTTTATTTGCACGTACCATAGTCACGAGATATTTTTCTCTGGCCGAGCCAGTGCTGTCGTATCTCGACCTTCGGCATCTCGCCGCGTTTTCAGATGGAGTACAGGTTAGGTTAGGTACGATTGCTCCGTTCGTAGAAATGTTGTTTCAACTCATACATGACACCTCGTTTCGTTTCGATATAATGAAAATATCTTATCATACGAAGTTTACTATACAAATTCGATCGTGTATTCTGTTTGTACGATTGTAAACGAATTGACATATCAAAAGTTATCGATTTCTTTATTAAGGTGTGCATTACGATCCATGCGAGTTTAGTGACTTCTAAATCATGACCAGAATAGCATATAAGGTTCGCATTCGTTTAAGTTCGGATCAAACAGTCGATAATCGAAGCGACAGAAGGTCGATGGACCGCAACGAGACATTTCGTGGGATGGTGGACACACAATCGTTCGCGACCTCTTCCGTACGATACAATGCACGTCGTTCATGACAGCCAGTGCCATTAGCGAGAAAGTTAACGTTTTACCCTATTCCTATTGCGCAGGACGATTCCGTGGAGCGTCGACCGAGCACGGAGTGTCTCGTGGCCGCCACGAGAGAAAAAAAAGACCGCGGAAGGCTCGTATTCGCTTCCTTCCGTTATAAATAAAGACCGTCGAAGCAACGGTCCGGAGTCACCCCGTTTGGGTCGGCCATTTTTCATACAGAGTGCCATAATCATCGAAAATACAAATACAGGAAAAATATATTTGCCAATCAGCGAATTCGGCTCCATTGAAATTTTTAAGCGTGATACGGAAATCCTGCCATCTTGAATACCTGTTGTACCTTTTTCTATCTAGTAGTAATCAAATACATCTAAAATAACTAGAAAAGTAAGGAAAAAGGAAGAAGGAGAATAAGGAGATCGTAATTCGTCGTAAAAGTGCAAGTGACAATCGAAGAAATTAAGTCCAAGAATTTCAGTGGGAATTAAAGAGGCCGTAAAGATCGACGAAAATAAAATCAACCGATCATCGAGTGCAGCGTACACGGTAGCCGCTGCCAGAAGCGCACAGTGGAGCCCATAAATTTTCCTCGGCGATCGTGAACGCACTAAACGCCGAGCCGTGGAGCTGCCTCGAAGTAACAAGCGACGCGAGCCGACCTCTCGACCGGGCAGCCGTCAGGATGTTTCAACTGGCCAGCAGCCGGTAGCTTCGTTACCGGGCCTGGTTGCGATCCTCAGCCCCTGGAGGCGGAAGAAGCGTGGCCGTTTCAAGGATCGTCCCAAGACGATGTCCATACGCGTTAGCGGTGTCTATCTGGTGCCTAGTCCAGCGGCCAACAATGAGTCTGGCAATGAGAAACCCAGTAACCTCTCGGTGGAGAACAATTTACACCAGCAGCACCATCATCATCACGCGGCAAAGACCGTGACGATCGTCGCTGGACCACAGAGGAGCAATAGCCTGGATTATTTAAATTTCGAGGAGAAACGGCAGATCATCGCTTCTTCGTTGTCTCTGAGTGATTTCTTGGCTCATGGACCGGCGGCTGCTGCTGCCGCCGCGAAAGAGGTCGCTGCTAACACCGTCATAGGTGAGTTATAGAACACGTTTTTGGTAGTTTGGAAGAAAAGGAGTATAATTAGGTAAATAAGCTAGGAAGATTCTCTGCCTTTGTTTTTGGCGGAGCAGGGAGGCTATATGCGAGAAATGTGTGTCAGTGAAGTGCACTGACCTAATATGAATATTTAGGAAGCCTAGAGGGGCTTCATTTTAGAAAATTATAGATTGATATTATACATTAAAATGATATACAATATATATGTTTGTATATGATTTAATTAATAGATATTTATAAGAAGAAAGAGATTCTCTATTATCAAGACCACTCCAAAAATACGAAATTCCCATAGAAATTTGCATGTAGAATCCAAAGTAGCGGAAACGCATTTATTCTCCCATTAGCCTTTGAATCGGTTATTACCCGGATACCCACTTTTCAAGACCTCCATGCTCGCGCACAAAGGAACAATAGCTAGCACCCAGGATGCTCTTAGATTTTACCTAGCCTTCTACCTGCCTAGCCACCTTGGAGTATCGCCCTGCCGCGATCAGGTGACTCGACCGTCACGATTCTCTCGTATACTTTCGATTATGCCGCGACAACGACCGACCGCCGGTCGTCGTCAATTGTCGTCGCGCATCGCGGCTCTCGTGAACGAGCCTTTTTACCTGAAAGGCGGTGCAGCTGCGCGCGATTACCGTTCTCCACGTGAATCGTCGAACTCCACGCGACCGAGTAAGCCTCTCTTGGTAGAATTACAAAGGGGCAAAGGGAAGGGATAGAAAGAACAAAGGAGAGGGGGAAAGTCAAGGAAGAAAAGAAAGAAGACGTAGTAGCATAGAAAAGGGAATTACCGTGGTTCGATTACGAGTCAAGGAACTCGTGTAGAAAGAGAGTCGAGTTCCACGGCCTGTAAACAAACCCCGCGTGTACACCGTTCTCTGACTACCTACACGTGCTTTTTTCCCTCCATTTTTTTCGTGTCTCCTTCCGGGATGTTTCCTTCGACCGGCGCTATCTCGCTGAGACGTCGGTCGTTGCTTGAAGAAGGGACAAAGGGAGGCGGGGTCTGTATAGAGATTCGCTTCGCCGCATACAGCGAGACACAAGTTTTTGAATCTTCGCATCATTGTAATGCATACTCATGCAACGACGCTATGCAATTGTTAAACTGTTTAAGACAGTGAAATTTTAATAATGAATATCTCGAAAAATATTGAGTGTCTGATATGTCCTTCGTTTGTTAATCCATTACGAATTAAAATACTGGTATGTTGCAATAACTATATTGCAAAATTTAGAAGAAATTTTCATGTAAATTTTGGATATAATTATTTATCTGTCAGTTAATATATTTTCCCCATACAGATATCTAATAGATCTTAAAATAGGATATACATGATTCATGTATTGTCGAAACATTTATAAATTCTAACAATTTACAACTTTCTTTACTTAAGAGTTAATTGCATGGGAGCTTGAAAATATTTATGAGACAAATGTTAGCGTATATAGAGTAGTACGTATATTCATATCAATCATTGAAATTGACTTTGTACTTTGTAAGAGCAATTTTACCTTCTAAAATCATACTCAATCACTCTTATAAATAGTACAAATAAGAAATAGACTTGCATTATGAATTATTTGATACAAAGTGTCATAGTTTTCTGAACTTTTCTTACAAGGTAATATAAGTAGACGTGATACTTGAAACCGTCTCACACGAGATCTAGTTTCGAATTTTCCATCGAGATAAGTCTCACTGTGTGTAAGTTACTTAATGCCTGGGGGAAAGAGAAAGAAAGAGTGACGGAGGGCTAGCGGACTGGCATTTTTCTCTTTCTCTTTTTAACGGGAACGTTTGCGCGAAGGGAGCTTTGTTATCGCGCTCCCACGAAATGCCTCTACCATTGTCGTGGTAGTCTTTTTGTTTCAACGCCCGCGGCCCTGATAGATCGTTAGGCCTCTCTCGTTGTCTCTGATCGTTCGTGCTTGGTTAAGCCTTTGTACCGACTGGTCTGGAGAATTAGTACTCTCTGGTAGGTATAGTGTGTTGCTGGTTTATTGAATTGCTTTTAGATTTGCTGGCATACTTGGTGGTTTTCGTTCCATGGATGCGCGTAAATGTAGTAAAAAATTGAAAGAACGTACTGCAGTATTCTCTACGTTTTTTAAAATTTTAATCTAACAGTCACACCAAAACAAGTATGGATATATTCCATATTACAAACAAATACTTACTAAATAACAAACATATATTAGACAAAAAGAAATGAGAAGAAAAAGTTTCATATATAAATAAAGGTATCATTAATAAGATATTATTTTATTATTTAATCCACATTTTTTTCTATAATTTACATTTAATATTTCAAAATCATCTACTTCCTAAATCAAGAATATTTCACGTTTCATCCAGTGGTCACATAAATATTAATAAAACGGTTGGTCTTCGATAACAGGGAAACATACAAGAGCATATTTCAGTGAAAGATACTCAGAGTATCTACTCGAAACGTAGTTTCCAAGAACACTTGTGTTCCTCGTGGAGAGAACGGAGGTTGGAACAAGTAATCCTCTGTTCGACCGTTCTCAAATTTCCTTAGCCGAGGAATATTGATCAGGAATCTTGTTATCCGCCTTCCGCTGCTGCTTTCGTGCGACCACTTTTCGTGTACTATTTGATCATGCAACACGTGTTACTTTGGAAGTAACCAGCCTCGGTACCGATGGACCATGTTTGTGCCACGTATGTTCTACGTGTTTCGCGGTGCGTTGCTGTAGGAACCCGTAAATCTAAACCAAGCGGTTTACTGCATGTGCACCGCGGATGCAACATCGAGTAATTTACATGGAGAACGGTCGGATTTTAATATGTTTCCCAGTGTCTTCTGCGCAACGAACGTAACTGCGTTTATGTTGCTCCGAAAGTCGTGTTGCAATTCGCTTTTATTCTGTCTCGCGCAGCGAAAATTCCATTTAACGTGTCTTGTTTGCGATATTTACAAACGGCGAATGAAGAAACATTGATATTGAAATATTAATTCGTGGAAAATTTATGTTGATATTGCACACTGAATGTGTACACTGTTGCTCATAAGTATTAACATTTATGAATGTTACATAAATGTATGAATTAATGGATAGAGATACTTGAATGTTTGTGAAGTATAAAAATAGTATAAATAATAATATAATGCCTGTGGCATTATCAGATATGTATCATATGCAATTTAAATTGTCCGCTTAGAACATTATAATAAAGTAAAATATACGATTCGTCGAAATAGTAAGCTTGAATTAATCAAGATAGTCTCCTCAGTTTGAAAGAACCGTTCCTATCTTATCCGTAATTTGATAACCAAACGAGCTGAAAATAACGAACTTCTTAGATAATAAAGCGGTCTATAGTGTTTGACATTTGCAGATATCGTTTTACGAATTTAGACGTTTCGGCGTTAATCTCCAAGTGTTGGATAGGGAACGAAGAAAACATGTTGCAATCAAATCTATGTAGATATCTTTGAAACTAAACCGTTCGAAAGTAGATCTTGTGTTTAGTTACCTTGGCTCGTATCATTATCGATAGTTTACGATAGTAAGTAGGCAAATGGAAAATTTCCATTAAACGAACAATAGTTTTCTTTGCTGTACTATTTGGATAACATACTTAGATACATTTATAGATCCGTTGAAGATCAAACTGTTAAAAATCTGTCAAATGTTCTATTTTCTTAAACGATAGTAATCTTTGCAAGAAGTCACTGAATGACGAAATACTACATTTTTCCTAAATTTCGTTATGAGTGACTCAATATTTCGTAGTAGATACAACGAAACTCGTATAATCCACGATGCAAATTAGAGACATTGCCATCGTCAACATCTAAAAGTGATTAAAATTGAACGAAAATCGCCATTACAACGTAACAAACCGCAAACATCATGCCAATAATACCTCAATCGACAGGGTATAGTATATCGATGGCCGGTAGCCGCAATGATAGGCACTCGACTTCCACCGCCAAACAGGAAACGTTAACCTTTCCTACATCCGTGTTTGCGCATTCATTAGTGCAGATAATCGATAGTCAACGATCGATTCGCGCCACGTTCATCGATATTTCGGTTATCCGTTTGGGGCGTGTCGCGGCTACGTTTCCTCTTTGCAAATTGCTCTTTCGTTATGGTCAATTGGTTTCTGTCTATCTGTTTACAATGAAATCCTCTTCTTTTTAATCCTTCCGGTATTAAAAGTATCAAGATCACTTTGATCCTTTTAACTTTCTATAACGATTAATACTTATGATACCTATAATAAAATTAATTCTTTCTACTTCTTGCAAACTCTTAGGTAGCTATATGCTTTCAATGAAAATTGTAATATTCTTTTCGTAAGAGTGTGCGTCGTAGCTCAATTTTCTTTGCGAATGAAACATTGAAAGGTTTTTGTAGAATTAGGGAAGTAATTAGCGTTTGCAGTCTTCCTGATGCACTTTTATTAATGTGCATAGTGGAGATAAAGGTTAGAAGAAATCCCGGTTCTTATTCAAATAAAAGGACGTTCGCACAAGATTGAGATGAGAAATTAGATATATTAATATTCTTTCATATTTTATTCAAAATTGAGTCTTTTAACGATATAGAGATACTATTAATACGATCGAAAATGATTTAAGAACAATGGTATATATGATCCGTAGCAATGTTACGAACATAGATGGTGCTGTTCTGTGAGATAAAACACAATTGGTACTTATCAAAAGGATTAAGGGAGCTGGATGAAAAAGAGAGCTTGCTTCACAAGACATAACGTAAGACGTAGCCGCGCCTTTCCAACGTTGCCGTTTAATCATTTCTTCTCCCTAAGGCCAACGATCAATCATCCACGGGTACCTAATACGCGTAATTCGTCATTAGCACTTAACCGTGGACGTTGGTTTGGGAATTGTGCAACAGATGTACGGAGAAACCTGGCTAGTGTGGGATAAAGCTTGATAATTTATTTCTTATGTAATATTTTAATTGTGTAAAAATTGTGAAAAAAGACATACAATGTTTGAGGAAAGTTTAGACTTCAATAAGAAAGAAATATTCAATTTTGAATCAATTTTGTCAATTTCGATGATTATTCGTTTAAGTTGTTAGAATATTTTAATTCTAGAGGAAAATTCAACTTCGAATTGTATTTGCAACGTGCTTGCATCATAAGGAAATTTGTGTATCACGGCAAAAAACTTAACTTTAGAGTCTGTAATATATTGGAATCGTAAGCGGTTGTGGGTTTCAATAAAACAAACCCAACTTCGATTTACGTCATGAGTACAGATCAGAAGGAAAGTTTCTGGGGTAAAATAGCGAATTGTAGGTTATTGTAATAATATAGCCGAGGAAATGGATGTGAGAGATTACTTTAATGCGAGTTCGTTAAATGGTTCTTTGAGACTAACGTATGCTACAGAATGACTTGCTATTCTTCGTTAGATGTTTGTTACTAGACAACGAAACAAAGGCTATTATCAGTTATTACGTCAACTTCTCTTGTTATCTTTGCTATGACAATAATCGTAGATTCGTGGAATCATCGTTATTTGATTTTCACACTCACGCTAGGAAATATATGAAAATCGTGAAAAACCTTTTTCACTGGCAATCATTCGCGTGCTAATTGGGAAATTTTTTCAAGGTTTTAAAACCGTGAATCATTCTTCTAGCAATTTTGTATGTGTACAAATAACTGCTAATCGTGTTCATTTAGATATCGATGATTAATCATCGATGATTAATAAATTTTTGTGACACGAGAAACATTTATGACAAATGCGATTTATACGATTCAGTTTACAGCTGTTTGTCATCTTTTTTTCCTTTTTAATACCTTTAGCTTGTTACGAGTGCAATATCAATATAAATTTTAGTTTTATCGTTAATTTGCATTATCTCCTTGCAATGCTGTTTGCATCGCACAAATGATCAATAGATCACTACAATCATCTGTTATCTAACCAAATAGCCCGTATATTTTATCTCCTTACTAATCCCTGCAATTTACAAATCGTTAACGACGTGATATTCGTTTCAACGCGGTTCTCGCTATTCTCGCTATTCCATTGCCACGTTATATTTCCCTGCTGTTTCATATTAAATCGTCAGAATGACGGAAGGAATTTCAATTAAATTATAGCTTGTTTTTTGAGAAAATGAACACTAACAACAAGAGGTTAAAAAATTAAATTAAACATAGAATTCAGGAGTGAGTTTACCTTCGGAGAACCACCTCAAATATCGAACGAAACTAAAATCACGAATAATTATTCGTGTTTCCCATTTGATTTTGTCTCCAACGATTTCCACGATCGAGTCTCCACTTCTTTGAAGTTTCTCTCCTGCGCTGATGATTAGTGGTGCAACAACGTGGAACATTCCTGGGGGTCGGTCTAAAACGATGACGCAGTCTCGGCGCGACGGGGTCCGGCTGTTAGGTCAGCGTAGAGGCATAATTGCGCAATGTTTAATAGTAAACTGCAGGAAACGATAAAACGCGCGACGCCAGTAGGAGTAATGGGTGCAGAATGCAGACGTAACGTGGCAACAGCGCACGGAAATCATTCATTGAGCCAGAGAGCCGCCAACTCGTCGACTGCTGATGCTCCCGGTTGGCCAGCCTGCTGGATAACATCGTACAAACCTTTGGCCGAGGCTCGATGGTTCCCGGCAACGATGGGAGGGAAAGGACGGTGTAATTCGACGTCTGCGATGCTTCTTCGGATCCTCGAGCCGCGAACTCCAGTCGCACACTCAAATGGGATCGCCCGTCTTTTCGTGGACGCTTGTTGCATTGCTAATATATTTTTACTGCGAGCGAATGATTCTCTATCGTAGAATTTCCTATTGGAGAGTTCTATGTCATAACATTTTCCTATACAGGGCTTTTGCATCGTGGAACTTTCTGTTGTAGAATTTAAGAAAGTATATATTTAGTGTTGGTTTGTTAATATTCTTCAGCTGCAATCAAACGACTTTCGTATTGAAGAACTTCTGCGTCGTAAAATCTTTTATGGAAAGATATTTCGTCGTGGAATTTTTTACTTTATGATTTGAAAGAGTGTCGAGGATCGTAAAATTCGGAGAAATATCGTGGAATTTTTTATTATAAGATTTTGGAAAATATCAAGTTGATTTCTTAGTATTCTTTAGACGCAGTCGAATAAAAATTCCGATATTCTGCCACCGTTGCAAACCTCTTTTTTTTAAATATTGTATGATTACTTCATATTTGACGATCGCAACTATTATTGAAATTTTCATTAATGAATATTCTAGATAAGTGTCTGGAGCTTGGAAATTTAGCAACGAGCATCCGTCGGTTTAAGTCCTCGCGTATCTTAAACGGTACATTAAATGATACAGAATCGTGCCCCTGAGATTCGTGTGTTAGCCCTGATGTAGTATTCACGAGCGAAGCAGTATATCGCCTGCGTGGATTGTCTGCGTGATATATGTATATTTCTCTTGGTTTGGTAAGCTTGAAGGCATTTCATTGTATGTTGAAGTTAGGTTAGAGATACGTCACCGGGAATAAATAAATTTCGGCATTAATTCTGCGGTACTTGATCAACGTGTATATGTGAACGTATCGATAAAAATTGATAGGTTTAATCTTGTAGCTTATGGAAATGGTGGATTTTAGAAAGAAGTAATGCTGAAAACAGGCAAAACTTTGGAACGACGATTTTACAATCGTTTTGTTTCAAAGTATTATTATTATTACGATTTGCTAGCTTTTCTCTAAGGTCTAAGTCTGAAAAGTAGGTCATTGAAATTATGACAAAGAAGTCAGGCGTGCAGTTGCATTCCGTCTGTTTCACAAAAGTACCGTAAAGGGACGAATAATTTGGTTGCCTTGTTTAGCCCGCTACTGGCCTCGTAAATCTCCCGAAATGAACGTAAACCTTCCGCTCTATCTTTCGTCGTACGTTCTTGAACTTGATATCTATATCTACCTGGATTTTATTGTCGGCGTTGCGAGTAGAAAGAAACATCAAGTTTCGTAATCACTTCCTGACGTCAACCATTCGCGTACCTAGCGCAACCATTTTCATGGCATTGTGGAAGAGGAAAATATTATTCGAAGATTTATCGATGTCGTTATCGATGTTGGTATATTTGGTGGAACAGATACAGTAACACGTCGGAGAGTATAAAATAAAGAACATAAAATGAGTATAAGATCCTGAACGAGGTTCGATCCACCTTATCTTCCTACGTGCCTCAAAGTAATTATCGTTTCGGCTCTCGAAACATATAAATTTTAACATCTGACCGATTTTACAAGCCGTATCATCGATTATATAGTACTATAGTATATATTATATAGTACTTTTCCACCGACAATGCGATCTGTACCTAATAATTTTCTTGTCAGGTAATGATAGAATCGTGATTGAGATAATTGTTTGTGGTAACGAGGAAGTGAAATAATTGACACGATATAAATGGCAATAAAATAAACATTAAAAGATTAAATCTTAAAATTAAAGAAGTATTTAATAGAAAATAAATGTTTTGTATTAAATTAAATATTTACTAAAAAATAAAAGAAAATGAAACTGAATTAAAAGCGATTGAAAGAACTCATCATCAATGTCTGAAACCCAGCAAAATAATGAAATAGAGGAAAATATCTGTCATAGTTTTTCAACTTTCTGTCGCTTAAAGTTATTCATTCTCATCGTATATTTCTCATTTTATTATATAATACGTGCAATGCGCAACAAACAGGTCGTTCATTGCAAACACACTGGCATTCACAAATACTTCGCAGAAGCTGAAACGCAACATTTAAAAGGTCTTTGCATCGAAATGAAAAGACTAGAACTTTCTTTTTCGAACGGAGTATGATTTCCCTGAAGAGAAGATAAGGTTAAAGAATCCGGAAGTAACTTGATTTTCCGGCTGAGCCACGTATGAATTCGTGAATGTTTAATTACCTGCTTCACAATCGGAAAAGAGAACAAATTCACGAACAAATCTCGAGATTATTTACGAAAATCTGCAATTTTGTAAGTGTAACATTGTCCAGTTATTTCGTTATAAATGATTGATATATGAAATGAAAAATTTGTCTCATTATCCCAAATAGCTTTAAAATGATGTTGGAAAGTAGGTATGTGAATAAGGAATTTCACAGAAAATATTCACTTTCGTTTCATCCTACTTCCTGATGTTCTGTAGCGTAACAGATGGCGAGGGTGCATTGTTCTTGAGATCTTTGTAACACTTTTGTCTGAGAAACACTTCGTCATTGGTTCATTGGTATTGGAGACTAATTAAAACGCTGGCATAATGCGCGAGCGTTAAGTAATGCATTAATCGAGTTGGATGAACCGTTTTGTTCTTCGTATAAAATTCATGCGCTTAATAAAAGTATTTCTCGACAATTTTCTTCATCTTCTGAATTCTTTTCAATGATACAATTTTGAATGCTATCATCCCCTGCAAAGATAAATTAATAACTTTTTCGAATGCACTATAACAGTATATTTTATGGAAATATGTATCTAATGTTATAGAAATTTGATTGTCATGTTAACTATTTTGTAGAGTATCAGTTTGAATTTAATAAAAACAGTGATGTAAAAGATTAATTAGGCAATTTAATTTATACTAAATTCGCCCAATAATCGATAGACAGATTCTTTAAATCCTGAAAAGTATGTTGTCTAGCAACGTTTATTACACTTTGAAAACTACAGATATCAAAGACGATGAACTGGTATTTGAGTTGAAGCTCGTGGTTCCTCATAAAGAAGCCACATAATAACCATCGATTTTGGCCAACCACAACAGGGGATCAGGTATGCCTATAACTAGGTCACGACTCTAACCATCGATCTGTTACCTTGAAGACTGTATATTGTCACATTAATACATAAAATTCAAACTTGATCACCCCCATGTACCAACAAAAATTCATAAAAATCACATCCTTCGTTAAAGTATTCCAACAAAGGAATTACAACATTCTTGGGACACTTCTTAGAGAAATCTTAAAAAATACCTAAAGCCAATTTGATGAGTAATGTTACATTTCTTCTTTCCCTTCTATAAATATGTACTTTAAATATACTGCATGTTTGTACTTGTCATTTTATAAAACCTTAAAGAAATTACTTCAAGATTTTTCTATTTCAAGATTCACCCAAATTGATTATCGCTTGTGCCATTACTTCATCCGTACCTAATTACCATCTTCAGGAATCAATTTCAGGCGATATTCTTACTATTAGTTACATTTCTGCATTCAACGCGTAATAATTCACCGATTCTTACAAAAGTGACTTCATCTTTAGCGCAGAAGCTTCTCTTATCTGCTTCCACAGATAATAGCCTCCAGTAAGCTGTCAATAAACATCGATGGAAGCATCGTATTAATAACCGCAACATTTAAAGGTCAACATAGCTCTGCGTTTTCTCTCACGCGGAAATGCATCTTCAGCCTCAGCAACCTAGGTCGCAACCCCCGTAATCGAGATGTTCGTAATCGGTGCCTTCAACCTGCTTCCACTTGCTTTTACATCTTCTCTTCTTTAGTTTTGCGTGAACAGTGACCGCAAAATGCCCATGGATAGAATTGGAATTTTTCATCCAAAATTGAACAAGTATCGTAGAACCTCCCATAGTAGAATTTAGGAAAATGTCCAATTTGGAAATGTAGGTTTTGTCAACGTGGATAAATTTTCAGTAATACGGGCTTTCTATTATGAAATATCGCGCTGTAAGATTTTGCGCTGTGAAATTTCGTGGAAATTATAGAATTTGCGTTTATGTTATTATTCTATATATAGAATTACGTTATGAAATATATTTTATCAAGTGCATCTTCAGCCTTACTTTCATCAGCAGCCTACGACGCAACCCCCATAATCGAGATGTTAGTGTATAATCGGTGCCTTCACCCCTTTTCCACTTCCTCTTACGCCTTTTCTTCTTTGGTTTCGCGTGAAAGATGACTGGGAGGATGCCCATGGAAAAGCGCGGGATGAGTTGAGGTCGGGAAACCCGGCTCATAGAAGATTCATCGTCTAATTTCGCGGGCTTGTGTGCCCGGAAAAGGCGTCTTCTTCCTGGAGAAGCGTCGACCTGGTCGTTCCTATTCGGGACGCGCGGAGATCTGTGATCGTGGCTGCTTTTTCACGTAGCCGCGGGCTTCGTTTAGTCTGACGAACTAGCCGTTGAACGAACGAAAGAACCCGAGGCAAGGAACTTTCTACACCCGGGGGATTTCCTCGTCAAAAGAGTTGAGTTCAGCCAGAGTAGGAAGTCGATGTTCCGGATGCCACACGACTATTTTACGATTCCATGAGGTTGACACGAATGGACGATCGGAAGTTTCAGGGCTCTCGATGTATCTATTTTGTTTCCCTTTCGTTGTATATTTAGCTCTTCACCAGTTTATTAGAGAATTTGTTGCTTCGTCTGGCCAGTGATCGTGAATTCTTTATTGGATTGGCTCTTCGCTTCTTTGAGGTTTAGGGAGGGATTGGAGTAGAATATTTATCCGTTTCTTGAAAGAGATAAATAAAGTTCATTCAGCACTTTGGAGTGTGTGAAGACGTTGTAGGTTTATCGATCAGAGTATTCTATTTTTGGTTATGCCTGTTCGAATTGAGAAGTTGTATTTTATATTCGATGTGTGATAGAGGGAGCAGTTGCTTTTTTTCAAGAATAAATTAGATTAAAATAATATATTTACATCTGTAACTTTTTGTCTTAGAATTTATTTTAAGCCAAACGTGTCTGTTTGGACTATTTAGTTTTTTGGTAGGCGTAACCAGGTATTATGTAACAAACAAAAATTTCAATTTCTACTAAATTTATTTATGATAATATGGAAACTTTAATTTATTTTTAACATATTTACAATGCGATGATGTAGTACATGAATCTCTGAATATAGTAACAAAATGTTTCACATATCGTGGCGAATATAGCACGTTAAAATTGAGTTTGATACTTTTCGAGGAAATCGAATTTGAATATTTATAATGTGTATATACATTCGAGAAAATTGACTCGATGTTTTTTAAACAGTGTCTACATTTCCGCGTATCATTACCAACAAATTCGATATCAAAATAACTAAATATATTTATACTTTACATTTATATTTATAAATATACTAAAATTAATATGATAGATAACTTGAATTAAATTCGTGGATCTAATTATATATCCCGTACCGAATAAAGACACACGAAGAACTTAGTTTCTCTGGCAGCTGTTGGCATAAGTACCTAACGATTCTCAAAGTAGATTTCCTTGTAAACGAAGATTGTCACGAAAAAATCTTCTCCAAAGTCTTCTTTCACATTAATCTACATATCTTCTCCATCATTCACGAAACTCAGCTCGCTTCCTTCATTCAGAAACATGTCACACACTCATTCCCCGTCATATTTTTTCCAAGAATTTTCAAACTGAACTCGCGGAGCTCGAAGCCAAGAATTCTCTGGTTGACATAGAACCAGTTTGCCTGGTTTAATATTAGAAATTTTCAAAAGCTTCGCGTGTCTGAGTCATCGAGAGTGAAAAAGTAAGCAGAGATCAACACTCTAATAATTTCATTCATAAAATTTGAAGGTGGTAGTTAAAATGGTCGATGTCAAAAAATGCATCTTTAACGCGTCTTGAAAATTTGCACAACGTCGCAATGGATCGATTAATCTTCGTAGCCTCGCGAGATCGCCAGGCCACGTCTTTCCCGTGGAATGTCAAGGCTGGTTCTTCTAGAAGCGAACATAAATTCGTACGTGGAACGATAAACACACACGGTTGCTATCGTGGCATCAATGGAGACACGTTCACGGCCAGATGAGATCATCAATCTTAAGATCGTATTTGAAACACGAACGATTTGTTTGCCAGTTTTTTTACTAGCTTTTTGTCTAGCTTTCTACTAACTTTCCTTCGGTCGATTGTTTTCTCGTAAATTATTCGTGTTTTCGATAAAAGAATTTACCTAATCTACGCGTCGATCCTTTTCTTAGAGATTGATGTTATATTTCAGTTAGATTTAAATTACTACATTTATAGATTCTTTATACAATACTGATTCATCTTTTAAAATGTCTAATGAATATTTAGGTGTTTACATATTTAGTATTCATTAGAATGCAGAATTGGAAGATACTGTGCTGACAGTTAGATGTTAATGGGACATATGCAGCGGTGTTTATTTCTGCACATTGCATAGCGACTCAGAAATGATTGGCAAAGATGACAGAAGATTTTTGATCATTTGTTATAATATTATGAAATATATTGCTCAAATTTATGTATGTACGTATTTCTCGTCTGTGATTTTTAGGTGCTATTTTACATATTAGTTATTCTACTGTTTTATTTTATCATCGTATTATTACATCAATTGTTAATTATCAAATCGTTAGAAGTGAAGAAGAATTTGTTTATATTACATGCATATAAAATGAATTATTGGATACATTAAATTATTGTTATTCGTTATTCTAATGTTTCTACTACATCTACCCTAATATTTCTATCTATTACATTTTCCTCGTCATGATAATTATAATAGTTTCTCGGTAAAACAGTTACTCTACAAACAATTTCTCCTTTCCAGTCGCAAGTTAGAAATTGGTTTTCGAGCATCATAATCGAAAATAATTTAGAATCATACCGGAAAATTCATGACCGTAAGAATTTATTTAGGATCGGTTTTAAGATGATGGCAACGCGAAGCTATTTGCGGGGGCGTCTGACAATCCGCAGAGGGCGAACATCATTCGTGGCGGTGTTATTTTCAACGATGTTCGATATCGATCATCGGCCTCCACTTACACTAGGACGAGTCATCCGTAATTTTCCATGCACCCTTCTATCAGACAACGACAACGCAGCCACACGGTGGCAAGCTGTCTCTGGCAGGTGCCTGGATGTAGTCAACTCCTGTTCCAAGCCTTTCAAAGTAAGCAAGGGAAACGTCTTTTGAATGAAAGAATAATTTCGTGGGTCAAGACATGGCGCCATGTTTTTCTTTCTTGGAAGGGAACAGACTATGGGATACGTGCGTAGGATTTTATTACTCACGACAGATTGTTTGAATCTTCGATAAAATACGTCGCGTGACGTTCGTATATACGATAATAGTAGGCAGGATACAACAAAAACTTCATTATATTCTCAACCAAAATTAATTCGCATATATTCGTAATTCTATGTTTTTTGTTAGCAAAAAACTCTACTATGTTAGGATGAGTGGTCGATTTTCTACTTTTCGTATTCAATATTCTCTCAATAATGAATTTTATGTAATTTGTATGGTATCGTTAGACTGACATTTATGCAAATTCGTATTTTTATGAATACGACTAACGAAATCGAACCCAAGCACAAATATAAATATTTCTTTCTACAAATATAAATATATATATATATATATATATATATATATATATAAATATATAGTTATTTTACATAATTTTGTATTTCACATGCGATATAATATTATACTCATCGTGTGTGCACCTGTAAATTTCTCATGAATGCATCATTATCCACGGTTTAACCATCAACTACAAAATTCCATATTTCATCCTCGAGCAGGGTGAGTTGAATCGAGGATCCACGAACGAGCGATCAAAGAGTAGCTCGGAAAGTTATACGAAACGTTGTCGTTCCTCCAGCGACATTTGTTAATACGGTAACACGGGCAAGTCGGCCACGCTGTTCCTTCCATACTCTTTGTATATCGACGACCGTGGGCGAGAGAGAGAGTTTCCGGGACGACCAGGTGAACACCGCCTCAGTCCCAGGAGCAGCTTGACGCCACCGCTGAAGGGAGAGTTAATTTTAGTTGTGATACTCGCCGGTTATTGAACCGGAGCAGGAAAAGGGGTGACTTGAGCGCGCGGACGTAAACTCTCTGATCGATGCTCCTGAATACAGCAGCGGTTCGCCTCTGCAACCGAGGGGACCATACGTTTATGATGATCTGAAACCCTAGCAACCTGGATGATGCATGGACTGACCATCGTTCCTCTTTGGGATATTTTGTCGATGTGGTCGTGTGTCGAGGATCGGAGGGGTTGATGCCAATGTTGCATGGTATCGGAGGACTTTTGTGCGAAAGTGAGCTCGAAACAGAGGGTGCAAAATTTTGCTGTTGAATCACAGACCGTTATTTTGGATTTTAGATTATTATACGTTGGTATTTATTATTTTAATATAATTAGGGTTTAGATACATTTTTGCGTATTTATTGCTTTTACATATTTCTGTTTGAGTTTGCAATAATTAAGCGGCAATATTGTCATATCGATGCTTAAAAAATGGGAGAATCAATATGACACGAAGAATACTAGCAGCTATGGATGGACACTCTTGCAAACGCTATTATTTTCTTACTATCGTCAGAAAATGTTTCTCTTTTATCTATTTCGGATCTCCATGTGTATATATCATTTATTGCCAGAACTGTTTTAACTAATCGCAACAGGACTTTCATTCTCTACCTTCTGAATTACAAATCTTACATCACACACAAGAGGAACATGAATTTACCATGAAACCTATGAAATTTTAGCGAACACTTATCCTTCGCTGTCTTTTCACAAAACAATCCGTACGGAATATCCGTGATATATGTCATTTATCCAGAAAGTCATCAAAGATCTCTCGTAGCTTTCATTATTCGATTTAGCATTCGGTTTTCGTTTCGTAGCTCGCTAGATGAAACAGTAGAGACTTCTTGGTATCTACGTGCACGCTCGTGCACAATAATTCCCCGTGAAAAGGTTGTCGCGGCTAACTCCGTCTATTAATGCCTCGTTGATGATGTTAGTCATCCTTTGACGACGGCGTGTCGACGTCGAAGCTTTTTCACGCGTGAAGGAGTCATCGTTTGCGTCATCCGTCTGGAGATCGACACAATCGACGAGCGTGTTGCAATTACCGTGGCAAGGTGTCTCGATACGTTTCGAGAGAAATAAATTCCCCCCGGGAAACAGGTTCCAGACGTTCCACTTGCTCACGGTTAGGGAACAATCCATAAATTTGTACGGTTATTCGTACCCCGGCCTGTTTGCCAGTCGTATAAACCGCTGGAAATTTACTTTGTTCGTATTCGTTATTGAAAACGAAATTGTAAGATGCGATGGAGAAGATTGAATGCTATACTGCTTCGAGTACTTGTGCTCTCTTTTAGCATTTTATTACGTTTGCTTTGGAGTTTTTAGAATATCAAGTAGATGTTGATAGATTTTCAATTTTTGCACACTTTCGTGGCTAGATGTTTAGATCGTGTTTCATTCTTCTATATTGTTAAATAAATTTTTCATTATAAAATGTACGATTGTTCATTCATGTAGGTTGTTTTAGGCTACAGTGGTGCAAAGGTTTGATGATGGATTATAGCTTAGAATAAATATATATTAATAGTTTTCATTAAAGAAGTAGAAATAAATTGCTTTTCTTTTCATTACCAATATTATGTATAAGTTTCATAAGAAAATTTCACGATTCAGACACGTGTATAAAGAAATAAAGATAAAGAAATGAAAAAATCGTGAAGTATTTGCACTGAAGCTAACGAACAATTAAATAGATTGAAATATCCTGATTCTAAAAACATGAAAGTAAGGAAGGTTATGACATTGCCTCTTGTTTCTCTCTTTTAATGCCGCCGTGTTTTACTCTATCTTCTAATTGTACTCATTAAGCGTGCATTAACGAGTTCCGTTCTCGGCGAGAACGAAAGCTCTTCGTTCGTACCTGACGCAAGGGAAAAGCACGAATGCACATTTCTCTGTCTTTTAATCTTCTTTTTGAATATGTATTTCTGATTGGAACTCCCGGGAAAATATCGGAAACCGTTGCGTTGAAAAGTCTGAATTATTAAAAGTTGGTTGTATTTAACGAGAAGAAGGATTATTATGGTAAAGGAAACTTTTGTCTCTTCGTTCGAAGTGGAAGATCTTCTTTTGCAATTTATAACGCTTTCGTTTTATCCTCAAAGTACCTCTTATGACGCTTCCCGCTTCTAGCGAAGGAAGAAGACAAAGTGATTACTGAAATAGAATGAATTATTCCACAGCTTCCTCAAAAATATCCTTTTGTCTTTCCTCCTACGTAGAGTAAACTGATAAAAATAAGATACTACGTCAGGTATATCTTGTGAATATCGATTATTCTCTGATGAAAATCATCTGCGAGACTGCGCTTAAATATACTTTTCTTATGTACTTATAGCCTCAGAAAAAATATTTTCTGTTAAAAACGATAGCTTCTGAACATCTTTGTGAAATATTATCATATGATGATTAAAAACATAAAAAATTCAGGACACAATTAACAATCAGCACGTACACTGATTCTAATGAAATTTACGTAAGAAGCAGTTCTGAGAAAAAATAATTTACGCAGTTGTATCGACAATCGTTCTTATTGAAAATTCTTATCGTATTAAAAATTGGAATTTATTTATACACCAAAATAATCGTTTTTTATTACATAATGGTAATTATTGCCGATATAATAAAATTTCAATGAACATAAAATATTTCTTAAAATGTTTCTTAATGGAATATTTGTTTTAAACTAAAACAAAGAATATCCATCGATTATCTCGCTTAATCTTCACGGGTTGAATTTTTATGTAATTCAAAGGAGCTACCCAGTATCGGTTTTTTTCGCAGTGCAATTACAGAGAGAATCGTGGTGGCCATCGGCGTGAATTCTTCCATGTGATCGTTTGCAACGAGGATCCGTTTCCTCTTTCGAGAGATGCCGGATAGGAGCGTCCTAATTGTGCCAAGTTTCTTTTCTACCGTCTTCTCCAGCTTTTATTCTCGTTTCTTACCGCCACGTCGTCTTCGCCAGACTCACCTAGCCGACCTTCTACGTTTATTGTCTTTGTTCGTCGAGGTTGCCTCTAATTGCAAGATTACGGCGCTACTATGATCAAGTTCTTAAAAACTGACTGGTTAAACCTGTTAGTCGAACTCAAACGAAATTTTTAATAACGTGATGAAAATTACATGAACTTTACAGCTGTATAGAAGCAAATATCTTTTAGAGTCTAAAAAATAAACTCCCGATGGATTTTCTGTCCTTTTAATGAAACAACTATCCTTCTTGTGATGTTTGAATTTAATTTCTGTATTCTTTCATCCATTTTCTATCAAGCCGTACGTTTCTGTCGTTAGAAAGTTTCTTAAATTTGTAGAAAATATGCAGGTGTCGTTATTGTTACGTAATAACTATGATTTCTCATATGAATTATATGCTAATCTCTTAATACATGAAGAGTCCCTTTCTCGGTTGACAAACGGAAGCTACTTTCAGATATATCAAATTCGAGGAACAACATTGTAATATTTTATTTGCAAATAGTATAGTATAGTCGTGTTATATTTCTAAAAAACGATGTATTTCCTTAAGACGGTATTTAAATGAATTAACTAACGTCGTGTATTAAAAATATGAGTGTCTTTATTACATAAGGCTGTTGCAATTAAAATGATTAAATATGAAAGTGGGCGAAAGACGGGCTCGACATTTTAATTTACTTTTCCTTCGCATTAACATTTCAATTGAAATCTTACGAAATCAAAGTAGATAGAAATATCGGATCGAAATGTAAACGAAGAATTAGCACAAAGGTATAAGAACGAAGAAATCATTTCAATTTACTTTCTTCGTTTTAAGATTCAGACTTCAAGTCTTATGAAATCAAAGCAGTTGAAGATATGAAATCCAAACATAGACAGAGAAAATGTATGGAAGAAAGAGAAAGGAGAAATCGTTTTAATTTATTTTTTCATTTTCAAATCTTGCAATATCGAACCTATCAAATCTAAATTGAAAAAATATGGACGAAAGATAGATATTCAAACACATAGAAAAATATATAGAAATTCGACATTTCAATTTATTTCTTTTATATTAAAATCTAAATTTCTTAACAAAGAAAAAACCAGAGGAAAAATAGAAACATTTCGTTTTCTTTGATACAACTCGTAGATAGATCCATTTAGTTGACTAATGTATTGCTTCCATCCTGGCGTCTGGTACGTTCGCCGGAGGCATTGTTTCCAACGAGATTCCACGAGATTTTCTCTCGGTGCTCGACTTTCGCCGGTCGTTCTACTTCGCGGACACGGTCGCCGTTATACGCGAGGCGACAATTATGTGATTATATTACTCAACCACGTAACGCATATCGAGAAAGTCGAGAAGCAACGGGGCTCGTTTAATTAACATGCAGATATATCCCGGCTCCCCTGTTCCACCGCGAGAAGCGTTAACCGGTTACGAAAGTGAATATCTTCTACCGTTTGCTAATTTGCGGCGACACGAAATACGATTCTTTCCGTATTCCATTTCATTCTGCACTCTGTTGTATTGTGAGACTGCTGCGGGAGTAGATTCCATTCCGCTCGTGTTATATTTTGGAATTTTCTTTTCCGATTTCCTTAAATGTTACATTATTGAAAATTATATTATTAAAACTAACGATATAGTAGAAAAAAATTAATGTTAATAATTTTCATCGTCGTGGAATATGTAAATTCACAGACCAATTTGTGGAAGTATTATCGCATGCTGAAATAGCTATTGATAACGATTATAAAATAAGCTATTCATTTGTACAGTAGCTCGCAGAAATATTCGTATATGTAGATTACCGTAGAAAATTTGTATATGTGTGTTATGCGTGTTATATGAAACATTTTGATATCTCATTAACACTATAATGAGACGCGACAGCTAAGACTGTATTGGCAAGATACGTAAAAAATACTTAGCGAGAGAAACTTATAATTAGTAGAAAATTAGTACACAGTATATATAGTCACCTCGAGCATAAATCGTTAGCAAAGCAAAACGTGTCAACGATTGCCTGTTTAAATACTTTCGTGATCTCTGCCAAATATATACTTGTACTGAATATCTTGCAACTCCCATATAATGAAATTTCAAGATATGTTTCGTACAATACACGTTATACGTTCATAAAAGAAGTCAACAAGCGTACACACGAACACTTTCGCGATTATATTACATTTTCGAATCGATTGAAAATTGTCATTGTCCACATACGTGTGTGATAGGGTTAAGTTAATCTCACACCGAATGAGAACGAGCCAGGTTCCTGTGAAATGATATTTCATAAAATTTTCTGTTTGCGCGGGAAACGTTCCGGAAGAGCGGTAAGGAAGGATCGGGGAACCAGCGAATCAACTGGCCGCCTCGGATTGTCTCCCGTTTCCCCGGGAAATTCAATATTCCGTACTTTGCCATTCGATATCTTTCGATCCGTTCGAGCGGCACGAGTCCACGGGATTCCTATCGTACTTGCGAAATGAAGTTTAGAATTCCTTCGGTATCGTAAATAGAATACCGCCGTTTCGTAAGAAACTTATTTAAGATGTTACGTCCGTTGGTACAGTGGAACCAAGGGACGATTGGTTTAAAAGGAGAGGAGGAATTTGCAAAACTGAAACGACGGAAGCGTTATCCTGGATTATACACTGCTGATCGAGTGCCAAGTATGGCTAAAAAAACCTTTTAGGAAGTCGCCGATATCCAGTATCGACCTGCTTTAAAGAAGAAAGTTGTTATTCCATGTAAATGTCCTTTTTCATTTATTGCACGTTTTTTTCCTTTTCTTTTTTACTTCGAGCTTGTTGGCTTTTTTACTTAAAGGATAATTTTTTAATGTTATGAATTTGTGTGGGATATCTTTGATTTTTCTAGTCAAGTTACACGAGTATAATTTACAAGTGAAAACGTGGAAAAAATGTTATATGAAATTTTTATTGCGGATAGTTTATTACGAAAATAAATGTAAAAGTTGAAATATTAATTTCTTAGAAGTTAAACTCCCGAACTACGTTTTTCGATAATTTCACAATTTCATTCTCATAAGATAATATATTATAAAAAATATAATTGTAAGTAGATTTTAAAAATAATGGTTTGACATCATTTTCTTTCCACTGTCCAATTTATAAAATTAAAATAGAAACTTTATATATGTGGTAATAAATTCAGTATTACAGAATACGAAAAATCGATCGTGCGCAGTTTATGAAATTTCGTATGGCATTCTTTGTCATTTTCGCCAGCAGATTACTCTTACAGTTTGACAGGTAATTTTGTGAAACATCCTGTATATTTTTATTTTCATTTTTCTTGTTAAGGACGAAATGAAGTAAATTGAAGGAGAAATCGTTTTTTGCACTTAGTAGCTTTTATGTCACTTTTACTTTTTTTCGTTTTTAAAGTTCGGCCTTTCTCTTGTGCCTTAACTCAGGTGTACATGTTTATTGTAGTTCTTTGTGTCTGTGATGAAATGTAGTAAATTAAGGTCGAAGGCTGCTAGACCTTTCGTTGGCCAACTGCTTTAACCAGTTAAGTTATCCAAGACGGCCATGAATTCTTTCTGCTCGTGCTTAAATATCTGAAATAGCTGTCGCCTACAGCTTTGCCAATTTGATAAATAGAGTGACGTCTGGCTGAGAGGAAAATTCAGAATTAAGAATGACGGCCAGTAAAGGCATTAGGATAATTTCATTTCTGAATACCGTGGAGTAAAGAGAAATCCATTTACTATAAATCATTCTAAGTATGATAGTTTAAACATATACAATATTTTTTAGTTACTTGTATGCAACTAAACTCTCTATCGTAGAACGAATATATAAACAAATAAAAGAAATCGCTGTGTTTCGTGAAAATGCAGATTAAATTAATAAGTACCGTCAATAACAGATCACCGATCAAGTGAAGTAACGAAGTTAAGAAAAATGTATCCTTCATACAAATAGAAAGTTTACCTACAGTACAAAAAGTGTGTTAAGTATTACGGTGGAAAATTATTTTTATTAAATTTCCGATGAAAATTCAGTCGTATCATAATATAAGTTATAAGTTAATATGTGAATTGCATGCATATTATTAATCTCATAAATTATATCATTAATCTTTATCAACAATGATAAAATCCTTATATTTTAAAGTACTTTATCCAGTACGCGAAACTAAAAATTTAATCATTTTCTAAAATTCTTCATTCAACGTATGTGATAAACGTTAAATAAAATACAAAAAAAACGTAAGATAAAGATCAGTATATTGGATATAAAGCGTGGTGATTAAATAAAAATGAATGGTTTATAAAGGAAGACACTGGTTGAAGCGTTACACCATGCTTAGGAACGTAGCAGTCAGCCCACGCAACTATTACGCTAATAAAGCTTCTCTAATTACGGGTTAACATATTTCGAGAGTTCAACGTGCTCCCTCATCACAGTGAATTTTCTCTCGCCAATATCCTCGACATTTCTGCTTTAATCCTTCCTTGTTACGATACAAGTTTCACACCGCCTTAAAACCGCAAGCAAGTTCTCTTCCACATACAAATTTTGCGATTCTCTACACTCTACGATCTACAAAGCTCGCTTATGGTGTTATTCTCATGATTTATCAGATCGATACTCGTATCTAATCCGAATTGCATTTGAATATTTTCCGATTCTCTAGAATGTTTGCTTAATCAAAGGAAAAGTAGGTTTATCAGTTTGTAGTTTGGTGTCTGACTAATTGATAAATATTTCGAAATTAAATAATTTTTATTTCTTTTTTCTTACGTTTGTTGAATCTGAAACGGTTATTCTGCTAACATAAATTTTGTGTTTTCGTTTATTATATCGTAATCTGTTATTTGTATTTTAATTTTTTGAAGAATGTTAACACTAACAGGTATATTTCATTCAGTTTTTCTTTAAATTTAAACTTAATTTCAAATGACGCAATAAATATTAATACGAGTAAATATATCTGCGCGTATAAAATTTGTTTATGCATAATGAAGCTTAACAATAAGCCCAATGATGTTATATTCAAACATTATTTTTCTTAGTAAATGAAAAATAATTATTCTCTTCTCGTCTGAATAAATTCGTCCCTAAAGAGGAACATTCTGACTTTAATAAATTCGTCCCTGAAGTGAGACATTTTAGTTTTAATATATTCATCCCTTGAATGATGCAAACTCTTTATAGACATTATCCTTTCCGTTCCGGATGTAGGAAATATGCATTGTTGAAATGTTGATTGAAATTAATGAAAAGAAGATCATCTTATAACATTACATAGAGATAAATAATTTTATACGATCAATTAATTTTAAACATAGAATGGTTCCACTAATCTTCAAATTATTAATAATTTGACTTGAGACGTTAGTTAAAATTATTAAATTATGAAATCACCTCACATCATTCTACACGGTCAGAGCAAAATAGCTTCGAATGATCAATTAAATTCTTATCAACTTTAATTATTAATAATTCTACTTTATATCCTAGCGTTCTAGAATTCCACAATTTTATATAATACTCTACTATTTTCTGATAAAATGTTATTCATCAACGACGTGTCACCAATGAAAACTATTTCTCGTCCACATCTTACCTAAATACCATGAAACTGTCACGAAGAAGTTAGAAATCTCCGTCTCGCTGGAACTAGAGGAACCGTGAAATACGACGTTCAGCGTGTCGCGAATGTTCGCTGGAAAACTATTTGCATGCAATCCGCGAGAGGTACTCGCTTCTCGAAGATTAGTAGTCCCTGCTGAGAATTCTGGCCGCTTCCTCTTCCGGAATTTCAAGGCAGCCATAAATAATCCCGGATGCAGGAATCACGGGCCAAATGCGAGAAAGTGCGAACGGGCCGCGTAAATATTTGCCCAGGTTCCCTGATGGCCTCCGTGCTCCTCCGTAATTTTCGAGGACTGGCTCGGAAGGCTCGCGAGACGGATCGTTTACTAATTTGTCGTTGAAACACGCTCTGTGAATAGTGTCTTAGTTAATTACTTCTTGCGTCAACGAATGTCCCATGGAATGGAATAGTGTATGGATGTTGCACGTCTCTAGGAGCTAAGATCTTCATTTTCAAAGTTTCATTACTCAATAGTGAAGGATGTTTAGATGTAGATTTTCATTGAATAATTAAATTTTGTTATTTCGCGTTTGGTTATCTTGTTCTAGTTAATCCTGGAATACCCCGTTGATGTTTCTTCTCTGTGATTCTTGTTATTTCATGTTTCATTGACTTGCTGTAATTAATTCTAAAATACTTTATAGGGTCTAAATAGAGATACGAAAAGGTTGATAAGCTTACAATAAAGGGGCGTGGACTTGTATTATATTTTGAGAAAGATTAAATTCTTAAACCTCCGGGGGAGAACTGTTCGAGCTTAAAATATCTTTATTGACTCGAAGACTCGTTGAAAAAGTCTTTCCTCCAAAATTTTGGTTCGCCGCAGTTCCGTTTGACATGAAGCACGTTTCAACGTTGTAACTTTTTCCCTGTACCAGCTTTTTTCAACAAACTTTTCCAAACTACCAGAAAAATCTATCCCGGACGAACTAAACGCTAGTTCGTTTTTTCTCATTTACCTTCCAGCCCATTTCAGTGTTTCGAATCACGTCGTTGGTACGATTACTCGTTTCATTCGAAGGGTTGCAAGGGTCGGAAAACAATAAAAAACGAAACTCCTGACAAAGTTACTCGACGAAAAGGGAAAATGGGAGGAAGTGGTCGAGAGTTCTGTTACACGTTGCTTCTATTTCTGGTCTTCGAGATTACTCATGGAACTTAAACAGCATGAAGGAGCCAACGTCGCACGGCTTCCACACGAGTTTTTAACGATACTTTTGAACACGTTTCTTCAACACGTCTCGACGAAAAGGTAGGTCCAGCCCGGACCTTGTTCAATGGATCGATCGACCTGAAATTTTTCTTGGCAGCTGCTAGGAAAAGACGTTACCTTCCTTTAGGCTTACGTGTTTCCATGGAAAATTTTGTCGATATACGGTGCTTCTTACGATAAGATAAGAACGTTCTGCTTTTGTTTGGTTCTATTTGAATATTGGAGTCGGTTTCAACGTAGAACCTGGGCGAAATCCTATTTGCGATTGAAATTTGATTAGTTTGCGCGGTCATACACGAAATTTCGAGACGTAACGAAGCATCGTTTCGTTCAGCGAAGTTTCTGGTTTAATGTCTTCTCTCGGGTATCTGCCTCGTGAATCACTGTACAAATTTTATTTGTATCTACGCGATAGAGAATAGCCAATATCGGCGACGCAATGGAGCGTCTTATGGCAACGATTCTGATGTTCCGTTTGCCTTATAATACTCGACACGCTGTAAGCTGTTGCAATTTCGAAATCGATAAAATAAATACGTTATCGTCGTCGAAAGCATCGCGAATGCCCATTTTAAATTGCCATTTAGCATTCGTAACTGTCAATAATTCTGGTTATGACTCGTTAATGTAAATTGAATTCGATGCTTTTAGAAATTCAAATAATTTGGATATAAAATCTTTTTTTAATCTGTTTTTACAAGTACCATTTCATAAATACTATTTTATAAGCGCTATTTTATAAATATCATTTTATTAAAAAGATAACAATGCATCTATGTAATACGAAGTACGAGAATCTTCTTTCAATTCAAATCAAATATCTCCAACTGTTTTCTTGAATTGTCAAAATAAATAAATTGTTAGTACAAACAGAAAGTTTGCTACCTTTATGAAACGCTGACTTGAGAGCTAAGTATAATTTCAAGTATAAAAAGCAAGAATTCACGTTGTCGTAAATCCCAACCCTGCAGAAGATTTCACTATTCCAAGCGATGGAATCAATCTAACAGACGTTCGCTAGGAATGGAACATTCGTAGCGTTCGTATCATCGATGTCGCGTCGATGTCATTGCCTACGTTCTCCACGTGGCACCAGACTGACATCGTTTCCATGAACTTTCGAAATCGTTCGCTGGTGTAGAGTTGCGATTTTACGGTTGTTCGTTCCCTTCTGCTCGTTGCAAAAGTAACGGATCTATGCGTTATTCGGATGGCCGTGACGCCGTTAGTTCGCTTCGTTCGTGTAACTGTTTGCATTTTTCGGATACCCACGTCGATCGGGGCAGACAAAAATCGCGGTAAGAGGATTAACCGGAACAATGCTCGTCTGGCTGCTCGTGTCCTTCATTCCCTTCCAATCATTTCCTTTCTTTGCTTACTTGCTGCGAAATAGCTTCTCTCTGCTGCTACCGCGTTGACTAATGGGAATTTTCTTCAAGTTCCTCTCTTACTTTTACTATTAAATCCATTCGTGATCAGGTTGACTCAAAAGATTAGACTATTTGTGATAACGAGGTTTGATTGTTGGAAGTTCATTGTAGAAGATTTTATGAATTCTTACGACTTTTTTAGACTTTTTTTTAGACACTTTATAGATTGTATATATACTATTATGTACGTGCCATACGTTTTTTAAACAGATAAATATTTATTCTTATATCTATGCGTGTGTACGTGTGTATGTATAAATATACCGAGATGAAAGATTTTAATAAAATTCGGAATGTAACCAGGAGATACTTAAATAAATTATCACAGAATCCTCAACAAGGGGAGTTCTCGCCGTTTCTACAACACCTATGACTCACTATGCGCGGACAAGAAGTGACTCTAGCAAAAAAGTAAAGATACCTTTCCCTCGATGTTTATACGAACGTGTTCGCGTCTATCCTATGGAACAAGCATTGTTACACCGTTGCAATTTCTCATACGAACTTGTATAAGCATGGTTCGACCACGATCGTTTCTCTTATAGCCGGAAGACGGTTCGCGGCGCATTCCACCGCATTGTTCTCCGGTCGAGTCACGGGGTAATTTAGAGCGATCGTTGCTGTTGCTGCCGCCGTTTCTGTTCCTGTTCGCCACCGATGCTCGTCTTCTTCGGTAATAGACGTTCTTCCATTTTCTTCGCTATTGTCAGAGCCTTAATAGTGCTCAATTTCTCCGTTAGCTCCTTCTCCTGCTTCGATTTCGAGTCTCCAGGCGATTCATCCTGTGTTCCGGAGGCTTTGCAATTTTTCCTCTGGTCGAAGAGTATTTTCGCAAAGTTTGGAAGAATCGTGCAATTGTTGCAAAGTAGGTTAGCGAAGTTAGAAACTGGGTTGGCGAACATTGGAAGACGGTCTTAGATATTTATGACATATTATTTTGCAATGTTTACGGCGGTCAAAGGAAGTTTTTGAAAGTTTGGAAGACTAATAGAGAAATTGTTGAACAATGAATTGTCAGTATCGGGAAATGGATTTATGAGAATCGGTGGCTCGAGATATTGATAAGATACTGTTTGACAATTTGTCGAGCGCTAGATGATTTTTGAACGTCTGGAAATGTAACGAATTGTTGCAATATGAATTTCCAAAATTGGAAAATAGTTTGGTTTCCGAGCAGTCGAAGTAGTTTTTAAAAATCTGGAGAGATTATAATAGAGAGTTTGTTGGAAACTGGGTTATGGCAATTAAGGAATAAATCGACGAATGTCGAAAGTTGGCTTAAAGCATCGATGAGATATTTAACGAAGAGTTTATTGGAAATGATAAAGGTCGATTTCGCAAGCATGTGTCATCAGTTTCATAGTTCCATCGTCAGTGGGTTGATAAGTATTCCTGTATTGTTTGTTCATTACGATTCGAAGTGACTCAGAGATTTATGTAGATGCATCCCGTGAGGATTGCATGATTATGGTTTTTACGTAAGGATGAGAATAGGCACAAGATAATTAGGAGCTGGATATGATATTAACTATCTGTGAAAATAAGATTTATCGAGCCTTCTCAAGAATTGATGTTCTCAGAAGTTTTATACGTTACATAAAATTTCCCTATTTCTTATTTTAAGATTACTAATACATCTGAAAGATACCGTTTAGTTTTCGCAACGATGACACAGCACGAAATTTCCCACAAATGCATAAGCTTGCACCGTCTAGTCGTGACTCTAATTAACATACGATTCGATTATGGACAACTAAAACACCAGTAGACATTTCTAGCCCATCTTATATTTTATAGAGCCGATATTCCTCCTTTGGAACAGAATAACAGGCTCCAGGAGCACGTCGAACATGTGGTTTAATAATTTCAGCCAGACGCTCGGAGACACTTCTCGAATAACGGTCGGCGCGTTATGCTTTCGTGTTTTTACTCTAACGAAGCAATTTGGTTGCACAGATCGATCCACTGACGGTGCTCCTCTCCAAATATCCACGTTCTAATTTTAAATTCAATTCTCGAAAGGAGCACAGAAGACTCTAAATAATTAGAAATTTAACTAACGAAAGATTATATCAATGTTCATTGGATGGAAGTTCGATATTTCTAATTAGAAGCTGTTACTAATTACCAAGAACACGAGATAGTGTTCACGGACACGGTTCGCGATGACATGACTGGACGGCGTGAAAAGAACACCGTAGGAAGATCGATGATCGGCTGGTACGAGCTGTTGTACCTGTCCACGCTTACGTAACCGAGCCAGGAATGTATATTCCGCATTCCATTAACACGAACTGCACGCCTCGCGCTTTTACATTATACCTGGCCTGTTGTTGGCTGACTGGTTCTCCGACGGTCGATCTCAAGGCAACTCCAACAAAGTAAATGATCTTCCTGGAATCTCCGTGGAGGCTGCCAAGTATTTACTAAGAGGATCTGTCATCTGGTTGTTCAAATGTCGCGATGGAAATTATGATAATCTTCTGCTCTCTAACGAAATGTTGATATTTTTAAATCTGTGCTTTTCAATTTCTACGCGAAAGTGAACCATTGGCTGTTTAATATATTTGTACCGTGATTCTGAACATCAGGATTTCTGTTTTTTGATCTATATGGAAATGGATTATTTTGTTTCTGGATTATCGATACTGTGTTTGCGAAAGGATTACTTTGAAATTTGTTACAGGATTATTCCTTTGTGGATTTACTCCTTTCGTGCTTAGTGAAAATACGCGAAAGCGGATTTGGATTATTTTGTCGGTGCAATTTTTCGAGGCTTACGATAGTGAATTTAGTTTTATTTTATGGACTTTCCCTAATGTTCTTCTTAATTTTCCTTTGTCAATAACGCGCATAAAGGTAAATAAAAATCAATCCATTCTTACCAATTACTTTTTTAAAAATTTTTTAGACCTTTAAATTGTTTCGATTCATCGATAAGATTCAGCTTGCATGAATATCGAGACTCGAGATTGCAAGATTATTTTTTTCTATACCTTTATTTGTGTTTTGTAAATAAACGTAATTTTATTATTATATTGAATTTTTCAAATATTCTTGTATATCTTCTATCAAACTATTAAATTCTTTCGATTGATAAGTGATTAAAAAGCAATCAATGTTAATCGCGAATCTTGGTTCAGAGATTCACAGATTGCGCAAACTCGTTTTATCGAAAAACGAAGTAACTGACGATTATCACGGTTGGATTATCTGATTTCATTCCGTTGAATCATCTAGACGAAATTCGAGTTTTACCATCTCGTTTTGGTATCGGGCCTTTCTCCGTGCTGGCGTGAGTCACTCGCTCGAAGCAGCTGTTCAATTTTCTTTCAAGAATTTCCAGAGACCAAGATGGTAGAAAGTTGCGTTTCTTGAGCGTACGAATCTCACGTATTTATTTATTTATACTTGCAACGTGCGGATGCTAAATCTCACTTACGTGAAAGTCAGTCAAGAAATAACAGCAACACTCATGGTAACAAATCATGATTAAAACATAAATTCGCCTTACATATCTATACTAAATACATTTATATCTATACATAATACCTCTTACATATCACATATAAATTAAAGCACTTTGAATCTTCGTGTAACACTCAAATTCTGAGAGTTCTTTTAACTTAGGGAAGCAACTGTGCTGTATTGTACTTTACGCAAAAATTCTACATATTTCAAATATTTTTAAAAAGTCCAGAAACCTTTTATTCCACGATACAGAATATTATTTTGCAATAAAGTTTGTAACTTCTGAATACAAACGACTTCAAAATTAAAAAAAAAAACTATTTTTAAAGATGCCAACAATCTTCCCAACATTACCAAAAATTGATATGTTGAAAAAGCTATAGGTACTATATTTCAAATTATAGATAGACACTATTAAGATTTACTATTATTTACGTCACCTTCTTACAGCCAATGTACTCATGAATCTAAGTACATAATTGCTTTTTCGAGAATTGAACATTAATCGTGTACTTATAGAATGTATACAAGTGTAATTGATCGGTTTGACTTGCGAGAAACTTATATACGCGGTCTCCCACCCTTCTCGAAACTCGAACGGGAGGAGCCTTGGAAAGGTCTGGGCAAACCTTGACCGCGCCATGTTGCGACAGGGTCGTTGGTACCGCGAGTGTTTACCCTGTCAGCCGACACGAGAATAGAAGCAGGCCAGTCTCGATTACTGAGAGAGGTCTTGTTGCCGAGGAGCCACCAACAATGCGTAAGCACACGCGTCTCGTGTATGCACAGCGTGCACACGATGCGTGCTGCCTGGGCACACATGTCCAAGGAATTCAGTTGTTCATCAGGATTATTTATTTTCTTTGGGACATGATGATAATGATCGATATTAGCTGACGAATTTAGAATAATTAGTTGTCTCAAAGAAGTGGGACACATTTAGCTAAAGCGACGTACAATTTGATTTGGGCGATATTTAATTAGAATTGGAGAATTTAACAAATTGAAAGTGGAGTTCTCAATATTTGGAGTGTTGCAGATTCTCATCGCAAATTTAGTTTCAGATAGCTTCTTTCGATACACGTGAATATTTTTAAGCGAAAATGTGATATTTCGGAAGGATAATTAATTATTTATTTAATTAAAATATTTAAATAATTAAATATTTATGGAGAATATATAAGTATGATTTTTATGTCATTTAAAATTGAAATGAAATATTCGAATAATTTAAACAATTCAATAATTATTTCGGTATTTTCAAATACAGGGTGCCCCAGTATTAATGGTACAACCGTGGACGGGTTGATTGTATATGAGAAAATAAATCGAAAATATGGAATAAATTTCTTTCATTCGAGGCTTTGTTTTCGAGAAAATCGATTTTGAATTTCCTCCGAATACGCATACATTTGACTATGTCGTGGTTTAAACAGATCACGATACACACCATATGTCGGAGGTTTATGAGTAATAACAAAGCATGTAATTCTTAAGATTTAAGATTTTTTTTACTGTATCAATGCAAATTTGTTGAAATATTACATATTACATACACAGATGTGCTGTTCGAATTAAATTTTCATGCACGCTTCCCGTATTTTCCGTATTTACCCCCTCGAACGCCAAAATGATCCTCGCTTTTAATTGTGGAAGACTTACATTGTAAAATTTCAACCTAAATCGATTTTCTCGAAAAGAAGCCTAAAATGAAAGAATTTATTCCGTATTTTCGACTTATTTTCTCACTTACTATCACCTCTTCTACGGCTGTATCATCAACATTACACCCTGTATAATAGAATTTAAATTTCATCAAAAAACCTTTGAATATCCTATTAATTTTATTTTTATATTATCCTTCTCAACAAAATTCTTTTAAACTTCAGATTAATTCCGTTTGAATTGCACCTTTATGTGAGAAATCCTATGAATAATTACGATTACTATTACATTCCTAAATCCTACAAAATGAAACCGATTAAAAGTACCGGATTAAAAAATGCACGAAAAATAAATACGGCAGATAGAAATGAAACTGCGATTTTTATCATAAAATCCAAATTTCCGGGTGAAGGATATAAACAAGAATGAAAATTTAATTATCGCGGTCACTTTGATATTTGTACATAGCATTAATCGAAAAACAGCGTGTGTAAAATCGTTGTCGACACTTTGGTGACATTCACGCGTAAAGAAGCTCCTGTCAGCGCTTTGGTAGGTGTTCGTTGAAGGTTGATCGTACATTTCAAGCTTTCATGATTTTGTCAGTTCACGATGCTAACCAATGCTGTCGTTGGATAGTGTATCGGCGATCGTACAGTTGGTCGAATGATAAACCACGCGTAGGTGCAGTCAACTACGATGCAATTTCCTGTGTCGATGAGGCTATCCCTATTCATCAGTTGGGCCAAGTGGCCTGTTTTCAGGTGTGGAGGGGAGTCAAGCCGTTACCTATCTGTTCCAAGGCCGAGCCTAGAACTCTTTGTCTGGTAAAGTGATAGCGAAGTGGTGCTTTCTGGTTGATAACTTTTTTCAAGGATAATACTTTCCACGGATAGACAGAATGTTAAGTGACTGCTTAGGAGTATGAGGAAGAATAGATATTCATATACTGTGGCATGAGATAGAACCAAGGTTGAGTAGGAGTTAATTATGTCACGATGATAAAACATGTGTAAGAGATGAATATAACTCCTGGTCGTTTCAAACTCGGAATATTTTCTAGCTGGTTTGAATATTAAAAGTGAACTGAATATATATATATAGAATAATTTCAAATGAAAACGCAAATCTAACCACTGTCAGAATCACTTAGACTTAAGTTCCATCGACATTGTTTTCTAAGTACTGAGTACAGTTTCATCGTTGGTTGAATTTTCTTCAGCTTTAGTTTCTTCTTTATTAGTAAATTCTAAATAAATAAATCTTATCATTTTCTCAGGAAACGCTTTATTGTCATTGTTATATCCACATTTCGTTATACGAGGTAGAGGAGGAATTTCTTGATCACACTGTACTATTGTCAACACGGTGTTATGGACGATATTATCGATCGTGTGCAGGTCTCTTAAGAGTATCATCACGTTGAATCGTCGCAGAGGTACAATCGAAGTGTCGTTGCCGCGATATTGGTTCCACGGTTGGAGATAAACATGGTGCAGAACGCGCAAGGAGTGGCTCGAGCGTGATCGATACGCTGGTTCCAAAGGGTCAGCGAACTGGATGCAATCTCGCGGTCGAGGAACCTTTCAATTCCGGTGTTTAACACATTTTATTATGCGTGGTTTGTTACTCCCGTTGCTGCAAGGGATGCAACATCGTAGAATCAACGTTTCCGCCCCGTTTTTATTTTTACGCGCTACGATCCTTTCCTTCGCAAAAACGAAGAGAAGGAAAACTGGTAGAGGAAACTAGTTCCGTAATCATCCCTGTCGTCTTTGATGAAAGCTCGTTTCATTTTGAGATATAAAAGAAGATAATAGGGTAAGTTTCAAAGTCTAAAGAGTTTTACAATAATGGATAATTAGGAAAAAAATTCGTCAAGATAAGTAATCCAGTAGATTGATGTAATATTGGCTAATTATAGTTAATTGATCTGTTAACTTCGTGACAGGAGCTGCAAGTTTCTATCATTAAACTGTACCCCTCTCGTAATGTTAGCAGACTGTCAGATATAACAGTGTAATTTATATATTTTTTAATGTTATTATATTTGCAATGTCCTATCTGTCATTTTGGAAGATACAAGTAGCAGATGACTGTAATCGTATGGACAAATAAATCGGGAGGTCTATGATTGGTAAATTGAGAAATCTCTATTTTTCGAAAATTTATACACGCTTCATATTCGATGATATTTTAATAACGCTGGCAATTTTAGATAGTCACATACATGTATCATATACGGGTATGTATTGGTAAAAAATGAAACTGTATTTTTAAACAAATTACCATGAATTGTATTAAAACAGAACCATTTATAAAATATTCCCAGTGTTTGAATAAATTTCATTTACCACTAAGTAAACAGCAAGAATGCAGCATTCAATTCATACACTGACATGAATTAATTTGTTGTATTGTGCAATTTTCGCAGAAATTTTAAAACACGGTAAAAAAGCATACGAAATTTGATTTTTTGCAAGAAAACAAGTTCCACGTTCCATAAAAATTCCATACAATGGAGAAGTTTATTTAAACATTCTCGAGTTACGTGAAAATATCAATATTTTTCAGGGAAGTTTCCCAGGATGTAACTTCATCGTTCAAAGACTTTTAACATGACGACTGTACGATAAAAATGTAATATAACTCGTGTGTAGAGTAGCCAATTTTTTAAACAACTTCCTGATACACTTCAATTGTGCGTGCGTACACGACGTTAAAAATAACGCCTTATATTCGCATATATAACTGAAAAATGTTCTTTATCGTTGAAAACTTCGCTGTGTCTTTGGATTTACCTGGCTTTTTTCATTTTCAGCTATTTTGCCCTTAATTACAACACGAGGTAGTAATCGAAAAATCAACAATGAATTCATCACGTTATTTCCCTGTAACTTTCAAATGTCAGCATCATTTTTAAAAATATTTTTGTAAGTGTACTCTTCCTTTTCTCTTTTCTTTCGATCAATATAAAAAGTTTCTGCAATTTCGTCATCAATTTAATAGTGTTCTTTGTAAGCTAACGAACGGTTCGTTTGGAATTTGCGAAAATTTCCGTTAATCCCTCTTGTCACGCGTTAAAACAAGACACTTTTAATCGATCCTCGAAGCTAGTTTCTAATATCGTTGCACGTATGACATAGCTCGCGCAAGTTCATTTACTGAACACTCTTAGGCTGAATCCATGCGTTCGAAACGATATTTATCGTTACTAAAAACGATATTATTATTAGACTATTGTTTTTAATGTTGGCCATTGTTTGCCCATTGTCGCACGATTGTTAAACAGTTCCTATTGATACGTTAGATGGAGGTCCATAGCTTATAAGCGCTTTCGAATCGATGTAAAGAAAAACGTTATGTTAGTTAAATACTGTGAGCATTCAGTAATAATTATAACGAGTGTCAGCTGGCATTTCGCGGTAACTTTGCATCGGTCGAAGTTATCAAGCTTCCATTGTTCGCTGGACGTTCAATAAGCATTGTTGGAAAGTGATTGGATTCTTTGGATTTTTTATCTTTGCGAGAAAAAGGAAATTTGTAACATTTAACTGCGAGTGAACGTGTTTTTCCAATTATTAATGTGGTTTAGTCTTTCAGATCATTTGGTCTTTTATTTATTAAATCATCGTGTGTTATGAAAATTAATCTAACTCTTTTGTGCTTCATTCGAAAAAGACTTCTCCTTCCGAAAAATATCCAATCTTGTAAATATTCTTAAAACTATCAGTACAAGTTTCTAATAGTTTTCTTTAGCGCTGTTTTCAGTGGTTTGTTTTTGAACGTATGTAGCACATTCGTAGAGTATACACAGAACAACTAGTTGTACTGTCAACAGTGTCATATTCGTGAAGCGTTAAATATTGAGGTACATAGTCAGTTATCCACGCGACAATGCTTACACTTTCTAATTGTTTACAATGGTACTGTCTTTTACGCAACTCTCAGATTACATGTTATCTTTCTAATATTTAACAATCGTTCCCCAAGCGCACATGTTATTCACGCGACAATGCTTATATTCTTCATTCGTTTGCAATTGTCTTTTGCAACAACTTTCAAAGTACACATCATCTTTCTAATATTCAACAATAGTCCCTCAAGCATATACTTACGATATCGTCCACGCGATAGTGCTTACGTTTTCAAATAGTTTGCAATGGAACAAATCAGTCCGTTAAAGGTATTAAAACTTGAAAATCAAACCGAAAAGTTACCTCGAAACACTTGATTTTGAAAGAACAACGCTTGATTCCAATTCTTGCCACTTCAATATATTTTCACATTTATTTCACATCACCATCACGAATCGAAAACTATCTTTACTTAGAGGTTTAGTAATTGTATCTTATTACCAATGATTCACATGATAATGACGTACAAGTCCATTAAAATCCAAGGTTCCGACGCGGAAAACAAAAATATCACCATTTTTCCTCACTGGACTGCGACCATTTGTGCAAACTCATATTTCTACGAAGATAATTAAAAGAAGAGAATCGAGGTAGAAATTCGTTCCACCTATCGAATATTGTAATGAGTACTATACTTTGGATAATTCATATATTTTTGCATATCATGTACATCCTATGCATTTTTGCACCTTCAGATTCCTGGTTAATACACAAAAATCTATACATCACATCTTCTTTTCTTCAAAATAATCAAATTTCCTTCAGTTCTTCGTCCGAGCAATTTTTCCACTCGCAAGGTGGCGGTTGCCATTCGCGCGTGTCCGGAGGAGCGGTAGTTGGCCTCGCGAAACGAACGAGCTGACTGGGAGTAATTTTAGAAACGCGATTATCCGACCGATACAAGAGGCGGGTAAAACACACCGGTGGAATGCAATCGCTGCAAATAGATGTGGCCGCGTGCGGCGAGGGTGACTGGTGTACGCGAGGAATTTTGGCAGCCATCCTTTCAATGGAACAGAATCGACGCGATTGAATTCCACGAATGCAAATCAGCTGCTAGCTCATAGAAAGCTTTTTGACAGTTTTGACCTGCTCCTCGGTTCGCTGATTCTTAGAACTCGCATCAAATTTTCGTTGATGCCATTGCTGAGTAAAATAGATTTTCAAACGAGTTTTTCCAATTCCAAGCGTTACTTGATGAATATGATATTCGACATTCAAAGAACGGTGTGGTTATAGATAGGTTTCTTATTACTTATTCACTTTGGTAACAATTTTTATCTTCAAATTTAATTTTTTACGAAAGGAGAAAGAGCAATTAGATTGCAAAGTTAGATATTCAGCGTGGAAGGTCATTGTGGACATTTATTCGAAATATTTCGTCGAAACATTCGTAGCCTCACTCACGCGTAATCTGCATTTATTAATATGCTATTTTCTATCCTTGACATTAAGATTCCAGAATAGAAACAGCGACAATGAAAAAACTTGGTATACGATTTATCATCAAGGAATTCGATCACAAATCCAGATCGGTTTAAATTCCATTGAATCTCCAAGCGAAAACATACTGGATTTAGAACTGCTTAAATCACGTTATTGGCATACAAACAGTTCTGCGTACAAAATCGCGGTCGTGTAAACTCCACATGTTCTCTGGGTCTCTGTTAGTCTTTGTCAATCAATTTTAGAACGTAACACGTGATGTTTACGTCGTAGTAATCGAAGCTCTCATTGGTGTTTGCTAACAGTTCGTCTATTTGTCATCTGTTTGCACACTGTTCGCAAATATGTTCGCGAAATATAGTTCTCTGAAATTCATAAACATCCGGACACTTTGGTTAATTTTTAACACGTCGATTTCCATTGCAGTCACCGATGATTCGCTTTATTCAATTTTATAGGATTATTAACTCAGTTTATTTTATTTTATATTAATCATCCTTTTCAACGTTTATTTAAAAAATGTCTAAAATGATTTTGATTACATTGTTAGAAAAATGTAGGATATGATATAATATTTGGCAAAAATTAAATCTTACAGTAATTTTAATCTATTGCAGCTTCCAGAGCAAATTATATGAAATTCGTGTGGCAATCAACTTGCTAATTAGCGAGTACGTGGCTTCAGATTCGCGACATCGATAAACGTATCCGCGATGATGTCAACTATCATGCAATCGTCTTTCCTTCTCTATCTGTACTGATTTTTCTACGAATTCCTACGCGCAAATACGGCCCGACGAAGTGTGTCGAGTGTCTTTTGGCGATCTTCCACTAAGAAAATAAGCACCGGGCGCCTCCGTATGCCGAATCAGTGCCAGGAGCTTTTCGTTCCACGGTAGTTACATTAGCATTCGAAGGTCCGGTTGTTTCGTATCGTGAAGATCTTTTGTTTTCTTCGGGTTAGCTGGAAATTGTTGTTGGTAAATTAAGGAAACGAAGCCTGGGTTTTAGCCAAGTGGACAAACTTCTCCGATTGATGCGATATCGTTAAGACGGTTTCTTCTAGGTCGATAAAGGTATGCACTCGTTCGCTTGGACGTCGTTCACTTTTTTATGCAGTTAGTGACCTCAGAGAGATGTGCCAGAGAATCGGTTATTTTAGCTGTTGGATCGCTGGTTCTTGAATATACATGTGTATGTGATAAAAGAGTCCGTAAGATTTGATGCAATTAATGTAGACGATATCGATCTTGGAACGAAAATTTTCATTCTTCTAACGTTTGTGAAAATTGTCTTTCGATATATTTGCGTTTTTAGCTTCCTTGTTTTTAGTTATAAAATTTGTCAGTTTCCGTATTTCGGTTTATCCTAATTTCTAATTTTTCACTATATCAAACCTGATAACTACTAGCAACTAAAATTCATTCGTTACTATCTACAACATCTTCGCTTCCTACCCCAACGAATTTTAAAAAGCACTAAGTACCATCTTTCCCTCCAAGGCTCTCACCTTTTTATCTTTTCTTCCTTCATCACTCGAGTAACAGCATGTCGAAGCGATAAGTTGATAACTTGATAGATCGTTTCGTTTTTCGTATCTTTTCACCTGGAATGAAGGTTACTTGATGATGGATAGCAGTTAGCTCCGCGCGTATATGGTCACTGGAACGAGGTTCGTTCTCGTTCAAATGCGAACACACGAACCGCAATCGGACTTCAAGAATGGACACATCGAAAGAGAGAGTGAGGAACAGAGATTTGTTCATTCATCGTTGGATCTTCACCACGTGTTTGCCTATTATTCGATGACTCAGGTTCTTTAAACAGCTAAAATAATTAATTTTTGTATGAATAAATTTTGATATGTTAAAGGTGAACCAGAGGATAGAAACTAATCAATCCATAAACTAATAAATCATTTTCTAGATAGTAGTTGAGCTACTAAATTTTGTTTATGAACCATCATGTGTGCCTTAATATTCGTGATTGCTTCTTCATCGTGAAATATATCATATTTGGATTATCGGAATTTGAGATAATTAGAATAAAGTGGTTGGTTCGAGTTTGTTAAAATTTGTTTGTCTCATGAATTATCGTTTGTTTCAGAACAGTACGTTTCTGATAATTTTAGTAAGTTCAGCAATATTCGAGTATTTGGCATCAAAGTGTTTGTTCAGCTTTTCGTGGTAAGCAGTTTCAGTTTGAATTAGCGGTTGGTTTTAGGTCAAAGGAAGATTCGATAAGGTGATAGGTAAAGCACTTTGTATCTACTGATGTGAATAGCGATACCATTTTAATTACAGAAGGAATTTATGAATCGAGTTAATCTTATATCTATCATGAAGATTAAATTTTTCATCTAAATTGTGTATCGAATTTGCAATACCATCGATTATTAAGTATATAAATAGAATATCTTTCCAATTTGCGATACCGAATCTTATTTTACAAATTTCTACAGATAGATACTACAGGAAACGTCACTACTATTCAATTGTGTCAAAGACTCTTAGCAATGACGATAAATTTATCTAAAAATATTTCTGACAAGATATACGAGTGCCAGAAGCTAAGCATTTTATAAAAATAATATTTCCTTGTGTTTTTTCGAAGCAATAAAATAGTTGAATTGTCGATACGATTACTGATATCACGTTGGGATAAAGCGGTCGCATTATCGGCAGGTTACCGATATATCTTGTCGTCTGCCCACTCACCTGTTCACCTGTAGGCATCTGCCCTTCTCCTGTCCGGTTTGAGTAAGGTAACGGTTCTCCCTGTTGTAGGATAATCGTCGTGCACGAGCAAGACAGGATGAGAACGGATAGAAAATGAAAAGAACAAAGAAATTGTAGAGAAATCGTGAAGGAACCTGTAAAGAAATAAATATCTATAGACAATTTGCAGTAACTACAAAGATGTTGGCATGTCGTTATATTTATTATATTTACATGCTTATCAATTAAGTCCAAGTATATTAACTTGATCGATTACAATGAAAAAACTATACTTTGTCGACTCATTAATATGGAAATTAATTTGGAATATTAACGTGGGAAACTACCTGACTCTATCTAGAAAAATGTCTCAAATCTCTTCATTTACGATATATATATATATATATATATATATATATATATATATATATATATATATATATCATACTATTCAACACCTTATAGTATTTAATTCCATTTCAAACAATTCTTTCTATCCTGAACTAATATTTCAACCTTGAATCTTCACACAGTTTCATGGAATCACTCTGTATGATTCAACACGAATCGTATGTCATATTATCGAGTCAATGATCTTCCATGTATACAGAAGAAAAAAAATCCTGGAAGTGGACTTAACCAAGCCATCGATCAAATTCCATCGTTTAAGGAAACCCTTGTCACTAGGTCAGTTGCCGTCTCGATGAAACCGGTCTCGAACCACTATCGATCGATTATATCCGCTTGTGGATTATCGAGAACGACGGCTCGATCGTTCCAGATTGTTTTTCTCTGGCTTCCTATGTAGTAAACAGCTGACAGCTATTAATTCTCGCGAGGCGACCAATCTTCTTTCTCTTCCCTTGATTTCCGGTAGAGATCGAGGCCACCAGCGAGCTGGATACATCGATGTAGAAGCGATTCCTCGAGGAGTAAAATCGTTGCTCGTTGCTTGCTCACGTTTCTTTATTATGCTGGCGTAACGAAGGCCATGGAAATCAGGCCAACGGATTGGTAATCAGCTACTCGTGGAGTTTCCGTTCCGCGTGACCACTTTCCTCAATCAAAATCGAGTGAAAATCAAGAGGAAAGCCGGTAGCTGGGGAAACTTTAATCATTCACTAATGATGGGAAACTGTTTTCGCATTTGTGTCGGTGAGGATCGATTGAAAAGTAGAGTTGTTAGGTTGATCATGTCTGATTATGGATATGGTATGTAAAACTTGAAGTTAACAAACTTGTTTTGTTTGGGTTGACAGAAGGAATTACATAACTCTTCTTCGATCTTTTACGTGAAACGAATTGATTGGTATGAAAGCGTGTTACTTTAATTTTTGGAATCTTTAAGAGAATTATGTTTTGTCGTGATGTATTGTCATTTGATATTAAAGTAATGTATCTGTGTTTCAAATTTATTTCCTGTAACGTGAACGAAATAGAAAATTATGAAATTGAAGTATTTTTTAATTATTTTATTTTTTAATTATAAATGAATTAAATTCCTTATTAATTATGTCACAAAAATGTAGCAACACTATGCTTCCAGGAATATCGATTAACGTGTATATTCATCCTGTTTGTTCCATTTATATATAGTAGATATAAAAGCTGGACGATTTTATATTACAACCCAGTACTTTTTCAGATTTTATCTCACGATAAATCTCGGATTCTCTGGTACCTTGTATCGTTTAAATAAGGTCAGATTTAGTCCTCCCTCCTCATCAGCGCCATTTCTAAACCCTGCACGATTGTCTCATTTAAAAATCGAAGATCACTCTCGGGAGATTTGTCGTAAATTCTTGAACAATACGACCGTTCAATGATCGTAAAAGAATCACGTCGCTGTTTGGGGTAATTTCGCGGCACAGTGTTCGATCGAGCCACCCTGTATAATCCCGAGGCTCGTCCGGAACCGTAAAAAGGTCAACGAGACTGTTCCAAACTCGAGTGGTCTACTGTATAAATTTTTGATGACACACATTTCGCCTGTTTGTAGTCGGTGCTTGAGCCGATGATCATTCCGCCAACTTAACCATCGATAATACGCCATGCGAATCTGATGTATGGAAAAAATGATTAAAGAAACTCATCAGAAGTTCCAATAAGTGCCTAAGTTTTTTAACGAAACGAATTGCGTTTTCGAAAAAAAATTGATAGTATTTGCCATTTGTTTTTCTAAATTGTGTTATCGCCGTAGAAACTGTTCTTTAGAAACTAGTTGCAGGACTTTTATTAATACGAAGAGTTGGGAGAAAATATTACCACGAAGAGGAAAACGTTTCTCTTAGGTGCTTTATAGTTTTCTTTTTAGCGAGGTCGATAAAGTTTGTTAACCTTTAATGCATCCGTTTTGTCCTCTTGTATTTTTCTTCTTCGATCCAAACGTGTTTTTCTGTTGTTAAAAAAATCCTCCAATTGCAGAAAAATATGAACGAATTGCATGCAACCCTTCTATAACATGGTACTCTGAAAACGCAGTGTCGATACAACACGGAACGAACTCATCGTGTTATAGGAGGATTGACCGTAATATTGATATGTGCGACTTTTCATTTCAATTGTAATAAAGAAATTAGCTTAATGAAGAAAAATTTCCTCGGATTGCATTTCTTATCCGAATCAACCAACTATACGTTACACAAGGAAACGTTATATCAAATAAATTCCACAATTTTTAATAAAAACACGAAAATATGTACTGCGCAATATTTTAGACGTAACTTTTCTCACTGAAAGTATATAACTATTAAATAACTTACAATGAAGAAGGTACTTTTGCTTTGTGCTTTGAACACTTGCCGCACCTTTCAAGTTACAGACCATATTTCAACGCGGCCTTCGTAGAAACTTCGCGCTTTTCCGCGGTGAGTTTTTGTCGACCTTTTGCCGAGTTTCCTTTTTTCCTTTCGGCATTCGTTCCATTTTGCAGCGCTGCGTGGGAAGGCACACAATAGTTTTGTGACACGTAGCCGCGCGTGTCGAGAGAGATAATACGACGACCAGGCAACGAAAGGGAAGTACAGGAGACCAGAGAAATGGTATCTACCCTTGATCGATCGAGTTTGAGTGGCAGACAATGAGCTAACCTATCGTCTAGATTCTAGATCGACCATCTGAACGTCGACCAGCGAAATATCGCCCTTAGCTTTCACGGAACGTAATTACGTTTCTTCTTCATTTTCGCGTTTGACTTTATTAACGAGATAGATTAATGAGAGGACATCTAGAAATATTATTGACAGTTTCAAAGATTATAGCGAGTTACGAAAATATACGGACATTTATGATAGAAAATTTGTTTGTAGAAAATTTTTGTAGAAAAAATGTTTGCAATAAACGTCATGTAACACTTCTACGTACATTTTCGAATCTGTTTCAAATTTAACTAATGTAATCATAATAATCATGTGTCATTATGTTGCAAACGAAATTTTAAAATGCGAGTATTCAAATATTTTGGTATATCATACAAAATAATGAGAATTTTTGTTAGTGTTTTCATTGATACTGATGCACACGTTACGATTCCGTTGCTATCACATGTTAAGCGATAAATATGTTTGTTTATAGTAAAACTGTTGCTAATTCTAGTGTATTACGTCTTCTTTATAAAACTATAATATATTCGATTGATAATATTATTCAAAAAAATATTAGATTTCGAAAAAGTTAAAAGCAGACTGTCGCGTCGTAATGATAATTACCCGATATTCGTCCTCATTGATATTTCTTCACGTTTGTCTTGCCGCTGTAAACACCTCATTTATATCAAATAAAACGGGCTAATAACCATTCTTCGTAAGCAACCACAATAATATTTCGCTCGTTCGTTTCAACAGCTTCGTTCCCTTAGCACAAAATTGTAAAACGACTATAATATAGATGTTTGGAGAAATTATAGGCGATAAAAGCGACCGGAGGATGGAAATTTCGGTAATTATCTTGTCGAATAAAGTCGAATGCTCAAGGCGACGTTCATGGAGCAAAATCGATACAGCAATCCACTCTATGCTCAGCCTCCTTTTTGCACCTACTTTCGCACGGAATACTCTGGAGAACTTGGTTGAACAAGCACGAGCAGCCACAAGCTGGAAAACGTCTCGTTCTCCACGCGCGCAACAGACCCTTTGTGTTCGTATTTGCATCGGCCCTAAATGCAGCAGCACTCGAAACGAACCGTTTCTGCTCCATATTCCGAGTAGGCCCGCGACGTGACTTTTTCTCGATTAATGACGTTCGTTGTCAACGTCTCTCTTCTCTACGTACGTGTACAACTATTTTCGTTCCCTTTGTCTTACTTTCTTTTGAAGCGAGGGAATGTATTTTAATTTCGATGTATACATCTATTTTGGGAACACGGTCGAAATATCGGTGAAATTTCGTGGACATTTTCGTGAAAGTGAGATAAAATTTTCAAACATACTTCTACCTGTAAGTCAAGGGACATTTATTATTTAATATGTATACAGTATGTAGTTATAATAAATGAAGTTAGCATTATAGAATGAAAATAATATTTGTTGATTGTATATATTACTGTCCAAAGATTGATTTACTTCTTGAAATGATTTTTTTAATTATACCTACGTTAAATCTGCTACTAATTTTGTTATTCGTTGAAAATTAATGTACCAATAATAGTTTCTTTTATTTCATTTATTTTTCTAATAGAAAATTAGTACCTGCTTGAACTATTAGGTTTCATGGAGCGGATAGTAGTTCCAAATTTTCTATCGATACGTGTTCGAAGGAAAATTAATAATATGTATGGTTCAGGTAACAATAGTTCGACTTGGCTTTGAATTAGTATAAGTTGAGTGTGAGATTGATAATGTAGAGGTGGAGTTAATTTATTTTATACAGGTTCTCGTAAGTTTGCGATCAGCTCACATAAAGTAAAATTCACTTCACATTATTGCGAGAATATTATTTTCTATTGTACTTCTTTATTTTCTTTCGTTTTCTTCGTTCCTTTGTCTAGATATTTTAATGTGCTCATTCGTTGTAGTAATTCGATTTTTCCCCGCAAGGAGCTGCAAGAGCATTCTTAGTGTAAATTTACTAACCTTGCCTTCTAAAGAGTAAACAGCAATTTCCTTTGAGTACTGCGACTTCTTGTACAACAGAACGCTCTCAGTTATTCGATAATTAAAAATGCATTTGAAACAAAATTCGAGATACTTTTAAACGACAACATACTAATTTAAAAGTTTATAGACTGCATTAGTTCTAAATAAGAATTTTTAATGAAGGACTTTGTAGGATACTTATGTGCAATATTCTAGTTTATTAATGACCAATTAATTAAACAATAAACATATTTATTTTCGGTAGAATCGCTTTGAAATTTTAATGCCTTATATCTTTCTTACAAAAACATCAGAAAAGACATGTTTCTATCAAGCATTACATATTTACATAAGTATCACAAATAATTCCTCTTTCTGCAAGGATTAATAATATCATATTTGATATTTTTTGCAATTTTATTTCAATCAACGTGAAAATTTAATCGACCTACCGTAAATAATTACAACGAAAAGTAGAGGATGAGATGGTGTTCGCTTATTATCGTGTGCTTATCCAGCCTTTCGAAAGCTCTCAACAAAACGAATTCGATAAGCGCGCGCGATATTCGCAGCGTCGTCGGTTGAGTGAGCTGAGACGAACGGAAAGGATTCGAAGCCTTTCTTCCTTCAGCAGCTGATGGGAAACGGCGTATTGCGTCGTTCCATTTAGACAATGAAGCATTTATAGCGAGAACTGCAGGCCTCGTTATTCAACGCGACCGTGTCAGTCGTGCGTTGTACTTCCGCGAAATTCCCTGTGCACCGGTTGATGTAACTCGATGCATTGTCTCGATTGTATTACGTAACATCGATACGAATACAAGTGGAAATCGGTATTTTCGTAGCATCGCATGGAATACTTTCGAATATGTTGGATATTTAAACTGTCGTGATATTTCCTCGAATAAAATATTATGAATAACGATATTAAAAGAGTGAAACATTAGTTTTGCGTAAAAGTGTAAATTACGTGAAGAGAAAATCAGGTACTACTCATGACTGCGGTTTTTTTTTTTTCAAAAAAGATTTATTTCTCATCGCCGTAAAATTTCTCGTTCTTCCAATTGAAATATTCTTCTAGTGCTTTGCAATCTAATTCTGAGAATTGAATTTTTTTCTAGCAATTTTTAGAAAGATTTAATACGTCGTCAAACTATTCAGAAAATAATATCGTGAACGTCGCCTTTATCGCAGATTTTTTCTGTTTGCTATTCATCACTTCTATCCGACGTTCCTACAAGATACAACGTCTAAGATGAATTTTATCATAGAATTTCTTTGTTTGAGAATTGACAAATATAATTATAAGATTATTACAGCTACAAGTAAAATTTAGAAATAAAACTTTCCAATCAATTCAATAATTTCTGATTGATATTTCTTATTTATTTATTTCTATGCATTTCTAGAATTCAGTTAGTTCTTGAAATTATTATTTCTGCAAGAATCGCGACAAAGTTTGCTTTCCCGAAATGATAGTTTTGCGCAACTTCCAGTCTAATTTTCTGTGCTGCCGAGTATTCAAACTCGTAGCTTCCCGTTATCCAAATTCGGGTTAAATTCTGGAGGCAATGGCGTTAAACATTGGCGAATGCCAACTTGGAAGTGTAACATCAAGAAGTAACTCTCTTGTAACTTCGTGGATGGGAAAGGAACAGCTGAGTAAAAAATTCTTGATAACCTATTTTGATAACTCTGCTTGAAATCTAATAGCGAATCTGTACGATGCAAGTTCATTTCGTTTCCTTCCTTGCACGTTCACAAAATGCAAGGTGTCAAGGCAGATTTCTACATTCCGGATTAAAAATTTCAAGATACTCAGTCTACAACTTCCGAAAGTTCCGTTAACATAATTTTGTCTTTTAACGCCTTCACAAGAATCTGACCCGATTTCTCTTCACCTTTTTACATTTTTAAGAAATTGGATATCATTGAAAGATTTACTTCTTTTTATCTAAATATTACTATTCCATCTGGAACTTTGTGTAAATTAAAATTCATATAAAATATCACACAAATATTCTGATTATTCATTCACAACCGATAATGATAATCCTTTTATTGTCAATTCTTTCAACTTTCGATATATGTAACTTGTAGTAAATTGTTTTTTTAAACATCTGTAATAATAGACAATAGGACACAATTTTGTAGCCGTTATTGACCAGTCAAATTTACAAACCTCATATAAAAGTTTCCCTCTTTTTTTATTTCATGGAATATACACAATTTTATCACGGTGCACTTTCACGCATTTTCCCCGTACAGTAACTGCCTACTGCGGTCGCTTTGAACTGAAATCTCTGTCAGAGGCACGTTCCCTTTCATCATCCGTATAATCTCTACCGAGAGGGAAACACTGGCCCAAAAGTTCTCCTTAACGACCCGCTGCGCTGTTTGCCATTCGTCGTTCACGGCAGTGCCAAGGTCTCCCAGTTCGCTCATCTTTTTTTTTCCCTGTAGCAGCTTCTTACCCGGGTCCCTCTCCTCCGACCAGCACTTCACCCTCTTTCCCTCGTCTTGGCACGTTTTCAGGGTTAAAAAAGAAGCATCACCTCGAGAGCCCAGAAAGCGAGAAAAAAGAGTCATCGTGACATCGTCGTCGGCGAGAAAGAGCCTCCGCCGGAAGTCAAAAGTCAGCCCACACCCCTTTTTTCGTTCCGATCAGTCGCGTTGGCGACGAGCCAGCTTCGTTATACTTGCACCATCGAAATCGTCGAAAGTGGATAAAAGAGTAGGAGAAGAAGAAGCTGGAATGTTCGATCTTGATGGGCATTTACTGTTTAACAGGAAAGAGAATTACAGATCGAAAATGATGAAGATGTATTTCAATAGCGACAAATTTTTCAGGAGGAGTGTGAAATTTGGAACTTTACGAAAGGATCAATCTGCCGAGCATATAGTGTTGATAAAAAGAATAGATTTTCGGGAAAGAATGGTTAAATATAATAGTGCAATTTTTCGATCTTATTGCTTGAAATCCCTTTCTGTCGGTTTTGTCGTTATTCTAACACAGGACTGAATTATTTTGGGTTGCCATTTTTTGAAATAGACACGAATAGCTTATGGTGAACATCCGTGCAGGAATTTGAACGTTAGAGCGTCAAATGTTAATTAATGAACAATGCGATCGAAAGATCATGATTTTGCAATGCGACAAATGCGGTTGATTTAAAAGATTTCATTTTCCATACCTGGTCAAACAAGTCATTAATATCATCAAAATTGGTTTATTAATGTCAATCCTAACATTAATTACATATTATTATATCCCGAAAACCCACTCTAAATTTTGCCTTAACTTGTATTGATATTTAGTTTGTCCATTTTTGCTTGTAATATCTTTAAATCTATAGATAGGTATAGATCACTATCGACAGGAGCATATGGGAGGAATTACTCATTGATTTTAATGAAACCAGCTAGGTGGATGGAAAATTGTGAAGTGTTTTTATAAGTACTTGATATAAGTCGAGTAGATGATCATTAGGTTGTGAAATATTTAGCATCGTGTTGTGTGTTGGTGCATGAAGTAGTTAAAGTTTTACTGCTCTTTCGAGAGAGGAAATAGCTAGATGACTGCTCTAATTAGTCTCGCTAAAAAAGGAACTAGGATGTAACGAGAAAAAATAGCGTTCTATGAAGCTACTGGTTCAGTTATTACTTCTATAATTGTCAACCTATAGATATATATTAATTGATTATATTTTACTCGGAAGTATCGTAAAATTTCACGTTAAATATCGGAACATTTCATCGTGTAAATGCTAAAATTAACGAAGATCGAAATTATCGTAATATATGTAGATTCTTTCTATTGCAAGATCCCAGATGAAATAAGAACCCCAAAGGTTTCAATACATTTCTAATGCTCTCTTCAGTTTATCTGATTTTTCCTAAGTGTCCTAATTCTTATGAATAATATTCTTATAAATAAATATCACAAAGGAAATTTTCCATTACTTCATATAATTTTTCTATTATAACTTTCCATCGAACTTTCTGATGAAACTCAAACGTAGAAATTTCACCGTTGACATACGTCTCTGAACAATTTCAACGGAACGTGAAGTATAACATGCCTGACAGAAAAATCTTTTCTTCAATTCCTTCAATTGTAAATGAGATTGATCGATCGAAAGACTTCTCCGAGTGTTTACTGATCCTGTTGGACTGGATGTATTCTAGGTTTTGCAGTGTTCTCAGGGAGAAGTCCTCCCTTTGTTTGATGGATCTCCAATGTCTGGGAGCTATCGATCGGTCGCTTGAATGGTTAAGGCATTAAAGGAAATGCATTGTTGGTGGGTAATTTGGTTGACTTCGTCTTCTGGAAACGTCGATGTCTGAGCACGTGTGTGTATTAGAACACAAGGTCGAAGTTAAGTGCTTGAGTCGAAGAGTAAACCATGAGATTAAAACTAACCATAGCACCATGTCATTCAGAAATAGCTTCTCTGCATGATTCCATTTCATTCTGTTACAGCTGTTTGATATTCGTTTAATATCCTCTAACAACAACAAGATTCCATAGTATTCGAAGAAAAAGTAGAATTTCGATATAACTCGAGTATAAAAATTCCTTCTCCTTTTACGCCATAAAGGATTCAACATTTTATTGTTACCTATATTTTGTGGAAAATGTTAACAGCTTCCAATTGTTGTCACTTGTTACCGAATTATAATTGTTCTTAATTGATACATACAGAATGACAATTTTGGAATAACAAAACATCATAATGTCAAAAACCACGATAGATCATAGAAAATTAATCTTTTTCATTCGAGCTGAAAACTTGGAAAACTTTTAGAATTTAAACAATTTTTGAGAATTTACGTTCTATTTAAAAATCTCTCGGTTATAAAAGGGATTATATTCCTGAAGCAATCCCTTTGAATCGCTGTTTCATTCCATATCGTACTACTACTCAGATATAGCTTGTAATATATGATACAATAATTTACAATTATTAATATGCGATTTTCATCATTTTTGTACTGTTGTACCACCTCAATTTTTCAATGAATTATTCCATTCGTCACTGCACAAGTCACTGCACATATATGTATATAGTGAGGTTTACGTAGATATATGAGACGTACTACATAGGAAGGGTTAATCCCCTAGTGATTATGCGTCTAGATGTATACTGTAAGTTTGTCGATCTGCAACTGCAGTTGCGATACCATGACGCGTAAGGGCACGCTTTCCTGCCTCTGCATGTCTATCCGTACACAAACACCTCGTGGAAGTGTGGATCGTGATGCTATGCAAACGAACCGTGTATAGCGAGGAACGATTTAGGCTTGCTTCATACATGGGTGGAACAGCACGAGCGTCGGTGATCTTGCACACTGCTTTTTACGTTAAATTTGGACCATGTTATTTTTTACAAATTAAAATAGAGAATATTCTTCTAGAATTTAATTGCTTATGCTGAAGCGATCTAATTTTCTCAAATTTAATTTGCTGTTACCGTGAGCTTTTTAAACGTTTTATTTTTGTTCCTTGGTTCGATAGTGCTTTCTACGAAGACAAACGATTAATCACATTAATTATCATGTTTAGAATTTTTCGAATCTTATCGTTATATTCAATATCCAAAATCATATTCATTAAATATACAAAATATCCACAAAGTACTCTATAATATTATATCTAATGAACGGGGCAAACTATGTATCTAGTATCCATTTCTTCATTAACATTCGCGAAGATACAAATTTTCATAAAGGTATTCGCAGTCCAATAATTCCTATTAAAGATCCTGCAATCTGATTGACAGGAAATTTTCACGACAAAACTGATAACACCTTGGTACAACTGTAGCATACAGCGCGATAGCACACGTGGTGTACAGAGATTGATATTTCAAGTTCGCTTGCTCCATTATTATCGGTGGCGACACTTACACGTTGCTCGTGCTTCTCGTCACAAAATTCTCCCTCTTTCTCTCTATATAATACGCCTTTTGTGTTAGTCGATTAAACCAGCTCGTGGTAATTGTTGGACAGTGCGCATTGGTAAATAACAACGGTCGAAAGGATGGACAGAAACGTCGATCGCGATGGCAATTCGCCAAATCAGCGGCTGCCTGTTACCGTTTATCGTCACTTTTATGTAACCATCGTTCGAGGTAACTGGAACAATGGCAATGGGAATCTGTCAGAACGATAACATGTCGCTACCAACGATATTCTCATGTAAAAAATCATCATGCAAATTTTAACCACTTTTTAAGATTTTCAAGCAATATTTTAAAGAATTGTGAGGAATATTATATAACTGTATAACAGTGTTTATGCATTATACTATTTTCGTTTACTTATCATAGCCGTATATCGAATGTGATTTTAAGGTTCTGCACGAGTGAACCTCGTGCCGATTTTCTTCAAGACATGTGAAAATAATATTTTCATGAAATTTCCACCTTTCCTTGGAATTCGAATAGTCCACGGTTCATTAAAATTCAGGACACTTGAAAGTTAAGGTATTTTACGAGACTTTAGGGTTTTCTCTTAGTTTTACGCCAGGCATTTGTATTCTAAGCGCGATGCTTGTCTTTCGTGGTGAAATTTTGGAGATCGTGACCGAGCTGACGATCGACGGTTCGAATTTTATGAAATATTTTTTGGATATGTCACGTATGGTTTGATTCAGTGAGGATGATATTTCCTTCGATTGTCAGTTGAAACGATGATATAACGAGACTTCAAATCTTATAATAACCCAACTGATAGATTAATCTAATTACGTTAATATCTATTTTATTTCACAGTCGTAAAGTAATTTGAGTTAAGGTCAGTGTTAGGATTACGATAAACGAAGACTTTACTGAATTTAAATTACGTTGTTAATTACTTAGTTATATATATATATATATATATATATATATATATATATGAATAATATTCTATAGGAAAAATATTTAAACAAGTGTGAAAATGGTAGTTCAAACCTGTTTGCAAAATTGCAATCGCTTTGTATTCGATTTATCTGATCGAGGAGTTATTAAACAACTGGCATGCAGCTCGTTACAGAAATAAGCATTTTCCTCGATGCTATAGAATTTTTCCACGGTCGCCAAGAAATAGCGTTGGCGTTGCAAGCGTACTTGAACCGAGTTTTAGACGCGGTGTAACCGCTAACTACTGCTATTCCACTCCAGGGACGTGCATCTGTCGAGTACATATTTACGTTCAATGTCTGTTGGACAAAGTTGCTGCAGAGTCTTTGAAAGCAGTTTGTGGGAAGTCAAAGTACCATCCACAGGTCGATTTGACTATTTGCTTGAATCTTAAGGTATGACGAAAGCGGTAATTAATGATAATTCTTTGGTAATTATGGATATGCTAACTATCGTGGAAATAGAAAATGAGGAATTTTGATTCGTTTCTTTTTCACAGATTTATATTTGCTATTTGAATTTATTCTTCTAGCAATTAGAATGTTTTCTTTTGTATTCTGGATTTTATTTGCTGTAATCATTATATCGTACCATTTATCTTACAATCTTTTCATCAATAACTGCTGGATATTAATTATCGATATTGTATTACATGAACATTGAAATAAGTTTTTGATCATTCTTAATCTGGAGAACTGTGATGAAATTTTTCATTTGTATTTTTTATATTTTCACAATCCACAATTCCTCTAAATTCGTAACAAAAATTTCTTCCGTAAAAGCTATCGAACAACGAATCATTTCTCAATAGACTTGCAAACGTTGATGAATTACAAAAGTATTCGCAAATCTAACTCATCCAACCACATTTTCAGGGTTTCTATTTTAACTGCGCCGAGCACAGTTTATCTTATTTCCCGACATTCTTCGGTATTTCTGTTTCTTCGTCCAATATCTCTGAGAAAGAAACATCCTCATGCTCGTTTCGTCGGCCTGTCGCAAAAATAATAACGTCCCGTTGTGTTCGTTTATTTTGGACGACCGATAAAACCAAACGACGCGTCAGCTTAGGTTGTTTAACATTCCTTTGTCCGCACTGACAAACGGCTCTACTGAAAGACCATGGGATTGTCGAAGATCCACCGGAGAATAAATTTCGAGAACGCAACCAAAAAGAAACAAAACTATCAAAATGACGTGATTCTTCAGTCATGTCAAAAGTTATAAATCAATTTTTATTCCAAGTCGGTCGTTTTTACCATTCTTATACATATATATATAACTTACATATATGAAACAACATGTTGTTGCCCTCTAAGGTACATAATATTTTTATTTTATTTTGTTGCCGGCAAATAACCAATAACCGTGATTCAATACCTAATTGTATTTCCGTATTGCTTGAAATTTTTTACCGACCACACTACCTGTACACTGTTACCTACGCGTACCTGTTCGCCAACCCTTTGTCAAGCCTTGATTGGTTGTTGCTAGCTTTTACAAACCTTATAAAAAAAAAAAAAAACAGCCATCTCAATCAACTGTCAGTCCAAAATATTCACTGTAATAAAAGAGAATGCTCTCTATATTCCACAAAAGCGAACTAGTACATGTATTTTATCCTTAATCCTCAAAATTATCAGAGTAACGAAACAGCAAACGTACAAAACCCCCAGACTCATCACATCACAACGTTGTATCGATTTTATCGTGAGTTCGATGCCAATCGAGGAAAAGATCACGGTAGCTGACATTTACAATAGAATATGCAATTAAACAATTCGTAATACGCTATAATAATTAACAATAATAAGTCGTAATATGCAAGTTATATAAAAAATAATATAGGAATACATCTCGCTGGAAATATCTCGTCGTGGAAAACTCGAATTGGTGTGCAGAGCCATTTGTTGCGATGCGTCCGTTATAAATTCGTAATTTCCGTGGAAACGGGATTCCGCGACTCGATCGCGCGCTCGCTCGATCACGCATCTCGTTGATTTATTCGGCCGTTACGTGAAACAACCTGTCGTCAATTAATCTCTTAAGCTGGCAAGACGAATTAACCTGCGAGCATTTCCAGAGGAAACTCAACGTTCCGCGCATTTTGCTACGGATGCGCCGTTTCTGACATGATTAATACGATTGCCTGCTTTATGAAGGTTTTACGTGATAAGTTGGATGCCGTGGTTCATTCAAAATTCGGGAAATTCGTTTGTTTCTTTGGTCGATGACGCTGCAAATCGGAAATGATGAGGCGGTTTGAACTCTTTGGTCTTTCAATTCTCTCTCTCTCTTTCTCTCTCTTTAGCAAATCTCTAAATCTTTGGCCCTTTCAATTTCCCAAATCTTTAATTTTTCAATTTTTGGATCTTGAGGTCTTTCAACTTGCAATCTTCGAACCTTTCAACCTCTTAATTCTGTAATTTTTTAATCTTACGATCTGTTAACTTTAAATGTTTAAATCCTTCAATTAGCAAACTTCGGATTTTTGAATGTCTAAATTTTCGAATATTCGCATCTTTAAAGTTTCGAACTTTCGATCGTACGAGTTTTTAGTTTTTCGATTCATTGAATTTTTGGATTTCCAAATTGTACGATCTTGTTCAGTTTCGAAATGAAATTTTCTGGTCTGGATTTTGTTAACTTCCAGGGTCTTAAATTTATTAAACGAGAAGATTATTCCGAGTTAATTCTAATCCAGTATTTTTATTTTTTCTACGAACTAATGGGAACTATATCGTCCACTACTTTTTCTCTTGTCCGGAGTTCAAAAGGCAAAATTTCCCTTGGGACTTCTCGGAGAATCATTGAACAGCAAAGTCCCGGAAGAAAACTTCTCCTCATTCTCGAGAATGATTAATTCGCTCCGAAAGCGAAGCGCAGTTTCCACGTAGGCTGATGTGACTTTAAGCGAGAAGTTAGGATACTTTGATGAGCATAATTCACTTTCCTTGCGTTCTGTGAACGCGGTGCTTGATACTCATTTCATTTCTTTCTACTGTTACGAGAAATTTCATTGGATTAAAAAAACTTTGTTCTCTCGCAGTGGCAAACCGTTGCTATTTTTCAAACTATGTCCTGTTTTTCTAATCGAATGAAATCCTTTATTTTAGTTGTTCGATAGTTTATTTTTGGAGGGATCGATGAAAATATAATGTAATCTTTGTGCAGATGGTTTATGAGAATGATTTTGGTCTTCAAAACTTACGATTCTAAGATTTTCAATATTGTAAAGATTATATGAGAGAGAAATTCAGTGTCATTTAAAATAAATTGTAAACTATAAGCTGGAATATTCCAACTTCTAGTTACCAACTTTGATAAATGCCAGATTTGTCTAACATTGTTCTCTTTTTTTTTATTAAACAACGAAAGTTAATAAACACAAATTAATTTCAATATCTAAGATCAATTAATTTCAATAATATCAGCACAATTTATTTTTAAGAAAAATGGAATGACACATAAGAAGATAGTGAATAGTGATATCAGAGAGCCAGAGCATATATAAATAAAAATATTATTTTCGAGAAATTAGAGGACTCTAATTAACAAATTAAAAAACTCTATCCTGAAAAGGTCGAAAACTCACATCCGTGAACACGTGTCGCTCTGTAATTAACTGCTAACGAGCATTGCGTGACTAGCGTTCCTGTGCACTTAACTTTCTGACAAAATGTAAAAAAAAAATCCGGACTTGTTTTATCGGAAAATGTGGTCGTAGATAAACGCTCCATACGGTTCACCATTACCTCGATCGACAGGTGTTACGCGTGGCGGCCTTTTATCTCGAAGATTACGGGACATGTCTTCCGTCAACATTGGAAATTAATCTTTATTTGCACGCTCATCAGCCTGGGTATAGCAACAGCAAACACGGCTCGTCCATGCATGGCTCTTTCGGAGCTGGATTTCGATCGAAGATTGTCCGATCTCGAATGTAAATTGTTCGTAATTTACCATATTTTTCTTTTTTATTTTGTATCTTTATTATATTTTTGTTATTTGATCGCTAGAATTTTAAACGAATTAAAAACCGAGATCTGTATTTGCAAGCGTAATACAATTAGTGAGCAACGAAGGCAATTTTGTAACACGTTGCAGTTAAGTGCGCTACTTCCCGCATTAAAAGCTGTGAACAAACCTTGTTTCCGGTTCGAGATACGCAACAGTGAAACGAACTGTTTTTCTCGTTTCGTATATTCTTAGGAAAAGAAGAGCTGAAACATTTTGCGTGCAGCGAAATTCTAAAAGGATTTGTAACCGAAACAACAATATCCTTAACAACAAATCAGTTCTATGTTAAAGCAATTTGCTCGAAATATTCAAATCTTTCTCAAAATTATCAATAAGTACGTTCGAATTCCTTTATTCCATCGATAACAACGTTGAAATTAGGTTCCCGATTTGACTGTAAGAACTCGAGCTTTCACGCGAAATTTACTCGCGAACTTTTTTGACGACAATAACCGATTGATCGTTGAAGCAAGACGGATTATCACGAACCTATTCACCAGCTATTATTACAACGATGTCTTCTAGACCTTTTCTCATATTCATGATGATCGTACGAGGCACCGTTACTTTCATTCAGAGGCGTATCTTTCAGCTATTTGTTTCTTGGAATTCGCTCGCTGAGACTCTATTCACTAAGACGACTTTCAAAGTTACCTTTACAACATTTTCACGCGTATCATGCACGCAGTATTATCCTGCATTGTGTTGGGAAGCCGAGAAAATTGCATATAAAGCACGAACTTTGAGCGTTAACAACGACGAGATTTGATTTCTTAGCAGATATTGATACACGAAATAAAAAAAGAATTAAATTGTTTTGAGATTAAGGATCGATTCTCCATAGACGTGAACCTTATACTGTATCTGACAATTACTGGTTTCGCTCACTCTGCATACAGAATACCGTCAAAATGTACACAGAAACAAAAGGAAGCGCTTTAGCGATGTCCATCGGATTGTCTATTTCTATTTCGCGATCCAATCGGTGGAGCTACCTTGGGCAAACCCCAAACCAAACATCAGAATAAAAGAATAATTGGCCCGTGTATAAAAGCTGAAAAATATAAAGTCATATAGAGGATTGAACGATAGGCTCGCAGACAATTTTGTTTATTCTCGACTCGGCTCAATTTTTATGAGTTTTCAACTTGCAGCTACACTCAGAAATGTAGAATAATTTGTAACTCATATAAGGTTCCTGAAATTTAATAAAGAAAGTACAAAAACGCCTTGCATCAAATTTCTAAAGTAACATGGAACGGTAGAAGTAAGAAAATTTACAATATTGTAAAACATACTTTGTCGATAATTAATAACATTCAAAAATAATTTTCTCCGTAAAGAATCTCTGTAGAATTAGCAAATCAAATTATCGAGGCAATATCTGCTCATAATTTATCATCAAGAAATGTCCTCCTGACCAGCGAAATTTGCGAAAGACAATGTATTTTTCACAATAAATTGTTATGATTTTTCGAACATGGTTAGATCAGTAAGAATGTGATAGCTTTTCCATCAGCTGGCAAATGAAATTATTAAGATAACTATCGCTCGTAAGCGATAATTATCTTAAAAACAAAATACAGAATTATTTATAACTATATTTTTCACGATAAACTGTAGAATTACTGATGGAATATAGTTAAACCGGTAAAAATATAACAGTTGCTCCACCAGCTGTCAGATGAAACTACCAAGATAATTATTGCCCGTAACTCATCATTAAGAAATTTCCTGCATTACTGACCAGCTAAATCAGCAAAACGTAACGTACTTTCACGGTAAACTATTAGAAAAATCGCTGATCAAACCCAACTAAATCAATACAAATATAACAATGTACCTGTGGCAGGTGTAAAGATTCTCATGAGAAACTGAAGTGGGAGTATCTCTAAGTTGCGATCCGGATGAAAAGGAATGGTCGTCGAACTATTGCATTGAATCCGGTCACGTGTTCACCATGGTTGCGTGACTGGCAGGGCACGTAGGTAAACGCATTGCTCACTGCGTAACACACTACGCGTAGTACTCGCGTATCGCGTTCCAGTACGTTTACATCGTAGTAGCAGGGGAATAACGGTGCTCGTTGTATGGCTGCGTTCACAACGTGCACTGGAACGTGACGTTCCCCCGATTTACTGAAACTCGATTAAAAAATTTCATCTACGATTTTTTCGTCAATGTGGAGTTATTTGGATTGTGGAGGTGATGTGAAAATTGAAGCGAGTAACGGGAAATAAAATAATTTGAATATTAGAATACTTTCATTTATCATGCGATATAGTATTTCATGCATCATAAAATCCCATTTATAGGAGCGAAATTGTATTTAGTGTCTGACTAACCGACTGAATCTATTTATTTCAACATGAACTTTTATCTTTCGAATGAGAAGTTGTATCATTGTTCTCATGGCGATAGGCATCTACATAAATATACATACATGTTTGTATACATAGTTTATGAAAGATAGACTTTTGATTGACTTGTAAACTAACTGAATCATGTAAATGTATTTAAATAACATACAAAACGATTTAATTTAAGATTTGTAAATTACATTCTTAATTAAAGTGGGAACACATGTTAAGTGGGAAATTCAATTGTGACGAAAATTGAGAAGATTCTTTTCACTCAACTTTCCATTTAATTCTAGGAACGCGTTTAATTTGTTTATATTTCATGGGTGATTAGAAGTATAAGTAGCATCAAGTTGAAATATATGTACTACGTATACGTAGTAAATATCTACTTACAATCATTGTTTTAATAATAACCTCATTTTCTGGTTAATTAATTGTGACCGAAATAATTAAATTCACATTAAATTATGCAGCCATGTAGATACATTGTACTTATATGTATATTCTATATGTGGTATAATTAAATTCGCATAACATGTTTCTGTTTTGTTTAGAGATAGAGCAGAATATTCCACCATAATTATGCGAATAGTGGAACATTTGAGTATACATATAGAATGTTTTGTTGATACAAGCTGAAATTGGACTTTGCCCTAATGACCCCCAAGATACTAATTGTTAAAATTATACAGAACAGTTTACACCGCAATATATATAAACTTCTCTGTTGTAACAAACAAATTATAACTGTTGCGTTTTCTGTCTTTGTGCATTTTAACAACATGACTTGGAGGATCGAAAAAAGAAAGCAACGTGTAGCATGTCAAAGCAAACGTTATTAAAACGAAGGTATTTCTAACGACAAAAGTAATAAAAATAATCGCATATCTTAATCTATTAAAAATCGAAAAATTATGAGTAATTACACTTGTCAATAAAAACAGTAATTTCTTGGTCATTTGTTAATGGATCAAAATGACTCATCGGATCTTCCTACTCTTAATCCCAAAAAGGTAGTTCACCTTGCATGCACCTCAACAGAAAACGATCCAATCGACCGGTCCTCGAGCAAAAAGTAACGAAACAGGACGAAAGAGACGAGCAAAGAAGCCAGACGATCCGTTTCGTTCGATTCAGACTTCTTTTTCTGTATCGCATCGTATTAACGACCACGCTTAATATCCATCGCTGACTCATGTTTCTTCTCCCGATTCATAATGCTTGCTGTGTTCGACGATACGGGTGCGTTAAGAAACAACCACGTTTGGTCGGAAGTGAGAATCATCGCTTTCTATCGATGACTTCGAAAACATTCAGAGTTCGATTGAATGCAATTATTTGCATATTTATTCGGTGGCAGAGCACACGCGGCCGATAAAAGAGGCGATATTGAAGAACGACTCGGGGAAGTGATGGCTTGATGTGAATTCACCGGGAGAAAGTTTCGATCGATTCAGAAATACTTTTGCATCGTAGCTGGTGAAGAGAGAAGGAAAGAGAGGAGGGAAAAGTTTGTTTGTTCGAGGCAAAGTTTTATTTCTGTTTCTGCTTTCGTAGAGATTTTGGTTTTCTTTAAATTTATTATTAATGCATATTATTTATTTATTATTAGTACACAGTATTAGATTTATTATGGTATATATTAAGTAATCTTTCTTTAAATGTAGTTACTCTGCGTGAAGACTATATTAGATTACTATAGAATTATTTTTAGTATTTTTCTAGTACTTCGAGTCGTTGGTATGTAAAAGAAATGCGTTTCTTTAAAATTCAGGGTTTCCTTTGGTTTTGGTTTTAGTTCGATTGATTCGTTTCTTAGATTTGATTTTTTTTTAGCTTGTATTTAAATTCTATGTATGTACTATGTATTTTGTGTCGATATCGATAACCCGAAATGCAGATTGCAGAATAAAGATATATGGAAATAACTTCACGCCGTTGCTGAACGATTGATTTGAAGTTGTAATAAAAATAAATTGGACTAACAAAAGAATTCAGAATGGTCCTCGTTGCACCATCGATAACAATTATTTGTTCCACGTTTTCTATGCTTATAATAGAAACAATAGAATAAAGTGAAAAACGATAAATAGAAGGATATAGTGGATTAAATTATTATAAACACTTGTAAAAATCTGGAATAAAATGGAAAATGCACTTAAAACGAAATCTCCTTTATTACACAAAGCATCGTTGCTCTCCTTGAAACAGATTTTTAAACAGAAGCGTAGAACAAATATTTATAAGTTTTCCATTCGACCACAATAACTGAACACATTACATTTCCAGTTTCTTTATCTCTTCCTTCAACTCCTTATCTCATCCACCGCAATTCCTCTACTCTCTCACACTTTAAACTCCAGTTCCGTCTTAGAACTCGCCTTAATGCGCCCACCAGTTCCACTTCTATGCACCTTACACTGGTCTACACTAAAACTTCGTCGAGTTGAGCGACACTGAATGATTCTCTCATTTCTTGGTGAGCTCGTACGACGGTAGTCCACGAATGAAACGGGTTTAAGCTTCGAGACTTTTTCATAGATTCTTTGAAGATCACTCGAGCGCGGCGTTTCATTAAGTTCTACGGTTGTCGTCACGCGTTTCGTTGGAACAGCGTGATGTAGAGAATAAAACGATGGCAATCGAGATCCACGAGGAAGCGCAATTATACGAGCGTTTTCGTGTCGAGAAAGTCGTCACGTTCCAAGGACTCGCGGAGTAATCTCTCTCTCTCTCTCTCTCTCTCTCTCTCTCTCTCTCTTTAATCGACCTCGAATCCGATCGGCGTACAACTAGATTCCTGTAATTACCGGATGCCTAACTCACAAGGACAATATCCTGTCCTACTGTTGCGGCACCTGTGATTTCCTTCCACTTGCTTTGATACCATTCCCATGAATCTTTTTTGTTAGCTTGTTAAACGATAGACGAAATTAAATAGAGCGTAATTAGAATTTGTAGGAAGTTTTCAATTTATTAGTTAGAATTTTTGAGAATTTTCTAATTTAGCTGTCGTAGATTTTAGTTTTCAACGGGAACAATTTTGTGATGTGCCTAATGTGGGGAATTTTAATAGTACGGATAATAAACTGTTAGGAATTCTTTGAAGTTTGGAATTTACGGTTCTGCTTTTTAATGGAAAAGACTTTACTGCGAATAATACTTTTCATTTTAAGCAATTCGTCTCATTATACATTTTGTACGATGCAACTCTTATATCCTTGAATTTATTACATTGATTCTACGCTTGTTTATTAAGATAAGAAGATACAGAGATTCTTTATTAGTATAAGGTTTCATCATCATCATTATCATCATGAGCTAACAATGGCAATCTCTATTACATAAAAAAGATAGTAATACAATTAGTTTCGAGCGATTTGGTTTGTTGATCGTTTCATACGTGTACAGTGGGATTAACATTTGCAACTTTTCAATCTTTGAATTTATTGCATTAATTCTACGTTTCGTAGATGTTGAAATAGTTTCGTATAAAACGTAAACTCTCGCGAGTTACATTAATCAGTTACATCGAGGCTCATTATTCTGTTGCGTTTAATTGCAAGAAACTTTAATTACGTAGAGTTTTCCTTGTTTAATTGTGCATGTAGAACGATTATAGTTGTTTTTCCTCTCTAGGCGTTTCTTTGAATTTTTTAGCATTTGGAATTAATTCCTATAAATAGTAAAAATCTTAAAAAAAAAAAAGAGAAAACAGAGAAATCCTGAAATAAAGAACGTTATTGCAATTAGTCTCTACATATTTCCTTTTTATAGATTAGTTCCTTAAATAACAATATTATTCTTAGTTGCAGCTGCATATGTAGGTATATCTTTTTTGACAATATTTTAACGGGATTTGAAATAAAACGTAAATGCTATTAGAATACACGTAAAAATAGGATTTTAATACATTAATATACATGTTTAAATTAAAAAACTTAATGTCATATAGATGATACACCTATCCTAAGATAACTTGACACGGGGAATAGAAAGGAATAATTCAATGAAATAATAGATTCGTGTGCACAAGTTTTCTGAATTTAGAAATAAATCCATCTAATGGAGTATGACAATTTGATCTGTTATTATTATTAATCACTAGCTTAATTCTTTGTATTATTCAACCAAATTAAATCCTAATCGTTATCCCCTCGGCTTTTTCTTATCCCTAATTATCCAAACATTAGCGTAACTGGATTATTTCGATAAGAGTAATATTTGTTTGTATGCTTTCGAGGTTTGAGGTCCTATTCATTGTTCTCCTTAGCTTTCTCTAATCCCTAATTATCGAAGCATTAGTATGACTGTATTATTTCGATAAAATTAATATTTGTATTCTTAGGAGGTTTAAACTTACAAAGATCCATCCTTCATCCAAGTCTCTGAAAAGGAATCCTTATAATTCAATTTCAGTCTCGGGCTAGACCCTCTTCTCTCCGTAGTCTTCTAAATTTTTGATCGAAGGAAGCTGTTCTTCCTATGAAATCTGAACGCTTATTTATGATTCCTGTCGATAAAATGCGAATTAACTTAACGTTCTCTCTCGGAGAAGAGAAAAAATAATATGCCTAATGTATTATAATATAGTATTACTTAAAATAAATATTTTTCCAGATGCTTGAAAGAATATTTAATATACGAATCGAATAAAAATGTTAGTTCATAAGAATCGTAAAAGAAGAAAATTGATTTAATTAAGCAAATTAATTCAATCGAAGGAAATTTAATTTAATCAATTGCTTGGAAGAAATTGAATTGGAAGAATTGCTTGGGAGAATGCTTGGAATTTATATTTGACAAGGTGTTTCTGTCAAATATTTACTTTCGTTCCCAGACATATACTCGTCTCTGCAGAAATTAATAGGAAAAAATACACGAACAATCCTTATAAGTAAGCAAGTGTTTCTACCTTTCGTGAACTTCGTATTTTTCCGTGAAAAAACGCGCAAACAGTCGTGATGGTAGCGAGCCATAAAATCATGGGAGGCTTGCGTGAAAAGAAAAGAATGTATAAAAAGTAAAAGGACATGCGCGTGTAGGTGATGCAATTAGAGATTAACGAGCATTTAGCCCGGCTGGAAAGGCGAATAATGGAGATTCGATCCCCTGCACGGCGCAAAGGGCGAAAGGTGCGGCGGACGGCAAACCAAGGGGTGGCTTTATGGTTTCTTGTGCTTTGTGTCCGCGAAATATTGTGTGCTGCTGGGCACGTTCCAGTTGAGTCGACTTTGCACCCGCCCGTCCGTCACTTCTGTTTACCGTCCGCTTGCTTGTTTCCAGCCGTCGGAGAAAATTATACGGAGATAGATCGATTCTTCCTGGCGCCTTCTAACCGCGCAGGAACGTCTCTTGGCCTCAAATCAGTTGGTAGAAGTTTGAAGAGCCGGTTGAGTATCGATGAAGAGGAATTTCTTGACAGAATAACCGGCAAAGATGTTGAACACTAGAACTATCGACTACTAAAGTATGGAATTTGTATCAAAGAAATTCGAATGGAAGGTGTATAAGAAAATGTACATATAAATATTCCAAGAGAGAAGCAAGTTCTTTTTCTTCATAAAAAAGGTTACTAATTCCCATCTATGAAATTTCTATGAAAATATTACAAGTTAGATATTTTTGCCAATATAGTAGTTTGTTAATTTGATATTAACATCTTATTTTTATTATTATAAACTTTAATCTGAGTAAGAGTTTACGGAGATTCATAAAACTAACACTTAAACCAAAACCAAAATCATTGGAATTAAGCGATTATTCTACATATCTTCCAATAACTCAGACGAACACACCAAAGACTTCATATTATCTCCTCTACGAAAGAAAAGTTTCTTATCGTCTCCAACGTTTAAACCGAAATCATCCCAATTACACAATTCTCTATTCACCCAAACGTTCCTCGATATCTGCTTATTTCTCAATCTTCCTAAATCAACGAGCCGAGCCTCCGCAGACCTAAACCAACAACAGCTAACTATCCTCGACCAAACACAGCGACCTACCCACATCTATCGATCAAAATCCTACTGGAATCACATCTGGATTTCGGTAGGAACGGCACGCGCACGAAAACTAGCAACGCACCCATTCACGCATACGCGAAAGTAACCAACGATCCGCGACGAAGCTTTTGTCTTCCCGGATGCAGCGTCGTGCTCGAGACAGAGCGAGTACATCTATCGAGGCGCATGCCTCCAGGAAAGAAGCCGCAAGGGCACACCTGTATCTCACCTCAGCTCGGCCGCCACAGGAATGCGTTTCAGGGGTTCAAGTTGACAACCAGCGGCCATGTAATTGGGGAACGGAAAACACTGTGGCGTCTCCATGGCAACACCCTCAGCATCCCTTACCGGCGAAGCCCCAGCTCGGAGGAGACCTTCGGCCATGCCCGGGGCAACGTGCCCTAACCGACTGCACCCTCGCTTTATCTCTCTGCGTTTTTTCACCCCGTTCTCCCGAACATCGTGCGAGTACCGAAAAATGTCTGGAGCTCGTTATTTCATTAGAGAATCTCGTCCTTCTGCAGGGATTGCTTAATCGCGGCGACATGATCATTTTCAGGGATGTTCAAGCCCGCTGGACAGAAGAAAGGTTTATCGATTTGAGCGGATACTGAGAACGCGTTGGTGATATGAAATTTGGAGGAATTCAGAGTTTCATGGAGGGAAAATAGAATGTATCAAATCCGTATGCATTGATACTTAATATACTGATTATGGTCGAAGTCGCGTGGCAGTTTATTGCGACTGAAATTTTGTTTTTCTTAGCACATCGAGTGCTGATAACGCTAACCACGGCGTTAACCGGCCTCGGGAACAACCAGACAGTGGCATCATTGTGTTATCATCTGAATGTTTCGAGTTGTAAAATTTTACAGGAGTTTTTAATATAGCGTTTAAACTAGCGAACAGGAGAATAGTCATAAGGATAAAATCATAATTATACAACGTGCTATGAAAGGAGCGTCGCCTTTTTGGTTCGTCGTTATTTTTTTCCTGTTGGTGTTATGACAATTTTGAAGTAACAGTCTCGGATCGTAACTACGCAATTCTATTATAGAATATTTGACACTACAGCAAATCTTGCTATCAAATTTTACTATAACCAATTATTCGAATTATGTCAAAAATTAGTGACAATGATTGGCTCTCTCGTTTACCTGATTTAAGAACCTTAGATTTCTTTTTGTCATTACCATGCTTCAACTCGAACAGACTATTAATGTCTAGAATGTTTGACTACCTTTACTTTTTACGCGAGTTTTGTATATTTTGTCCTGCAATAAATTAGAATAAATTAAAATATATTAGACTAGAACATTTCATTTTTGCAAAATATTATATCGTACTTGCGCGATTTTTCTCTGACGATGTTATTTCAATCATTCGCATTGTTGATAATATTTTAATCCTCGAGATGTACTTTATTTTGATCATTTGAAAAAATTTGGTAACGCGATTGATCGCCGTATCAGCCAACGTGTTAACCATATCTTTTATCCTCGCACAAGAAGTAGGTACCATATGGATCCAAACATGGTTACTTCGGGTTACAGGGTGTAGTATACGTGGTTAGAGGATTAGATGGGATGTGCAGAGGCTGATGCGTGAACGGATACAGGTGGAGGATCGTGAAAGGCGAGACAAGGTTCTAGGATTACTTCAGACACGGTTGTAGTTTGTCTCATGGTGGATTTGTGGAGTTTGGCAGATGTAGGATTAAGTTGAGCAAATTGCAAGCTGAGTTCATGCGTTACATCGTGCGGCTTGTAGTCGTTTATTTAGAAAATTATATCTAAAGTAGCGATTCTTAGGTTTTTTAAGAGTAAAATAAATTCGTTTTAAATATTCCTGTACCATTAAATTTCTGATACAGTTAATTGTAAAAATTAATAATTAAAGATTTTTATTCTAAGTTTGACAAATCAATTGTCATAATGCTTGTATCATCCTGTAACGACGTTATCTATCATCGCTTTTCCCCCATGGATAGGTCCTTTCGAATCTCCCCTCAAATTCACCCTTTGTATACCCATAATCTTCACCATGTTCCACTGATTCCTACATCCGCTTAGTGAAGCGAACAATGAGTAGCATTATGTCGTCGACAGATCATTAAGTCGACAAGAACGTAGCTTAGCTAGGAAGACGATTCCAATTCTTCGAAATTGAAACATTGCTCGTATGTTCAAAATTCTTACTACTGTTTAACTCTCAATTTTTGTTTTTTAATTTCCAAGAACTCGGATTACAACATCAAAACTTTTCAATTTAATTTTCTTTTGAAAATATAATTATTCCAAGAGAATAAGCACGGCACAAGGAAACCTAGTACGATAATCGTAAATCGTATAATTTCTAACGAAGTTATCTGTCGTCGTTTCTCCCATGCGGATTAGCCCTTGAGTTTATCATTCGCGCATCAATGGCCTTCGGTAAGTCCCGTTGCGTGTACATATCCGTTTAGCAGAGGGAACGACCAACGACGTCAGGTTGTCGACCGATTATAGAGCCACTCGGCACGGTTCAAGATCCCTCGAACAATAACGCTTGTCCATTGTTGTAGCGGGAATGCCTGTTGCGTCAAAGCGACGCCAACGGCCCTTATGGCGCACGACGACATAGTTGAGGGACGTTCGAGTCCATTTGTCCGCTCGCAATATCGAACCCGTAACTGCAGCCAGGGGCGAGTCGCCACCGCCCCTGCGAATCGTCTTCATCTCTCCCCCCATGTACTCCCTTCCAACCAAGATAATTAATTTCCTCCCGGCAGACATTGCGTGGGTTTTTGTTTCGAAAGATGTTGCATGTTACGTTTGATATATGTATTTGTACATATGGTAATAACTCTTAGGTTTATTTTGCCGTTCTGGAGATTTTGTCAGGGACCGTTACTTTTTTTAAAAAGATATTCCATGTTACGTTCGATATAGACACGTATTCGTGTAATGATCAATAATTCTTCGGTTTATCTCGCTCTTCTGAGACAATTTTTTAAGGTCCGTTACTTTTTTGAATTTATTATGTCTTGGTAATTTTTAAACCTTATTCTATGCAATATCTTTTTTGTTATATACTTGTATCTCTTTATTTCAAATTCATCTTTATTCACCCTTCGTATCACCAACTTCGTCCACCCTTTCAACAGATTATAACAAACCAGCTATATTCGTACTTCATAATAATCCATCGAAACTGTATAAAATCGTGTGTCCATTCCAAACTACCCTCGATTTGTACTTAAATCTGTAGTTTAGTTTCAAGCAGACCGAAAAAAGCCAGTTACATGTATCAATTATTGAACCGGTTGCTCTTTGCATTTGTACGTACTTCATCCACTCTTCGTGATGTACGATCGAAACTGTATAAAGTCGACACCAAAATATCCAGGACCTGTACTTTGATCTATACTTCAACTTCATCAAACACTCGAAAACCACTTATCAATTATTCATTCGATTAGTCTCATACTTGAATTTCATCTACCCTTCTTTGATGCTCGATCGAACCGAACATCCCCCGGTTAGCAAAAAACGATCCCCAGTATAAAATCGTATATCCGACCCTCGATTTGTCCGTGGGACCGCGTACTAATAAGGATTCGGTTTGTTTACACGATGAAACGGAATCCCCGTGGCGGAAATGCGTTTATGAAGGCGCATTTCGTCGAATCCCTTCGGTTTGGCCAGATTAAACGACCGCAAGTATCTATGCGGGTCGGTGGTCGCCGCTTCCATTTGCATATTAACCACTCTGACCCGAGAATTACGAAGCGTCGTGCCCTGCGCGGTTACACACACGTACACGCGTATAGACTCATCTTGCGTACGTATCGAGTGGCGGTAGTTCATTATCGATCGATATCGACTACGTTCGATGCGTACGAGACGCACACGTGCCGTCACGAGAATTAAATTGTCATGTGATTCGATAACGCGTTCAAGAATTCTATCGCCCGTCTCGAAGATACTTAACAATGGCTTGTTCGAGGAGAATAGCCGTTTCCAGCAGCTTTTAATGGCGGAGCTTAGGGATTATGATGTTTTTAGGATGGCGAGCTGTGTAAGTGGATAATCGTGCGATGGTGTGGGTGGCTAAGTGGTTGGGTCGTAACCTGGTGGATTTTCAGGATTTAAGGATAATTTTTATGACTCTACTTTGATGGAAGGGTGTATAAAAGATCCTTTTCTTTCTGAAGATTTTGGTGTGTCACGTGTCTCGCCTATAGTCGGGGTTTTGTTAGCGTTGTTTGGTAATGAAGAGAATTATACGAGCTACTCAGAAATCAAATTAATCAAATTCAAATTTTATTAGCCTCTCAATTTCAGTACTCGAGTACCCGATTAATATGCAGTTCTCAAGAAACAAATGCTTATTTCCATAAACCTATATACGTATCCTACGAGGATGATATAAATAATAGCAAATTCTAGTATACATTTAAGAAATAGTGTTCGCAACATCGGTTCTTTCTGCTCTTCAATATATCGAGTGGATCAATGTGACTTTTGAAGCTTCTTCAATTTATAGAGTTAATTGCACACGATGTGGCTTTATTATTAAAACATAATAAAATCAAGACACGAGTATCGCGACATAAAGGAGAGCAAATTCAGGTAGTTACATTGATAAACATCGTCGTAGTTTATCGTTTATCAAATTAAACATAATACATACGATCATATTTGATCAAGTTTCTCTAATTAATTCCTTAGAACGATCAATCAGGCCATTTCCAAGTTAACGATACATTTGTCAGAACATGAGTCATTTCAACCTGAATAATACCACACACTCGACATTCTTTTGTACCGATCATTCGATTCGCAATTGACGTAAATCCCGTACATAGACTAAACCAACAGATCGTGTCATCGTTTTCTCGGTCTTATCTCTTATCAATATATAATATTATAGCAATCGTTCTCTGCTCTAAATCTTACTACGGATATAAATAAAAGATAGATCGAACAAATAGAAGAAAGAGAAGAAAATGGAAAAATAATGTTAGCGCGAAAATATCACGCTTGACGATGCGCTATGGGAACGACAGTTGCTGGCGATTTGTCTTCCCCATTTTACCACGTCTTGCCACGATAATGGGCGGACTCGCAGTAAGATGCATCGCGATCTCGAACAATAGGAAACTGCACTCCATCGTCGCGTTAATATTGCCATTGTCCGCGAACGGTAGACGATGCACATCGGTGCAACGACTCTCGACGGCCTTTGACGCGCGTGAATAGGCCTCCTAGGCACCGGAAACGCTTTGTCGCGTCAATTATTCCACTTCGGCCCGCGAGACGCCGATATATTCTACGCGAGACAACGACACGCTTTACACGTGAATCGTCGATATAGTTGGAGATTAATGGAATTCCAGGATCAAGATTAATGTTTGGTAATTGCTTAAGCTACTCGTGGTTAGGCAACTTGGTATTATACGAGGGAAGAGGATGTAGGTGGTAGATCGTCTTTTATCCCTCAACTGCTGTGGTATCTGTGTAGTATTATAACTGTAAATGATTTTAAACAAATTCAAAAGGAAGAATGTTCGATTATATCAAATAATGAAATGAGATTGTGATTAATTTCAAGTACAATTAATTGATATAATCGACTTTTAAAAGTGACGTACTGTGACTCGCAAAAGTATTCTTATATTTACCAGAGGAAACTTTCATGTGTATATTGTAAACGTTACGTAAAATATTTTGTAATTTTATCAGCGCTATTATCAAACGCGATTATCATGATTATATTGGAATAATTTATTTATGGAAAATTTATACAAGATTTATACAAGATATCTATTGCAAGCATATGTATTTAGTAAAAGAATAGTATAAAGCATGAATGGTTACGTAAAGTATATAATAAATGCGAAAAGAGAGTCTTAATGAATACTAATTATGAGACTTATTAATATCATGGATGACGGGCTGTTTAAACTCTTGTAATCTTTGCGAAATATGCATATACTTGTACTAAATATCTTATAACTTCTATATAAAATTTTAGAATCGTTAAAAATTTTGCTAATATATTGCCTGGTAATTAGGTATCATTACGATGTTAACGAAATTTCATAATGTTTTACACAAAACACGTAATATATTCTTAAAAGTTGTCGACAAGTGTATGAATACTTCCGCGAGGCATTTTAATCGATGAACCAACTTTCTTTTCGAAGCAATCTGAATTTAAACGGAAAGATATATTTTGTAATACATTGTACTAATTTTTGTATAAAAAAAAAAAAAAACAAATATATTGTAATTGAAAAATCAGTAACCTTCTGGGTCACTGTCGCGTTTTCGATTATCCAATTTCACTGTTCTCTCTCGACATTTGTTCATTGAACTCATCCACGTGACATGAAAAATATTCAAAAGATCGAGTTCTCTCGAAGCTGAGCCATCCACGTGGTTCGATCAACGTGGAGCTGTTCGAAGCGGATATCGCATACCCGATCGATCGAGCGTTCTTCGAGTAATTTTCAGCGACGATCGTTGCCAAGGAATGCCTTCTCCTCGAATCTCGTGCCAACAGCTTCGACGCCACTAAGCCATTTCTGATGGCATTGAGTCTACTCCTATCCCGAGAGAAAAGTCTCGACCTCCAGAAATCGAACTTGCTATTTTTCGAACCGTGTCGCTTCTTATTGAAACGCCGGAAGATCCGACAGATTTTTCTTCCTTTGATCCCTTACACTTTCGCCCTCGCATTGTCCGTCGAACAAGAAGCAACCAGATTACATTCTGCCATCCTGCCATCTATGAGAATTTGTTTCTGAGAAGATCGAAACCTGCTTTTCGTGTGGGTGAGAGAATTTTATTAATTTTTTTTTATTAATCTAAAAGATACGTGTCTCTTAGTTAGTGAGAATTTAGAAAATTGTCATTGATATGCTGCACGTGTTTCGTAAGAAGTATCGACGAAATATTTGGACTTTTTAATATTGTAATAATGTGGCACTTATTCATGGGATTTAACTTCGTAAACTTTTATCTTTGCGATGAAATCGACTTTCGATCTTAAGGTTTTGATAAAACTGATCACGAATGTACCAAATATAACATTAGGATTTTAATTGAGGATTAAATATTGTATTTCAATTACAATAAAATTTATGAAATTGTTAAAATCTCTTAGAATGCTGTGATTAAGCTTTTCGATAACAAACCGACGACCATTTTATGTATCGTTTTTATGTCGATTTTATGTATTTTTCTGCGAGCTAGACGCTAAGAGGAATAATGAAAACATCGATTGACGGCAAAGTTGGCGTCTCTTGGAATATCGATATCAATTTTTGCTCTATATGAATAACGCATGAGAATCTTCTACTTTTTACAATTTTAAACAAACGACGACAGTTTCTTATATATTTAAATACAATAGATAGCATTTATCTGCCCCAAGAGGAATACAACTTCCAATAAAATACACGTAATAACAATGTTAAGGTATTGTGTACGTGAATGCAAACATTTTCTAGAAACTTTATCGCAAAAACTTTTATTATAGTATCTGCGAAAGAGGGTGGGAATTGGCCTTGTACATTTTTCTTTATCATTTTATAACACCGATATTATTCACTTCACATGGTACACGTTCTTCATAATTGAAAACTTTGTCGGTATCTATTTCATCGATACCAGCAACCCTATCTATTATACTTTCATGCTTACATTATATCATAGAACTATTATTATCTTATATAAAACAACTGCGACGCTAAAAGCCGCTACGCCATCAACGGCTTTCTATTTTAACTATTTCAATTTTCTTCCTATTTCAATCACAAATATCAATCTCATCAAAACGATGGATTATAAGTTGTTAATTTGAGCAATTAGTAAAATTATGCAAGTGGGTGATCATACAGATATACATGTTAAAACAATTCCTTCGTTTTAAAATAATTGATAATCCCTTTGGAATATCAACTAACCCAAAATTTCCCCAACAGACATCGTCAATAACAAAACCCGATCGACCTTCGTCACTTCGTCTAATTGCTCTCAAATTAGACGCTCGGGGACTGAGTACGACCATACGATGCGATAGGCCAACCAAATTCGTCCCCACATACTAAGAATTCACCATAGAAGATCTGCCGACCAGAAGTATCCCTGAGGGACGTTCAAGACCGATAATAATCGTCGATCTCGACGAAACTGCCCTACCGCACGTTATCATCCATTATTCCTCTCTAGGGGTTTCCCGAAATTTTCTTTCCACGACGATTCCCTTTCTTCCTCTTATGTTGTTTCAGTTGTTCCTTATCATCGAGAAACACATGTTTTATATTATATTTAGCTTTCATGCTCGACATGTTCTAACGGATATTAATGGGCATTCGACATTCACAAAAATCTATGTATAAGCAGGATATCGGAGAAGTTTCTCCTTTGAGAGCTGGTTTTATTGCACCGTGGACAAAGTTCTTTGAGGTGACGTTTATGACGTTGGATTGTGCGGTTAAAGTTGAATTTGGTATTTAAAATTTCTTAAGTAGGTGATGCAATATGTAGCAGGACCGGATGTATTTTAATGTGTGGATAATAGTTTTTAAGAAAAAGATGTAGATATAAAGTCGGCAAATTTCAAATTGATAAAATTGCTCTACATTGAGGTGGATTATTTCGAATACCGTAGAAAGATCGTATATTTTAATTATTTGAGAGTTGGCGATAGACATTTTGCATATTACGACGTGGTAAATAGAATTGGTTTCGAATTACTCTCATTTGACTTTTATTATACGCTTAATCTACCGCGTATTTTATTCCCAACGATTACTTTGTAATGTAATCTTTACGAAATCCGAAGGATTTTTAAGTTTGTAGCGCATGCAACATAGAAGACTCGAAATGCTTTAACAGTCACTGTAATTTCAACGTATTAATTGCTACACGAATTAATTAGTTGTTAACAGAGGATGTTATTACGAGATCAATTGGCGGTTACTAGAGCGGAATAGTTCTAAAGTTTTACAATTCTAAATATACGAAGCGGTTACGGAGATTTCAATACATCATATTTCATGAATATTAATATCAAGCTTTCCTTACCAATTCTAGAAACATTAGAAATATTTCCCTATTCAGGATCTCTTCAATTCCATTTTTCACAGTTTTTTATTATCCAATCTTTCCCGAATAAAATTGAAAAATTTATTTGATCATATTTTCCAAACGATATTGTCTTTTTTTATGAAAGACCATAGGCATTAAATATCTATGGGGCCACGATGTCGGGTATTGATTTTATGGTGACATCGACATGGCCGTCTAACAATGAGTTAAGAGGAACAGAACCATGTGTGTGTGTGTGAGAGAAAGAGAGACAGAGGGAGAGAGCTGACCACGCTCAGTACAATTCTCCGCGAATATTTGTCCAACATTTGTAAACAGTGTCATACCGCGAGAGGTACAATAATCCCGGAAAATAAGTTTCACTTCCCAAGGAAATGGAAGCCGTCTTTCATCGTATTATCGTCGTACGTTACGTCCTTTACCTCCTTTTGTCCACCGCCCAGAGACCTTCCTTCTTAAAAACTACGGGAAGGGCGGAGGCAATAAAGCTTGGTAGAACAATCTTTAAGAAGTTTTAGTAGAAGACTGAGTTCATCTTATATTCTTTTCCCTTTCGAGGTAAAGACAAGCGGAAGTATTTTAATATGAACCTTTTATTGTCGAGTCATCGTCTTGTCTGCTTTTTGGAACTTCCTTTAAGTTCCAAAGTAGAAGTAAGTAGGAAATGTTATATATTCAACATATGAATGAATCCTATTTGTTTTCTTTGTATTATATATAAATCAGTTTAATCATACTTTCTTTACTATTTGTTTATAAAATAAACATTTTATGTGTAAATTCGTTAGAAACCAAGTGTTCCGGCAAACGATAACGATATTTCCTGGAATTGTTTCGTATTAAAGCTATCATCGATTCGCCAGTACAATTGTGGTAAATGCATTTTCTAGGGGATGTTTCATCCCTTGTCGGTAACGTAGAAATTCCTAGTTTACGTTTTCCTGGAAAATCGTGGAAACACGGCAATCATATCCCAAGTCGATAACACGAGTGGAATGCAACAGTCGATGAAGTTGCACCCTTTTATTTTACCGACAATCGTTTTGATTTCAGTCGCTACATTATTTTGTAACATAATCCTTCTACGATAAGATTCTTATACGGCTGTCTTTAGCATTTTTTCATTACTAAAATATATTTTTAATAATTACACGACGGTTTATGCACTTATAGTGATTTTAAAAGTATAAAAATATACGCAACATACAAAAGTATGTTAAAATATTCTTAATAATATCTAGTAGGTAAAGCAAATCTCTATTTAGATTGTTTCTTCAATTATATGAGATTAAATTGAACATTCGCAGTCTATTAATAATACTTCTAACATATGCAACTGGAAACAATTTCTATATGTAAATATATTTGTCTGTTACAGCGAAAAAGCAAAATGGGGCGGCATTACGAACGAACAGTTTGGGCTCGGGGGCAAGAACACCACCCCTTGAGAGGAAAAGCAAATTTTCAGCCCTCGGTAGACTCTTTAAACCGTGGAAGTGGAAACGGAAAAAGAAATCGGATAAATTCGAAGCTGCCTCATTGTGTGAGTATATTTTTAATAATAAATATTAAAAAACGTGAAATGATAGACTAAAAAATAATTTAAGGGTATCATTTGATATACTAAATAACCTAGTGGCGATTTATCGATAAGCCAGGATATTAACTAAGGGTCGTTCTTCACGATTGCAGCGCTCGAGAGGAAAATCTCTGTACGAGCTAGCAGAGACGAGTTGGTACAGAAAGGAATCCTGTTGCCCGTCATAAGGTCCACGTCGTTTCCGGAAAATGGTGAGTTCTTCGCTTTTACCGTATGTCAGAGATTTTATAGGAAAACCTGAAATGTCGATGCTCGAGAGGAAATTGAACTGTCCCATATTTCATTCGTGCGATTGTTCCTTACGATGGTACAATTTAAATTCAAATTTTCATTTTGTGATCGAACTTACCTTCGTGTTTTATTTAAACAAAAATTAAACATCCATGTACCCACGAATATCCCTGAAGAGGTAATTGTTATTTTGTAAAAATTGAACAAAATCGAACCGCATAACAATCGGTAAATATCCATCTGTTACTTTCAAATTTTGAACAAAATGACGTTTTATATGTAACGACCTAATACCTGTAATCAGATTATCTCTGATTATCTCCAGTTATTTAAAGCTTGTTCTGAATTTGAACCTAACAGCTATGGTCATCTTTCACGAACGTACTAACATACCAAGCTTTCCACATATAACATATGTATGTTTCCCCTCAGCCATAGACTACGTTCACTTATCTCAAGTTTCTCTTCAACCCCAATTTCTCTTATCTGTACAAACTTCAACCATCGTGAACTACCATAAACCAACTCTATGAAATCATAAAACCAGTATCTACGCGCACAAACGTTATCAAATTCGAAACAACCATCGAATATCGCTAAAGTTTCAAATTTCGAGTCACTTTGGGGGATGAGATCTCTGTGGGATGAAGTTTTATTCGTCGTGGACGAATTCGGGAATGTACGAGTACAGGACCGTCTATCCCGTGGAAATTGTCCAGCCTCCGGCTGATCAGGAAATAAGGGCCCATGATTTGCGGGTGGGAACGAGACGCGAATGGCAAGACGAAAGGCTAAAGAACGTAATTAGGTTCCGCGCTTGTTATCACCCAGACATGGGCTCAATTTCCGGAACCGTCGGACACGTGGTGCGTCTACCTTCGTTTTATAGAAACGTGGTCAATTTTGGAAAGCTATCGTGGTTGTTTCATATTTTTTGCAGATTGCCTTCTCTGCAATTCTTCTGCGATTCTTTTCTCTGTTCATATATTTTTTAATAGCGCAAATGCGTAACGTTTATTACATGGTGTGCCCGAATCGATACGGAGGATAAAAGAAGTAATTGCCTTTAGGTTTTCTGAGAGACCAAATTTTGGATCCATCTTTTAAAATTCATGAAAGATCAGAGATGAGTTTCAAAGTGGAACGATTATTTTATCATGAGATGATAATGATACGGACCTTCTTACCGACAAAAATGATAAAACAAGCTTTTGTCAGAAATTTAAGATTATTACATATATTCCACGTATCAATTTCGATTCTGTCGTGTTTTTGTCGATTCCTGTACTATACTAAATTACCTCTGTGTTACCCTTTCCTTTTTATTGTACTAACTTAAACATAAAACATACATGCATCAACCTTAAACACACCTCGATGTGACAAACATTCGAAATTCCTTTTTCAACTCTGAAAACTTCACTCTTGTTGGAGCCAATCGATCTCTTCATCACATTCTCAAAAGCAAACGGCAAAACACTTCCAAACGGTCGAAATAGCTCCAAACGGTAGTACACCGAAATAATTGAACCCGCTCGCCATCGATTTCAATCCTTCTCTTCAAATCGCATCGTCAGAAACCATCTATTCCCAGTACGAACCATTGCCCGAAAACCATTCGCTTAAACCAGCAGAAACGTGCGTACAGACTGTTTCAGACACCCCACCGTGTTCATTAATATTTCCTGCTAATCGTTCTCGTTGCTCGTTTCCAGAAACGGCTGGCGACTCTCCCGACGGTCAGAAGCCGCCAACGCCGCAACAGACTCCCCAGCAGCAGCAACAGCAGCAACAACAGCAGCAACAGCAGCAACCAGCCGCTGGGGGTATTGGTACCGGTGGCGTCGGTGGTGGTGGCACCCCTGCAGCAACACCCACGTCAGCCGGTACCGTGCAGCAATCCCAACAATCCCAGCAAGTAGCTTCGGCCACGCCGACCCCTACGACTGCCAATCCGCATTCTACAGGACCGCCCAGCAATCAACCCTCGCCGCATCCCTCGCCCCTTTATCCAGGGATACCACAGCCAGGTCAGCCCAACGGCAGCACGCAAGGTAAGATGCAAATATCGATATGATCCGAACGCGAAATGCTCGAATTTCATGGAGATATATAGTATGGGAAGGTGTGCGCTGCATCTTTTCTTGTGGGAATTGGAATTGAGATGTATGGGATATATAGATTGGAATTCAGCTATACGAACGTATGGTAGAACTTCGTTTAAACGTAGTCGTGGACAAAAACTAAATGGACGTGTAATAGATTTGGTACTTGCTACAGTTATATACTTAACTTTTATTTATTATATATCCTTCTATATGGTATGTAGATTATTCAGTAACTAATTTGACTGTCTAATTATTTTTGTCCACGATTGTAATTAGACTAGGGATTTTTACGCATTTATGGGAAATTTGATGCTACAAAAATGCGTATAATATATATAATATGTGAAAACATGTAAAGTACACAAAATGGAGTATTTTATTATAATACTTGGTAGCTGAAATAAATTTCTATTTAGATTCCGTTTCTTCAGTTATGTTTATAGTAATATAAAAATGCATAAAAATCCGTTAGTTTGATTATAAGTTATACGATTGAAATTCATAAAATATAATAAAGATAATGAAAACGAAACATTTAAAGAAGAATATAACTAGTCTCAAGTATCTATGGTATATTTGTTTTGGCGTAAATAGTCGTCAGAAAACACATCCTAAGTCTTTCGGAGCCTAAGTACTTATGCTTGCCAAAATATCTGAAATTAGTTACATCGATTTCCAAAATATGTAAATTTTAACATCTGACCGATTTTACGAGCGGATTATATCATTTCCATCGGCTTTACTGACTGGATTAAGGCTCTTATGATCAAATATGATCAATAGCGGTGTTTGATATTTGGTTTGACGAGAGGTTTGATTGGCTGTAGAAAGTTCCTGATGATTTTATGCGGTAGGTTAGGGTTGGCGATGTTGCTGCAGGATTTTGGGTGTGTTAGGATCGCGGTGGAAGATACTGGGGTTGGTTAGGAGTCGCTTGGGAATTAAAGGGGGAAATTGTTGCTTAAAGGGGTGTGTATGATTCAAAAGGACATAGCAGATTAGGTTTAATTCAACAAGTGATAAAGAGACACGTAGATGAAATGTATTATTAGAGAATTTTAGGAATTTTCTATCCAGAAAATGGATTTCATTGTCCTTTTAAGGAACAGAATTCTTAGAAATCAAGAAGCTTAAATTTATAATTCACTATCCTGGTTCATAATAATAGTGTAAGATTCTACCATAACAAAACTCTCTTTAATACTACGATGCATTCTAAAAATAAATCTTCTGTCATATCAGATCAGAGTTTCAATTTCTGTTAACTGGGTCATTTCTTAACCGAATTCTTCTGTAATCACGAAATTAAAATTTGATTGAGGCAAATCAATTTTTATTAGAACAATTTTAGCCCGTTTATATTGACATAATTTATCGTTAGCAGAAATAAGACGACTCGTTAAGAGATACAAGGTTTCTAAATAAGAGATTAGCAATCACGGCGACGTATTAACTCGTCTTCTTCAATTATGAGATGAAATATCTGTGTGAAACGCAAATTGTCGTCTCATCGACGTTTATCTTGAAATTAAAATTTCTTAGCATGTAGGAGAGTTGAAGTGGTTGCGAAAAAGGCCAGGGAAATTATAGCCTCGTCCCCATGGTATCTAATGCGAACACGCACAATGGCGCGAGTACGGCGTTGACCTAATTACGAGGAATCACGTGCTAGAGGCGGCATTAATGGGCTACCAAGTACAATCGTGGTATGTCGTGCTGCATGACGATCGCTTAAATATCTCATGGAATCTCCGCCTCGTCCAACTGAGTCGCGCAATAATAATAACTTTGACAACGTTTAATCATGCCTGTTCAATTAATACCAGATGTCAGACGTGTCCATCCTTCAGAAGGATGCAAGATTATTAGGTTGCAAAATTCTATTTGGTGATTAGTGATTGCATATATATATTATGGAAACGTGTTAAAGACAAACTAGTTTTCAATTTTATTACTTCAAAACATTTTCTTCGTTAAAGTCTGTTGCATTAATTTTGCTTTACTGATAAAATCGGCAGAAGAATCGTTGTTGGTACAACCGCAAACATGTTTTAAATTTTTCATTAATAGTATAATAATTACAAAAGTATTTGTACACCATTGTATTTATCATAGCATTTATGTACGAATTAATTAAGTTCAAGTATATTAAGTTTTGTACTATTTAGTAGTACCTTCATACGACTATAAAAAGTTGATACTGTAAAAATTAAATGTAGAAACTACTATATAAAAAAATAATAAGAGAAAGGAATACTTTTTGCTGCCACTGTATATGAAGACAAATATGAGAACGAATGTCCAACATTCTGGGAAACTCCAAAAACCGTATTTTACAATCCACCCCACGATAGAATCGAAATCTTTGCACGAACGACACCTGATCCTTTTGCGTCGTATCGAGTTCACAAATCTGCCGGGCTCAAGGAACAATCCCCGATCTTTCACCCCTTTTTCGCGCTCCATATCTGACCATCGGCCAAACAAACCTATCGTGTTTCTGCCGCGGTTTAAAGGGAAACCGTAAAAGCACATTTATCATACGAACTGGTAACACAATATCATCCAGACGATTCGATTCTCAAACCCCAATTTTCCAACCTCCTTTCAAGATTTCTTGAGATTTCGTGGCATGTCTCGCGAGTCCTTTTGTCGGTTAGCAACCTGTTGCGATTCGTGAATTTACTTGACGCATTTCACCGGTATAACTCGACGCCTCCATCTCGCTGTTTGTTTAAAGAAGCGCCTTCAGATATACTCTGGCTGTGAAATCTAAACGACAAAAGGAGCACACGATCAATAATATTGACGATTCGTTTTACTCTTTTTGAAACTTCACACGGCCATTGTTATTGACAATACATGTTCGCTCGCTTGCCGCAACAATGGCATAATTTAGAAATCGTGATTTTAGGAACAACGAATCTGAATGCTTTGAATCGTATAACTTTATATGAACATCATGCTAAAATGCCAAGTTGATATAACGGGATGTCTAACTTATACAAAAATATTATAATGTTGTTATTCAGTTTGATAAATTTACATTTATTCTTGGAATAACATTCTGAGTTATGATCATTGTTAGTGCGAAATTCACTCCGCGTTCAAGATTTATTTAATATTATCTCGTTAGTGTAAACAAAATTTCAACATGAACCATGTTCAAATTTTCAACGATGGAATCATAAATTTAAAATATAATACATTACTGATAAGGAAAAAAATATGTGAAAATTATTTTGATTAAATGTATGTAGCTTTTGTGCGCAGTTACAATTCAATTTCATAATATGCACTGAACCAATAAAAAAGTATTGGACTTTGACCGTGCACGGTCAATATAATTGTCAATGATATTGATCCCTAAAAAGAGTCGAATTTGCATGCAGGATGACAAAATACTGAGCATAATCGCGTTTTTAAGAGCACGGACTACGCGGAACAATTTACTCGCAAGCGCGTTACACGCGAATAATACACTTCCTGCAGCAGCTGCTTCCGGCGAGGAATATTCACTGGCTTGCCGGTGAGTCGTTAATGTCGCGGCCAAGCTGGGAAAGAGAATCTTCCCTTTGAGAACTGCGCGCCACTAGCTTCAGATTTCTTTTTTAGTTTTTGTGGTTACTTTGATGAATACTAGCGTATGAACCAAATCTCGTGTCTAGGGAATAAGCTTCTCTTTCCAAATACGAAACAAACTATGCTCTTAGGTGGTTTTATGATTAAGCTAACAAAGCTAAAGAATTCTTCCAACTGAACAGCAATTTTCATATATTAATTAGCTTTCTCTGAAACAACAATCAAGCTAAAATTCAAGAAAATCGTCATGAGTAAAAGATTTCATACCAGTCATCTTCCAAAGTTTAAAAATTCTGCGGACTAAAAAAAGTTATTAGGAGTAAAAAATTGTATATGAGTCTTTTTAGCTGCAATCAAGTCGAAATTTAAAAATTCCCTCATCTTAATAAAAAGCTTCCTATTAAACAACCTCTTCCAAAATCACAATCAACCCAAATATACAATTCTGTCAAAATAAAACATCTCGTATTAAATCAACCTCTTCTTAAACAACAAACAACAGCCAGAGCCAAAAAGTTCTTCCAATTATCCCAAGTACCAAGAGGAAATTACATCCTGTGCCCCGATAGACTGCCAAAATTCGTTGGATCTCGTCACTGCTCCATCGATCCGATGCCATAGAAATATTTCAGGTAGACCCTTGGATCTGCTACCTAGCTAAACACGGAAAAGACGAAGAAACCTCGAGGGTAGAGAGAGGGTTAGGTGGAAGAGAAGTGGAGGGTGGGGTGAATTAAGCGGCAGTGATGGAAGCTGTAGGATGGAAAAGGGTGCAAACAGAGGATAAAACGTCGTGCAGACTGTGGAGGCTGGGTTAGCGTAGCTCTTTGTCTGTCTCGTGACAAGAACCATGGGAGGCAACGACGATCGATACGCTTCTCTGCGTACATTACGAACTGAAGAGCCTACCAGCCGTTTCTTCTCTCTCTCTCTCTCTCTTTCTCTTCCTTTTGGATATCCTTCCTGTTTATTTTCATTCTTCGATTTTCCAGCTCTTTCGTGCATTTAAGGAGACCGTGTATTCCAAAAGGATCGAAAAATGAGATGGAGACGCGACCTTGTTAGATAACTGTGCCTTTCTAAGTTTCGACGATGGGATCTTAAAATTCTGAAGACCGAGTTGTCGTTAGTGGGAAGAAAGGGGTGGTTTTCAGGAGGTCGCGGTTTCGATAACTTTTATTCTTGGGATAGTGAGTTTATGTTTATATCATATATTTTAACATAACATCGTTGATTATGCCAGGTTCAATGCTTATCAATCTATCAACCTCGTAACAATACCAAGCCTTATTATTACGTACGTTTTATTTGATTTATCAAGAATCGTATTAATTTAATATAACTTAGCACTTCCACGAACTATTAATAATGGAATGGTTCCATCAATAAAAATATTTCTGCAAGTCAACAAAAACCTATTACGATCTCAATCAACTTCACCATAGAGCTACTGCTCATTCGCAATTACCTTTCATTCTTCTTCTTGCAATTACCTTACTCCACCTTGCTCTCACTAAGATACCTCAATCTTTTAACCGCACGACAACATCAAATTCACGGACAACATAGAAAACCTAGTAACTCACCTTTCTCTGCCAGTCTACCTAACAAATTACCCTAAACCCAACCACCCTCCCTCAAGGTCCCAAACTGAATTCCAACAGCGGGAGTATCACGCGGTGACAAATGAAAAGGGGCACGAGAAGCGTCATGCCATCACTTCAAAGGACTGCAAAAGAACTCTCCTCAAGTCGAAAACTGTTCGCGTTACCACCCCTGTCCTCGTAGATCTTTCTGGTGATGAATCTTTGGTATAAGGGAGATTTTGGCAACAGAGAGTATCAGGGTCGCCATTAACGAGACCCGATGTAGGCATTGTTGTTGGTGGATCTCCGGGTTAAGGAGATCGTTCGAATCCAGCGGAGGATGGAGACAGAGGAATGGGGTGACACTTTGCAAACCGCTGAACGTTAAGGGATGGGACGTTTATTGCGTCGTTCGGAATGGCTGTTTGAAGAAGACGTTTGTTATTCCGTGCAATTGAGTGTTTGTGTTATCCGTGGAAATCACGAGGGAGATTTCGGTAGTTGGGGGATAGTTATGCAGATTTCGTCGGGGAAATTATGCGAATCTTCTAATTAGGCTATTCAGTCACTGCCTCGCCGTATTCCAATTGAAAATCCACGGATTGCTCCATGTAAAATTATGTAAGAATTATTTTCCAGATTTAATTAGAGGTTCGTTGAAGTTTATCGATGTTTAAAGGAACGTTCAGAGGAGTAATATTTTTACGAAAGATTATCCTCGTTTATTTGCATCTCTTTTCTTTGGCCAAGGTTTTGTCCTTGTTTTCTTTTTAACTAACGTTCTCGGGGGAAATGTGAATGGCAAACTCATTAGAGCGTGGAATTGCAAGACAAATATGGGGAAATTTGTATTGACATAATTTTCATCGAAGCTCGGTGAATGATACCAGTTTCCCTGATTTTCTGTTGTTTATCTTTCAAATTATTGGTATTTTCTTCTATTTTTGGTTTTGGATACATACTTATTTGTAAATATCATGCACGTATATCGCGTGAATGTTAAATTGAAAAATGTATTTAGATATGTACATTTAACATAATATACATTTAACAATATTGTGTTATCGTGCAACGTTTGTAAATTTTCATGGCGAAAAGAAGAAATGCAAATCAGACGACAGTTGAGAAACGAGCGCAAAAGCAGTTAATTGTAATATGAAATTTACTCACTGATTTCTTATATGTGTCTCTTGCGAATCGTATCCGAGTAGGTTTGTAAATTACTTATTAATCAAATTCGATAAGGTGTCTTGCTAGTTTAGGAAAAACAATATTCAGCAAAAATTCCTCGTGTAATATAGGAAATGTTTTAAATTACACATTCTAGACGTAACATAAATACAATAATTTATATAAGGTTTTAATAATAAGCTCGTATAAGGTGCTACTGAAGTGTGTCTGACCATACATGCCCCACTTCTACTTATAGTTTGCTCTCGTTCCCCGAGTTTCAGTCTTTAATCCACACATCTATAAGTCAGTCGTGCAGACTATAATGAATTGAAGTTTTACAATCATAAATTTATCATGTGTCATATTTCATATTTCCATATATTTCCATATTGATCTGCACATATATCACCTTAGGGGGATCTTTAATATCCATTTTGATATAACATATAATGGCACATTTTGAAATAGCATGGAGCAATTTTTCATAATGTGAGATCAAAATACATTGTTTGTATAGATAATAGAAATATATGATGAGTAATAAATAATAAAAAAGTAAATATAACACTCTAATAAAGATAAAATAAGTCTGATATAAAGATTTAATTAATACGTTTAGTGCATTAATGAAAATATCTCTATTACAGACAAAATTTACGGTTCATAAATTCATTGTCTTTAAATTAATAATTCCACCTCGTATATTATTCCTCTTATACTTACAAAATCCAATACTCAAACTACCATTTCTCGGCGTTCAATACAATACACTGCTTCACATAAAAAATGCAATAGCTTTAAATAATTATTTCCTAAATCAAACATTCATACTCATTCTTTTATAACGCAGTGAGATATTTAAGAACCACCATTCCAATTTGTATTCCTCCTCGTCTCTCATGAATCCAGCTCTCTTGAATTCAACATTCAAACCATCATTCTTCAGAATTCGATAAAAAACACTTCAGATATAATCCATCCCCCGAAGCATCCCACAATTCAAATGGATCAATCCTTAACAATCTTCGAACATCGTTTCGCCCACTTCAATTAACCAGAAAATTCAAGATCTCTTCACCACTGCCGGCATCTTTAATCTACGTCAAAACATATTTTCCCGGAACAACGATAAAAACGCTATCCGAAATTCAATGTAACAAAAGAGCATGCGTACCGCGCTCTCGGGCTAGTCGCCGACGTGCATATTTCAGCGCGGTGGCACTCGTTGTTTTCTCTCGCGCGTACGTGCAACGGGCCTCCTCGCATAGGAGGGTGGAGGAGGAAAGGGTGCATGACGAGAGAGAAGCCGGGTCGATATTGACGCAGGCCTGTAGTGAAACCTTACGGGCATCGTCGTCGTCGTCGACGTCGAACTAGCAGCGAAATTTAAACCGGGGTGGGGGATCCAAGAGAAATTTTCGTTTGATCGGTCGCACGAGCACGATCGAACCCATGACTCTACATACTCGTATATCGCGATACTTTTCAGTGAATAATTTTGAATACGTAACTCAGCCAGATAAAGAGACCTCTTTCGTGCACCGATGTATTCACTTTGTTACTTATTTTGCAAAAATGATTACTTGTAATGTACACCCTATAGTAAGATCAAAATGTTACTACGAATGGTATTTGACATTTTAAAAAAACCTGGGAAGTATTGCCTTACGATTCTCTTTATAGTAGCATCGGAATCTTCCTAGAAACGACACTAAATATTTTGAAAAATCTCAGAACTCACAGTTCGTTACGTAAAAAAAGTCGATGTATCTTTCTGTAATTGATATTTAAAAGAAAATTCAACGGATCGTAGTTCGTAATTAGACTGTACATTTTTATGCATTTATGGGAATTATCGAAAATAATATCCGGAAGTATATGAAATAACCGAAGTATAGTAATTGTTTCAATATTTGGTAATTAGAACAAATCTCTAACTAGGTTCTACTGTTATACTCGTGCGCATAAGAATATGAATTTGCATAGATATTCGCGATCTTCTTATAGTCTTCCCAAGAACGACATCAACGCTTAAACTTGTTAGCTGAATCTCTCAATTAAAAACTTGTACGGCTATGAAAGTACAAATTAACAGAGACAAATCCAATTGAGGGGATTCGGGTGGACTTTATGTCTGGATTTTCATTGCAATGAATAATTTAAATAATTAGCTTGGCCGCCTGAGAGAACCGACCCTTCGTAGTACATCGATAAGTTCACCCCTGTTTGATTGAACTCGAATGCACGATCTCTTGAATTTCGCGCGCTTGCAAGCGATTTGTCAATACACTGGCGGCGTTTTTTGCTTTTCATTTAGACTTTGTTGTTGCGGGGAGTTGTTCAACCCTCTTTGGGCTGCTTGCAGCTGTCTCAAAAGTAGCGATGATAAACGAGAGTAATTTCACAGAGCTGATATTTTACGTCACTACGGCTGGCTGTTGATATTTTTTTCGAGAAATGACGCGGATTTTTGATAGGTGCGAAGGCAGTTCGTGTGATTGTTAGGGGAAAGTTGGAAGTTTGGTTTTTCTGGTATTTTACGTCTATGTTCCCTTCTTAGAGGAAATTGAAGTTTTGCGGTGACAGGAAAAATCGGGGAGAAAGTGGAAGTTGATTATGCTTTTAATTAGAGAAGATAGTATATAGAGACGATCTGTGATATCCTACCTTGGAAAAATATTACGTCGCGAAGATTATGAAGTAATTAAAGAGAAAACGAAATAAAAAGTAAATTAGGAAATAAATGAATTTTTAATGGGATGAACAGTAAATTAACGAGTAAATGAATTTTAAGTGAAATAGAATGAAAATTTAAAAGCTAATGAGTGTATCCTAAATAAAAAGCTAAGTTAACTATAACTATATTAAATAATAACTATATAAAATATAACTATATTATATTTATTTCTTATATTATTCGTATATTCTTATTGTACCTGTTGTTATAGAACAAGTGGCACCAGAAATATTAATTTAATAATATAAGAATAATCTAATATAAATATAATAAAAGGGAGAAAGGTAGACGTCCAGAAATTCCCAGTTTATGACTAAAGAAACATAGAACGTTACGTTTTTGATATTCAGTCCGCGAGGCCAACAGCTAAATGCAAAAGTTGCCTCAATTCTCCTGCTACCCACCTGTTTCACTGTTATCAGGCACGATATCAATTACCAAGCCAGGCACATAAAACTATCTTAAAACTACCAAGCGCAGTGAAATATTTTTCAGTTTAGTTTTCAGCATACGGTGCTCGACTGAATCGATAGAGCAACGCTGGTTGATAAAATATATATATTGAGTTTGCCAGACGCTCAGAGACGTATATTTCTCCTGGAAAGTCCCGGGGGATATGAATAATTTGATAAATTAATAGTAAGAGACACTATGAGTTCACTTTCTATGGACAATTGTTAAGCTTACTATTAATATTCGTTCAAGATCGTTTAATTTTCTACGATTAAGATATTATTTTATTTTGCTATTTTACTTTAAAATATTTCTTTAAGGCGAAGATGCAAAATTTTTTAAATTTTTCATACGAGATTTTTAATATACAAATTCTTATTTTAAAGAATATGAAAAATATATTATGCAATTTGGTTCATAAGTAGTTAGGTAATTTAACGCACTGGTTATTGGGTTCTAAAATGTGTGTTATTATATAATTATCTTTTACGAGATATTGTTGCTTTTTCTCATTCATTTACAGCTAGTTTAAACGTAAAACATATTATCTTTTAACTCGTGCAATCTAAATTTAATTTTTAGTAGTAGTTATTACGTTTTATTTTTACAAGAGAAGAAGAATATATCACACGTATAAAGCGTATATTTACAAAGATTGTCTGAGTTTATATTCTAGCACATTATGCACGAAAAATGTTTATCTTTAGTACCTAATAGACAACAAAAAGATAATTTGAAAATCTGTAAGATTATCATTTCTCTGTATTTCTCCAATTCATATGATTTATATCGATCAATGTGGCGTCTGAATGATCTAATTATATCGTTTGGAAAGTCTTTCCAAAGGATTTATGCCCATAAATATTTCTTCCTTTGTGTCATTATTATCACATATAATTAACTAAAGAATAGATAACAAAATAACTGCAATTCTAAAAAGACTTCCTCAACAGAAACTAAAACTTACACAACAACAATCATCCTATATTACGAGTTATCAAATCTAAACTAAAGTAATTCTTCCTCTTCTGTACGCCAAACTCCAATATCCAAGGGAAGAAACAAACTAATCTATTTACAAAGATAAACAACGTTCGCCTCAAAGTCGAGAATTAATAAATGCAACATAGCAACATTTAGAGAGATTACGGGTACAGCGTATTATTATCCCTCTCTGCCGCCCTGACCGGCAAATTTGACCAGATTATGCGGGGTTTCCCGTGAACTTGGCTTCCATGAAGTTCCCCACGGCGTTCCGTATACGCAAGCATTGTGCTGGGGATTTTGCACATTCATTTTAATGGAGAAATTTCGTGGGACGAGACGTTAACGTGGCCAGTGACCGCGCTAGATTGTCATTTCTGATGGTACGCTGGAACATTGTCCTTCTGATCGCTCGTGTCGTACATCTTGTCGAGTACATCAGACGCGAAAATGTTGAATTTCGCCACAGGAAATGGCGCTAGCAGAGGTTTAACTGAAACCTGGTAGATTTTGAATTTTCTGCGTTTGATTTATCCTTAATCCTTTTTACAAATTCCTTAGAATTTCTAACTCAATTTTACGCTTCTTCCAACAATCGAAAAGGTTTGTAATATTTAAGAAAATAATTTAACATAAAATTCTAGAGTCGAAAATTGTAGTAATGTGAGTCAAATTACTGCTATTTTTTATAAAATAGGATCCTGCGCTTAGTGTGTATTATAAAACATTTGTGTTATATCTTCTTAATTTTATATTATGTTTCATTGTTTATTCGATAATAGACGCAAGGAAATTTGTGTTTCAGCATTGGAAAGTAGTAGGCTATTATATCCATTAAGAAAAGAAAATTAATTTATATAAACTCTCACTGTTGCTAATGGGCAAACTTGTTTCATTGAGAAGTCATTAGTTACAGAGAAATGCAATTAAAACCGAGGAAAAATTCCGTTCTACCTTGCTAGTCGTATAGTGAATTATGGTTAATATTATGTAAATCCTCTGCAATTATTCGCGTTTTAATATTAAACATTAGATTGTTAGAATTAATTACGAATATTGTAGGAATTTTAAACTTACTGTCAAGAGTTAAAATTCTCTATAAATTTTTTTATATTTTTCTTTAAAAACTGCGATAAATTCTAGTTTCTTCCTCGAGCACCAACTAACGATTCTACTAAAACAACGGAACAAATTTCAAACCATAAGTAACGCAACAACATCGATTTGTTGTCTCGCGATTCAGATTACAGAAGCTCTTCACTCTGGAGTGGATATCTCTGGATATCATTGTTCACGGGTCGCGCGATTTTTATCTTGAATTTTCGAGTTAGAACGGAAAAAAGGAAATGAGAAAAATTGACGGATAAAATTTCTAGTGCATTCGAACAAAATCCAGGTTATCAGTTCAATCATGATTTTGATACTATCGAAGATCGATTAATCAGTTATAATGGAGGATCCATTAACGTTTGTCGTATAACTTTGTATGTCCGTGTATCTAAAAAATGACACGACTCAAACAACTTTATCCGAAAAAGTGAAAAACTGTGAAAAATTACAAAAGAATTATTTACTAAGTAAATAAAGTTTTAAAAGTAAGTAATAAAAAGTAAGTAGTAGAAATAGTACAAATGAATTATTTGCTAAGTACCGATAAAAAAAAATATGCGAGGCTGGGAAAGCGTTTTTCAACATTACGTTCTTTTGTTTCTAAATTATTCAGGGTAGTGTTTCGACTTACTCCACATCCCTTTGAAAAGAATATGTAACAAAATAGTGGTAACATGTCTGTTCACTTTATATTATTATACACTTATAGCTCAAACCTGCAAAGCTCAAGTTTCGTTATGACGAAACGTATTCCTACTAATATTAATAATCGATCAAACAAAATTTCCTTCAGTTCAGAAAACACACCTGAAAGCGTAAAATTTCTCATGAATGCAAGAAAAGCCGCAGCCCATTCATAATTACATGCTAGAAATCACCTAACCCGTAATGCAAATCCTTAGTTTTAATTGTCGCTTTCATCTGAAATCCTCAAACCTGAGTTTTATCGCCCTTATTTCACGATTTTCTCGACGAAAGTCGAGATCGCCGTTACCGATTACTCGACAAAACTAACAAGCACGTAGCCGGCCTGCGGTTGTCGACTTTCCTGCTTGAAATTCGTCGAATTACGACCTGCTGGACCCGAGCCGTGTTACTCGTTGCTGCAGAAAAGCGTTTCTAGGTGACCAAAATGGAATCGATTCAAGGTTCCAACAGCGCACGGTTATCCGCCGAAGTTCGGCGTCCCGTGGGAACACGGCGACTCCCATTGGATTTCCACGTTTTATCGCGGGTCTCCGTGTCGGCTACAGTTGGCGATATTTCAGCAAACGCTTGTAAAACGTGTTTTTTACGGTGACTAGCAGCTCCATGGAGCAGGGGCCACGCCTCGCCTTCTCCAAGAAATTTGATAAAATTATAGTGAATCCACGGCGAAGAGCGGTTTTCCATGATTTATGAAGATAATCAGATTTGAAGATAACGAGTGGTCTCGAATGAACGCGACTCGCCCGGCCTCTGAAGTAATATCGCTTGAATAGGGGATTCTCTGGAAATGTCATTCAATGCAGATTTTTAGCGGGCTTTCTGGATAGCTTCCGGAAAATCTCTTTTCTACCTTCAGCAGTTGGCTTATATGAATGGAGATATAGTGGACAGACTTCTGTATATTGCTGGAAAACTTGTATGGAATAAGAAGACTGATGTTATTTACTGGAAAATGAAAATTGGGAGAAAGTAATTTTATTGAAGGTGGTAGACAGGTTTCGTGGATTAAAATATTTTTTTAAGTAATGTTCGAGTTTCGAAGAATTAGTTATGAAGTTCGATTTGACTACTGCGAGTAAATGCGTTTACGAATTTTTAATTTGCACATATTTTGGAACAAGGATAATTAAATCGTAAGAATTATTTAAATAAATTGAGAAGGAGTATCTTTTACGAGATTCGCATAATTCGACTAAAATTTGAAATGTCAAATGATATACGTAAGTGTCTTCTTATATGAATAGTTAAAAAAAATTTCTTTCTGTTGGAAGGAATGTTACCAGAATACGTAGGAAGAAGGGAATAAATCAGAAACAGATATCTACGTTTCTAAAAGTATATTCTATTAACCACTATTAGGTTTGTAACGAATAATCCTAGAATTTTATTTCTCTCTCTTATACTTCTATACTGTTATACGTTCTTCTACAATATTATTCCACGCTATTAAACATTCCATTTATAGCCGCTTATCGGTATAAGAATTCACATTCATCCGTAGGTAAATTTGTCTCTCACGAGCAGACCAAAATTCGATTACAAAGGATTACCTGTATCCCATGATCGACGTCTGAAATCCGTCAAAAATGTTTCACGCAATCTATTCAAGTTACATTTCCCGATTCATACAAAACGACTGAAAAAATGGGGGAGGGGAGGAAACAGAAAAATCGATAAAAGAAATCTGGATTCTCGTTAACGAACAAACGCACGATTTCATGGCGGCGTAACGATCGTTTTACAGACCCGTGGAACGAATTTCATCGGAAGCACGCAATCGTATCTCAGATTCCATTGGTACAATATCCATGACGATAAAACAGTTCCGTGGAAATGCAATAACCGAATCGGAAAAGCGATGCTAATCCGTTGACTGCCACAATGGTCACCGGTGAATCACGTTACTAAATTCTGTATAATGATGAAAGTATGATAAATTTCATGGATTAAAAAATATCCAACAATGTGAAGAACGTAGAAAAAGGTGAGCAAATACAATATATATAATATTTCGCAAAAATCAGATATTATCGTGTAGTTTATTTCAATATATCGCGGTTGTCAGGACACACAAAATCTATAAAAACCGCGTGACAGTTAACGTGTTAAATAACAATTGAAGCGAACCGGAGCAAGTCCGTGAAATTCGTCGCGCTTACGAGGTCGTCGTTTCTCGAGCCAATCGAGTGTAATTCTCTGGGTTATGGCCGGCCACACGTGAACCTTTTCAAGGTCCTCCACGGCCGGGAAATTTCACGAAACCGGACATGCCGCCCACCGTTTCGCCATTTCGTCTCTCGCGTGAACCAGTGGCTACACCATCATGCGCGATGAATGCGATGTTCTGGTTTATGAAGTCGTTTAACAGTCTTTTGGAAAGTACAAATGTTTCGTGGATAGACGTGGTTACACGAAAATTCTTGTACCCCTTTCTGTATCGTTCCTAATTTTTGACTTTTAGCAGTTGCAACGTTATTTAGGCCGATCGTATAATGTCAAGTTTGTACAGTGTGTTCCAGAATGAAATTGACAATGTTTGCCAGCGTGTTTGGGAAATCATTCTGAATGGAAAATGTTTCATAACACCGTGTGCTGTCTTCTTTTCCTGTCATCCTTCGCAATAGCTTCGTTAATATTGTTATTCGCGTGCTATTAACTTCGACGTATGAAGTTATTTAACCTATTTTGAACGTAAAAAATAAATGTCGGAAATGTTTGATTGATGGCTGGACGAATCGGGTTGCGTGTCGGTTCTTATGTTTCTTTTCCTGGTTTTTCAGTTATAATGATGATGCAGTTATTGCAATATGTATTTTGATAAGCTTGTTTTAACTTTACTAACAGGCTGTATTATAATAACAGAATAATACAAGGGAAAAGGAACACGCGATGAGGTAATATTTAGAAACATAATGATAAAGCTATATACTGTAACCACAAGGTAATTAACTAGCGAAAACCTCAACTTGCAACTAAAATGTGCAACACATAGTCCATTAATAAATTTCTTTCAAGAAATGTCCTTAAGAGGATCAACAAATTCTTTCTTAAACAAATTATCGTATTATTGTCTATCATATTCCATTATTTCTGTATTGAAAACAGCTTCCCTCGAATATTTCGATTCCAATCGAGAACTGGATTCACACGAACGAAGTTCTACATTTCTGTTTCCTTCGTTATCGCGATCCTAGTAACATCCCATTCGCTACGTTCCTTCGTACAGCGTATCCCGAGTGCAAATGAAATTAACGTAAGCAAAGTATACCTCTGTAGGCTTTCCACTGAAGTATCAGCATTCCTCTCGACACCGTTCGTGCGAGCCACACGAGTGTCCGTCGCGAATGAATTAAAAATCTCGGGTCTGGCAGCCATCGCTGGCGTAAATATTTTTCCAGCTACAGCTAGAGAAAGTACTCGTCAGACTACAGATGGGGAACTCTGAATGAAAGATGAGGGGATCGCGTCACTGACATCGTGAACTTAGGTTTTTCTTCTCTCTATTTTTTTATTTATTTATTTATTTATTTATTTATTTTAACGATTGCAATACCTTTGGAGATATCTTGGTTAAATATCTACAGTTCTTCGAAATATTCCTTGCTTTATTTTGTTTTTCTTCTTGCCAGTTTTTGTGCTCTTAGGTTTTTATTCATGTAGAAATATGAAGAGTAAATTTATGTAAAAATTCTAAACAGAAACGTATTAATTTAAACATTTTTTTTTGGAAAACTATTAAAAATAAGAAATAGAATAGAGCAAAGGAAAGATAAAACGTGTAGGATATTATTATTAAATTTAAAATATCACATTTTATTTAAAAAATAGTACAATGCAATGCCGATTTTTTAAGCAATTAAAAGGGATAAATATCATTAGTAACAATTTTTAAATTGCATAGTATCATATAGTATGAAACGAGATGAAATCTCAATTTACAAGATAAATAAGAATAATAATTTGAAGTATTTTATAATCAAAACATTTTTATCTTGCGCATGTTTTAATTTAGCAATACTACTGTTGCTTTCCTCTGAAATTGTTGTTACCATCCTTATTTTTTATAATAATATTTACCATCCATATTTTATTCTTATTCTCGAAGCAGCATTCCTCGCTATATCGCTTTTAATTGTTAGCATTCGGCTAATTGTTTTCGCGGGGCTCTTAAAAATTCACTGAGAAAGAAATTCAGCTGTAATTCCATAAAAATGTTTAGCTGTTGGGAACCTTCTCAAACTTAACTGAAGTAACGAACATTGATTACACATTCACTGAGAACAATATATTTTTCTTAGCTTGTTCGACAATTTTAATTGGCAATTGCATCGTTGCAAATTACACTATTGTTCCGTTTTATTCAGTTAAGGAACGAAAATCTTGATCGGAAATCCCCCAGCGACAGAAAAGCAAAAATAATGTTTTATTGTCAACTTCAAATCCAATAGCTAGTAGCACTATAGTATAAAATAAAAATTACTATGAATACTCTTGGTGAATATCAGTTATACATATGTATATACAAACCTTCTTCAAATTCATTTGAGATGATAAAAAATGTTTAAAAGAAGCTCCACAACTGCTTCTTTCACTCGCGAGTGCTAAAATTTCATGGACGTATCATTTTCTCTCCTAATCTCCCTTAAAACTGGCTGTTCTGTGGTTTGGACGCTCATCCATCATGCAAAAGAAGCTCCAAAACCACGGCCTTAAACTCCAACAGTCCCTTGTCATACTGTCTATCAGTGTCACAAACCTCCCCTTAACCTAAGCACTAAATATAATTAAAAATTTTCTCCTGAACAATCCAATTTTTTTCAACTCTGAAATCTCTAAACCATACATGTCACACGCAACAAATTAAATTAAATTTATAATAAATGGCATATATGGTATAATGAATGAAAATCGAGACAAGAACTTGAAGATAACAAAATAAAGGTAAAATGGTACGTGAGAATTAGGCCAATGTAGTCCTCGTAACTAATTAAATATTCTACTTCGCTTAAAACTATAGCAACCACAACCCTTAATGCCAATTAACACAAAGAAGCAAGCACTCGCGAACCATCACGAGTCAGGATACGCCTCGACACATAATCGATCTGATTAGTTTCAAAAAGACCATCCCAAAGAGACGAAACTCGACGCTTCGTGCTCTTCGAACTTCCAACGACGAAGCTCAGTCCAAGAGCGACGTCTGACCGCAAGGGTTCAGCATCGAGACACGGCTGACGACCTTCCAGACCATAGTTCGTCACCACGAAAGCGGTCAATAAAATTCCATTCTTGTGTAGATTGCTAGACACTAACTGTACCAAATTCCAGACTTTGATAGTAGAATTCTAAAGACCGGGACTATCGTCTATTTCATTACTTTGGTTAGCGTAGATAAATATGAGTGGAAAAATCGTGTATGAAATATTTTAATTTAAGCATTTTCAGAACCAATACCTTAATGCTTCCGCACAAAGAATAAGAAGCATATCGACTACTACATAAAATACAGTATCTTTTAAATTAAAGATAATTATAGCATTGAAATCGTGTAAAATGATCTTGAGAAAATCTTTTTTCTACAATTAAACGTGTCCCTTAAAATATTACGATTTTATCCTGGGAGAATTTTTTTCGTACCGGAATAAAGGAAGCAGACATTCAAGTGATCCTGTTTGACTAATCCACTTTGTGGAATTTCAAAATACATTTCTTGTACTTTGGAGCATTGTAAATATAAAACGGCTTGCAAACTTTCATATTGAGTAATAGTAACAAATAAGATAATGCACTATATTATATGGAATATTAACTAATTTTGGTATAAGGACATGCTCGGTACTGTATGCTGCGAAAAGTGTTTTCTCATCACATACAATAAAATCATCGACGCGAAATAACGAAAAAATGGCATCTGTCGCGTGTCGTCGCTTCCTTGAGTTCAAGATGCCTTATTTGGAAAGTTCGTCGGCTGAAAGATCGTCCATGCAAGTTTCCCGAAAGTCTGTTTTCCCCACTTTCTTTCCCTCGGCTCTTTGCTTTCACAAAAGGAACATCAGACACGAGTTTCGAAGTTGCACACCTTTAAAGAGGAAAGATGCGAGGTTCTCGATGCACAGTGTTTGAGAAAAAACGAAAGATGAATGAAAGGAGGGATTCGAATAGATAGGATTGGCCTTTTTGTTGTTTTTGATCATTCCTGTTTGATCAGGATAGTAGTTGGTTAATTCTGAACTTGCTTTTCCGTTTTTGCTTTTAGAGAGGAAGAAAATGAGGAGAATTGAATGAGAAATTGGTTTCCGTTGGATTACAGGAGGGAGAGCTCCGCTCCGCTTTTTCAAGATCAGATGTTTGGAAGGGAATTAGATTTTGGGAAAGGAATCTCGGAGAAGGAAGATACTGATTGAAAGTTATTATCTATAGGATTTTTAGTTTAAGTGGGAACGGCACAATATGTCCCGAAAGATTAAAGTTACAAAAAAAATGTTCTGACGAAAATTTTTTGGTTCAAAGGGGGAAATCATATGGTACAAATTATCTTTTTTTATCCGTAGCGGGGAAGATTTTCAGGTAAACTTCATCTCTTTAAATAGAACCATATATTTATATTATCGATCCATCTTGGCATTTTTTATAAAGAGTATTGACCTATTTATGACGCAACATTATTAGTTAGCTAAATATTTTAACTTCAATTTGTCAAATTTAACATATGAAAGACAAAGAAAGATGCGAATCGGTATTCTTGTGTTTACAGTATCTTTATCTTTCATACATTATACATTAAGTCTAATAAATTAAAGTTAAAACACCTGCTAAATTAATCTCTTAGAATTGTGAATTCATAAAACGCACTAATCTAAAAACCGTTTAAATAAGAAATTCATCGAAAAGAAAAAAGAAAATACTCGTAACTAGACTCCATACTACGGTTCTTCAACTACAATTACATGTCTGTTTAAATATTATCAAGGAAATGAAACCTGAATAGAGATTTGTTTCATGTGCTAAATATTCTAAGGGGTATTTTACTTCGGATATTTTATACGCTTTTCTATATTATGTGCACTCTTAAATTTTGTATAAATGTATAAACCCCCGCAGCATACTTATGAAATTGCATTAAATAACGGGTATTCCGAAACAGCAGCATCCGTCGCGTTTCCAGATTCACCGTCACGCTGCAACGAAGTTGCATCGTTTCGGCCATTTACGTAGCTTATCGTGGGAAACTGGAATATTTGTCTCTAATTTAAAGACGACCTGAATTTCTCTGCCCAGCAACCGTGTGGGTTTGCATTTGCGACACTACAAATATCCGTAGGATGCATGACCTACCATGAGGTTGCCACCCAGAAAACGCGCGTACCACTATCGCGACGAATGGAAATATTTTCGTGGGTATTCCGTAATTAGCAGCTCTAATGACTCGAAAGTTCAAAGTATAAAATTAACATCTAAACTTAATTGGTACATATTGGCATTAACAATCGAAAAGTTGAATTATATATATTCTATCGAAAATGATAGTTGTAAAGATGTGTAGATCATAGATAATCTACATAATTTAATGTAAACATTTTAGTTTATGTTTTTCTATGTTGTAAAAATTAGATTCGTAATTGAATATATTCGTATGCGTGTGTTTTTTTAATAAATCAGCAACCGAGTCTGACGTACTTATCACAAGTTTTAGTAGGACACGCAGCATTTAATGGATAAATTTAATTAAATTCGTTCCATCAGTAACAAAATTTATTTTTACTACGAAAGGAAATAGCGTCAGTGTCCTCTTTAAGCGGTTACCATCGAGTGTCGCACTCGAGGTATTCAGAGAATGAAGCTTCTTCTTTCGGAACTTCTTTTTAATATTAAAATCGCAACCTTTGAATTAAAGCTATTCTTTGCACTTTGTAGGAATCAGATATTATCATTCCACAAATTTTATCAAAATAATTATAATAGTTGTAATTAGAATATAATAGAATATGATAGGAGATACAATAATTTCACTAAACTGTGACATAAATACTCGTAAATTCTAATGAAAATATTGCTGAACAATATTCATGACATTAGTATTTCTCTACTTTTCTAATTCATAGGAACGTTTCTTCCGGGCGGTTCATATATTGCTTTCTCGTTTACATTCCTTTCAAAGAGAACGAATTTCTAACGAGCAACTTGACAAACAAATATTCCTTCTGCTGTTATTTCGCACAGTCATGGTTATTTCGACCTTCTAACGTAATTTTCTCTCGACTTTCCCATATTTCACAACCGGCATGCAACGTGTAATTGCAAACCCGGCGGGCGTTCAACTTTCCCCAGGGTCCAATAAGATCGATAATCCTTAAGCGATTACGCTCGAGTTTCGAGCCAAGTCCGGACAAATCAACCCCGACGTTCTTTCTTCCCCTTTTCCTTTTTAATCGCGTCTACATCGGCGTCGACGATAATTCCTCGCTCGTTCGTCGACAAATTGGAAATCGATATCCGCACCTTCGCCACGGAAAAACCGCGAACGTGTGTTGCCAAACTGACTTCCGGAAGGAAAAAGGTGGAAATGTGATCCTTCGATGTTGTATGCAGTTGATGTATAAAGATAGGGCATGTTGAAGTTTGTTGGTATCAGTTACTTATTGGGAATGTGAATCGATAACGTGGAATTATATAACGTTATGGACGAATTGTATTTGTTTAGACATTCTAATTGATATTGATTATATTACCGGAGGCAGTGGGTTGATAAAGTAAAATTGTATAAGGTTGTGGGAAAAATTGGTTGTAATTGGTATAGCTATGTTTAACGAGTTACATTTATTTATGTATTCAATGAATAGTTTATTATAAGAATGTTATTAAACACATGAAATTTGATATTTAACCATCGTGTTTATTTCTGTGTGTTTTATTGAAAGTTTCCGCCATGCACACGCTACGTTAGAATTAGTTGTCTGACTATATATAGTACTATCTACTGATTTTTCTATTTATCATGTTCCGATGCATCGCTTTACTAAAAGTAATTCCTTTGTTTCCGTTGCGATTGTAAATTTTTTGGTCTCCATTTCTTGTATCGCATAATGGTTCACCAAACTCTTCATTGATATAAATCAAACATAATCAAATTATTTACTTCATTTCGATCGATTATATTACGGAAACTAATTCTTTTGGCTAAATTAATAGACTTCTACATTGACAGTGTTGCATAGTAAATTACTAAACATTCTGTAACTTTTTCAATCGCTGAAATCCAAAAACCTTTTCCAACTACCGTTTCAAAAGAAATACCGCGAACTAAATCTTCAAACTACACCATGGCACATTGCCTCTCTGTTCATTCTAAACAGAATAAAACTCGATAGAATGGTAGAAACCGATGAAATCTATCGATAGAATGGTAGAAACCGATAAAATCTATCGATAGGAATGATAGAAATGATAGAAGTGAATGCGTGTGACCCAAATCGTTGTTATTTCTCAGCAGGCATCGATAAATGTTATCGACGAGGTGTGCAAGAGTGCCAGGATACTTCGTGTGGTATTATCTTTTAATACGGCAAGCCTAAGGGCGGTTTCGCACGAAGCGTAACATTCTATGCCACGGGCGATGCATGTAACGTGCATTTCACGAGATGCGTATTGTTGTGCGGAGAACAGTATAGTACTAGGTTTCGCGTGTATAAAGGATGCCTGGGTTCGATTATGCTAGAAAACAGCTGCATGGAATTCAGCTGTGTTGGTTGGTAGCAGAGAATGTGCATTGTTTTTCTTCGTGATTTGAATAACCACAGAATGTTTCTCAATGGTAGTAGAAAGCTTTAAATTTTAATAGAAAAATTTGTATAGCTGGAAATATTAAAATATATTATTACACATACTTATAAAGGTCCCCGAATTCATAAAAAAATTCTTTATAAATACCGCTATCGCTAAAGGTCTTCGTACATCCTATAAAAAGGCTATTTCCTTTAATATAAAATTCTATAAAGTTCTATCGCGAAATTAGTTGTGCATCAAATTTAAATCAATAGTAAATTGTTAAATTTTCTATTCGAGATACGAGATATTCGATTCACTGTTTCATAATTTGACATTACTTTCAAACATAAAGAGAATCTTCGAAGATGAGTTAGGTGTTTAAATTAAAAGAAAGATATCAAGTACTAATCTTCATTTCATAAAAAATTACAAAATACGTATATATACATATCGGCTTTAGAACACAATTTAGACTTAGAAGTATAAAATTCATCATCAATAACGAAACCTGTTATCCATTTCAGTGTAATAAAATCCAAAATCTTCTTATCAATCATAAAATGTTAAGCCATATCTCACCTCAATTCCCCACTTGCCACTAATCAATCATCTCGTTTCTTACCGTTAAATGTCCGAAAAAAACCAACACCGTATTCTTCCAAATCCCCGATACGTGGCATCCAATCATCGCCGAAATGAAAACCAACGGAGGGCAAACAGATTCCCGTTTCCCAAACCGTGAAACGAGCCCAATCACTCCGTTTCCAAAACTATTATCCGCTGCTAACTGCACGCGTCGCGCGGAACAACTAGAAACGCGACGTTCGTTAATTGTTTCGCCGGTAAATACCGAAACGAATTTTAATTGCTGTCCGTCCGAGAGTTTCCCGCCCGTTGGCCTGTTGCAATCCAGACGAGGGTTGATCGTTAAAAAAGCCACCGTAAGCTGTATAACTGTCGCGGTCGTGTCGCGTGCGCGACAATTGAAACGCCCTGTTCGAACGGAATTATTTTCAAGCGGCTAGCTTTGGCGTCACGGAACGTGCGATCGCTGGATGCACGGTTTCTCGCGCCAAATGAGAACACCGGTCAGAACAAAGCCATTAATTCACTGTGCTTTTATAATCACGTACCTGGACCAAGACTTTATATTTCGAACGTTTCTATAAAGGAAAACTATTGTAGAACGTTTGAGGCAGTGTTTAATGAGTTTGTTTGTTGTACTTGATATTATAATTTTTAAATATTAGTGTGGGCAATTATTTGTTTACGTAGACATTGGTTTACTTGTTACATTAAATGTATTTATGTTATATTATCTATTAAATTTATTGATGTTATTAATGTTTGTTATTTAAAGATTTATTACATTGGATTATAGCAATTGCACAGAACATCTATATAATTAATTGTTAGCATACCGTCGTTGTAATCTAATGATAAATTTATTCATTTAGAACGATACGTTATAGTCTGGTGGAGAATATAAATATGTGGTCAGTAATTATTCACTTGGCATTAAATCGCTGTTATTCTTTCTTTGTTTTGCAATTTACGATTACACAAAATATTTTATATCTGTAACCCAATACTTTTACATGAATACAGGAAATAAATGTTGGCTTCGAATTTTGTAATAATTTTGTATTGAAATTCTAAACATTCTAGATAAAATTTCCTTTTTTCTATTGTAAATCTCCATGACATGCAACAAGAAAGAAATGATAAAAATGTCTATCTCGTGGTCCGAAGAGAGCAATCGAAAATCGTTATGAATACTGATTAAAGAATTATTTCATCCTACTACGTCGTATTTCTTCAATACATTACACATCACGGTGTCATAAATTTCGTTTTGTACTTGATCAGTAGCGAAGGTTCGTTATAGAAATAAAATATCACGGTTTGATGCCTGATATAGAACTCCTGACTTATTAGCATTGAAAATTTATTGTTTCCATGAAAAAAGAATTTTAAATTATTTCGGTCACTGTAATCGTTAAAATAAATGGTTTATTACACAGACAACCCTTTTAGAAAACTCTAAAGATATTCATTTATACAATAAATAGAATCAAATGGTTCCCAATTCTAGAACAGAGAGTAAAATACAACCTTTGCTCTCCATTCTAGAACCTCGTCAGTATAATCTCCAAAAATAAACATCATTGCCCCTCTTGCTCGTGCAAGTATATTTTTATATAAATTATTTATAAAATAATCCAAATTGAAACTATATACAAATGTGAAAATGATATGCACCGTAAGAAGCTACAGCTTTCACGCCCCGTACAACGAGATCAGGAAAATTTTCCCACCGATCATTCCGATAATCACGAGAGATACGTTTCACTCAGCGGAATTAATTCCTCGGACACGTTCGACGTCTCCACGAGGCTTTCCTTCCGATCCACCGTACGGTAGCTTTGTCGTTGTTAATTGCAGCTTTCCTAATTGAGAGTTTAATGGCGCTGCAAGAGCGCGAGGTCGACCCTCTGGAATTCTTTGATCTCGTCCCCGTCTTCCACCCCCGCGCGCCTTCCATCGTCGTCCCTAGACGGCCCTCTGTCTTGGTGATCTCGCACAACGGCTCTTAGCCTGCGACGAAAGTGTTTCACGGAAGCTCTCGCCATTGATAACCCGTTCTCCCTTTTATTTCGCGACGCGAGCGAGATGTTTCCCTGTTTTACGAGTCGTTTCCAGTGGAAGGGCGGCGTTTTGTACGACTGCACGCATGTCGTATTGATTTTTTTACACTGAATCGTTCGAGATCGTACGGGAGTACGTTTCTTGGAAACAGTACATACGGCATTGGAGAGAGTTTGAGGGGAAATAAAGTTGAATTTTGTTGTTGGTAGATTTAAGTATGTGGAGAGGTTGGTTGGAGTAGAAGGTGGAGAATGTTGGGTGGATGAAAGCGAGGTGCGGAGAAGTTTTAGGCGGAATTTCAATCTGATCGCGGTGAATTGTGTGATTTCTGCATTAGCGTGATTGGAGGTAGATCGAAGGAAATTTTTTCGGAAAGTTTGTAAGAATTTCGGAAAAAACTTGCAAATATATATTTTTATAAAACTGCAGTATTATTGAACAATATTGTTTCTTTACTTTTAAGAAAATTTGATCTTCGCACTGAATTTCTTGATATAGTTTCTTCAAGTTTTTGGAGCATTGTTTATATATAGTTTCTTGTCACGAGGAAAATGCTACAAATTTTTTGAACAACGCAATATGTGAAAATCGGAAAACAAATTATCTAGATATTATACTTCTTTTCCCGTTTTGAGTTTCTAAATTTTATCTTGTAACATTACCATACAGGCGTGTAGATATGAAAGTGCAAAGCACTGGCTCGTGTTCTTAATTTAAGGAAGAAACCTTTGACCTTTCTATGGATATTCTCATAAACTGTACGATACTACATCAGTGTTGAGTGACACTTCTGTGTCTTCCAAACCCTACTCAAAATTCGTACTTTATCCGCAAATAACCAAACTTGAGTATTGCAATTTTGAATCTTTATTTGTTATGAAACATATATATGAAATAATAAATTAAAAATATTTCATCAATTTCACAGTCGAAATTATTCAACATTCTCGTAATATTCTGCGTATATCACAATTGACTTACTTGGAAAATTATTGAAAAGTTATAAGTTTGCATATAGTTACAAAATTTCCATTCATTTGAAAGGAGTTCAAATTTATACCTCGTTCGAGCTAATCGGGTGTCATCCATTTTCCTATTACACAACATTAACTCGGTATATCGAGCGTGCAATATATCATGTGTAACATTACTATTTAATTACAGTAGTATGCTACTATCGTCATACTACTTATCGTCATAAAAAATATTTCCAACGAAACATGTGACTCTTCTAATCGATTGATTTCTTATTACTGCGGAAACATAAATTTACTTGCCTCAAAAATATTTTAACGTTTATTTAAATACAGTCTTTATTCTATAATTGACTTTCATACTATTCCATACTCTTCTGCTCTTAACTACATAGAAACTTACTTGACCTACTAAAGATTATAATCAGAACCCTGAATATTTTTTTACATTTGCAGTTACTTTTTTACACCTTTAAGTTTTCCACAAATCTATAAACATCTACCCTCTTCCAATAATTGCCCCATGATGTCCCCTCAAATGCACATTCAACGCATTTAAACCATCTCACTCTCCAGCAAACCACATTTTGCCAAGCAATCCTGCAACCGGTTCAGTCTCCTGGACGATTCTCGAAGCAATATTGGATGGTATTTGGTGGAGGGGGGGGGGGTGACAACCGGTCAGCAACCTTGTTGGACTCGCGGCAGGTGCACGTCGTCCGTGGACACGGACAGATACACCATAGTTGTTGATAGGCGCAGATATAAAGCACACGATGCTCAGAGCAGAGAGAAGGGTTACGACGTGGGGGTCGGTGTGTCGAAGGGGTCGCGGTTGTTGGAAAGGGGGGGAGCGAACGCGCAAAGGTGGCGTCGGCGTCGCGACGCCCGGAGAGAGTCAGTCACCAGCCGACCTCAACGCGCCGCGTAACCTCGCTCGTCGACCCAGAAACCTAGCGCTGCTTCTCTATCTCGCGCTGAACCGGAAACGGGGGCTGTCGCGGCACCGGAAACGTGGCATCGTGGCTGTCTCCACGGAAAAATCGTCGATTGAATCTTATCGTTTCTCTTGTGAGAGAAAAAAAGAGCGTGATCGCGTCGTGCGCGGAAAACGAGGGAATCCAAAGTGCTCGAAAGAAAACGATTGCTTCATTCCATTTTAGTGGCAAATTATAGGCAAATTAAAAGTGTGTTTGAGAAAGTTTGGAATCGATGAGAAGTTTAGAATTCTTCATTCTTGTTATTTAATTATTATTCGTTTAGACATTGGTAAACGTCTTGGTTTTTATTCTCCGATATATATAATATAATTAGAATTATATCGCGTCGAGGTTTTGGTTTGGTTAACCCTCTTGATGAGTAACGAGTGGTTTGAAGAATTTGAAGCGGTTTGAAATGTCGGAGAGGTCCTCTTGCACGCGGTTCCTACGGGTAACGCGCCACGAAATTGGGTCATCCGGCTTTCCTACCGCGTGTGATCCAATCGCGAATATTTCAGCTGCGCTCGATACCATTTTCTCGACAATGTTTTCGAGCAGAGTCCCTTGACCGAGCGGCATGCGTCGACCCGGGTATCCGCGTGACCCGGCGACCTACGTAACGGCGTAGCTGAGGTCACTAGGTACCCCACCCGGATGCATTCGTCGATAAATCTTCGTTTTCTTTGCCTCACGACACCTTTCCGCGTTATTTTTCTATCTTCTCCGTGTCCAAGTCCTGTGCACATTCCTCGAGTTGAATTGAAAACGAAACGCAGACACAAGATGCAGGATTTGGTTCCAGAGATACGCCGATGTTCTTTCTACTGGATGGACTAGTTTGAAATGCAGAATTTAGTTTCGAAGTGATCTAATAAAATGAAGAAGGTGCCGGTGATTAGTCTTTGAAACGAGTTGGATTAAGATGAAGATGGATGAATGGATGAGCGTGGAGAACTCGGCTTTCAAGTGATACTGTAGAGAAATAGTCTTGAATATATTACAGAATCCAGTTTACTTTCTGAGTGACGTCTGTTTTCAGGAGATTGGTGATATAAACTTATCTGTCGCATGTAGTTAAGGAATTGCAAAACAGATAAAGGAATGGGTAATGTTATCTGATTGTTTGAGCACGTTTGGGGTACTGCAGCCATGCTTTTACCAGTGATTTCGAAAATATAGAAGTTATGATTGGCAATCGGTTGTCTCATTTTCCTTGTATTGTATTCAGATTATTTAATATTTTCTTCACCTAGGGCAAATAAAATCACGGTTTCTTACATCTGCTAATAATAAAATAATATCTAGAAAAATCACATATACGTAGCTACATACAATTTGTCACATTCGTTCAAATTATTATCAATTTCACGTCATTTCACATGGTGTCATGAAGAACTCAGAATAATTACAAACTGTAACATACAGATAGAATAATAACAAGATACACATTTGTCCATAAGTTATCATAATTTAACAGGTCTAAAATAGCGATAAATTATTGTATTGTATACTTGTAAAATAAGATCGATAATTCTTACATAGCTTATTATATTATGAAAAAGAAATAAATTATTCACTTATGTACCAAAGTATACATAAGTAATAAAATCTCCTTCATTGTAATATCTTCCAAAAGGAAATCAAATTAATGATAGAAAGCAACTTGTTACTCATGAAAGTAAGTACAAATGAGAATTAGAGATATCGCGTTTGCTGCAAATTGCATGGTACAATGAACATGCGACACGCTGCGTGTCCCGGTTCGGGACTTTCTGCAGGAGATACATACCTTGTTATCCTCATAATTTCTCGCGGTAATTTAGCGTCGGCTGCTTGTCGAGAAGAATTACGCGTCGTGCAGGATACTAACCGTTCTGCACAGTGAATATCGTACAGAGCTGACGTCGGTGAACTGCATCGATCCGTGGAGCGTTATTTCTGAATGGCGATGTCTTTATCGCACTCGTGGTTCTATAGGCAGAAACATTGTCGCTTCAGCATGACTCAAAGTACACGATATACGGTGAAACTTCAAAATTCCTTGCATCGAATGGGTTGGACGGGTTACTTAGGTAGATGTAAGTGCATCGGCTCGCTTTACGATAAGTTTTATGGCCCCGTCGTAATTTATCGACATTTAAACATGTCGAATCGCTCGCGCCGGTAAGACGGCGTAATGTGCAAGATACAACTTCCTGGTAACGAACCACGAAGTATCGTCTCTTTTCATCGACGTATCCATATTCCCATCTTATCGCGAGTGAAACGTCGTTAGAATGAAACTAAAATCTAATGTTTAATATACATGTCATTTATTTATTCTATATAGAAACAGTTCTTAGTTGATAGCGAAAATGATGATTCCAAGCTTGAAACGCAAAAATTGAAAGAAAATCAAAGTTTGTGTTATAAAAATACTTTTTGCTTTCATTAAGTCAGTATTTGTGAAAGAATAATTTAAATGTATTTATTTATTAATGAGGGGAACAAGTTAAACATTTGTAGTATATGTACAATGGCAATCAATTTGATTTAGTCTATAATTATTACTCGAAATAAATATTCAGTGTGTGTTCTACGTTTATAGCGGGTTCTATATCGCAGCAGTAAGTAGTATATCTGTATGTAGTCAGACAAGGCTCATCAATAAATATGACAATACTTTTCTGCATGAGTATAAAATATATAACCGACCCCGAACGAAAAAGACTAAGAAAAGAATAAGCAAGCTTTACTCTTTGGAATTTCTACTTTATCATTGTAAAAACGGTAAATCGCACGCTTTTCGACGTGTAGCAAAATTCGATGCAGTCGTTTCATTGCACACGGTAATAGCTCGCCGTTCGTTCTCCGAAACACCGTACCACATAATCGGATTTTCCCCTGACACCATCGATCGATGATTTTTCTATTTTCATACTCTCTTTCGTCTCCTCCCTGTTCGACACATATTTCCTCGCTTTCACCTCCGTTCTGCCATGCTTTCATCGCAATACCGAGGCAATTCTAACATCCACTCGATCAATTTTCTATTTTTTCATTTTATTCCTATTTTTATACTCCCTTTTTCACTTTTCACCTTTACTATTAGTTCTTATAAATCGTTCAAACTATTCGTTTCTCGATATTTGTCATAGAATTTGATCAGAAATCTTTAAAACGACCGTGTTCCTTGATCTATTCTGCTATTTACTGAGCGACACGGAAAGTCTTTTCCGGATTTGAGGATTTCACAGAAACGTTCCGCGAACGGGCTCGTTCGACCGTAAAGAGATATTCTTTAGAACAGCTTGGACGACGACTTTTCCACGTTTTCACAGTCGCGATCGAGTCGTGTAAGAAGAGAATTATGATGAAATTTGACGCGGTATACTGCATCGATCGATGATCGATTGAGTAGTGTTGTGTACATGTAACGTTAGACTTTGTCGTTAAGCAAGGTTTATGACATAGTCAGGATCCATTATTCTCAGATATATTTATTACAGTTAAATTTAGCTCTTTTACTATCCGAGTGCCGATGCTCAGATTTACTTATCGATTTTTTAGAGAACACACAGAGTTTCAATGTTAGGAAATACACAGAATTTGTGAACCAGGAAACTTGAATTTATAGTACAGAATCTTAATATAATTATAATAAAAACTGAGAAAAGATCCAATACACTATTAAACTCTCAAAATGTATAACATTGTACGTCTTAACAATAAAATTCTAATGTTTCCAAAATTGTTCAATTAGAAAAGTGTTGTGGATGATCTTTGGATACAGTTCAACAGCTTATACTTCGGTGCAATCGAAGAACTACAATGCTAATTAATTTGAAGTTCGTACTCAATAATTTCATTGATCGAAGAAATTATTTGACAATTTTATTAGTCGAATGACGAAGATAATTCAATTAATTGTTATGTTTCATTAGTAGTTTTATCCTTCTACCAAATTGCATTCATCGATAACAAGCTTTTTAAGCAAATATATTTTTGTTCGTTTTCGAAGAAGAGAATACCGAGTTTTATAATAAGACGTAGGTTTAATCAGGAATTCTTGCTTCGAATTTAATCATAAGTTCTCACCCAATTTCGATCAGCCTATTTCATCGACTAATTATTCTACTCAAGGAACGTTATGCATATTTAACGAGATCTCACAATTAGCAGCAGGTATGGTAGAAACCGCATAACAGTCTCCATCTAGAGTGCTAGAATTTTCTGCATAAACTTTTATAACGTAAATAGCCTCTTCTCATAAGCCGGGTAAGAACTTACAATGTACTCTTAATAACCAACTATGTCGGAAATATAAATAGCTTTTAAAGCTTCCGTTCTATGTGTTATACATATTTTCATTGCATATTAATACATACCAAGAGTTTTATTTATCTTCTTCGTTCCAAATTGATTCATCATCTTCTGCTTCCTACGCACTCGAGCTTTCGCTCATGTTTCAGAAATTTGTTACTTCATCTAACTTCCATTTTATCTTTCACTCGCGTTGCATTTTAATATACTTAAACTCCAAACTAATATTTCATATTCTTTTTCTCATTACGGTACTTCTTAACTAGGTTGTAGATGTTTATGCAAATACATGCACTCATTCATTCCATTAAGAAAAGGAAGACTTAAATAGAAATTTGCTTCACTCTCTAAGCAAGTACTATAACAAGTAACCTTGTTTTAAATATTTCGTATATTTCTGCACATTTTATGTATATTTTGTATATTTTTGTAAATTTAAATTTCCTATTTTATATAACAAACGTAAGTAAAATTACTAACCCTTTCAAAACGTTTTTGAGGTGCAAAGAAAATTATTGATAGTAGGACCTAGAATCTTAATAGTATCTGAAGAAGATATAATACACTAAATGTAGAATCCTGATAAAGTGTTGGTTTATTTATCAGTTGGAGGAGCATTCAGCATATTGTCAAAATTCTGCAGTAGGTCTGAACCTCCTGTGACAGACACGATATACACGATATTCCAGCAATGAACAGCTAACTGCGACACCTGTAGCCACTAAAAGGATTAAGAGCTACTAAGAGATTAACTCTTTGCGGTTCTAAGTCGAGCTCCACTTGACATCGTCTTTTGTTCTAATTATATATTTCTACTTCAGTCAGGAAATTACATTATAAATATACACTACTGGGTGTTTAAATGTAAGAATATAATTCTTCTAACGTGTGCTTGAATGTATTTCGGAAGTTGAACATGTACATTTGACAAACAAGAAACAAGATTCCATCGAAACTCAATAATAAGAAAATAGGTCTCATAAAATAACCTAATTAAATACAAAACACATTCGAAAGTCCAAATTTATCTAGAAACTCCAAGCTGCATCAAATCATACAGATTCGAACTAAAGAGCAGTCACAGCTATATTTGATATATTTTACGGAGTCATCGTTCATCGTATTCCTCGAAGACATCGTCCATCTTATTTCTCAAAGACACGTTTCATATTTCCCCCGATCTTGGGGCAAACTGTTCTCGTTGTGCTCGATCGCGACAATTGGCGCTGTTTAATCCGGCAATTAAACGTCCCGGCAATAATGGCTTATCGGGGTTTCGCAGAGGAGGTCAGACCGTGTTTCGATATAGATTCGCGAACCTTATCGGCTCGGTTAGCTGCTGCGACTCGTCGATAAGCCATTGTTTACTTCGGCTCGGCTACGAGCACATGTCGTCGGCAATAACGAGGCCAGTTGTCGGCGGGACACGGGCCTAGGAACGACGTGATGTAGCTGGTCGATCGAAAAGTCACGGATTAACTTTATAGCCGTGGAGCACTTGATAGGAGACTCGGTTTCCCGCGCGCGACTCATCCCACCACGAAGATGCCGATTCGCTCGGGCTCGAATGTGAGAGACAGGACATTTTTGTGAGAAAAAGTGTTGAGTGAAAAGTAGTTGACTTTGCTAGAGACCGGCAATAAAGTGGAAGGTTTTGTGAGGCAGAGGATGATAAAGTAAAGGATTTTTTAAGATAAAGGGATAATGGAAGGATAAGTGTTCAGTACAGTGCATTGAACAGTGTTCGATAGAAGGGAGGATTTAAAGATGCACATCTGGTTAGTTGTTGAGGGTTGAAAATTATAAAGCATTTTTATCTCAAATAAGATAATTTTGAAAGAAAAAGATAATAAAGAATACCAGTGTTCTTTTAATAACAGTATGTATTTATAGAGAGGTTTATCGGTGTACAGCGAGTTAATAATTGGGGATTGTAAATTGTAAAATGGTTCAAATGAATTGAGCTTATGACAGTACGTGTTTTAATAAAATAGGATTTTTTAAAGGAAAAGAATAATAAAGAAAAGGTAATGTTCTTTAAAGGAAGAAATAAGGAGACAACGTTCTAATAATGATATTGCAAATGATGAATCAGAAGTGGAAGTTGTTGAAAAGCATTTGAGCCGAAAAGTAAGATTGGCAGAATTGTATCAACTGGATATTTGGAAAATATTGTTTTGAAGTTAAGATGATATGTAACGTTATTAGCAATTTTACAATGACAGCACGTTAATTTGGATGATACTTTTCAACTTTGCTAAATAAAAGTTGAGATTGGTGAAAAAATAATATCTCACGTGTTTTGGAAGAAACTGAGCTAGAATATATTGAAAAAAGATAAAATTTAAGGACAGCAGTTTTTGGAAGAATTTTAACGACATATTATTAAAATTAGCTAACAAAAATATATACCAAGACAAATAATCGTGTATAATAAATTGTATGCTATTATATTAAATTAAATACTACCCAATGTGTTCCAAAGGAAACATAAATTACCAAGATCTAGTGCATTAAATATTAACTGAAATAAATTGTAGAATTCAGGAAATAGTGACAAACATTTCTTAGAAAAAGAAGAGAAGAACTGAATTCTTAAATATTAAAAAATTAGAAGACTGAGATCCCACGAAACTCTGTCCTCAACGAAAAACTATTGTATCGTGACATTCTGCTAAAAATTAGCGAGCTGAGGTCTAATCTAATATTCTCAAAAGAAGTGGAAGGAAACCAACACTCCAGGGGGTTTAACGTTCCATGGTATACTTACTGGGTAGAAAATTGTCCTGTCTAATAATCCTTCCAAAAGACCAAGAGAGGACTTGTTATATAAAAATAGAAAAGAGAGACTTGAAAACGAATTTTCTCGTTTCTGATGAAAGAGAAGTAATGGTTATAGAATTTCAAAAGTAAATAAATAAGTAAAATTAAGCGAGTGAAGAACCATTTGATATAATTCAGTTTAACGAGCAAAAGAACATCCACGCATGACTAGAAGAAATATCTATCTATCCCTAAACGAACTGACAAAAAAAGTGACACCCTCGATCCACCAAATAATCCAATTCCAAGAAATTAGATCTCGGGTAATTCCTTCGTGACCAAACCACATTACATCGAAAGATATCTAATATTTCCCCCAAAAAGGCGGAACATACACACTTTGCTCCATCAATCTCTGATAACATCTCACTCTCACAATCTTACAGCAGAAAAAAGCAATATGCGCCAACTTTTCAAACAAGTCAAAAAGACCTAAAAAAGGGACTCCAAGATATAACCTGCTAAAGACTTGAAAAACTTTTACAACTCAACTCAAATTCCAACATCAAAGAAGCCAAACATCTCACCTTCGTCGTTTTATCACCGATCTTCCCTTACAGCATCCTTCAATCTACTAAAAAGAGGCAAAGAAACCAGTGTCTCTCGTGTAGAACACAAAGCATAGTAACATCAAAACTACTATCACACCGTTAGAATTACAATCGTTATAATTCACGTACGTCATTTGATCACCAATCTCCCTGGAAAAGGGTTAAAGGAGATCTCAGCATCTCATACGAAGAACGCATCGTAACATCTAAACTGAATCGTATCCTTACGACTGCAGCCGTTACATTTGATATTCATCGTTGCATCATTAATATGTCCTTATAGCCTTCCTCAATCTGTTAAGAAATACCATCTTAAGAAAGGTCTTAAAGAAGAGTATCTCTCGTGGAAAACACATCGTGTCATCGAGGCTCGTATCGTATCTTCGTGTAAACTAGAAACTAGTCTTCGAGTCGATTAGATTCGACTGAACTGAATCGAAGCGTTGGAAGCAAGGAAGTGTCAAGTGTGTCCGGTTGGAAAGGATCGGGTGGACCGTATGCGGGAGCAACGAATGCGGCCGGGAACGACGCAGTCGGGGCGAGGAAGCAGCGGCTGTGCACGGAGTCACTGACCTCTCATCCCCAATCACCGTCCAGAGTGTGATGTTTGATGCTGCAGTGGTGTTTTATGCGGCGACGTCGAAAAGGTGTGTGCATCCCGCGGCCCACGCGTCTCGATCCGCTCCACTGACCCAGTTCCCCTCGCCGACTGCAGTCGGAGTCACAGCCACCTGAATATGTTTGCCATCCTGCTCCATAAACCGCTTGCCTCCTTCGCGTTTTCCAGCTTCATTCAGCCGCTTGATACCGCTGCGCGATTTTTGCAATCTGCCACTCTTTGCCACCGAATGAAAAAAGGGATCGCGACCGTCTGACTCGCGGCGATGCTTTTCCGCGAATTTTTGGCTCTAATCGAGAGTACTTGTTGCCTAATTTGGGACGGTTTGTAGGAGGTATAGTCGGGATGATTAGAGTTCACGTGTGAATCTACCGCTGGATTGTTTCTTTTTTTTTTTTTTTTTTTTTTTCTTATAGGCATGGATCTGAAGTTTGATCATGATTTTTTTAAATCAAATTTTGTTTCTTAACATCGTGGCTATGTGGCTTTTCAATGGTTAGAAAGATTCTTAGAGTATTTAGACGTATAAGGTAAAGCGATTAGAATGATTACAATGCTTTTAGAAATGGGTTTTAGAAGTTTGACAATAGTTTGTTGCATAGTGGAAGATTTAAAGAGAGACGAGGGGATGAAAAATGTTCTATTACTTCTTTTTTTAAGTTTCCACAAGACTTTTCGATATATCAAACAGTAAATGTGAGAGTAAAATGTAAAAATGATAAGAATGATTGTAGAAGTTCGTTTTATGAATTTACGTTAATAATAATTGACAAATCACTCAAATGATATTATATACACTACTTCGTAAAATCATGATATTTTCTATAATGGTAAATTAACTTTAAAAAACTTTCACACTTTCCTGTAAAACTACGCTCAGATATAATTCATTTCCAAAACAATTACCACCCTATGTACAGTAACTACACTCCCATCCACTGAACTCTTTTTCTGGCCATAAATCATAGCGGATCCAAAAAGAAGGCTCTTTCGTTCCAACTAATACCATCATTCGGCGCAGCTTTCATCGTGCAAAGAACACCTGCTACCCCTCTCCATCCTCCAACCTGTTTTTTCACCACGAAAATCGCAGTTGCAGAGCCAAGCTTTCGCTTCGCGATCGATAATCCCTCGACTCGACAACTCCCGGCCAATTAAAATGAATTTCCCGAAACCGAAAAGCAAACGTGGTATCGATGTACATGCGTGAATTTCCACGCACAAATAGCTCGGCAACGTACTGAAGAGAAATTGTAAACGGGTTAACCAGGGGTTGCATTAATTTACGTGCGAATCGAATCGAGGTTCGAATAAATCGACAAGCCTGGTTTAATCGATGTTAGAGAGTAGAACGACTAGTAGGGAGGAGGAAGGCTCGATCGATTTCCATCTGGAGAGCTTACCGAAAGCATGGGACGAGGGTATGGGGTGCTTCATCTCCTCCGGTGAAGTGTCAGCACGAGTGTCGTAGGAATCGACGCAGCCAATGGTCCTGAACGAGACCACTTAGTCCCGACGGGTCACCCTCCAGAACGACGAGACCATATCGTAGAAACGACATGCCCCTTCTTCGTTCAAACGTCGATTCCCACGATTGGTATTAACGTTAGGACGATCGTTCTCGAATCGACGTTCGAGTAATTTGGATACAATGAAATTCTCCATGGTGAAATGAAATTAATTGGAATTAAGATTTGACCGGCGGTTGGTCTGGATCTTCCAATTGATGGAGGTTCTTGGAAGACTAAGCGGTTGTGTGAAACGTTGAGTCAGTCAGAAACTACATTGATTGACTCTACGCTGTATTGAAAAGTAGAGAAAATTGATGATGGTGCAAGCATTATTATTTAAATTTATCTTGAAATTTATACATTGCGTATATTTATTCATCTAATAAGAAATTGAAGGATTAACAAATTTACAGGGTGGATATAGTATGCGAAAATAGGTGAAATATTCAAAGTAAAGTACATTCCTATTTGTTGTAATATTTAGGAAATGGAACAGATCGCGATAGAGATACAGGGAAAGAGGAAGTTCTAATAATAAATCCTAATAAATAAAATGATCTACAGAAGGGTGAAAATATTTGTTTGAAAAGAAAAAGGTTTATGAAATTGTACATGTCATATATCATACTTTGATACAAACGCTCATCTTTTTACATTAGATTTATAATGTATTGTACGTGAAACATAAAATGATAATTTCATTAAGATCAAAAAGCAATATTGGATTCCTAAATATCGAGAAGTTATTCCTTGACCTTTCCTCCTCTTTGACGCGGTATTCATTCGAAATGAATAAAAAAGGAGAAGAAACCGTGTCAATCGAAAGATGTTCCGTGGAGAACGCCTCTCACGTCGTTCGACATCCTTTGCTCGTTAACTTAATTTCGAGTAATTAGAAGTACGGCTACTGTCGACAACTTTTACCGCGTCTTCATTCGACCTAATTTCGCGGCCACCGCTTTTCTTCTGTTTTCCCTCTTGAATTTCGTGTTTCGTCGGATCATGCTCTTTCGTTTTCGTGCACCCTCATCTGTGCTCCCTTAATCTAAATTCTAGTCCTACCCGAATGGACAATATTCTACGAAACTAAGAATGAAATCAATTTCAATATTTATTCGCATATATGGGACAAACCTGTTCAATATTCCAGCTTATAATTTTATTAAAATAAAATAATATATGGAGAATATTTTGCATTTGTTTTATGAAATTTCTCGTATTGTAGCGTATGTATTTTTTCGCAATATTTCCACAAGTTATGTGAAATAGTGAATATAGTTTATGGGAAACATTCGTATTTCTGTAGAATATGTAATATACACTAGCTTTATGGAAGTATTCGAATACTTAACATGAACAAATTTTATGAATATATTATCTGCGTTAAAAGAAACTCTTGTAAATTTTATTTTTAATTTTATTAAACATTTTAAGATTCTCTCTGAAACGGGGCACGACTGTCATAATTACAGTGATAGCATTTGGAACCAATCTGGTAATGTATATAAAGTTACAATGTATTTATTGCAACCATTACTTAATTTCACTTAATAAAAAACTGGTACATATGTATTATAAATATTCTTATTAATCACCTTAAACATGTAATTAATGATAAAGGTGGATCCATTAAATATTAAGGTTTATTGATGTAATTGACTTTTTATATATTTCTGTGATTTGCAGATTTTGAAGTGTATGTTTGCAATAAATATCTTGTAACTTTTATATGTAGTTTCGGGTTTGTTTTAAACTTTACCAACGCAATCATAATAATTTATATCATGTCGTATGTTATAGAAAATATTTCATGTAACACATACAGAGTAGGATTCAGAATAAGTTTCCACAAGTATTCGAATACTTTTATGAGCCTGTATATTTAGTACATTCAGAACATTCAATTTTTAAAGGTAACAGTTGTTTTACTGTTACGAATAAAACAAGATTTCAAGCAATTTGTCCGAATATTACTGGTAGCATATTCGGTTAACAACGTTACCTTGTGCTCGGTTTCGTTTCTATCGATCTGTTGCGAATCATGCAGGGAACAGCGTCGGAATGGAAAGTCACGAGACTCTGGTTATCGTTGGCGAGGCTCGAAGCACGGTTTACGTGACACGAGCTAGCGTGCACGACGTGGCTCGCTCTATAAAACAACGGAGACGGAATTAGCCGTGAACGGCCGTGAAAAATGCGCCGAACGGAAATATACCAGGCCAAGAATAATCCACGAAGGTGCGCCATTTTGGAAGAGCTGGCTCTTCGTGTAATTGATTTCTGTTGTGTGCTGTCGTTAGGTCGTTGGCGCTTTTGCGAAACACCTGTTCTGTAACACCTGGTGCTTCTTATTACTATATAGTATACTATATTTTTGTATACTGTACAATTTTTAACATTTAACTCTTATCATTATTTTGTTTTAAATTGCCATATTTTGTATAGACTAGTTAAGACAATACAGTTTTGAATATGAAATTTACGAACCTTTTTTGGTAGATTTAGATTGAGGATTTTTGTATGTTTTCCTATGAACACTGTTTTTATCTTCTTCTTTTTCCGCTTGTTTGACTTACCGTGTTCTAGAAAATTAACGGCCAGCGTGCCTTATTGTTCTTTCGAAGATCGTAGCATAATCTTAGAATTTAATTAATTCTGTGTTGTAATAGAGGAGAAGTTAGGGTTAAAGAAATTCGGGTTTCCAAAGTGCAGCAAGTTTCCAGATCTTGGGATAAGAATAATTAATTATTTCAACTCTTAATGCAGATTCCATTCAGATAAAATTGTAATCAATTATGTAACCTTTTATTTACAATTCTTTGTAAACTATACTTTTCTAGTATGATTCAGCTACAAATTTACACTTTAAATGTTTTAGTTCATTTTTTTTAATATACAAAATTTTCAAATATGATAAATTCCATCTTACATTTTGCTCAAATATAATTACTTTATAAAACAATTTATCAATTATCATCGTTTACCATTTTTGCTCCTTTAAAACATCAAATATTTATAATCCACTTCATTAATACCTTCATGTATTAAAGTTTTAATACCCAATAAATACAAAATTTTAATACGTCTTACCATTTTTACATTTTTATATATACCACAATTTTACATATAAAATTTTAAAATTCATGACAAATAATATGATGAATTAAAAATTTTATATACAATATATTTAATATAAAAATGTATTAATGAAATAATATTAATAAAACATATTTTACCATATATTTCCAAGCATTTAGGATGCATTTCCAAGCTCTTTCTCAGGCAAATTTCTATTTTTTGTCGTGGAAACGACATTTCCGAGTAGACGAATATCTAAAGTGTCTCGCAGTTCTTGCGGTCGCGAAACAAAGATGGTGAGAGGCGGCAACGAAAGCGAATCTCGCGTGTTTCCCCGGAAACGGCACTTCGAGATCCTTCACGTAGAAGACTTTCGAGACTGTCTGAGATCATAGGGTGGGTCCTTTTATAGCTCACTCTCAAAAAGTACGCATTACCCTTGAGTAACGACGTGGAGTATCACGCAAGGGGTACGTCACGCGGTTGTAAGAAGCAGCCACAATGAACCACACAACGATAAAAATATTTGTCAGCGACGTGTTTCGAAGAAACTTTAGAACAATATAGATTAATAGAATAACGACACGATGGATGATATACTATAACAGTATAGGAATACTATACAGTATAGGAATACAAGATAATAATATACAGAAGCATAAAAATATAGTGTACATCGATAAAATATACAATGGCAGCCATGATAATATTATAGGAATACAATCATAAAAAAAGAATATAAACTGCATTATTATTATATAGGAATATGAGATTAACCATAGTATTTTTATATTTCTAACATTACGTAATAGAAATGTACTAACGTAACAAATTGATAATTCAGTTTCCATTAATATATGTTTTCAACACTAATAAGTATATACTAATCTAACAATATGATTATTCGATAATAAAATGAAATAGATTAATCTTTTCCCCTCGAAACCACGATCACCATAGACGAAACCAATAATAAATTCTCAGTTCAAACAGCTCGATATGTTTCCAATTATTAGACGGATCATTAATTCAGATCATTTTGATAGAACCGAAATTCTACGGCGTGTAAATTATTCCACGACCGCATCAGGATAAACGCATTCGTGTGGTCGCGAAGTTCTCCACTCCAGAGATTGTTGAACGAGAAATTCAATTTGGAAGTTAACAAACCCAGCCGGATTAAGCCGCAGCTAATTCTGTGTCGTAGCATCGGTGAACAGTGCGCTACTTTGGTTCGTTGATTTGCACACGCATGCATGTGTGCACTGTCGCTTTAATTCATTCCCATTTGTACCTTTGTATCTGTGGTTCATAAATTATCGGGTTAATTAATATTCAGACCCGATTGCACATAGATCGGCGGCCGTTCGAGTTCAAGTTGCCATAATTACCAATTCTCGTTCTCACAGGTTCTTAATCAGGACCATCCTTCGAAAATTCATCTCAGAGATTTGGATAATCATGAAATTAAAAGTGAACAGAACAAATTAATCTTGAACGTTTTTCATGTAAATACAATACAGCATATTTTTAATTGGAGTGAAATAATGTATTAAAAAATTGAAGATTAGTATAGTAAAAAGCTAAGTCACAAGTTAAATTAAAATGTTAGAGTTTCAGAAGCTAATCTAGAAAATCACAGAGGAACTTTATTTCATTTGTAAGCAGTTCTTATACGTTCCTGAATATTAAAATGTTTGCGTGAATGATTTATATTAATTGTATAATATGTAAAACATTGCAGAAAAGTGTCCGTAACTGTTAAATAGGTTGAGGATGAAAGTGTACTAAATCTTTAAATTTTTCTGATCGACGAAGTTTTCTATATTTTTACTTTTTGCTTATGAAAACTATACAAATGTTTTGGTTTTAGAGTTATATGATATAGTTTTTTAGTACTCTTTGTTAGAAGATTGAAGTGGCATTTCACAAGCTGTCTCATTATTGACATACGAGCACATTCACGTATATTGTCACAGGTGTGTCTCCCATTCATCAGTACCATTTGTCCGTCAATCTACCGTTAATCAATCCTCTCGATCGATCTTTCCTTCAGGATGGTTATTGCAGCAGTCGCGTGTTTCGTCCTTGAACTTTAAATCATTTTGAATAATTTGAAAATCCGTTATTTTAACTTCTTAATGTAATAAATTTTAAGGTAAATTTTCTGAAAAGATCACATATACCTATCGCTGAAAGATCTTCCAATATCTAAAATATATTTCAAACATGCTGCTATCTGACGTAATCCTTCATTAGTTTCACAATATCGCACATATCTCGTAATTTGCATTCTCCGCCTTTCACAAGATCGCAGACAGAACCAAAAAGTTCAAATGATTGCACACGAATAACACTCACAAAAATCATTCATTAATTCCTCGAGCGTATTTCTCAAGCGGAAAATGACAGACCGCAAGTTCTTTAGGGCTGCTATAGTTTTTCCATTTTCACATGCCTCGTCGACGAACCTTTGTTCTCTTTATGTATTCGTCAACGAACCGTCTCGCGGCGGATAAACTAGGGCTGTTCCCTTGTTTTTCCGCTGTTTCCCTCCTTCCTTCCCACCTTCTTCACACCTCGTGGACACAAGGTGCAGACGAGATTTTCGCGCGAGAAATTCGCGTTGATGCAGGAAGTAAGCAGCCTCTGGTATTCGTTTTTTCTGCGAATCGTTGGGAAAGAGCACAGGGGATGTTAATAGGAGACAAAAATTATCTTTTAACTTTGCTGCATTTTTTTTAATAATTTTACATTCAATCACGTTTCCCTTATCGTTAACGAGTTTGTTGACGCATTGTTTATTTGACACGTTTTCTATTTTATATATTTTCCAAAAATACGCAAGAATCGGAATAAAATATATTTTACGATATAGCATAAAAAATATGCCAAATTGTTATTAATATCTATAACTTTCCATTTTGAGTCTGTACCAAAATTGTTCTTAAAACGTTAAAAATCTTTTTGCTTGTTAAAAAGAGTAAAATTGTGACGTAGGAAAAAGGACACCAGTTGCAGGATTAGAATAAGCACGTGTTCGTAGAAACCTGAATTTGCATACACATTTGCAGTCTAATTTTAGAGATGAAGTGGTTTTTGATTTGATACTTTACTGACATCTTTCTTACAACGATAGTTTATAAAATATTTCTATCAATTGTTACTAATTATCTAAAAAATTTGAGATATAAAAGTTTCTCGCTTATAACCTAAATATTATACTATGTAACACGTTTACTACCCGTCTTCATACTGACCCACGTTTTAACCTGCTTCTCCCTACAAACTCGTTTAAAATCTTGCTCATTAATTTAATGCGAACTTCATCTACACAAACTAATTCCTTCACCGTCCGTTTTACGCTCACCTACCCCAACTGCATCAAACTGACTTGGCGAAACATACAGTATCAAAGAAAAAGAAGGAAAAAAAGGAGAAAAGAAAGGGGGTGTAGAGTATCAATATGCAGCAGCTCGTGTGTTAAAGTCTCCAGCGAGCACACGTTTCGTGAAAAAGAAAGAAAAGCCAAGAAGTCATTAACAGTACGCGAGACGACGAGGGAATGCGCGCACTACTCGCAGTTTCTAGCATTCCAGAAACGCGCGTCCTTCCATTCTTCGGCTCGATAGCGTAGCCGGCGTGTGGACCTGTTGTCGAAGGCCAAGCACAAAGCCACCCCCGTCGCTCGCGTTTCCGGGTCAGAGTTCAACGTACGTAACCAGCAAAGGGAAGTGGGAGAGTTAAACACGCGCACACTCGCTCGCGCTCGCGCCAAGGGAACGAATCACACATTCGTCAGAAACCGAGGACTGATCAAAGAATATCGCGCGAACACTCACGCGTTTCGACAGCGTATCATACTAGCATAATGGCATCTGTTCTCTTTCTTTTTTCTTTTTCTTCTTGCTTTTTTACGTTCTTTTCCTTTTTTTCTATTTTGCACGCAAGCTACATCGTAGCACGACTTCCTTGCTTGAATTTGCTGGGAACTGCACTACGCTCAGCCTCCAGAGGGAGGCTTTGTTTGCTGGGGATCCTCGAGATGTTGGCAATGAGTTTTAGTATTTTAATATGCCATTTTTTGTGTCGAGAATACATTGGTTTGTGAAGGTTGGGGTTGGTTGGATTGTTGAGTCATTGCATAGGATTGCGTGTTTATTTGCGAGCTGGGGCATGTTTTATCTTATTAGCAGACTGCGGATATTTGTGCGAATATACACATATTTTGCGGAGATAATTATTGAGGACATGGAATCTAAATATTGATTATTTTACATCAGACGTTACTCTATATTTTTGCATGTCGTATGTATCACGAACATTTTCGTACTTTTCAATTTCCTATAAATACATTAAAATTGAAATTTTATCAGCAGCAAGTGTATTTATTGTTTAATTAATTAAGCGTGGAAGTTAAGATCGATCTCGTCAATAAATCTGCTTTGTAATAGCCCTTGCTTTTCCCTTTCATCTTTGCAATTCTAATCCTGTATCAAGGATAACTTTTCCTTGTAAATACAAAGTCAAATATGAAAGTAATAATCGCCTCAGCACCTATTCTAGAAGTCTCTTACTCCATTCTTCATTCAGACAAACCATGTAGCATTTCCAAGGTAATAGTTAAGAGGCCAGCTTGCATATTTCATCAATGGCTTTAGTATTCTTTTGTACTCTTGAATACCTTTCCTTTTTATCCTTTTTTCTTCTTTCCTCAACTAGAAAAAAAGGGAGATAGAAACGTTTGAACGACGCCTTCGCAGCAATCACAACAATTTCATTGTTGCAAAGCATTTGCATTCGTAAGTCTTGGAGTTTGGAAATCGAGAAGTTTTATTAGAATCGAGATTTCCCTTTCCAGATTGTGTCCGGTTGAAGAAACTTCTATTGTCTGTCTTCTTTCTTCGTTTTCATTTTTTTTTCTTTCTCGTAAGATATTGAACTTTTATTACTTGAACTTTTCCCAGACCTTCACCCTTCCAGTTTTCTGGAATTTCTTTTAAAACCGGATGCGAACAAAGATTCTTGTATAAAATGTCACGGTAATCTGATTACTCGACAAATGGCCGTTTCTGTCGCGATTTTTGGAGCTATGCTCGAGGAAATCTAATTATCGAAGCATCGTTAATTTTATGTATCGCGGGGCTCGCGGCACGCAATGAGCAGGTCGATGAACTGCGGCCTGAATTTGGTAAATTCCATGCATAATCCTGTAACCAGGAAGTACTAACGATTCAATTCCGATCGATTGTAATTTCGAAGAATTTATGTATCCAATTGCTACTAATTATTTCGTACCGGTAAACAAAAGACGTTTCATCTTTTTCCTTCGAAGATTTCTATATTACCATTTATTTTCACATCTTTTTGCTTTTTTCTTTCATTTATGATGAATGTTCTGTTTTATATTATTTTTTGGTATATTTTCTATCTTATAGGTTTGGAGAATAGGCGTTGTTACGAAAATGAAAATAGTTGCTAGTGAAAATGTATAAAAAAATTCAAGTGTAAGTTAAATAAAACTTGAACCAAATTAGGAATTTAATATTAATAGCTCTACTTATTCGAACTTTTCCACTACATACGAATTATCAAATACACACTCTCTATAATTACTCAAACAAGCCATACATATTTTAATCGACTTCTCATTGCTAAGAATTTTAACACAGTGACAACATGAGGAAACGAGATATTATACTAATATACCCTAACGGGGTAATTAAAAGAAGTTATCTAGTTAAAAAAGACGTGATATCTCGTTTAGTTTTTTATTAATCAATTGTTTTGTTGTAAATCCTAACATATCAAAACGCCAAAATGGTCCGACGCGATGGTTACTAATTTTAATTAAAAAAATACACGATGTCGATGTGTCGATGAAAACTACTGTTTATCGGAAAGCATGTTTAGTTTGCGACTTTCAATCGACAAAATCGGCAAAACTTCTCTTTAGGTTTTCAGTCATTCACACGGAGTAACCTCATTATTACGATATTATCAAAGCCACGTTACACTCCAAACGTAGCCACGAGAAACGTAAATCGTATTCACCTCCAAGTTTTCACTTTTATTTGTCGTAAAGTCGCCTGGAATCTGCAACCCCTTTCACGTGGTCGAGTTTAACTCGTTTTTCTATTCCTTTAACCGCGTTCGCCGTATCCTTTGAAATGATCCAGTAGAAAAGCCATTTTCCTTCGATTCAGCGTGTCTCCACAGTTACTTTTTTTTGCCGGTTTTATATGTAACTCGATATTGTGTATGTGTGTGCAAGTGGTCGGTGAATAGAAAGCAACGACTTCGCAAATGTGAATAGTGATGAAGCGTGGCAGGCTACAGATCATGCTGATTCAGTAGCAGTTTAATTCGAAGAAATATCGGTTGGAATAGCGTCTGCTCAGGATTCGTTCGAAATCTTTTATAAAAGTTGGTCTGGTTCGAGCTGGAACGAACCCGATGTCGATGGAATAATAAGTAAATAAATAAATATTTTAAGCTATGATTAGTCGGGTTTGTTTTGTTTTGATACATTAATGGAGCAGCGAAATTTCTATTACTAGAAAGCAGGATTTCGTGCGATGAGTGGAATTATCGACGATTTTTGAAGGAACTTGAATAGTTCGATATGGGAAAATGATAGGATTTGAGAAGCGTCTGGCAACAATGACATATCGCTGGAAGTCTGGAGGAGAAAAGTGTAGAGCTTTAGTCTGCGTTTCCTTATGAAATCTTGAAAATTCTCAATTGTGAAATTTTTGAAATGTTATTGAAAGTCAAGAGGAGAAATGTTCGGCTAGATCTTCGTTTTTTTACAAAATACTGAGAATTCAATTCGGCGAGACAGATTTCTGGCAATATTTGAGATATCGTGGGTAGTCGAAAGGAGAAATATTAAAAAGTCTCTTCGCTATGGTGTGAGGTGCCGACAAATTTCAAATAATAAACTAGACTACCGTGCTGAAAGAAGAAGAGCGAAGAATTTTTCATTTAATTCTAGCAAAGTTCGACGGCCTTTCTATCGCAGACTTTTAAAAAAGGCAAAATGCAAAACTATGTGAAAGTATATTTACAAATTCTTGACAAAAATTCACATAATATAATTAACGTTTGTCATATAAATCCTAAAAATACAAAAAGTCAGTTCTATCCAATTTGAAACAAAAATTCGATCAAATAAAATTCACAATATCTCGTTCCTAAAATTTCATCCCCAAGACCTATATCAACCAAAAATACAATATTCTGCAAATCCATCATCTAATGTAAATTTACCACATGATGCCTGCTCTATTGACACACCTTTCATATCCTTTTGCGAAACATTTATCATCACCTTCAATTTGATCTGCGATCAGAACGCTAGCTTCTTCACAGCCACGCAGTTTTATTCCCGTTGATATTTTGGCGAAACGCCTGGCTGTCAATAATAATACGTCTTACGGATTCCGCTTCGTAGTCTTCGATGCAAAAGTATCCGTCCACATGCTTGGAGTTAATCTTGTTGGCGGACTGATTTATGCATGTGTCTTCGTTTAATTGCACGCCAGCAATGGCGTTCCAGTATGAAACGATAAGAAGCATGCAGATAGCGTATGAACGTTTACGTTCCATCCAGGACTGTTCACGTAATTATTAAAAGTTTCTTGTTATGGACAGAGAGGGGAATTCGTGGAAGTTGGAGCAACCCTTGGAGGCATTCCAAGCGAGGTTGACTCGATCGCCGCAGTTTAAAAAGCTATCACGAGCAACTTTTTTCTTCGCGTACACGCGTATCGTCGATATTCTTCATCTCCATTACGCGTACAGCTGGCAATCGTTACATTTTTCCTCGTGAACTTCCTTCGGCCTGCTCCTCCCCTGTGACCAGTATTAGATTCTCTTCTTTGTGTGGTGTGTTGAGAAATGTCGATATTTTAGTATACTTTTAGTGGAGATCTCTAGAGCCAATATTTGCACTTCTTATGCTTCGTTATTCTGAAAGAGCTTCCTGAAAGCTTTCCGGTGTGCTTTTAAAATTTGTAGAGATATTCTCGGATTTTATTATTACATTTGTTAGTGGGCTGCATTTAACATGGATATGAGAAAAAAGCTCCTCAACGGTGTTTTTTTTTTTTTAATATCTCTGTATCCGATAGTTTGAATCAACTAAAAACGTAAAAGCAAAATACAGGACCCTCTATTATATCGTTATTTTTTGTGTCGTACCTTAACATTGACGATGTTCGTGAACTGAATACATTTCTAATCTCTTCATAAAGATCACGAACGAACAATGTAAAACTTACATTGTTATCACGTAATAGGTAACTTACTAAATATATATACATATATATAGTTCCACAAACTAACTCGAAATAACTGTTTTATCACCATCTTTAGAATAGTTCCAAATCATGTCTAGACTACTCAGAATGGCGATCTAATAGATCGACGCGAGGATCGTTTTGTTCTTTTTAACGAGAGAGTTGAGATATATCAGCGAACGAAGAAAAAACCTTAGATTCAGGATCGAATAAATGCAAGGGAATCGTACGGTCCAGCAGCGCCTACGTTCCCACGACGTAAATCACCCCCAGCCTTCCCATTTCTTCTCGAAAGTCCTTCACGAAGAATAAACCAGACGCCTCCACGTTGCATACTGAATAGATTCAAGCGCGGGAAGAAGACTCGATTCGATTTTTATGGGGATTCCGTGCTCCTACCCCTTCGTTCCTCGTAATGAATGGAATCTGCATTCTGAAATCGTTGACTCGTACTACTGGCGGACTCATAAATGAAATTATCGTGCTTCGGTTAGTGTGCAGTCTGCGTAACGAAAATTATCTTTCTTCAATTGGAAGCAACTGCTATTTTAATTAGATATCGTAGTTGTGTGTATGTGTAATTAGTTTATATATTTATATAAATATATTTATATCATACATATTTATCAATACGAGGAATAAAATAGATTCTGGATTAACATTTTTCTTTTTGATATATGGATTTAATTGGAATTCCATCTATTTAGACACGTATTAGAACACGAGTCCATTATCTACACAATAATAGAAAAAGCTATTTCCAATGTTTCTTCGGAATATATAATTCATATAAAATTAATTTCATTTGCCTACCTTTTATAAAAAAGATATATATATATTCACCCTTCTATAATGTTATCTACATTTATGGACAAAATATCATTAATAATCTTGTGTGTATTTAAATCCGCTGGCTCAATGATTGAAACAATTTTTATCACAGAGAAAAACAACAATTCTTTTCATTTGTGTGTTTTTATCGCGGTTTCCGCTTCGCTACTTCATTCAAACGAAGTTCTCCCTTATCTGACGAACGGTTTATAAGGGTTTTTAGCGTTACTTGCAAAGCTAATGCAATTTCCTTGGACTATCCATTAGCGGACTCAAAATTTCAACCCTTTTGAGCCACCTACCGTCAAGATGCAATCTCGATGCGGTTTAATCTCGTTTATGCATTAGCCGGAATAGTTTCTGGCACGTTGTGGGAGACTGTTCTCTTTTAAGTCTTTGTCTTTTACCATCGAAAAAAAGAACTCGCTACGTTCCGACGTAAAAGTACAGCGATCTTTGCTTCTGTTCTGGAAGCTTTTCCGTTTCTATTACCTTCGATTTTTATCGATAACGTTGCCTCTTGTATTACTTAATTAACTTGAAATACTACTCCTGGAAAGTGGGATAGAAAATGAAACTTTTTGTCGTACAAATGGAAGAAAAATCTCCGATATTTTTTTGTAGACGAGATATTTTCCGCTTTTATGACGTAATTTTATCGTTGAAATAGGAAGAACATTCGGAACAATTTTTTATTATATTTTGTTCGTAATTTTGGCATTTTATTTTCTTACAATATAATTTTGAAATTCGCTTTTCATATTTAATTTTACATTTTACGGCTCGTACCATCATTTTTAGTAATTCATCCCTGCAGTTTAAGCAAGTAAAATTCAGTAGGATGTTTTAAACCGAGATAGATACAATCGTTTCTTGACATGAAATCTCGTTAAATCAGCCGACGTAGATCCACAATTGGACAGGTGTTTCAAGCTTTGGCAAACTATTCTCGGAGAAGTTGGTGGTGAACTTAACCGACAGCCGTTTCATTTCCACGACAATTACATGAATCTTTCCTGGTCGGGGGGAATCGGGAAATCCGAGAATTCCCCTTCGTTGCCCCTCGATACCGACGGAGCTTAATGGTTTTCCGGGATTACCAGAAGTGACCATGAATCTTCGTCTATTCGGTCCTCGGAATAGCGTTCCCCTCTCATTGATGAATCGATCATCGCTTGCGTCAGATTAATTTCATTACCCACTTGATGGCAATCGTAACGCGATGAGGGCTATCCTTATTGAATCTATATTTCATTCCCTTCGTAATATTATTTTGCTAAACGATAATTTGATTTTTTCGCAGCCAAAAAAAATTTTCTCCACAACAGAAATAATCCTTTGATCTTTGATAAACGTATGCATATAAAATATATTACTGAATCTTGTATAACAATGGACTACCATAGTTGGTATAAAATATTGGCCTTTGAGTTCAAACTGTTATATGTATTTATAGACTGGACTACGGATTTTTATGTATTTATACAAAATTCGAAGCTTAAAAAATGGACAAAATGCATACGATATACGGAACTGTATAAAATATTAAAAGTAGAATACTCGTAATTCTTCATATGTAAAACGAATCTCTGCAAACATCGTGTAATTTTGAAGTCACATACTTCTTATCGATATTCTTTTAGTCTATTTTCATTTTTAGACAGATATTATACCCCTTTCTGACTCCAAAACAATAAACCATATATCTGGAGGTTTATATTTGCTGGTTTCGATTTATACGGACTTCTATATTCAAAAAAATTCGGTTTGTAAAGGATTGAATTCCCTTTCTTTAATTGTGTCCACAGAAATATAAATCTGCATAAAAATCCTCAATCTATTTACGATCCAAGGATACCATGCAGGAATTAAAAATCCTGCGCTATCATGACTACCAATTAACCATCAAGAATCGTATCCTCCGCACGATTATTTGATATTGTCCAATATCTCGTCTCGATTGCACTCAATATGTATATCGCATCGTAGAAACAGTCTAGACGATCTTCAACACTCAACCGTATACACGAGTTACGTAACCGGTTCGAACCTAGTCCCGCGGATATCGAGTTGGTAAAATGCATCGAGATGCGACTAGATATTACGCTGCAGGCCCGATGAACCTTGGGAAGCCTGCAAGGGTCACGAAATTGCGTGGTGGTCGATCAGTTTTCAGGGATACTGTACTAGTCGCGTAAATTGCGACTCAACTCTCGACTCTTCAAAGGAACACGATCGATATCCATCCGACCCCTACACAAGGATCTATCGATCTCTGATTGGCTGAGAATAACTCTCAGGAAAATTGTTGGTTAAGAATTATTGGTCGAACGGGAAGTTCGAACAGCGAAGGCAAAATGAGAGAAAAAGGAGAGGGAATGTATCAATCTCCGGGCAAGGGAGATGTTAATTTTCTGGCAGAAGGGAGTACTGGAAAGTTTGTTGGAAATTCGCTGAAAGTGATGTAAAACGACGTGGAAGTTCATTTCTTGTGGAGAGTGGAGAGAGTTTAGGAGAGTTCTTGAGCCCCAGTCGAGACCATAGAATTTTTATGGCACATGGAGATGCTGTGGCCGTGTCTTTTTTTCAGCTGTGATGAAACTATAGCCTGGGAATTTTGATAGTCGGCTTGAATTTTTCATGGCGAAAGGCAGATGTAGTTCGGAGGGAATTCAAGCGGTTTTTATTCTTTTTAGGGATAGTGTGTTCGTGTATAATAACGAATCATTATGTAAAAATTGTTCTAATAAAGATTAGAATAATAGATGATGTTGAAAATGTGCATAATGCAATTTTCGTTGACTATACCGTCTTCGAAGTATATAAATTATATCTTCTTCAGTATATAAATCAAACAGACAAATCCAGTACCAATTGGAAACATCCGAACATTTATTTATTTCCCATAATATGGAATAACGTAATTACATTGCAAATTTCAGTAACGAACAAACTAAAATCAGAAACACAAAGAATATTATCCACGACCGATCAAACGAATGGAATTTGCTCAATAATAGGTGCGATCGGGGTTCGATTTGCAAATGGAGGCTTTCGCCTCAGTATCGTAGATAACCAATAATTGGCTGAAAATTAATTCCACGCCATCGCGCATCGATAACAGAAGAGAAAGAAACGAGAAACGTCTGGTACAAGTGGCGTAGAAACGAAGAATAAAGGGAGAGGAAAGCATAGAATACGATTCGTGTTTACTCGTTCGGTTGAGAAGAGGAAGACAATTTGCCAGTTTGTGTGGAGCATCGATGTCAAATCGAAGGAAAAACAGCACTGCACCCGCTCGTGAGGCCAGAGACGAAAGTTTTACTCTGGTTTAATTAATTGGTGCTCATTTTCGAGGATACAATTGGAGGCTTGCTTGTTCGACAGTATTTTCTTTACGATAAGAGGATCTAGAGTAAAATACGTGATTAATTTAAAAAACTTCGTTTGACGTTGGCTTACTTGGAGGTTTAGATTGATGAATTTTTTGTGAGAAGGGATTTGCTTAATTTATTAATAAATTCGCTAATTTATTACTCAAAAGTAATTTGCTAATGTCTCTGAAACATCTTTCTTTACGCTTGAAATTAAGTTTGCTTTATAAAGTTCCAAACATATTACGTTACTCGGACAATTAATTAAAGTCCTATTGTATTAACGTTTTGAAGAAACAAATCAAATGGGTCGTATTTTATATTTGGATAGAAATTTAATTTGAAATAAAACTATTGTTTTTCTAATTATTATTGAACGCGGATTATTCTTTGCATCTGCCCATCGTGTACGGCCAGACCATGACCTTTGATTCTTGTAAGACGGAAGGCAACTGTTATTGACGTCTGAGTCTTCGCATCTGCCCCGCAGTTGTTCGCCCAAGATGGGGGTGAAGGTTAAAAGTTAAAAGTTTGCTTTTCGTACCGAATTGTTTATGACACTGTTGACCCTTCAAGAGTTTTTCGAGCCTAGATCTCTCTAAGGACCCACTCAGCAGTGTCATGAATCCTTACCCGTTTCAATGTTTTGGAACATAGACACTGTTGGTTCGTTAAAATTGTTCCCTTTTAACATTGCAAAAAATATTTCTCAGAGTATTAAAGATCAGAGTAGTAAGATCAGTAAAAATATTTCTCACAGAAAATCGTTTCTTGCGTCATTCTGTTTTGTCGAGGCATTCGAAATCCCAATATTAAGAATTATTATCTGATGTTAGTGATTGTCGAAACATCGCCCCAACGAATTTACGTGGAATACAACAATCGACAAGCGTAATAAAGGGAATTCAATCGATAATCGATGATCAATGGATAGGAGAAGGTTCAGGGAAAGGAAGCCAGATGCAATCGATGTAATAAATGACTTCATTCCGCAGATAAATCGATGAAATTTTGCTTCACCAATTTCTCGCGTTAAATTTCGCACGTATTTCGATGATAAACATCTGCCGATTCTTTCACGGTTTCTACCATTGGAACCATTTGCAGCGAGCGTAATACCACGCGCAATGAAATCCATTTTTTCGCATAGGGGATAATGGAATCGTTGCTGCAAATCGACTGTGAAATTTTCACGAGCTCGTTCGTCCCATAGATGTTCTAGCGGTCGAACAATTGACGTGTGGGGGTGGCGCGGAAAAATATCTGGTGTCCTGCTAGAAATCGATAACAAAGTTTGGATATTTCCCTCTATGAAAACAGAAATTTCACACAATTTGGTGACTCGTAAAATTCCTTTCATTATGTTCAAAATGTATAGAGAAATATGTATCATCATTTAAATTTTAAATTCAGTTTTTAATAGAAAAAAAGGAGGAATTAGTTGAAACAGAATACTCTGAATAAAACTTATTAAAACACGAATAAAAGACTACTAAAAATTCTTTCTTACTTTCTTTTTTCGTTATTCATTTATTTTCGCGAGACATAAAGAGAGATTATAAATATCCTTATTTAAATTTCAAATTTACTTTACAGTGAAACAAAATTGCCTTAAATAAAATTCTCACAATAAAAATAAGACACGAATAAAAGACTACTGCCTGTCGCTTTCTCCATCTTTCTTTTCTTTTCTAATTTTTTTTTTCTCTATTTTCACGAGAGATGAAGTAACTTTATTTACATTTAAAATTTACTCTCTACTAAAGCACAATTGCGTCAAATAGAATCCTTCTATTGTTAGTCACAATTATTATTTCACGAATAGAAGTTTACCGTCTCCCTCCGTTTGCGAGAATAAAAAGCTCTTGTCGAAGACTTTTGTTCACCGAGGAAAATTAATTTTAGTTAAACATATTCGAGATGCTATATTTCGATGATGTATTATTCCTTTGTTACTTTATATGCACTTAGTCGTTTCCATTTGGCGATGCGAAACACAATTAACGACAGAATCTTCTGATTTTGTAAATGCATGTAGTAAACGAATTTCATATCAGCAGCACGAAATAACTTCATTAGCTTCCTCAAACGAAAAAGCGTTAGACGATGTTGATTAACACTTGCAACGGAGCTACGAAAACTGGGTCACTAGTGCGGAAACAGAATTCTAGGCTTTCTTGGTCCGCATTTTTCCATCCGCATGTTGTTGGAATCCAATAATTCTTAATTGGACTAAAAGCAATAACGTGTTATGAGATATCATCAGACTCAACGAGTTCTTCTCATTGTACGAATCAACCTTATATTGCTTCTATTTTTCTAGGAAGTGGATGGGACAATTTATGTTGCGTAGATACAACTATGTATTATAGGTAGTTATTAAACTTTGATGATATTTTATGGAATTTAAATTTATTTTTAAAAATACCGTTACTTCGTTTATAAACACCATAAAACATCTGAAACTGTTGGTTTCATCAGTTTCACTCGTTTTATAAAACGAATATATTGATAAAATTCGGTTAATATGTATCTGCTACTGAAAAATTTGTTTATTCGTTATATTTTAGTTAACGTTTTAGTTGTTATTTTTAGTATTAATTTATTTTTTCATAGCATTTCATATTTTAATAATATTTTTATCGTATTATTGCTCAAATTCAAATCAAAGTCTGAAGCAGTACGTATTTCAGCAAACGTAGGATATTAATATTTCTGTAATCGAAGTTTCGTTTGTTTATGAAAGAAAAATTATGAAAGTAATTAATTATAGTTTTCTAAAGATTTTAATTTCAAAAATCTAACAACTTCTGTAAAATGCTATCGAATTAATAACTGTGACCTTTTGCATATTGTATGAAAGCTGTTAACGAGACAACTTCAGCAATCTGCAACTCAATACACAGTATTTAATAACGCTGAAATATTTTAGTAACACCACATAAAATTTCCATTTTTGAAATATGAAAGAAAACCAATTTGTCTATCAAGAAATCTTCCAAAACTTGTCACCAAAAATTCTGTAATTCTTCTCCTAGAGTTCCCCAGCTACAACGATCCTTCATAGTTGCGCTAAAATAAAAATAATTTCCAGCAAACCATTCCGTATATTTTGTCGTTGCTAGTTCTGCCGAGGGCCAGAATTCATAGCTTGAAACTTCCGGTGGAGCAATAATTCTGCGAGCTTGAGAGTCGGAGTCACTATGAGTTTTGAGTCCCAGTAGTAGAGACGTAACTCTGGCCTGCCAGCATCAGTGGAGTAAGGCCGTGCTATATCAGACGCGTCTAATTCCAACGCATTTTCAACACGTTCTCAATGCGTTTCCACGAAAACAGCGGTATCGTGGACGATTTAATGACACTCGATTTCTGCCTGTCGACTTGTCGAACACGGCTTCAGAATTGTTTTTTCGGCGATTTAACGCGATTCGAAGTTTCGTCGAGCGTGTGATTTTGACGTAAATTATCGTGTGTTGACAATTCGACAGACATATTTTAATAAAACGCCGCGTGAGTAAGCTGTAAAATTCAACTAGAAATATATATAGAGCAGCTAATTAAATTTTTCTCTGGTCAGCTTTTATTTTTTTCATATTTTGATTCGATGTCAATATTTTGGAGAGAAGATTTAATCGCCTTTGGATTGATCAGGTGTATAGACTGAATTTTTTAAATGGAATAAAACAGAGGCGAGCCTTCCGGTTCGTTTATTGAACGGGTCCATTGAATTGACACAGTTCGTGGAAATTTCTAGATATTTCTTTCATCCTGTCCTTTCTTTTTTTGTTTTTATTATTTTGTTATTTCATTGGCTTCGTTCTGCGTGTGATTAATAACGTTCTATTGATGGATTAAGTGTGATACGTTGTTGTTTCGAATTGTGGATGGTGACTGATTTTATGGTTTTCCATTGGAATTAAATATCACTTTTAAATGTCAATTTTAAATGACAAATATGTGGTGTTCCAATCCTGATGCAATATACGTGTTTCGTGTAAATATTTTGCAGAGTGACAGAAATGATAAATCTGGGGAAAAGGGTCCTTTTGGTGTGTTACTTTTCTCTACTGAAGGAAGACAGACATTGGCAAATATTGTTTTTATAAATTTCACATAAATTACGATCTAAACATATCTTCAGAATTCGCTGACACTGTATAAACACGGAATTTAAAGGCATCATCGCATGAGATTAATTAACAACTTGTGAACGAAGTATTGTACAAGCTTCGTCGCGTATTTGCAGAACCGGCATCGAATCCCGGTCATCGCATATTCTCCATTGATCCGTCCTTCTAGCATCGTCGTTAATGCATCACGACGAATAATCCGAACTAGAAGCGGCAGCCAGTAATCAAGATAATTAGCGTCCAAGCTAGGCCGTGGAAAAGATCGCGAGATGCGTGTACAGTTGCTTGCGAAAGTATTCCAACACGTATAGACACCTTGTATGAGTATATTATGTACATTGCACGAGACATTCTGAAATATCATTAGCACTGTAACAAGACTTGTATATCATAATTATATTGATCAAATTTGAAACGAATCTGGAAATGTACATGGAAGCTATAAGATATTTAACGCGAATATATATTTCGTGGAAATCGTAAAATCATTTAAATGGTCAATTATCTATTGTATCGGTAAGCCTAGATATGCAGTGGGACCATTTTTAGTTCTTATTATACTCAGAAGATAGCTTTTCATGTTGTGTGCTAATCTTTCTTACTAAATATATGTTTGCGGTAGATATATTGCAGCTTCTATATTCATTTCAGATTAGTTTCAAGTTTGACCAATATAACAATTCCAATGGAATTTCAAAACGTTCTATATAACACATACAACATATATGTAGGTATATGTATAAATCGTCCATGGCAAAATACTTCTATATGCCACTGTACTCGCCTGAACTTAATTTCGTGTCCGTTCATTGCTCCAATATTTTGCTTGCTCGTTACTCGCATGTAATCAACCGAGTAATTCGTTCATTGCTATCTGCTTGTACTTTACAGCGAAAATCTACACGTGCAGTTGTTTCATCAATGTTTTGTTTTCGCAATTTGTTGATTTTGAATGTTGTGTTATCGTTATATCGAGGTATTCAATTGATCGTTGTGTTGCTTTGGACAGATGACAACGAATAGCTTATATTTTCGTTATTTAATGTTTATGTTCTGTTAGTAATGAAAAATTCTACAATCAAGATTATAAGTTGTTTAGATTTTATCTACAAACATACTTTTATTTATGAATACTCTTGTACGAGGAAAAAGTTTAGGTACAAGAAGATAAAGGTAGTAGAAATTAGATGGAAGATATTGACTTTACCTTGAAACTTCTACGAAGTTACATTCATATATATCATAACATAAAAGGAAATTTGCAATTATCTGTTAGAGAGATTGACTACAAGTAAAATTGAGAAATAATTGTAATTATTTCTTACGTCATATTAGATCGTAGGTTTATGCATAATTTTCATTAATAACGTTATATTGCCCACTATTTGATTTCATATTAGAGACGAAATTATCGTGAATGCTTAAAGAGTGATTTTTCTTATTTATTTCTTTGATCGATTACTTAGATGAAACATATCGCTTCTATATAATAAATTCAAAATCAAAACAATTGGTGTTCGCTGGATTTATTTCATTTTTAATCAACTTCCAACCTACCAATGATGTTTAGTGATAAGATTGGTTAACTGATTAGTTACCTATGTAATCACGCATTTTTTGATAAAATAACGATGGAAAGTTTTTCGTACCAGTGAATCCAGACGAAATTAACAAGTCGTAACTCTTTAGCGAAGTGCTCGATTTAGGTTAAAATATAGTCGATATTTACACGCCAATGAGAGAGGGAAGTTAACTAGAGCGTCAAACACGAGAGAACCATCCACAACTTCTACTCGTAATCTGTTACGCGAAATGAAATTTTTGTATCGCGTGATCGCTCTACGCTCGTTATCAGGACAGTTCGAATATTGATTTCATCCGTTCCGTCTCGCGATTAATCAAATCCAAAGCTGTCAACCGAAAATCGAGCGTATATTTTTTCTTTTCCTTACAATTTTAATTTCGACGTTAACGTCATCGAGAAATCAGTGGTTTGATTGCTTTATCAAATTACACAACAAGTGTGATACATACAAATTTGAATGTACATAGTTAATACTATCATGAACATTCGCATCTTTTGTGTATATGTGTGTGCGTGCATCTCGATTATGCCACTTGAAAATTTACTTGGCACAGAGAGTTATAAGAAGCACATATGTAGCAGCATTATTAAGTATAACGATTCACATCTAGAAAGACTATTTCGCATGAATGATCACATCCTGGTCCATTATTTCCGCTGGAATATTCACGTTAACCGAGATTATTCCTTTATTCCAGAATTTGCAAGAATTTTGTTTGGAATTCATATGTAAAAATCTTTGACTCATGTTTAGTTTCAAATAATCTATTGCTCTACCTAATATTTGAAAAATTCATAAAAATTATTTGTTATTAGTTCCCAGTAAACAGTTAGCAATGTTTCTTATTAAACAGTTCAAAATGTAAAAAACAACATTCTGAACCCCTACTTCCGTACGATCATTTACTATTTTGCAGCTCGATTTTCACGCGAATGTAACGGTTCGATATCGAACGTTCACTGGTGAACGCGAAGCGACTGTTAAATTCTGTAACAGTTTCATTGCGATCGATTTACAGTGGCGAATAATTGATCGTATGTTGCACTTTCACGTGCTAATGCAACATCACGTACACGGCCTGCTTGCATCACGTCGAATTCCTCTGATTGCTTCCTGTTCTGTTTATCAATAACATATATCGATATTTTGTAACCTCATTCTCTTTAATTGGATTAAACCCTTACTTTTAATTGGAGAATAGAAATTTTCACATTATTTTTCAATCTTCTAATTCTTCTTTCTCTGTCAACGCCATTACGGTGATATCTGTAATGTACAAAATTTTATTTGGTTTTATTCTCACCGAATTGCGGGATTGAAAACTAATATAGAAAATGAATTCATAGATGATCCATTTGTTTTCCAATCGAAGTTTTTGATCTCTTCGTTATAAAACTGTGTTTGAATTGCTGGATGATCGTATCGAAAAATTCTTAAAATACAAAGGATTAAAATGATGGTTACGTAAAAACCATATTTTATTTTTATAATCGATGAGTTTGAAGTCTTTCAAAGAAAATGTAAGATAAAATTAAAATGAATTAAGTACAGCATTGTTGCTTTGGAACGAAAATGAAACGGATTCGTTAAGCTTCTAACAACGTTTATTAAGATTCTTTTTGAATATAACAGCGTCAAAAATTCACTGGAGTAGTCAATTTTTATTCCGTGCATCATTATGCTAAACTTAGTTAGATATTAAATCAAGCTTTCCAAAAGTTTTTATCGCCCGCCTGGAACTGCATCGTCATTAACGAGCCACTTAATCCGCGCTTCGAGCTAAGTTTGTTAACGTTTAATTGAAGTTTATGGAAATTTTAAAGGTATACTGAAACTTTCGTTTTGTGAAGGATTTATGTACTTTGATTTTTTATTCCGTTAATTTCCGTTGTAATAAGTTCCAACGAATATACGTAACACAATATAACATTACAGGTCTTTTCTTGAAGCTATTTCTTTGTGGAATTCAGTTACAGTTACCTTTGAAGTTTTTCAGTTTTTACACATCTCAAGTTTTGTAGGAGACATTCATTAATTTTAACACACGAAATGTTTCCTCTACTATCCAGAATTACAGGGGAAATGCTTTTCAAAGAAAGCATGCTACAGTGAAAATATTTTATCCTTGAGAACGTCAGATGAATACAATTCCTCTTCTTCTTCTTCTTCTTCTTCTTCTGTTTCCTTTTCAATCTTTTTCTGGAAGTAATTGGCGTTACGCATTACACATACATATTTGATGTGTAAATTATTACTTGTGTTAAGCTTCTTAATTCTGTAGTGGAAATAACGAAGTTGATGTCATCGTTGTTAGACGTTATCGTTGAAACAAGAAATACAATTATATACGCAGAGAATATGGGAGTGGAAAATTGATTAAACATTTTAAATGATATGATATGAAACTAATTAGTGTAAATATACATGTATACTCATACAGAAAATTTCCAAGAACTTAGGAATAGAAATTCAAGTAACGACTCGATTCTTGAAGTATTAATTTCTTCGATTTAAAGGAAATTAATTAATTAGATAAACATATGAATGAACATATGGATTGTTTGTTGATTCAAAACAGAAATAAATTCATTTTAATGTAGTTCGAAATAAAGATAATTAACACAGTTGTTCCAACTAGTTCCAAAAATCGTATGAATTTAATTAGCACGGTTTCAAACCGACGGACGAGATGTTTTAAATGCTATTTTGCACGAGATCAACCAACACGTTAATAAATGGGATACACATAGTAACATTTCGAAAAAGAGATTTCAAGTATTCGAATTAAATGTCTTCGAAAGAGTCTCAAGACTCGTATCTTTAAACATTCTAAATTAAAATTTTCATAAAATTTTGGCAAATGACACGTTTAAATAGATTGTACAAAATATAATATCATATTCGAACTAGCCGAGCATAGACCCGCGTTTATACAACGAGGATTAGTAAAAACTATTTCTCGCAGACTACGACGTATTCGATTCTGAAAAGGTTAAAAGAAAAATAAAAAAGAACAAAATTTAGGAAACGTTAACAAACACACCAAACATATACATATTTTCAACCATTGTTTCTTCAAATCATCGCTTCTCTAAACGATCTAAAACCTTCCACGACTCAGGTATCTTGAACAAACGAGCCAGTTAACGTTCATCGAACGACACTGGAGGCAATTGGTTCTCGCTGCTGAAACCTTGACACGCAGCAATAAATGTCTCTTCGCCCCTCTCTTGTTCGCGTGAAACATTAGAGAACGGACGCGAAGCACGGAAACGGCTCGTCGCAGACGATTCATCGAAGCGGCTCGTTTCGTCGAGTTCCGGCGATCGCGGCCGATCGTGCATGGGTCTCTCCTGAACGGTCCGTTAGCCTCCGTTCGCCAAATAGGTGGCCAGTTTCGCGCGTGACACGCACCGGTATCGACGACGGGTCGCGGTGCTGCGCCATGCGGCCACGCCACTTCCGGTCCGCTCGATCCTACCCGACCGCGTTGCGGAAATCATCGTGATGCCTAGTTCTTGTGCTCTTGTGCCTTCCTCGTGATCGTGCAGCGTGCGCCGATGATGGGATATATTATGGGCTGCACGTGCTTCAAAGCTGCCATCCTGTCGCATCTGTTTCAAGGTTGGTGCTTCAGTGATTATTCCATATTCCGACGATGGCGATTTTCCGACTTTTTAACGGACAGTGTGAAATTATGGGACGTGTATGGTGTGGTTACAGGAACCGAAAGGTTCGTCCATAGGGAGTGAATTTTCGTTCATTGACGATAAAGATCGTGACAAATTCTTCGGACATTTATGCTACTGTTTGAAAATTCGAGGTCGTTAGATTAGATCGTGGAAAGATGATTGTGTAGCGTGCTTTACGAGTAGTATGATTAATAGTCTCGAAATTGTAGAATGATTTTTTAATACTTCAGAGGTGAGCATAGTGTTTCGCATTTCATGAGTAAACTGGGTCATTCGTAGTCAAGCCTTAGTTCCTTTTTCTATTTTAGGCTCTGAAAAATATGAAAAAAAGTTCTAGAATGCTCATTAATGTTTCTGGTAAATGGATAAAAGAAAGCTTGAAATTGGTGTTAGTTGCGAGGAATTTTTGTATGTATTACATTCCTGTGCTATATTGTGTCAATTTATTGTCCTTACTAACATAATCATAATCGTGCGTTCTAAAATTATTATTTCTTTATCCACTACGATATGTATGTCGCATAATCATTTGTCCATTAAAATGTTCGAGAGTTCAATAAAAATGAAGATCGGAGAGAAAGAAATTAAAATGCGAGATTCCATTAAAGTTGGTAGTGACCCAGTTTGTTTATGAAGAGTTAATTTTTCGTTAGATTAATTCTATTAAGTTCATGGTAGATAATGAATAAATTACCTGGTACCTGGCAGATATCGAATAACTTTCACGACCTCGAACTTTGAAATATATAACGTAATACAAAATTATAAAATAAATTATGAAGCAACGTAATTCCGTATAAGGGGGTTTTGAAGAAGCATCGATTTAAGAAATAAACTCGATGCCTAATGCGCAAATGAAGGACGCTTACGAACGCGTTCTTAAACGGACCTTGAACATCTCAAATATTTTGTTTCTACGATATATAAGCAGTGTTTAGTAACTGAGCGTGGAAGAGGAGGGAAGTGAGGAACCGAGGTTCGACTCAATATTGGACCTGTTGATTTGAAAATAAAATGTAGATTCAATGCTGGGTTTAGAGGAAGGATAATGCAGGGAATGTATATTCATCAATCTATTGCACTGAGACAACGATGTTACATGATTCCAAGCGCAGTAAGGAAATTAAGAAATTGAAACTAGTATGTGTTGAATTCCATCAATAAAATATAAGTTTTATAAGTATTTAAAATATAAAAGTATCGCATTTCAAAGTTTATTAACGATAGACAAGAATTAAAAACTTTCCCAGTTTTTAACATATAATTCTAAATATAAACTTTGAAATGCGATATGGACTTCGAAATACTAATATTTAGTAATTAATTTGATGTCGGTCATTTGAAATAAGATAGCTATTTAAAGTAATATAGTTTATTAATCGTCAATTAGTTTTGAGACCACATGAAATGTCCACGCAAGTAATGCTTCACGATGGATGAAATTAATATGATAATCACATTAGTATCTTAAGTAGAACCGGAAACAAATCGTTTTGGAATTCAAGTACCATAACGTAAGCTATACTGTTATGTATATATACTTCTAAGGAAGTGTGTAATACATTCCTCCTCTAAAAAAATAGCATGTCCTAAATTTACCTAAGTCTTTTCAGCACAAGAGACATAATATACCACTTTCTATTTCTTCATTTTATCTATCCGATTGTTAATAATTTTAAATCCCAATTTGTATAGTAGCATCGTCAATCAGGTAATCAATTTCCATACAATCGATATTCCTGGTAATGAATACATATTTGGATAATCCATGTCTGGTTAATTTGCATCGTATTACAATTATGTGATTATAAGAAACTCGATCTCGCTAATTCTCTGCTATTTACTTGCATTGGATGATAATTCTTATTGTTTATTGTTGCTTGATAATTTATTATTACATTTTTCATCGAATACATTGTCGACTAAATTATTTTTAAATTTACGAATTACAAGTTATATATTTACAATTTAATTGCAATTTAAAAATTCGTTTGTAGAGCTCTACTTGTTCTATTGTCAAAATTGTTGTTATGTAAATAAACTTATTAACATTAGAAATTTGAAACTTGTAATTTGTGAAACATCGTGAATAATATTAACTCGATTGTGCAAGAAGCAAGAATTCAGAAAAGATGTTTGTGATATTTGATAAAAGTTATGTAATAATATTTTCGAAACGAAACTACCTTGTCTATCTCTGTAAACTATCTTTGTAAATTGACCATAAATCGTTCGGAATTTGTTATAGAGTGAAAGCTGGAGAAAAATACTCGTTCGATAAAAAAACTCACGTACTTCAATTCTTTTTTTTTTTTTGACATCGTAAAAATGGAGCAATAGAAACGTATGATTGCAGTAGTTCGCAAATATAAACTCTCTACCCGACGTGCAAAAATTGTAGATAAACTCCCCATGATCGTTACCTCTGCAACTTTCAGGAACTTAGATAAACTTCTTCGTAATTGTTATTTCTTTCCCGCTTCTAACTTCTATAACTTCAGATAAACTATGTTAGCAAGCTCTGCAATTTCCATCGTGTTAGGCGAACGACCATAACCTATGTATTCACAATCATGTAAAAATTGCCATAAATGAATAATGACCGTACTTTCGTGTTTACGTCACTGAACTGAACATTAGTCTCGGGTTTCTTTTGTAGTTACGCACTTCAAAAGGCAAAATGATCTTACGGGTGCCAAATAAAATAAATAAGATTACTAAGATTAAATCTACAAAATTCTTCTAAATTCTTCCAAAGCTAAAAAAGATTATATTTAGAAATTTTCAATATTAAATATTAGCCTTAATAATTATTAAGATTTTAAATTTAAAAAATTCTTTTAAATTCTTCCAAAATTAATAAATACTTCAAGCACCCCAATTAAAAGAAGAATTTAATAGTAGAATAGTAAAATTCAATAAAAACTCATCAACAAAGAAGAGCAACTTAGATTTTATCATACACGTTTCAAACATCGGAAGAAACGGTATAAACACATTTAAACGGCAATAAACACAAAAAGAGAAATTTTACAAGTGAATTTTCATGTTCCAGTAACACAAGAATTCTACGAACACCTGTATTTCCACTTACATTGAGATTTTCGCACGCGACAGGTAGTATGTAACCATTTCAGATAGCTGCTTTGTACGTACAATGTCTATTGGCACCTATCAGGCGAATTTATTGCGAGTGTAAACACGGTGCAAGGAAAAATTCGCATATGAGTAGGAGTCGAGACACGCGAACTTATTGTGAGGACGTGAGTTAATATCTGAGACCGACGTAAATTTTCGATTCCATGTTCGATAACATGGTAACGTTGAATTGCAGGTACATACATGCGCGCGTATGTGTGTATGTCGAAGTTGAAGCTAGTTGGACGTTTTTGTAGCTTGGATAAAATTTATCGAAGCTCGAAATAAAATTTTTTTAGCGTTGCCACTGACAGAAGTTACGATTTTATTTCATTGGCTCGATACTTTTTTTTTTTAAAACCGAAATGAAGTTTTATTTATTTAAACGACATTTTCATTCCTTCTATTATTTATGAAGAGAATAGTGTTATAATGTTGCAGATTATGTTATTATTATTTTTCGGAAGAACAGTCCTTTATATGGGTATTAAAGATAGAAAGTTGATCATATGTGATTTCTTGTTACTTATGAACAAATTAATCACTTTTACTTTTAGTGAGAGATTTTACACTAAATTACTGTTCTTATTACTATTTTTTTAGAAATTGTACTCCTTCGTGTTTCTTTATATTCCAAGGTTGTTAAATTTCTATGTCAATGTAATTAGCTTTATTACAGAGAATGAGATGTAAAAGGAGAAAGTTTGTGGATGGTCTCGATAAAATCGATTGATAACGCAATTGGAAGTAAAGGATGTGGGTTAAGTACTGCATAGATATATACAATCAGTCCATTCTTTTTGTCCTTAAAATTTTCTAAATTCTTAATTCCACAGTATTTCGAATGCTTATTTTCTATATTGAGATGATTAAGGAAGCAATGATCCAATTCAGAAAATTTAGTTTAAGAGATTTATGGATAATCTCGATGAGTTGATTTGACAGATATGTAAATTAATTGAATCAGTTGAGAAAATATCTAAACAAGATGTCTAAGAAATATCTATAAGAAATACTAACATTTTACTACGTTTCATTTCCCAAATTATATGCTATATAATCATCAGCTATTCGCTATTTTTATGTTACTTAACCCTAAGCTGTCTGGAATTTTTCAATGCAATTGTTTCTCGGAGCATTTATTCTTTGTCTCTTGTTTAACTGAATTCCACATAAATCTACACATTTGCATCTGTCTCATTGAACAAAATCTTTAGATTTATACACTATTAATTTATGTTTGCAACTTGAAACGGCATATTTTCTAATTAATCATTCGCGTAATAACAACTAATATTCGCAGCTAATGAATAATATCTAACTATCTGATTCTTGTATCTCTAAGATACTGAACTTAGATCTGTAAAAAGGAAAGAAATAAGAAAAGAAATTCTCATCTATGGTAACTTATCATGCCGAAAGCCCGCCAAAACCCCTGAATAAAATCTGAATCAAAAAAGAGCGATTGTTATAACGTGCATCTAACAGTAAAGCAATTTTATATAAATCAAGTAGCTTAAAATTTTTCCTCGATATATACGAGACCCATTTCCATTTTCTTCGGCCATGAATTTCTCCATAATCTCGGGAAACCAATACTTATAAAAAAAACAGACAACGAACGATATTTTACGTAGGAAAAGCTCGCAAGCTTCGATGTCATTCAGTGTGTCGCGATCGTTCGTTGATCGGAAACGATAATTAATGACACGGTAGAATTAATTCCTGCAGTTTATACGAAAAGTTATCGCGGTGGGAAACATTATTTCACGAAAGCAATTTAAAATTTTTAAATCAACCATCTCCCCCATCAAACTGCCACCCTCGTGAAAGTTTCTCTCGTTTATTCTCTTCTTTTTCTCCTTCACTCTCTTTCTCCTCGAAACCGCAAGTTCGTTTCTTCGCGAACTGCGGAATCGATATCGCTACATATCAATTCGATGAATGCTCTCGAATGTTCGCCGATAAAATAACAACACTTTTGCGGAATTCGTTTATGAGGCTCCAATTTCCTTTTTCTTTTCGTCTTACCCTTCCCATTTCTTTCCCTTCTCTTTTTTTTTGTTTTTTTTTTGGTTGCTTTCATTTTTCATTTTTCTTTTGCTACATTTGTTCTTGTTCTTTTTATGTAACATAAAATTATTCGTTTTTTTAAGCAAGTTGGTGAACTATGTTTTTAAATTTTATGCCTTCAAGAAATTTTCTTTAACTTAGTTTTTACCGATAAAAGTGAAAACGAGATGAAAATTATACTTTGTGAGAGAAAACTTTTGATTTCAAAAAATGTCATTCAAAACGTAATTAAACCATAGAAACAGTGAAGACGTGGTCGTGATTAGTATTCTTCGCGATAGCGGCCTCGTTCACTAGAGTTACTGTTATTATTCGTGTCTAATTTAATTTAACTTCGACGTCGTTCCCATTTAGCTGATCGTAATGGAGTTCCGCTGTGGTCCATTTCTTGAGAGAAGCAAATCGAAATAGTTCGAAGAAATCAAGAAATTTTATAACGATGAAATAATTAAATTAATATTTGATCGCCAGAGAGCGGAAATATCAGTTGTCGACTTTCATCGATTTGAAAAGTTCCTCCGCTATATTTGTCATACCGCAGATGTTTTAATCGAAGGCTTGAATTTATTTCTTCTTAGAAATAGTATTAGCGATTGTGGATAAGATATGGATAAGGTACTGACAAGTATTATCATTAAAAAATAAGTAAACTATAAATATCTATTAATAGCATAGATATTGCGCATGGATTATTCCAAGGTCAATATTCTATCAAAAATAAACAGTTTTTAAGAATAAATAGCGTTATATTGAATTATTCTACGATAGTTTTAATAAAATATGAACTCGTCGTCAGTCTTCCTATCTGTAATTTCATAACTAAATTATAATCCATTGAAAACATTAGTTTCGCATTATACCATCAACGTATAGAAAACCTCTTTTCCAGGCATCCGCTAATTTCTTTCCAGTTCAAGTTCCCTTCAACCAAAGATCTATACCAGGTTGCAATTTCTATTTACATCCCATAAACACTACAAAGGGCGCGTTAACCAACTAACATATTTCACGGTACATAACACAACCATTCCAAGCTGTCAGACTCGCGTGACGTTCTTTCAACAATTCGTTCTTGCCCCCCATCAGATTTCACGGTAGGATCCTAGCAACGGTATTATCGGCCAGTTTGGAAAGTCGATGTTGCGTGCCGTTTCGCGCTGGAAACGCGCAACAACGGCTGGAAAAACAACGTGTGCCCCTCTGGCAAGTTCCACGAGACCACTCCACGTGGCCGGTCACGAAGTAGGTAATTAGAGTTGCACGTTAATTTATACCGGCCGAGTGGAGCACGACGACGAGAAGAATGCCGGCGAGGCAAGGTCTCTTTGCAAGGCGCATAATGCCTTCTGTTCTTTCGTTCCCCTTTGTTTTTTTTTTGTTGAAACAGTTCCCAATGAAATCTCCTTTGGGAGAGCAAACTTCATCACCGCTCGAAATAAGCAACGAATCATTTATTCAAGTGACCTAATCGCACGTTGTGGTGTTTCAGCTTGAAAATTTCTCGACGTTGTTGCGCACGTTGAACGTCAGATTGATATTACACAGACGTAACGTATGAAGATCGTAGAAAGACATAATATATTCATTTTTGCCAGTTTCTACTGTGTAAACATGGGTGTCTATTGTTTAGGCTGGACTGAACATAACTTTGAGCTTTACTTTATGGTATTTAATTATGTAATGTATATATACTGTAATGTATATATAATGTATGTATACTCTGAATTTTAAGTATTTGAAGATATTATCTGAATTTTTTTAGATCTTCTTGAACGTTACAAGTGTTTCACGAATCCATTTAAGCTCCACATTAAATTCCATAGTAAAGATCAATTATCTGAAATTGAAAGATGAAGTAATGCGTTACGAATTTACGAAGTTTCTTGCAATGTTATAATAATCAATATTTTTTAAATATTCAAGATAACGACAGAAATATCCCAAAGCACGTAAGAAATAATGTTTTCTTTTATAATTATCGTTAAATATATTGTAAGTCGTATTACTATATTTAAAAGATTAAATAATTCAAAATGTTCTATATCCATTTTCCTCGAATCATTAAATATTCGAAACTCGTTCGATACAATGTATTTACTAAGAATCCCCTCCAAGGGAAGAATTTTTCTAAAGTGTTCAGTCCTTTTCCTATTACAAATATACGAGGGACACGCCGTGTTTGTCTCGGCTACTTGTCTTAATATTTAACTCCATGACTTAGCTTCTGTTCTTCACGGACATATTCACGCGTTGCTTACGGAAAAGATCATTATTCAAGCAATGTAGTCACACCTAATTTGCTTACAAAGAAAACCATAGGCTAGACTAATCCGTGACTACTTACCATGCACGGCACGCTAACCATGCTCGAATGCACACATAACGAAATGTCTGGTTGGCCCGCGAAATGAAGTGTTCCTTGCCACGCTAGACTCAAGATGTTTGTATTATTTATGAAACGAGTGTTACGATCTATTTTGTAGAATTTGTTATATTTTTGTAAAATTTTTTATTGACCGAGATGTACTTAAGAACTTGTAGACGAACACTCGATTCGTCAAATTGTTCAAAAGGAGTAAGAAAGTGATAATAAAATTTTGTAAATTTCAAGTTTTTTCTGAATTTCAATCTAGTTAAGTTTCACATACTAGCTTTTTTCAGATTTCTTTTTATTTTAGCGTTAATTAAATGTTTAAGCTTGTAATTCAGTTATTGTAATTTCAAATTATTACAATATGCAATGATTATCTATTCAAAGAATTTAGTATCCATTTTATTTGGATTTAAAAGATACATCTTCCAGCTTCTGTTTTATTTCGACATTGGCGAAGAATCGTAGCCGCAGAACTACGATTTATTACATTCCTGCGTTCCATTCAAATCTAGTGTAAAATTGACAAGGAAATGTTTTTTTAGCGTGATATTTGTTTTTGTATCGATGATTCTTTCGGCAAAAAATATTACGAGTATAAAAAGTAGAATTTACGATATTGAATCGCAAGAAAAATCCCATCTGAAAATATTACCGGTTCTAAAGAGTAGATCTTTTTCATCGCCGATCGAATTATATAACGCAATATTTTTATTTCTCAATGCATCAGGGTATAAAAGCCTTCCGGCACATGAAGCTTACCAAAGGCGGGTTTTTTTTCCGAAAAAATTACCACTTTTTCCCAGGAGATCGGCGAGAAAAAAAGAATTGCTCGATGGAATATTTCTGGACAAATAACAGTCGCAAACAATGCATCGCGACGAAAGGTGCTTTCACACTGTTCATACTGGCCTGTCGCGTATTTTCGTGTGTGTTTGCGGTGCATTCAGTTGCACGACGACAGTATGACCAATAGTCTTTGCTCGTACGAAGCGGATGAAAATAAAGGTATCGCCACGATCGATGTACCCAGTCGGTGGCTTTCAGAGAGCAAAGCAGAATTTTCTGAATTTTCGTCGCTTACACGTCGCTGTTGGTTCAGAATCATTTTTACAGCAATTAGTTTTAACGATATCGCAAGAAAAGTATATTTCGTGATAAAAAAAAACTATTTGATAAAAAACAATTTGAAGTTGACGAACGTAGTGGATTTTGTCTAAAAGGATAGATGTACGTTAAAATATTTTCTTTAAATGATGTTCTATATTGAAATTTTTTGCAAAAACTGGATATGTTCTATCTGATACTGTTTCTGTTCACAACATGCATGTAAAATGCTATATGTCCTAAAAAAAGTATAAAAGTATTATTTTTACATATTTTTAAACTAAGTCCAAACGGATGAAACAAACCCTGTCATCAAAAAACCCAGAACAATTATTAAACTATTATTACGGACAATATTCTCACTCATTTATTGTTCAAAAATATTCATTAAATGCTTCATATCATAGTAAACAACATCATACAAGTCCGAAAGAGGTTGAAACAGTCCCTATCCCCAGCCCACTCCAATTAGATCAGTTTGCAACACGCAGGTTCGCGAGAAACAAAAAAAAAGCACGATAGTCGAAACAATTATCACGATGAAATCTTCTAACTCGGTCCACCCATGTTTTCTCTGTATCGAAACAGAGATCGGGTAGCAGCCCTCGTTACTCGTTCGAATACCGCGCAAAAGGACTGTCTTCTGCGCTGCATTCTCCTAGGCGCTCATTAATGGAATATTCGCGAGTGATAATTAATTCCGCTGGCGGATCTTCGATAACAATGGCTACCGGATAGAGCCTGCCCGCTAATTGAAATTTTAAAGAGCGCACCGACTCGCGCCCCTGCTGTTTAGGCGTTCGCGTCGCGAGGGATGCGAGATAATGGTTTGTGTCGCGTTCTGATGTTACTTGGAGTTGCTGCATATCGTGAAAAATCATCTGACGACCGAGAAAATTGAACACGCGATCGACCTCGTGTTGAAGGCGACGTATTTAAGAATTATTAGCGTCACGAACTGTGACTGGGGATGAATTAACCATTAGATGCGATGCATATACATATGAGTGCAAGGATGTAACGTTTTTCCGATGATTTTTTTAAAGACTGGAAGCAAGAAATAAGATTGTCAAAGTGATGGATTCTTTTATTTTTATTTTAGGATCAATTTCTTTTATTTACGATTGCTAAAAATATGGTACAGTTAATATAGACAAAGATTGTCAAAGTGATGGATTCTTTTATTTTTATTTTAGGATCAATTTCTTTTATTTACGATTGCTAAAAATTTGGTACAGTTAATATAGACAGAGCTTTATTGCGATCGAGATACCTTGAGGGTACTTATATATATGCTAACATTATATAACATGCACCATTCTAATTATGATTATATATATACATAGATGTGGTATACATATTTAGATACAAAATAGAATTGATTGTTCTAACGTTAAGCGGGGACTGTTTTGGATTTTTTATTGTTTAGGATGATTTTAATTTAATCTTCAGAAGAGTTGGATTTCTTGATGTTCCTTACTGTTTAGTTTTATAAACAAATTTTTCATTGGCTTTTTAGAAAAATTTGCAATTTAACATATTGTATAATTAGAATTAATTGTCATAAACACAGTGGAAGTTTATCGTGGAAGTGAATCGTGTCGAAATACGAACACGAGTACCGTTCGTTTAAGTGCAATTCCCACGGGGAATTCTTCTTCTCTTTCTTCTTCCTTTTCATTAACCCGGTAACGCGTGGGTTTTCGTAGAAACGGCTAATCAACGGCCTACATCTTAATTACGTCGACTGAACGTGTTCGTTTCTGTATGATTCTCCCTTTCATTCTCCACCTTCCCTCCTTTCTTTTTTATCGACTTTTATTCGTGTTGTTTTCCACAACGTTGGCTATAGCTTCGCAAGAAATTGTTGTTCAATACTTTCTAAAGATAGCACGTTCGTGACGCAAATATTCTGCTCTTTAATGCATGAGTTACATGCTTCGACTTTGTTACTGTCTATTAATCTACTCGGCTTAAAACATAATTTCCGTTTATTAAAAATTTTTGTTTCTGAATATAGAGACATGAGACATGTAACAGCTGTCTATATCTTTTAAGTATTTGTATATATCACTATAGTACTTCATAGCAGTAAGTAATATGATTTTTATGAGAGTTCAGTTTAAGATTATGAGGATTACTATTAGGAAGTTTCTAAGTAGAGAAGAGAAAGTTTAATGGAAAAGTGATAATTACTAATACCGTAAAAATATCTGATTATTCAATAGCAAAAATTTTCCACCAAAAATATACGAAAAGAACATTAATGATCGAAATGTGAATATTAAATATTAAATTTCTAATATATTAAATTAACTCAATTATTTTATCAAATTAATCTATGTCGTTAATGTAATAGAAAGTTTAATCGTCCATGCGATTGCTTGGATAAAGAATGAAGTAATCATTTGATATGTCGCGAATTAAATTTAAATTATGCCGTCGCATGAATATTAATTGACGTTCGATGAATAACAGTACGGAGATCAAAGAGTATATAACTCGTCTAGTTTTCTGATTCATTTCAAACGAAATGCAATTTGAAAGGGTATGACAGAAGGTACCTATATTCCAGTCATTATACATACTAATGTCGCCAGTAACAGGCTAATAGTTTGATTTGATTTTATGTAATTTTGCATATATTGCATGAGTGACGTTAAATGTGTTGGGAAGCGTGCCGCAATTTCCATGTAAATATATTACTTGTAATCGCGATTAAATTTGACATTGTTTCGTAACTGTAATAGTAATACGTGTGCGAAATATTGCTTTAACACGGTGTTTACGATTGAAGCAGATGGAATTAACAGTAGAAATTTGAAACTTGAATGAACCTATTTGAGTCTTTGATATCGTGATAATTTAAAGAAAACATGTATGCACTCATGATTTATTATTTATTATGATGTTGAAATTTACCATAGTGTTTTATCTTTTTGCTTCAGGTATGTATCATTATACAAACAGAAAAATGCTTGGATGAAAGATAACGTGTATCTGCATACTCTTCATTTTCACGTAAGTCTTTGTTAGTATAGTACTCGTGAAGCAAAAGAATTCGAATTTTTATCATTGAACAATATTTTTACCAAATACTTAATTTATAGATACTAACAATGCATTGTGCATAATACGGGATGCATCGGACAGATATCAATAATTATATTAATAACTTTTAATTATCATAACATTAACATAGTACATAAACGCGAAGCTATCTATACATTCTGTATAAATTTGTAAATTTTACGTCATTGCGCTCTTAATTGGCATAACATTCTCATTCGCTGATCTTTAATGATGTTAAACGACCCGTTTATGGTTGTTATCCCCACTCCAGTGAATAAACGGAGTCGCAATTAATTACTACGATGAAAGATTCCCAAGCATACGCAGACGCGAGGAAAACTGATTGCGATTCGTGTTTCGCCATTTTACGCGAAGCGCAGCTTTAAACATGGACGATTATCGTACGCCATCTCAGTGAAACAATTCTTAATTGTCCGTTTAACCTTTGCTAATTGCAAGCTATCATCGTGTTCTTCACCTCTTCTTCTTCAATCATGTATTCTATCTCTTCTTATCTTATCTCTTTTATCGCTAATTCTTCAGAGGAATTAAACGAAACTCGAGGACATTCAGACAGAAGTTGACTAAAATTCGATTAAATATTCCGCTAGGCACGGTTGTTATTATACCAAACAATTTTATGAAAAACATGGATCTCTTCTTCGCGTATCTTATAGTTAGGTTTAATTGGCATTTATTTTATAAATTTTCAAATGACACGTAAATATGATGTACGCAGCTATTTGGAGTTTTACGACAGACGTAAAAATCAGGCATCCATTTATGAGAGTACTCGTAAAACCCTCTAGTTAGATCTCCATGATATCGATCCTGCCTAGTACTTTTTTTTCGCGCGTTGTGCACTGTAGCTCATTGCCATCTGGTGGAAAGCTTCTCATATGTCGTCCCCCAACATTCACGCGATCGATGAAACTTTACCCTACGATGTTACGCTGGTTTAATAGCGTAAAATATTTGTCAAATTCGTTCTTTTTCAACTTACTAAATTTGTGTTCTTCAAACGAGAGATTTGTACTTAGCGGTTGAGAAAATTTAAATATCCCGCCAAGAATAATACAGTTGATAAACCTGTACCGATAGTCGGTAAAATATTTTCCCCTAGCTGAAGACGTTAGTGAATTCCGTGGCTGGAAACTAGCGCCACCTAACGATGGCAAATATACTCGTATTATAATTACAAGTTAGTGTAAATGGTTCTTCGTATATCATATACAGAAACTGATCTGGTGGCTAACGTCTCTTCGACGGTTCTGTGCAACTTTTGAGAACATTTTGTTACCGTGCTGCGGTAAAACAGTTTCAGTGGATAGAAAACAGTCTTAGAAAGGGATGAAAAGTTACCGAGTAAACATAATGTATCTCAAACAATGTCAAAATGTTGATATAAATATTCTTATGAATTAATGCAGCAAAAAATAGTGTAATAGTAAATAATAATCTTCTACTTGAAAAAGAATACATATTAGGTTGTCCTAAAAGTGTCTTTCTTTTAGAGACTCGTCTTTTACAACGATGTACATATCTTTATACAAACATGAAACCTAATCTGTCGAACGTTGTGATTTTTATTTTGACAGAACAAAATGGATCATACGTAATTCAATAAAATAATATAAAACGAAAAATGTTGTGCATCCATTATTTCCTTATAAAACGAAAGAAATTTTTCGGACGACCTAATATTATAAGCTCTCCTCTCGGATCAATCGGATAATTACGAAAAATTAAATTTATCCATTAAATTTATCGGATGATTGATGAATGTAGTGTTTATAGATTTGAGTAAAAAACTTCCAAACTACGTTTATTTTATAAATTATGAATTTCACGAGGTGTCTGTGCTGCACCCTTCATACACGATGATGGATTTGCTGGACGCAGTATTTTCAATAGTACCCGATTATCCGGCAGCAGTTTATTAATCCATCATTTTTCTTGCTACACGTGGTTATTGTCTTTAGTTTGTAGCGGAGAGTCATTATTCTTCCTTTATTGCCGTTATAAGCGATGAAACTAGGTTTGCGAAGCTTCGAAACATGACTCGTGCTTTCACGTAAATTACTAGCTTGATGTAACAGCTTATTTAAAACAAGAGACGATATTTTGATTAAAATATCACTATGGTTTGTTTAATAAGGAGATTTTGAGATTACAGCTCTATCACTGTAAAACCAGAGACGTGTATCAATCGCATTATATCAATTTACCTTGATGCATCGTTAAATCGGCGTCCGTTTTTGAAGTTGAGCAGTTTGATAAATGAAAGAAACATTAGGTTCTTACATTTAATTTTATAGGATTTTCAGCTACTGTTTTAAAACTATATATAAAAATTCTAAATTTAAAAATTTTAACTCAACGGTTTTAAATTAATATTATAGAGGATTGTTTCTGTGATTCTTCTTCGAAAACATAAATAAATTTATTTCGAAATTTGCCATACAAAATTATCTTAAAAGTTTCAAACAACTCTTAAATGTTTGATCATTCTAACGTATATTTCTTTCTAATTCATTATATTTATTTTGAAATAATTCGAGTGGAAATCTATACTACACACCTCACGCTTTTTTACTCATCTTTGAAAACTTCAATCGAAAGATTCTCCGTTAGAACGATCGCGCGTTAGTTCAAGGAAAAAAATTGAAACCGAAGAAACCGAAAACGGAAGGAAGTGGGGAAAAAATCCATAAAACTGACGAGGGAACCGTGTTTCCTCGCGGCAACTTAGTCGGATTTGCATGCGTGGAAAGCATGCAAACTCTCTGAAAGTGCATACGGGGTTTCCTCCCCATGTACGATCGCTTTTACTACCACCCCTACGGTGCAATTTCAACGACACGCTAACAGAGAATCCAGTTTCGCGAGAGTTCGCCACTCGTCTTCAACCGCCTGCACAGATTCTGCGGACGACTTCTGTATTGACTTCCATCCCGAAGCAAACCGATGACCCAATTCCCTACAGATTCACCCCTCGGTTCCTCGGGTTCGTTCAGCTACGAATTATTTATCAGCACATCCGGCTACAATCGGTTTAGCGTGCTGCGGTAAGGATGATACTCTCCCACTCGAGGACGGGTCTCTTGAGTTCCCTCGGCTCGTTTCTTTCGACAGAGCGTGACCGCACACGCCTTCTCTGTCGCTGAATCAAATCAAAAATAGCTTCGATCAGGGCTTTTTATTATTGGGACAAAGCTGATTTGGTAACATTGTATTCTTCTCGTTCTTTCGTGTAAGCTTTCCGATCTTGTTGTAGCTACCCGATGATGGTTGTAGGTTGTAAGGAGAGTAGTCGTTTAGTGGAGGATACGATTATATAAATGTAGAAGTAAGATCAGTGAAGGATATAATATTGTGGAATAGTACCTATTATACAGGAAGAGTCAAAATACAGTGATACACTCGGTATACGCTTCAAAGGCATGGAATTTATTCAAGAACTCTTGAAGAACATATGTTGCGTAAATTGAAAATCGATTGGAAAGATATAAAACGCACAGGAATACGAATTAATAGAGATGAGAAATATGGATTAGTCTGTAGGTAAATCAATATGACACGAGACTTATTTCGTATTCAACTTTGAAGTTTACTGTATGTATATGTGGATGTTGAGCGTGTAGTTAGGTGCATAAGCTAAGGCAATATGTTTATTTTTTTTTTAAGGGACTGTTATAGGATTGTATTGTCTTAGATTTCTAGAAGAAATGTTCTTTTTATCAATTGTTAATGAGACAGTTTATTAAGATTAGGACCAGCTTTAACCAAAATAGATACATTTGACGTTTCGTTAGATAATAGTTCATTAAAGTATAGGAATGTGTATGTGTAACATCGAGAATGAAAGAAAGACACATTAGCTGTCTATATGGTGCTTTTATGCAGAAATTTCAACGGGATGAATTATAGTCCTTCACCATATGCAATGTTCGTTTAATAATAAATGACGTGAAATCCGATACAGGCACGACTTTGAAAACTTTGTTGTAAATTTCGAAGGTTACTGAATGCGTATCCACTGTTTCCATCACATGAATATTTGCTGAAAGATCCTACAGATCGCTAATGACAAAGTATCATCCGCTATCTCCTAAAGTTCGGCAACTAACTTCTAAGCCTCTTAAGCATCGAGAGCTCAACAATCTCGTTCAATTCATAGAATCACTGCATAGTGCGCCATTGCAAAATCCATCAACTGATTGCATCCCGAATGCCGCCAAACATCAATATTACTAATTTAGTTCACCATTTACTTATCGATTACTTCTAGCAGCGAAAATATTTCTTTTAATTACTTCGCTATTTTTATTTATTTTTATTTATTTTATTGTTAATAATGAGGCGGTAAAACATCGTGAGAAGAATAATTAATTTAGGTACGTGTACGAAATATGAATATTAAATAAATTAATTTCACATAATATACTTTTACATTATTGTTATTATTATTATTATTATATTCAAGTTTCTCTATCTAAATCATGGTATTGGCTAATAATTCTGCTGTAAACTGTAAACTTGGAACAAGGTTCTAGGATTAATTAATTCATTCTAATATATTCCACTGTCGTAGAAAGTCACGAAACTCCACATTATGAATATTATAATATTATGAATAAAGCTGTTTCAATTGTTTCAATTCGTAGTTCCACTGAGAAAACTCTGCACCTAGGACTTTTTTAGAGATCGAGCTTTCAAACTTTTTTCAAGGATTCATCAGCCTCGTCCCGGTTGCACGGCGATCACAGGCGACGCTTTACTTGACTCGCGCCTCTTGCATTCGCATCGTGGACGACACGCGTCAAAAGCACGCATGTGGTGTATCGTAATTTTGTGGAATGCCTCGCGACCATTGAGATATCCTGGCGAGGCTCGTCCTTAACTCACATCGACCACTGATGTATGAATCAAGCTGTCTAACTTCTGAATCCTATCCGTAATAACAGGCCCCGTGTGGCTTTGTGCTTGCATCGGCTGCCGGAAGTTCGACCAGAATATTCGTCGCTGTCAGGCGCCGTATTATTTTCGCTAACCGATCGGCCGCTTCTTATTTTTTAATCTGATTCAGAGGGTTTCGCTCGAGGACTATCGTTCTACGTTCCAGTTATTTTTACTGGCGGAAGATTGAACGAGTGTCGATTCACCGGTTTAATTCAATCGGATAAAACCGCAGAAGGAAATTTCGAACAGTCGAAATGATCGCGAGCGCTGAAATATTTAAAGAACTTAACGAGAGCAGGATTTTTTAGATCGTCCATGAATTGTTTACCTTTATAGCGAACATCTCACTTTTTACTTTTTGGAATTTCACTTCTTTCTTTTTAATTCTTTTTTTTTTAATTTATATTTTTCACGATTTGGTAGGGAGAGGTCGATTTTTTAAAATTATTTTTTATGTTTTCTCCTTGGATTTGGTTTCTTTCTTTTTAATTACTTTTTCCCTTTCCTTTTCTTTTCTTCACTTCAATTTACATTTTTCAAGGTTTCCCCGCGAAGGGTTGATGGTTGCTGCTTTGTATTCCTACTAGAAGCGATTGGAAACGCTTAGGCTATTGTTCGAAGCGAGAATCTCTGCCCTCGTGGCGAGGAATTGTTCAAGGTGGAAGAATATAGTTTCTTCGCCTTTGTTTCTCTTAATTGTGCGTTCTCGGGTGATTTTTGCCTCTTTAATTGTCCGGCTTAGGACGAAATATCGTTTCATTCCTCCTACGATTCTTTTTTACTTGTGTAGTAACATTACATAACTGAATGGAAGGATTATTTATCGATTCTGATTGGTATTTGTTAAGACTGGAGAAACTATAAGTTATGTAATGTCACTATACTAGTAGTAATCATTTGTTTAGATTTTCATAATCAAATGCATAATTTCTTTTGAGTATGATAAAACACTTCGAGATTGTCAATTTATGCATCACTAAATCATAGGAAAATGACTTTAAAGACCTACATATTTCATTTCTTTGTATCCTCTTACTTGAGAAAAGTGGTTGTAACATGAAACTTGATTATCAGAATAATGTTCATAAATCACGATTTATTGGAGGAGGAATAACAACGTGAAACATTCCATAAATTCTTATCCAATGAAATCGAAGTTCCGAGTATATTAGATTCGTATCGTTACTTGGTTGATCAGACGACGTTGCTTCGTCGTTCCATCAGGGTCGATACAGCTAACCGAGCGAAAATGAATCATTTCGTCGTTTTGTTGAAACGCGTTTCCTGCCTTTGCGAGTGTCTGTCGCTTGCGCGAGCAAGAAAAAGAGAAAAGAGAGCAAGAAGGAAGGAAGTAGATGAATTCAGTTAGACGAGTAAAAATTTATCCGCCGTAACGAGGAAGGACGGCATGACATTGTCATTTGTTAAAGCTCAAAATCTAGCAGTTGAATAACTAACGGGGTAGAAAGGGGAACAAAAACGTGAATTTCGAGGAAATATCGCAGGTAATACTCTTTAAAGAGAATTTATTATGATCTTATTCTATTAGCGAAAATTACATGAAATTAGAAATACGTGAGGGATTTAAAAGGGTTTATTTTAACATATGTTCAATTCGATCGCTCACCATTTGGATGTCCATTTCGTTGTCTCACAAGCGAGAGGAAAAGAGTCTATCAACGTGAATTTTTTATTCCAGTCGAGTCGAAACGATCGAGATGATATACTTTGCGAGACGAGGTTGAAAAATTGCCGCGTCGCGTTGCTCGCGGCTGTTCGCGACATAATTATCGAATTGTGTTGAGGGATGGAGTAACGTAAAGTCGAACGTGACAAGTCCGCGAGGCAGTGCCTTAATGAGTTTTTTAAATAGAAAATTATCAGCCGTAGTTAGACAATGTCACTTTCAATTGTTTAAATAATTCGCTTATACTTGGATCGATTTATCTTGGTTAGTTCGCAGTTCAACGTACAGTGAAAAATGAGAAATGGAACTTCGGCGAATGATGAGACGATTTCTCATAACGTTGACCCAGGAGCGGCGTATTCCATGCGTGATCGCTATTAAAGATCGTATATTATGCATTTATTCATTAGGTGATAACGAAAAAGAAGGGAGGTGTAGTAGGTAAATTTATAGGAAACGTTTATCAAACGATTCGAAACAATTTGGAAGCTTATTTTAATTTATCGAGAATCAAATAGTGTATATATGTACGGATATAATTAGAATTCATAAATTGACCGGCAAAAATATGCAAATTGAATACTCCGTTAACACAAGATTATCCCTCAATAGATTAAACGATTAATTCATTAATTGAAGTAACATCAAAAATCCTACGAGGTTTCGTATAAAGGAAGGAATTTTTATATTTTTAGTCGCGAAGTATTCTCTAAGGTTCTACAATTTCAACGTCAGCAGCCTAGAGTCTTATTACATTCCCCTTTTAAACATGAAATATTTTATTCGGAAAATTAATTAAAAAATTCTTGTTATTTTGTATATAAATATTTCTATAAAATATTCTATATATAAATTATTTTATACATAAAATATACATATATTTATATATATTACTTTATATTAAATTATTTTATATATAAATATTTCATAGAAATATTTAATATTAATATATAAATATAAAATCCTAAACGTGGTGAAAGAAATCTTATCGAATTCAGAATTGAATTAGAATTTACTATCGATATATTCACTTCATCCACAATGGAAAGATATAATAGAAGGAAAAAGCGATAAAGAATAAGGAGACAGAGCAGAAAAATTCTGACTGCTTCTCGTCTTTTGCTTGAATCTGGCCGTAGGCAAGTTCTCGGCCCGAATACGATTCAGTGGCACGACATCTGCGCTGGACAGGATCCGTGTATTCGTGACCCCGATTCATTCATCGCCGTGGATCTCGCGCAAGGATCCCGGGATTCACGTGGAGCGCATTTTAGCGGCGCCACTCTTTGTTCGATCCCTAAGTCTTCACCGAATTTTCCCAGCTCTTCATTTACTGTCTCTGTTTCCCTGTCCATGAAAGATATTGTTACGATAGAAAACTCATTCATAATGTATGTATTGAATACGTCTTTCTATCGACTAAAAATATTAGAGAGCTACAAGGTGACCCTCCATAGCTCAGAAACCATAACGTATGAAAGAATCAAAATACATCAGTATAACGAGTTCCCTTAAGTACAAAAAATTTCATTTCAAATATCTTTTAATGAAATCAATAGATACCGAATTACTTTTAATGATCGTTCGTATTCAATCACTTTGTATACAAAAGTTTTTTATATATATTTTTTAATAGGTACATTGTAAAAATTATTAATGAATAATAGTTATTTATTAAATCTTCAGAAAATACAAAATTAGAAAGAAGGGTTGTAGAAAGGTGTTTATAAAATATTAACGCATAGATATATTACAGAAGTTAATATTTATGTTCTTTTACTTTTATTTTATATCGTATGAGAATATAGCGAAATACGGAATGTATCGTTGCTGAAATAATAGTGGAAACTCCACTCTAACTAACTTAAATGACACAGGATAATTCAATTCCTGTTTACTACCGATTTTTGCAACATCTTTTTTTGAATAGTGGAATCGGGTCGCATTGATGCAAACAGAATTCTCCTTGTTTCTGGTGTGGAATCAATAGCGTGTTATCGATTGACAAATGATCGACGAGACCTTGAACAATTGCTCTAAACGACATTCCCAGCAAGAGTTGTGAGACATCATGAGAACGTTTAACAACGTTCCAAGGATCGCTGTGTCGAATTTTTGCATGAAAATTCGATATTCGGCTTCGACATTTAACCATAATTATTCGGATAATTTCCTTCGATTCCGTTTCCTTATCTCGCGAATACATCTTGTCGACTCAGACATTTAAACATCAAGATTTCAAACAGGATACATGCATTTTAAATTGCATTACTAAATGGCATTACTCAATTCCTGAAATTTCTATTTTGAAGTAGATCTAGTTTTAGTAGTGTGATTCGTCAAGTTTCTAGGAAACTACTTAATCAGGTTCATCTTGCTAAAAGCACTCGTGCACGGAATTATTGTTCGCTATATCAAAATTGTATATTGGAATTTTTTGATGTTAGAATATTGACCGATTTCATATTCTAGATGAATGAATATTTCGGATAACAGAGATAGTTCCCCTCAATTTACTAATACACTGTTAGCAAATTAACGGCTATGATTTATCAACATGAATTCCTATTTTTTTTGTTTTTTTTCGTTTGTTTGTTTTTTTATACGTATTTTATACACTCGGATATCTTTGCAAGCAGTATATGCTTCGTTTAAGCGTATAGTTTGTCATTTCGTAACAGAAATTTATGTTTCTCGGCTGCATAAATTCTCGATACCTTCTAAAATTTGGAATATTTTCTGCTTACGTGAAAAGATCGTAAAATATTCGCGTATCTTATTTAGAATGAGCATAAAAACTCCTATAAAACATCTGAAGTGGAAATTTATGCGTGCAATAGTTCATGGTGTATTTAAAGAGTTACTAATTCTATGTCATAAAGTTTGATAATACTGTAAGATCGTATACATTTCGGTGCCAACTTCTGCTTTGAGTTTGGTATTTTCCTTAAACGCCTCAAATTTCTTGAACCTTTCGTTTTTTGTTACTGCGTAGGTAGATTTTAAATTTTCAATTAATTGATAGATAATTAACTGAGTGAAAAGAAATCAAAGTTCGCTGGATTTGAGTAACTTTATAAGTTAACACTTTGTTTTCTCATTCTGATGCATCGCCATATTTGTATTCGCTTGATACAAAGGTGGATTTATCTCATATGATCGAGATTAGCGAAGCTTCAAGAGCTTACAAGAGCTATCAATCTTATCTGCTTTTACATTCTTACATCGTACGTCGTCAATTGTACCACTGATTTTCACGGATGAGCCGACACACAATATCCGATGTAATATCCTGCTCGATTTTTCGAAACACTGCAATATTGCTTCCTTTAAATCTGCGAATAAAATTTGAAGATATTAAACAAAGAAGCTTATAAATAATAGCATACCATCTTTACTGTAATTTGTAATTTAAACACCACTTTCAATATATTTACTCTAATGGAATAAATAAATTAACCTCCCTTTAAGTCACATTAACCGCCAACTTTTGTTGATCTATTTAAATTCCTCTCTCGAATCTTTAATCTTCATAATAAATGAAATTACGAATTCCGTGGATCTAAAATCATCGATAAGCAATTTTCATAAAAATTAAGCAGTTCAGGTTCTTATATTTTATTATTAGAATATTATCAATGGTAGAGAAAGGAAGATTAAATAATCCAAATCTTAACATTTTATTATTAAGAAGTAATTGTATACAAACTAATCCTACTTCTTTTCTATCTAGTTATCTACCAGCATGTCATACACAGACAAGCTATTTTTCCTGCAGAAAGTATTATTCCCTTCAAATTTATAGAAAAAAGATAATTGCGATTTTTCAATTAAAAAAGTATAAACAACACCTACATTATTGTTACACTATATCATTTACAATTTAAAAATCAACATACCTTCATCCACGTAATCACCCTCCGGATACATAGATCTCATTATCCAGCAATTTCATAATCCATCAATTTTTATCGATCTCTCAAGGTTCCATCCTGGATCCGTCACGTTTCCACATGTATATATATATACTTGGAACGATCGATAGAGAACGTACTGTTATACTCTGTTCGATTTCTGGCTGGATAAGGGCGGGTCGGATCGTGTTAGTGGCGAATTAGTCGCATGGGTGTTCGCGCGATTTTGCCGATATTCCGATCACGTCGGCGTCGGTTGAAAACTACCAGATGGGTAAGAAATAATTAGAAGCCGGTTACACTACTTATTAGCCGACGAATGTTTCACTGCCAATTGGCCGTGCGAATGCGCCGTGGACTACTTGCAAATCAACGTTGTTAATTTGCTGAGAAACGGATGATCCCATTCTCGGATCCTAATGTTAACGACTTTCGTTAACGATCTTTCTTCCGGCTATTTTCTTCTTCTTTTTTTTCTTTTCATCACGAGGAAATTGTTGTTTCTGGATGTTGTAGATGTTTGAATATATTTTCATTGCCTTCTGTAATCCTTCAATGTACAATGTTTCTACTTGACAATTGATCTACGTTCTCTAATATAACAGACTGTTATCATTATTACTGTTGCTATTGTATAAGTTAGTAATTTGAGGTAATAAGTAATCGTACGTCAATGAATTTAGAATGTAGTTATGTTTATTAAATATTTTTCTATAATTTTATCTTATATAGTTAAATATAGTTTATATAGTTAAAATTTTCACAAAACTTTGGCGTATTATGAAATTCAAAATATTGATTAGGTTGTATGCTTTTCTTCTTAACCTTTTTAGGTTTAGAATAGACTCATAGTTAGGTTTTAATACTCAATAATAGTGAAATAGTTTTGTTATCATTTGATGTATGGTTCGCCATTCTAATCTATCCGTTCGGTTGAGTAGTTAACAATCTCTTTATATTGTGAAATGGATGGCTTTTTGGTCGTACACTGTACACGGTTCGAAGAATTACATTTTAAGGAGATATATTGTTCTTACGAAAGATAAAAATATTTGTAAAATCTATATCTTGCGAAATTTAAAAATCGATGATTGGTTAATTATTTCTACTAAAGTAAGTATAGAAAAACAAAAAGTCCCATGTAGCAATACTGCACACAAAGATTACACTGCCGTTACGTCATAAGTAGTTGTGTTGCAATATTTGTTTTAATATTCAGTGCTCGTGTGTGCTTGTTATTGGAATTTCTGCTTCGATTTAAACAATAAGTCCACAGTAATTAAATATGGTAATAAGAATCAACATTACAAGTTTCAATTAGCGATTTTACATGTCATGCTTCATTTGTTATTCTTTTAATACAAAAAGTACCACGATATTAAATGTTACCTATAATTCAATTTATCACGTTTGATTGTAAATGATTCTTTTATTTTTGTTGAAGCTTCCATTCGATTATCTTTCCACAAGAAATATCATTTATTTTAACATCGAAATAATGGAAAGAAAATGGTTCTATTAGCTTCACATGTACTACCTTTTAACTAAATATTGACGTATTTTCATTTTACATGGAAAGTCTTCATTGCTGCTTATGCTTGACTTACGAATCGTAAATTTTCCATGGAGCGAAAATCATGTAGCGTATTCGATATCCCCGGATATCCGCTTTCAGGCTAGATCCAAAATTATCGGTTTTGTTGCTTGTAAATAATGCTCGCGAGTATGAACATCTAAACCTGCATGGATAAATATTTTATCATAATTCCCTAAGTTTCCTGATCGGGTAACGTAATCTTCCAAAGAAAATAATAAAATTTTATTACTTTGTGTATTTACGCGGCAGCAATTATAATCGTTTCCAATTAATTTCTGAGAAACGTCCTGCGAAAATGTAATAAACGTTATATTTTGGAAGTAAAATGTATCTACAATAATTGATTAATCGTCTATGGATAAAATTCAATAAAAAAAAAAGGAATTCCTTACGTAAGATTACTCTCAAGGAAATATGAATTAATGAAATAATTATATTCATCGTAAATGAAATGATTGTAGATAAAAATTTAATTTCACTATCTGTGATCAGTATGAAAATTACACCTTGATGTCATCAGCACTATAATTGCATCTAATATTATTTAATCGATATTATTGCGGATATCCCATTGCCAACAAAACTATGAATTCAGTTCGCAGGTATATATACCAATATTAATATTTCCATAGAATTTTGTTGGCTGAAAGCCCGAAAGATCCACAATATCTATTTTAACAAAAGACTTTTATCTCGATCGTATTTCAACCAGGAATACTCTGTACAAATTGAATTTGGCGTATCTGCAATTTCCTCTGTGCGATTTCCAACCAATGAACGAACCAATAATCCTCCATTTTATCGACTGACAATGTTTTACACGTAGCCATAGTGAGTGTACTGGAGAAGAAACGATAGTTTCGCACGTTCGTTGGCACGAGGACCAATCAAGAGCAACGATAAACACGCGAAGGGGTGAAAACTCGTGCGTGCGATGCTTTGCCAGAGAGATTCAATTAAGACTATCACGAGATAAGTCGATCTTAATGAATCCACGATCCGAAATCCGACTATCGTTTATCGAGAACAATGATTTTTGACAAATCTCTGGAATTGTTATTACAATACTCGAGAGATTTTACCTAATCCTCGAAGAATTACTTCTTCCGTTGTTTTATAATTTTTACAATTTTTAGACTAACAGTTTTTAATAAAATCCAATTTGAAAATGGAATTTTTATCACATTAAACTATTCCATAAAAAGTATTCATTAACATAGTCGTTACGTTCATTACGAATAAAACGATTGTCGATCTGAAGCGTATAATAAATGTTAGATATGGTCCTACTGAATACGAAGATTTATTATTATAATGGATAATTGTCTGTTTGAATACTTTTTTGATCTTCGTAAAATATATATACTTGTTCTAAATATCTGGTCGTATCTTGTCATTTCTATATATATATTCAGATTTACGTCAAACTTTACCAACATAATCATGATAGTCAAGTTTCATAACAGTTTCATAACATGAAATTTCAAGAATGTTTATAAAAAGCGTTCGAATACTTCTATGAACTTGATTAATAATTACATTATCCATTCTACGCGGATAGAAGAATTTTTACCGAATTGAACCTGATTTAAAACAATTCATCCAACAAGTAGAAAATTCTCGTTCAGAACCCCACTTAACGTTTCACTCGTGAAATTGCGTCTCCATTAAATTCTCAAAAATCGTTCTCAAGCTGTTGAGCTTAGTTTCCGTATCATGACGAGGTTTGATTTTCCTAGTCGGATAAAAATGAACTGCAGGCAGTGGTCATTTCGCAAGATTAAACTGGATAAGAGAGAATTTGTCATTGGCTGGAATAGCTCGGTTGGTGGGAAAGATTCGACGAGATAAGGAGGAGCCGAATTCAAATTCCAATCGTGCAATTTTTATCGGTAGATACTACTTACCTCTACAATGTTCAGAGGTAGAATTTATTCCCGTGCTTTTACGTGTCTTCCTTTCAAAGAGGCTACGGCACGCGATCGGTTTATCGGTAGTAGCTATTTTCGAAGATGCTTTTAGATAGAATATGAGATTTAAAAGACAGGCATTTCGAACAAATGTAATTCTTAGCGATATATAAATTGTAAAAAATTGTAATAAATTGCAAATCATTTACTCAATTTCAAACGTTATTAGGATTTTTTTCAATTTTGTTTCTTCGTTAAATAAATAACTTGTAACTCTGACGCATAAATCTAAGCGCATCAATAAACGATATATTGAACATATATCTGTATTACCTCACGTATGATACCATAAAATTCTCCAATAACTTTTCACAGTCCACAGTTTTCGAATATTCCAAATTAATAAAAAACAAACTTTTCACCGATTCTCTCTTCTCCGCCAATTAAAGCACAAATCAACGCGAACCTTGACACGCGACACCAATTTCGCGATCATTCAAATTCCAACCAATTTCCCTTTACCGCTGCTTGATTAAAAAAAAAAAAAAAAAGAAGAAAAAAGAAAAAAACGATTTTCAACATCGGCCGAACGGCAACAATAAAATACGAAAGGTCGCCGTCTCAATTAGGACATTCTCTTTTGACTTTGTCCAAGCTTGCACGCGGAATCGATCAGAATCGCGGCTGGTCTCGGTCGAATGAATTTTCTCGCAGCCCCTCGAAATAAATGCGGGAAACGACAGAAAAATGGGAGTTGTTGGGTAACGACGATGCAATTTGTCTAACTACGCCAGGGCAAGTCGTGCAGCTCTGCTCGTCGGATCCCCGGGACCAATTGCAAGGGATGCAGGCTTGCAGAGCTCGCGCGCAGCTCGCGCGCAGCTCGCGTGCACCCTTCCGTCTTCGTCGATACTCTCGAACGAACGTGCGTCCATTGACGATCAAAATTCGAGTGGAATATTATCGTACTGATTTTAAAAAAAGCCTCTTTCCCTATTTTTAATCTCCTTTTATCCCTTTCCATTCATCTTTATATTTTTCTTTATTTTTCATTCGTACTTTTTGCTACCTATTTGTTAAATATTTGTCGCTTATATAGTACGTTTTGTTGAAAAAGTCTGGAATTAGGGTTAAAATTTTATCAAATATTTATCGATCATGGGATTCATAACAAAAATGATCATATTCTAAATTTATACGTTCATATAAATTTATTATATTATTATATGATATTATAGAGTACAGTACTGTATTGTATATTTAAAGTTAATTATTGTATGTATTTTCATTTTTTAAGATAACGTTCATCGTATTGTAGAAATCTGTTCTGTAATTGAATCTTTTCATTTTTTTTTTTTTTTTTAATAAAATATTTTGAAATCAGGTCGGCATGGTGAAAGATGTATTTTCATCTTAAGCATTCAATGTATCCATATTTTATATAAAAGTAAGCAATCAGTAGAATAATCGTACATACAGTTTAATAAAAAAGTAGATGGTTATCGTATTGACTTTAAAGAGAACTTTCTTTTTATTTTTAATCTTTTTTAATCGCTTTTTATCTTCCTTCGTGTTTTTTCTACCGATAGCTTTTGTATATCATTTTGTTCTAAATATTCGTGAATAATAATTAATAATAATGATAGACAAAGACATGAAAGGGAAGCGATGTTCATTGTTTCTGCGTTTAATGGAGACATGTAACTGTTGGCAAAACGATGAGTCGTTTTCCCTTGGAGAAGCTTTTATGATTTTATAATTAATTTTACGGCCCGTTATTTGTAGGTGTTCTTTTGTTTTTGATGTGGGTCTTCTGTCTGTGAGGGATGGGATAGTGGATGAGACATAATTGCGTTCTTGTCTGTTTGCTGTGAAATGCAAAGGGAAATATTGTTGCGTGTTCGTTAAATGGTCACCGCTTTTCGGAAGCTATTAGACTGCTCTTGAATGTAGTTCTACTTTTTCAATCAACTTTAATTAAGTTTGTGTGTACTTATTATGAAGCAAGGAGTATTATGCAAATATTTTTGTGATAATTTAGCAACAAAAAGTTGATACCATTGTTTGAAGTAACTTCAATAAAAGAATGCAGAATGACATAACGAAAAAAACTTAATATAAAATCAAAAGATAACTTGCATTAACATTACATAATATAAATAATGCGGAAGAAAAATTACTATGGTATAATGTTAAATATTTTAACATGTAATTTATCTTCCATTTAATAATTTCTGTAACTTCCAGTATATAACTAAACAAATAATATCTAAATAATTTAGCTTATATCATATCCAAATATATCAATATCTAATATGATATATTATATTATATAATATTTATATATTATATAATATTATTATAATATATCATATGTACAAATATAATACAAAATCTATTTATATTTCTTCATAATGAAATTTATAACACAATTAATAACATATTTATGTAATCTCGATCATATTTTATTGAATCTGTAATCTGCATTTAAATAATTTAGATAAGGTCTCGCATCTAATTCTCCGAATGTACTCTCAAACAATATGATTAATATCGATAATATAGCTTAATAAAATTTCTAAACGACTGAATAGAATATTTTAATAATTCAGATAAAGGCCGTACTTAAATTTCCAAATCTACCCCTAAAGAATACTAAAAATAATAAAATTCGCAGAGAGCTAATATCGCTATCATCATTCCCGCCCTAAGTAACTATGAGCATCTGCCAAGATTAGAGGTACGTAATGTTGTTGTTTCCCCCGGGTTCCTAGCTCGTTTTACTGAAAAAGATTCGGGAACAGAAGTTCGGCCACGTGGCGTTGGTGGGAAATGGGTACCGAAATAAACGGGGTGTGCGAGTGTCTTAGGGTTAAATCGATGCGCGCGCCTCGCTTAAAGAAGCGCTAGTGCACAAAATGTCAAGGTCGTCCAGCACTTCCGGATTTCCCGGAGCTTAGGTAAACGAATGTTTTTCCGGTGGCGCGAGCCATTCTGGCTATTGTAGATTGAAATTTAATTTAGAGCGATCGTCGTTGAAAACTGAGCGCGCCCCTTATTTGGTATTCATTTTGCGCCATCAGCGAAGAACAAAGGACCCATCGGCCGTTACAAATAGTTTCTGGCAATAACGTGGTGCTCTTCCAATTCGTTTGTTTCCTAAAAAGAATTAGTTACCTGACTTGATGAGAATTTGCAGCGTTGTTTTTTCTTTTTTGTAAACTCAGCGATGCGTGAAGTTCGTGGATTTTTTTGGTGAATCTCCATCGCCTACGTTGGATAATTCAGAATTTCTAACAATTTTGTGCTACGACACGATAGCTTTTTATTATACATTTCGATTTACGGAGTGTTTTTTTTTCATAATTTACCTCAATATTAATAGCATAACGTATTAGGTTATGTAGAATAATTTTAATGATTTTATCGTGCTGTATTTAATCCTTAAGCATTATTTTTGCAGCTTAATGGAAAATTCAATCTGAGAATCTGTTGAATGTTTCCATTAATTATCAAATTCTTCGAACTTGCTCAATTTACTAGTAGAACGTCTAAAACGTGAAAATCTGGAATTAAGAATAAATAAATAAATGGAATCCAAAGAAGAATCGTATGCTTGCGATTTTGTTAAATATCAAACAACTTGAAGCCTCCCAATTTGTTTAAGAAGAATAACCGTATAAACATAGAACACGAATGTCTAAAATCAAAATCAAAAGGATAGATAAATAAAACATAAAGAAAAGTCGTGTGCATAAGTTTCTATAAACTATCGATCACCTCGAACCTACTACCAGAGACACCACCTTTAATTTTCATTTTCATTTGACCCGCAACACATCTTTTCTAAGCAATCTTTGCTTATTTCCTAATAAAGCTGGGGAAAATCAGTTTCCCGCTCGACGACACGTTCCTCTATCTATTTTCCTGTCCAGCCACGGATACAATTTCCGGAAACGTTCGGGAGGAAATAGGAGGAATAGTATCTGAAAAAAAAGATGATGGCGAGAGGATCGTCATGTTCTCTCCGCGCCCTGGGCCGTTTCTAAATATTTGCAGATACGAGTTTGCACCTTTTGTCCCGTCGTGTTTGCGAAGTGGACATTCGTAGGACGAGTCCAATCGACCGAGCCGTAATTTCAGTTAAACGTTGCCGCTGTTCGTTTGCGAAATTTGCATTATTTCACGGAATTATATATGTATCTAGTTCACGATGCTTTCGATGAATTCGCATTTTGGAAACGTTCCCCCACTAACGCGAGGCAAATTTTTACCCGCCGATTTATAATTTCGCTAGGTTTAGTGCGACGTAGACACGTGGCCGAGTTTACCGGTGAATATTCCGATCAAACGCCGCTGTATCACGATCCTCTGTCATTTTTTATGTATACTCGTTTAATGATCCAGATTCGTGAAACTTTCGAAATACTCGGGTAAATGGGATTGACATCATTATGGGGTTGATTTTAATCGATGAAATTGCTGTTTCGAAATGGTTAAAAATTTAAGTAATATGAATTGCGGATGCATATTCTTTTTATTCTTTTTAATTGCCTCAAGTTCGGGAACTATAAATTCCTTTAGAAAAATAGAATTTATCACTTGTATGAAATATATGGGATTTCTCAGGTTATGCGTTTTGGAATAATATATATATTCGCGATTTATTGTAAGAGTAACTTATTATGCTATTATTGCATCTATTATAAGGTTTCAGGAATCTTTGAATAAAGAATTTCGTATTTTAGATAATATGCTATACAAGATAGCAAGACAGTATATTTTTAGGTATTATCTTATTTGTTACTTTATCGTACTTTAGCTTAACATTTGTCAATTTTTGGAAAAAGCAAATGGGTATTTGAAATTGTTTAATTTTAATATGAGATATCACATAGTTTTAATAAATTCTAGAATTTAGTTCGAAAATCTTTTGACGATATTGACAGAAAGAAATTTAAGAAAAAGACTTTCATTTTAGCTTTGACCTATTCGGAGCGTGATTTTAGCCGGATGCTAGCCTACTGATGTTCATCTCCACTTTCAGGAACGTTCGTTTATTAACCTGCTAAATTACATCGTTGCTTTCTATCCGTCTACGGAGTTCCTTCATCAAAAATTTTATCTAAAATCGTTGAGTTAAAAGCGCAAATCTAACCTTGAACTCGGCCTACGCTAACATCAAGTACACCCTTAGTATACCCTTCTAATATCCAAGCCGGGAACATTCATTTAACAAGCAGAAACCAGGCGACAAAATTAAAGCCAAAACGTCAAGTGTTCGTTTACAATTTTAACGTGTTCCTCGTTAACACATTCCATTTTGCGTGGGTCATTTGTGACCGGTTGATAAAAGCGGAGATTCCATTGACGGAGAAAAGCTACATTTTTTTGGAAATAAAGAATAATGAAAATGCTAAGAATTTAATGCAATTAAGCATAGACGATTATATATTAATTAGACGATATTTTTAAATATTTTGCTTATACTTTAATGATTTTATGTCAGTAATTTTTAAATTATACCAGTTATGGTATTACTAGAAGGACTAGTAGCTATCAAATATACAATATTGGATTATTTGGAAATTACGTGTTAATTTCTTATAGGTGATAAGTGTCTGCGTATATGGAACATATGAAAATCAATTATACATAAGCAATTTAAATATTGTTTATGTATAAATTATGTTAAATATTATGTGTAAATCCCTTACTAGTCGAACTAAAAATCGGCTGATTTGAAAATCATGAAAAATCTAAACTTTCTAAATAAATAGCGTCAAATTGGGTTAAAAAAATTAGTCTTAATTATCAAACAGAGATACAAATGAAAATTAAAGATAACAATAAAAGTAATGAAATGAATGAATAAAAGTGAACAACGAAGTAAAAGTAAAGTTAAAAATAATGCTTAAAAATAAAAGTGTATCCAAAAAAGATACTCAAAAAACAAATGTATAAATAAAATACCTCGAAATAGTGAAAATATTTAACAAATTGGTGAAAATTGAAGTAGTCTCAACGAGAAATAGAAAACGAGGCTAAAGTATCGAGCGGGGAAACGAAGAAACTTTTCCGATAATCCTGCCGCACCTACCTGAAGCTCATAATTTCCGTAAAACATGGAACACGTTAAATACCGAATATTATCGTAATCGGCAGACTGTGCTATACTCTCGTTACCATTTCCAACGAACGTTCAACGTGCTTCTAATTTTCGCGACGGAACGGCGCGAACGTTCATTTTCCTGAGTCGTGAAGGGGTTTTCGGGGCAAAGTGTGTGAGCTTACCAGGCAAGTAAAATCTCCGTGGCCGCGACCGGAAGGCACAGGGAACCTGCAGACTTCCGAAAGTGGAACGGAGGTGCCGCGTCGACGGATCGATAGCTCGATGCCGGATTGGCACGTGGCGAGAAGGCAAGAAACGAGCGATAGTTCCCGTATCGTTGGCACGTTCCGCCGCGACCCTGGCCCCTTGCCATTCGCCCTCTGCAGGCTCGACTCGTTTCCACGCGAGATTTTGCGAGGGCTTTGCTTTTGCCCGCCACCAACCGGGTGTTAGGTGTATTATACACATTGTAGAGCCACATTCATAATATTAGGTCGTCCGGAAAGTTTCTTTCGTTTTATAAGAAAACAATGGATGCATAACATTTTCCGTTTTATATTATTTTATCGAATTACATATGATCCATTTTGTTCTATCAAACTAAAGATCACAACGTTCGACAGATTAGGTTTCATGTTTGTATAAAGATGTGTCTGTAAAAGAACAACCTAATGTATGCGAAGCCAAGGAGATTATACGATTCGTAACGAGGAGATAGCGAAGAGTAATAAAATTGCGTTGAAGGTATTGTTTTTGAAAAAATCGAGCTTCAAATTGGATATTATATTTGGAAAAAAAAAGAAACATGAGGTGATGATTCCAAAATGTTGTTTGTTTGTAACGCGGAAATTTACTTCATCATAATCTACAGAAAGAAGTTAGAATCAGGGATAAAGTTTGATGTTTAAGGTAAATGTTGCACCGATGCAATAGTTGGGGGCTGAAGTTAAAGGGTTAAATTAAGTTTCGATATAAATGCATTCTGAAACATAAGTTTTAAGTATTCGTTTTTATACGTATTTTGCTAAGTACTTGTATCTGACTTAATTTCGACTGAAGAGAAGTGGATAATTCCGCAATAACATTGTTTCACCTGAAGTCACGTTTACGAGAAAATATGTATGTATTTGACAAATTTTCAAATTTTCTCGGAAGTGAGACATCAACCGTAATTTTGTTTCCTTCATCTTCGCCTTAGTTTGAGCCGTGGTAGATACTACTAGGCTCACAGTGTATACACATAGGAAAATCGGTGGTCGCTTTGAAAGGATGACCGGGAAGAGAAGATAACTGGGAAAATAATAACCAGGGAACGGTGAATGATGAATGAGATTGCGTATCTCGTTCTTGCGCCATCGACTCGTTTTTGTCGTTGTTTTGCACCATTTCGAGTTCGTTTCGATGATATGTTTTGTGGAAAATGTCTGGGGATAGAGTTGGGTTCATTGAATTCATTGCAGAATTTCACAATTTTTGGCTTTTCTTTTCAGGCAAACAGACATTGTATCATCCTTTGTCTTTATTTTGCCAATTTTTTAAGAACAATATTCATTCTATTATACCAGTCCTGAATTACATAGTTAACTAATATATATTATTATAGAACGTTTGCACTCACAGTTTATAAAGAACAATAATTTGTTCAGTTTTATTACAAAAGTATCAGCAGAACTTACTGAAATATACCGTATCTGGTATCTACTCTATACAATCGGATTGTATTCCAATTAGTTCGTTCTATCACGTACCCGTGCTTTGTTGTAAAACATCTGTATTTTAGCCGTGTTTCTGAAATTAGACGTTAATTAGAAAAGGTCTAAAAGTAATTTACCATTTATTGCCATTTCTCACTATAATCAAATCCGAAGGAAATTATCCTTTCGACAAGATTGTAAATTCCACACGAATGCCTAATTAAATAAGAATAAATTACTTTCGTATCCTCCCTTTTAAGAAGTTTTTCTGCCAGGCTCCCTTCCTCGATTAAACAGATTAATAATAATTCATTCTCCTATTACCAAGTTCATTACTTTGTAAATTTTCTGCATCTCTAATGGCTACGGAAAATCGCGAAGAATACTCATTTTTCCACAGTGCTTCTTCATTATAACTACAATGGCAAGCTAAATCGTTTATGTTCAAGCCTAATAATATTCAGTGTCCTAGACTCTAAAAAATCTAAAAACGTTCTGGAACATTCATTGAAGTCTTTACTACGTTACACAATGAATTTCAACCAAATGTTTCAGACATTTTTCAGGAAAATTAAAAGTTGCTTAAGAATAAAAGCCTCAAGTGTTTAAAGTTGGTAAAACATACAAGACCCACGTTGCCTGCGTAGGATTAATTTAGCTTTCGTAAGAATCCATTTAGTCACAGACTTTTACGTCCTACAGTAGGTATATTAAAAAGAAATAAAGGATCGAAACACTTTGTTTCGATCACGTAAACCAATTTGTTGTCTAGCGGCGGAAACGTTTATTACCGGTTTCCGGCGATGGCTATGGTTACAGCGCGCATTTAATTGTTTTCCAATTTAATAATACACCATCCGTGCCGTCTCTGCGTCCTTATTTCTTCTACAAAGCGATTATTGTCCGAGACGCGCGCGGTCACGATTTTTCCGATATCGACGTCCCGTATTACGTCTTTTTCCTAGTTTCCAACAAAACCGACGTCTCCATATACTTGTATGGTTAATTCAATAGAATACGGCGTCTAGAGGTCCTCCATTTCGAATATTAACTCCGTAGCTGAAATTTAGAAATGAAAAAATCTGAATAATGTCAGCGAGGAGGGAATAAAAGATGAAATACGTGGAGTGAAGAATACTGTTGCGAATGGAAACATTCTTCTGGGTTGCATTACTTCTTTTCCATTGTATCCACTTGCTATAGATCGAAGGAAATATTACGCGCTTCGTGTAACTTTGTTTCTGTACTGGTTTGATTAATATGGATGAACGAGGGATACAATGAAAGAATAGAATTGAAGAATATTATCGGAGTGTTGGAAAATATTCGTTTAAATCGAATTATTGTTCCTTTCTTTAATATGTTGATTGCCACGTCAGTTACATTAAATATATGTCTGGCATCCATAGCTTCGCTGAAATTCTGGGCAATTTTTATATGGCAACTGATACAAACTTCTACTTTAAATTTAGAATATGTATTCTTTCACTCCGAATCTCAATTTTTTGAATTTACATGCGGAACTATTTGGTCCGAACGTACATTAGATAAATGGATATTTTCAAGGTAAATATGTGGAAATGTTGTGCATTTTCGAAATTGAAACACAAATCACTAGCCGTAACGATGTTATGTATGTATGAAATCGTATAAAAGAATATATAACCGCACTGGTTATTTCGACATTATTATACATTCATTAAGATCACAGTGTGTTTTCATTCTGTCCATCAATTTTCTCCAAATTATTTGCACACATTGATTTTATTGTCTGGAATATTACATATGTTTTCCAGCATTTGATTTTATTGTTTGATGTAGCGTATGTCTTTTCAAGGGAATGCAATCGTCCTTGAATTCCTTCTATAAAATTCTTTTCTTAAATTTACTACAAACAAGAACGATAAAACAACTGAATGTAAAAATTAATTTAAAAAGTTGCAGATTTACACGTGTATAGAAATTGCTTACATCGTATCAAAGTAAGTTGATTACAACTATAATGCATGAACAAAAATAAAGTCATAAAACTGGAGAAACAGAGATAATTTGAGAAAATTTTAAAATAACCTTTAAACAAAGATTTATTTAACGAGTACCTTAAATATTGTCTATATGCATAGTTGCTTTTTATACAGTTTTACGGGTTCAAATTTAAATTTAAGAATGACCAATATAAAATAAACATTTATCCGGTTTTCTTGAAACTGCAGTACATTGACAAATTAACAAAACTTCGTGCATAGGTAGTAAATAAAAATTTCAAGAATATCAACAAGTATTTGTTAAACTATCATTAAAATAGAAAAAAATTTTGACGTATGCATTGTTATTCGTCCGTGTCATGTGAAAACAACAGCCATTGCCAATTGGAAACGAGACTGGATAATGAACGTTTAGTGGAACTTTTGCTTCGTCTAGTTGAGATCCTGGCATGTAGGAAAGGATGCGAGTGGCGGATCGGCTATATCCCGTGACGTTGAGGAATGAACTTTTTCCATGGTTCACTCAAGCTCATATTTCACCAACTACTTGCATGCAGTTGACTTGGCTATCTCGGCAGCCGCAAGTTCGGCCGTGGAAAACTTTTGGCAGCTAGACCTGCCGTCGTAAAAAAATTCCTCTGCAGACCTTAATCCCCCGTACTTACTCGCTTTCGTGCTGAGTGATAGCTTTATCGAATGCTGCAGATCCAGATAAGAAAAATGCAAATTCTCCCAACTTTACGTAACTCAGAAAAATTGATGTTAACTCTCAACTGTTGTTAGATCATGGTTAATCATAATTTCACTGGGTCATTAAGTTATATCTGAGTTATGTTATGTATAAAGGTATAATTATGATATTTATGCAAGATTTTATAATATTAATCCTTAAATCTTTTATAATCGAATTTTTATCAGACTTTCTATTTATACTTCATAGAAACTGATCATTATTGGTGTTTTTGTAAAGAAGACATAATACACTGAAGTTTCAGATTTATCAAATTCACTTACCGATTTATACCATTACCATTACCATTTACTTGCCAATTTTACAAAAACCGAAAATGTCCACAGTGTATCAATCTTCTTGCATCGGTTAAATTAGTCAATAAACTATAAGGTACGTAATATTTTGCGATATCCTGTACAGAACGTATATTTTGTGACAGCCTGTATACGACATGAAAATCCGCGAAGCAGCCACGATCGCTCGAACCAAAATCATCAGTTGGGTAATAATTGCGTGCCGGTGTGAAACGAGAGGGTTGAAAACGTTCGGTGGGTCGTCCCGCAAAATTGAAATCGATTTCGTTCGACCTCTCTCTTCTCTTCGATCTTCTCGAAATAGTTGTTAACTCTTCTGGTTCTCCGTGCTTTTTTCCTGTCCCGTGTAATTTCGCTGGGGCAAGGCCGCGCAACGTTCATTTTCGTGAGACACGTTTCGCACGGAAACCGTCGAATAGAGGGATTACCCGCGCCACCAGAGAAAAAGAATCGTTAATTCGTGCGGAAACTCGGTTCTCCTGGTGTTGCCGGTGGATCGTTGGCTGCTTGTAATCTCGTTTTCGCGGGGGCAAAGGTCATGCGGGATTAAGGTCTTTTTTCTTCTTCTTGACCGTGTATTCGAAGTGAACGCGTATTTTCTGTTTCCTGCCACGGGTTCAGGGTAATTATGGTGATAGGCGAAGGTTCTCGGTGTTTTAAGGTGCCGGGTCAATTGTGAATAATGGTAGGAGATTAGGTGAATGGAAATGGAGATGAGGAGGGATTTTGAGATGAGTCTGGGAGAAGCGCTTTACTTTTTAGAGGTTTTGTGATGGTTCTTTGGGATGAGTGAAACAATTAAGTAGATTAATTATTGTGTTCGTTTACGATATACGATATGCATAATTTTTTATGTAATTTAATCAATTTAATTTTTAATTTAAGTAATAGTAAATATGAGAAACTTTTAGAATATGAAGTTGATTAATTTGACTTTTGACTAGCTGTCTGTATGAGTGTCCTCTCGTTTTAATTTTATGATAAACTTTGTTTTACAAACGTAGTTTTTATAAAGACTAGAGAGTGTTGTTTTTAGTGAAACAAGAGGGAGAGTGAATTGAAAAATTTCAAAGAAAATAGCAAAATCGAGGAGATATTACATATATGAAGTGTTGTATAAACTGCAAATTTTTATAATCTTATACGATTGTATAATATAATAAAAATTGTACAATATAATTTCTACTTGATAATGTACATACTTTATATCAAATATATATCAAAACATCTAAATTAAAGAATATTTAAGAGAGCAAAAATAAAATTCTACCAAACGTGATATAAAACACGAGCAAAATAACCATCAAAATAGTTCTACTTTCCCAAAAGAGGAAATTTCCAAACTTCAACGTAAATATGGACCAAATCTGGTAGGATGTCTAGTGCAAAATCGTTTAACCAGACAATTTATCTCGCTATTATTCGCAAGGATGCATCAACAAGCTACATTATCATTTGTCAGTCTCCAACCTGCCAGTCTGCCACAAACCAAAATGTAGAGAATTGGTCGTTGGAGCGACCTTGGCCTCCCAGCGATCATAACTGAAATATGATTTCGGGAGCTATCTGCTCACACGTTTTCGGTGCCGAAAAACGTCGCTTGAACACGAATAGCAGTCATACAGGAAAGCGAGATAAGCTCAACGATGAAAGCTTAGCTTTCTACGCGTTTTCAACTCCACCATTCAAACTTTCACGCCAAGATTATCATCGTCCTGGTCACTTATTCTAATCTCTATGTGACATGGTGCTGCTGAGTCGACACAAAATAGAGACGATAGTGCTTCTCTTGAAATTAAAGTATGCAGATTATCAAAAATATTCGAAGAATATTTAAAGAACAAGAGTAATGAAAGTATTAGAAATAATATTCGATATCTGTTAGGTGGAGATATTATTTCGAAATATAGCACAGAGAAAGAGGGGAATATTTGGATTATTTGAGTCGAACGAAAAATTCATGAATATAATACAAATAAGGAGAAAGTAAATAATCGTCGATAATCATACAAAGGCTTTTTATTTAATAACAATATAAAGAATTATATCGTATCGAAGTGCGTATCTTTTGTCCATTGTATTGTTACTTATATTAATTTCTGCCTTTTTTGAAATTTAATTTTATCGCTAAATGGATTTCTATATAAGTAATGAATGGAAATTTATTTTTTTCAATAAGTTAGATGCTTTATGTTAAGAATTCTATATTTAATATCATAATATTGCTTGTTTTATGAATATAGAATGTGAATTAATGATATGATATTAAGAAAATATCATATAGTGTCATATGTGAAAATATCGTGTATCGTGTAATGTATTCCTGAAGCGTACACACGCTTTGCAGTGGGTGGTCTGCAGTCAAAGGGTTAATTTCAAGGTTGACGAGCTTCGACCCGCTTCGATTTGTCTGCTGGAGGCTCTAAAGTGTTTCTGTGCCAAAGGAAACAGAGATCCTGGCAAGAACACGATCCAACTTCCGTTTTCTTGTGAGAATCTCTTCATGGGAAACATCCCTAGGGATATTTGACGAACTTGTTTCATCGTCAGTTGAATTTCGATATTTGTTAAGAAAGGGTGAAATTACAAAATGTTACGTAGTTCGTTTTTATAATCAAATTTTTATTGCAAATCGACGATCGAATCATTTATAAAATAAGCTATGTTATAGAGCCTATTCAAACTATTATAAAAGATTTCTATCGGGTTAAATTTTTGCCTCTTTGAAACCCTCCAAGGATTACTAATTTTGTTAAGTTTTAAAAACCAATTTCGTATTATCATCAAGTACCACAGAATTTTTTTCTCTTCTTTTGAATATATTATGCGTATTATGCGAAACTTTTTAAAATTTCGAAATTTATAATAATAAATAGACGTTATAGTAACTTTAAAATCCATAATAGTAAAAAATTGAAACCAATCCGAAAATATATATACAAGTTGCAAGACACTTATTACTAACATGCAAATTATAAAAGTTTGTTATGACAGGAATTTAACGCGATAAATTGTTTAATTCGTAAAAATCATTCTATCCTTTCTTGGAAATTGAATTTCATTTCCTTGCAACTTAAAAATATTGTGTATCATAATCTCACTTCTCGCTGCGCAAAATTAAGCTGAAGCTATTCGTAGTTAATCAGAGACAGTTTCCAACTTTTAAACTTTCCATTTCTCCGTTTAAGAACAAAGAGAGAAACATGTAACACGCGGCAGCCATTCAAAACACGGTGGGATTGCCGCACCGGTATCTTAAAACAGTTTCGTAAGTTTTCAAGTATTTTCTTCTACTTTAAAAGTGCTTTCTACTCAGTTCCTTCGTTCTTGCTTTGCATAGTAGCATCCCGCTTTGCGTTGTAAAGTACCGTCGCTTCAGCACGATCGTGCGCTTTGTTTTCGCCGTTTCTTTGCACACAACAATGTAGAAAAGGGGGGAAATCCTCGCAAAAGTAGAGAAAAGCGTACACCGTTTATAACGAAATATGGTGTTACGCGATTCTTGCCACACATCACGATGTTCTCTCTTTGTTCTTCGCTATTTTCTTTATCGCATATCTATACACTTGTGATTTGTGGTCAATGATCTGAATGTTAAATTTGTGCATAATATATGACTCGTAGGTCGAGGGACATATTCAAATATTAACTCTACTTGATTCTTTGAGTCATTTTCGACACGCATATACTCTTCTATCGTTAAAAAGTTTCTCCAGTTTAAGAAAAATATGGAAAAATCGTCATTGACAATGGCTTATTATTTCAATTCTGTGTTTATAATTTTGTTTGTTGAAATCAAAGCATGGGTGAAACATTGAAATTCAAGACCATATTTGTTGTTTAACGCATAAGAACTTAATAGAACAGTTATTAATTATTTTGTTTTAAACTTCTACACTAACTTTGAAGTGCAATTTCCTAGCTTTTTATTTTCACGAATACAGCAGCCTTGTAAAGTATTTGAAGATTTGTGTGCGTGACTGCATTTATCCATCTCAATTGTTTTGCATTTGTTCCATTTTCTTCTCGTCAGTATTTCTTTTAGTTCGAAATGCGACACGACGTGAGTTGATGGGCGGAAATTGTTAACGAGTTCTAACCGCGCTGCAGGATACCATTTTCCATTTCTTTCTCGGAGAGAACCGTCCCGTTCTTCTTTCATATCCTTCGCCACGTTTGTTCCCGGTTTTTCTGCCAGGCAGAATGAACGTCACACAGTCGAGGGAAATCGTCTGCGATTTATGGCGTTTCTTTCGAAACAGACGACTGGCAGATCGCGTAACCACAGAATATAAGAACAAAAATGGCAAAAAGTTGCTGTTACGTGATGCTTTAAAAATATCATGATCTATAATTTGAGATATTCACTGGAAACAAATTACGAGCGTCTTATAAATATTATATATCATCATTTAATATTATTATAATATGAAAAACATTTTATCACATTAGTTTGACAAAATGTAAATTAAGAATAGAACGATGACAATAATGCACGATATTCTTTAGGAACATAATTTTTATTAACTGGAGAAATTTTTGAGCAAATTTTCAGTATGACATTGTTAATAATTAGTAGAATATAGATCTTTATGCAAATTCATATGTTTGTAACCACACAAGTTCAACTTAAATAGAGATTTGCTTTATCCGCTAAATATTATAATAAGCATATACTTTGAATATTTTAAACATTTTTGCATATTAAACGCAATATATATTCCCATAGAACTAAATTTTATATAAACTTATTACATTTTTCAATTCAGCATTTACATTATATTAATTATTACATTATATAGTGCATAAATATCCACAATCTGGTCAATACTCCTCTAATAAAGCTTCAAAGAATTTTGTATAACATACATAAAATTCTAAAAAGCATAGTTCAAAAATGGTATAAAACACGCTCTACAAACACCATTTTGTTTCTTCCGGATATCCCAATCTATTTAAAAATAAAACATATATTTTAGAAAAATAATAACCGCATATGCAAAACGATAAAAATAAAAAAAGCAGCATATATGTATTTTACTCAAAAACATAAGGTGCACATTCAGATATCTTTAAGTAACTTACATAGTTATCAAACAGATACGTAACATTTAAAAATGCTGTAGTCGTGTATCAGTTTTGATTAAGAATTTTCACAATGACGATAAAACTCTGCAAGTACTGATTACGGCGTCTAACTATGGCATTTTTATCTGCACTTATCTGTAAACTCGGTAACTATATAAGTTACTTAACACTTTCGCTACTACCGTTTAAGGAAAAAGTTACTGTTCATGGGCGAAGTCTTAAATTTTCTACACATAATATAATATCACATATATTTTTACACGTATAATAATAGAAAATGATAAATAGATAATCCAAGCGAGTTTTACAATGCGTCACATATGTGTGGCACTGAGGCTATGGAATGTAACCAGTGCGTCACATATGTGTGACGCTGGGACTGTGGAATGCAACTCGTGCGTCACATATGTGTGACGCGTGGTAGCGGAAGGGTTAAAAATATCTGAACATGTACCTCATATTTTAGAGTGACATACATCTTATCTTCTATTTTTTATTTCTTTAGCTTTGCGTAGGAAATTGTCATCTTTTTTTAAATATCTACTTCGTTTAATTTTTTTTGACATCGTCGGAAACCTAAACATAAATGACCTTACAAAAAAAAAAAAAAAAAGAAAGGCACATTTCCTTCTTTTAATATAAGTACAATATTCAATATAAATAGCATGCAACATTCCCATGACGGATATGAATTAATTGAAATTTGTAAAGTTGGGGATCGGTTAAGCAGTTTTTCAGTTAGAGGAGCACAAACAAACATACATGTATATGTATGTACATACCTACATAATACATGCATATGCATATGTATATGCATGCATGCATACATACGTTAAAGCCAAACATAATACTCTCCTTCTACCATAGTCGTGTAAAGATAGGGCTTTAAACCAGGGATCGAAGTAAACAATTAATAAGTCGTTTTTGAACAAATTCTGTTCGAAATTATATGGTTTGTTTGGAAAAATATCTATTTCTATGAAATTCTCAAGGAAGGAAATATTTTTTAAAAGTGTTCTCGGGGAACAGATATTTTAGAATCTGTATGATAAAAGTTCCTTGGAAAAGAAGTTATTTTAGAATGTGTATTAAAAAAGGTTTCATAAGATAAATATCCATAAAAGGTATTGTGCAAAAAAGAGAACTTGTCAAGTATAGTACCTACATAACATTTTTTCGTAATTTAAATAAACTGAAAGACATAGCAATTGTATAATAGTATAATATAATATATAGATAACATATGTATATAAACATCATGTACGTATTTAATAATTCATTTCAAAGAGAGACACAAACAAGCTTTGTACTGTGAATTATCTATTATATCATAAATATTACGAATAAATAACACATCCAGAATATCAATTTAACTGTAATAATTATTTAATATTCTTACAATGTTACTCATTAATAATAAATGTTCAGTATTTGTTACAATAATTGAGAACATTTTTAATATTGCTGGACAAAATGTCTGTTCCCGTTACAGATAAATTTTAATTTTTATATTTTATGAGTTCTATTCAAATTGAAACTTTTATTGTGGAGAACTTTTCTTTATTTATTGTCATAGGAACTTACAATGTAAGAACCTTCTCTAAAAAAGATTCACGGTCCGTGTTTTAAATAGAACCTATTAAAAAGTTTCATAACTCTTTCAATACCTGCTTTAAACTATACACAAGAAACACTGAGTGCGCGCATGAATGACAGCCAAATTCCAGGTCGTGGCGTAACCTACTTTCTTTTCCTGGAAGTGCGTACCTCGCGTGTAGTAATAGTAAAAAAACAACTGACTCACTGATCAGTGCATGCGTCGCGTGCTTGGGGCAGGTCAGTCGCAACAGTGGAAGAGAGAGATCCGAAAACGCGAGTGAGACGGAGATAGAAGGGTTATTAAAAATTACGAGTCCATTTAAACGACGATATCTCTGGAACGAGAGGTCGCATTGACGTAAACCAAAGGGAGTTTTTCAAGGGTAGGATTTTCAGCTTCTAATGAACTGTGGTTGAGTACAATTACGTCACGCAGCGAGGTTTTTTTCATTCGCGTGCAAAGGATCGTGATTTTGAATTGAAAAATAACCTTTTCGTGGGAAAAGAAATGTTTATGGATATGGTACATGTTTTTATTGATAATAAATAATTGATAGTGTGTTATGGAAATTTTTAATGCAGTATCTTTTATTGAGCGATAGTGGTATTAATTCACTGATAATCATATATCTGTCTTATTATTCATTAAAATTAAAATGCATGCATCCCACGATGTCCCTGTGATATCCAATGGCATCACATAACGGGTGCTAATATTTCACTTATTAACCAATAACTGCAGCCCAATCTAGATTGGACGAGAATTTTGAATGTTCTAGACTGGACGGTAGAGAGCGTAGTTTAGTTCTTAGCCTGATTGATGAGATTATTATTGCAGAAGTTAGACTTCTACATTATAATTTGCGAAAAACGAGATATCCTGTTCTGTTTTAAATTATTCGTGATTTCATAGTAAAATTTAGTTTCAATTCAAACCACTGCTATATTAAATCGTTAACGTCTAACGTGATACAGAAATGGTAAGCGTGAGATACGAAAAAGCATTGTGTCAGGTTTATTTTCTACCTGGTTTGTGATTATGTGCATAACATAGTGCATAAGATAGATTATTAAAGTTTGGTGGAAGTTGGGTGTAGCAAACTATTTGTAAATTCATCTTCGTGCTTACCGAGTTAATATTAATGGAAGAGAAAGTATACGAAACAGTTTATTGGAATTGCAATATGTAAATGTCGCTTCTGGTGTTGGAGATACGGAAACTAATTGTATACACCAAGTAATTTATAAACAACAAACTTCTGTGAATGATAATATTTCCGAATTTTCATCGCTGTACAAAATCATGCTGTTTTTAATCTTTCTATGATATTCTCAGAACTGAAACCTTATACTAGATTCAATTTAACTTAGCTTGTAACTATTACTTAAAATAAAAATTCGAAAGCTGTTCGACGTTTACTACATTGCTTCAACGTATAAAAACTATATTTTTATAAGTGTATACAAAATTAATCTTTTTATACTATAGGAATAAAACTTATTGTAATTTCTCTAGCTAAATTTACGAGTAAACATTTCTTTATTTATACATTTGTCATTATATAGAATGGGTCGAGAAAGTGACCCACTTGACGACTCTTTTTATGAACCTATTACGTATATTGTACAAAACATTCTGAAATTTCATTAGCATTGCATCGACTCCCATCTATCGTGATTATAATTGGTAAAGTTTTAAACTTCTAAGAATGTATACGAAAGTTGCAAAACATTTAATAGAACTAGCTCTGTATATATTGTGCAGAGATCACAAGAATAATTTAAACAGGCAATCGTCCACGATATTAATTTCGGAATTCAGTGGGACTATCTTTAACGCTTATTACATACTTAGGATGACTACTCATACTGTATATTAATTTTTTTCTTAAATATAAGTTCTCAGTAATTATCTTTTAACCTCTTTATATATTTTCAAATTTGGTTCAAATTTTGCCAATATAACCATGACAATCGCGTTCCATTATAGTGCTAATAAAATATCAAAATGTTTCACGCACAATTTTCACATAACAATTTTCATGATTGTGTGTACGAATACTTTTGCGGGCCACCGTATATACATAAATTTTCCTTCAAAAATCAATCTCGATCTTTTTCCCCATTCTATGAAAGAACGAATGGTAGAAAAGCTAAAGGAGGATGAGAATGACGATGAAGAAGCGGCAAGCCGAAATTGTGGCGCAAAGAGGAATACGAATAACGAGGTGTTCCGAGGGCAGCATAAATTCATAATGTCGGAGCGCAGGAGTGCCGGCAGATTAGCGAAGCTGACAAGAACAAACGATCCACCGTCCGTTGTTGATACAAGCGTGTAACGACCACACCCCGCGACCAAGCCTTGTCGGAACGAGACATTCGCTATTGATTTATCGCGCGATGTTTTAACCGCGCTGCCGCCTCGCACCGACGAATCTCCTAGCCCTTTTCCAAGGAAGATTATCTTACTGACTGGGTAGAAGAAGAATTTAATCGGATTCTGACGTTTGATTTCGATAATTTGAATGTCTGACGCGTACGAAACGCGATCGAGAATCGGAAGAATGAATAAGCGATCAGGGTGGTTGAGTCTGAAGTTGGTGTGGAATATTTGTGTCGGTTAGAGACTGAATCTAACAGAGCATGGAAAATTTATAACGATAAATTTTGATGAGATTTGAAAGATAGAGGTAATTTCGTAGATTTGAATTTTTAAATAGCTCAAAACTTAGTTGAGGATACGAGACGAAGCGTGGTGATGAAAGTGTGCGAACACATGTTTCAAAAACACAGCTCCAACAAGTTTTTTTTAGGAAAACCGAAGAAACATAGAATTATTTATTAAAGGTATAACATTGACGACAAGGGTAGGAAATAATGACTAAATGTTGTTTTTGTAATTTTTCATTCTTAGATCTTGAAATCCTCCTTTGTTAGTTTTCATGTTATGTTGGTTTTAATCGAAGACCAAATTATTTTGAGCAGTGACATTTTTTAAATATATGTGCGATATGTTGTTTATCGTTAACGAGTGGTATTGAAACGTTTAATTACTTTTGGTAATCGAACTATATTAATTTCTATTTCTACTCCAATATTCAGTTTTTCTAACGTATTGTGTATCTTTTTTGTTTCAGGTAAAAAACTATACATTCATAAAAGTATTCAACGTTCTTAGACACAGCATAGAAGCTTATTTCTTCAAACTGTGAGTCAAAGTATGTTCGTGACTTCTTAGTGAGGGAAATATAATTTTTAGTATATATACTACTTTGTGACATATTTTTACTAATTTAATGAATAAAATCTTCTCAATGGAGATCATTCTCAATGGAAATGGAATATGAAATCGATCTCGAGATAAGATCGTAAAGATTTAAAGGCCAAAATTTGCACTAGATACAAAATGTTCTATCTTTTTTTAACTATAAGTCTTACACAAGAACTGCAATTACACGACGACGAAATTACACGGTGGATAGTACAGAACCAAATGGAATCCTTTATCCACGCATCTTATCTTAAGTTATTGATCTTAACTGCGTTACGGGAGGCTGATCCGTTTCGAATGTACCATAAACCCTAATAATTCCTTGCTAATACAGCAGGCTATAGAATCTCTCTACTATACAGTGTAGGCCCGTATGCCTAATACACGGACTCAATGCTAGTAGCTTCAGGCGAAGCTGTTTGATCCTTTGAAGCAAACATTCATCGATCCTTTTATCTTGCAGGTTAGCTCACATTCCTGTTAGGTAAATTCCTGAAGACGTTGGGTCGGACGAGTAAAAGTACCGTGAATATTTTAGATACAGATTAGCCTCGGTATATTACGAGCTAAAGCTTTTGCATAGGTATTACAGATTTAATATCGGTAATATTGTAACTTTAATTGGTATAATAGATAAACAGATTTTTAATTTTCTTTTTTTATCGAGATTGATTGAAGTAGTTACAATTTAGTGGTGCATTCTATATACATATTATGATTTTTTCATTTTAAATGCCTATATTGCGATTGTGGATATAAATAATAGCGAATCGATTATTTTTTCACATTGTTACGTGCATTTCTTTTTTGATTTGTCTTTTTAACTGTCAAAAATAAGCAGAATTTAGATGTAAGAGGATAATCCAATAATGGTCGTTGTTTATTATTTCTGAAACTGCAGTTAGATAGAAATTTTTAGGTCTATTTTCTTTGAATAAAGAAATTTAGATGATCAACAATTAATCCTTAGATTATTGTATAACGGTGGCTTTCAAATAGTGCGATATTTGTTTCAGAGAAAAAAACCTTTCTTAATTACTGCAATTTTGAAAATAATTACTGTTAATAATATCTATAATATTTTAAATATATTTCAAAATGAAATAGAAATATTAACAATACTTTACCATGTTTTAAAGCACGTTCCTTTTTCTTTTCAATTTTTATGATCTGAGTATGCAAAACAGAATTTTCCTTTTGAGCGTGGAACTTTCTAAAGTAGCAATTCTAAAGTTTCTTTGTCGAAAGCAATTTCTATTATAGTAGAAACACGTTAAAGGAAACGGTTTTAGATAGCAGATAATTAAACGTAAGAACGAGTGTAATAAGATAGAGAATCTGTTTAAACGGTCTTGTTAGCTCGAGGAAAGTATGTAACTGGGGCTTTACACTGACTGACGTTTGTAATAGCGAGTAGTTAACGAACAAACGTACAAGAAGTAAAAATAAAATCGTGAAAGTGTTGGTACATACTAACTCTCAGAAAAGATACACGCAAACGGACAATTAAAGAGACAAAAAATGGTTGAAAGTGTCTTAATAGGTGTAATATAGATTCTCATAAAATCAGATAGAAGAAGTTACTATTTTTCTGCATCTTATAATTCAGCTTCTTAACTTCTTAAACCAAACGCGAGACAACCTATCAAACAAACCTGACAGAAACATTCAAAGCCGACAAAGAGTCACCACATGTATCATCGTAAAGAACCAGTACCGGATGAAACTTGGACAAGGCTTCCTCGTCATCGGAGAAACCGCCACACATCGTTCCGGCTGACCGCCAATTTCCGGGCTACCACTCTCGATTGCCCGGACAGCCCTTGATCCAGAAGCACCCAAGGTTCCCTAGGGATTCTTTCTTTGTCTCCCAAAAATCCAATCCTAGTAGCTCGATCGTGCCACCTGCTAGCCATAAAGCGAGGAAGCATACCTTTTGTATGTCGAGCCTGAGATGATTCAACGTCGAGGCCACACCAGAAACGTCCAACGTCGGTGGTTGACTGTTTCCCTCCTAGAAATTCTCTCTGAATTGGTGAATTCATGCTGGAATTAGGTTAGAGAGCCTTATAGAGTCCAAGGGATGGCCAACCTTAAAATAGAGGGAACGTTTGAATATTAATCGAGTTAATCTCAATCCCGGTGATACGTGTGCTTGTTCTTCAATTAATCCACAGCTATGAACTGGAATTTTAGAAACGTTATTATGGTCGCTGGGATTTGTCACGAGATTTTTTTATTTTTGAGAAAACTAAGACGGATAAGGAGGAGAATGAAGTTCCTGAGACTAGGAGAAGTATTTTTTTGTTTGAATGTTTTTCTATCGGTTTTTGTGAAGAATATTTTAAGATGTAATAACTGGTAACTTTATTCTTGTTACGTAATTTTCCTTTGAGGAAGGCAAGATAAAGAGAAATGGAATTAGTTTAGCAGGGGATGGAACGTTTCAGATTAGGAGGTGTCTCTTTTACGTAAATATTCTTCTGTCGAGTATCTTGGTATACGTTTTATTTGAGATGGAATAATTGGTAACGTTAATTATTCTCGTTACGTGATTTTTCTTTGACAAAGAAGAAATTAAAAGGAGAAGACTCGGTTTAGCAGAGGAGGACACGCTCTAGGTTAAAAGAATTTTTGTATTATTTGAATATTTTTCTGTTGATTTTCATAGAAAATGTTCAATTTGAATTCTATCCAATAATTAGTGACGTTAATCCTTCTTAAGATGAATATTAAGGTCGGGTAAAAGGATAATTTTCATGGAGTAAATTATTCGTAGACAGTATGAATGTTGGGATAATTTGCAGAATAAATTACGAGATCTTCATTAGTTTTCTGACGTACGTTCCCACAGTATGGAATGAAACGGTCGGTATTTTAATATTATGTAAATGAGGATAAGACGGAAGGTAAATATTATAAAAGGTATGATACTGTGTTCTTTCTTTAACCTGTTAAGCTGAAGTATCATATCCTGGTTGAACTTTATCGAGCGTCGTAGATAGTCGCACTACGAAGAAGATTAATGTACGTAGCTTGAAATTTATGCGATATTTTTACGATAACAATATAGAAACGACATTTTTATCTAAATTAAATATCTTTGCAAAATATGTCATAATGGATGGTTCTCATCATTCAAATTTTATTTAGCACATTTCGTTCATTATTTTAGAACCGTATTTATTAAATAAGAATCGATCGTTACATCCTTATCTTCTATTTCTCTGGTAAATGTCTAACGAAATCGAAGATTTATAATTAGGCAAAATTTTTTATGTACCAACGTATCTTGCAAAGAGAGTCTGTAAAAACATTATAAAAATAATCTATGATTAAATGAATCTTTAGAATAGATTTTCCAAAACAAAATGAACCATGGAAGAGAACTGGCGGAGAGATTTCTAGTACTTTCTTTTATCGCTTCGAGTGTCAGAGAAGTTTTGTAAAAAGACGATACTAGGACTTAGTATGAGCAGTTCAAGAGGAAACTTGTTTCTATATCCTAACATTGTGCTCTCAACGAAATTCGAGGACCAAGGATGAAGGGATGAGAAATATTTACGCTGCTTTTAAACTATAAAGTTAAAGCTAGGGTTCTTTTTCAAAGTAATTTGTTGAAGTTTTTGCAACACTTGAATACTTCGTAGTAAAATTGAAATAAAAGTTTTGCTTTTGTGACATAGAGGATTTTTTTAAGGACACTAGAGTATTGGAGATATTAATTTCTAATATTCCTATGATAGACTTAGGAATTCTATTAGAAGTTTTTCTATAGTACATACTTGTAAACGTATTATTTTTTCACATTGGCTAAGTTTCTCATGTTAAGTGTTAAATATATATATATAATGTAAGTGTACATTGATATCATCCAGTTTTATGGAAATGTATAGTAGGCTTCGACTAAAAGAAACTGAGAATTCTTACTTCGTGAGAATTTAAGCCTGCCTTTCTGCAAATTTCTATGTTATCCCCATCGATATGATTCTAGAATGTTTTTCTTATCTTCAAAAGACTATCCAGGTTCTTGAAAATTTCCCCGATTTTCTTTTAGGATTCTTAACCAATCGCAATCTGAATACAACTCTTCAATGTTCTTATTTCCTTCAGTTGTTTTTACGATATTAATTAAGCAGGAAAGCAACTGAATAACTAAGATATTTGTGCTTAACTTATATAATACCGTTGTACTTGTGATTCAACTTTGTATTTCTTTCTATCATCTTAAAATGAAAAAAGCATTTAAATATAAGTTCGGATTTTATTTTAATAAGAAAGTGAAATTTTCGATAGAATAAGAAGAAAATACTCTGAAAACAATGTATCATCAAAATTCTATGCAATCAAGACCTGTTCTAAATTTGTACTTAAATTAGCATTCTGTTCTATAATACAAGATAATTTGTATAACTCGAATGATACATCAGACGAAGTACAGGCATTTGTATAAACAAAAACAAGGCGTCACACTGTCATTTAACAAAGACGCTATCAAATTTAAAGGATCGAGGTCTGACCAGAACCCAAAAGCAACGCCTGGTTGTCGTCCATCAGCGGTTTCCAAGAGCGAATCCAAGAGCCTTCCCATGAAACATGATGTGTTTCTTCGGTCAGCATAGAAAAGCCAACTAAATCGAAGAACAGCCACGAACATCATGAATTTTCTGCTCTCTAAATAACTTCAACATTTGTTCTAGAAAATATTTTACACAATTAGAAAATAACAAAATTCTCGCTGTTGTCCCATGTGATTGATCTGTCAACGAATAAAGTCTCGTCATATACGTCATCTCGAATTCCAATTTTGTATCTCTTCGGATATGCTTGAGACGAACGATGAACAAAACAGAAAGGAAAAACCGAAAGATCGTGTAGCAGAGGAAAAAAGTGGACTGGATGTGATACGGCAAGAAAACAAGAGAGTTAACATACGACTGATAGACACAGCTTGGGATTAAACTGTTGCGACCAATGGAATCGTGCATGCAATTGTGTTTGGTGATACTCGCTCGCTGCCTACCCTTCGAGGCTTAATGTTTTATTGGTTTCTCTTTGAAAGCGGCGAAACGGCTGACAATGGGAGATAATTCGGCTGGAACGCTTTGAAAGTTACGCGAAACGGTGGAAGGTAGCATCCACTTGGCAATTCCGTAGTAGAATTTCGGCTATTGGACTAGGATATTAGCGTACTGTGTACTGGAACATGTGAATTTCTACATCCATAGGCTTTGTTGGATGATGTAATTATGAATAAAATAACGGGATAGTAAGATTTTTTATACTTTCGAAATTCTAGAATTCTTGCCTTCTTTTATATTAACTGGTAAGATAGAACACTACGTATCATTAATATTGTGATAGGATGTTAGATTTCGAAAATATTCTAAATTTGGAAATATCTAAAAATATTAATTTGTAGAATAAAATAGTAGATATTTTTATTCATTAGCTATTTTTAATACTGTTATTTAGATGTGTTTAAATTAATTGTATTTCAGGATAATCGATTAAATTTTTTATCGTCAATCGATAAATGTAAAAAATTATATGTTAAGGATAGTATATAGACGAGTTATGTAATTTCCTAAAATTTCCAAGGCGTTTATTAAAAACTCTCAAAGAATTTATCTAAAGTTCAGAGAAGATCGCTTTAGAAATTACAAACTTCCTTAGAATATTTCGGAGTTTCAAAAACTCGTTGAATATTTAAGTATTTAAGGGAACTTAATAGACAAACCATATTTCAAGTCAACGCACATTTTTAAAAATGACCGAAGAATAAGAACGACCATTTCCTTCGATACAATAATTGTGACGCACAATGAGATTTTATTATGCAATTATTTTAATAATGAGACTTGTGAAGCTTTTTAGCCGAACGGGAGCTTATTGAAAATGTCCATTTGATATTAATTTATCAAGGCCGTATCGAATTGATTCCGAGCTCAACAGCTGATAATCGCTTTAACAATTGAGATAGGCTGAGCGCATGCGAATTCCCCTTCCTAATTGCTGGATCGCAATAGCCCACTGTCCTACATAATTATACCGAATATTGGATGGAAATACAAGTGTTCGCTCATGTAGTTCCTTCGTTTCATTTAAGGATTAGAATAATCGACGGATGCAACGTGCCTTCCATTTTAACATCGAATTAAAATCCTTTTTTTTTTACAGTAAATCTTAGGAGTTGATCAGGTTCGTTGATCAGGTTGATCTTTTGTTAGGTTGTTTATCGATTGAAATATAGGCGAACCTTTATATAGTACTTGAGGTACTCGTTACGTTATAAAATATTGTCTATAAAATTCAATATTCTGTTACCCAATTTCTATAGATATGTGGGAAGCAAGAGAACAGGTGTCTTACGCGAGATTCGTGTAACATTTCAAGGTTTGATTTTGTATATTATGAATTAGTACCGTATTTCTTCAGTTGGCATATAAATTACCCATGTTTCTCAAATGTTACTGTCATTCTGCTTTCCTTCGAAGATCGAATTTTCAATTTTCGTGCCACCTGTACACACGTTGCCTTTTAACCTTCTACCTTATATGCTCGAGTTACATTCTTGGAATGGTTTGTGGTTTCGATTCAATAATGGTACGTTTTATATTTTTGCAAAAGATGTTGGTAATTCATTATAAAATACGATTTAAAGAATTATTAGCATCATCTAATTATTAAAAACTAGTAACAGTCTTATAGAGACTCAACTAATAACTAATAGTAATTTTCTATTAGAGAGACTCTATAAGATTATTAGTCTTATTAATTATTAGTTTATAGAGATATTAAATGATTTCTAAGATATTGTATCATAGACAGTACACTGTACGCTCAAGTACACCTCGTTTTCATAAATTTCATTCTTATAATTATTTTCCATTTCACTACCTATTCATCGTGACATCCTCATCGACGAAAATCAGATGGTTCCGCTGATCTCTCACCGATCTCTCGTTCCGGAAGACTGGTAGAAAGCCGAATCAGTAACACGTCGGAATCAGTTAGCAGGATGCCCAACCTTGGTAACGCAATTTCTTGCGCGATTTCAAACATTAATATTCAACGTTTAGCGGGTTGACGCGGAGGCGGAATTGTTCGTGCGTTTCTGCTTAAAATCCAAACGGTCCCACGCGAAATCAATATGGCGATGCTGCAACCGACCGCAACCTTTGTGCTCATTATTAAATCCGTAACAACATGTTTCGACGCTCACACACGTGTGTATATCAGCACGCGATCCGTCAAAATCACTTGTTTGATCGAGTTTGTTGCCATTATGGATACCTGTCGGTTCGTCTCTTCGTTTTTCCATTCTGGAGGTAATCTTTTACCATTGGAAAAAAATGTAACTTTCGTAATTTGGAAATTGCGCCTGGTAATGGTGAATTCATTCTTCGTGAATTCGTTCTTCAATAGTGGATTTATGTGAATTTTTAGGAAATCCGATATGTTTTATTTTATAGCGATGGATCAGTTCCTAAGGGTAGCGTTTTAAGACACGCGGTGTATTTCTTCTGGCAGCGGCGAATCCGTTTTCAAGGCTGAATACATAAAAGTTTCCAGATACGAATTGTTTTGTTTGATAGCAACGAATCGATTTTTAAGGATAACATAGCAATAGACTCGTAAGAATTTAACAAAAATACGATATGTTTCGTTTAGTAGCGATGAATTCATTTTCGAAGATAGATTCATACAAATGTTTAAAAGGCGGAATATATTTTATTTGATATTGATGAATCCATTTTTAAGACTAAATTTACAATATTTCAAGGAACAAAGTATTTAATTTAACATTCACATGAATTCTTAGAAAATACAATATCTTTCGTTTGATAGCGATAAATCCATTTTTTGATGAATTTATCCTTAAAGTAACTTTGATTTATGTAATTGCAGATTATTTATATAATTTACGTATTATACAATAATAAGTTACTTATATAATTAGAAGTATAAACCAAATATAAGATTTGAGATTTGAAAAAAAAAATTGTTAGTGAAATATTTCGATTATTTTGATTTTTAGATTGTACAGAATACAATACACTGAAATTTTGCGAAGCAGCATTTAAAGGCAAACATCAGAGGCTTTTCAAGCGTGGAATTAGGCATGCTCATTGGCCGAGATTGTTCATCGAAATGAACTGGTGTATCCGACGTTTCAGCAGAAAGATCGAAAGCTTTCAGATTTATCAGCTCACGCTCTGATAATCTGATTTATCAATAATTTACATTCCGCTTTATTCCATTTTGCAGTTTGTGCTTTTTAAAGCGAGGATCATAGACAAACGTTCCTTTGACACGTTGATAAATTTAGCCTATATCATCGTTTGAATTTCTGTTCTAAATAGAAAATATTTAGAACTTATCAGTTTCCTGCCCACACACATATACATATTATTTCCCCCATTTTTCTTTAGCGTATTACTTACTGAAGAATATACGATTAAGAAAATGTTAATTTTTGCACTATAGTAAAGCTTCATTTTTGATTTTCTTCTTACTAAATCTTTGTCTCTGTAGAAAGAGTTTTTATAAATTTAACTTACCAAATAACTGTATAATGTATATAGTGAAAACGTTGATAGGCTATTCCAAAAGCTTTTCGGATTTTTTTAAAGCGTAGGACAGTTAATACATTAAGCTTGAATTTAAGTGACCTAGTTTGTTTATGGAGTGTGAAAGAATATGTTTACGTACGGAGTATTAGTAATGCTTGAATTTTTATATCTCCACAATAATTGGTTACTTCCATAAAATCTAGACATAGTTTATTTACACTGTATCAATATTACATATTGACGCTTCAGATTATTGAAATTATTTTATCGATTGTTGCATTGAGTAAATTCAATGATAATAGTCCATTGTAAACCACTGTGTTTACTAACTGTGCATAACAGACATGCATAAAGATTTTAATGAATTAACGCAAAGCTTTCCTATCTACACACGTTTCTCTAAAATTTCAATGTGTCGAAGAGTAAGTTGGAAAACAACTAAAAACTTTATCATTTAATTATAAAAAATTGCCGAGAGTTACCAGAAAAAGCGTATTAAATTACACATTAATAAAATTCTTTAAAAAATTTTCAAAAATTTGGCCCGTTATTATAAAATCTTGTAGATCAAAAAACATTTTCCTATAACCTTGCGAACCGACGACAGCATTTTTCAACCGCCACATTTCAATCCCATACAACCTCACCGTCGTAATAAAAGCAAAAAAAGAAAATAATAAAAAGAAAGAAAATGAAGGAAACAACGAGCACATATTTTTATTTCCGTTTCTTATGAAACTTATCGAAATATTCGAACGTATCGTTTCGTCATTGTATTTGTCTGAAGTAAAATATTTATCGTAAAGTAGTTTCGACAAACAATGCGTTACCCGTTACACAAAGAGAAAAGTCGTTTGCTAAAAAAAGAAAGGCACAAAGAGGTGGCTCGTTTTCAGCGGCGGTTTTTACCGCATATATACATAACTTATTGTTGTATATTCTTATAATTACATTATATATATATATATAATTTAAATTATTTTCTCGCAGTTACGTGGGCGAATGCGAAAACTACTCTTAACAAACGTGGCTGATAGTACATCTTTAATTACCGTGCCCACGAAGAGGAGGAAAGTTCGATTTGATTTTGCTGCAAACGAGAAATTTCGCAACATGAAATTCTCGTCGTCATTCGGTATTTTCTCTCGTAGAATTATTATCAAAAATTAATTTGGGAAATTTCCTCCTTTTTTTTAGATACGAGATAATACGCAGGAAATAATAACAAATTTCCAAAATTAAAGGTTTTTGTTATCTGCATCCTTTTTTATCTCAATTCCTTATTTATGATTATTTAGTGATAATATCACGCATTATTTTTTAGATATTTTCATGTAGATAGATAGATGACTTTAATTCCCTGTCTTTAGACCTTGAAAATGGGGTTGGCGTGTGTTGTGCCTACGAAATCGTTATATATATATATCAATACGATACTTTAAAAACAATTACAGTACTTAGTATTTACTTTTATCGCTTTGTTTAATTGTCGTATTATCTTTATTTTGAATTTATTATATTTTATCTTTTCAATAATCTTTCGATGTAAAGTACTTTGTAAAGTGTATTGCGGATTTTCAAATTGCAGAATAAATTGAAAAACGCCAATGAATCATTGATAATGAAATTAAAGGTTTGGTTGAAATGGAAATTGGAACGTAAATTAAACAGGGAATTTTCGCATCATTGGGTGATGATACCGCAATGGACCACGGACCGTCGGTCTACCACCGTACAAACGCTTCGAAAACTTGTCGGGAAAACTTATGAAATAATCAGACCATTTTCACTGTAAACATTGTTTTTACGCGTTGTTCTAAGCCCTGAAATTATTTAAATGGACTTACACTTGCTCTGCTCCAAATGTGAGAAATAAGTTAAAATATGGATAAATGTTCGTATACTGTAGATTATTAAATTTTGTTATGCTTAGATATGTTTAAAATACTTTCATTTTTGAATCTAGTCATTTTTTTGCATTTCTAATAGAAAATCCTCATGTATAATCATAAAGCGGCATTAAAATCAACAAAAATTACAAAATTAATTCTTATATAAATTCTTATAAAATTCATAACCACGCTACACGAGAAGCTAACCTTTTTTCGAAAAATATGATTTGTCACCTTCATAAACGAAACATACCCAAGCACCCGAAAAACAAACACCTGGTGAAATATCTCTTTTGCGCGAACAAAACCTCGAAACGAGACAACAATAAATAATATCTAGAAATAAAGAACCGGGTAAAATTCCGCCGAAAGAACATAGAGAAACGTACTATATTTTACGCAATCGAACGGCGCACAACGAAAGCAATGAATCACATTAAAAAAGAAAGAAAAACAATGTCTCTAAAAATCGCTACTGCTCTGTCATGCGGTAAAAAGAAGAGAGAACGTTTCTTCCTCGGCGATGGAGCTCGTTTTCAGCGAACAAAACAGTGAACGAGCACGGAGCCTCTTGAAAAGAAAAAGCGAAATGGCCACCGTTTTCATCAGGCTGAAGTAACCTAGAGTATAAATGAACCGCGCTAACGAGATAATGAATCATGGGAAAGCGATGCAGAAGCATCTTTATTTTGCATTGTCAATGGAATCGCGTGTTTCGAGCGATGGTTCTTCATTTCCTCCTCTGGAGAGGCAAATTGAATTTCGCCCATAAGAGGAATGTCGTTTGAAGAACACACTGCGACGAGTCACCGGTTCTCTTCGACCGGAATAAATCGGACAAAGGAAAAGTGAATGAAACAGGAGGGCGGAGGCGAAACAGGAACGAAGGAAAAGAGGAAACGAGAAGAGAGAGAAAGAGAAAGAAAAAGAGGTGGAGGTTGCTCGCAAACTGTTCGACGACGTCCGCTGTGTCACTGTGTCCTTCTTTTTTTTTATCTCAGTTTTTCCTATTTCTCGTATCCTTGACCTCGCAATTTTCCATTGCAGCGTGATTTGCTTTTCGAATGCCGTGATAGTAAACACAGGGAATATTGACAATGTATGTTGTACTATGAAAATTGTTGACGTGGAAATTTCCACATGTGAAAATATTGAAATTCGTCGTTTTGGGAAAGCTGAGAGCGCTGATTTTTGTTGATACTGACTATTGTGAGGAAGCTTCGCAGACTTATCTCTGGGCGTATGAATGGCCATTATGGTGGTTATATCGTTGCACACGAATAGATATTATGTTGTGCATATGTGCGGCGGAACGGCAGACTTATATACTTTGATAGCTGAATGGTTATTTACATATATGTTATAGGTACATTGGAATGATACGCGATGCTATCAATTTTCGTTTAGTTCGTTTTTGATAACTTGAATAAAAAAATCAATGTATGTTATACCGTAAATTGAATGTATGATATTTTGAAGAAATTAGAGCGTTTAAAGTTTTATTTGAGAGGACGAAGTTTCATATGGACCAACCTATAGTAACAACAGATTCTTTCAGCTGTAAATATCCTTGTCGAAATGTACACTAGCATAGTCCTTATTTTTTTACTTTCAATTTTTCTACCTCCTATAATGCCTCCTATAATGACCCTCGATGAGAAAATGATATCTACAAAATTTGAAAGTAATTGGATGAAGGTGGCATTGAGTGCTGCGTTTGAGTTAAAGTTTTCAGACTTTTATGATTTCGCGTTAATTTTAAATATTCGTAAATTTAAATATTTCATAATTTTAAAGAATGCCGCGAGAAAAGAAACTTGGAAAGAAATTTTGTTTTCTACAGCTAAGAATAACTCTAGTGTACACTTACGATTTGCAACATATTAATAACCTAATCCGTCTTATTGAAAGAGTTAACTTATGAAAAGCATAGCTTTTATCGGCTCCTTGTAAAATTAAATTCTATCATTTTTTGCGGATACTGGATCGATCGATGTTTTTGCATGGGCGTTGAAACTCTGAAGAAAGTTCCTAATAGCTTCGTTAATGTCACACATGTCCTTGTTTACGTGGATAATCCTCGAGTATGTTACTTCAGGCGATTATTGGGAAAGTAATTTTGTACGAGCTACGAGGGTTGAAGTTGTGGAATAATTCATTGTCGTTTGTGCCTTGAAACGTTTCGGACGAATGAACTGAGTGGTGGTAATGTATTCAATCGAAAATGGTTGGAATTATCGTAACGTGCGAGAGAACTTATGGTATGAATTAATAGTTAGTAACATTCTTTCTTCTGAAATTTTTCCCTCATTTTTGTGATCATAATTGTTCTTAATACTATCAATTTTTATAATAATTGATATTCTGTCTCTTTTCAGATTTAATTCATATTTAATTCGGTTTACCTATTGTTGTAATATTCTTTTATCCTTCAAAGCCATTAGAAATCTCCGTTATGATCTTCCTCATTATATGTATTGACTCGGTAATTTTCACCTGAAAATATCGCGCTGTTTAGTTGAAAATACTACTAATTAGAGGAAAGTGCCGTTCAAAACTTCAAAGCACTGGAATTTGGATCGTGTTTGCGAAAGTTGGCAGATATAAAAGGTTCGTAATTGGAAAGTGGATTTGCACTGTAGCCAATTCGTTGGTCAGGGATGTAATGAAATTGGAAATGATAGTCATATACTACTTTTATTATATACATCTGTTATTTAATAATTTCAATCTTCGTTTCATTCTATACATCTTATGTAATTTTTGACAAGTTCGACTTATTAATGAAAGATTCTTCGAATTATATATAATTATAAATAATTTACTTTCAAAATAATTACAAGAAGAATTCAATATCGCAAGACAATGTCGAGATTGAAAATCTAGTTCGAATAAAATATAACTTCCATTCGACAATCCTTGTTTTACTGCATTTTTACTCATATTTATTTATCTATTATTTTTATTCACGGGATAAACTTCTTGGTACAAAAGAAAAATAAGAATTTGAAGGAAAAATGTACATACGTATATACACATACATCTTTTTTTGTATATGTATTTATATACGCATACAGACAAAGGAAAAACAGAGAAAAAAGATATTGAAGTTAATGATAAGCATAATAACTATAATATATATTCTAACGAGTGTCTTAAAGAAACTCGAAACTGATCAAATAAGTTGATATTCTGGTGAACAGTCTTATCCAACTTTCGACAAGTTAATATAATAATTGTTATCTGCACCCAAATATTACGATCCTTTGGTCAAAAAATGCACTATACATTTGTAAATGGACTGTGCAATCCGCAACCCATCCCAATCTCCGTAATTCCACAAAGTCAGTCCTCGCTCCAAAGAAAGATGCATCGAAAAGAATTGCGTTTCGTTCAACGATGCATTTCTCGATGGAGAAGCTTCTTTCATTATTTCACCCCCTTAAAAGATTTCAGCTCGTTATATTTCGAGCGCCCGATCCAATCGGTTCCTACAGGCACATTACTTTCAAAGGCAATGAAAAAAATAAGACAAAGAAAGAGAAAGAGCAGAAGGAGAAGAGGAAGAAGAAGAAGACGAGATGCATGTACTTATATTGTTTTACGCTGTGGAAGAAAGGAGGAGAAAAATTGTTCTTCTGACCTTGCCTGTTGAAGACAATTTTCAGGACACGAAGCAGCCTCAAAGCTCGTTTTACGGGTCGAATATAAATGCGAAATTTTCACGACACGGCGTGGAGAACGGGAAGGAAAATCGAGACTGAGGGGTACGAGATTTACATTCTTTTGCGCGCTTTTATCGTCCCCTCTGCCCCGTTTTCAAAGACTGTCCCGTCGCTTCCGTGAATAAAGATGTTCAATATGGAAAATTTCCAGCCAGATAATAAACCTTCTATCCTACATCTTCCATGTTTTGTACATTATGATCGTAAGACCATATCTGTATCCGTACCTTCTTGTATTTTTTTAACTCAAACATACATCATGAACAAAATTAAGTGGGCAGATAGTGGAAGTATGTAGATATCAACGAAATTTAATGAAATTTAATCCGACTAGTACTAATTTTATGTGTGCGTGTGTGCGTACTCAAGTTTTATTTATTATAATATACAGTACGTAGTTCCTTATACCTTATACATAAGTATCTTATAAGTAAATTAATACTTACACTTTTGTATAACATCCCTCCAAACACACCATAAACGAATTTCAACGATTATCACAATGTACTGTAAAATCGCACACGTTTCCCCACTTGGCTTGATCGTTATTTTTAACGTTCAAGACTAATGTTGTGGTAGAAAGCGCCTGCTTGTCTGTTTAGATCACCAGGCGAGAAACTAAGGGATATTTTGTTGCATCTTCCAGCATTCGTTTTGCCAGCGGGAATTTTTCAAATGTAGATTTGTATCTGGTAGGCGCCGTTCAATCCAACATAATATTTTCTGGTTACAAGCGGCGAAGAACCTTTGAGTTCCTTCGCTTTTTTCGCAATTTCCGCGGGAAAATGGAGTATCGGGGGCGAGAGATTTTGTTTACGAGAATTCTTGCCGGGGTACACGTACATGTTCTTTCTCTTTCACTGCGGAAAGATATTGGTGATATTCTTGTTCCTTATTTAATTCGAGTAGCTTGTTTTGTCATTAGTCAAGCAAATCGAACAGTCTTGTTCTATATTGAAAAATCTTTGTAATTTGCTCCTTCTTGTAACGATTTGATGTTTGAGTTGAATCTTACGTTAGAATTGTTAATGATTACAACATAAAACTCTTGTAACGAAGAAATGCAAACGGAAGTTCTATGAGAAGATGTAGGATACAAGTATTTCATCAATATATACACTTTAGAAAAATCACTTAAATTCTTGAAAGTGTACTAGTATAGCAAATCTATCAAACTTTTTTATGAAAAATTACGAATTGGTCATTTTTACCAATTTGGTGATTTTTATGGATTCAACTATGACTGTGAATTTAAAGTGAATTTTAAACAAATTAAATAAATGTTTAGTTTAGTAATAAACTCATGTTAAGTTTCATATGAAACATCAGTGTTAGATTTCATATATAGGTCTCAAATGTCTGTGGCAGCAATATTTCAAAATATCATTTATTTAAAATTTCAATTTTTCACAGTTTTATTGCACTTTTCAATAGTATGCTATGGCGTTGTCCGATTCGATTGCAATAACATTGATTAACACAGCGAGAAGATGCATTAGCAAGGACCCATCTTGATGTACATCACACACGGATGTACGTAACAAGCTATTCCTTTGCTAAAGGCCTCCTTTGATTCGGACTAAATGGCATAATGGTTAATTAATTACACTCGTATCTCGGCTGAGTATTGATAGGGGTCAGTTCGCCAGCTTTATTTTCTCGTTCGATTCGACTAAATATTTATTCACTCGGTAATTGGATCTTTTTATCTTATTGCTGTCGTTATTATTAGAACGAGAGGCACCATGCTATTACCATTTTATTTATCTTTCTTGTGATTTTAAGTGTTTTGATTTAAATATATGTACACGGAATCACTTGCGTATCCTTAAACCTGATCCTCCACATGATACCCAACATTTTATTGATCCTAATAATGAATTGGAAAATTTGTAGAATCTTAAATCGAATAATTTAAAATAAGATCTTTAATATTTAATACTAAAAAAAGCAATAAATATGTGTATTTAATTTTCTATATTTTAATTACATGTACTCCGAAATTTGAAGCAAAGAAAACCTAATTTCCCAGAAAATCCACATTCATCATCAAAATCATGTTTATATTAACCGATTGAAGGAACATCAACAGAAACCCATTTATATGTACCAAAACTAGTATGAACCAAATGATCACACTTTCATATCCTCTCAGACCGTTCGTTCGCACAATGTTCCTTTTCAATGAGATATCGATAATCGAATCGATGGACACGAGCGAAGTCGTACGGTTTCTGGGGAACGCGAAATCCTTCGATTTAATTGACCTCGGTTACACAAACGGGCAAGGTAGGTCGACCTTAGACAGAATTTCAACGTTCTGTTCCTGGTTAATTCAATTCTCCTGCGTTCGTGAGTTACATAATCGCAAGCAAGAACGCCAATTCTCTTCATGTTCCTATTGTCGTCACCACAAAGACACGTCATACAATACATTAAAATGGCTGTCTGACCGCGAGAAAATCGTCGGATACTGTACAAATTAATATCAGCTAGTGTGTATAACTGTTTGGATTACCATTTTCTTCGGGAAATTCGTCTCCCTGTTTTTATTACCAATTTCTACCAAATAATAAAATATTTGAACAATTGCAGTTTTTAGTTGGATACTAAAAAAAGTTTTAGATATATACAGAAACATTCAAAATTCGTAGATAAAACAAGTTTCCTTTTTCAGTGAGATAGTGTCGTATGTTATATATTCATGAATAGAAAATAAGAAACTTTGAGTGTTATACTGTAACTTCCATACGCATTTTTAGATTGGTTTCAAATTTGACCAATATCTTAGAATATTTTCCATAACACATGCAATATATACGTAAAAATTTTCTACGATAAGCTTTCATATTTATGCGTTATCCTGTTTAAAGAATCTTTGTAGGTAAATAACATTTCAGTTGAAGATTCAGAATCTTATAAAAAAGAGAAAAGAACAGAAAATTAGGTAATAAAAAATGGCCAAGATTACGACCTTTTCCCGCCCAGACAGTCATTTTCAAACATTGCGATCGTCTTGGCTCTTTATAAATCGCGTGTAACCGCTAAAATGAAGATTTCTCGAGAAATTCGACAATGAATAATCCTTTCTTTTTCTCATTTTTCATTCCCATAATGTCGTTCCTCTTCCTTTCTCTGACTCTCCGATCCTTTTTCCAACAGTCTTTCCATTTCCTGCGTCCTTGCGATTGTTTCTTCTTTCTACCGTGTGTTCTACCCTCTTTTTTCATCCTTTGTCTCGAAGCGAAAACTTTAACGATCCCCCAGTATCTGTGCAATCAACGAAAATTATGACCTAACTGCACCTCAGGACTTTAGTCGTCCTTGTAGCGTGATTCGTAATCCTAGAAAGCGCGGTTGCTTCGATATCATCTTTTTTTTACTCTTCCCTCTTCTCTATCCAGTTGTATTACATTGCTACGCCCTTGTCGTTTTTCGTCGTTTTAACTTCGTCGTCATAGTGTCTGATACTACTTTCCGTCGCTATGCTGTATTACCAGTGAAAATCGTATTGTTTTATTGCTGTCTTGATCACTTCGTTTTAGTCTTTAATATTAGTTTTTTGCGTTTCTAGTTCCTTAGGATTCCCTTACGTGAAGTTCACGTAATTCTCGTCCTGTATTTTTATCGTTTTATTGTTTTATTCTGTAACACCATATTTTCTAACTCTCTTTTTCGTTTGATTTCATATTTGTCTCCTCTCTTGGAGTATTATTTCTTCTCATTCTTCTTTATTTTTTATTTATTGTACTTTGGAATACTAGGAGTGAAAATTTTATTTGCATTGAATCTATATCCTTTTCTGTGTCTTATATAACATACTTCTCTAATTATACATTTTTGTAAACTATAAATTTATTATTTTTACAAACGAATTATACAAGCTTTTTAATCCATTTTGTGCCATATTAGTGACTTTGTACCTTGACTATACTACCAGTGGGACACATATGTTCCAACTGCCCATTATTGCCACCCTGAGTGTTATAAATATATTACTGCGCAATTATCATTTAATAACCCTACCTAACGCACGGGTAATGAAAGATTACCCGTAAAGATTAAATCGTAAAACGGTAAAATAAAATGATAATCTAACGAGTAAGAGATTAATTTAAATTTTCATTATCCCAAACATACCTACATTGTCGATTCCTATGCTTTCTATCGATTATGGCGTAAAATCTAGAATACTAAGTTTAGTTTATTTTGTTAGAATACTATCTTTCCGTCGAAGATTCTGAGAAACCTTCGTCAATTTAACTATTCGATTTTGTTGTATCTTATATACATACCTGTATAAAAATTGAAAATTTTAAGATGATTTTATAATTAATGTACTTATCTAAAGTTAAACGAGAGGACGTATACTTGTCATAGCAATGGACGTATCAGGCGCCGTTGAATGGATCGATGTCAAGGTTAGTCGTTAACGGTCGACCGGCTCTAGTTCCATTAAGTTAGTGTATTTAAGAGATGACATGGATGGTAGTAGTTCCGCTCGCGATACACCGGCGAAAATTCGCTCAATTTCCGCGCGCACAACCCAGTTCGATTTATGTTCAGGCGCGAGGAACGATTATTGACCCACTTGGCGAATTTTAATGCATGGAAATTCGCATATAATTCAGTTCGCGGGATCCTTCTTGGTGCTGTGAAACACGTGCACGTACAGGCCACGGTGGAATGGTTAATCTCATCTTAAAAATCTGATTACACGCGCCTCAACTTTCCAAGCTGCAGCACCAAAGACTGTGAACGTCGTGAATATTTCGTCGTTGAGATTCTAGCGTAGCTCAGGCGAGCGTTGATTAAAGAGGGATGAGTCGTTCTGACGAAGATGTTGGATCGTTAAACGAAATATCACTTGGTGTAAATTGCACGGTTCAATCGCGATAGCGTTCTTCGATTCTTTTTTGATCCCTATTTTTTATATCCTCGTCCTGTATAATTTCTTAATCCAAATGTCTTTTTAATTCAATTTTATGGCGAAATCCGTTCTTCTTTAAATTTGTGAATTAATTTGAAAAATTAAAAAACCGTGACATTTTACACGAACTTTTATTACGTTTCTTGTCTTTTCCCAATTTCTAAATGTGATATCGTTTATAGATATTGCAGATATCCTTCTTGCTTCCCTTACTCCTTTCCAATGTTTATCTTCTTTCAAGAGAGTTTAATCTTATTCCTTTTTAAGCTTATCACCTTGTTTCTTTTTAATTACTCTTATAAGATTTTATTTAAAGGAAGCGGACTGCAATCTATTTTATTTGTAACTCCGAATTTGATATATTTGTAATCAATTGATTACTCAACTTATATCAATCTATAATTGATGGAAAGGAGTATTATAATATTGTATGCATTAAATAGGCTGAAAATTATTACCAGGGTGCAAACTGATATATTAACTTTACTTAACTACAAATTGAGAGAATTTCCTAAACAGTTAAACATGCACAATTTCGCACGTTTAGCGATATCAAAGTTTCACAAGGAGAGGAATTTATGCGGTATGAACTACTTCGACTGGGCGGATGCAACGTCCACCATCCGTATCCCGGTGGAAAACGCTAAATAGCTCGTTAAAGCCAGCGAGTATTCTTCCGAAGCGGCCATATACGATGACCGACCGTCTGCTCTTTCAAATTAACGTGAAGGCACGTTGCCCAGAATGCTGTTTGGTCGGCGAGAATGGAGACAAGGAGGGCATCGTTAGGCTTGACTGAATTACGACGCTGCGGAACAGTGGTATATAGCATGTTTAACTAGCGCTCGATGACGCGCCATGCACATGCGGATGCAGATAAGGGGTTGAAGGCAACTGGAAGCCTCAGATAGGAATGGAATTGTCGACTCGATGGGAAATGCTGAAATTCAGTTGTCGATTTAATTGGAAAAATTGTTATTAATATTATTATTTTACGTCTAAATGTCTAGCACCAAATTTAACTTTTCGCAATTTTGACGTCATCGATTTGAAGCAACTTGGAAAAAAGAATATTTTGACTTAACAGTACATTATAAATAGATCGGAAGATTTATTTGCGTAAAATGTTGTTTTCAGAATTTAATTACATCATCCTTTAAACAAACAGTCTTTAAAACAAACATTTCTTATGATTTCTCCATATTCGTTTTACATCTATATATATATATATTTTCTTTTATATAAATTAATTTATTAATTTAATATAATTAAATTGATGAATAAGTGGCACAATTTTTTTTAAAGAATATCCATATTTCACAAATTGCTAAATTTATGGACGTGAAATTCGGCATATAAATTCTTCGCTAAAAATAAGCAAACACGAGTTTAACAAGCAAACTAGCGTTTTCGGAAATTTAAACCTTATGCAGGTGAAAAAGGGATACGTTTTCTTCTCAAACGATAAGCGTATCTCTACATCCACTAAAGTTAGAGCCACGAAATTCAGTATATGATCTTTCATTAAAAATAAACGCACGTTTGAACGTTTTCTGAAATCCAACTCCTTAAGCGTATTCGATCAAAGGGTAATAAACATAAATTTAAATACTGTGCGGGCGAGGCCGCAGGCGAGAAGTTAGTCTTAATATCATCATTTTATTAGACTCACATAACTATATACGTATGTATTGATTTTCCTTTAACTCGCACATCCGCATCAGGTGTTTTCATTTTTTTCGTCCCAATTTCCGATTGCACGGTGCATCCCAGTTCCATCCAGCTGTATTCGATAATTGCAGGAAAAACGAACTCACCTTCACCCTCAGAAAAAACCATAACAAAAAGGCTATAAAAAGGAGAAGCTTCTCCCCTTTCTTTTGTAATCAGACAATTTAGAGACGCTTGCAGGAGAAAAGTCTGGCTTTGTCCCGCGTTTGTTTCCGCCCAGCATCTATTAGGGGTGGCTGAAAGAAATCGTTGGCCCGAATTCGAAACGCTTTCGGCGTGCCTTTCATTATATCCGCGTCTCTAAAAGACGAGTTCACCGGGGCAAAGGATGCGCCACTGCTGACAGGAATATGTGACTACGTGGATTTCAGGTTACTGGGAAGTATAGAGAGTATAGTTGCTCTATACTCTATAGACTTCGCGTAATATATACTTTCGTCCGACTTTTTGTGACGCGTCCGGAGAACGGTTCCTCTTCGTGTCCAAAGGCTTTCGATTATCGCGACTCCTCTGTAAAATGTACCATCTCTCTGTAATATGCTTTCCCTTTGATACAGACAGCGGTCGAAACTACGTACCGTCTCTGCGGACTTCCAACCACTTAACTTTTTTATTTCCAAATTTCTGACCTTTTTATTTGTTTTATTATTTCAATGTCTTTTATTCTTTATTCTTTCATGGAAATTGTTATACGTCATATGGCATTTACACTGTCGTGCATAAGTATTTGGATACTTGGTACAAACCAATCAAAAGATTGATCATTTTTATTGTATCCTCGATATCGTGATAGAAGAACGTTTCTCTACTGTTAATTCTTTACTTCTTACCATAACTAGGATCAAATGTTCTGCTAAATTGAAATTGAAACGAGGAATATATAGCTGCATCAGTCAAGTTTCATATTTATCTATAGTAAATAGTTGACACGTCGTAAGATCTATATAAACGTCTGAAATGTGGTTGGAAACACATATTCGAATAATTCTAAGATTTCAACATTCGACAGATACAATTAAAGTCACTTAGCTTAAACGTTTCCGTGGAAGGAATTTTCATCCATGTTGATTTTTTATTTATACTAATTAATATTAACTATTGTTTTTATCGATACTTGTTTTTATCTACCAACTTTATATAATATATAAAATAAATAATAGTAGAAAGGAAAATTGGATTAGAGGGTCCAAAGGTTTCTGATAGATTTAAAAGCAAACATCTTTCTACGAGCACGGTATATGATTCTTCATCGGGGATATGAAATTTAGAAATCATAATTTATCGCGTCTGAGAACTAATTTTCTCTCACTTCATCTCGAACGTTTTGTGAGTTCGCCGTATTCTTGGTGGTTGCTAGTGCTTGGTACGAATAAATATTGCAAATGAAATACATGTCAGCGACGAGATTCCGTCGTGAGATTGCAGATACTGCGCCCCATCACGCTCTGTAGAACTGAACCACCAGGGAGCAGTACCTTGTTATGTAGGGTAGTCTATCACAATCTGATTTTAATTTTTGATATGTTTAATTTATTATTTCTTAATATAAGGACATGACATTACTAAATTATTACGATTATAGGATTATAGGATATTCGCAATCATTCACAGTCTAATGATTACTACAGATATTTATAAAAATTCATATATTTACAAATAGAAATATAATTAAGAAGAATAAGAAGATGTTAGGTAGAAAATCATTTTACCTACTGAATATTGTAGAGAATACTATATTTTGGATATTTATTAATTAATTCAATTCGCGTTGCGGTACAGTTTGCGTTCAGCTCTTGCATTATAGCGAGGAAAGAGAATTTTTTCAGTAAACTTCTTGTTATTAGAGGGTCAAAAGGTCCCCTTTCCTATGGAGTTTCGTGGTAGTACCGTTAGGTTCGGTTTTAATTTTGAAGCGCTCTCGTGTTTGAGAAGAGGGTGAAGGTTGAGAGAAGTTGAACGGTGGCGAGGACTTTTTTGGAAGTTGCGGGAGAACGCGTGCCGACACTTGGGAATTTCTCATTTGCGGGAAGGATACGAGCTTTTTCTGTTGTTAAGGAGAAGAAATTAACTTTCTGCGGGATAATGCGAATTTTAATCTATTGAAGCAATAAAGTGTCTTGGTTAGTCAATGAAAAAAATCGACCGATGATAAACATTAAATTTTTATGATCTTCTTGTGTCTTAAAATTTTTATACAGCAAAAATGAGAAAAATGTCAGAGAGAATTTTTCAAATACTATTTTTTATATGGCTTATTTTCATTCCACGAATCACTTTTTATACCAATTTTTGTCATTTTTATTACCAGAGATAGAGATACATATGAATCTCTCTAAATTGATCCACTCCACTTTTTGTCAGTTCCTCTGTTTTATTCAGTATTATTGAACATTAATATCAACGTACGATATTATTATTAATTGTTATTCAGTGCAGTATTTAAAATTAGATATAATATCTACTCTATGGAATATTTTATTCTCTATTATTCAACATAATTTTACTACTTCTCGTATATTACATATGGATTAAACAAAATCATTATTCACAGTGCAAAGTTTGTATCGATAAATTGTTAGCGGATAGAAATATTAAAACGTTAAACTGTAGAAATGAATATAAAATTGAATAAGTAATTTAAAGTAAGCCATGGATAATAAATATTACGTCGAACCAAGATCTGTATAGATCGTCGTCTTTGAAGGATTTGAAAGAACCTGCGTCAGACAGGGTGATACAAGGAGATGAGAGCAAATGCCGACGAGGTTCGCAGTATTAACAATAACAGTAACATTCTTTGGCGCAAAGAGGTCGTCGGAAGGAGCAGGAAGCCGGATCCGGATCTTTAATTTCCTGGGCGAATAAAAATCTCTGCTCCTGCTCGAACGACGGAGGGAAGCTGACTGTTGGAAAAGATTGAATGCGAACGCGAAACGAATTCAAGAAAGAGCGAAAGTCTGACGGTGCGAAAAAAACATGATGGAAATTGAATTAATCCGAGCATAGACTGATACCGTAATTGATCGATAGGACTATTGGATTCTCGATTAATTCCCATAGGTAGTTCGGGGAATGAAAATGAATTTTCCAACTTCTTGTTCCTCGCACTTTAGAATCGTTTTCGAGAATATGCATAATGTAGAAAGGCAGTGGTAAAGTGTGTGAATTAAAAAGAAAAGAGAAGGTTAAAGGAGATGAAAAAATTGACATTTGAATTGATTATCAGACGTGTTATTCAATACATTTAGGTATAGCGCAATATTGGTAAATGTACGATATTCAAATTTTTGCCTTATAATCAAACTTGATGCTTTTTTAATGTTGCTAGGAGTACATAGTTACGATTATGGGATATATTATTAAAATTATTTGTCTTTGATAATTTGATAATTGACAATAATAGTCTAACTTACAGCGAATATTTTCTATTTCTAAAATAAGCATTAAACTGAAATCAAATTAATATCAATTTCAGAAGAAGTACAAATTGATAACAATACTTTTTAATTTCAGAACCTGTTAAATTGTAACACGAAAAGAATTCAATATAAATGGATTAAATCCTAACTTTTGTCACAAACACTAGTCGATATTGCTTATAACAGACTATAAAAAATATTCCAATTAACCCTTCTGCATTGTTTGGATGGTTTTTGATCGAATCGTATTTTTACGTTGTTGGAAAATTTCTCCTTGGCTGTAAAAAAGGAAGTAACATTATCCCAAGCATTTCTTCACAAGGCAATATGAGTCCTTCTTCTTCCCTCTTTTATTCAATGACCAGAAAACGGAAAAATTATTCCCAGCATCTTCTCGCAAGACAATATTAATTCTTTCTCATTTTTCTTCCATTTCAAGATAAAATACGGGGAAATTATTCCAATCATTCTTCACAAGATAATATTAACCTTTCCATATTTCCTTCAAAATCAGCAAACAAAGAACAACCTCAAACATTATTTCACAACATCGTTTCCATTTCTTTCATTTTCGAAAACAAACGAATAACCATCTTTTTGGTCGATAATACTAAATTTCTTACATTTCTTTTCTCAAAATGCAAATACATGAAAATTGACCCTGCCATTGTTTACGATACTCTCGCAAGTCAACCCTTCCCTATTTACCCTTAGGTCAAAATCAGCAAACAAGATACCACCTCAGGTATCGTTTTGCAATAAAGTGTCAACACTTAACCATTTCCCTTCCACTTGTAGGTCAAACTGACGACAAAATTATTCCAACCACTTTCTTACAAAGCAACACGAACCCTTTCTCACCTTTTGTCCCTATGAAATAACTTTTGACGGAACGTTCGCCCAAGAAAGTTAATTCCTCTGTTTCCATGCGACCGCTTCGAGATTGCTTCGTAACTTGGCTCTCGTTGCAGGATCGTTCGACCCTAAAGTGTCAGGGCCGCGCTGGGTCCAAGGACGCAGCTTCCGCACGTCCTTTTCGTTTGGAGGCGCGTGCACGCGGTAGCACGTGCCGTTGTGTTGTATATGGCTATGTGTGCAATCGAGGCCGGCCAAATGAATGTTTAACGAACGGACGTGGGCTATAATTTACACTGCCAGGTTAAAAAGATGAAGCCTCTGCCACCCGGATAAATAGTACTCGTACATATGTGTATATTCTCACGGAGCTCGTTAACGTCTTTGAATTCACGGCCGGTTAAATAACCCGAAAGGAAACAATTAGAATCGTTACGGCCGCAGCTAGCTGGTCTTTGCCTTATTCGACTCGAGTGTGTACCTGGAACGACGTGTATACAGGATGTCACAAAATATGCCGATTCTAAATATCAAAACGACGGAGAAGGTTCAGGCGGCAGAAATGTTATTCGGGGTTTATTTTTCAAGTTATAGATAATGTAATTTTATGTTGGAAATATGTATACTGATATTTATAGGTTACTTGACAAACTCTTCTCTTTATCTCATGCTTCATGTTTCTTATGGTCCATGAAATAAACGACTGTAAGATATGGGCTAGATTTCGATTGTTATGTGAATCCCAGAAGCTAGATTGGTCAAGTCTGTCTTTCATTAGTTTCTTAATTTCATTACATAAATTCGTGATCAATATTTAGTTCTCAAGAAACAGATCACTTACCTATCTCCATAAATTCATTCATTATGCTATGACATAAGTAATAGTAAATTCTAAAGTAAACCTAAGAAGCAGTGTCCGTAACGTCATCACTTTTATACGCTTTTCAATTTATGGATTTGATCAACGTGGCTTCTGAACGGCTCATATTACAGTGAAAAACATGAACTATGAATGAGATAAATAAAAAGATTCGTCGATCAATACCAGTATATTTGTAGTATAAAATGAAATTGCCCATAATTCGTGTGAAATGCCATCTTTGTCCATGAAGTTTGCCCATCATCTTTACGTTTAAAATCAACCTATAAATATTTGCCACATATTTTGTGACACCCTCTATATGTTGAAATGTCCAGGGTTTATGTTACTTCAGTGCCGTGGTGAAACCTATCTAAAATCTTAGAAAATTCACGCAGACTCGATGAAAGAAAACGTCGAGGTTTAAAAAGCGGGGCTCGAGATTGCTTCATCGACCGCTTTTAATTCCTTTTCCCACCCTTTTCATTTCACACTATGTTCAGATGTTAACTCGTTTCCATCCGAAAGACGGGGATCGAGGGATAAACGTCGTTACGTCGTGTAAACAGTTGAGAATGAATTTTTCATTAAAACACGAAAGCTTGATGAACGTGCACCGGCTGAAGGGCGGTGATGAAGGTATCAATACTGTCGATAATTTTATACACGAAACAAATTTAGCTCGATGGAGGCGCCGAGGTCAAGGCCTCGACTATTGCATAACCCATTTTCGACGAACCAACGCCAAAGGCATTGCTTGTTTTACATCGATGAATATTTAAAAGCAGGAAGCGATATTGATAGGGGTAGCCCGACACTTCTGACGATTAATCGTTGGACGAGTGTTATCGCAGTTATCGTGGAATGTACGAGGGTTCGAGGGTATTTCGATGGACGACAACGGATTTTAATTTGAAACTTATCGGTGATTGCAAATGTTTGGTTTGGAAGGATCGTAAAAGAAAATTCTGGGAAAGAATGAATAAGCATGGACTTTAATTCTCTACTTGTTAACCAATGTAATGTAAACGCTTGCTTCATTGTTCTCTTTATGTCAGTAAAGTGATCAATAACCCGTCCCTGCGCGAAGTTCAAATTTTACGAAACGTTGCGAATTTTCTTTTTTCGTTTCTTCATAAAGTTTTTAAAAATATCTCGCATCCGGTTCGATGGATATATACAGTTCATTTAAAAACCACTCGTTAATCCGTATTCCGATTCTTTCGCGATGAATTCGCCTAATTCTTAGCCCGCGAGGTAAAATATTCTCCCTTGAACACATTGTCCAACTAATGACCAGAACGTATATATCTTGCCTGATGAAATATTATTAATACAAAGGTTAATCCCTCAGTCGGATAAAATCGAGCTGGGTTGAACCGTAAGATAAATATTTGCAGAAGATGGTTCGTACTTACCTAACATTTCGTTGAAACGTTCTTGAAAGTTTCAATTATGTATTAAATATTCTCGCAGACTACCGTAACAAAGCGACGGATTAAAAACATCCTGACTCCATTGAACGTTTATCTCACTCAGAAACTTATCATAACGTGGGTATACGTTTTAAGTTTCATTTTTACATTTTATCGAAAAGGAGACGCACAGAGATTGAAAGCAAATACGTCGCAGAAAACATCACGGAGTACACTAGAATCCTGTTTTCTACGGACTCTTACACCGCTCTTCTCTTCCCTTAAATCTACTTATAAAAGCTTCGACTAATGAGAAAGGTACGGTATCACTCGAAAGGTTAAATGCATATCCATTGCAGAGAAAGAGAGAGTCAAGGAAAAAAAAAGATAGAGTCGAGGAAAAGAAAAAGAGTTTCGAGTCCTCTAACCCGAAAGAATTATTGTATCTCAAAGAGTCGCGATGATTTCATGGAACTCGACTGCAAAGGGTAGCTGCGCGAAAAAGGGTTTACTAGAGAGGAAAAAAAAACGATCGCAAAGGGCTGCATGAGCTTTCTGCACGTTCGCCGCTGATATCAATGACAGTAGTTCTCGATGCATAACATGAATTTCTATTCGAAGGATGTAACGCCGACTCGTTTCGCTTTTTTCAATCCCTTGTGAATTCCAGCCAATAAATATTTACGGACGAATGCTAAAGGAACGATTCGAAGAAGCCAATCTTTTTCCATACTCTATTGTAAAAATCAGAGGTTTCCTGATGGCCAAGAAGCGTATAAATAAAGGGTATAAATAGAAAAATACTTATTCGTAAATTCAACTAAGGATAATCATATTATGAAAAGTTTTATTTCTATTGTTTTCTACAATGAAAGATTTCTTTGAAGAATACATTTATGTGTATTTACATAATATATACATATATTTCAAAGCAATATAAATGTAAAATAGCTTTGCAATTTTTATTACATGTAATAATTACCAACTAAATTAAGTTGAACGTGGTATAAGAGCTCTCTCTATCTACATATTCGCCATTGCATATTTATAAGAATCTGAGTTTACATAAACGTGCACAGTCTCGTAACAATATTTTTTGTTATTTATTCAAATATTTACGACGATTATTTTTATCCATTATCTTATTGTTGATTTGTGAAAATAAAATGGTAACTATTGTCTTTAATAATATAAAGTAATAACAAAATAATCATTTGATTGTATTATAGTTCTTGCTTTATGGAATAAGATTCCTACATTTCTTTCAATTCTTTTACTTGATATCCAAACATTTTTGACATACTGACATACATACAAATTCATTCCATAGAAACAAATATAAATTTATTCAGTTTACTTTAATACGAATAATATTTGCATTTACTGCCGTGAGTTACATAACATGTATATATGATTAATTATCTTCAGGCATAAATTAAAGCTCTGTGTTCAATGATCCTTTTGAGTGATGTGATATGATGAATTATAAATGAAATTTAAATTTATGAATATTTATATACGTATTTTAATATTAAAGAGAAACTGCTGTAATTTCTCGATAACGAAGATAGAACTGATTTCAACGCAATAATTTCTAAATCAAGGAAGATAAAATCTATATTCCAAATAATTATAACCTACGCTTCGTAAATATTTATTCTTAGTAAAATTACATGATAATGACAATTACTTTTCTTAGTAATCTAGATATCTATGCCGTAAAAATATGAAAAATATAAGGGAGAAATTTCTTTGCATGGAAATATTCGAATCAAATTTTCCTGCTCGCGTTTTTTCTATACTTAATAAAAGGAGAAATTTTTATCATCCACCAATTTTAATATTGCATGCATATATACATATTAATAGTAGATAATAATAGATAATAATACTCGCTATAACTCAAGGTTCGACAGAACAATTAATTTGCGCCTCGTTTAAATTCACAAACTGATCGCCAATTCTACTTAAATCTCAAATATCTCCACTAACCTAAACTTAAAGTTCACGCTAATCTACTTTTTAAGCCAAACTTGTACGTCGCCATACGTCAATATTATACACAAACCAACGTCTCTATATAAGTGTTATTGATTAACTAAATTTTGTAATTTTTTGACAAACTGCGATTGAATTTCATACGAAACCATTGCAGATATTCGACGAAAATGTATTCGTATTCTGTATGGAAAAGATTTCGAGACAGCCCGACCAGACACCATGGTTAACAAGGTTAGCCAGTGGGTTAGATAGCGGGACTAAACTAAATACTTAGGTCTATTACAACTTGGTCAAAGTTAGATGAGACAGTAAATGGGACAGACAACGCTGTTTCATCTCATCGCTATTCTTGCGACGTTTCCTCCTTCCGTCTGGAGAATTACCCAAAATGTGTATTTTAGATTAGAAGTTTCGGTGAGTGTTTAAACGTGAATAAACTAGATTATTTGCATAGAAAAGTTTCTGGCTCATATGGAATTTCTGTAGCTTCTGTTGATTTCTTCATATCGTTCAGTTTTTAAACAATCATTTCCAATATTTTAAATTAAATCTACCGTTATCCTCTATTCTTCTTCACATTCGAATACCTTCAAATATTTGCAAATGTATTCGCACAACTGTCATAAAAAATTGTTACGTGCATATCTTGGTATTTCATTATCACTATAATGAAACGCAATTGTTACAATTATATTAGAAAAATTTGAATTTAATCTGAAAATATATATAGAAGTTACAAGATATTTTCTGCAAACTTATATTTATCGAAAAATTAACATATAGTGTGAATAGTCACCTTAAGTATATGATGAGTGTTAAAGATAACCCTACCGAATACTGAAACTTATTAATACTTGTACTAAATATCTTGTAACTTTCGTATATATTTTCAGAATCGTTTAAAATTTTATCGATATAACCATGGTAGTTGGATGTGATTATAGTGCTAATGAAATTTCAAGATATTTCGTATAACACATAATATTTTCATGAAAGACGTCGACGAGGATATGAATATTTTCGCGAGACACTGTACCATTTTTTTTCTTTTTTGATTTTGAAATTCTTTATTCATGAAAGCTGTAGAATACATAAAATATGGTAAGAAATTTAACGTTTTGAAATATTTCTAATATCTACAAAATTTTGTCACGATAATAATTGTATCGTTTTCATAATTTCTTTTTCATTATTTTAAATATAAAATATCATTACGCAATTAAATTTTTACGCAGAAAATTACTAAATTGATTTGTTGTTTTTATTACATTGTCTATTTCTTTTTTTTTCGGTTTAGAAAGAATCAATTTCCCGACAGTACCAATTTTGGTGACATTTCAACTGAACAAACTTTCAATTTTCTTGCAAACTGATCGAGTTTGTTGATCGCACAAACAATAACAGAGAAACGTTCAATAGAATACCAAACGTACTTCTGAGAATTTCATCGGGTGGCTAGCTAGCTTTGATTTATTGGACGCAATTATTCCAACGCTGAAACTGCGTTATTTGGTTGTATTCAGCATTAATCGACCTAAAAATCTCTCTATTTCCTGAGTCTCATTGTTAATGTCTATGCACACCGCAATAAACAAACAGTATGAAACGCCAATTCGGTGCAATTTCCACAATTTCTTCTGAGCTTTTTTATCCAAATATTTTTCTATGATATTTCACGATTGAATTACACCTTGCATTCATTAAAATTATATTCTACTATTTGATTTGATAATTGTTGAAAAATTCGAAATTCATTAATTATGATGAAATATCAAATTAAACATACCTACAACTTGCAATTCATACCCAATAGAATTTCCACAAAACATTCAACGGTCTTAAAAAATAGCCCAACCTCATCCAATCAATTGTTCCAAAAAAAGAACTCCCTCCCCAAAAAAGAAGGAAAACTATACGAACGGAGAATAAAAAAAAAATGGAAAGGGAATAGCTTAATGGGAGACCAGAAAGGCAAATCGAGTAACTGGAATGAATCTCTATCAACTACCACTAAATCTGCTGGTCGGAGATAGGACGAAAAAACGGTTCTACAAATTCGCTAACGAGCGATCGGTGCTCGCTCGTACATCAGATCGTTGGTGATTGTTCACGTGGTGCGGCACGCATCTGGGCGCGAACTCGAGGAAGTGGATCGGTTCCAACGGCTACCAATTAATTGCCAGGACGCTGCGGTCGGGAACGGTGATTTACGTAACGGCCGCTTGTTCGACTGACTCCTCGCGCGAAACATTTACATTCGTTGCCCTTAAATTCGAACGAAATTGCGGCTGTCCCGTGGTTGGATGCGTTTAATTAGATCTCATCGCAAAGTAACACAGTTTCAATAATATAGGTCAACCGATCCGTTCAATCAGCCGAACGTACGTCGTTCCAGCTAACCGTTTTCGGCAGGGAAAATGTCTTCGACGTGCTTCATTTTTTCGTTCCTTCTTTCCATAATTGTTAATAAAGATAATTTGTCATCGTAAAGTTTACGATAGGGACGAAAATATTTGCTATTTTCAACAGATTGAATATTCTAATATTAATTGCTAGATATTTCTACGGTTATATTATCATATATTATCTTTATTGTAATTTGTATTCTTATTGGTGGACAACAATATTTTAGAATAACTGTTACTTTTACTCAATGATAATAACCGTTCAAATAATTTCGAGAGCCAGTATATGTCCTTGTGCATATATTTTATTTAAATTCGGAGATTTTTAAACATTAAAAATATAAATATTTTTTATCGTCCTCGATAGAAAAAGTCACAGATCAAGGAAACCTAAAATCGTGTAAAAAGCTCACCGAATCGTGTAAGGTTATCTTTTAAAAAGCATGGAAAATCATTGCAACAATTGCCCGCATATACATCGCATTTATCGGTCTGTTTACGTTCGAAACGATTAGCGAATCGAAAACTGCCCGTATGCAATTATTGCGTGTACCGTCATCGTCATGCCAGCAAACGATTCCATGCTATACCAAAATTAAAGAAAAAATAATTGCATTATGTGTATTTCATATTTACTTTTATTATGATCATTTATTCTTATTCGATACTTTATTCACTTGAATTTTATATGTTGTATTTTTATTATTCAACAATTATTTAATAGTAATTTGCCATTATTTAATGTTATTTTTACAATTAAATAGACTTAAGTTAATTAAAAAGGATGATCTAAATGAGAATATAAAAATAATGTTATGTAATAATTATGAAGGTATGTGTGTGTGTGTACCTTTCTCTAGGGTCTAACATAAAACTCATTGATACTTTTTGAAATATCTCTAAGGGTGCCCTCAGACAATCAATAATATCGGCAATATTTCAATGTTCTCAAAGGGGATACTGTATTAACAATGGACGATATTGTATTGACAATAAATGTTGATCTTTTTAGTTAAAAACCTTGAAATATTGACAATATATATTAATAGTCTGTGGACACTAAGAATAAACGAAATAAAAAAGAAATGTAATTATAATAGAATTCGCTACACGAAAGTTAAATTTTAAGTTAAATCATATAAAACTAAGCACAATAGAGTGGTTAATTAAATTATCCTCTAGAATGGAGCATATTGCATGTATTATTTTAAAAATTCTTTCTCTTTGTAAATAAAAATTTCTTAAATCTACCCTCTTAGTCACTAATTATTAGCTCGGATAATACATATTGCTGTTCTGAAACTAAATAGTTAACGCTTCCAACTAAAGTTCGTCGAACATTTAACTTTCCACCAAGACCTTAGTACCATCACTTTCAATCAATATGTGTCCTATCAAATTTCCCTTTCAATATCGAAAGGTATTCATCTTCCGCAGCCTCTAAAATCTTACTATAAAACTTTTTCTTATATATCATCATCTTTACAAATGGGTTGATGGATATAAAGTGTCATTTTTTTGCAGTTTGAATTTTATGGGTAAATGTAAATATCACCCATTAAATTTTATTACTTTATTTGAACATTTTCTACAAAACACATACATTGAAAGCTAAAACGGTTTATAATAAAAATATCAAAATTTCGTTGTATTGACTGTTATAAATAATTTGTGAAATTTTTATGTATTTGAGAAAAAATGCCGTGGGAGTCAGAAATCTAAATTTAATCTTTTGGGAAGTTAAATATATCTTCTGTTTCGCTTACACAATTTTCAGTGCATACATTTAAAGAGAAACTATAACAATTCCATTCCGAAAATTTTTACATTCTTAAACTGGCAATTCTCTTATAAATCTGTAATAACGAACCAAATTAGTCGCTGTATAAATTACATTGAATTACAGGAAAATTATGATACTTTTAACTAGATTATATGTCCAATTTTTATCAAAAGAAATATTTCATATGTACCATCCTAATATGAACAACGTACGGTAAAAGGAAGAATATTTCATATTTTCCGCTCGCTATTTTTCAACTATTTAATCGTCGACAGCTCGGACAATCTTTCTTTCGAGGACGAAGAAGGAAAGGTTATTCCCTCGTCACGTGCAGTTCTATGAAAGCGTTCGCTCGTGAAAGTCCCGGTCGAGGCCACTGTTCCTGAAACGGCCGAGGACGATGGAGTGGAAACACGTTTCCTCTCGACGATCGAGAGGACGCCTCCACATCGAGAGTTCGACGCGTCCGATCACGTTTCCGGAAGTCGAATGCTTTTGTTCCTCTGGTCGCGCTTCTCTAGAGGTTAATTCGATATAGAGACCGCTGTCCACTTGTCCCTTTTCGCTCTCTTCAACCAGAATAGGGTTGATGTGATCGCGGAAAATGGCTCGAGGAATAGAGCTGTCGTTGATTGATCTTCATCCAACGAATTGAACTTTGATAAATGCAGGAGAATAGATGGAGATCATAATACGTTTTTATGACTTACCATTTGGTAGTATTTAATATTTTAGAAAATATTGTTCTTTCTCTTTTTCACTTTTTATTAGGTTTTGAAATAAAGGAAATTAATGAGGATTATGATATGAAATGGTGATTGTACTATATAGAGTCATTGATAAGCATTGTCCGATTTTTTCAGACTTTTTAAAAATCTGAAATAGTATGAACGTTAGATCTAGAATTAAACGACCTAGTTTCATCCGTGGGATACGAACATACGATATATAGATTTGTAGATTTATTAGAAATTTGAAAAGTTTTGTAAAAATTAGAAACAACGACAAGGAATTATCTTTTACACATAGGATTTCAAAATTGTGAATTTCTCTAACGTACTGTGTCTTTTCTGTTTCAGGTAAGAATTTACGAATTCCCAAAAGTGTTCAATATGTTTGAGGATGGAAGAATAGAAGTTCGGATTCCCTAAACCGTAAGTTATGAAGAATCAAAAACCGTCTTTCCCAAAACCGAAATAAGAATTAAATTTGAGAAAAGTTACTTCCAATGTGCGTCTGCGAAGAATTGAAACGACATTTCTCAAAACCACAATCAAATTGAAAAAAGAGGAGGAAAGTTTCAAATACCGAATTATTCGTTCAACCCTTCTGTAGCCCTTACACGTCTTCATCGTTTCAGAAAAATTTGTCCATCGAACCTTCGTCCTTCGAAACCCTTCGCGATGAGAAATCGATACTTATCGCGTTCCACGGAGATGCCTCGTGAATCAGTCGACCACGTGGAAAAATATCCGTCTGGGTGGTCGTAAACGTTCGTCCGTGAACCGTGTATCGAGCCACGCCAACAGTGTATATATGAAATTTATTTCTTGATTCGTGATGTGCCCCTGGGAAAGCTGGTGGTTCGTCCGTAAAACAGGTTGCCATAGCTACACGCGGTTACGGGTGCCTTGAACCTTCGTATGAATCGTCTTCCTCCGTTTACAAAGCTTCTCGTCATGTTTTTAGCCTTGTAATTCCAATTCCTGGCCATTCTAAAGCCGTTTCGTCGGTAGATTGAGGGTTAGTTTCTCTGTCCATCGACGAAATCCTGAGGTAGTCAATAGAAATCACCGTCTCGTATCGTGTCAATGACCCAGCGAATGCTGTTATTTTAAAGCATGTTCCAATGTCTGGCTAGAAGTCAATGTCAATGTTTTATCAGACGATGAATTTATTGTGAGATTATTGCTAGTGATATAAAATTATCTACTAGCATTAAATATAGAAATGAATTTTTTCCGAATTTTGGGTACATTCGAACTTTTATTTCGAAGAAATCAAAACAGAGTCATCAGAATAATTTCCATTATTGTTTATTACTTTTTGCCTAGCAGTTTACGAATACCATCGTGATAGAATAGAATAATACGAAATTTATTCTGCTTAGATCTAATCAATCAATATGCAAATACTGTATATGCTAATGATACTAGATACTAATAGTAAATACTTCTAGCTACTGTATGTACCTGAGTAATTAGATTTAGAACATTATAAAAAACATTCAATTGATCAGAGTCTGGCTGTCAAAAGAAGTTCAAGCATCATCCCCTTAAAATCTCCACTTCATTACATAGGTGTGACATCAAATTTTTTAAGAATTTCAGTAGGCGTAGTCGTTACTATACGTTTTTCATTACTAACCATTTTGTACCTACATGTACTACATATGTAAATCAAACTCAAACGTACTACAACTTTGGGAAATTGACTTCAAGTAGTACTTCATCCCCATGCGAACTTCAATGTCACAATTTCATTACTTACTTGGCTCTCCACGTTTCCGAGATTTCCGTCTCGAGTAGATCTGCCGAAGGTTTGCTCAGGTGAACGCGAATAAATCGATGGCAGTATGCAAATATCGTCGTGTGAATATCACCGAGAGGCTTCTCGCGTATGCAAAGGAGAACCTGGGCCATTTTCACGGCGGAACTTCCCACGGATGAGCTGGTCATAAATATGAATAATTTTCGTGAACCACGGTTGAAACAACGCGGAAGAAATGATTCAGGATAAAAGTCGGGGGATACATTTCCTCTTTACGCGATCTTCGTTGCGATCGAGTTGAATGCTTGACTTTCGTGATATTTCAATTGATGGTTCTTAGGATTACGTGGAAATTTGCGAAGAAACCGAGAATTTTAAATTATTACTTTTTAAAGTAATCGTTGGATGATATTCTTCTTCTTGTTATTCGTTTATTCATAGTCGCATCAACCAGCGCGAGGTTAATTAGCCACGACTGGATAATATTTGTATTCTGTTACACGTGGAAAAGCATGTGTTTGTTTTAAAATATTAAGATTTTTTGAAGCCGACGTCTAATCAATGTTTTGTAATATTTTGTAAAAATGTGGCTAGAATTTTAATTTATATTTTGATATATTAAAGCCTTGGAAGGGCAATTTTTTATTGATTCGGGAATGTGCTGAACCCTTTTAAGTTTTTTGATATTAATTAGATATTAAAATTTTTAATTGTTGCAACAATACTTCATAAAAATGTATGTTGACTTTCAGTTTAGTTTTGTTGCTATATTACAATCTTCCAATGTATTTTATGAATATTCGTATCTTTCAATTTGAATAAAAAATATTCCAATTATTCAAAGATCGTAATAATTACTGTAACTTGTAGTTTACAGTAATGTAGGTAAATAATTATCGTAATAATTAATGTAACAGTTTGTAACTTTTCTTCGTACAAGGAAACTAAAGCTCAAAAAGGGCACTATAACTAAAAGGATATTCGAAGAACTGCAGGTCAGCCAAAATAAACATCCCGCTTTGTAGTGGCCATTTTGTTCTAAGGTAACATGGTTTCTCGACTTTAATAAGCTGAAAACCTGAATATATCGCCCACGCAACCACTTGTGCCTTAGATGAATTTTTTCGTACGATGCCGTGGTTACACTTTATAATCTCCGTCTTCAACGGAATTCCGTGAAAATGAGCCGGCCAAACAATTTTCTTTGAGGAGAAAAAACGAAAAGAAGAAAATATTCATCATAATTTTCTTTAGAAGAATTATTACAGGCTTAATCAGAATTATTATCTTTGTTATATTATTCTTATCAGCATTTATACCTGAATATTCTAAGAAAATACTTCGAACGTAATACATTTTCGATCTATTTATTACGGTCAACTCATTAAAAATTCTTCTAATTGCAATGTCTATTAAAATAGAAAGAAAACAGTTTTTAAAAAGAGGAATATATTTAAAAAATCGACAAAACGAATCAAATCTTTCGCTGACATCAGCTTTAGGAAAATAATTACCAAAGAAATTACGTTCCCCAATGGACAGCGTTTGTCGGTCGTAATTTGACGACTAACGATTTTTTAGCAAAGACCTTCAATTACGGATGGATCGTCGCTGAAGAGTCCAATTAGTATCCGAATTGGTATCTCGCGAGACAAAAGCCAGGGCCGTTCGCTATTGAAAAGAACTTGAGTTATAAATGGTGGATAACTTTCTTTTATTGCGTGACCGCTTATAATATTTGATTTCGAAACGCAGATATGAGAAGGAAGAAACACTCGGAGACTGTGGATGCAACAAAAGGTTTTGTTACTTCGTAAAACAATCGTTTCTTGAAAACTGATACCAATAATAAAATAATTACTTGTACCAATTATGCTGCATGGTATAGACATAAAATTTCGTTGCTATATATTGATATCAATTATAGATAAATAAGCCATAAATTGAATGATTCGAAATGGAACATATTCGTATACTTTTGTATATTGGTATATTTAAAAACTGTGGCTGTATCTATGTTATAGTTACATTCTACATTTTAACATACATTAAACAATGCATTTTCTCATTCTCTCCGAGAAAGAAAAACGTATCTATTAGTTCAAAAGTTATTACAATTTGAATTTTATTTTTTGATAATTTTAATTTTAGTATACGCTATATCAAGTATTAAAATGATTCTTCATCACATTTTCGTTTTTTGTTTTCACTTTTGTTCACGTCGTTTATCACGTGGATGGTGTGCGATAGTTGATTCCATAACACAGACGAGTCGTCGTCTGACTAGCGACGTTCCTTTTCTACTGTGACTACCGACCATTCGCCTGGCGTTTGCCGTTGTATAGTAATATGGAATTATATCATATACTATTTATATATCACATATTAATGTTCTATTTGTGATTTAGTAAATAAGTTTTATAATTAAAATAATAAATTGATGGATTGTGTATTTTTGTTATATATTTTCGAAGGAAAGATCGAAGTCGTGAAGATTTAAGAATCTGCTATTAGGGTTCTCTTAAAAGTATCGTTTCGCTCTAAGGAGAATAGGAAACATGAATTGGAGCATGAATTCTAACCCCCGTACCGAATCCTGATGCCAATATATCGACGCACTAACGTGTGCTACGTGTTCCAGTACACTGGGTGACTCTTATGTTTATAGGAAATGTAATTGACAATTTCTGAATCAATTTATTTCGTTGTTGATGTTTCTTCTTTCTTATGTGGATTATTTAGGGTAGAAATACAGTATATTATATTCAAACATTGTAGGATAAAGTTTCTCCTTTAACGGAAAACGTGTTGGACTACAAATTACCAATTCCAGGGTCACGAATTAGAAGTAAAACTAAAGGTTTTAATAAATTAAATAATTTCAAAGCAAAGAATGAGAGAACAAAATCTGCATTTAACATCCAAACTACACTTTATCTAATATTTGATATTGCTTGTTTTATCTTGAATATTAAATGAAATAAAATTGTATATACGACAATTCTATTCCTGGAATTTTTTAATTCTAGCTTTGATAATTCTCATAAATATGCAATAATGAAACTAGTCGATTATTACTGTAAAGTGGATTAAATCGCGTAGAAATTACTTTAATTAAATATACAATATTTTAGAGAGATTAACGCAAAGTTTTATTTAAAAAGAACACTCAAATTCAATATATGTGTATTAACAAATAAAAAGATCGTGAGAATTCTTACTCTGAAACAAAATTACCAGTCACCCCATGTATGTGCATTAACCGAACAATTCGTTGGCAACAGAACGATCCTGTCGCCTTTCATCAGTAGCTGGTTTCCGGCAGACACGAATAAGGGTGGGGTCTCATCTAGCGAAATCGATGCAGGGACCATCGTGAAACGCCCCAAAAGCGACGTCGAATCCAAAAACAGGGTCAAGGCTTCATGGGAATCTACAGGACCCACGAACTCGAATTATCCCTCGAGAAATGTTTGCATTTGCCTCGGCCTGCTAGTAGAATTTCGAGCCCAACAACATTCCTTTTATATCTTTTTCTCGCCCTTTTATACCGCCCCTTGTTGATCATTCACTTCTCTTTTTTATTTTTGCTATATCCAATACAATTTATTCTAATCTTGAATGAATTCAATGGATAAATTTTATTATATAATGAATTTTTTATATATATAACGAATAAAAATGAATTTATTGCTATCGATATAAAATCTTTCTTGGCAAATGTTCTTCGGTTCCTAAGAATAGCTCGTTAGCTTTTGCTGACATGAAATATCGACGGATAAGTTTACCAAACCCTGGTTTAGTTTATTCACCTTCGTGAGTTGTAGTCTATTGATACTCCAGTTACCGTGACAGAAGTTTTGGTAGCGTGCAAATTGCATCTAGCCAGCTGTTAATTTAATCATGGCAGCGAGTAGGTAGGTAGTGGTTTTTAATTTGACCACATCGCGGCCGCTGTGTACTGAAATGTCCCGAACACCTACGTCAAGTTTTTAATAATTACGCGCACCTACATGTGCGAATATTGTACTTTTTTTGCACGTTAATTGTCACTGTTGACTTTTATTAACGTTCAAATTTGCCAAAGAATTTTTCATAAAAATTTCTTATGAAAATATGTGGATAGTATTTAGAAGTTATCAGATTTGTATACAGTGAGTTACAGAAAATCTAGATGTACTTATCGAATTTTAGTTTATCAAAAAATGTTCATTGTGAATACTCAGTAGCAAAGGATTATTAATTCTGTTAAATATAGGAAGCTTTGACAAAAATCATAAAAAAGAATTTCTATCGACATTAATGGCAAAAAAAAAATTAAAACTCGTAAAATATTTCTAACACTTTATCATCGCTTTTTTTTATCGTATAGTACTGTGCCGAGACTTGAAATCGAATTTCTTTCACGTACGATAAAAACAGAGTGGTGCAGAATAGAAAAAAGAAGATAGAAAGAGAATAGGTTTTGCTCGAGATTGTAAGTAATTTGTGACAACATACACGTTCCACGTAAACAGGCTAATCGAAACGGTTATTTATAACCGGACACCATTACGCCGGAAAATACAGTCGGTGCAAACGGAAATCATGGTAAACAAATGTCAATCGTCGTCGAGTCATAGTATAGTTAGCTCATAATTTATGTATATTCAGGAAAAACAAATCAAACGCAGTAATATCGTTTACATTGTCAAGGTACGTATCGATGCAGCTAAAATCAATCAATTTATACGACCGTAATTTCATGGGAATGAGCGAATGTTCCAACGCAATTACTAATTCGTCGAGTACTATATATACTCCAAGTTTACTTACAAATATTATGTTCTTTACATTATAAATGAGTTTGTCAGTAAAATACTGAAAATATATATATATTTGAAGATTTCTTTTTATTATAATTCAGAAAAATATTATCACACCAGTGGCATGATAACTTCAAATCTGCATTTTGTTCTGATTTTCTTCCTTGCTTTTCTCTAAAAATAAAATTTTGTCCTAAATTCTGTGTGTTTGATTGGAACTAAATAATAGAAGATCCTTTTCATATAATAATTTACTAACTAAATTGACAAATGTAGGCTCATAGATTTCTATGCACAAACATTTTTTCCAGTTTTCCAATTTATCAGTAATGCTTCTATAATACGATACTACCAACTACTACTTTAAATCAACCGAATTTCCAGATACGCAATTATAAGAAAACACAAAGGCTTATATAAATCAATGTTCTAACACCACTGTAAAAATCTTCCAACCACGCAGAATCCATAAACAATTCACGAACAAACTTCCTCCCCCCGCAAATCCTTGGTACTTTTCATTCTTTCGTTTTTTCCTCTCAGCGCTAAGCCACGAATGCTTTTTCCACCGTCCATTTTTATAAACCGATTTTTCCTTTGCCCATCCTATGCGATTCACAATGCAACGTGTCAAGGACAAACGAGTCGATGTTGAAGAAAGAACAAAGTTTCCCACGGGCTCGAACCAAAGCAAAGGGGCTGGAAATTCGCGAAGTCTTCTTTATTTTCTTTTTTATTTTTGTTTTTCTTTTTTTGTTTTTCTTTCTTTTTAATGCTTCCTTCTGTTGCAAGAAGTTTCGAGTGTTCGAAGGATTAAAGCGATAGAATTTCTCTCAGACGCGATAACTTACATATCGTATGTCTGACCATTGAATGTAACATAACGAAAGAAAAGGTGGACGTTCGAGGACACATGTCCGTTCCAGTGGAACGAATGGCCCGATAAAAATGTTCCTCTGAAAGCGATTTGCATATCGAATTTTACATCGATGTCGACGTTCGACGGATCTCTCAGAGTCGGTCAAGGTCCTGAGAACGAACGAAGATCTGCTGGATCTGGCATAGGTTTTTTTTTACCAACGAGAAATCATGGATTCTACAGTTTCGAGGAAATTAACAAATCAGTGAAAGTTAATAATTTATATTGACTTTCTTAAATAGTTTTCTTCTTAGTTTTTTTTATTTTGGGAGAGGGTGCTTTGTAAAATTTTCTCATGAAGCTATGTATGCATTCATTTATTCATTTAATTACAACTAGATCTTTATAAATTATGTTGAATCTGATAAACATATTAAAATGATGAAACTTAATTTTGTTTTATAGTTACTACATCAGAGTATATGCAAATATTTTTGGTAAGATTGATGTTGATTTTTAGTGAGATTTATTTTTGTTTGTATTTAATATACTTCAATTTGGAGGAATTTATTTTATATTCAAATATTTAAAACGAGCATGAAATTACCTCCAAATAAATCTAAATCAATTATATATATTGATGCGCTATAAATTAATGTCCTAAATAAACTTCGTTGCCAAATACCTAAACAAATATCATATACATTGGTAAACGAAATAGTAAATTTCAAATTCGCACATTTCAGAGAAAATAAGAACTTATTAAAAGTGCAAAAATGGACGAAAGTTGGTACAAATCTAAAAATATTGAAAGTAAAATACATGACTATCACATAATTTGGTAGAGATGAGACATACTTTTACTGAAGTTCCACTTATTTATCACTCTGTGAAAATGTAAATTTATAGAAATATCTACGGTCTAACCTGTCACTGTTTGAATGATGTGCATAGAAACTAGCTAAATATTAAATTCTTGTCACCACTTTCCAATTTCCACAGAAAGTAACCAAATAATAAATTTTCCTCTTCACTTTGTGAAATGAAACATTTTCTCATACACAAGTATCGATAAATACTCTCGAAGGGGATAACCACGAAAATAACGTGTTCAACGAACTCGTTTGAAAGACGACGGAGATGGAACAAGGAGGAAAGCGATGGATGCTCGTTAAATTTCGTAGAAGTCAATAGACAGAGCTCTTAACGACGAAACCAGGAAGCAACCCTGACCGAGTTTTCGGTGATAGAGAGAAGGAGAAGAGATAGAACATAGATGCTGAAGCGAACATTGGCCAACGTGGCGAAGCATCAAAGCTTATAAATGTTGTATCAAAGAACGCCAACGCGAACCGATTGACCCTGACCAGATTCCGCCTCTGTGTAACTGAGATGACATCGCTTTTTCAAGCGACGGTTTAAGTGGCAAACGCCTTAGCACCGGCCTTTGGAACTAGCTGTAAGAACCAGAAAGACAAACTCGATTGATCGTTCGAAGAAATCGAATAGAAACGTTGCGCGATTTTAAAAATGAGGATTTATGTGAGCTCTATGGGAAATAAGGCAGTGGGAGGATTCTAGAAAATGGTTTGTCATAATAAATATAGGATGGGAAATTTTCAGGGTGATCTGTCGTTATAAGATCGGAGATAAATATTGTGAGATGATACATTGGGTTACTTATTTGAAAAATTTATAGCAAAATTTAAAAAGTTAATTTTTAAGATTTAAAAATTTAGAGTTTGCACACGGGGAATAACATTGTCTTGCTGATACACATCTTTCCTGTTGACCGATCATGAATTTTCGTCGTTAATTGTTGCATTTATTATTCAGTTATCAGTATTTGTTATAAATCGATATTTCGTTATTTCCCAGAAATTTTGTATTCTCATGACGATAGATAATTATCTTGCTGTTTTGAAAATGCTGGGAATTTTCCAGGTAACTCAATAAATGAGAATTTGTGAAAATGTGGAATAGAAGATGTGGTGGGATTACAATATGCAACGTAATATGGATAATATGGACCAGTGGAGACCACATTAGAATATGTAGAATGTGTGGACTAGAATATGGAGAATTTAGAAAATGATTTGTTCTGTTAACCTAGATTAGCTTAAATATCCTTCCAGAATAAAGTTACCGTATAATTTTTGTATTTTGTCAAATGGAAGGGAAATGATATTATTTTGAAAGAAAGAAAATCTTCGGTATATCTAGGTCAATGTCTGGAAACATCGTGAAATATATAATAGTAAAAATGAGAATAAAAAATTGAGAGAACACAGAAAAAGGAAAAAACGTCTTTGTATTTCTTTTTCGTTTCATCAGATAAATAACTGTAATATTAAATTTTTATATACAATATTTTATATACAATTTCAGTCAAATAAAAGCAATATTGAACTCCCATTGAAATTAGAACTACACTTGAAACTGGTTTTAAATAGAATAAATTTTTGTAGATCCATTTTACATTATTATGAAACAAACTTTTCGTCGAATATTAGAAATTCAATGTCGTTTCAACGGATTCCTCGTTCGTTTTATCAAATACAGCAATTAATTTTCAATCGATTTTTTTCCCAGAAAAGGAACGCATGTTAGTAAAAAGTATAACAGTAATAAACTGAATCTCGTAACGAAAATTTTATATTAGTTGTCATTTACTTGTTATTTAAAAAATTTAATCTACTTACCATTTATCATCTAATTTAATTGCAACTTAGTATCCAATTTCCAGATAAAATGATTTCTTCGAAAATTTGTTGTGACAAGATACTTTAACAAATATGTGTATGTATTCTTCTTTCACTTGATTCCTCGGACTATCGATGGAACTCTTGTTAAGAATATTTACAATTCAGGTTCGAGATAATCGAAAAGCAGTCACAACTAAACGTCAATTTACTTGATATAAGGAAAAATCGACGCATGTTTCTCGAGAAGAAGCCAGTCGAGCTGCCGTCAAAGATACGAGAAAAACAATATTGGCTCCTGTATTTCGATGCCAAGGAGTCGAATGATGTTTGCGATCCTTGCCATTTCGACTTCATTCATTCTTAACTCGAACTGTCTCCTGTCGACTGATCGAAACCGTGAACAATCGTAAATATATGAACAATCGCACGTTTCTTTCCACGTATCCTTTCTCTTTTTTCTTTCTATTTCGACCTTTCTTTTCCTCCACATTTACTCTTCGTCTCTTCGTTGTTCATTGGAGCTACAACGAGTGGTTGAAGAGGCGTGAAATTCTATTGCTTTGGTTCTCTTCATTCGGAGAATCAAAATTCTCCGAGCGCGAACGTCGAGGGTTCCTCTGGCTCCTTTCGAATGAAAAGCGGGAAAATCTTTTGTGCGTGTTTTCTAAAATTTCACGTGCAACTCGTGCTTCAAGAATTTCGATTTTCTTGCTGGCTTTTGACCCAGAGAAGAAGTAATTGTCTCTTTTTTGTTTTATTTAGTAATCATTAATTCTTATTTATTTATCTATTTATTCATTGAATAATTTACGGGCATTAGCCCTACGACACAAAAAAGAAAAGAAGAGTTACAATATTAAATGTAGAAGTTAAAAAAGCGAGAAAATAGAAACTAAAGTATAATAACTCATGAAGACTTAAATAACTGCTAAGCTGATCGTCTGAACAGGAAAAACCAGAGAAGAGATCGGTTAGATCGAAAATATCATTTATACATGTTTATTTATTTAGTATTAACGATTTTGTAATTCATTAGAAATTATTGGGTTAGATAATGTTGTACAGTAAGCAGAATGAGAGTATCTTCCAGATAGTATTAAAAATTTCATGATCGGAAGAGAAATATTGTTTTCTTGAGAAGATTTCCGTAAAAAAGGCAAAGTTTCTTGAGTGTTTTAGTAATCCTCTTTGCTGGTATCAAGAATCAGTCTTGAGCGAAGTACGGTCTTCAATGAGTTCTAAAGAATTGAAGAGCAATTTCGCTTAACTTTTAATCCGACTCTATTTAACCTGACTCTCCTCATTCAAATGGTACAAAGTTAGTTAAAAAATTTGTGCAACGTTGCTACGTACAAGAAAAGATATAATACAACAAAAAGAAACCAAGTATAACTTACAGTTCGAAGTAACATTTTCTGACAAATTTTATAATTTAGTATTATTATACATTTTGATAAGATGGTCCAGCAAAATAATCTCTTTGTGAAGAGTCAAACTACCTCAATAAAAAGGACAAAAGATAAAAAGAAAATCTAATACAAATCTTCTTCTTTGCCCACTCCTAAGAAATTATTCTTTGCTACAAATCATTTTTATCGTTCATCTTGTTACCTATGAACACTCCCTACGCGCAGAGAAATTGTTTCTATCATTACAAAAAGCAATTTGCTCTCACAACTTTATAAAATTTGATTTAAAAACTCTTGGTTTTGTCGAATTTTTATCTTTCGAAATGACAATCGTCGCAGCTTCTAGCAACTGGTATTACATAGCGTTGGTTCATTACGCTTACGTTCATCATCTGTCAGGCTCGAAATTCAGTTTAAAAAATACCTAGACGGGTAGCTATTGTCTGACGTTAGTGACATTTATGAACGAAGTCACGAGTCGACGACGAGCCGTCATAGTTCGCGTGACACGCGAATCCACGTCGACGGTGTGTTAATTTGCATGATTGAAAAATTACAGCCTGCCTGGGAAGTGCGGTCGTTTCGAAAGTTGGCCGTGTTTCTGTCCTTAAAAGCCTTGGAAATATCAAAATTCTGCGACGAAACGTTGCTAACGAATGGCTGAACTCGCATTTCGCGATGAAATTTTCGATTTTCAACGTTTGACTAACGCGAGACTGACTTTACGTTAAAATAAAAAAGAGAGTAAGAAGTAAAATGAAATGAGAAGGTTTTTATTTCAAAATATTATCATGTATTTGTTTGTGTATCTATTTTTAGCACATTTCAAAACATTTTATCACATTATCTTTATTTTTACCTTCAGAGCGTAATAATAAAAAATGTAAACTTTCGCTACTTGATCTCGTTTCACGAACAACGTTATTTTAAATATTAAATCGACTTTTATCAAAACACATGTAGTACATGTAGTATCCTTATTGTGCATGAGCATATTACGTATGTTACACCAAACATTTTGAAATTCCATTAGTATCAGTAATGACACCCAACTATTATGCATGTATTGTAAAATATATAGTAAAATTTTTAAAGATTCTGGAGATGTATACAAAATTTATACAATTAGTTAAGATATTTAATGTACGTATATATTTTGCAGTGATTATAAAAATAGACTGGGATTATTTTTAATATTTCTTATTTATATGCTTAACATAACTGTTCATACTATAAGTATACTAATTTTTTACTAAATATAAGTTCACAGAAAATATCTTGTATCTTCTACATATATTTTCAAATTAAATTCAAATTTTGCCAATACAATTTTGGCAGTCGCGTCTCATTATAGTGCTAATGAAATATTAAAATGTTTTATATAACACACACAATGTCTACATCAAAATTTTCTATAGTAAATGTACGAATACTTTTGCGAGCAACTATCTAAACGAAATAAATATCTGAATGGTTTCTCCATGAAGCTTCCATTGCTCGTCTTCCGAAAATACCGACGTGTTTCTTTCAAAATGCTATAGGAACTGATGGCGATCATCTTTCATCCTCGATTCTACCTTAAGAGATTACCTCGTCCTCGTGATACACACCTGGAACAGGTATTGATACGGCACACTGTTGATTGATCGAGGAACGTTAGCGAACATATTACGAACGTAACAAGCTCGACATCGTAGTCGCAACGTCTTTATTGCATATCGACGATCGATGATTCGATTCTGGAAAAAGAAAGGCTGCGCTTCGATCTCGAACCTGCTGATTCACATCGAATTTCATCGAACGAGTAGGTACATACGTCGTATACGAAACCATTTGCAGGGAATGAAAGTCGAACGATTTCTCTGATGAATCTTTACATCACTAGCATTGTATTTTAGAAATGATCGTCAAAGGAAAAGTTAAATTACAATATTGGAGTTATCTGAGATATTGCTGTAGGATAGAAGTCGTGGGGCTTTGGAAATCTCTATTGCGGTTATGTCAAAGTGGTATTTCGCGAAATTGCGTATTGTAGCATGAAAGTGACGTATTCGATATTATTTGGATGAAGATATATGTTTCGATTTGAAAATGTGAAGAAACGAGTTAGATAGTTTTATTTATTAATCGAATGCATATGTAGTATATGTATCATAAATATTGAGATTTTTGATGCCACAAATTTTATTATTATATTATTAATAATATATTTTTTAGTGTTTGTAAATAGATTATATCCATTATTTCTACAAGTATTATAAAATATTCGTATATATAAAATACAAAAGAACCGATTGATGCTCTAGCTAGCATAGATCATTTGAAAAATTTGGCACAAATGGAATAACAGTTTAAAAATACATTATCTCGTATTTCAAGCAGTTTTTTCTTTCCAATTCTACAGACAAGGATTCACACACTTGTCTCGCGAATTAAACTGTCTAAGGTAACGCACTTTCGTCAAGTACTGACAATTTGTTAGTTAACGATTTCGACGAAATATTGCCTCCACGAAGAAAATGGGGAAAAAGGAAGTAAGAACACCACGAAAAGGATGGATCGACGAAAAGCGAGGCCAAGTAGGCTTCCGTGGAAGCACCCTTCAATTAGAATGCCTGGCCCCAGACAGGGAGCTTCTCTGAATGACCCATTCACGAAAGCTTACGCGACACAGCTCGAATTTCCGTACAAGCAAATCTTCGTTTGCTTTTCTCGTAAGTACATTTACCCATTCATTACGTTTTTCGCTCTCTTTACTCCTCATCTATCGATTCGTTTTTCGTATTTTGTACATGCGATTTAATGTCAAAAACGGGCTCCATTTGAATATTGTTTATGTCTGGTACATTTCTTGATAGATGAAATGGCCTTATGGAGAGTTAATTATTAATTAATGCTAATTAGATCTATCCATGATTTAGTTTTAACTCTCAAATAGTATCGTTTGGTTATAGTTGACCATAATAAATAGTATTTTGTTTTAAAAATTCAGGATATTAAATTTTTCTCTGTATTCTACACTCTTTACCTTTCTCTGTTCCTACTTTTTATCAGCTATTCTCCATTAACTTTTCATACGCGTTTCAAAGGAAACTCTAACAAGCAAGCAGTAAACTATAAAATTTCCACAAAATAGTTTCTCTTAAAATTCTTTTGACTCTCTCCTACTCGATCGCAAATTTTCCCTGAAGCTTCGATATATTGCATCGTACGAAAAAATATAAAAATAGAAGAGAAAGAGGGAACTACAAAAATAACTCTCAATGTGGACGAAGGGAACTTCAATTTCCACGTAGTAAATTAAAACGAACTATCTCTATTAATTGTGAGGAACGGTGAAACATAGCGATACACTTTGTGCTACATAACCAGTTTTCCCAGGAAAAGCTCATGAAAGTAGGAGCGCCGTAAAGAAGCCCGCTTTATTTCGGCTATAAAAGCGAAATGAAACGAACGAGCCCACAAAACGTTCGAATTCTGAGCCTACACGTTCCTGCCAAATGTTGTAAACGTCACGTTGTATGGTAAGGCTTACCCGACCATATGTCAGGAAAATTTCACTGAAATTGCAGTAGAACAATGTCAACTATGGCTCCTTTGTTAGTCATCGTGTGTCGTGAAATCATAGCTCTGTGATTCTCAGGATATATCGCCTACGTGGTTCATGTTCACCTATGTAAACGTATGTAATATGATCACGTAACAAGATATGTTGCATCGTGTGATAAATTAGATGCTACATTCGTCATACTACAAATTATTGTATAGTGTTGTATGATGAGAATAATAATTGTTTTATTAGTATGTTATATGAATAATTCATCGATTATTTCCAGATTTCCTTGCTCTTCTCACGTTCCTTGCTACCTTTGTCATATTATTAAATTATTTAATGAGAATAGTAATTGTTTTACTGACATATTTGGATAATTAACGAAAAGAATAATTCTCATCGTCTATGAAAGGGTTAAATTTAGATTCTAAAGATAAACAAAAGATATACAGTGCTCAGAATAGTAAAAATAAAACAGTAAATAAACGATGTATCTACGTGTATTATTATTTAGAAGAATTTTAAGATAATTTGTTATTCGACATATACATGCGTTTTTTAGCCATTGTAAAGGTTAAAAAACGTCGGAAACTGTGTTCTTCAAGTAAATGAAACTATTTAACAATTAGGAAGTTAGTTACAAACATAGGAAGACTACAGGATGTCTTATAGCGAGTCGATATTGTCGAGAATTTGCATTCCATCGTTTTCCATCCATGCTCTTGGGAATATCGAAAAATCGACTACCTACAGTGCAACACTCGGATGGTGGAAAACACTTAAGAGATTCGTTTGCATGGAAATACCTTGTAAACTTCGAGAAGAGCAGTGAAACGCGCGTGTGGGAAGCTGTATAAAGCGAAACATGAACTGAAGTTGTACGAACTGTAGCACCGTGGAATTTCACTATATCGTTTCTCTTACATTCTTTAACTGATCGTTCATTCAGAGCTATTTTTAGAAAGAAATCAAAGATGCAGTTGTTAAAGATAGATAATTCACTGAAAATAGTCCATTAATATTCGGACACTTTGTACAATTTAATTAAGATATTTATGTTCTTGATATATTTTCAAGTGGCATATCTCTTTCAATAATGTGGAGGTGTGCAAATACTTCTCGTTAGAGGGAAAATATTTCTGTTAAAAACAGCATTCCTGAAAAAAAACGGCAGGTTGAAAACTACAAATAGAATCTCGATGCAAATATTTTCAATATCATTCATTTCGAGTAGGATTCCCCCTAATGGAAAAAGTGCTGTGACAAATGCAACAAATCTTTCGCGTGCCAGAATTCTTCGTTTCCTGGTTTCGAAACGCATTGCTCTCTGTTGCTTCGAACATTCGCAGTCCGCTGTGATCGACAGATGCTGTCTGGGAAAATTCACACTCAGCCACGCAAACGGTGGAACGCACATCATTGAAAGCAGCGCCCGACAAAAATATGTAAAAACATTCTCGTTATACGAATGAGCGTTGCAAAAAAATATTGACAGTTATCGACTGCAATCTCGTGTCGATAACACTACCTGTCATCCTAGGATCAATCAATTTATTCTATAACGATGTAATAAAACGAAAAAAGAGAGAAAAAATAGAGGAAGCTTAGAAATATGCATTGATTTTATTTGTTTCTAACATAACGTTTAATGATTAATGAAAAGAATGTTTCTTCATTCTTTGGTTACCTGTTTTATTCTGAAATATATCGCATTCTGTGCTATTCATATTTAACCGAAGTTTCCTGATATTTGACGACCTGTTGTACTTGACTTATGACATATGACATCATCGTATTATTTTATAGTAGAAGTTACAACATAAACGAAAGTTTGATCTGAATTAATACTAAAATATGTCGTAGATAGAAATTTTCATAAAAGTAAAACACCTACATACGTTACAAAGGAAGATAATAATTAAACTGTACTGCAAAAGAAAAAATTAAAACTCTGTATCATTTTCTTAATATCTTAATTCTTCTATAAGATTTATTTTCTATGAGATTTATTAGCTACAAACAGTTGCTTTATTATTATCTAATGGTTTTTAATCATACCACAATATTCTACGTACAACGATTATAAGGAATAGAATCGTCGCAATTAAAATACAACTCCTCAGAAACATGCAAAGTCCAGATATTTGAGTGGTAACGCAGATATACGCGGAAACCAGCGTAACCACAGTTCGGATATTCCCTCCACATTTCAAACAATATCCATCAGCCTCCCTACACGGCTGCTCTAAACCACCCCCTCTACTGGACTAGCGTGTCAGCCCTCGATCCTCCCTCTCTCGTCAGCTCGTCTCGTCAGTGTCTCGCCTTCCTTTTCCGCCGCGGATCCCAAGGTCGACGGGCCTCGGCTCGAAGTCGAGGCCAAACACGGAGAGTGGTAGTGGCGGGTTGATAGAGCCACGCGTCGACGTGGACGTCGACAGAGCAACCGGAAAGAGAGTCCAGGAGTAATGATCGATACTGCTGATACAGAGAGCCGGATCCCGATCGGAGACGGCTGCGCCCTCGTTGGCTCCGTTTCCCCTCCTCTCTCCTCTCCTTTCTCATATCCATGGAAGGACGAATTTTCGTATCTTCTGTTCCTCCTTCCATTGGCAGCGGCAGCCGGCATAGAGAGAACCTCTCCCACGTCGCGAAACCAGCAACTGCGCCCCCTTGGAAAATGAAAAGGCCCCTCCACCGCGCCGAGTTTTCCAGTAACGATCGGTTCCCTTGCCCGGGGTACGAATAGCGGATAACGCGACGTCCCTCAGCCCTCCTCTGGTCCTCGTAGCACAGCCGGCCGCCCTACCTTTTCGTCCTCAGGCTCGGATCGGCGTCACGCGGCGCCCTCGTGCCCGGACGTCGCGTCGCGCGCCGAGCGGATTCACACGCGCGCGATTGAATCGCAGCCTTGAATGCGGTCGCTGTGGACACGTTCGCGGTTTCCGGAGAAAGTTCGTTGATGTCTGTGGAAATGCGTCATGATTTTTCCTGCACTTAGCTTTGGTGAAAGTGACGGAGTGGAGGTTTTGGGGAATGACACATTGTGCGAGAATTGACTTTCTCTTTATTTTGGTTTGTTCATGGAGAGCTTGGATGGATTACAAGGAAAGATCGAGGAATATTTTCGGAAAAAATTTGTTAAAGTTTATGGGAATTGACACGATTTTTTTTCTTTTTTCTTTTTATTTTGTATGCGACTTCGTAATTAATGGAGTGAAAGTTTTAGGAAAGGTTTAGGTTACTTTTTTAAGGACATTATTTGAGCATTCAATTTTAGGAGTGAACATTACGTGAGAATTCATTCTAAGTTACGCTTTTTTCCTTATTTTGTTTTATTTTTGGGGTGTTTGAATGGGATATAGGGAAAGTCAGGGAGATGTTTACGAAGAGGGCTTTTGTTGCTTTAACCTTTTTCGACGGGCATGAGCGTGGGTCGGTTTAGGGTGACAACAATGTTTTTCTTGAGGAACTGGAATTATCCACCTGTAAAAAATTTTGGAATTAATTTTTCCTGACATAGCTTTGCAATGCAAGATTGTAATAGAGAGGGAGAGAAATACATTTGATTTTACTCATATAAAATAATGTTATTTAAGTGTTCGATAAATATTTATTATGGATATTATTGTATTTTCTTTTTATAATTTATAAATCATATTTTGGTTTTAAACTGAATTTCTCACTTCCTGTTTACGTAATACCATTTGTATTCCCTTTAATCGATGAAAATTTTTAATAGTAGGTTATTAATATTTATATATAGTAAACTTCTATATAATAAACTACGAATCGTTCGTAAAATATATTTTTATTTCTATAAACAATTCTCTAAAAAGTTTTCTTATGAAAACTAATTAGTAGATAAATTATTTTTCAGAAAGAGGTAATATTAAGTTTTTTATTTAGATTCCGTCCCGCGCGTTTAAGAATAATTCAATTTTCTAATATTGCCCATGTTCAACAAACTCAGTCTTAACAGCTCAAGCAGTATCCTGTCATCCCCTATCGAAAAACATCTCGTATGCCTTAATATACGTATAATGTAGCGGGAAAGATGAATAGAAAAAAGCTTATTCACGCGTCGATGTTATGAAAATATTAAAATATCTCCTATCTAAAGTTACGAGAATATTAGTATATTAGTGTCTTAAAATAATTCAACTGAAAATAAATAAAAATGAAAAATTACTTTCACCTTTACTACTTGCTACATTAATATGACTTTTCATTCCTCCAAAAAAAAAAAAAGAAAAAATACAAAACTGAAGTATGAATATTTAACAATGAATATTCACATCAAGTATTCTCACATTCATATTTGATATTAGTAGTAGCCTATCAAATGTAGGGATTTTATTTCTATATTTTTCTTCTGATATCAAAACTTAACATTGAAAGTATTTTTGTCTAAATAAATCCCAAACTACCTAAATATACAAGAGATAAAAGTTACGCTGCAAAGCTGCTGCTACTTTAAAACACGAATCCCCTCGTTTTAAACATTTCGCATCGTCCAAATTTTATACCGTAATAAAACAAATTTATACTTCTAAACTAAAATCACCTTTCCCCTCTCCACTTCATGAGCTTCCTCACAAAAGTTTCCGTAGCAAAAACTGCAAACCGGCAATTCTTATTATATCCTTCACCGACTGCAGAAAGTATTCTAATACTCTTCTGTATCCATCAACGAATGCAAACTCTTAAACAGAGAAAAGAGAATGAAACTGCAATTTCTCGAGGGAACTTGCTGCTCAGAGTGCCCTTAATCGTCCATCCAGCATATCCGCCCCTGCATCAACCCTCGATGGAGCCCCCGCATCCTCTTTGCAGCTTCCACAAGCGGCGGCCGAACGCCCACGCGTCTTCGAGGCATGATCGCGGCCGCCGTAATCTCGCCCTGGTTGCGCGCGCAGACGCTGAGACGATCGGTCAGCTTCGTCACCCCTCGTCGAAGCGTTCGGCTGTCTTCGGCCGCCGTCGGCCGGCCCGCGACAAAGAAAGACGAAGAGCGGCAGCCCGTCAGTACGGTGGACGCTCTTCTCCGGAGCGCACCTCGAGTTGAGTGTGGATTGTAGTCACTTTCATCGTGCACGCGCGCAACTGGTGATCGATTCGCACTTCCGCCACCGGTCGGCCTCCTTCGAACTCTGCTAGATCTGTCAAGGTCATCCGGTGACAGCGAAATATCGTGCAGGTGCATGTTGCCAACGGCGACTGGGTGTCCGCGTGTTCGCTTCGGCGCCAAGAGGTTTCCCTTTTTTCGTTTTCTTTTTTAGTTTATTTCAAGCCAATTCTGGCTGATTTTTTAAGGTTTAGGCTGTTTTTGAAGTTCACGATCTGTTGAAGACGAAGTATTTATTGCGCAGTCTGAAGGATATAGATTGAGAAGAAAGCAAGTTCGAAGGTTTAGGGTTCTTATTTTTGATAAGAAATTTTTGCTGTTATAAGTAAATTTCTTCGGAATTCAGTTGTAATATGAATCCTTTGTTTTATTTTTGGCAAAAATTTTGTAACTGAATTTTTAGATTTTTTTTTCGGTTCGAGGTTATTGAATTTTTTAGATTCATTTGGTCAATGGTTGTATCTGATCTGTAATAAATTATTCCAGAATTGTAACGTAAATCCTTCGACTTTCGAAATGACGATGAGTAGTTTGAATTTTGAGAAAATTGGTTAAATTTTAAAGTTATCCTTGGATTCGTTTCTGATATTAAATTTCTTGTAGTCGTTTGGTCAACAGTTCTGCTTGATCCGTAGTAAATTCTTGGATTTGGTCGTAATGTAAGTCGCAATTTGCATTTGTCTATGACTGTCTGTTTCACTTTAGGAACATTTAGCCGCTGAAACTGGAGATTATCCTCCTCTTGTCTGTCATGAAATTTGTCGAAATGATCACCATAATTGTATAAATTTTATTGTATTTTAATCTACTTGAATCGTAACACGCAGTGATGTGTACTCGGAAGTCATAAATTTTATGTTTGTTTAACTCGCAGTAATAACTGTTTCTCACGATCAAAAAGCTGACACATAAAGTCTCGTTCATCTTTTTTTCTGGAAAAAATGTCTTTGCGGTATAAGCATGCTATATGGAGGTTTGTTTATTGAACGAAAAATATTGACATCCTATGTCGAGCTTTACCTGTAATATGACATTTTTTATCGCCGATACACGTTGCAACGCATATTGACGTAAATACAATACCGACTCAGAATATTAATGTTTCGTTATGTTTGTTTTACGTATCGAGAGATATTTATGATCTTTCTGACGAAAAATCGTCAATGGAGAATATCTGACGACCGTTAAAACATGAAATTTTTTAGAAAAATTGATAAAATGTGTAATAAGATATCGAATCAGCTGCAGAGAAATTATAATGTATAAAATAAGTGAATGTTCAATTTAATTTCATTGTTTCAAAATATAATTAAAGAAGTGATCAAATGTCCGAATTTATGATTTGTTATTAGATAGAAATGACAATGAAAATGAGACGTCAAAGTCGTTCGAAACATTCTCGAAACTTTCATACACCATCCGGCACTTTTAGCTTCAACGTAACGAAACACGAAAATATCATAAATCGCGATTAATAATAACTTTTTCCAAGAATCGTTTTGTATTGCTTTACAGGGAATTAATTGTTTTCTATACATTAAACTCTATTTTTGAAAGGAGATTATTCATTCTCTCTCCCTTTTTTTTTCAAGAAGCAAACATCCATAGATAGAAACTCGATAATCCTATAAAACAGCAATATTATCCTAAAGGAACAGTTTCATTGAACTCGGTGATTCAACCTTTGATGTTCAATCTTTCTTATGCCAGAGTTCAAAGAAAAATCGAAAATCATTATGCATTGGAATTTACCTTGTGCTTAATAATAGTCGACTGACAAACTCGACGTAGACTTCTAAAGAAGCGTGCTTTAGTAAACTAGCTTTTGATCGAGAAACTCGAAAGAGATTACGAAATGCGAATCTGAAAGAATTTGTTATTTTGTCCCGTTTCTGTCGAACACATGTGTCATTTTTATTTATCGAGCAGTTGCGATCATCAGAGAAGATACCGGAGAGAGATATATCGGCTATGATGAGAGTTAATTAAGAAGTTTCTCGTTAAGTTTCATCGGAATAGATGCAACTAGTGTTCAAATTATAAGCGTCGATCGTCGAAACAAACTCGAACAAGCAAACCTGTAGTTTACGATGTTGATCGTCGATACGTGGTCACACACTAACACCCAGTCGCTGTGTGACAAAAACATCATTATCGTGCTTCTTATTTGAATGCTCGTTTGAATAAAACGATGGCTTGTCAACCTGTTCGCAAGTCGTTACATTGATGCGTTGAGAATGCTTGAAAGAAGGTAAAAGTGAATTGTATTTTGAGTAAAATTTTCAGCAAATTGAGATAAATTTTGTGGAAAGTTTTTTATTACATGTACTTTACATACATTTTAGTGACCTTTTTTCGTTTTCAAGTAAATGTACTTCACGTTTTGACGTATTTTCTGCTCAAGCATGATCAAATACTGATTTGTAGCAAAGGAAAGTTATTATTTGTTAATAAAAAACGCTGTGCCTGTAAAATATTCGACGAATTTTTTCAGAGTCATCGAGATTGAAAAATTCTTTCGTAATATAATTCTACAAATTTTAAACAATAAGATTTAGCGAAATTTATTATTTTGTTATTTAAAGTTGATTCATGCGGTTTTTGTTTAATAAAAAAGTGGTTTTAAATTAATTAAAAATCTCGAACTACTCACTTTTGCCTTCGTCAATCAGTTACATAATATGTACGATTCGTCGTTATCAACAAACACATCTGATATTGCTTCCTGCAAATAATATTTGATTAATGCTGGAGATTTTTAAAAATATTATCGACTCTGCTCATAGCAAACAATGGCTAAAATTACAACCAGCATTGAATACTTCAAAGTCAATCAGCGATGCAATATCTCGACATACAATTACTTTCGCGAAGATCACTCCATTGCAGTATTTCCGTATTTCTGCTCGATTCATGCCGATCGACTTTGCAATCCTTTGCACTCGAATTAACAAAGAATATCTAATTGTGGTAACCACTAAAGAATTCAGCAGTCTCGTCTAAATCAATATTACGACCAGTCTATCCTTCAAGAATTCTAAACGAACTGACGACTCTATTCTTAAGCCTCTTTATCGCCGAATTTATTAATATGCATAAATAAGAGAACAAAAGTTGAATGCAAAGGAGCAATATTTCATGGTTCATCATGATGACATCAACAATGTTCGTAACAATACGGTTTCCGTGATCGTTGTCAACAGTCGGCATGCTGATCATCCGCCATGAACCGCACAGACATCATCGAAATCATCAAATCCAGCAGTGAATCGTGAACACAAGCCATCAGAACGCAAGTTTCAGAGCCCGTCACGCACGATCTCGCATTCCGGAACGATTCGCGAGTCGCTCGATCGCGTTCGCGATTAGCGCGATCCAGGTAAACGTTTTGGAGACGGAGATTCCAGTTTCCGTTGGTTTTGATCGGAACGCACATTGATCGAGTCACGTAGTTACAACGAATCGATCAGAGCAATCGACCGGATATAATATTGGAGCGACGAAGCTACGGTGCAAACACGAAATCCCAAAAGGAGGAGATGAGTGGCGTCGGTTTCCTGGCGGCCATGAAAACCTTCGCACCGGGTGGCCGCCGACGTAGACGTTGCGAGAAGCAGCAGAAGGTGCTGGAACTTCCGCCGGGGTACGCGATGCAGCCGGATGTCGTGCCCTGCTGGGACGCGGTGCCTCCGATCACGCCGCCGGCTGCGTTTTTACCCCCTGGCTATAAGAAAGGCTTCCCAGGTGAGCCGATTTTTGGATCTAGTTGTTGGCAAATGTCCTATTAGGAAATTTCAGTGCTTTGCAGTTGCGGTATCTAGCGATGGAATCGAGGAACTATGGTTGCTTAAAAAAATATATCAATTTGGAGAAAGTCGAAGATTTTCCTGTGGTATACTTTAGGCTTCGATGATAGAGTTGAGAATTAGAATTTATTACGTATTGACAGATGTACGACATATTTAAGATAATTTGTTGGCATAATTTTAAATTACAATGGCAGAATTGAGAGATGTAGAATATCAGTCGAGAATTTGGTTGTGGACATATATAGACTCGCGAAAGTATTCGAACATTTGTAGACACTTTTTATGAATACATTTCTATGGACCATTTTAAATTAGCATCGTCATCAGACTGAACCATCATAATTATATCGGTGAAATTTGAAACAAATCTTACTCTTTCACGGAGTATTAACGATCCCAAAATCTTGTCCTTACCTTTTTATTTAAAAAATCCCACGAATTCATACATTTAATCTTATTCTTAAATAATTACGGTTTTATACTAATGTCAAAAATTGTATCAAATGCAAAAGATGGTAATGCTTGAAAAACACCGATATCGTTATGAAAATTCCATGCTTCGTTCGAAACTTTCTCGAACACAGAACGTTACATTTGTACATACCCGAGTTCTAAATTATGTAGCAGCATTCTCAGAAATTATTAACAAACGAACGTTATCGCCAGACTGCATTACGGTACCCAGGTAACACTCAGCAAACAGTTAATCGTACATCTTACTCGTTGTTTTTCCCATTCGCTCGAATGCCTCTCGTGTTCATGCAACATTTTTCAGTTTCCTTGAACAATATCATTGACCTTGATCATTTATCTCCATTTAAAACGTGGCTGCGCTTTTCGTTGCGTATGTCAACTGCACTTGCATTCCCATATACAACTTGTTCATAGTTCATTACTTACTTACCCCTTGTTCGTTCGAGTTCTTCTTTCTTTTTCTTCCAAACAAAGCCAAATGAAGCTCACGCATAAAACAAAAGGAAGAGAAGTATTGAACAACCAAAAGAAAAAACGAGAAAAAAGAATGTAAATCGAAAAAAGAAGAAAAGTTCAGTTTGCTCCATCAAAGTTCTATAAATGATCGATGGAAGGGAATAAAACGGATCACTTTTGAACCGCAGAGCAAATATTGATATCTCTCGCACAATGTTTTTCATTATTTAACGAGCGAGGAGGTTTATTTATCGGTTCGCGTGCAATTTTTTTGCTCTACATCTTTCTCGTTTCTTTTTACCGAATTATAATGAATCGAAAGGATTAAAATAAAACCGACTCCTAAACGCATTTGTTTTTTTTCTCACCTTTCATTCTTCAAAAAAAAAAAAAAAGAAAAGGTGGAAAAGTATAGTCTACCGCCCTTAATTTCTGTTCAATAGATTTCAATTTTTTTGGCAAAGTATTCATATTACACGAAACTGTCTGTCAGAGTCGTTCATCAAACGAAAATAACGTTGAAAGTAGCTCGATTCTCGCCGAATATCAATTAATTGAAAATGTGATTGCCAGTGGTTTTAAACACCTCACTGTGAAATGGATTTCACCGTTTTTCAAAAGCCACTTGATAATTGCGGTTTAATAATCGCTGGAATTGAAAGCGTTTTGGTGCGAGCCCGCTGTTGGCGTGAAATTGCCAGGTAATCGTTTCGATGTTTTAAAATGACCATGTCGAATTAATTTTTGTTTGAATAACGCATGTGAACAGAAAATGGAAAATTTTTACGAAAAGAATTCGATCCTGAATTTGCAAATCCGGTTTTTTTCGTATTTACAACCTTTCGGATTTCTAAATTTTCGACTTATCAAATTTTTGTACCTGGAAATTTTTGAAATAAAATTTTCAAACTTAAGATGCTTAGAACTCTTACGTATACAAATTAAAAAAATTTTTCTTTTTTTTTAATCGTCAAATCTAAATCTTGAAATTTTTTGTCAAAGTTCCTCAATTTTTATAACTATACGTGTATGTTCAAGAAATCATTCAATTCAAATAATTTACGAAATATAATTTAATTCTCTCCCGTTATTCCGATTTTCTCGTGCAAAATAGAGGTGCTAATGTAATTTAACAATTCATTATATCATGACTCTTCATTGAAACCGATAGGAGTGGATCATTATCGACTAAACAAGGATGATTGAAGTAACTGCGGAAAATTCGAGCTCTCGTGAACTTGAACTTCTAATCAACTATCGTTATATAGAATCAACAACGTTCATATCGTCGCTTCGTCGCGTCATCATGTGTCTAATCGATTGTTCGGCCATCCAGAAAATTTCCAATCGAATTTCATCACGAAACTAAGAAATACATTCCAAAAACGAATCACAAACATGTCCCGCCCTCTAACCTTTGTCCTTGTTAAATGTTGAGGGTGAACCTTTTGATATGTTCACCTTTGACCTGTGAACCGTACGATTGGTATTTTAAAAAACGATCTCTTTTTTTATTGCTGATGTTAGAATTCGATATCCCTTGCCCACCTGAGTGATTTTCACAGTTGTGAATTTTTAGAGCGCAAAAAGGGTGGCGATTCAAAAAATGCTTCGGCTTTTTGATATTTGGCTATTGAACGGTTTGGATGTATTTGTGTATGCATTGCAGTGTAAATTATGATATTTAATAAGGTGTCAAAGTGACTGAAATATAATAAGCTTGTAAGAAAGGAAATGAAATAATTTGAATAAAACATTATGGAAGTATCAAGAGAATTATGTACAAGTAAGAAGTAAATACAAGAGAATTAATATTATGTACATTTTTAAAATGCATTAATGAAGAGGAAGATCATATTGAATTCTTGTCTGAGCATGGTTGAACAACAAGTCCTCCTTTTAAATGAAAAAGCACAAAACATTGGGATGGAGTTCTTAAGATACTGAAAGATCGATTAGTATTTTATTATTTAAAACTTCGTCATTATTCTATATTTTAGAATCGGAAAATATATATACACAGATACATAAATTAATAATTTATAAGTATTTCTGTCTACTAATGCATTTTAAATATATTTTATTCTAAAAGTCATATATTTAAGACTTCGCTACTTAACGATTCAAAGAAAAAAAAAAAAAAATGATTTAATTAGTCTGATTCGCATTTTCGAATCTTTTCGGTGTAATGGTCTAAGGAGATTTCAAATAAAAAGAAGAAAGAACGAATTTCTCTCTGGTTCCGTTATCCGAGAATTCTGAGATCGTTCCGAACATTTAACCGGGGCGAAAGGAATCTCGAAAGGATTTTAGTCGTTGGCTGGCTTTAATTTACGGCATCGATTTAAGAAACGACAATTCACCCAGTGTGGTTCTGTTTTAAAGCGGAAGAAAGTGTTCTGAAACTTCGAAGGGTGCGGTTCGTCTTTTTGTCGAAGTTGAATTAATTCGATCGCTCCTCGTGAGAATTGCGCAACGCAGTCTCATAGCCGCGGCCGGGCAAAAAGTTCCTCGAGATTAAAGAAAGGATCCACGAAGCTTCCTTCAAACTTCCGTAGGGAAACCACCTCCTCTGAACGCGTATAAATTACCGATTATTAAAATCGAGCAGAGTGGTGAATAACAGGGCGCCATTTTCCCCTAAAGTTGTCTCCCAATTCTATTCTTTTCTTATATCCAGATAAATTGAAATTGAAAGCAGTTTGAACTGGTAAAAATATTTTATTATGCAGCGTAGCCCAAGCTTCTTCTGTGAAATATAATCGTTTCGTATTTTTGTTATAACCTTTTGATAAATAAATTTTTAACTGAAAATTTACTTTTCGATAAAACATTTTCGAACCTATGTTTATATAACATTTTTGCTTATTTTTATTCATAGAACGTGCTAGCTTCATTTTGCGAAACAACATGAGATTTTCGGTTTAGGTACATGCTTTAAAAAGGTAGTTACAAAACAGTCAATTTAAAGGTATAACGAATTTCAAATATGTAGAGGTACAATTGATGATTTATAAAATAGTATCCCACGAGATCATTTTCCATAGTAAAAAAAGTACCATTTTTTCTTTGTCTTAAATTTAAAATTTAGCAATAACAGTAACTTCTAGTATCACGAAATTAGCCAAGTTTCCTCTATATTCAATTTAAACGATCGACAATACAAAATACGAAGATCCCAAATATAAAATAATTATAATTTAGAAACAAAAATGTCTCCAAAATATTATTCACAAATTCCAAGAAAATACGAATCACGAAGTAACGTGAAGAATCTCAAGAACTTCATAATATTGGCACGAGATCGGAAACAGACAGAAATACTTGAATTCCTTAATTTCTCAGAATTTTAAACCGCACAGTTTTCATCGTAAAAATGAACGATCCTATGAGTCTCGTAAAAACAAAGAAAAATGTTTGCCTGATTTTGGTTCGATGGTAAAATAATCGAAAAAAATCGAGGCGAGAACGAAATAGGGTGACGAAGAAGCCTGTTTGGCAGTCGCGACTCGGGTCGAGGTCGAGTTCGAGTTCTTCGAGTTCCTCGCCGGATTTGCGAAGCTTATTAATGCCGGCCGCTCTGTGACAACTGGGTCGAATTTTTCATTGATGAATCACGAGGCGCCGTTCACCGAATTTCGAGACTCGTGCGTCCCAGTTCTCCTTCTCTTAATATTTCTACTGAAATACAACATCTGCAATGCCGATGATAAATTCGCCAACTGTTGTGTCTTCTTCGTATGCGAGTCTGGAATTTTTCAATCTGATTTTTATTTAAAATCGTTTAATGAAGAATAACACATGATTCCTGTTTCGATTAAGGTGAAATGCTATTTGGTATTTGGTATTTCGAAAAGTGTAGAATGTATGAAAATGTATGAGATGTGCTTTCCTTCTTTCGAACATTTATCCCGAATTTATTCGTTTTATTAGAGCAGGAATTTTTATTTAGGAAAAACAAGCAAAGATCTGTCTCTGGTATAATGGGACTTTTATATTATGGTATATATACGAGTTTATGAATCGATCTAATATATCAAGCGTATTTAAAAAAAGAAGTTACCAAAGTTCAAAGAACAACATTTTCTTCGACTTAAAATATTTCAGACAAAAACAGAGTAAACGTCAATAAATATAGCGAGAAGAATGAAGTTATTGAGAAGTAGAACATGGTCTCAGCGCTTCGGAAAACTTCATGAATGGATGACGCAGCGAGACGAACGCTTGGAAGCTTCCATGTATCATGGATATATTAATACTCTATGCGAAAAGTTTAAATTCGTTCGAAAATCCAGGATCACGAGTCTGCCTGGAACGACGCCAGTCACGATGCTTCTAACGATTTTTCTGCAACCTTCGTAATTGCCTCCGGATCGTACGAAGTTGTTCGTTTATCGCACCAGAAACACGGAAGTTTAAATATCATTTAGTGCAAATACAGTGTCGAATCGAGCTATGAATCATGCGAATTCACAAAGTGAAAATATAGCACGTGCAGAGTTATAAATAGATGGAGACATTAATGGAGACATTCTTCAGTTGCATGAATTTTGCATTATTTCACTTGGTTCGTGCACGTGTATTCCAAACGAACTGCTATTGTCTATGCTATTTTTCGTTTGGTAGAAGCTATGTAAACGATGACGCGCCGATTCGTTCGGGGAACGAATTTTTCTTGATTTTTGCCAAGCACGTTACCAGTCGACGAACACGTGCCAAAAGAATCTCTAAAAATAAAATTCACGCGTAAAAGGAACGTCTTTCGTTACAAGAACAGGGGAAAAATATTTGAAAAAGCACGAAGTTAGAAGGGTTCCCAGTCCAAATTTACGTCTACATTTCGTTCATCGGGAATGTTTTTATTTTAAATAATACAGATAATAATGTTTATTTCAATGTACTGTTCATTGTTTTAATTGAATTTTAAAAATGTTTACCATGTGTTTTGCCTGTAATGTTAATCGTAAGTCATTTTGTCAAAACGCACAGAAACAAAGACGTGCCAGTTACGTCAACAGCGTTGTTTAGACATTTGAAACGGGGCAACATATGCGTCAGTAACAGCGGAAGTGTTCAAATATATAACGCCATCTTTCTAAAAAGAAAAACAGTGAAAAAAGTATGAAATATTTTTAAATTCATGTTTCCTTTCAAACCCATACTCATCTTTTTCACGTCCACATACATATTCACAACCATATCACGTTCGCCACTAAAAAAAAAGTGGTTTTTCAGTATTCGAAAACTGACGAATATGTAACAAATATTCCTGCAAATTTGCATTCCATTCAAAATTACCGATCCAGAGCAGTGTTTTGAATTTTATTACACTCACGTTCCGTTCGTTGCAAACATGGAGCAAACAACGAGCATAAAGTGCAATTATCGACTCGCTGGAGAAATCGAATTAACCAAACGAGAAGTATAGCATTCTGGAAATGGGAAATCGGTGCACGAAACGAATCAACGACGTTTTCGTTCTTCGTTAATTGTTTTCAATGTGAGTTGCGTATGATTTGTTGTTTCATAAGAATTTTCATCGCAATGTCCTGTTATTTATCGCGCAATCAGTTATCAGTACGCCACAGGATAATCCGCATTTTCGTTGAAGTGAAGCGTTCGGTACGGGAATCCGTGCGACCGCATTTTCAGTCTATTTTTGTTCATTTTTCAACTCGGGTGTTAGTTGTTAGGTACATGGGAATACTTTGACATGATATATTTAGAACGGGGAAAAAATTTGTTAAATTCGAGAATATAAGATATAAACATAAATTGTTCGAAAATTAGCGAATCCATGAAGATTTGTGAAATTAATGATATTAATTGATGTTATAACAATGAACATTTTTTAAATGTCCAAGAGGTTTGCAAAGATACATATTTAATTCTAAAATCAGATAAATCGGTATTATGTATTATGCTTTAGTAGTACTTCCTTTTTACTCATAGCGTATTAAATTAAGAAATAGCTGACTTATAAAAAGCAAAAGATGTAACTTATCATTGGACTGTCGATATTTACGCAGATTCATATTTTTATGAAGGTAATTAGAAAAATGGAATCTATAGATAGAAGATCATTGGCGGGAGTTGGAATACAAGCGGAAAAACGAAACACTTAACATGAGTGTATCAAAGAATATTAATAAACGTAATTATACAATCGCGAATACCGTTTTGTGGAAAAGTAACAAATTGGTAACCCTATTATATATTACAACGAGTACTATAGCTTGAATATTCCATATATTTTTACGTATTATGTACAATTTGTACATTTTTGTACCTTCAAATTTTCCACAAATGCATAAAATTTCGCATTCTATTCATCACGTTTTTTCTTGTAGTCTTTTGAAAAAATTTCCCTCTTCTGTAAAAACTTATCAAGAAACAGCAATCACTTTTCAAACTCGTATTCCATCGAGTCGAAGCTCTTTCGAAGAGGCATCGTCGTATACAATAAAAGGCACGCACTCGGCGCATTAAGAACGATTCGTTGTTGTTTCAACAATGGCTCGCTTCGGTGCCGTTGCACCCCGAATGAAAATGCTCGCCGCCAATTACGGTTCAACTCGTTTCTTACACGGACGAAAACACGAAATCGCGGAAACGTAGACACATGCTCTGAATGGGAATCAGCGAGAGAATGCGTCGCGTCGGGACGTACTATTTATGCGGCTTCATTCGTAATACCGTGACCTGGCTTTCATTTGCGAGGGACATCAACGAGACGGTTCTTTGGATGGAAAAGAGGGTAGAAGATGGTGGGGCTATTGTAGGTGAATAATTATTGTTTCGCTAGACAAAGATTGATAACGTTTGGACAGTGTACGAGAAACAGTTTGTTGACAAGGGTTGATATGATTATCCAGAAATTGTTGTGGAATTTAATAATCAAGGAAGGCGAAAATTGGAGAATGATCATTATCTTAACAGCAGTTTAAATGTGTAAGTGGTAATATAATCAAGATATAATTCAAGGCTTGATTTTATATGCAAGTGTAAAATTGTGAGTGGCAACTCATTAAATACACGTGCATTTTTATATGATTTCTGATTAACGATTTATAAACTGATTAAATACATTGCACATAAATCTGTATTCTTCATTATCAAATATAATAAAAACAATTAAATGTATGGCAAAATTTATGAACTATAAACATTGTTAAATATATTAATATTATCGAATTCTTTTTCAAAATAAAATTAGAAGAGCGAAAATATTATTGTACATATAACACATCTTTATTTTCCTTCTCTTGTAAATTGCGCTTTGTATATTAAACTAATAATTGTGTTGTTTCACGAATTTGTATTCATGAAATTAATTGCATATCACAAAGAAGAAAATTGGATTGAAATAGGAAGAAAGACAAATTGGTAATCTTGAAACACATGTAGCTAAGAAACAAGTAGTTTGGCTATCCCAGTAAGACTTATGATATCGATTGTTTACCGCATAAATATTGCAGGTCCACCTTTTGTGAAATTTAAATCTTTATATGCAAATAGTTGTTGACTGTTTCTCTATATTGTGTAAAAATCATATATAATTATATCCATATATAATGTTTCTAAAAGAAATCAATGCACAATTTGACTTTCTTAAAAGCCAGATTGTTTTAGTTATTTGATTTCAGTTAATTCTGCCTAATTTCAGTCAAGATTCGAATCACGAAAAATAAGCCGAGGTAATCCTGTTATGATGAATTTTCGTATTGCTTCTCTGTGTCGTTTAAATAGAAAATTCACGAAATGTTCGCGCGACGTTATTATTAAAGGTGGCTGCGTCGCACGGTCAGATAATTGCTCGACATCCAAGAACTCAGTGGGTGGTTTCATTGTCGCGAAAATATACGGTGTATTTGACGGTTCTACGTGGGTGAATTTCTGCCTCTGTTTCGCCGTTTTAATCGTGACTGGGCATTACATGCGCAAGCACGAGGAAATGTTAGATTCTCGTAATTAAACCTGCAATTATCCGGCATACAGGCGGATACATATTGATCGCGATAATTATGAACCGGCCGTTATCCTATTATTAATTTCTCATTCGAAGATCCCGATTATTCCGCAAACTTCGACCGCGAAACGATCGTGTCGATTCGCAGTTTCTAGCTACCGTTATACGTATTTGGGGAACATTTATGCTGCATTTTCATTAATAGATTTAGCCGTTAATCGATGGTGATGGAATTGGTTTGCGGCGCGGAGTAATGGAAGATGGTATCCTGTTCCTTTGGATGCTAGTTGTTCTTGGTCATTAACTGATTGCGGATTTGTATATATTTATGGAGGCGTGAAAATGCTCATAATACAGAAAAGTACAGAAAATATCCAAAGTGTACTATTCGTTACGATGCTGAATAGGCGAAACAAATTTCTGTGTACGTTAATGTTTCGCGGTTAGGCTAGTTCGAACATAACGCTGTTCTTCATGTGTTTTACTTTGTACTATTCGCTACAGAATATAGCTAAATAAATTACTTGTCAAAATTTTGATAACCTTAATTTACAATGTTTGAAAACATTACATGGATTTTGTCAAGTTTCCAAATTATTATGCATTTTATCAAAAATTGGCAAGTATCCATTTCAAACGATAGTATATTTCTATTTCAATAATAATTAACTTTACTAAAAGCACCTTAATTTTTCCAATCTTTCGTTGCAAAACTCTTGATCAGTTTGGCTTTCGAATTCTCAATTTTAATTAATCGATTTATTATACTTCGATATTTCTAGATTAAAGCTTTCTTCTGCAATTATTTTCTTCTATTGCCTTGGCATACAAGTCCATCACTTTGTAGTTCTATCTACCACGAAAGGAACATCTGAAGATAATCTTTCGTTCCTTTGGGGGCAACGATCAACCGATATTCACGCAAACCCCCTGAATACTGTACAGAGGGGCGCAAAAATAATTTTTCGCGGTGATTTATAGCGTGGAAAAAAATGTTGCTCGCGGAGTTGGTGCTTTATGACGCACGCTAATGAAGCCCGAGGGAGCGTGCAAAAGCTCGAGATTTTTACGGAGAGCGAGGCGGTTTGACGGGGATCTCAAAGCCGTGGACGCGTTCTTTCTTTTCGTTCCTGACCACTTTATAATAATCTTGATCGTGGCCATTTGTCGTTTTATTATCCTCCTTTCACAACGCTTTTAATCGTACGGCTGCCCATCGACTAGAAAACGTTTGATTCGCTCTTCTGATGTCGCGAAATAGCGTTTCTAGCAAGTTGAGTGATTCGTAGTTGAACGAATCGATATAACAAAGTTCTGTAGTATTCTGATCAAGTTTTAATCTTTTCTGCACGTGATTATAATCATTCAACGGCATACGATTCACTGGGTTTGATCAGCTTGGAGCGATTATAGTGAAAACATCAGATTGGTTAATAATTGAGTTACGCTGAAGTCAGATTGATCAACTAGATCGATGTTATTCGTTTTCTGAAAAGGTAAACGCTAGTCGTGCTTTCTAATATCTGTCAGAACTATAAAATTGTCAAAAATTCTATTTGTTTCAAAGAATGATCAGCATGGCTTCTATAAGAAGCGATTTAATATTGGTTTAGTTTGCTGTAGTTTTATATCTCAACATTTTCCTGTATAATTATTTTGTTGAATTATTTTGACATATAACAATAATCCTATTTCTGTTCGTAAAAAATTGTTTTGAAGTTTACAAAATTAAAATAGAATATATGTCGTTAATAATAAATGTTATTTAATTGACGTCAAACGAAGTTTCTAGCACGTCATCGTTCTGATACGGGAAACATGTGCTGTGTCAGATACGTCGGTTAACGTTAAGGGGCTTATATTACGGATTAATCGTATTCATAACGAAAATAATTTATTGATGTTTGTTTCATAATGATAATTCATTGGCGTAGCATTCTATTATGGCTATGATTTCCGTTATAACAATTATAATTCGAGTTAATTTAACGCAGAATTTCAAATGTTTGTAATTATTTATATACAGATATCTACAAATATCACAGTATATTTTTAGTATAAATACATTTTTTACGTAACATATATAAAAAATTATAAGTTCGTAAAAAGGAAATGGTAATAAATATCTTTATAATTGCAGTTATAAATAGTAAAAGTTAATTAGAATTTTTTGTTAAGATTGGAATATCTTAAAAAAATATTCTTTAACTCATGTTTAGATTTCATGAAATAAACGGTCGTAGAATCGTCGTAGATGACTTTCATTAAATATCGTGGGATTTTTCCACGTCGTGTGCACAAGTGAATGAAAATGAGCGAAGATTGGTACACAGTGCCATTTCTGCAGGCTATAGCGTCGCAAGAAGTTAAATGAGCTGCGATAAAGAAAAATATGAGTCTAGCATAAGAAACGAATGGTCCGTGTGTTACCGTATACCAATGCGGTTATGATACAGATGTAGGATATGAAATAGACGAAATATTTCACATATCTTGAGCTTATATTTCCTTGTCAGGCCTATTATAATGTTTGTTACAAAGATACCTTAAAATACTACCAATTCAAACGAATAAAATTTCTTAATAAGATAAAGTGAAAGGTATTTCTTCTAAATCAATTGAGAAATTGTGGAATTGTAAGAACTTGGAACCAATAGGACTATAAATTATGTCTTCTCGTATCTGATCTAACACGACAAATAAAAAAGCAAAATGTTCTTCATATTCATCCAGAATTCTTTATTCTTTTCTCTAGAAAAGAAACAATCCTGCACGCGCACCCAAACTAACAAATTACAAGACAAAACTTCTCGCAGAACTTTCATACTTATCCAAAACTCAATTATCGTCACGATATTCGAGGGGAAAAAAGGATGCCCTCGTATGTTCTACAGAAAATTCTCCATTCTGTTTATTACACCCAGAAGAACAGACAACAGTGAACAGGAGCACTCCACGATACGCACGATTCGCCTATAGCTTTGCCTCTCGCTCTTTCTCATTCCCTCTCTGTTTCTCTGGTTTCGTTTCGTTTTCATTCGCCGCGAATCCGACCGGTGTACGCGGTCGTGTTGTTTTGCATAATGCACATTGGTGGAACAGCACCGGAGTCGCTTCACTATTTACCGGCGACGGCTGAAAGCTTTTTGTGCTCCCTTCGTTTCCGTGGAACGTTTGGTCGCGCCTCGACCAACCGTTTATTCCTCTCGCAACCACCAGCTGCGACGGCCGTCTCCGGCGAAATTGCAAACTCGCTTTGCCATCCGGTAAATATAGCGCGACAAACGAAATCTCGAAACACACCGGGATTTTCTGCTTGACAGACAATTTTCCCGCGAATATGTCTCGTCTCGCCGTCGCGCGAGAACACTGCGCGCGTACTTGGTAATTTTAGTAAATGGATGCAAATTTGTGGAAAGTAAGTGTAGCGAGCACAGGTTAGGAAAATGGATGCTAGAATAGTCGCAGTGTGTATTGTTATAGATAGATAAGAAAGAGTTCGGATACTGGAATAATGGTGCAATCGATAATTGGCGTAGGTAATATTGGAATAATCGGTCAATAGGGAAATTAGAGTATTTTATTATTTAAAAATTTTAATCACTGAAAGACGCATATAATGGCTATAACAAATATTGGTACATACCTCTATATTTCAATAAAGCGTCTTTCTATTGGCTTTTATATATTTTATCTTCGTAGTATCAAATTTTTGTAGTCATACAAAAGCATTATTAAATGATAGGAATATACTTGCACCTAATATTAATCAGTATGTATATGCTATAATAAATACAATGTTGTACCAATTCTATTTCTAGCCACTGTACATAAGAGTATTTTAATCTGAATTAATTAAAGTTCGAAGCTGTCCGTATAACCCCATAATAGGTACGTAAAAGAACATCATACAGATATAACAAATTGAATATACGAATATTTCATTAATCTCTTCCAATGTTACGTATAAGATATTAAACTAATATCAATGCACGCATCAATATTAAAAGTATTATCATGGAAAATGAAATTGTTCTGTGCGTGCATTAGCAATGGCAGAAACGCCGATATATCCCGCGACGGAATCATTTCATGAAATTGAAACTGTGGGCAATTATCGGTCAGAGCGCGACAGCGAGCCAGGGGATCATTCGTGGCGACATTGACGGCTAATTAGTGTCGCATTTTCATGGACTCCGTTGACGCTGATTTCCACGATGAAATGTGAATATTACTGGCCAGATGGGGATAATTCGCTTAAAATTCGCGCTTCGTCTACAGCATAGGGTATTTTTGTCGCTTAATCGCATTCGTCGACGGAAATAATTAACTTTATGTCATCTATAAGAAGCATTTAAGCGTCGTGCATATAAACTGTTACGTAAAAAAGATCTAATATTTTGTGGTATTCATCGAGAAAAGTAAAAAATGTCTTTATAGACATATAAACATCTACAAAAGTCCTTCTAGTTTCAAGCATATCCTGTATGAAAAACATTTTTATTAAGATAAAATATCTCAAGCTTTCACTGTGCTAATACGATTAAAAGCTGTTTCATTATTACTTCATACTAATACATATATTTTGTGTTCAAAAATAAATATGTTACTATACATCGTTATAGACGCACGCATGCTTTATTTAAATAACGTTATCTAGATTTAAATTGCGACATGTGTGACAAAATTAAACAGATCCGGTTGAAAGTTTATTCAATTAAAAAACTGAGATGAATCATATTGAGAAATTTTATTCTGAGTTTATTCAGAAACTCTCGAATAGGGATGATCAATAGAATGAAATATAATAACAAAAGTTTTCTTAATTACAGGAATTTCGATTTTCTTATTTTTTCCATTATTTATTCTTCTTTCAATTATGACAACGTTAAATTTTATTGTAATAGTCGTAATATTTAATCGGAAATTTATCTTCCAATCATAATTACATAAATTTCGCTATTCTTATGACCAGTTTCTATTATAACTATTTCATTGATTCCATCACTCTTGTGTCAATACAAACAATTATGATACTTTTATCTACTCATAACTTTAATACATCATTTCACCCAAAAAGGCCCCTGTTTGCTACAGGCTCTGCTTGTATAGTATCTGGAATGCAAAGCATTCAGCTAGAATGACATCTTCTAGGGCTTTTTAAGGTTGGCATAACCGAAAATAAGGGTCGTTTTTTATGGAAATACGGAGCAAAATTTTCCGTCAACCTGTTGATATTCGATGTCCTCGTCGATTTTCACGATACTTTGTTTGTAGAATGTGCTTTTAACTGACTGTATGGCTTACTCTGTATGCATTTGAATCGTGGAATTGAAGTTGAATCCATGGGATTAGGTTTGTGTTACTGTCTATTCTCCAATAGACCATGATGATATACAGAGAGCAGTAAATGGTATGCGGCAAAATAGGCATTTGGAGTATTGGCATGAGTTGTGCCATAAATTTCGCATAGCTTTCGATTAGCGCTCTTTATGATCATGGTCTTGCGCGAATCTCAGTGGTTAAGATCTTTGTCGGCCAAATGTTCATAAAACGGAATTTTGAAAACCGTTCATTTCCGTGGAAAATGACCCTCATTTTCGATTTCAACCACCTAAAATACCACGACGCATTCGGATCAGAAATTTTTCAATCCGGATAATATATTTTGCCTGTGCTATGCCCAATTTTTTATTAAAGTTAGTTATGCTCGTATATCTTTTTTAATAAAATACTTCTTTCACCAATTTCTACAAATGGGCAAAGAAAGAGGAGGGGTAGAAATCAAGAAACATGGTGCCATCCGGGAAACAATTTCAACAGTGAAAAACGCGTAAATCGATAGGACGGTTAGGCTCGATTATACTGTTCATTTGGCCGCCTTTTTTTCCCCGGAATCATGGCCGCAAATCGTACTAAACGTTTTGCCGATCGCAGCTGCAGCTGTGACTCGCAGCTGTTTCCAACATACTGATAAAAAGAATGGCCGTTTGCCGCATTAACCAGCGAATATTGCGCAAGTCGCTGGATTCGACCATGTTCGCGATTTCAAGCGCGGAATGCAAAGAAATTCTGTTCGATATTGGATCTCCACGCTCGCGTTACATTTTTACCATATCATTTTATTTATTCCGCTTTTTTTTCCTGTAAAAGATATCGGTTCGATTTTGATATCACAAACGATATCAAACGACGATGGCGTCGTTATAGTAATTGTTAGGCGGTATCCAGCCTAGTGATTTCGAAAATTGCCTTTTTGAAAATGTGAGAAATTTTTTGTGCAAGGAAAATATTCAATAATTATAATATAATAATAATAATAAATATTTAATAATAATTAATTGTCACAAAATGTTATTTAAAAATGAATTTAATTGATTCAATCCTATTCTGTTGTTTGGAAAATATGAAAAAATTTTCCTCTCTAAAAAATAGATTAAGAGTGATATATCGTAGACGCTTGCCATTGAAATTAATTTGTCAATATTAAATCTCTGTCGTTCTGAAATTGTTACTTTTAAAATATAGAAAACTCTGTCGTTTTTGATGAATAGATAATTAGTGCAAAAGTCAATTCTCCACAGATCTTGAAAGATTGTCTATTTTTTTATATTGTCATACTGATGAATGAAAAACTTCAGTGGGTTGACATACTCATTTTCAAACACGGAAGATTTTCAAAATTACGTCTAATTTTATTAAATATATCCAACAACTCTCTATATAAAAATTCGAACTGGACAAAAAGTAAGACGTGAAAAAACATTAAACAAAGACATAGAGGATACACGAGAGTTCTTTCTATAACACAGTATATCCTGGAAAAGAGGCATTTTCTCCAAGAAAATAAATCGAATGTATAGAGAACCGTATCACTTGACCTAATATTATCTTAATCTAATGCAAGATACCATTAATCAGCTGACCATTTGCAGGTACCAAAAATGGCATTCTCCTCATTAAAGCAACAGACAAAACCTACTCGTTTATCGAACTATTTTTCCAGAAGCGCTCTCTCAAGTTTCTTTGTATTGCGCATCGTGCCTTCAAGACCAGTCCACTTGTGTCATTTCCACTTTGTACACGTGGGCGTGGAGCAACGTTTCGTTCGGGTGCAATTAATTAAAATCACGAGACAAGAATGTTAATTAAATCACGACCACCAACAGAAACGTACTGAATTTGATAATAATTCTTCGACAAAGAGACGCGTGGGCCTTTCAATGATAAATGGGACGCGAAATTTTTAATACCTACGCGTTGCAACTTTGTTTGTTAAATAAGAGAACAGCGATATGTTGAATGGTGGTGTATATATTACTGTCTAACATTTTTGATCATGAAAGGTTACGATATGTGGTATTTCGATGTATACAGCAAAATCGCGACAATTAATGGAAAATGAACTAGAGTCGTGGAGAACTGTGTCCGAAAATACGTAATAATTATTAATTATTAATTATGAAACTAGCGCTCTGTGGTTCATTAAATGACGATTATCTCCATTATTGATTAGGTATAACGTTGCTATTTATTTGAAGTTCTGTGAAAGTTGGTCTAGACCTTTGAACAATTGATCAATTTGTTGTGTTTGTTTGAACACGTTTGAGGTTTATAAAGCCATGTATAAATTCTAAATTATTTGTATCGTGTCGTTTATAGGCATTTGAATATTTTTATCCGTTTGGGGTAACCGTATATGAACGTTATTAAAATGCATAAATCAGTGACAAATTGATAAGACAAAATAAATATCGAAAAAAGAAATGGAGAGAGCATACAAAAGGCAATCCTTTTCTATTGCTTTCTTTTTGTGGTTAATAATTCATAGTTTGCGATAGAAATTATTATTCATGAAAATTAAACATTTAAAGTTAAACTGGAAATTAAGAATAATCTACACAATCACAACGGTCAAAATTTCAAAATTTATTACCCCTGGAGATCGTCTTCTAACAAGACTTTAACCTTATATAGATTAAACTGTATTTCTTATCACATTTACAATTCGTATTTCATAGGTGACTATTATTATGTTAATAGTTAGATTCCTCTTAAATTATCGTTGTAATATATTCCTTAGAAAAGAGTTGATGACAGTTCGTGCTATACGTAGAGGAGCTATTTATCGTTACGATGTCCTAGTTTATTTGCAACCCGTTACAAAGTACCGGGTAGAAGTTTCCACCTAGTTGAGTCTAAAGTTCTTCCATAATACTTCAGAATATTCAAACTCCGGACAACGCAATCGATACACCCATTATACTTTACCATCAATGTCCAAAATAACACAGAAGTCTCGCGAAGAAAAAACATACTCAACTTCAATATCCAAAGTCCTAATAATACTTGTCATAAATTATTATACAAAGAAGAACAGGAATCAACTCAAAATCTTTCTTTCGTCTCATAAAAAATATTACAATTAATAATACTCTTCAGTTCCGAAGAGCAATAGAAAGCAATAATTGCTCTTAATGAATCACTATATTATCAGATAGTAAAGTTACTGTTCAGCGAGACTTTATTTTACATTTATCCATTTTTTATTTGTACATGATTATACATTTATTTATTCATAATTTATACATTCTGAAATCGTAAAATCATAAATTTAATCATTCTTAACTCAACAATACTTTTCGTCTATCTATTATTTTACTCGGAAGGCTTTAATTAAAGATCTGATCAAATTGCTTTTCCACTTTTCCTTATAGGAGTAAAATCCGAAGAGATTGTTACTAATATTAAATTATAATACAAAGAATAAACATATAAGTAAAACCATCTTGGAAATTAACATTATTTATTCTGTATATGTGTCCATTTTCAAGCTTAATAGCTTTACGAATCCATCAACCAGAAATATTTCACGTTGATTCAAGCAATCGTTTACCTAGCAATATTTCACCGAATCATTCCCGAGTATCGACTCTCTTCCAACAGCTACCTAAGTAGAACCCAAAGTAATAGCTCAGTCACAATCCTTCGACTTCTCCAAAAGTAAAAAACTAAGCGGAACCCTTCAGAAATAAACTTTCACCCCTATTCACCATCTATCGTTGATGTGTTCTTTGTGTGTTTGGGAAAGAGTCGACGAAAACCGCTCGTAAACCGCTGTACAAACGCGTCCTTTCACTCGTTGCTCGTAATCCAAGGAGCCTAGTGTCTCTCTCAGAGGAGAAGAGAGGGGACACGATTACGAGGGGATCGGGAAAAAACCCACGGGCCATTAATCAGACGTTAAGCTCGGGAAAAGACAGAGGCCGAAAAGCTCGGTCTGATCGGCTGGTGGTTGTTTTTTACGAGTTCACCGTGCAGATTTTGCGAGAAACGGAACTCTTCTCACCGCTATTGACCTATTTTCCTATATGGTACGTGTGTTCACGTACCACACGTTCTTGGTTTTATCTGGAGGTCGCTTCTCCTACCGGTCAGCCCGGTCGATCGGTTTTCATTGCGGGAATAGAAAACAGGGACACGATGTAACTCGCTGTTCGATTTGTTCATTTCCTCCTTTCTTTTTTTATTCTTCCTCTCGTTCTCTTTCTTTTTTATTTTAGAGTAATGAGAAGTAAACGTAGGTATCGAATGTTTTCCGTCTGATTACCAAGGCAGCGGGTTGGGATAGATTGATTATTTTATAGTTCGTTTTTGTTTTCTATCGTGGTGGAATTTTTATATGGAATTATGCTTTATTATCACTCTTTTATTATAAATATTACATCAGGTTAAAAATCTTGTTAAAAATCAAAGATTTATAGAAATCATTTTATAAGAATACGGTAGAAGAAACATCTTTCTTCCTTAAAAAATATATTTCTCTTGTCAGATTTCTTTAGACATTCTTGGTTTCCTGTTTTCTTGCCTCTCTATCTTAGAGGATTTTTACATCGTCCTGGAGAAGCTTAGAAAATATACGTGTGATGTCCAAGCTCGTGCGAACGGATTCTATTTTCTCTCAAGCTTCCTTTATATTTTCTCCACTTCTATCTGATATTTTCTCTACTTCCATTTTTATTTAGCCCGCTCTTTTTCAAGCCTTACTCAAAATCAGCTGTATCTCTTCGCTATCGAATCCATATTGATATTTCCTTGTAATACTTAATTATTAAAATTTACTATTAATTCTCTTTTTCACCTATTTTAACAAAGTTGAATTTTCTACTATTTTTTAATACATCTCTCGTTTGATTACGTATTTCTCGAATTCTCATACTAAATTTGGGAAAAAAGCATCTTTAATATTATTCAACGTAATGGAAATGTCATTCTGTGATTAGTTTGTTATAGGATTATGTCTGCTTTTTTAAGAAGGGGATATAGATGTAGTAACGTGAAGGATAAGGTAGACTTGACAATTTGGAAAGTGATTTATGACCTTATCTAGCTCGCTTTATGCTGAAAGGAATTTTATTAGTGTGAAGGACTCAACAACTGTCGGGCTGGTGTCTGCAACGGTATAATATCCTTTTACACGATCCATTTTTCATCCTTTGTTAAACTATTTTATTCGAAAAATAGTTCCTCTTATCAACTCTCGAAAATGAGAAACGTAGACACCTATTATTGCCTCAAGTGAAGGAATATTTCAAGAAATATCTCTATTACGAGTTAATCTAATAATTATGCGCGTATTCTTAAGAAAATTATTTCTTGCACTGCTTTCACTAACAACGATAAAAAGGTATGGAACTTACTGTTTAAACAATTTCATACTTCTATGAATATAATTAGAGAATAAAAAGGGAAATGAGCAGAAAGTTGTTTCTTGTACTGCTTTCACTGATAGAAGTAAAAAGAGACGATGCTTACTATATGAATAATATCACATTTTTATGAAAGTAGTCAGAGAATAGAAATAGAAATGAGCGTAATTAAAGTAAAGGAGAATTAAAGAATGAAATATAATTCAGTATTATAAAATTTTATTTTATTAAATATTATAATGCAAGAGATTGATTTAACGTTTTATACATTTTGGCTCCTTTAAATTCTCTGTTGATTAATATATACAAATTTCTTATTTACAAAATAAAATCCTTATTTACTCAAACTTTCGCCAAAAAATTATCCTGCAACTGTTGATCGTCCATATAAAAATTGCCCAGCTGCAAAGGGTGTAATCGAAGCAAAATGCGCAGTGCAGTAGCGACGGCCAATCAGAGGCTAATCGAATTGTATATGGAGGCGTTCACCGGAGAGAAATAAGCGCAGCATTGCCTGTGGAATCTATCTAGAAATCTATTTCTTCTTCGTGACCGCGTTACCAGGCCGCAAATAATGGACTTGCCCGGTCAACATAATTTCACGGTATCCCGACTTTTCACGGGACCACGCGTGTAAAGTGCGAGCACACCTGTTTCAACGATCGTGTTCGCGGTAGTTGTGGTAGCAATAATGCTGTCACTGGACGCAAGGTCGTTCGTAATAAATTGCATTTTACTCCCCGTGTGCTGTGGTTAGTTTATGGAATCGTCGCTGAATGATAAATATACCGAACCGAATGAGGGACGATAGTTCGGACACGATTCGCTCTGTTTGACTTCCGCATCGTCCTCGCAATGTTTACGCTTGGAAAATTGGCCGATGATTTTTACTCTGTATTCAACGAATTAACGCAACAATCGAATCGATGAAATATTATTTGATTAAAGGAACTAACGTTCAAAGCTCTGGAAATTTTATATTTTTTCTTTTTATCTATTCTAAAGGGATTCGAGAGTTTCGTGATATTGCGTCAAAGTTCGGAGTGTTTTATTAGATTTTATTTAGAATTATTCTTTAGAGATGGCTGATGTTAAAAGATTATTTTTTACAAATGTTTGATATTTACAATTTTATGGTATTATTGTACGGTTGAGAATTTCTCTAGATTTCAACTAGAATTATTTTTTAGAAATGTCGTGTGTGAAGGTTGCTTGTAGTTTGAGAGTTCTCTGATATTATAACATAATAAATTCGATGATATTTCTTTGGTTATTATTTATAGGAATAGCTTTAACATAATTATATAGTTTGCTTGGAACTCAAATTCAGGACTTTTATACTTCGGAGCATTTTTTTCCGTTATATACTAAGAGAGATTCGGGTATAGCATAATATTTTATACGGTAAAGGATGTTTCTGCAGATATTGATTAAAGAATTGAAGATTAAAGAATTTTTATAACTTACTTTTATGAATTTAATAAAAAGATCCTATAATTACGCAGGTATTTATAAAGACAATTGGTACAACATGTTCTTACAAACAGTAAACGCGTTTACGCAATTATTTCGTTCAACTTAGTCAAGTGTAAATACACGCAAATGAGAAAACGCAAATACAATCGGAATCAATTAAATCAGAAATGGTTTCGTGTTCTATGCCATCCGAAACACAAGTACCCCACCTATAATTAACGCGTGAAGTGCACATTAGCCTGCATACCATAGACAAGGATGGAATCTATTTAATTTAACAACATGTCGGATTTCAAAGAATCTGCATCCTAACAAAATTAAATACTTTTCACGAATATTCCGCGCTTGAAGGCGAACCTAGCATATTTTAAGTGCGCAATTTCATCCTACGTTTTTGTTATATCGCTAATTTTATTTTATCGCAATTATCCTGAAATTCATTAGCAAATACATCCAGAAATAAGAAATCTCTAATTGTGTGTGTGTGTGTGTGTGTGTGTGTGATACAGTATTATATTTATTATATTAATTTTACACATTTTTCGAAAACCAATATTATATTACGTTAATAATATTATAAACATCATATTATAATCTAAATTATAATTATTGTTATATTCTAACATTTATAATATTACACTTATTAATTTCATAAATTTTAAACTTACTTATATTAATTGTATTATGAATATTAATATATTTATAGAAAAGTTTCATAAACTTCGTAGTCTAAAGTTAAAGAACATGTACAGTCATTGTAGGAAAGGTATTAATTTCAAACAGCAATTTCTGCCAAAGTTTCGCTAAAGTTAATGTATTTTAAGATTTGGTAATTCCCCAATTTTCATCTTGTTTCGTAGTTAAAGGTATTATTCGAAACCAGATTAATTTGTCGAGTGTATTCTGCTCATTAATTCGACACCGTTGTTAAGTCTCCCCGTTAATCCTCATTAGTATGATTGACTAGACTACAGGCTGAGTCAGGGGGAAAGCTACATTAGATTAAATTGAAACTCTCACAGTTATCCAAATTTATGCGTAACGAGAAGATTAAACTTTTATCATTTTATGTATATTTTTAAAGAGAAACAAATTAAAACAGCCGCGTTGTGTCACCACATTTTTCAATAATATTACACGTTTTATGTGATCAAACGAACGAAATTAAAATTAATTATCATTCATTTGTACACCGAGTTCAAATTTAATTAACTTCGTGCAAAATATGAAATTTAGCTTTAGACCTTAAAGAACAAAATTATAATTGATTAACATCAATTTTCATAATCCAAAATTCTGCTCATTGATTTCAATTTGTAGAGATTATACATTATCCACATACTATATATATATTATCAGAAATATAAAGAAATATAAAAGAAATAAGACGATATTTTCTTAAATAATTTCTATATATCTTCTTAGATATTACCAAGATATTACTTAATTTATAACATTTCTATGCAAGATTATGAATTTTCCATTTAGACCATTTTGATACTTCTATTGTTAATCAAGAATAAATGACAAGAGAACTCCATCAGAAAAATCCCTTTTTATCCGTCCCAAAATAAAGGTTTCTAAATCCCGAGAAGATTCAAGAAATCCATCAAGCAGGTCAGAATTTCCGAATCACCCAGTGTATCCCTCTTGTTCGCTAATACCGCACCGTCAGACGTTCGAGACGAAGCAGGATAATTAATTAGAATGAACGAGAGGGTGGAATTCGCCTGTGAAAGATTAGGTGGCACGCAGGGGACCGAACCGAGAACGTTATATTCCTCTGGCTGTGTTACCCGACGTTTCTCACCCCTTTTCGAGTAAAGGAAGCGCGATCGATGCCAGGAGGAGGAAAACGCGCCGGTGTCGACGACCTCGTGCTCTGACGCATACAACCAACTCCCCTTTCGTCCGTTCGAAAATACCTACTATCAGCCAGAGGAGAGTACGTTCCTCTGAATCGTTCCGCGTTGTTCTCCACGCTGTTTTGTCGTCGGTTTTGTCGAGATTCGCTCGGAGTTCGTTGGCCCCGCGACAATAGCAACTTTTTCTTCCTTTGAGTCGGTTCGCGGGATCGATGATGCTTTGTAGTAACCAGCTTGATAATTGGACGCGAAATGTTTTGCCAGTTGTGCGTGAGTGCCTCTGGGGTGCACGCTTTGTACATGTTGTAGGACTTGGCAAGTAGATTTTGGCGGATTAAATTTAAGATACGGTAGCTGATAAAGGAAAGTTCAAAATTGATAAATTATGAAACTTAGTAACTTCTGTACTAAAAACTTTTGTACTGAATTGATAGCAGTCACCTATTCTATGGTACGTATTATATTTATCCGTTGTTCTTATTATATACATATATAGATAAATTATGATGTTTTTTTTATACTTCTTATTTTATAAACTTTCTTTTGTCCGCCAACTGTTATAATTATAATTCTTAATGTTTTAACTCTTATGTGGGCAACCAAAATTCTGCGGTTATTCGATAAATGTGTAAGCAAACCTAAAGCTTTAATATTTAAAACTTCTGCGTTAACTTTGATATAGAAACATCCAAAGAGTGAAATAATGAGAAGTTTTGCGTTATTTTCCCTAAAAATTAGAAAAAGAGACGAAAAAACATAGAAATTGGTACGCAGAACAGGATTAATCGGGAAAAATGAGTTAACTCGTCATTTTAGCTTTATAGTAACGATTAAGTTAATATCTGTTCGGATATTGTGAAAATCAACTTTCTTTCGCGATGTGATAAAGTGTAGTAATAGCAGGAAGAACTTAGAAAATAAGCAATTTATGTTTGTAATATAAAATATACTACGTACATGTTTATTCATAATAAATTTTAATAATTCCTGTGGTATAAATTAAAATATAACATTTATTGTGTGCCATGTTTCTTTATAGCTTTCTCAAAGCCCTCTCGTACTACTTTGTATCATAAAAGGGTCGACTATTTTTATTAATAATATGCCGATGATAAAAAGAAAATCTGCACTTTAGCTGGAGCTCTTTCTTTTGTTGACGAGTGATAAAATAGATCTTGTAGGCGGTAACTCTTAGGGCTATTAAAAGATTCGAATCGGTGTTTCGATTTATTTGCTCGCGGTACATTAGATTTCAAGGGCGAATTATGGATTATCGATTTATTTTCTTTTTTTGCTTCATTTTGTAAAAATTTATTTTTTCATTAATTTATTCGAATAAACTCTTATCTCAATAATGTCTTATCTCCTTTGGCATATTAGAATATTCAAATTTCAATCTTCCTCCCATCAAATTCTCTTAATCCCATCAAAATTTCAAAGTCGCTGAACTCGTTGGACAGTGAAATCGCATCACAGACCGACACGTGCAATTTCGTTAATTACAGTCGGTCCAGTGGCAATGAGCGTAGTTGAGAATTTCGGGGATGTTTGAAACGTTTCGCTTCGTCTGGGACAGAAAGTAGAGGTGTCTGGTTTAATCAGAACGATGTGGAAGCCGCATCACGACATGTCTGACCTCAGACTGACATATACTACTGCCGAGTCAAATAGTTCCATCTAACACGATATTCTATATCGGGCTACCGTGAAAATTCCAAGACCAATATAAATTACGAACGATTAACTAGAGGTAGTTCGTGCGCTTCGGCTATTCAAGCGTATCATACCATGAGATAATTGCTGAAATTCACGATACGCATCAGGTGTTGCCTCGAAAAATATTAATATTTCAGCTGGTAATTAGTACGCTGGTGAGCTCGTTTCTGCCATCGTATATTTCATCTGAAGAAACCAGGGCTTTTGTTCGAAGATAGTTTTACATCTTAAAGTGGGTTCAAAGTAAAAATAATTTTAATTAATTTGGATTTTGTTTTATTTATTTCTTTTTGCCAACCGATTATATTTGTGACAATTGAGTTTGATTAAATTGTGGTTAATTACATTGAATATTTCTTTATGTAGAATATTTTTTTCAATTAGTAATTTAGTAGCATTAAGAACTTGGTGTATTTCATTGCAAAATATACCTGTGATTGAGTTGCTGATCGATAACAAGGAACACATAAAGCGCTTAGGAAGCCAGGCAATGGTTATATCAGGTAACTTACAGTCAGGAAAGTTCGTATAAGTTTGTATTTACGACCAATTACGTACCAGAAACCATTGTTTTCTGTTACCATTTCATCCAGCATGTCACAAGAAATATTACGAAATTTCTGAATTCCATTTTTGTAAGAGCATAAGAATTTGAAGTTCAAATATTTGAAGATTTCGATATTTGAATCTGGGAGTTTAGAAATTCGAAGATTCGAAAGCAACTCGCAAGTTTAAATATTTGGATAATCGGATACTTAAAAATAAAATGTTTAAATTATTTAAGATTCGAAACTATACAGAACTTGATAGAGAAGAAAACAAAAATCTAAAGCTCCTACTTCAACTACTCAGACTCGGAGACCCAAAGATTCCATATAAAATCGAATTCTCCAATTTCCGTTTCACACAACTGTCACGATCAAATATAAATACTCTTTGATATTTAAAACTTCCGCCACTTCCAATCGTAACACGGTTATCACCACTTTCCATACGGTAGGTTTCCATGTACAGTTGCTTTCCGTTCAAGCTGCTGTAGCGATATCTCAAGGCGTAACAAGCTCTTATCACGTAAAATCGACCAAGGTGCAAACAAGATGCGGCATACGGCATATAGCATCACGACATCTAACCTCTTGAAATGATAACATTGCGGTTGCATTGGGTTGCTCATGGCACACGATAATTTCCAGCTGAAATTCCTTCTCTCTGTTGATGTTGTATCGATCGCGCTGACTCCACATATTTGCGAGGTTTCGCTGGGCCGATTTAAGTAATTCGTCGAATCAATGTTGTGCGTCATCGTCTGCTGAATAAACAAACGACGAAACTTTGCGATTTTTCCATACACGTGAAGAAAATGAAGCTTATTTTTCTGTTTCTTCCTCGCATTTTGACTACGTTTAACTTTGTAGTTTTACCAGAGATAAATAACGAATTCTTTTGCGTCATTTGTGGTCGATGATTGACATTTGAGTAATTATTTATTGGTTACTTTTACGCGAACGTTGTATTTCGGAAAATGTTTAGCCAAAGCAAGATCGAATATTCTTTTAATTTCTAAATTACAATCCAAGATTGTGGTGGCTTATATATGTCATATTATGGTAGCTATACATGTGTATGAATAATAATTGATCTATGTGGTTAAGACGCTAGAAAGAAGAAGACATTGAATACGGCATAAGTAGAAACGGATTGTATCTAGTCAGACATACGCAACTTTTTTAATTTTTTGACAGATGTACGTTATTATTATGCGTCCTGTTTTATACATTATATTGATTATAATCTCTTTTAATCTATAAGAAGTATCTATTGGCATATGATTTTTAACATAATTTATCGCTCAACGTAATTCCCCTGCACACAAAATATTCAAAGATTATTCTTATCTCTTTCAAAACGTTTCTTCGCAAAAAGAAAGTAAAGAAAGATGAAAGGGCTCGAGACGCCACAATTTTTTATTGGCACATATTCCGAAGAATTCTCACGACCGTTTAACGCCACATTACCCGCTTCGTTCAACCGCGATCTTCGTCTCAAAGATTACTTGCCACCTACGGCTTCCTTCACCCGGTCGTATCAGCGAAACCGAGATGAAAGTTGAATTATCCCACGGAGATCACACAATGAACCCCGTTATCTCACTATCCTTGATTATTCTTCGATGTTCTTCTCGCCGTTTCCTTCAGAGTTTTACGTCATATCCTTCTTTTTTGCTTCAACTTTCTTCCACCGAGTTTCCGCGGTTGATGAAACTAGAACAAATGATCCGTGTTGCTTTTTTTACACTTCGCTGTTTGATTGATTACCATGTTTTGCGTTCTTTTCTTGAACTTCCTCGTTTATGGTTTTCATTGAACTCTGATGCAGGAATAGAAGTCTGATAATCAGTCCAAAAAGTTAGAAGATTGGATGTGAAAGGAAGATGATATATTAAGAATTTAAAAGTTAGAGAATGGAAAGAAACAAAGGATATATTACCCTTGAGATCATGAAATCACGCATTTTTTTATACAATTACCTTCTTAACGACAAACGACTAATCTGAAATTTGTATGCAACTAATGGCAATGATAACTCTGTACAAAATATACAGGGCGTCCCGTAATTTAATGTGTTTTATAGGTAAAGATAAGATCAAGTTTTGTATCATGTAGCAAAAAGTCCATAAATGCTTCATTAAAAGGTTCTAAGAAAAATACAAAACATAAAGCGTTTATACTTATGCATTTCGTATTGTTATCCGCCTTTATCAATCCAAAGTTGATACCGATGTACTATTGAATTTATCGTAGACCGAATTTCATGGCATTCTTTTGTATCATTTCTTCACGTCTCGTTTAATTCTTCCTTTAAATCTGAACGGAACTGAAACGAAACAGCGTACCTTTACCGTCTTATGTATAATGACGAGCTAATCTCAATTAAATTGTACATTAAGGGATGAAAAATTTACGAATAATTTAGTCGTCAAATTCAATAAATTACGTCTTATATATTACATTATTATAAAATTTACCTCTGGTAAAAAGAGAAGCGATAGTCTCAAAAAACAATTCCTGATTTTAAACAGAGAGAGAGAGAGAGAGCACTTTCCTCCAGATTTGTTTTCGCAGAAAGTTAACACCACGCCATCGGAAATTACAGAGATCGTATGAGCAGTGACATGGCAATAAGATACAAGTATAACAAGGAAAGTGTGCGAATAGTGTGGCCTCGAGTAAAGTAAATTGAACTATTCTAAGGAACTTTCGCCGGTGTTCGCACTCCACTAATTCGAGCAATAACTAAAACTCGCGGTGAAACGGAACACGAGCGAGCGAGAATTAAGTTTCAAACGGATGGCAGCTTATCAGAACTCGAACGTCGCGACAAATTCACTAGCTACTTGCATTCGGCTCAGACCGAATATCTCTGTCAACTTTGAAGACAGTATGGGTACTTTCAACTTGTATTGTCTTCACTTTCTGCTCCCTTTCGTGAGTTTAATATAATATTATATCAACTGTAGCAATATCTTGACATATTATTCGAGCATTTAACGAAGCTACAAACTAGTGCCTATTTTGACTGTTTTCTAATACTGTTTGGATCAAGGTTTAGGATTTACTTCATGAGCCAAAGTTAGAAAGAAAAACAGAGATTTCATTTTACTGTAAATTTAAGTACTATGTTTGAACTGTTGAATTGCATTTTTGTTATTTTATGCTCATTGCGAGGACATTTAATATGTGCAATTTCTCATTACACAATTTGTTTTATGAGGTAAAAAGTTATAGGCTTTAGAACGTTTAGGATTTAGTTCATGAGCTAAAATTAGAAGAAAAAACAGAGATTTTATTTTACTGTAAATTTAAGTACTATGTTTGAACTGTTGAATTGTATTTTTGTTATTTTATGCTCATTACGTGGACATTTAATATGTGCAATTCCTCATTACACATTTTGTTTCACGAAGTAAAACGTTATAGACTTTAGAAGGTCAGAACTTTATACGGCTTTGTGTACTGGTATAAAATATTCCAGGTATATAATAATTCCATATGTATAAAATAAACTAAATATTCAGACCCTCGAAATACCAAATACTTTCATTTGTACCCTAAATTTTGGAACGACCAACTGCTTTAAATGTTTTCTCGTCGAAAAGGAGCTTCGCAAAATATTGTTCTATCGGAACTTTGCCTCGTCTTTTTCTTTCCGGTAAAAATCGACGAATCGATCACCCAATTTTTAGTGACACACGAAAGCAGCGTGCACAAATAATGAAAGATGTATCGGAAAACGGAGGAGGGCTTCGATAACAGTCATGAAACGGTGCGGCTTGAACGAAAAAAACATTTTTCTCCGTCACGAGGCGAATTCGTGATGGCCTGCATTATTTTATACACCCGTTCAAAATGGATTTTTAATGAATTTTGAAACACGATGAACAACACGTTTTCACATTTCGTGGTTAAAAAAGAAAATGTACGTATAAAACCGATTACATTTTCTTGTTTAAACTAGGGAACGCTGTTAACCGATTCTATTGTTTTCTCATCCGTTGTTTCGTTCGTTCTTGAGAAGAATATTTATGAACATGTGGTGGAGCGAGAAAGTGGGTCGTGCGTGTTGAATGACAGAGATATTTCGAAAAATTGTTGTAGCCTGGCAGAATACCATTTCGCCAACTGTTTGAAGAGTAATTTGACAGGAACAATTGCATGTTACGCGCTCGTAAAATAAAATTTCATCGGTTGTGGATGAACGCGAGTGCATATGTCATACTGAATCGTTTGTTTATTGGCGGTTCCTGGATAAGTTAGGAATTTTTAGAAAAATGTTATTTCAAAGTAAAATTAATTCTGCAGTTGACGTTGATATTGAATATGAATTAAATATTTCTTAATTGTATGACGAAATAGTCATTAGAAATGTATCAATGAAATCATTATCATATTCTATTGAAGTAATTTTTTAAAATCGGATGCTTTCATATTAAATACAGTATTATATTAAATAAAATATACGAAATTATCGACGTCGAAAAGATTCGTTAATTTTAAACGAAATGGTACATTATGGCAAAAAGATATATCGCTGATTTAAAAACAGCGAAACAATGGACAACGCATTGCTATTGGAAAATAATTGTTTCGTGGTGCAGATGTAAGGCTTATCGGTCGTGAAAAAATGGCGCGACAGTATTGTTTTACTTATTTCCTCCTCCGCTTACAGAATAATTTTCCCATGTCTATATTTCATAATATCTAATATCATCTCACATTCTCAGTAACAATGTTACCTATATAAATCGTAATATCCTTGCATTTCTTTCAAAACTCTTCGATTAACCCGGTTATAATTCACAACGTAATCCCTAAAACGTATCCAGTCACGAAATTCAATTTCCACTACTTGCGATAAACACCATCCAATTGAATGTCGTCTGCTTTCATTCGAGTCTCCGGCTAATATGCGACGGTAACAAAAGGCAGAAGGAGGATATCAGAAACGATAAGATCGGCCGGAAGCCAAATACGGACTCGTTCCGTTTTCTGAACGCAATTATCCGACGGGTTGTCGAGTTTTTTTTTTTTTTCGAGCAGACAGTTTCGAGCGAGTTTCGAGTCGTTGAAAATAGAAGGGTGGAGGAAAAGCGGCGGTACGAAAAAGGAAGAGAGAAAAATCAGCGAAGCATAGTCGAAACTCGAGCGAACCGTAAACAATGCTACTGTCAGATAACGTTGGCCTTTATTGCACGCGTTGCCGACCCAACGACGCGAATCTGCAGTTTAGCATTATCGTTTCTGATGGAACTCACGACGAGAGGTAACGATCGATACGTACGCTCCACCCCCATTGTCGTGTTTTCGTGCGACAGACACGTTTGCCACTCGGTTTCCACCGACTTCCCGACCCTGCGATCCTCGGTTCATTCCCAACGATACGTTCCATGGTGTAACAGATGTAAATTTGGGAAAATGGAAATTCTATTAGGGTTGGTGAATTGGTTAGCCTCGACGCGACGGCTTGAAATTAATTGTGAAGCATTTGCTGTGAGGGGAAGGGGATGTTGAATAAAATAGTCACGATTTAAAAAGAAAGTGTTAATAATTATATTCTTCTTTATTAGATTTTTTGAGCAATATTTTGTGGAAGATGATCTGTGTTTTTTTCTAAATAAGAAGCCCAATATTTTATGTTTTTTTTTTTTTTACTTTTTACGTATATTATTTTCTTTTAACTATCTAACGCGCACCACGCCAGTTGAAGGTTAACTTCATTTTAACTACTTTACATTCATTTATTTTTATCTTAGATGTATTTAATAAATATTTCTTGTGTTATAGAGTATCTTGTTGCAAGCTGAGTTTCATTCATTTTGTCCACGAAAAGAAAAAAAAAGAAAATATAAAATAAGAAATCCGTAGGAAACGACGACTTTTAGTTCGTCTATTTAATCGGCGGTTTAAAGTCTCGGCGATCTCAATAGACCATATAGTTATGTGTATATGAGATTCCAGATGATGATGTAATGATCTTAATGGTGAAATACGCACGAATAGTTTCACAAGCACGTCATCACAATTTCGAAGCGATGAACGCAATCTTCCGACAAGCGATCTGTTTTCACCGGATCTGCGTCCATAAAGAATCGCTTCATGAACATACAAGGTGATCGATTTGTGCGTTTGAAACTACTGAATTGCGTCTGTGCAATGAGAAAAATCCCTTTAAAAGTACTAAACTCATGTAAATTGTACGTAAATAAATTAAAAACGTGTAATACTATTTTATCACTCGAGACTCAGTTTCTGACAAAGTCTCGTTCCACTGGTTCGTTTTATCCTCACAAATAATCGTCTCTTGTCTCCTTGCACGCAGCGAGAGATCCTCCCTGTAAAATCCAAGACAGATGGCTGTTACAAAAAATCGTGAAAAATGTGAAGCATAAAAGTTGCTAATACCTACTCAAACATAAGAATCAATTTTACACAGGACATAAGCATCAATTTTAAACTTTGTTTTGTCCTCCATTGTTATAGTCTGAAGTACCGTTTTTCCTCCCCTATACCATGTACTTTCCTTTATACCGTGGCTCATAAAATAAAGAACAATTCGAACAAGCATTAAACGGAAGTTCCCTTTTCCAAACAGGAAGCTTAATACGTTCCACCTTTCGAGAACCAGAGTCCACGCAAGGGACGATGAAATATTAACGGGAATTTTCGCGGTACGAAGACGCGTCGAATTATTTATAGAACTCGCGGCTGGAGAGTTTGCGTCGTCCGTAATTTTCACACCCGGTTTCTCCTGTTTTTCCTGTGTTTTCAACAACCGCGTGCCGGGCAGAAATAATTCACGACGAACCAGTATGTTCACCGTGTTAAACGGCCTCGTTTATTATGCGTCGTTTCGTCGCGCATATCGTGTCCACGACATAATTCTCCGCGACACCACCTTCACGTGTACGAGAAAAACGAAATCGGGCAGATATCGATGCAACAAATGAGTTCTTTCCCGCTTTTTCTTTCTTCATATTATAATACTAACTATAGTAATCACTGGACTACGAATCTCTATGGATCTGTGAGAAATTTTTAAAGTACGAAAATGCAGAGAATAGACCAAACGTGCAGAAATACGTAAAACGTCCTAAATATGATATACGTTGTATAATTTTTAGAAGGTAAAACAAACCATTATTTAGCTTCTATTTCTTTAGTTTTATTTATACAAATATCAATTTGCATCCGCAGTCTGGTAATCAACTTCGTAAAAAAAATTATTTCATCAAATGTCTGACTTGTACTGTCAGCTACTACTTATATGTTTGATGAATCGAGGACAATAACCTTGTAACTAAATTGTAATTTTTGGTTCATTAGTAAAATTTTTAACAAATCGTTACTGAGATTCTTTTAGGTTTATGCATCAGACGTTGTTTTTTCTTACGATATTTATCTAAAAAGAACGTACAACTATTTCACGTAGATATATTTCTGATCGTGTCATTTGAAACGAGAAAATGAATATATGACAACGCATACGTGATTCGTATAGGCTGCTGCACTTGGCATAGAAAACTCGGATGGAATTTCGAGCAACATGACTCAAAGTTAGCTCGACTTAAGCCAGCAAGAAAGTTGTTGCGTCCGTTCTGCTACAGTTCTTGAATTATTTCGGTCGTGCCTCTTCTTGGACACGACAAATTTACATATAATTGCCAGTGAGTAAATCGTTCGTATCGTTCTAATTCCAATCTCGTTTCTTCGAGACATTGAACTCGGATCGATAAATCACCAACTGTTTCTAAAACAAGGAAAATCATTCGACAAATGTTAAAATGGTGAGAAGTTTTTACAAAGCGTGTATTATTATTGATGAAATGTTTGCAAATAGGACATTTTTTTAACAATCTTCGCCCCTTTTTCGAAGAAATGCATTGAATATTAAAATGGTAAAGAATTGGTACAAGATGTGCGAAAATATTGAGAGATATTAAGAAATACATAAGAAATTACGAAAAGTATCTTAAAAAGAATATGATGTTTGTTTGTTTTTAAAAAAGAAAAAATATTAAATATCAAATTAATAATGTGGGTATTACAAATATTAAAAACTAGGAACATGTAAAAGTCTTCAAGTGTATAAAAAGACAAATAATAATTTAAACAATAGAGTTTCTTGAAGAAAAGGTTAATGGTAGCTTGAGAACTTTCTCGAAAATTAGATTGCATTGTCAGGAACAGAGGAGATATTTTAAACGATGATGATGTCAAGTACAACAATTTCAGTACAATACTGAGACAAATTAAATGTAAAGAAAAGGGACACGAAAGAGATGGAGAGCGTTTATAAAATGAAAAATGTAATGTACTATTGTAAATGTATAATAAATATATAATGTATACCTTAAACTCGTAGCTCAAGAATGTAGAAATCATTAGTCACTGCTTTATTGTATATTTTAACTACGATTGTTACATAAGTCTGAATAACTTGGCGCTACACGTCCCCTAGATGGAGCTATGTATAAAAATAAAATCGAATGTACTGTCTGATCTGATATAAATATGACGAATTATGGGAAACATTAACTTAATGTCTATAGATAAACTGAACGTCTTGATTCTATTTTATAATTCCTCAACAAGAGAAACATATATATTTTAAAATATAAGATAAACATGTTTAAAACTCGTATTGTACATTTATGTCTACGAAGATATATGTCTTTGATTTCTTCTTCATTTATGTGAAAAAATCACTCGTACGATTAACACTGACTGATAGAATTGAAAAACGTAACAAAAACTATCATTCGATGCATGCAATATATTACAATTCTTAGAATTTTCATGTCGAAAATTATACTTTCTTTGGTCACGAAAATCAACACATAACGAAATACTTTTGACTGCATTTTTCTGGAATAAAACTACACTACTATTTTGAACGATGAAACTTTACGAAATATTGGATTATTGGATATTTATCAAACTAATCCTATCAATAAATTTGCTTCAAGGAAACATGTCCACATCTTAAATCAAGATAAACATTAATATACCGATATTTACTTTAAAATAAATCAACAAAATCGCGAATTTCTCGATATTTTCGCAAATTTCCCAAATGGCGTTCAAATAATACAATTGACCAAATATACACGAGCCTCTAAAACATAGCAAGTTTATAAATTTCCTTCGCGTATAAATCAATCGATTTAATTTATCTCCAAAGCTCTTTAACACGATGGAATCAATTTTGTAATTATTTAGTAATAAGGCAAATTTAATAATGAAGAAAATTAAGTTCTGTAAGTTTTTCTAAATTTCATAAATTAATTAATTAGCTTATTATCCTAACTGACCTAAAATTGTCAAATTATAAAAGAGAAGTTTATGATCTATAATTTGTAACTTATCAATTTCCTAATTTGATTTATTACTTAATTATTATACAAGAGAGAATTTTATCAGAAAATTACGGAAATTTGGAGAATATTGAGATCGTGTTTTGTAATCACAGAGTAATCACGAGCACTGTTATCCTTCGACTAAATCCCAGACAATGAGCTCAATAAACTCGATTGTCTTCGCGACAGCTCGCGACTATGAGGAATCTGGGGTAACGAGACACGCACGTCGAGAAGGTCGCGATGGTCGCGCAATCCGCCCGACGTTTCTAATCTATTTCGAGCTGCGGGAGGTTTCTAGTTTCTAACAGTCTGTTCTGAACGTGCTGGGTATGCGGAACGACAATCGCGTGTGAAAAGAATTGTCAGGTTCGTGTTTGTGCTTATCGATTGAATTGCGATCGCGAAAGAAATATTTAATCTCGTTAATTTCAATCCTCGTTACGAAGATTTGATTGCGTTTGAAAGAAATAACTGAGAATATGAATTGACAGTGATTATGGCTTGATTTGCTTGGGTTTGTAGTCATTTTTTATGAAATTGTATGGAAAATGAGTGTTATAGTTAAGTAAAGGTGAAAATATGGGTGGACTTTGAAAAAGCGAGCAACCTCACGAGGTTTGGATCGATTTCAGTAGTAAAGTCAAGCATCTTTGAGCCGTTTGATTTCATATAATTTCAGAAAAAATACTTGTTTAGCTTTTAACTAGAAAGTTTGATATTTGTGTAGTCTTTCAAATTATTCGATGATTTTATTTATTAAATATTACATATATAAAAATTAATTTCATATACTTTGAATAAGCTTTGATTTGATAAGCTTTCTATATTTGAAGATACTTACATTCTAAAGCTTATAAAATTCTTCATCTGATTGTGCCAATGAAATAAAAATTCAATCTCCTCCTAGCGTGGGTGATCTGTAGTTCAAGGTTACAGAATTGATAATTTCGTGAAGGTAACGTTATTTATTTCTGCTGATATTTTTTATGCTTGACTGAAGGTGTAACTATTCATCATTAATTGTATATGTAAAATGTATAATATTAAGGCTACTTTACTATCTAAGGACAAAATTTGCCTTCCTTTAAAGGTATGACCTTCAAAAATACCCTTTCTTTATTTGTACCTTCAATGTTATTCTCCAATAAAAAAAGAGAAATCCAAAAATGAAAACTAAAACCAGAAAATCTATTAAAATATATTCTTCCGCATATCATTCGTCACAACGTTACACAGTTCTCTAACCTAGTCAAATTTCCTTTCCTCATATCCGTCGACCTTCGTTCCACGTTAATTCGTTACATGTTGTTGACGTTATTAGCTGAGTCGCCGTCGTCGACGATCCTCTTTCGAAGTTCCATTGGCACAGTTCCAAAGCATCGCGGAACTCCGCGAGGAAAATCCGACAGCGGAGAAGGCCAAAGCTGACGAAAATCTCGTTTCACACGGTGATCTGTCACTGCCGAATCGGGATGATTTCATCCTCGGCTGCGATCCACGTGCTATTCTGCATTGATGCTTTGTAGCCTTTAATTACGATCCCGACACTGCTCGTCCATCGAATTTTTTCCGATCTTGTCTCTTTTTCCCTCCACCAATGCTATTTTGTGCACCAGTTACAGGAGATCTCAAACGTTCTTGTGGACTTTTTGACGAATAACCGTTGCGGTGACGAACGATCGAGGAGAATATTGACACGTGATCCTCGTTGTTTGTCGATGTTTGTACGTGGAAATTGAGGGGATCGTGTGTGGAATTTATACGAAACGTTTGATGGGATTTCGAAGAGCAAAATAGAAGTCGTGAAATTCTTTTCCGCGCGTTGTTTCGCTTCGATTTCAATTTTCGGCTTTGTGGAATTGAGGATTTGGTATGCGATAGAGTTACGCTGAATTGTCAAAAGCTACATTTTGGTCGGCATCCTTAATTAGGACGATGAATCAAGAGCTGTTTGACAAATAGTCGTTAAAATAAATGACCGATGGTATTGACTGACGAATCTGGACGTTAGTTAAAGAATTACTCAGTGGGAGTAATTTGTAAAATTGGGAACTGTTACTTTGAGAATGCATAGTAAGATAAAAATATTAAATTTAAAATATGTAAGTTTTCCTTGGTCCCTGCGATTTTTTACAGGCGACTATTAAAAATGAAACGTTTAAAAAGATATGACCGAGATTCGTTTATTTTTGAGATGAAGATCTGCAAGAAATCTGCAGTTTAGTCACGGATGACGTTCGGTTCGAAATAAAGTTTCGTGATTTCTACGCGAAAGGATGAGACAAAAAGAGAATCACGACGCAAAGCCACTGGTCAACGATCTGAATCAACATCTGGCAATCCTCCGATTTATTTCTATCTTCAATCCTTTGTTTACCACCGTAAATATTTTCCGTTTTATGTACATATTTGAAGCGTGATGCACGATGCATCGACAACAACGTTTATCTATACGTTGATTTTGAAACTAATGTTAAACATTAAAATATATTGATTTTTACCATTTGAGAAATTAAGACAATAACTTTTGTTGTTTTCTGCATAGATTATCACTTGAATTAAATTATTCGAACAAAACGGATAGTAATACTGATCGTATTCGTATCTGTTACCTCCTACCGGTATTCATTTATTCAATACGTGTCACAAATTTCCATTAGAACCATCCCCCTCAAATGAATTAAAAATCACCAATAGGTAATCTCGTCAATTGCCCTAATTACCTGCCGCAAACGATCGAAAAATCGAACGAACCAATCGTTACCTCTATAAAAACTGATTCGTTAGTGGCGAATAAATTTCCATTTATTTTTCTCTGTCGTGATTTATTATTCGCTTAAAAATTTCTTACAAACAAATTTTCATTACAAACTCGTCATGAAACTCGCTATAAAAGTAGGAAAGTTCGTTCCTCTAATCACGTAGACGTCACGAAGATATCTTCGAAAAAAAAAGAAGGGATGCAAATGAAGAAAAAGAGGAGTCGTGCAGTATTTTACCGGACAAGGTAACAGCTATAGCCTAATTCGCATGAACGCGACGCGTGACCAATTTTTTCCGTGGCTCATAAAGCTCGTTACAGTCGCGAACGTGACGCAGAGGGTAGTTTACGCGTGAATCCTAAACGCGCGAGCTTATTATCCCAGTGTGTGTGGCACGAGTTGGAGAGTAAAAGGTGGAAATGGCAATTTTGAGGCGCACTCGCAACGATATTTCCCGAGTTAGCCAAACGTGTCTCGTGGAAAGCGCAGTAAAACGAAGAACGAACGAAATAATGAAGAAGAACGACGCAATGCCAGGAAACGAAGTCGCCCCGAGTTTCGACGATTTAATGCCGAGTCATCTCCGGCCGTTTCTTTCGCCGATAAAAACACGTTTCCATCTGTGAAACGCGTCAAAGCGAAATTCCCAACGCTTTTTAGTTTACTTACAATTAACGTTTTTTTTTTAATAATTTACCTTGTGATATTAATTTTAGTGTTGATAACGAAATGTGTTTTTACGTGGCTCTTTAAGAGCAAAATGTTCATTTGTCCGTTTAATACGTAAATCTCTGTATTTCAATAGAATTCGCCACCCTAGTTTCCAACTGTTCTATGTCCAGCAGTTTGTAAACTAGGAAAACTGAGTTTAAATGAAGTGCAATATGATCGTGTGGTGTTAAGACTTGAAAGGACTGAATATTTGTTTCTCTCTGAGTACCATTTTTGTCATATTATCATAAATGTGTCTTCTTTCTATCAATGAGACATACGTGGATTGATTAATTACACTGTTTCTAACAGTTAAGAGCTAAGGGGGCGAATTTTCTTCAAAAGGATTTTTTTCTCTATTATCAATAACCAAAATGAATACAGATATTCGTCACAGATCGCCAATACAGTTCAAATATTTGTTAGAAAGTATAATTTCACATTCCAAAGATATTACAACCCGCAATGCAACCTAGAATTCCTTCAAAAAGAAGTAAACAAACGCTGAAGAAGTTAAAGAAAAGAAACAAAAGTACAACAATCGGAACAAAAGGTGCGATCTAGAACTTTCGAAAGTTTCAGACTGTTGAAAGACCAACGATTCGCTTGAAAATCAGATAATGCATTAAGGAAAGAAAGAATTCTGGATTAAGAGGTAGAAGGTGCACGAGATATAGAATCGATAAAATAGATAAAAGGCAAAACCGCTCGCGCGATCCCCGACCATTGTCTCTGGTCCCGCTCTGACCGGTCTGGAATTTTTTTTTCTGTTGCAGAGCCGAAGAAGGAAAAGACTGAACAGAGTGCAAATGGCGCGGTATCGCCGAGCGGTGAGCCGCAAGCGAATCAGGGCACGGCTACGACCGTGCCGATCTCGGTGGCACCCCCAAATTCGGGGAACCAGCAAAAGCCGAGTAGGCCGAACACCCTGGAAGCCAGGGTGGTAGCCAGGAGACTGATCTTGTTCGACACTGAGTGTGAGTACAGATATTCTGTATCACCGCGCAATCCCAATTCTTTTCCGATATTTTTATGCTGCATTTAGACCATACGGATAAATGATAATAAAATTTAGTAAAATAATTTAGAAAAATGAAAGAAACGAAGAACATTCGTTTGCCATTTGACGACTGCTCAACGAATGGGAAATCAGACATCCGAATGTTCTAAGAATGCACATTCGATTATTGTAAATGAATTTATGAGCAAATTGCTTGATGACCGTCTACACTGAACGAATAGATGCTCTTGCTTCCGTTCTATATCTTGCTCCTTTGATGTAAGCGTTCCTTTAAAATTTATTAGAAGCCACAGGCTGATCCTTTAGCTACTTAACTCAGTGGCAACACCACCATACTGAAAACACTGTGTCGGTGTTTGTGATGTATTATCAGTAGATTAACAGTGGAATATAAAATAGCTTCTTCTATACTATATTACATCTTATGCGATAAATGTAATGCGCAGCGACTCACGAAAATATTTTAACTTTTATAATAGAAAAGTTTTATGGATTTTTGAAATTTTATTAACACTGCAACGAGACATGATTATCGCGATCATTAGTATCTTATCGATGATAAAACACAACAATGAATCGCTAGTAATTTATTTTCCAATTTACTGATCTTACTATTGTTCAATTATACGTGCAGTCTAACAATAGATACCTGCCATAAATTGTTCGAAGGTGTTGAGCTAATTGTCTTCAACGATCCACAAAATACATCATCGTTAATAAGCCTTCCATAAATGGGAGAGATTAGATTATAAGGAGTAGGTGTTAAATATGACGGATGAGAAGTAGAAAATTTATAGAGAGATACTGTGCAGAATTTCCAAGTTTCCAGGTCATGCGATACAATTCGCGTTTCCTTAAAAATTTCATTTATTTAGTAGAGATACTAGTACCAATTATTTGAAATTTATTTGATAGCTAAAAAGAAATTAAAATACGTACGATAAGTGTATATTTAATCACTTTTGAAAGCACTTACAGAAATAGAACAGAAAGTACAAGTTATTTCATTTTCATGGCGTTTATAATAAAGTAATGAAAAATTTAATATTTCCACCGAAATATTCATAAAATCGGGATTTCTGAATTTTAGCAGTATCATTAATTATTCTCTATTCATTGCTTGATCACATATGCGTGCGTCAATTTTATTACGTTCATTAATTATTTCCAACGTGTTTCGTATACAATTTTGGAACGGTACTCTTCTCATCGCTTGTATATTTAAGTAGCCCAACATTTTCGGTGCATGTGCTGATTTTTCATTAATTTCTACGCGAAATAGTCGAAAGAACTTTTTCCATTACGTGATCACTAGACGATAAAAGGGAAACTGTAGAAAATCGAGCGCGTAATCACGCGTGTTTCGCGAAACATAAAACAAGATGATTCTAATAATACTCTGAGTTACGACAGCTCGTTAACAGGAAGTGGCGTGTATCGCGAGACATGTTCTACAAGCTGAAAGGCTGACCTGAATAAAATCGCAAATACTAAAAGTAAAAAATAACTTCCTCATAAAAGTGGAACAAAATAATTAATAGCTAGCAACGCCATAGTCCATGTGCCAACTAATTTACATCATTTTCCTTTGAAAGCAAAAGTAAACCAGAAAAATATGTTTTACGATTTTCCTACCTCACATAACATAGAAATGTTGGATTGCTTGGAGAAACTTTGTTATGGAAAATTTCAGATAAAATCCTAATGACTAAACTCTACCAAACTTTTCGCTAGAAAATTTATATTAGAAAATTCAAATGTACTTTATATCGCTTTTTCACTGATCCTTTCAATTGCATACGATTCATTCATAACATTTCAAATGAAAGGATCGATGAATGAAGTGAAAGTAATACGACCAACGTCCATTACTTTCATACCGATTATCGGTTTTCAGATTATCAGGTTGATCGTGCTACGATTAAAATAATAACTACTGGGAAAAAGGAAATAGGGCGGGAAGGGTTGAATGGCCGAGCAACGAATAACTCGACGTTATATGAAACGACGTCGCATCGATATTATACCCGCGGTGAAATTACGATTTTTTACTATTATCAGAAAACTTTCAGCCAATTTAATATCGTGATGCTCGTTACCCTCTTTTTTATGACGTGCTATTAAATTCCAACGACGATATCGATGTGACACGATCGAAAATGATTGCATCGTTCGCTTATGACGTTCGTTATTCCTTAGGCGAACATCGACGATAAAAATAATAATGAATTTTTAAACAACATTATTTGTTACTTTATATATAATACTTCTCCGTAAGGATGTTTAATACCGATTAAACGCGTTGAATATTAAACAGCGTCACTAGTAGAACGTATCTTGCGATAAAAGTGAAAGAAAATGAAATTTTCCTGGCCATTTAATTTTTCGTTTTAATTCCCTCCTTCGCTCTTTTTATTTCCTTCATATGTTCTTCTGAGGAAATATGAAATTTAGTATTATTATATCGCAGATGTTTATACAAAGTTATAATTTTATGAACATAATTAAATTGAAATTCTACTAAACATTATAATGATTCTACTTTGGATACCGTGTATGATTCTGCACATTTCGTGTATTTTATGGATTTTTACGCCTTTAAATATTCCACAAATGCATCAAATTCCACAATTTACTTATTATCGTAGTGTTGAAAAATTAAGTATGATTCTAACTATTTTTTCGAGATTTTTAAACTTCTCTTTAGTAGAAAGGATATACAGAAGTGTATAAAGAACGAACTTAGAATAAAAGAATTTTATATAACGTGAGCGATAAGCTTAAAAATAAACCAGACATTTAATGAAAATGCAGAACAAAGAATAACGTTAAATAAACGACAGTTCAGTTGCTACAATTTAAAACGACGTAAATATAAAATAATGAACCAGAGATAACACACGTACACGAATTTACATGAGCATGAAACAACAAGCAACGTAGTAAAATGTTAAAGCGAGTAGAACAGAGCGCAAGTGGAAGTAATGCGTTTATGGTCAGACGTGGTTGCGCGTCATAAGTCATGAGAAGTATATCCGCTCGTAAATTCTAATATTCTCAGCTTTAGTAAATTCTTCGAGCAAAAAATCATCCAGATTAGATAGTACAAATTTAAAAATAAGTAAATAAAGCATTTCTTAAATTAATCTTTGTCTTCTGTACGGATACTATCACGATTATAATAAAATTTGAAATCAATATGGAAATTTATTACATGTACAAACGAATTCTTTTCGATTTTTGCGTATAATGGAAATTTTTATTATCTGAAAGAAGTCATTTCTACATCTAATATGCACAAAATATGAGACGTTTATTACAAGCATAGACGTAATAAAAAGGTAATATACAGTATGAATAGTTGGCTTAAATATACAATTAATATTAAAGGGAACTACCATTAAGTATCAAGACTTATTATCAATAAATAATTTGTTGATTCTTGCGACGGGTATGTTTGCAATAAATATCTCACAGCTTCTATGTATGTTTTTGGGTTTGTTTCAGACTTCGATAATTATATCGTGTTCTATATCATAAACAATATCCTGTATAATACATACAGTATATTCAGAATAAGTTTCCACAGGTGTTTGAACACTTTAGTAAGCCTATGAAGTTGGCAATGTCTTAAAATCGAATCAACTCGCCCAAGCATACTAAGGAAATATTGTTTCATAACAAGAACACTGCAACGTACCGATAATTCGAACTGTCGCGAAAGTTCCCATTAAATGCAAGGACAAGTATAAAAGAGAAAGACGTCTTGGTTTTTAAGTGGCCGCGGAAGTTCCCGTCGGTTCGATGGCGAATTTTCCCGGGAAGCTGGCGGCGAAACGATAAACTTTCATGTGCCGTCGGTTTTCGTCACGTAAATCGTCTTTAAAACTCTCGTTTACCTTCGAAACTTCAAAGTTCGCTTTTATCTTCAACTTCTGCCTAACCCTCTACAACCACGTCCACCACTGTCGAATTTACTTTCCGACGAAATCTTCCTCCGGTACATAGACAGATATCAAGAAACAAGATCTCTGGGAAAAGCTTTTCCGTGAATTTTAAAAGGACCGTAAGGAAAATGTTCCCATTTTTTCCTCTTCGTAATAATTTCCATTTGGGAGGTGAAACTTCTTTACTTCATACACTGATAAGAGCAAGTGTCCCGTTGAATATTTAATTCTTGGAGCACGTTTGAGAAGAAACATCGATACTCACGTTTTATAATTATATAGTATAATATTATTATTATGTGGTAACATAAGAAGATCATAGAAGGGAAATCTGATAAGTACATTTTTGTTGAATTTCTGATTTGAATGTCACTTTGCGGATAGAAAGAGGAACTTTAATATGAAATAATTCCGAATGAAAATAAACTGCTTACCAAAAATGTAATTATTAATTTTATAAGTTTGAATTTTATAAGAGCTATAAAAGGATTTTAATTATTCCTTTCTTATTTAGGATTGTTCTTAACAGCATTACATTCCATCAGTTCTCCTTTTATAATTAAATGAACAAGAGCGATACTTGTACGTCTTATTCTTAGCTTCGTAAGTAGTGTCTGATGTTTTCTACTCCTTCGCCTTGAGAAACACGAAATTTCAAGACTATCGCGACTCCAGGCTCTATCTTTAATCACCCCAGGGCTTCTTCCGCTCCCTTTTAGCTCCTCTTATCCTCGCTCTGATCCTCTTTCGTTTCGAGAAAGCGTCGTTTGTTCCCTTTCACGGAATTTCGTTCGATCAGTGGATTCTCAAAGATAGGGACGCGTTCTAGAGAAATTGCATCATTTGGAGAGCACGATCTAAACTTTGAAAAATAGCGTGACAAGACAGAAACGAGGTTAGGTGACACGGTGTACGATACGATTCTTTGTTATATTGTGACTATTTCGTGATGGTATGGGGTTACGTTTGAACGTGTTGAGGATTCTCTCTGGAAGATCGTCGCGTGAAATCAAAACATTTGTCGTGAGTCGATCTTTTATTGCAATTGGCAAATAGAATAATTTGCTTTATGTTGGAGGAAAAATTGTGGTGGTAGGTGATGATATAAACGTTGGGAAAATAAAAGACGTGTGTGATCACGAAAGTACACTTATATTACGATAAATTTCAAAATTTATGTATTCGTTTTATTACCTTATATTATATATATTCATTTTATTTAAAATATCAATACTTTCTAGTATTATTAAATAGTTCGCTTTGATTAAACTAATTTTTAATAATGAACGTTTTGTGATTAAAGTTGTAACACATGAAATGTCTGTTTTTTGAAGAATCACGCTTCATTGAATTTTGAAAAACACCCGTTTGTGTACTTACGTAGAAGATACAAATATGTAAGATGATTTACAAAGAAGCAAAGCTATTTATTAAAAAGAGAAAGATTTAGATTTTAAAATATTTATACTCGAAGGTAGACATTTTATATGTTACAACTTAACAAGTACCTTTTATGAATATTTATTAGTACATTATGTGTTTTATACGAAATATTTTGAAATTTCGTTAACACTGTTACGAAACTATCATAATTTTTAAATAAGTACGAGAGTTAATAAGATTATGCTGGTAATGTTTAAAATGAATCTGAAAATATACGTAGGTATTATAAAATATTTAGCACACGTATATATTTATTTGAATGAGATTCTATGATATAAAGTTTTTAATGATTCGATAATTCTTAAATAATGATTTCCTTTTAACAATTTCTTTATTATTTTCAAATCCGAGTTCCACTGCACTTAATTCGCATCGTCGATATAAATTTTCGGGTTTACATGCACCTGAAAGAAAATACCACAAATACCAAGTCACTGAGCGAGCCACGAATTTCTCGTGCTGGTCGCAAAAATGTTAAATAACTTCTCTGGACACCTAACCGCAAGCCAGTGTCCGAAATTTCGGCGGGAACAACTTTGCGCATAGTTCCATGAGATCGCACGAATTCCTCGAATGCTCTAACCGAAAGCTGGTGGTTCGTGAACCAATTTTCTGCTCGTTAATCTTGTTAAAATTGCCAAGGATATTACTTTTCAATTATTTTTCAATTATTTGTAATTGACATTTTAAAAATACATTCACTCGCGAAAGTATTTGGACATTTATCGTAGGAAATTCTACTGACTCTAGATAAAAGCGACGGTCTATTTAATTGGCCATTTTACATTTTTAAAAAGCAATTTTTTAAATGAACCCTGGGGAAATTTCTGACGGGATAGAGAAAAAAGGTTTTTAATGAAGTTTAAATGAAAGTTGCTCGGTGAGTCACTTTATAAAATATTGAGCAACTTTTTCTGGGAAGCGACGACGTTAGAACTTGTTGATTCTGAAATACTTGGATAAACAAATTATGAACGTGTGTAGATGAAAATTAGTATGAATAGATGGCTAGATTGGCTTTTAATTAGCTGCCTTTGAAGTTCGCAGAACATCGTACTTGAGTTTTAGAATAAATTCAAATAAAAATATTCCTGTTAATATGGTGTAAATTACGCGTTCCATACAATAGGAAAAAATTACTATACAAAATTACACTTGTTTCCCTTTCCTTGCTTTTATTACAAATTACAAGTTTATTTAATACATTGTATGTAAATATTGAACTATTAGTAAGACATTAATAAATTTTAGACGTTTCAGTTATAAAGGTATTGTGTAATAATGTAAACTGGAAATATACTTTATATCTACATACCTTTTTCTTGAATTAATTAACTAATTAATATAAAACGCATTTTTTACGGATAATTGATAAAATTGATTGTAGAACAAACAGAACCAGCAGTGTTCCGACTTAACAATGAATACTAAAGTGGTCACTAAAATACATTAAAATCTGTAATAAATTCTAAATTTGCTTGTGTTATAGAATAAATAAAGAATATCATCTGTTACTTCACGAACACGGATGACATATCAAATATCATTTACACCGATGTCGCTAAAAACTTTTAAACCCATTTCATCAGCTTCAATGCCAAAATCACCCAACGTCCGAAAATTCGACAAATCCGTTACAAAAATAAGAAAAGAGGAAAAAATGAGGAAAGCTTCGACAGTTCCATACGGCAGAAAAAAAAGAGGAATTTGAAATTTAGCAAAAATCTCTGTTACATTGTGTCGTCTGGCGAATCCGCGCTGCGTTTATTTATTACGGTTTACGCGAGAATTTCTCGTGACAAATGAACCGTGACGCAAATGATACAGCGGGTGCTGGATAAAAAATGAGGAAACGGAGGACCGGGAGGAGTAGAAGGAAAGAAAGAGAAAAAGAGGAGAGAATATGAGCGTCGCAAGGGAATCCGTGGGAAAAACTTGCGGAGGTGGAATTTCACAATTTGTCACGACGACGAACGGAACCAGCAATGCATACTTACTTGCCAAGCTTCCGCCGGATCTATACTCCCCGATGAATCATATTTCCCGAAAGGATTGGCATACGTTTTCTCTCCTCCATCTTGGAGAGAAGTGGCCATGAATAACGTTGTCCACCGATCGTGACATTCTCGTTTCCATCGTTGCATTCCAACTGCGTTATGTGAATATGGTATAATAGGGGGGAAATTGTCATTTCGAATTGATCGAAACGAGAGATTGTTAGGATTGATCAGGTGCACTTGATAGATTGGTGGAGATCGTAGAGAGCTGATGAATTGCGAGAGAGTTATTGGGACGCTGTTAAGTGAAATTGAAGAACGTGCGGACTAAATTTAACGGTGATAGGATAATAATGTGTTTCCGTGGATTATTAACGTGTTGCGTTGTTTCGAAGATTGCGATAATTTTGCATAATTAATTTTTATAAAAGATATAGAACCAGATAAAGGTCCAACACTGAGTTAACTTCGTTTAATTGCCGTTGCATCGAAACAATTGACCGATTTCTTTAAAGTTAAATGTTAATCGTGTATACTGATACACGATTGAAAATGAAAAAATGTTGAGAATTGTTTATTGTCGGTTCTATTGATATTGTTTCTTTATAAGAATTTTATACGATGTCTGTTTTTAGTAAACATAATTTTAAGTAAATTTAATCATTCGTGATGCTACGAGGCTGAACTAGAATTTTCTTTTAAGGTATAGAATAATAAAAACGATCTCAAAGATTCTAATTTCATAGGATGTTCCTTGTCACTCGATCCACCCTAGAGAAGTAGGGCGTTCTATATTCGAATTCAATCGGAAGTATTGAGATTCAGTCCAATAGAATATGCGATAGAACGACTCTCCAAGTGCCTAGATACGTCCACAATTCTATTACCTTACGAATCTTTAATTTAAATCGCTTTTATACTTCGTATAATTGTATTACCGCTTCTACAATTCATACATGTTATATTAGTTATCTACCATGTTTGGGCGTTTACAGTTATTTAATTTCACCTTCTATAATAAAAAATTATTTGCTTGTAAAATAAAAAATGTATAGTCGATTATAGCTTTTTCATTATCATCTAGAATTTATGAACCAATGATTGCTATGAATAATTTGTTCAGTATAAGTACCAATATAATACTATAATTAAATACAGCAGTATATTGACAAATATAATAAATAAAATTACTTTATAGAGAATCAATATAATAAAATTTATTAATTATATATAAAGATAATTAGTAAAATGTAATTAGAAATAAAGTAAACGAGATGGACTAACAAATTATTTGTTTTGTACGTTTTCAGTGGAGAAGGGGGTCCTAGACCAAAGCAGCGAAAACCAGCAGGTAATCGAGAGGTGTTATCCTCTCCCACCTCAAAATACGTTGATGTTGTCGGAACTTCCGGAACCGCCGATTCCTCTCAGCGAAATTGGACCGATTCCGCCTCCTCCGATGTTCAGCTCTTCGAGTCCTACTCTCTTGTTGGCTAAGCAACGGCAAATACGGAATCCTTTGTCGTCCGACTACGAAGAAGAAGGTATGTACCAATGGTCTACTGTTCATTATATATATACCGTTTATTCTGCTATTTTTAACATAATATATGAATCACTGGTGTCTTTCATTTTTATTTGTATACTTTAGATTGAATATGTTATTATATTAATAATAAATATCGTATTATATCAATGGGTTGTTATACAAATTTATATGTCTGGTAAAATCTTTTCATTTGTTTTTTATTCTTCTGCTCTTATTAGATTTTCAGGGTTGAAAAAATTTTTGTTATATTCCAAGTTCAACTTTTTCTTATTTAAAAGGGAATTACATTGATTACATTTACCACGTCTTGAAAATTATTCAAAAATAATTCTCAGAATCTTTCATAATACCTACCTATAATATACTGCAACGATAGGAAAGCTGTAATTTCTAAAATTTTAAAATATGTAAACAATAACCGTTAAACAACAATATTAAAATCGATTCAATTAAATCGTACCATAAAAATACGTACTGTCGGTGCCATCAATATAGCGAGGCCGTAAAATTGGTCAGACACTAAAGTTTATTTGTTTAGAGCAGCGAAACTGCAGTTTAAGACTCGAGATATCTAATCTATCTCAATGATATCTATGAATTTGGAATTATTTCTTTTCCTGCAGTATCTTTGAAGGTATTTTATAAAATATATATTTCGAAAACCGCTTCTGAAAATAGATGATTCCGAGAAACAGAAATGCGTAATTTTTATTACATTTATTACGAACAAATTTTAAACTGACAAAAAATGTTTGGAACCTAAAATTCAAGGTACTTCTCTAAAATCTGTATGGCCTTAAATGTGGATACACCACTAGCAGTAAATTAGCACCTATTATTTTAATATGGGATAAAACTTTACTCAAAATTAAACTTTGATGTGGCATTTGTCTCCGTTAGTATAAATAAAACAATATCCAAAATATTTTAGTATCTCGATTTCAACTCTAAAACATACGATATGTTTTTGTATTCTTCTTAAGCATATTCTCTTTTTACACCTTAAAAACAATCTATTTAAAGATTTGTCTTTTTTCAAAATCAATAATAATAATACATGGAAAACCCAATCTTTTAATTCACTAAAAATACATCCTACGATCATTTTTGCTCCGCCTATCACAGAGGACGAAGAAGACTTTGACGTGGAGGAAGAGGACAACATGTACGTGCCGAGGATGTCGCAGCCGGACCCGGCCATCGACACGTCCAGGGTCGAGGAGATTCCCGCGAAGGAGCCTAAGTTTCACGCGGTGCCGCTGAAGAGTGTGCTGAAGAAGAGGGGTTCCGGAAGTGGGCCTGGCACGCCGCAGAACACGCCAACGCAGGAGAACAGGCCGTTGACCCTTCGTCAGGAGCTGCATGCCTCCTTCAAGTTAGTGCAACAGCAAGCGATTTCTCTGCTGACGGGAAGCCCTTCAGACACCTTTCTTCTCGAAAGACTCGATGGTCATACAACAAAACAGAGAAAAATATTCATCAAGCTCTTAATTTAAACTATCAGGAAAATTTTTTAGGAAGAGATATAAGAAAGTTTTTAATTTCGATCGTTAAAAATGTTACATGAAAAGGAAATATTTCTCGAAAATTCAACAAAGTGCCCGCGAGTCTTTCTTTTGATCAAGCACAAGATTCGTCGCGAAACAAAACGAGTCTTCTTCGGGGTTCGAGAGCATCGATAATAAGATATCTTTTTTGGTTTAATTGTGATTTTATTGGAAGAATTTCTTGATCATAGTCAAACGACTTTGACGTATAGAGAATAAAAGATTCGACTGAAATTAAGGGCGAATTGTTTGAGTTTAATTAGCGTGCTGGTTTTAATGAAAAAAGCCTGCAAACTCTGAAGAAGCTCGTCTGGAACATCGTTCTTCACCTTCCAGCCTTGTCATCTCTCTCACGCGCACGTACACCGTGTTCCCGCATACTCTCTTTCTTTTTCTATTGCAGGTTCCCTTTCACTCATCGTTTCGTTCAAATGGATGCGCGTCGTGCTACTTTCGATATTATTTCGACGAATTTCGGTAGTAACGACTCGATTTTCTCGATTCCGTGGACTATTTTACATTACATTCGTGGAATTTAAGCGTCATACGCTATGGTGCAAAATTTAAGGAATGAAGTTCTACAATTTTTTGAAATAGATCATTTATGGTCTTAGTAGAAGCGTAGTGAAACGCATTTTTTAAGTTGTGATCTGCAAACTGAATCGATACAAAACTCTTGATACAGTATTGATGAAATTGACTTGATATTTACAAATAAATGATTTTGCGGATTTTCTACGTTTTTCACAAAAACAATTATCGGCTCCGTGTACAAAGGGACTCTATATCCTTCAACTCATTAATTCACGAACATCGCTATAACATGTAGTTTCCAAATTATTATGCAAGGAAATCCTGATATTTACAAAAAAAAAAAAATAACACAATATTATGAATTTTCAAATTTTTCACTCAGAAGTCTTATCAAACCAAAAAACATAACTTAAAGCACACTTACAAAATTCTCAAAATTATTTATCCAGCAGATTTCAGTAACTCACAACTTCTTCCTAATTACCGATACGCTAATGTCGTCTATTAATTATTATTAAGATCACCGTACAAGGAAAAGATTCCCAAATATTTAAATCAGAATATTCGTCGGGTAAAAGACTTTAACTTAAAGTGCATTGGGGGAAAAAGCCAAAAAAGTAACAGGAAATTTAAGTGCACTACCAAGCAGTAACATTTTATATGACGTCGTATTTCGAGCAGCAGTCAGACTATGGCGGTACATTTACCGAGCCGCGTAAACGTTATATAGGTTCCTTTACGAGGCAACGTTTCATACGTAACAACCGAGATACTAAATCCAAAGTAAAGTACAGAGAGTGTTCCGTTTCAATTGTTAAAGCAAAAGAAGAGACGGCGACGTGTTTTTCGAAGGTTGGATCGAAGGGATCGAGAACGATGCTCCGGTGGTGAGACGAATCTCACGAAGGGGTAGCTTCGCGCATCCGTCCATTAAAAACAAAAAAAAAAAAAAAGATACAACAAAAAATACATTATGTGTCAGTCACTAGTTAAAAGTATGGTATTTTTCTTATGCTTAACCAGAAGGCCACCGTTGAGGCCTAGGATGAGAATATGGTAATTGGGCATTGGTCTAACTAAGCATGCGCGAACCAATATGGTATATACCTAAATATATATATATATATATATGTATAAATATTTGTCTTATACCCACGGCGGTTGATCGCAGAGAACCAACAATCATCTAGTCTCTCTCTTTTTCTTAATATTTTTCTATCCCTTGTATATACACACTGGGTCTCATAACTGTGGATCCAATTAAAAGTTTTCAATTTTTGTACGTTAAATATGTTTGATATCGTAGTGAGAAACTATTTATTCTCTTTTTCCTTACGAAGGACAGATTATATGCAGTGGAGAAAAGTGAAACGATAGAAATGTACTCGCAGTTTATTCTCGTTTGATAACATGCAGCATAATATTTAATTATATAAAAATTAAATTCAAGATAGAATAAAATGAATATGTAACAATTGCTTTTACAAGTTCAACTATTTAATCCTGCATACTTCTAATCAAGCTTCGTTGCATTGTCGCTGTTAAGAATTGAAAATTTTAAGGTGGTTTTGTTGTTACAAGGCACAGTGTATTTCTCTTTTACTCTCTTTCATTCTTCTCTTTTTATTATCTCTTTTCTCGCTCTTTTTTAGCTCTCTCTATATTTGCTCTATTTTTCTTTTTTTTTTTATTTATTTATTGTATATTTCTATTTTTCTCTAGAGATTCTTCCCTCTTTTTCTCTCTTTCTCTCTCTATATTTCTTTTTCTTTCTATCTCTGTGTCAGCATCAGGAACGCCGTGAGCATGGTAAACCTACGACCTTAAGCATGAGAAAACCCTAGGGAAACCCATGAAAACTGTCGCCCACGCTTCACTCATCCGATTATTTGCGTTTCACGCGGCCAGAGAACCTCGAACCATCGATAGACGAGAACGAGGATCTCGAGATTCCTTATCGTTGCCAACGAATCGAGCTGGACAGTACAAAACAGCTCGATTCGTACGTCGGCTGTAATGGATTAAGAAACGTCACCTCGGTCCGTGACGGTTCTTTGCTTCGAGTTCTTGTCTTCTTACGTTCCCAATGCCACGCGGCTTCGACGCTTTTTACGCTCGTTCGCTTTCACGACTGACGATCGAATTTTTTCGTTAAGAGACGCGTTGTTTCGGATTCACTCCTTTCCTTCACAGCTTTTTCGAAGTTTCCTCGAGGAAAATAACGTTCGTCAATTTGTTTTTTAAAAATTCGTGCACGATATTCTTGAAGAATTTCTTTTAACCCTTCTGTGACATTAGCTTTGGTGGTGATTATTGAAATTTGTTACATTTATATTATAATTAATGCTTATATGGCCTTAAATGCATGAAATATATTAATATTATCAAACTATAAAATATCGATATAAATGAGTATAAATGGACCATCTATTCACAAAGAAACTATCCTTGTTTTCTGTTATTTTATTATTTCTACAATTCTTATATTTCATCTTAATTCGTAGCTAGCATCTACTTTTACATTTAAAGTATTGCCATGCTAAAATACTTTAGAAATTGTGACATACGATTATTGTGCGTGTACAACGATTAATCACTGAAGGGTTAATTAAATTCAGCTGGCATTTCAATGTTTGAACAGCTGGAGGTTAATGTAACTTGGGGGTGCTAAGTCTGTCTGGAACTCAGCTGTTTAAATAATTGGAGTTTGTAATATATTGAAACCTTTTCTATGTGCTCGTTTCTGTTACTATGTTTTTTTTTTTATTATATATTATTCTGCATTCTAATCCTTCGCACTATCGTCTTCATCATCAGAAAACAAAACAAAACAAGAAATAACAATAGAGTTCTGACAATAATTCCACAATATCATCGTATAGCACTAAATCGTAGTTCAGTGCAAAGGATTATGATGCATAAATTTGAAATTATTGTTTTGTAAAAACACCCTTGTAAATTTGTCTAAATGTACAAAGATCAATTTTATATTCTACCGTTTTTAATAATTCGTAAAATAATAATATTAATCCCTTTTTAGCAGATTTACTTACGAGGAGGTGGCAAAAACTGCGAAATCTCGAATGAGTAGGCTGCATGTATATTCGATGCTTTAGGTCGATGGTAAAACAGTACCCGAAAGATTTAAATGCATGACCTTTTGTTTTCGAGAAGTTAATAAATTCTTTTTTATTATTCTTTATTTAACTTTTTTCTTTTATTATTAGCTTTTAATTATTCTTTATTTATCATAATGGATATTTTTATCATTTTATGAGTGGAGATTGTAATAGAAGCATTTAAAACATAAATAATTTCTGAAGCAAGAACATAACTTCTCGACTAGTTTCTCGAGAACAAAGAACCACATACACAAATCTTTCTGGGGCTGCCTTACCGTTAACGCAAAGCATCAAATGCGCACACAACCAACTCATTCGAGATTTCGCAGTACTTGCCATCTCCTTGTTAGCTCATGAATTGAAAATGGTAACAGAAACAAATTAAAATCAGAATCGATCTTCATCGATACGTAGAAACAAGGGACGAAATTAAAAGAATAACCTCGATGACGGGAAAATACATCTTGGAACGAAAAATGACGGAAAAAAAACTCTAAGCAATTTTTTAATCCTTTCATTGTTCCATTCGTTCATACGTATCAACGAAGATTAAAAGAAGTCCCATTAAAATCCGTGATGAGACACTTTTTCAACAAGATGGCCAAATTTAGAAAGCAAAAGAAACAATAAAAAGAGGAAGATAGCTGTCACAGCTTCCTTTCCACGGTATCACGAATATCTCAACCAGTCTGCCACGCGAAGTTAAACATGACAAATAAAAAATGTTGCATCCGCGTCGGAAAGGAAACGGCGTTATCTGCGTCGACGTCGTTTGATAACCCATTTCGTGACGGACAAGGACAACGTCCGTTTCACGGAGGACCCGTAACTTGCTTCTGTTATCTTCATCAACGTGTCACATACACATACACTGTGCAGATAAATACGCTACCGCCAGAAAGTATCCGGACACTTGCTTATTCCTAATAAGATTCTATATTCTGATTGCAAAATTACAGACAAATCGAGTTGCAATAAATTTATTCCTCATAACTTGCATAGTTGTGTATAATCAAATATTGTGACGCGGTTAAATTATTGTCAAAAGCGCGATGTGCAATAGTAAAATCAGTATTTCATGATTGTCAAACCTTACAGAATTATTTTAATCTCTGAATTATGAGTCATTAAAAAGGATCTTCTAAACTGATAGGAAGACATTAGATATCTATACAAACAGTGATACTTAAATAGTAAATATATGTAGTATATATAATAGATAGTAAAATATATTATTGCTATGTTTTTAACAGATACTTTAGATTTACAGTCGCTGCCCATTAAATTAGGACCACGTATACAAGTTTTGCTCTTTTAACTGTAACACTATTGCATAAATATATAGATTCTGCTAAAAAGAATATAAGAGAAACACGCATAACATCTTAGTAATTAATATGAATTGTCGTGATACATCAAATTTAGTCGTATCTTCCGATGTTAATGAAAGATACGATGATTTAGTGATTTCGAATGGTCCCAATTCGGTAGTGGACTAGGCTGATATGATGATTTTGTAAGAAACGTGGTAAATGCTACTTCTAGTTATTAGTTTCATATTAATTTGAACACTTTGGCAACGTTCATATAGTGTTAGTACAGATCGATCGAAGTGTCCGGATACCGATAATCGGTAGTGCATACTGACCAGACCGTGTACCATTATTTCATCCCCCTCCGTAATCGCATATATTCGTATTTGAATCGCAGTAGAGTAGAACTTTGATTCGAGTAGCGTCAACCAGCGCTTTATTTGATAAATGATAACAATAATAATCGATTGAACGTGTTTCGTGGCGATTCTTTCAGCAGTCGACCTGTTAGATTTGGCCTCGCTTTGCCGTGCACTTTGGAGAACAAGGAGAACGCGCGACCGTACGTGATAAGGGAGGACGCTGACGGCGATTCCGGAGACGGACAGGTACTCTACAGGGATGAGTACGACGATGAGAAAAGTAAGTACCGGAAACAAGTGCGGTGGAAATTTAGTGTAGGTAGCCCCCAGGGAATTGTGAGGAAAAAAGTTTAGGAAAGTTTAATGCAGTGACTGCTATGGGAGTCATAGAGGTGAATAGAGAAGTGGATGTCTGAAGTGGTTAAATTAAATAAATGGTTATGTTCGCGTAGCTTTCAATATTCTTAATTTTATGGTAATAATATAAAGTATGGAACGTGTATCCAAATATATATAACCTAAAGACTGTATTAAAACAGAAATAGGAAAATTTATTCAGCTGCGAAACCTGTAGCGAGAACTCGTATATTTGCGAAAACTATAATAAAGTTTCATCCTATGTTGAATACAGCGTGTGATATCAATAACTGAGCTGTCTATCGCAAGTTGGATGTGCATATCATTCGCACAATAGAGGCGTCTCAAGAATGTCAATTGCGCTGGCTATTAAAAACAGCCAGCGTCCTACATATAAAATTCATTGACTACTTTGAAATTTCGATGCTCTAAGGGTGCGAATTTGACAGAAACTGGCATTAAACTCGTCTTCCATTTTTTATTAAAAACTATGGCCAACCATCGATTTTTCAGTGGGAAGTTAATTAATGGATTATCAAAAGACGACTTAATTTCATTTGCCTCTGCGTGGGAAAAGTTCTGTCGTGAATTTTTTATATGCCCAAAGTTCGGCGTACGCTTCCATTAACAACTTTTCCTTTTTCTCTTTTTTTCTTCTTTTTTCATCTCTCCACTTCGATATTATTAAACATTGAGGCATCGAATAACCACCGTTCGATCCACGTGTGACCGATGGCCTCGATAACTCATCGACGAGCTTGACGACTAACTTATTCTCTCGTTTAACGTAGTTTAGTTATTGCAAACGTCACTTTCAACACGTTCCGACGTATACGTTGCGTTGATTCAATTATCTCCAAGAAAATAATTCTGCTTATGTAATTGCCACATTTTTGTCTTTTCTCGCGTTTCGTTGACATAAAGACAAAGAACGAGCCGAGTCACAGTGTGTCAAGACAAAAATTATTATTCACATTTTTCAATTCATTTCTAAGAAAAAAGAAATCCATTTCACAGTTAAGCATGTTGCATTTTGGTAGCGGTGGTTGTGTTAAGGGAGCAAGCCCCGTGAGAAATATTTTTTAATAACATCTTACACGAGGGCAAAAAGGATAAAAGCTTTTTTCAATGGAAAATTCGTTCAGTGTTGGTCGAGCTTAATGAGAAACACAATACCATCCTCGTCGTTCTTTTTTCTTTCCTTTCTCTTTTTCTTTTCTGTTCCTTTTTCTTTTTTTTTTATCTTCTGGAGGAAGGAATTACATAAACGATATAGCTGCAACACTACCGTTCTAATTGAAATTTCTTCCCCACTTTAGCCTGGGCAAATGTGAACGTGAACCCCTTAACAATTAATCCGAGGCAATTAAAGCGATTCGTTAATGATTCTTTCGGTTACTTTTCCATCTTAACGTTACTCGATCCGATCCCACTTTAATTTACTTTATGCTGATCGCTAGGTTGCGGATAATTATACTGATTTACATTTTTAGACACAATTAAAGAAATGGAATCTGTGCACAGAATTGTTCCATTTTCTAAATATTATAACGAATATTCTACTTTGGAGTATTTTATATATTTTTGCATGTTATGTCCCATGATCTTTCAGATCACAATGAAAAGTGATAATCAATAATAATTCGCTAGAGAAATTAATATAGAAGAAGACATCTACTAAAGAATTAGCTATAGAAATTAAGAAGGAAAAAACACTAGTTGAGAAATTTGCTTCACCCATTACATAACAGTTTTATATATTTTTGGATATATACATTCCTTATATTTTTGCGCTTTTATATTTCTCATAATTGCATAAAAATCACGAGACAGGAAGCTTTTATTTCTTTCTTTCTTTTTTCAGAAAGGTTCTTTTTGCGATATTTAGCGTTATGGCCTTACGAGAATTATTGTAATATTTTACGTTTCTGGTAGAAGAAAGGCAGAAGGATAGCTTTAATTTTTAAGAGAACTAGATTGCTCGTAAAGAGGACTAAACATGTATAATTTAGAGTAAAATTTCGAAACAGAAATTCAGTGTAACTTTTATGTGTTTGAATAAAGCGAAAACTCGATAACCCAATATTTCAAACGGGTATCCTGTAACAATGTTGGGCATTGTTAAAGCACACTTTTGTTCGAATAATGCATACCGAATAATATTTTATTTGCTATACATTCATTTCTGTATGTGAAAAAATATTACATTGTTATTATGTAAAGACTAAATGCGTGAAAATTGTTTTGTAACGAATATGACAATAATATACGACAATATAGCATGAAGATTTTATATAAAAATATTGCATCGTAAACATGACTTCCGGTCTTGGACTAATTCCACTTCGTATATCCAATTAGACACTACTCGACGCTTCGTTCAACAACTCAAACCAGTCGTATCTCTACAACTAAGAGCTCAGCAGATCGCGTTCGTTAAGTTCGTTTGCTTAGTTTCATCCTGAAGGAGCATCCTAGTCCGAATTATACTTGCGTATATATGTTTTTAACCAAAATAATTAAAAACTTTAAAGCCCTTCGCAATAATCAAACCTTTTAAACGCGACGTACACATCCATTAAAAAATCTTAGGATATCTCTCATTTTTTATTGCATGCAAAGAGATTTATTTCACTTATTATATATATAGTTATTTCATATAGTCTTGCATATGTGTATAAACATGCGTAATATGTTCATAAACAAACAAAATTCCAATTATATTTGTGGCTTGGTGCAAGAAGTGGTCCAATGTTATATTTTTACAGAAAAAAAGTTAAACCCGGTGTTGAGTTTGTAAATAATTTTATATTCTATATAAAAAAACAACGATTTCAAATTCTACCTAGAAATGATTATAATGGCATTCGTATATGCCAGTGTGAACATTTTTCATAGAATAAACTTCCTACAAAAGGATAGCAAAGTCAACATGAAACACGCAAATAACATAAGCTTTACTTCTTTCTTCTTGCATTAGAAAGGAAATTTGAAATAGCAGAAACTTCTATCTTCTTCGTGTCAGAAATTATTTGAACGAATCTTTTAACATATCTTTCAATGTTAATACCTTAATTTTATGAACACTGACAAAGAAATTCCTTCATACCTTTATTACCTACTTTTTATTATTCACCTTATTATTTACTTAATTCTTCTGACTTTAAAGCGAGTACAATAATTATTCGAAGATGCTTGGGCGAGGATGTACTTTGTGTTTTTTCTAATAAGAAAGACGATGATAAAGTGAAGTGGTTTCGAAGAAGGCTGGACAGGCACTTTACGGGATAAAATACGAGGCGTGAAAGGGTCGTAAAAAGATGGCGATAGCTTGATTGCCAAACACACGAAATCAGCATTCGCAGTCCGAACTAATTATACTCCCGGCGCGATACGTTTATTCACATAGACAAACGCGTGATCACGCAAACGCCTCGAAGGTTATATTAATCCTCGAAGATCGCTGGCAAGCAGTTCAGTGTGTTTCTGGCCGTTGCGTTGTTTTGAATTAACGATCCTCCTACGAAACGCAGATTATCGTCCTACCGAACCATCGGAAACTATAATGCAAAGTTCGTCAGTTTGTTAAAAGATCTAAATCAGTAATCTCGAAGCTACAAATTCTTTAAAGTTTGAACTTTGAACCTTGAAGAAGTTGTCAATTCAATCTAAGCCTAATCTAAATCGATTCATTTACGAATTTGCGGACTCGGGCCGAGATAGATTCGAGGAAGATTATCTTGGAAGGGAATTTTAGTTTTTGGAGCAGATTAAGGGAAGAATTAACAGTGCGATGACACCATGCTGTCAATCTGGACTGCGTCGACTTTGTCGATCGCCTGTGGCTCGATGGATTTTTTTAAACACAAGCCTCCTATACGTCGTAGTCTTAGCTGTTCCTCTCTCTTCAGTGGTAAATCGAAATTGAATTTTAATCGGTGGTTAAAATACAAAAGAATCGATGAAAGATTAACGTGTACTTTGGTCGTCTATATACAGCATGTTGACTTAGGCGACAGTGAGGAATGTTATTAGTGGACTAAGAATTTATGATATATATTTTTGTGAATACAGTTAAACAAATGGAGTCTTATTAGACATTTGTTTTATTTATTATATTCTATAACGAGTACTGTATTTAGAATATTTTATTTTTGTATATTATATTATATTCTGTAGTATATTTTTATATATTGTATTCTTAGTATATAAAGACATTTTGCAATTTTTTATATTACAATCTATTGTTGGTTTAATGTTGATTATTTCTTATTTGGAATAATTTTTTATCGGGTAGTCGTAAGTGTTTCAAAAATAGCGACGATGAATCACGTTACAATGAATACCTTGCATAGTTTGATCAAAAAGTCAGTGTCAAATTCTTCAGAAAGGTTACTCCACCTCGGAAGTAGTTACAGATCATGTAGAGCAGAATAAAAAAATTCTAATTTTACATTAATATCGGAAGAAAATTCTTGTAATCTAATATTTAAAAATAAGATGCTATTAATAGCAATTAAGTAACCCTTTACCATTAAATTCTTTAGAAAGTTAATTAGTGTCATCTCGAAAGTAATATTCATCTGCGAAAAGGAGCTCCATGAGTTTGCGTCTCGTGAACATATAAGTGATGTTTAATTAAGAAACTAATTGTTTCTCTAATTGCAGGCCGGTTGGCAGCAAAGATTGCGCGCAAGGAGTCGCTGTCGCTGAAGCTCGCCCTCAGGCCAGATAGGCAGGAGCTCATCAACAGGAACATCCTTCAACTACAGACGGACAATGAGAGGCAGGAAACGAAGGAGGCAATTGGTGCCAAGCTTATCAGGTGAACAAATGTTCCTCGTTTTTTCTTTCCTTTACCTATTTTTTATTACAAACAAGAAACGAATTGATAAAATTATTTCTGTTCTTCTTTTTTTAATTCTCAATTGATCTCTGAAGATTACACTAATTAATAAATTGATATAACATACTCACAATCTAAATAGAAACTAAATAAAAAAGACCAAACAGAAAATGCAATTAACTTTTTGAAATCAAATGAAATTTATTCTTGTTTACCTAAAATAAAAATACAATTTTCTATCAAACAGATTCATTTCCATAAAAGCATGGAAATGTTTTTTCGTTAAAAGTTACCAGATAAAAAAGAGCACGGTACAATTAACTTTCTGAAACAAATAACTTTTATTTCCATCCCAACAAAGAAAGGTAATTTTCAATCAAACAAATTCACTTTCATAATATCAAAAAAAAAAAGAAAAAAGAAAAAGAAGCTCGTTATAAGCTTCGATAAACTCATCGTCCTTAGCGATGGTAAAATAAAATAAGTGATAATAGATGAAAGCACGGCAAACATTATTCGAGGGCGGTCCATTGATTATTTGCATTGAAACGGCCATTGAATCCTCGCGTATCTCGCTTTGCCATGAATAGTGACGTCTACGGCCATGGAAAAGCATTGCCTGAACTGTTAGCGATATCAGGCTGGCGAAGTAGTTAACGTTTCGTTTGAATTTATGCACTCCCATTGGCGCAGCTACGAATCATAAATTCAGGACTAAACCAAGAACGCGAAGGATTTGCTTCCACAAGCTAACCCCTTTAGGGCGAATATGAATTTCTCGATCGTCAATGACGAGTTTTCTAGAATCGATGTTGTTATACTTGCTCGCGAAAGTATTCGAGTATTTGTAAGTATTACACAGTGGTTAAAAAATTTGTAAAAATATTTGTATATGCACATTCTAATTTTTCAATAAGGCGTGTTTTCATCAGGTTCCACGTCTCACTTTCATAGTATATTATTAATTTTTCTAGACATATGAAAGTACCACCAAATGATATGAAACTTGATATACTCGGACATAATTGATTGATATAGAAATGCTATAATAAATGGTGCAAATACAAAATAGTGCAAACACTTTTTATAACTACTGTAGAAACTTTTTATAAATACATGAACGTCACGAGAGAAAATAATATAATGGGTACATTTTTGTTAATTTTCTGATTTTAATATTACTCCATGATCATAGAGGAGAACTTTAATATAACAGTTTCAGGCTTTACCAATATTAATAGTAATACCAATATTATGATTAATTAATCGCAATAGTCGTGTCTCATTACAAACCTGATGAAATTTCAAGAAGTTTGGTATAGTGCACAAAATGAATTTATAAACATTTTTTACGTAATACTATATAAATACTGTATTCTATATAATATTCGAATACCTTCGTACGTGCGTAGTTTTCGAATATCCTTGATGCCTCCGTTTATTGATTTTCCTTCACGAAAGTTTAATCATTCATTGGTGGATTGAAATTGGCCGTACGGCTTCGATGTTAAGGTAGAAGATGTTAAAACCTAAAAGATTGTTTGTTGAACCGTGCAGAGATATAGAACAGTCGAAAGTGCACTTCGTTTCTCTCATTACGTGAAGGAGGAAGTGCACAAAGAGTATTATCTTTGGGGTATGAGAAAACAGTTGATATCGAAATCTGTATGTGTATTGTTAGAACTTGGAAAAGATTTAAGTTCCGTTTTATATTTAACCTTTCGACTTCTTGAATCATTTTTTATACGAAGAACTTTATTATCTGGCAGTTCAGTATTTTTTTTTAACATTTTTTTTTTAACTTTAACTGTGAAGATCCGGCGGCAAAAGTGTGTTAGCCCCATTTTTGTTGATCTCCTGACTTTTTATAAGTATAGTATAAAATACTTGATAAACTCGGAAATACAAATCTTTTGAAAATAAGTAATAAATTCCAAAATGTTTTATCAAGAAACGAATAATTAATTTAATTCTATTTGCGTATAATTAACGTTGTTAATATTTTTTAAACGTGCAAGAAGGTGACAAAAACATGAATTTCACTGCAAAGATAGTTTTGGTATGGATTTAGTTAACAACATATTCAATTTTAAAGTTGTTCTCCTATAACGGACGATAAATTTGTAACAATCATTATAGATTCACTTTCAGAAATATCAAAATTATTTCTATTTATAATATTTACAAGAATAAATTTAATACTTTCCAAGTGGTATCTGTCGAAGAATACGAAAGCAAATTGACAGATGTCATTAAGAACAATACGTAGGATCACGAGGCAAACAGACAACCCCGATGATTCACTTATTTGTCTTCGTGTGAATTTTACGCTTTCCCTTGATTCAACGAACCAATCGAAAGAAAAACAACTAAAGATTTTAAACTTACACTGATTCGCGTGGCATTCTTGTTTCAGGCGGCTGAGTATGCGGCCGACACAGGAGGAACTGGAGGAACGAAACATTTTGAAAAGTAAGTTCCAAATACAGTTAACTTTTTGCAAAATATCTGTCTTTGTTAATTGAAATTGAAACTATGTATTAACTTGTTGCGGATGAAATGGTCGAATACTTGATACTATTTTTTTGAACTGAATAGATTTATCGGAAATAAAACTGTTAATCAAATATTAAAAGTTACCAAGCAGGGAAGCAAAATGTTAAAGTATGATCCGCCATTTCCAACTAAAATTTTTCACACTAAAAGTAGAATTCTCTCTGTCGTATCTACAAATCTATTTATTTTGACCTTTTCAAACTTCTTTAATGTTCTGGATTTTCGTCGAATTCTGCAAAAATTCCAGGTTGCTTATTAACACGTCTATTTCATTGTGTAATAAAAGAGGGTTACTTTTCTACCAAGAATTGAAACAAAAGTGAAATTTTGCATCTGTCCAAATGGACCCAAGAGTACTACGGAGAATTAATATAACTTCTCCAAAAGTTATCCCAATGTTACGAGCAACTCTTAATCGTATTATCTTCAAGTTTAATTCTTGTTTAAGAAAAACAAGCTGCTTCGATGCTTTCTCCGCATAATATCTATGTAATAAAATAATTGTCAGAATTGACAAAAGTTCAATTAATATATTGTATTCAGCTAGTTTCAAATTTTTAATTAATGTGTTATTAATAATGATTGATAAATAATATTGAAAGATTAAATATGTAAGATTTGACGCTTTTGTAAAATCGATCGTTTCATACGTAGCAAACAAATATCGAGATTGTTCGCATACTTCGATGTTTTTGAAATTTTTCCATTTTCTCGGCCACACGATAAATCTTGGATAAAATATGATGCCCACGTAATCTATTTACAGAGCAAAGTCCTGCAGAGGAGAAGAAACAAAAAGAAGAGAAAAAGCGGTATCTACTGCGAAAGCTCAGCTTCCGACCGACCGTCGAGGAGCTCAAGGAAAAGAAGGTGCGTTTCGTTCAGTTTTACCGTTATAACGTTATGCTATGAAATCGAAACAACCAAGAAAGTGAAAAAAATGTTGAATTTTTTTCTGTATTTTATTAGATTATCAGGTTCAACGACTACATCGAAGTCACGCAGGCTCACGATTATGACAGAAGGGCTGACAAACCCTGGACGCGATTGACTCCTAAGGACAAAGCAGCCATTAGAAAGGAGTTGAACGAGTTTAAGAGTTCGGAGATGGCCGTTCATGAAGACAGCCGACACCTCACCAGGTACGCTGTTTTTTCATGTATTTATGATAGAAATATAAAGATAATTCTGACATGTCCTGTATATTTATCTATTTATGAGATAGATTAATCTTTTTAGTTTAAAAACAATAGAAATTCTACATTAATAGATAATCAATATGTTTGATAATTAATATATTTTATTAGAAGTAAAAATATGAAATTTCTATGAATTCAGACATAAGATTATTTGCATCATTCACAGATAATAACACTGCCTTTTTATATTTATCATAACATGCCGAATTGGCACGAGAAACAAATGAAGATTTCGAAGATAGACAGACAATGTGTTTGTTCTTTTACACACAAAGTACTGCTATTCATGTTATAAGCCCGAAGAAACTACTATAGAAGCTTTAAACTGTACTTTTATTGCGTTCCTAGGAAACCAATTTCAAATAAAACCTTAATCCTTTGAATTCTTCTGTGCCACTGCAAACACATAGATAACAGAAAAATTATATCTGTATTATCTTCTGTAATAAAGAATGGAAAATAAAAAGAAGACTACAATCTAAATAAATTTAGAAAGCACCGATTCTCTCAAAAACCTTATCGAAACAAAGTTCTTAATTTCAGAAGATTTTGCTATAAAAGTGTACTAGAGATTGCAAAGGATTAACGAAGTAGATTGCTCGAAATTAAATTCAATATCGTCTGATAGAAATCAATCGCTAAGCCACCCATTTCAACCGGTCCATTAACTACAGACTCAAGTAGCGCATTTGTATTCTGCTCGGTTACAGGTTCCATAGGCCATGACAATTGCAATGTGTTGAGGTGCTACAGTGTGGTGCGGGTATAGGTGAAGGTGCAGTGTGGTGGCCTCGCGTCGAGGCTGGATAACAAAAATAAAATCTCTCTCGGTTGATCGTGGCTACCGGGGGTATTTCACGACAAGAGGAGTTTTTGCTAATACTCCGTTTGTACTCGGGGCGACGGTGACGGTGGTTTCTTTTTATGACGTTGCTGCGTCGTGTTGTCATTCGTCGTCATCGTCCTCGTCGTCATCGTGTCATGCATTGCGTCTCTCTCATCGGTAGATCGTCCTATCCATCACTCACGCATCGGGGTCATCCGCCATTCGCGCTGACGACGAACGTCTCCACGACGTCGACGAAGATTGTGATACAGGGTGGCCCGTCCTATGGAGTAATTGTGGAAAGAGAAAAAGTAACAAAGCGATCGAGTCGGGTCACTCGCTGATTTCTCTTTGTTAGAAAAAAAAGACTCGTTCACGCCTGAGCTCACCTGACGCGTCTGTTAAAACTACTCCGTTCTTTGGATAAAATTGTCGGAATGTCCAGTGTGACGATCTTTTTGAGCACTTTTGCATTCTTTCGATGCCAAACTAAGAAAACGAATAGAGAAAAATAAAGAAGAGAGAGAGGAGATCGATAGAAGACTAAGATTGCAGCGTTAGAAATTTGCAACTTAGAAAATCGAAAACGTCGTTCTATAATGATATGAGACTCTTTTTGTACGAATGTTCGTGGAGTTCGAGCTATTTAAAAATGAAAGAGCAGCTGATTGCTTGTTTCATTTAAAGTTGATGCTCCACGTCCACTACGAAACTTTGCCATCTCTCAGAATTTCTTACTGCGAGACATTGACCTGACTTTTATGGGGAATGCGAGATGTAATTGAGAAGAGAGATTTATATATCCTTAAAGTACATTTTCAGATAAACTCTAAGATAATATGCAAATTAAACGTATACATTGGAAGTAGCTAGATGAAGATAGAAAGATAGCATGATCGACGAAGGTGGCTCTTTAAACAGTCCCTCTTCATGATAGAAGAAATTCGTTTAATAGAGGGAAGGGAAAAAGAGCACGTGAGCTCGTAGGTGAACGGGTCTTTCCGTAGATTTTAGAACATCATGACTTCTCCTTTTGCCATCAGGCTAGCTCGTCAGTGTCACCTGGCAACAAAACGCGTATACGTAAAGAAAAAAGTTTTAACCCTTTAGCATTCGTGTGATAACGATATCTTGCGGATAGTTCGCGAAATACTCAAACTCGACGTGAGATGAATGTGTATCACGATAGATGATTAAAAAACAAATGAAAGAAAAATGGAGAAGAACGTCGATGAGAAAGATTAATTTAGCTTTCGATTTAGTTGCTTAAAGATGGATTAGTTTGGAATATTTTTATACGTTGACGTTCAATAAAAAAAACAGGGAATTGTTATTATCGACTCGACATAAAAGAAACGATTTTTTCAATCGAACGAAATAAAAACCTTGTTTTTTTAATCGACAAAACGATCGAACAAAGAGTAAGAGAAAAATGAAAAAAAAAAAGAAATATAATGAAAAAAAACGCATAGCTTCATGGTATATATGGCGACTATTATGTGATTTATCGATAGAATTCCACGGATCGTGATTTTTATCGACTTTTAATAACCGATAACTTTGTTGTTTGTATCGCGCTAACGTTGCGTAGAATTTATTATAATTAAAACATTGTTCCATTTTTGCGCGCGGACAGAGGCATATTTTTTGAATCGACTCGTGTGCGAATATCTAAGACAATCTTGTTCGAATTGACAAGAAAAAGAAAAAAACGAACTATTTTTCCTTTTTACTGCCAGGTATCACTATTTCTCTATTTGCGGAGCTGCCTTGAGGAGCAAACGCTTTATTGACTTACTATACACAGAGGAAACACACAGAGACGAAATGGAAAATAATGGAACGTGCGAGAAGTGGACACGGGGAAACAAAAGAAAAAAAAATATATATATATATATAGCTGTAAAATTCCGTTTTAGCGACGAACTCGATGAGAAAATGGAAAAGGAGAGAAAGGGGAGAAAGGAAGAAAAAATGCATTGTGCAATTACACACACTTTGTACAGAAATAATATACATAGTGCGTATTTTAGTGGTTATTATTATTGTTATTGTCATCGCTAGCGACACTGCGATCCTCGTTGATTTTCGATCACGCGTTTCGATCGTGGAAGCATCGGTCTTGAAACAACATAAGAAACATAAATTTTGTCTACGCTATATTATATCGGTTACGCCATCGATCGTTGTATTAAAATTGATCGTAGAGTAGACAGAATTGGTCGTTTGATCGGCACGTAGACATATTGTAATCAATTGGATAGATGATTGATCAAAGAGACGTAAAGAATACGTTTCATGGGAGTTTTCTTAAAAAGAAAAGGAAAGATATGAAAGAATCGAAACGTGTTTCGATGTCTTGCACGCTTAAATCCCCACACCCCCTCGAAGCTTCCTGCCCTTGCAAGCATGTGATCGTCATCCGTTTTAACGCTCGTGTAAGCTTGCGTCGAGACCAAATCGATAAAAAGGGAACTCATCGCTGACACCTTCTGCTTTCGATGAACGTCGTAAAATTAAAAAAAAAAAAAAGATAAAATCGAACAGAAATAACAACAACAAGAAGCAAGATTGTAAAAGAAGAACAATTAACAATCTATTCTGTCGATGAGTTTTTCACGTCGAGAAATTACGAAGAATTTTCTTAATAATTTCTGGACGTTCTCAACTTTAATTATACGAATCTTCCTCGATATCAGAATTCGATCACGCGAGTTTCTCCCTGCGTGATGTAAGTCGCGACGATGTGTCGATTTTCCTTCTAAATAGTAATCTAGTTTTAACGATCGTCCAATGGGGTGAGAGGATCGGATAATCGATCTTTCTCGTAAACCCGTCGGTGAACTCAGTTGTTCGATATTATAAGCAAACCAGCAAAGAATAAAAAAAAGAAATAAAAAATTTCATCAATTCGCGGTCGTCGATGATGTCGGGCCGGAAAAAGATGATGATGATGATGATGATAATGATGATGATGATGATAATGATGATGGTGATGATGATGATGATGATGATGATGATGATAATGATGATGATGATAATGATGATGATGATAATGATGATGATGATAATGATGATGATTATGATGATGATTATGATGATGATTATGATGATGATTATGATGATGATGATGATGATGATGATGATGATGATGATGATGATGATGATGATGATGATGATGATGATGATGATGATGATGATGATGATGGTGATGATGATGATGATGATGAGAAAAAAGAATGGGAAGAGTACGAAGACCTTCTAGTGAACCACGGAGACGCAGGTGATTAAGGAACAATGTAAAGTAGGGAGATGAAGCGTCTCTCTCGTTCCATTGGTCGAGCGCTGTGGCTACCGTGTAGTCGAACAAATGTATCCATTAATTTCCGGGTTGTCTGGTGTGTGGTATGAATGTACTATGTGGATGAATGTTTAATTAAATCGAGAGAAAGAGAGGAAAGAAGATAGAGTAAACGGAATAATACAGATCGGTCGAAATCGAAAGCTTTAGGGGTGCGAAAGAACGAGAGTGAAAATGGTAAAACTCGACGAGGATACTTTTAAATTTTCTCCTCGAGATTTTCCCATTTCTCTTTGTTCACACATTTCACAATTTCTTACCCTTTCCCTTTTTCGTTATATTTTCCTTTCTTTCCTCGAATAAGTTTCACCGTTTTCGTCGTGTGAGAGCCACTCTCGAGGACGGATGATCTAGAAGCGACGTGTACAGGACACGACATGCGAAACATAACGATTGATTAAACGACGAACGATTGTAAATAATAAGTAGAGGCGATTTTTGGGCGTAACGAAAGGGGAGAAGAAAAAATAAAAGAAAATACATTGTAAAACACACCGCAATAGTGATCCACGCTACACGCTAAACGATATTACGCATGGCAGAACGAATGAATACTTATAAATATTTGATATTAGGTAATGAAGAACAAGAAAAGAAAACTGGTGCCCTAAACGCGGGCGATACATAAGTACTATATACATATATAAATATTATACATATATATATATATATATATATATATATAGATATATATATTATATATATTATTATATCGAGGCGTACAAGCAGTATGTGCGTTTTCCAGCACAGATAGTTGGTATTTTGTGTACAAAAAAAGGAAACAAGAAGAAGAAAGAAAAAAAATTGCGTAAAAAGCGAACCAGGGAGAACAATTGTTGGATATTTTCGCCGTGCTCTGTCCAGTCTGCGTGATTATATTATTATTAATATTATTATATTATTATTATATTTTAATTATTATAATTTTAACTTTATTATTATTGTATTATTATTATTATTATTATTATTATTATTATCATGATTTATGTAGGAGAGGCGCGATAAAATTATTTATCATCGCCGACAAACGTCGTTGTCGAGTCGATCGTTCGCTACGATCGAACCAGTACGTTTCCGACCACATTTTTGAGCAAACCGAAAATGCAGAAATTTTCCTCCCATAAAAAAATACACACTCTCTCTTTCTCTTTCTCTCTCTCTCTCTCTCTCTCTCTCTCTCTTTCTCTCTCTTTCATCTTATCGGACGTCTCTGCCATGATCGATTGGTCGATCCCATCGAAATTCGCCATCGACTTTTGCTCTCCATCTCCTTTACCCCGTGCAATTTCGATTTGCTCTTGATCCTCGTACATCTTATCGTGTGTACAAGCTCGATTTACTCACGTTCCGCGAAATTCCCATTATCGGAACATAATAACGCCTCTGTACATTAAGTATCATTTGTTCTAAAGCATCTGACGTTATTCAATATTTCATTGAATTTTTGTATGGGAAGATTTCGAAGATTTGAGACAAATTTTTATCTCTGCCACATTTTTTATTTAGAAGGTTGATATTTTAGCATTTTTGAATGAATAAATTATGAAATATATTGGAAAAATTCGGAAATGTTCTGGGTTAGAAGATTATGACATTATGGTAATGGTGAGGTGATTTCAACGCGTGGCAATAATATCACCGACCAACGTTCTACCATGATTTTAACATTCGCATTTCTAACATTCTATTTCAAATTCAGGTTTCTAATCACCCAAACTTTACAAATTGTCCGAAATAATTCTACAACTATTAATTCTATTAATTACGCTTCAATAATAATCGAACAATAATTGTAATAACAATTAGAATGAATATTTGTAAAATTCAAAACAAATGTATTGAGACAAATGAATGATCCTAATAAATGATTGTTTCAAGAAGCCAACTAAAGAAATAAAATTCGCGGTCCGTGTAAAAAATCGAGCACACGCTCTAGCTACATAACAAAACAAAGAACAAATAAAGAAGCATGAGGGAAAAAAGTCAGGCTGTAAAAAGAAATTGTCGCGATCGGTGGCCGTGCCAAACACGGCCGATTCTACTTGTATCATAATCTCTTACGATAGCGCTATTATTAAACAATAACGAAACAGTAACAACAATAAGGTAACTCGTAATTTAAGGGAATGTGAAGAGGGATGAACGAGTGGTTGAATGCGAGCGAAAGAGCGTCTGTGTGAATAAATCTCGTGCGACGAGTACGCGATTTAGTGATTGCTGTATCACTAAGAGAAGCACCTCGTAGCTACGAACGGGCTTCACGGCTTTCAGTTACTGGTCTCGCAATTTTATTTACTTCTGCTCAACCCTATGTATCTGTCCAACCTTTATTTCCAACGAAACCATCGATCCTCTAAAAACGTCTTAAGAAGATAGAGGGAAAAACCAATGATTTCTTTCCTCCATGCAATAAAACAGCCAAAAAGAGGAAGGTATATCGCCAAGAAATTAAAAAAAAAAAAGACACGAGACCAGTGCCTGCGGCCAGCCCAAAGGATTTTTACCAAAACGACTCCGCGAGCAGCGGAGTGGAAGCAGTTATATAAAATTAGACGTAATTATTGAATTTCGTTCAATTTTGTAAACTAAGTCGAAGCGTGTCTAGCAGACGATTGAGCCGTGCTTCCTCAAGGGCCGGTTGTCGTCGACAAATAAGACGGCGACAACGTGTTTCGTCAGCTTCGCCTGTGGTTTGAATTTTGTAAAACGCGGACGCGTCCCGCGAACGATCGCTGGCACATTGAAACAACGATCTCATTGTCAGTAAAAATTGAACCCTATCCCAATTTTTCAATGTTTTATATTAACTATATTCTAATTTCTCTTTCTCTCTCTCTTCCTCTCTTTCTTTCTCTCTCTCTCTCTCTCTCAAGAGTCATTTATATTATCCTTTGATTTCCGCCGTACTCACTGTTCATAAAATTAAATTCGAACGGCGACTCTAATTCTGTATATTAGTCTGTCATTCCTCTCATAGGTCTCTTTTTAAATGTTTTTTAATTTTAACGTGTTTGTTATTGATAAAATCATTGTATATTTATTGTTAGAAAAATGGTTTCATTGCATGAGCTGGGCTAATAATGAAACGTAGTACATTTTGTTTCTTCGTGTTTTTTGAAATTTTATATTGTAGAATTCTATGAAAGTTTTTAATAACTTTTTTTTCTTTTTTTTTCTTTTTTTTTTATTTTTTGATGAATGATATAAGATTAAGGACGGTAATGATATAGGAAATTGTTGCGGTCCTTCGCGTTTCGATCAATTTTGTTATTTTTAGGAGATTTCTGTTAGAAGTTGATCGCTTTTTAATAATGTTAGTATAATTTTATTTCCTTTTATTCCACTTTTTATTGATGTTTGAATTCAGACCAGAGACAGAAAGAAACATTCGACCAGTGATCGCTTGCTGACGCGTCGTTCGGGACGTAATTTGAAGGAATGCGTTGTATTATATATCGAGAAACCCTCTAAATGTAAGAATAATAATGTATATATAAATATTATTACCATAAAAATTCGATTGATTGCACTCCCAGGGGGAAAAAAGGAGTTGTCTCCCCTCGTCTAAGAAGAAGGAGCAAAAAACGAAAAGTAACAAAAATTGAACCGTGTGAAGATGAACGAAGACGAAACAACAAATCACAAAATGGTACATTCGTGGATACACAATGGATACAAATGGGAAAAAACGACATGAAACGGCAACAAAGAAAAAAAAATAAAAAGAAGAAAAGAGAAGTGTTCTCGCATTGATTTCAAATATGAAGAAATGTATAAGATAAAAAAAAAGACGCTGCGTTTTTCGATCCAGATCCGTTCTGTTTTTTTGTTGTTAGTTTGTACGCACTACGATTTATCGCAATTTATTGTATTATCGATGAAATACTGTAACAAAAATACTGTTAACTATTCTTAAAAAAATTAAAACTTTTGTAAACTGAGACCAACCGCGTTCTCACGCTGTATCCTGAAAACGATTCCAATGATAATTTTAATCGAATCATCAAACGCTATATTCTTTATGGTAAGACAAATCTATAAACAGTGACTTTCATATCTCTATAAAAGGCAAAGTAACAAAAGACTGGTTATTATATTCCATATCATCCTTGATAGCATGCAACTTTTATTTTTCAAATATTTTTTAATACAACAAGTAAATTTTGAGTTTTCTATTTCATTTAAAATCGTTAAACCAGATTTACTTGATCCTTTATAATCACTATGAATATTAGGAAGAACTTCATTGGATATTTTTTCTTACTAATCCTATTTATCCAATAGAGGGAAATGAAAGATTAAAGATTACAAAAATTGCACAGACAACCATCACAACGACAATTTATTTTTATTCTCTAGTAGGGTACATTTCACTTTCATATGTTTCTTTGCTTTCGCGCCCCATTGCCGATGCAACGGGGTTAGAAAACAGAACTCAAGCATCGAGTACACTGCACACAGAAGCTACAATCGCACATTGACACATCAACATTTTTGATTCGTGTTACAGAAGCTCCGCAATTTATTCTTAATTCATAAAAAAAGCCTCTGAACGTTGCAACAATTTTCTTGAAAAATAGCACCAGAGGATAGGAGATTCCGCGTCTTAAGTCAGAGTTAAAAAAATATCACTCTTCGAGCTAGAAAATAATCTAAATAGTTTAAAATCCACGGTAATTCATTCGCTTAAAAGTAATGGATGGCATCGACGACGTTGCTCGATATAAAACTAGCAACGAGCAACAAGCTAACGTTAATAAAAATGTTAGAAAAATAAGTGGACAACATCTTTCGGCCAAAATCGATCTGGCTTTAGGCTGGAATGACTAAGGACAACAATACTATTTAACGATCACATTGATGAGATCATCGATCCTCGGCGTGAGAAATGCTATCCCCCAAAGAGGAGTCGAAACAGGAAAACTCATTGATCCTGTCCTCCTGCTCAGTCTCGACTTTTCGTCCTAGCAGACGAAACGGAGATTCCTGTAGAAATTTGGATAATAAATTGTACGAAGGATTGTTTAAATGTCGGTTTTGTTGGAAAGATCTGTCGTAAGCGTAGAATAGAAAAATGTAAATCTTTCAAAAGAGAAACAACTGCTTTTTGAATCCAGTCCAAAAAGCCTCTCACAACTATCTCTTAAATTAAATTCCCTTCAAAAGCATGAACGTGGATATGTAACTCTCATATATGTAAATAAAAACAGAAGAAAAGAGAGCTCTGTAAAGCGTTATTTTATCAAACGACAGAACATTTCAACGAATCTGATCATCGTACCTTCTTCTGCATGTAACTCTGCACATCGTAACCCATGTAGAAAGCGATCCTCTGCAGACTTAACAGAGACCTCAACCTCAAACAGGGGTCCGGTTGCAGCATTCGTTTCAACAAATCCTTCGCAGCTGGGGAAATATTTTCCGCGTTTGGAGGCAAAGTTCCAGGTGGTGCATAACCAGTCCCTCTATCCTCTGGCAGAAGTTCGCTGGATGCACCGGCTGGATACTGCAACCAGAAGATCAGATGATTTAATTAATTATAAGACTATTAGTTGAATAAACGGCAACATCATTAAGATGTAGAATTTGATTTTTATGGTTTAATTTATATATTATGATTTGTTATCGTTTAAAGATTAAGTCAGTATTTTTTGAAATTCCAAACTTCTAATCATATCACAATCAATCACGGGGCGTATTCTCCCTAATACGTAAACATTATTTCACTTGCTCGAATGGAATTGTTAATTAAAGAGCTTTCTGCGATAGTAGAATTTAAATTGATCCTTTTCCAAATTCCAAATTTGTAATCCACAACGTAGGTCTGTTGATCCAAAAATCCTTGATACTATTTCAAACCCAGCAATCTACTACATCATCGCATAATCACAGGGTGCATTTTCCCCAATATATGAACATCGTTCCCTTTTCTTCAACGAAATTGTTGGTTCAAGAGCTTTCTGCAGTAGCAAATTTCTAAATCAACCCTTTTTCAAATTGCAAACCTTTAACCCTCAATACATATATCATCCCAGACTCCCTTAATAACATCTCAATCCTTTCCAAAGCCAGTAACAACCAATCATTAATCTACTTGATCTATCGCGGAGCGAATTTTTCCCTAATACCTCGTTTGGTGAACCCCGAAATACAAGCCGTGGTTCAGCGATCAATTAACAAGCCACACCTGTCCCGACCGCATGGAACCTCGAGCGTTCAAGGGCTCCGGAGACGCGTTTCTCTTGAACGGTGCGGTGTCCATAAATATTTGTTTTTACGAGTGGAAGGTCGGTAGACTAGAGAAGCTATTACCAACGTGGTACTCTAGCCTGTCTAGGTGGTCGGTACCAATACTCGCCACTCCGCTTCGCGCAGGTACAAACGCAGGGTCAACGGCCACTCACGACCCTCAACCTATTCGCTCGTTCATATCCTTCGAGCGTGTGCCACGACCTCGTGCGATCGTCTATCAGCCTATCCACTCTATCCCTATCCCGACGTACGCGTTGCATTTCTCTGCTTATTCATAGCATGCTCGTGATTTTTCCTTTTTCTTTTCACAACTCGACTTTGGGATTAGATTGATCGTTCCTTCCCCGTGTTGCGTAAGTTTCAGAGTTCGATCGATGTTAGAGGAACTGGATGTCGGTTTGGATTAAGTTTGCTTGTAATAGCGGATGGACAAGCGAAAGACCGAGAACGTCGACGATTAATGGAAACGTTGGTTCCAGTTAGGACGACTCGAGCGTAATGAAGGAGCGGATTCTGCTGAGGATGATTTTACTGAAATTTTGATATAAAAGAGGGTACGAGATGTTAGAGAAGAGAATTTAAGGCAGAAGATTGTGATTCGAAGCGTAAAATGTAAAGATTGGAGAATTTGAAAGTAAGAAGTAAAAATTAAAAGGAAGATCAGTTTCGTGCTATAAAAGTATTATTCGGTTTCCCAAGTCTGTGTTTGTAAAAAGATAATAATAATAAATAATTGTCGAATTTAGGATTCATGCGCATGCCACTATAATTATTTTCCTTTATGTATCGTTATATCATAGTAAGATATTTTGGTACCATTGAACTCTAAAAGTGGTTCATCATAAAATTGTTGAACGGTACTTTTGCATGAGAGATAAAATCAAGGCTACGAAGGAACAAGTTTGTTTATTAATTACATATTTAAACTACGGTACTTCATTATCAGCGAGATCTTAATTGACTCCTTGTGGTGCAATTTATCAAAACGTTGCGTCAGATGGAACAGGATTCGCTTTTATTGCGCTATTTTAACCATCGTTTGGCACGAGAATCTCTTCAAGTCCTACGTTCTCGCATAATTTCCGTCAAATGGGATTATCGAATTGCGACTCAAAAACAAATTCATCCCACAAAGCTACTTTTCGAAGTAAACCAGAAATTCTTAATACAGTACGCTGACGTAGTATATACTCCGTTTTGAAAAAGACAATTTTTTTAACCGGAGAAACATGAAGTTCTGTCAACCAAACGATTATATCTGCCTATCAATTTAAAGCGAAAATATTCCACCATAACTATTCATTCGAGAATCACAGAAACTGCCCATTAAACTGCGAATACACAGGAAACCTGTGAACATACAGCAATCTATAAAATATCCAAAGTACAGTGCTTCTCTGTATGTGAATGTGTATAAATATTTCTAATCTGTTGATCAAAAATATCTTCTAAAACCTGAGCAGTACATAACGACAACTGTTGAAATCTTGAAACTTGTCCCATAAATCGGCAATGGAAATGTTCGATCTTTCAAGGAATATATTACTACTGAACGGTATAAATCATAAGCAAAACAAGCTCGATCGATAATCAGCGACGACGGTGTTCCTAAATCGTTGTTTACAAGCGTTTGTAGGGAAAGGAAACCGGGAGAGAGGCATGGAAAGACGCGGAAGATCGCTGACCGGAGCGGACGTGATATTTCAATTCGATCTCGCCGGGAACCTTGACCGAGAGTAACGGTACAATAACGATCATTACGAGATCGTAGATAGATGAGGCGCTTTTAAACGACCCTAGTTGGGTTCTGCATAGATCAGCGAACGATTCGAAAGCCGATGAAAACGGTTCCAGTCGGTTTCATCTACGCCAACAAACAACCGATACCTTGTAGCTCGTGATCTTCGGTTCGATGATCCCAGTCTTTCAGTAGGTAAGTAACAGTATCCCTATAAATACTCGATGAAAATTGATTATCGATCGACTTCAGGGGATCATCGCCTACTTTGTTGCAGACCTTGAGTATCCAGACGTGGCGGATCGAATGAAACGGTACGTTAAAAGATAGTTGAAGATTGCTTGACGATGAATGTTCTCTTTATTTTTATATTTTTATATTTACGCGCTATATTACTCGCTACCTAAAATATGCACGATCACTATATTATAAAAGAACAAACATTAAACTCGTAATTAGGAAGAATCCGGTGATGAAAATTAATAAAAATCAAAGACACATGTTTCGTGTCCGATCAAGCCTATTTTACTTCGCACGTCATTAACAAAGAGTGCAAAAGTGAAACCTAAATTAATAGTAATCGCAAATAAAATAAAACAAATCTAGACATAATAATAACAAAGAAAAAAATTATGCCTGGCTTATTTTCTCCAGAATGGCAATAAATCATCACTCATGCAGCCTCTTAAATCCCAAACGCTGCGAACTATTCATGAATCGTCCCCGAAGAGGCATTTAAAATACCAATGCCCCATTATCAAATCTTCCTCCATCCTCTCTAACACGAAACTTCCTAAATCGCCCATTCAATTGACGAGGCAAATATACGAAACAGCCGGCAATCTCCGGCGGTTGAACAGAGTAAACAGAATCTCTCGTGACGACTTCCGCGTCTTCGTAGCACCTCCATATCGCGTTGGAGGTGCTTCTCGTCTTCGTCGAAGTCATCTCTCGAGACTCGGAAAAAAAATCAGCAGTTCGTTGAACCTGACGGCGTTTCTCGAAACGACTCTTTTATTTTTTTCCTCGTCCGACGAAAAAGAATTTCAGCAGAAAAAGAAAGAAAAGGAGAAGCTTCGAGCCTAGAACGATATACACGAGCGTGCCACGTTCACCGGTGAATTCCAGTCGGACAGAGGCTAGGCCAGCTAATTGCTGAGCAAACCTCGGCTGCATTCACCGACGACGTGGATATGTTCGTTAGCACTCTTCAAGTCGGTACTTCGTCGGACTCGCGTTTCGTCTTGCTCTAAACGCGGCGTTAAGACTCCTGAAGATTACAGGAAACGTCCACCATATCGGCAGGTAGGTTTATTTACCAGAGATAGAGAAGCTGTAGCGAAGTTTCACTGAAAATGAGAAGAGTACGAGGAGAAGAAGCGCATTAACAGGGATAAAGCCAATGTTTACGATAGGTTTTGTAATTTTGAAAAATGTATGGGTTTAGTGTGAAGTAGTTGCTGTACTGAACGAAGTTGAAAATCGAAATGAAGGGAAGCGTGAGTTTGCTACTGTGACTGCGACGCGAAGATGGAGAATGTTGTTTTATAGTCGTGAGAATGCCAAGTATCAATATTTGATTTTTCGTGGAGTTTTCGAATTAATTATTCACGCCAGAAAAGCAGTACCGAATTAGTATACATAGTGACAGAAGAACTTAAATAGATTTCTTTTTGCGATTGTACAATCTCTATCGTACGTGATATATTTGTGAAAAGGATTTTTTAAAGAAATATTTTAGCGTGTTATTTTCAGCCGTGCGTGTTTCGAAATAAAAAGAAGTCGATATTTCCTAGAAAAACCAACACCGATTATATTTGATATTGTTCTTTAACTTGTATACAAAAAGATAATAAACAGTAATACAAGCATTTAGTTAATACGTTTAAGATTAATTTTAAACGGCGATGGCATTATAATGAAAACCATCGTAAACAAGACGTTCAAGTTTATCTGCGTTGAAATCAACATCGCTCATCAAAATTGAAACCGGAGAAAAAAATGTCTTCTGCGCAAACAATAGAACACCATAATTAGAAGACGTAGCTCGAAGAAGATAGAATCCTCGTATACCTCGCGACGTTTGCGAACAATTGTGGGAAGGTTTTCGCGCGAAAAGAGGAAACGCGTGATTTCTGGACTGCACATATAAAACTAATACGTCATTTCCTGTAGATGCCAGTCAAGTTTATTCGTTAACATTGCCATAATCGCAACGTTTGAAACGATAGCGTTTCCTGTGCAATGAGACGCGCTACATTTTATGGTTAGTATGGTGCAAACATGCGCATAATAGCGCTTAGCGCAGGGACCCTTCAGGATCTTTATGAAACCCTCGAAACCTTTTTCGCTCGTCTGCCTTTGCCGCTACGGTCAGTCGACGAATAGACGTTTTCACAGACGTACAACTTCAATCTCCCGTGAGAAATGTCACAGTTGAATTTGCTCGTGGTGCCTAATCGTGCGGGGAAAACGATTTTCATCGGGCAACGCTTTTCTCCTCGTTGGAATGTACTTCTTGTTGTCATTCTGGCAAAAAAGTAAACGGTAGAATAAACGTTTGGTGTTTTTAATGCTTGCGGTAATTGTAATTTCATGGTACTATGGTTTTGTTATTTTATAGTTTGACGATTGAGAGAAAAAGACAGAAGTTTGGTAATAGAGGTAATAGAACAATCACTTTTCTAATGCTGAGTTACAAATATAATTTACATTAAATTTTACGTTAGAAAGATTGTCAATATTTAAGATATCCATGTTTTTTGATTATTGAATTACGTAACATTCACAAGGAAGTTAGACTACAAAGATACGTCTGACAAAAAAGAACGTCGCTTCCAGACAGAAGAGATGAAATTTCAACAACGATAAATATTAGTTCGAATATTAATATTAAACAAATGTTTTACTGTGTCAAACATTAACACCGTTACGTTCTTCTAATTTGTTTTCTGATTCTCTTTTGTATGTCAGTAATATCAACTTCGATGCTTAGTGAAGTAGAAGATTATTGGATTATTGAGACGAATCTTTAACTGTCGGTTAATAGCAGACATTTGTCTCGAAGCTGCACAGTGCACACGCATCGATGGGATGCGCAATGATGCATCGAATATGCGACGAGCGGATGTCACGAAACGGAGAGGAAACCCGAAGATAGACTGACTGAGCACGTGTCTTATGTCTGCAATCGCAATAGTCTCGTATTTTCGCGCGTATGCTTTCTTCCACTTATACTTGTTGTGTCATTAATTATCTGCGAATGTCTCTTTATGAAGAAGAGTCGGTTATCTTTAGGATCCTTTGTGATGGAATCATTTGTTTCACAATGCCGATCAATTAAATGTGAATCAGTCGATGATGATTATTTACAACAGTGGTAATTGCACAATTAAATTTTCTTTTCTTAAACCGATCGACAAGTTTCGATTTCAGAGAAACAATTATCACGAAGAATATTCCAATACGCAACAAATCTTCGTGATAGATGAATATAAACAACCGGTTTTGTCGAACCATGTCAAGAACACATACAATTACTCCCTGCAATCGATAATAAAACATTAACTTCAGAATCCAAGAGAGGAAATAAAAAATAACAATGTAGGAATCGATGTGCTCATCGAGTATGCATGTCGAGATCTATCGATAATGAGTTTTCAAAATTGACGATTTCGCGCGATTCTAGGAAGGAACTTGAACTACGAAGCGAAAATTTCCCTAGATCGATGCAAAATATCCATAGCAACCGTGCAACATTTTATTGCAAAATATTCACCACATTATAATAAGCGAATATCTACGCGAAAAGTGACGCTAATTTTTAAAAAAGAGAGGGATGTTTTTTCTGTCGCCATGAATTCATGACAGACAAACTCTTGATCCAACATACGAACGTGAAATATTAGCAGTTAAAATTTCGCGTATCGATGTGAGTACACAGGCGAATTTCGTTGTTGCTATGAATATTTCACATTAGTCCGGAGGATCCTTACAGAAAGGGGAGCGTAAGAGAGGGCCATCACCGATCGACATTACAACGTGCAGGCTTGTTTCCCGCGAAGGTGCATCGACCACGAGGCAGGTTCTATTCCCGTCACGATGACTGTGTTCTCACGACAGAAACTGCAAATAGAAACTGGTGATTACGAATCCATCATCGGCATCGACCGTCGGAGGTGGAGTCCTTGTCAGGAATTCCTGTGTCGCGGGATTTCTTGTCGGTCAAAGGATACGAGAAAATAGAAATACATGCACGAGCGGAGGAAAACACGCATCTTTCTACTGATATTTCAGTGAATAGTTAAGAGAGTACGTTTAGAAAAGATTTTTCCATACATAATGGAAAAAGTTATACTTGCAAATTAATCTTTAAATAAATCTTTAAACCCGTTCTTGTCTCTAGCTTACTTCCCTAAATGATAAGCTCATTTCGACATTTCATCAAGTTTACTATCATCATGATCAACTGGTAGAAAGATGAAAACAGAACTTAAGCAAACTTTAACGATGACTCCTTCAGGCATACAGGGACCAAGGAACTTGTTTTAACAATACTGCTGAAAGAAACTTTGTTTTTTTAAAAATCCTAATGGCATATTTTCAACAATTAAAAGAAGGGAAATTTATTACTTCTAAAAAGTACCTACTTACAATTTATTCATTTATACTGACAGTATAGTTATTCACCCTGTAACAACTGTGAAACAAAAACGGTATAACGCGATATAATTGTATCGTAGAAGCATTGCAATGAATAGGAATCGCATCCTCGTAGCCGAAGAGGTGAAACGCATCAGAATATACAAGACGATTAGACCGAAATAAACACGGAGCTCTCACGAGCAACATTTATTCTCCATTACCTTAAACAGCCTTACCCCGGCTTCAAATGACTCGAGTCCATAAAATCAAGAATAGCACAGAGAGAAATAAAGGACAATGGGGTTTGTGTAAGAGAAGCAACGAACGCAAGAAGGAAGGATGCGAAAATCTAAGAAAAAACGAGAAACCGGCAGAATCATGGGGAAAAGAAGAAAGCGTGGAAAGAGGAAGAAGGACCGGTCGTGTACTTAACACAGCGTCGGACATTAACTTCCCATTAACCGTCGGCCATTAAGGAGCCAGGAGAAGGCAGCGCACCGCTGGCGCCAGGAGTAATCGGCATCAGGTACTAGGCGCCCTGTGCTATCCGCGTACAACTCTTCAAGGCTATTTATAAACCTGCCCCGCTGCTGCAGGCAAACTTCACGTGGATAAACCCGCGATAAAATCCCCTTTCGGCGGCAAATCGCAGTAGGATCCATGGGTTTCCCCACCGGTTCTCAGGTTTCTACGTTGCTAGAGTCGTCCTTGATCGTATCCTCGATTATAACAGGAAGACAGGAAAAAGAGAAGGGGGTGGAATTCGATATTTATGACGATGTTAGAGTTAAAATACCAATTTAACGGAATTATTAGGAAACATTGGCAATTATTTAAAAAAAAGCGTTAACTTCGAGGGGATGCGTAATAACCCTTGGAATTAAGTTTTGATGAAGATTAATTAGGGTTTGAACGTTCAGAGAAAGTGATAGATTAATTGATATGTGAGGACTTTAGGGCGTAGTGTAGATGGTAAATTAATCGATATCTGAGGATATGTCGAAGTTGAGAAATTACCTAATTCATATTTAAAGTTTTGAGGAACATGGTACATTAATTGACTGGTTGATATATTGAGGCAATAATTAGCTGAATCAATTATGTGGATATAGTATCTTAATAGTATCTATCGTAAAATACATCCTTGTTTCCTAATGGTTATTAAAGACGTACAAGTACATTGGTCGCAAAACGTATAGAACGAATGACGCTTTAGTCAGAACCAAAACCTGCTTCATCAGCATGAATAATATTTATTATCTCCTACTTCTAAAAATACTTCCAGCGTAAGCTAAATATAAATATCTCGCGAAAGAAACACGAAGCAAATTACATCCACTCATTTTCAATTACTAACAAACCCTAAGAACCTTTTTTCCAAGAACCACCCGTAAATTAACCCTATTACAATAAAACAAAGTTAAAATGACCACCGAAGTGGCCGTACAATTTCATCGGAAGAAAGAAGGAATGATTGAAGAGTCAGGTGCGCAAAAAGACAGGATTGAATTCATTATTCGAGGCAATTCCGGAGGACGATCTGACAAAGCGTCGCCGAGAGGCAGTCATCAAGGTAGCGTGACACTCGAGTACCTAATCGCGACTCATTCGAGCGCTCGCGTTCGTCCTCTGGCAGAAGGGAAGTCGGGACAAGTGCATGCGAGAGGCTCGAGGCCGTCGAGGACAGTAATTTCGATGAAAATCGATAAGTCAAGGGGGAGAGAAGACGAGAGGAAAGGGGGGAAGACACGGAGGACGCGGCAATCAAGCCGCAGAAAACCGTGATATTCCCCCCTTAACTGGTCGGTGGCCAACATTTCCTCACGTACGATCGCGCGCAAACGCGCAACGATCTAGGATCTATAAATAGCCGAGGCGTGCATAAAGCGCGATCGAACGATTTCGTGGCATAAGAAGAAGAAGAGAAAAGCTAGTCTGACTGAAGGAACTTGCGAGCCGGTCGGATAATTATCGCGAGAAGGGACGAACAGAGACGATAGAAGCATTTCAACGGTGTGTGCCGTGGGCCGAAGAAGTGTAACGAGTTACCAGTCCAACCAACACAGCCTTCGTTCTAGCTAATATTTAGGATCTATAAATAGCAAGATATGGACCTGGAAGAACGCACGTCCTGTCCTTGCCTGAACTGGTATCCTCTGGTGTGCCGACGCAGCCTACAGCAGGTTCTGTTTGCCTGCTTCTTACGGATGAATTATGCAATTATTCCAGTCAATCTTCCTTCTACGCGGTGTTATATTCAAGGAAAATAAACGGCGTCACGGTACGACCGGATAGGAGGTGAGTTACTTTCAGATTGACACTGGTATGTGCGCACCGATTTCAGGTTTAGATATGTTTGATGAGTACTTCAGTGTCGGTGGGCATGATGGAAGTTGAATCAATTTGGATCTATAGCTTCCTTATTAATCAACTATTAGATTGCGTACTAAATTTTATAACACAACTGTATAGCGCAACTAACTATAACATTCATTAAATTTATCTAGTTCTAATATACTCCAATAGAAATTTCAAACTGATAAGAAAATATAAATTCACCACTGATATCTAGTTCCGCAGTAAAGATTCCAATACGCATATATACAATGTACAATAAAACTGTTTCTGTCGATGAACATCTGTGATTCCTTTTTTTCTTTTTTAATTGGCTGTGACTTCCATTAAAACCTGATACCATTACTTTTCTACAATAAAATCTCAAACCCGCAACAAAATGCAAATTCACCTCTACCAATATCCAATGGCACATCAAAATTAAACAATGTTATACAATATCGAAAACCAAGATTACTCCAATCCAATCCTCCTTCTTCTCTTTAAGTAGCCGTCAATCAAATCATCCAAAAAAGAAGGATAAGAAGAATTGGAAGCCCGAAAGTTCAATGATCAAGACCCGTTCCAACCTTGGTCCAGAAGACAACGACCATACCAAGCGGTTTCGAAAATCCATAACATGGTAGTCGATCGAGAATGGGTAATATGGTCGCGTTTCAGGGGGAACGAGGCGTGCATCGTTGCATCGGCGCGATGCAGCACGCACGCGAACACAAACACACTTGGGCAAGTAATACCCAAGATCTATAAATAGCCTTGTCGAGGGTGCAGTAGGCATCTCGAAGGGGAGGTGCACGCGCTGCACGCGAGGTGTCTTTTCCTCCTGAGGATAGGAAAAAGGAGGATCGACTGGTTCAGCTCGAATGCCTTCTTCGGCATAGGCGCCAGAGCATCGTAAACCCAGAAGATCGCCGAGCTCTGTTTTTTCGCGGCAGTGGGACCAATACGGGGCCGTGTTCAACCAACCACGAGGGCTTTACCATCGAACAACTTAATTCTACATAATTACAGGGATAAACGAAGTCCATTTGTTCGCGAACGTTCGGCCGATTCGAAGAATCTCGACGCGAGTGTCGAGGCTTCGTGTAACGCGGGTAGCCGAATTGAAATAATATTTATAAAGTTGCTTGTTATTTGTGAATCTAAAATGATGTATTAACATACTAAGGAAGAATTAGGTGAACATGAATCATTAAGTAATTCTTAGTATTACTATTTAGTATACACTATTTCATTCAAAATCTTAGACAATGAAAGACTTAAACATTATAATATTACATGTAATTATAATTGTATTATATATAAATATAATTATTAATATAATATTATTGTGATAATGTTGTCAATTACGTGTAATCAAATTAAATTTGTTTCTCATTTTATATTCTCCTTGCTTAAGTACAATGATCTATTTATACGTATGAATTTCGTATTAATATTAATGAAATATACCTACGCTATGTAAATATTTAAGCAGGATATTTCGAATCAAGATTTTCCAGTTACGCCTCGAAAAATCTAAGAAGTGTTTCTAAACACTAGCTTCGAAGGCTTCAAACACCTTATACTCGATAATTATATCGTTATTCTAAGACACTTGCTATTACCAACTTCCTTTCCCATTATAATCGTACCATAAAGATAGATAAAGTACGTTACAGTAAAATATGATCCACTCGTTGGTATAAATATGAAAGTATTTGATTGCATTACTTGAATATAATAGTACATTGTACATAAGAACTGCACTATACTAACATACTATATTTTGTATATTTCTGTACTCTTATCAAGTTTATATAACGATTGAACAAATACCTTTGCATATCAACATCCAAGTTATGCTTTCTTGCATAACAGTATTTATTACGGACAAATCAATCAAAGATCTACAGACTACATATCCAGTAATCTAGTGACTATACATGTGAACATAATATATTTTTAATTCAAGCGACAGACAAGAAAGAATCTGATCTAATCTTAAACAATTTATCCTTCGATGTACACTGTAAATACGATACAAAGAAAGATATGTTAATTTTATGTCTTTACGTCCTAACGAAAGCTCTGACTCAAAAGACACGTATTTTCTTACGACATAAAAGGATAAATATAAAAAAGTAGCTAATGCTAATTACGTCCTATAAAGACAAATGGCTACATATTTTGTTAGAAGAAGACAGTTATTTATAAAACAAAGAATCTTGCAGATAGCAATCTTTTGGTTATCTGTCGCATTTCTCATTCCCCTATTCTACGCCACTGTACCGGAGGCCCTCCGCATTGGACACAGGTAGGCTAGCTTCTGTTCGCTCGGCCTCCAGAAAGGAAGTAGCGTAACGAGATGGCGTTCCCGACAAGCTTACAGAGATGCACCGACCGCGGTGCATCTTTGATGCGCTCCGGTATCGCGGCATTGCAAACCGCAGCGAATTTTTATCCGCGAAAGGGGGACACGGGGAACGATGGCGAAGAAGAGGACAACAGGACAGATCTGGTTTGCCTTGCGAAGGTTTTCTTGTTTCCTACGACACGACCATACGCGATCTTAGCTGTTTTGACTCTAGAAAAATTCATTCCTTATATTATTACTGGAAAGATGGCTGATGACACAGAGGCAAAACATGTTCTTTGCTCTTCCTTTCGTCCGTAATGTGTTAGTTGATTTTCATTGCAAAAGAAATGTGATAATTTCCATTGATAAATCAAGAAGAAATTAGTTCGCGAAGGTATTAAGAAACAGCCGAGATATATTGTCAAATAACTAACCACCGTTTAACATTCTATCCGTAACTGATAATTACATCGATCAAACTAATTTTCATGCATACCAACCGAATACGTGCCACGAAGATTGTTTCGTTGCAAGTCGTAAATTGTTTTGTAAAAGTTTCCGTGCGGTAGCCAGGGGCAGAAAAGGAGCAACGCATACAGCACATTGTTTGCGATGAACGTTCTCCCCAGGCGTCACTGATCGTCGACGATATTTTTTCCATGTAACACTTGCCTCCCGCAGAGAGGAAGAAAGGAAAACGAGAGAAAGAACGAAAGAGAAGGAGATACGAAAGCAATGCAAAGCCGGTTTACCTTGCGAAGGTTTTCTTACGTCCCGGAGACGCTACCCTCGACAGTCGCCCTGTCGGCAATCGCGCAGAAGCTGCCATTCGTGACAGCTTTTTGTCTGAAACCAGACAATCCACGGGCTAAACATAGCGACAAACGCACGATCTCCGGTTCCAGAATGGAATGGAGGGAACGATTTAGAGATCGCAAGAAGCTTACTTGGCTTCCTCGGAACCTGGCTGTGCGCGAGTCAAAGATGGACGTGCTCGCGGGATTTGCGGAGATTGCTCTTGACACGCGATCAGCAGTTTTGAAGTATGGGTGAAATTAAGATTCCGTGATGATAGATGGTCTTGTCACTGTAGGTGTAGGTGGAGAAATTTAATGGTTAGTTCCTCCAACCTTCATTAAATTAACGAAAAGTAGATTGATTTTTATCTTGATTAGGACATACATATGTGTATATATATAATAATAATTATTATTATTACATATATATATTATAAGCACATTATAAATTATTGTGCTGTAGTAAATTATAGATTTTATGGATTATAGTAGATAATATATATTAGAGTAGATAGTAGATTCATAGATTATATAGACTGGACTAAATTTTTGAAAAATCAAAAATTTGTGGCCGCATTTCTATTATAATTCATTGGCAAATACATTTTGTTCAGATATTCTATAATGATAGTCGTACCGCTTAAACTCGATCGATTTATAATATTAATGAAGTACAAACACCTTTGTTATAGGTAGAGCAACGAAGAATAACAAAGCAAAGCTATGATCAAAGCAAGTACGCGATTGCCGACGACAGCTACGATCGTAAAGAGAGCATAGAATAGCAATAAAACGGCAGTCTCTTACTCCGCGAACACAATCCGCTGTGACTTCAATGGCATTGTCGAGGAAGAACAGCGATCGAGAGTGTGATACTCTAATGGTCTTTTTGGGCAACTATGAAGAATTTGTAGCAGCCATAAAAAATAATATAGCGCAAAATTATTACAAATGTTATTGTAAATATTATTAAAAATCTAAGTAATGTATTATGTATACCATAAAATTGTATTATATACTACTATACAATTTTATTATAGTAGTTCTGCAATTTTCAAATTAATAAATTTTCACATTTCAAGTTTTTAAAATTGTTCAACTTAGAAATTTTTCAATCCGTAATTTGTACGAATTAACGAATGCTTTTATGTATGAATCGTAAGGAGACCTGAATACGCCCTAAAATGATGATAGAAGAGGAAAAGAAACATAACCTTGCGATAAAGAGCGGGTTGTCTTCGATGGAACATCGTGGTCGCCCATCAGTGGTTCGTGGAAACGCAGATGAACAGAAGCAGACAGAATTGCTGGTTGGATTGGCGTCAATTGAATTCCGGCGATCGTTGCTGGTTAAGTTGTTTCATGTCGTATTCAAAGTGTCTAAACGACTACTTTGTGCATTAACGGCTGAGGTAATTAGGAGTTCGAGCGAAACGATTCTCGTTGCTCGCGCTTTAAAGATAACGCGTCGACTTATAGGACGGGCCAATTCAATTAATTAATTCTTTCTCGCATTTCTGTTATCTGTTAAAAGTTCCAAATATTTCCATCTTTTAAAACGCAGCATAAGTATGTCAAAATTGATCGTTCACCCAATTAACTTTCTAATCAATAGAAAATCAATCTACTCAAAGTATAACGGTTATTAACCTCATCGAAGACGATACAATAAAGAAAAAGCGAAAAGTTAAACGCGGTGGTAAAGGTCTTGAAGTTACATGCCTATTAGCACCCTCGAGGTACCAAGCATCTCTTTCGAATTCATCTCTGACTGGTCGATTGAAACTATCGAAGATCAAGATCTAAGATCTACAAACCCGAAGCCAAGCCTTGAGGCGGAGGCTTAATCTGCATAGAGAATCTCGCGGGTTAGCGAGAGCAAGATCGTATTTTTCGAGAGCCGACAGCGACGCAGGACCATGGCCAGTATATATCATGACCCATCGGACAGCTAGAAATTATTGCGGCTTTAAGAATTCGTCCTGCGCGGATGAATCGTGTAGAACTTGTGTGTGGAGGGCCCGAAAACTCGTTAAGCTCACCTTGCGAATCGACTTTTATATAGAAGTGAGAAAGAAAACGAAAAGAACTATCGAGGATATGGTGAACGAGATTAGGGAGCCGAAAAACGTTTACGAAGGATGAAGTTCAAAGTGAGAAGCTGCTCGTACTCACAAATACAGAGATAATGAATCTTGTGAGGGAAAGGGATTTTAAATGATAAAAAAGATTAGTCCCCTATAAAAATACAACAAAAATTCTGATCCTATTTAAAAAATATATTGATACTTCTGAAATCTCATACGAAAGTAATCTTGAACAAGATCTTTTTTACTATCACGCGTATGCTTTCAAATAGTGTAACTTTATTCTAAGGAGTTCTTTTTATTCAACGATAAATAACGAACATATTACGTATTCTAATTTGAGCAGTTTATATACCAAATAGATATTCTGCCTAGAATGTGTTCTCTGTCAAATCAAAAATCTCCTAAGGATTCTAAGAATCACATATAAAATCCACCTAACAAACTAAAATAGGAACAAAGCAAGTATCATGGCGCCCGAGAACAGCGATATAAAAACTGCTTCTAGAAGGTATAATTTACCTAATCCAACCACGTCGAACCACGAAAAAAAAGAATCATCAGGTCGCAGTAACAACAAAAAATCTGGCCAAAAACGCTTGAAGAATCCCCTAACGATGAAAGCACTTGCCTCGAGAGAAATTGCGGGATAATATTCAAATCAACATGTTGCGAGCGAAATCGTTCGATCTCCGGCGGCAATAACAGCCGCAGCGTTATTCAATAATGAACAGAATGATCCGTGAAAAGGTTGGTGAACCTGGTGAACGCAGCAAAACCTCGAAGGTCGAAGTCTCGGAGCGCTGATCCACGGTACTCGCGTCCCTTAGCGACCGGTCGTTGGTTGCTCATCGCCTTCAGGCGCCACGGAGGGTGACTCTTTTTCTTCCTCTCCCTTCCCGTTCCACTCTTTTTCTTCCTGTCTCTATCCCTCTGCCCTTCGTTTCAGCTTCCTCCAATCCCCTTTCTCGTTCACCGTCCGTCGTGCCGTATACGGGGATTCGCACCGATACGCTTGCTGAACGGTTGAGCAAAAAGCTAAACCTGCTCCACCGTGTGTGCATCTTCCTCTTTTTTCCATCGTCCCCCGTTCTCGCCGGTCCTCCTTCTCTTTACTTTCCACCCTCCGTTCCCATCTTCGTTCCTCTTCTCGAATCGTCGATGACCGAACCCTTCCTCTCCTTCCTCTTAGGACACGCACCGAACAGACGATTATTTCACGACGATACTCCTGATGCGATCCTCTTCCACAATAGCGATTCAAGCATCTTCGAGTGATCTCCTTCTTGCAGATTGAATAACCAGAGTATTTTTTTTTTTATCAAATACGATTTTTCTGGTGGTATAATTCTCTTCGACGATGACGATTGAAACTTCTTCGAGATGTCTTTTCCTTATATAACTCTCTCTTGAAAAGTGAACGTGAGAGTGATCAAACTGAACAACGTTCATATGAGGGGATGAAATGAACCCGCCCCTCCATTGCAGTTGATTTACAAGCAATCATGTCCAAATAGATAATTTAATCTTTTCTTTGGTCAGAAATTCGAAATAAACGATGATATCTTTACGACTTAATAATATCATTATTAGAAAGCAATATAATTTTGATAAGTGAAGTCGTCACTTATCTTAGCCTAGAAGTCTCTTAATAAATTAGGTTCTTCTATGCAGCGACGCAAATGATCGTTTCAGCGTCAAGGGTTGAAACTTTTCACCTATTGCATCATTTCCTGCAATACTATTGTAACTGCAATAATACTATACTGTGTGCTCCAATAAAAATCTAAGTGTACTGAAATAAGAACGAGGAATGAGCGGACAAAATCCCTGGAGAATCGAGAGCCAAGATTCTCTGGAATATCTATCAAGAACTGGAGAGTTGGCGTGTTCGGGGAGGCGAACCTTGCGGTCACGGCGATTGAAATCACGATTGGAAATTGACTGGCGGAAAGTAGGAGACGTGGAAGAAGGAAAAGGAGGAGCAGTACACGAGGCGGGAATGGGATATCGCGGTGAGTCGTCCCGTCACGTCGTCCAAGTAGCTAATTTAGTAGCTGGCGCCAGGTTCCTCGTTCGAGAGAACACCCGTTAATCCTACGGCCGCTTATTTTTATTCCCATGTCTCTTTCGATCGAGCTACGCGTTGGCACACCCAGATCCCTCCTGTTGCTCGCAATTCCTACAACGGACATCGATGGACACTGCTCCTCTCTCGAGCTAGACATTATTCAAGATTTTATCTTCTTTTAGAAAACAATCCTTTGATAGTGAAATAATCGTGAATTAATTTTTTATAATCTTTTTGGCAAATATTTGATATGAAGTATGAAATTGTTGTTGTCTAATGATTTTAAGTATCTGTTGATGAACAGACGATGATGATGATGATGATGATGATGATGATGATGACCGGTTCACCGATGACACTTCTAGGTGGAGATGATTAAATAACGATGATTAGTATGATTATTGATTAATATTTGATATTGGGAATACTGAATTGATATTGGCTGATATGTCATTGATATGTGTTGACGGATGGATGAAGGCGAACAATATTGATTAGTATTTGAGGTTGGTATTGTCTGATGATTTTAAGTATTTATCGATAAATAGACGAAGATAATACTATTATCTCTAACGGAGCTTTCAGAGGTTTCTTATGAATCGATATTGTAAGTACAAATTTTTATGGTCTATAAAATGTAAATATAATACATAAATATTGTAGAGACATTTCATATAATAATGAATAATAAAACGTATAAATATGACTGGAATCTTCCATGTAGTACCAAGAAACGACTAATATTATAAATGAGATAAATCTTGGTGATAAATCTTGAAACCTGTTTAATAATTAGCAATAATTTTTTCGATAATCTTGAAATCTTGTAGAATGTAAGTATGTTAACTATTTTTGAGTAAAACATCGGGAATCACATCAAGAAACGATTTTAAATAACGATTGGATGAATAATATTGCGCTTTGCGCGAAGATAAGACCAATTAAAACAGAGATCCAATAATTGTATACCAAGTACGATGCATTGCTTATCGGAAATTGATCGACTCCGCATAAATATTTGTAAGCAAATAGGATGATAAACGATGCTGACGTAAACGATAATTGCCCAATAATTTTAGAAGAAAATCAAGCTTGATATGTTACATCCGGAAGTAAAAAAAAGAGAAAAATACAAAAGATACAAAAAATACAATTATCCAGTTAAGAACGACTACAAACCTATTAATATGTCAACTTCAAATTCTGATCGACGTAATCGTACAATGCTACCGCTAAGTCTTTATAGTTAATCGTCTAAATTACAAATTTCTTTAGATACAACTCTACTTACAGTTTCGATACTATAAAAGAGTAATATTTTCTAAGTGCAATATTTACTTGCTTAAGGAAATCATAATTTCTTTCGAAATCATAACATTCGTCAAACTTTCAAACGGTAGTGTGCAAAGAAATAAACCACTTCTTAATATATATTATTCATAATATCATTCTTAGATCATGAAATTGTAAATGGTCATATTTAAAAATGAAAGTTACAATTATAATATTCTTATTTAGAGATAACCGACTTATATGGAATTAATTTATCCTTATCGATTTATAATTTCCTAATTCTGGAAATATTCAGTTAAGATACGATTCGATTAAAAAATTAAGGAGACACATTTCACCGAGAATAAACACGACAAACAACGAGCGAAGGAGTTCTGTTGCTCGATCGGCTACGTGGCTGCCAGTCGAAGCAGGTTCACGAGTCAACGCTCGGAACCGTGCAATTACCCCGGGGGCCGTGGAACGAGTGCGAATCTTCCGTGTTTGCTTTCGATCGGATTCAGGCCACTGATGTCGCACCGGTTATATTTAGATGCCGGGATCGATGGAACGGCCAACACGCGGTCGGGAAACGCGAAGAATGGCCATGGAACGAACACGGGTGGAGCCACCGCGATAGCATATGCGTCGCGATCGCGCGCAAACGCGCAGCCCATACGAGAATCGGAACGGTCACGAAGGAATCGGTAATTAGCCGAGCGCAGATTTAATGGAGCGTGGCGATCCTTAACGGTAGATTCGACCGCGGAATCGGCGTTTCCATCGCGAGATGGCCAATCAGACCCCCAAAACTCGATTAGATTTTTACAATGTCCAAATATGGATTTGGTCGGTGTTGATTTGTTTAACTATAATTTCTCTTGTCATGGAATAAGGAATTACGGTTGATTACCACCTCGTAATATAAACTATTACATCATACTACTATATGTATCATTATTGTATCATATTATTGCTGTAGTATTATATTTTCAAACATATATGAAAAGTTGTAATGTAAAACGTGTGAATTTAATTGCAGAAGCTTATTTTGTATAAAATTTTAATACATATTAATAATATTACATATACGCAAATATATTATACATTACGTAATTTTATAAAAAAAAATCTACGTAAAACGATGGCAGAAAGAACCCGGAAGAAAACTTGCTGATAAAAAATAAAGAGGTAAAAAATATATAAATCTAATTTGGAAAAGACCCATTACCGAAACCTAAGTCACACCGAATAGAAACCTGAAGGATTGAAACAACAACAAATTATTTCTCTCCAATGTCTTCCAATTAGTCAATTGTTAGAATAAATCAGCTTGCCAATTCAATCACCGCAAATAGATCAACGTTCGAGATACGTCGATCAGGAGCAAAGGGGCAGAAATGCATGGCGAGAAAGAATGGCATGCAGCATGAAGACCAAGAGGAAAGAACGCGATCGCGGAGGAGGATTCGAGTTCACCGTCTCGAAACTTCTTTCACGCGCGTATCACTCTCTCGACACTCTCGAGCGACGCGTTGAATAACGGCGATAAAGGCGAATGCCGCGGGAATATCACGATAATCGCTCGAATGATGGATAATGATCGGGGCGGCTGCCTTTCGCGCCCCTTCCCCCACCGTCAGCGGACCATTATTCAATTGAATTCAATGCTACGCCGACCATTACAGAATTGACTTCGAGAACTTTCTTTCGGGCATCCGTCTCGTCGGACAGACGCTACTTCCGCCGGCCAACCCTACGAGAAACGACCTATAAGTCTACACGAAATCATCCAACCACCCTTGGTTTAGTTTAACCCATCGATTTGCAAAGGACAAGATCGAGAGGTGCAGAGAGACATCGATTGCTCTTGAAACGCGTAACTATACGTGTAATCTACTCGTGTAACGTGAAAAAAAGGAAGAAAGGGGGTAGTTTTTTCCTCCGACTTAGTTTTCGTTAATGTAGACTTTATTATTTTCAACATTTGATAATTAACAGTAGGATAAAATACCTATGATGTGTATTTAGATAAGCAATTACAATCAATATGATATGAAAATTAAATATATATATATAATCATGTTTGAATGTTAATAAAAGTTTGTATTATAATTTTGTCAAAAACTTCCACGTGTTTTTAATTGTAAGGAAGAGGAAACTGAAATCCGTTATTTTGACGGATTAATAAAGTGCAGCGGATGTTTATGGCAAATTTAATTGTATAGATCGGACGTAATGTGGAAAAATATATAAGTTATGTAAAAGGCGACTCTAAGTAAATTTACCACGCTAGAGAATAGCAAAAATCACTGGAAATGATAGCAAATAGGAAAAATACGACATAGTATACGTGGTATACAACATAGTACACCAGTATATATATATATATTTCAAAAAGAAGTTAAAAACAAATTTAAAAGGAAGTCAATAAGGTTTCATGGAATTCTTCCACTGATTGCAGTTTGAGAGCAATTAGAAATAATAATTACTGTATTTAAAAATTTTTCCCACGATTAAATATGACTTCTGCACAAATCGAGGACAGCCAATGATTCTAATTTGAACATTCATGGATTATTGCTTGAATATTTTCTCTGCTCTTACTCAAACAATCAATAAATCGCGTAAAAATCTTCACAATGGCAATCGTAATTTTACCCTCAAGGAGACGCCGCAACCTACGTCAATTACTGAAATGAATTCGCAAGAAATGTGAGTAAAAAATTAATTGATCCACGAGAACTAGGTAAAGCAGCGTCCGAAAAAAAAGAGACGAGTGTTTGACGGTCGTATGAATCAGTTCCTGGAGAACACAATTACGACCTTCAGCGATGAATCATTTTTTTTTAAGTTGCAGGATTCATAACAAAAGAGATTGGATCTACTATTTCAATGACGTACAATGCGCCGAGCCATCATACATCGAATGTGTGTCTTAATTATAAAAGTCGCTAACGTGATATGGATAGCTTAATATTTGCATAGCAGACGATTCTTTGTTGATCATTCCACACAAGCTTACAGCGATTGGAGAATGGTTTTAATGTCTATTGAAAGTTCTTGAACATCCTTCTATCATCGAAAGAATGTCGATTTATCACAAATTTTAATTAAACTGTTAAAATATATAGATATTATATAGAATAAATTTTCTTCTTAATATTTTTTAAGTAATTTTAATTACTATTCCTTTTAATATTTAATATTTCGTTTTAATATTGAATAGAATGAACTTCGCTGTACTCATCCTATTTTGCTTGAATTTAAATTACGGTGTGGAGGTCGATATTATGAAATTCGATAAACTCACGTCAATTAGGCTTATCTCCGCTCAACAAACCTTTAAAACCGCGAAGATCATGGACAGATGGAGTAATCAAATTTCAGTTTGCAGTTACCGTTTGTACTTCAAGATTATACCTCTGCAACTCATAAATAAAAGTCTTCTGCCTCGTAACTATCTGCTGGCTGCAACTTTTGTATTCAACAACCAGCCATTAAGGTGTCGTGCGTAAAATAAATCAAGGTTCTTTGTGGGCTAACATGTCAAAAGCTTCGATGAAGGCGTTCAAAATCAACTGGAGAATAACAGAAATGAAGAAGTGACAATAAATCATTCAAAATGTATGCTTCAACATGTGCTTCTTTATATGCTTATATTTTAAGCTTTTTTGTAATAGGAAGCGGAACATCCATCTTATACGTAACATTCAATATTTGTAGAATATTATTAAATTTAGAAAATGATCTTTTTAATGCATGCATGAATACATATTAGATTTTTGAAGTGTTAAATAAAAAATTACAGAAAAAAAGTTGAGAAACATGACTAGGGGATTACGAAAAAGCAATCACAAAAGTCACAATTTTTCTACGATAATTTAAGATCATACATTAATATTATTTTTAAACATCCAATTAAAAAATTGAAAAATGAAGTTATTTGATATAATCCTATAAATTTGTATATGTATATATATTTCGATCTCCAACCTTTTAACTCCTTTCGTAAAACTGTTCCAAAATTTGGTATTGAATTATTACAACGCGTTTAAGGAATGATATATAGATATAATATAGAAAGTTTATTCAACTTCATGTCAAAAAGTGATTTCTTTAGGAGTTATAAAAGATCATTCGAGTAAGTGAATTTTATATCAACTGTAGGAAATTCATTTTTAAAAAATCAGAGATAAAAGAAGCAATAAAGGAAGGAAGATAAGTATCAAATTTGACATTCTTGCACTAAATCTTTACAATATTTAGGACCGGTAATGTCATTTTCTGAAACGGGGCATCAGTTTCTTTCCTCTGACCTTTATCAATATCATAGGTAGACTGCTAATAATTTATCATATCTTTATTAACAAAATTCAACAGATGAAATCTAAATAGAGATTTTTTTCACCGAACAAAATTTATAACATGTGCTGTATATTAAATATTTTATACGTTTTTCTATATATTTTCGTATCTTCAATTTTTCCTCAATTCCACGGTCTAATGCAATGTATCGTATTACGTATTATTCTCTCAATATACTTTTCTTCCTTAACAGATACTCGTATTACCCACGTAAGAATCAGAGATATAGCTTTATAATCATCATTTCTCACGGAGAAATGCTGTTCGTTTCATTCATAAAACGTCAAAATTCGTAGGATCCCCGCGACCATGTCCAAATGGTCCCTTTCCCTCTCCCTCTGTACGGCGGCGTCGCGATGTAGAAAGCACACGGGGGCGTCGCGTGTATTAGCAGTCCGGGTGCGAAGTGCGAGGCACAATGGACGTTTCTTGACGATCTCAATGTCAGTAGTCAGCGCGAGCTAGCACACCGGCCGGAAAAGGAAAAAAAGGAGAAGAATCGACGGAGGTTCGCCTCCTCCCTCCATGTACCGATGCGACGTGACACGACTACGCCGCTGGGAATTAACGACGATGCCTCCTCCGTCGTCGCTCCGCGAGAACGTAAATTCACCGGCGAATTAACGCGTAGAACGTGTGTGCGACCTGCCGACACCAGCGACGGTGGTTTCGTCGAAACGTCAATGCGATATGTATTGAAGGGCAATTAAAAGCGTGGGGAGACCCCGCTTGAGGAATCGCGATCAGACTGGAATACCTATTTCTCTTCCGCTTCTGCGAACTCGATAATATCGAACGCTCGTGACGTTGATCGTATCGATCGTATCGCGACGAGTTTCGAACGAAGTCGATCGTGGCTGAAGGATCGCGTGGAACGTGGTTTTTGGTAAGCACAGAACAGTGGGTTTATTTTATGCAACGGAAAAAAGAAAAGAGTAAGGGTCGTAAAGGAGGCAGCGACCAAAGTAAAGGAATTATTTTTTTAATTGTTATCTACGCGGTTATTGAAAAAAAATTAAATTCTCTTTAGACGAAAGATGGTGATCATTGAATTTTACAATTAGAGAGATTTTTCGTAAAATAGAAACTATTCGATGAAGAAAACGTTAAGAAAATTGATATAGCGAGATAAGGAAGCTAAAATAGAGTCGGTTTTCAAATAGTTAAAAATTCCTTGTCCTTTACGCTTCATTGTTTCTTGATTTAATGATTCAATAGAGGTGTTAGTAATTCGTAAGTGAATGGTCATATCTATCAAATCAATTTTCAAGTAAATTAATCGAATACCAATTTGCTCAAGAATAAGGTGTAAATTAAAAATATCTGAACAATCATGTTTACTTCAACAATTGATTTCCAGGAAAATATACAATTGATTGCCAGTTATGAATCTCAACGGCCATTCATTCATAAATCTGATTTGAATGAATAGTTATTATATGTGCAATTACGCGGACAAGTAACCTGACATTAAAGACAGTCCATATCTAAGATGATAATTATTTTTAATCCCGTAGGATCGCTGACGCCTTGATAATTAAAATCGATAAAGAAATGCAGACACATCATTTACAGTATCAGATTCGTAGTATATAAATAAAAAATACATAGAAATTCAAAGTCCATCCAGAATTAAATAACAGTAAAAAATTCAAAATTAATCTTCATTTCAATTAATTAATCAGTGAAACTTAAAATATTTTTATAACGTGATAATACTTACATTGACTTAGATAATTCGAAACATGACTGCCCAAGCAAACAAAGCAAATTCTTCGTAGTAACACATAAATGCTCGTGGTAACTAACTAATTATTGCAATTTTTATTGCACAGTCCTGCATTCCCTTCTGACGCTGTTGTTCGAACAAGCAAATGGTCTCTCAACTTGCATCACCCGTAACTGCGTCGTGAGTCAATGCGTTCGAATCGAACCGCTTTACGTGAAACATTTTCGAAACGATTCCCTTTTCATTAACGTCATTCTACTTGTATAACGCTCGATGTCGATCTTGGAAATTGACGATTCCGCAAGATCGTTGACACCTTAAACTTTTAGCCTTCTCTTCGAAAAAGATCAAAAAATTATTTTTATACTTTTAAGATTCAAATGCGAGTTTATAACTTCTTTTCTTTTTTAATAAAAAAATAAATAAATAACATTTTGTTATAAAATCGAGAATTCTTGCTACAGAAATCCTCTTAATTTTCCAAATATAGCGAACTCTATCAAAGATCGAATTAACGAATAATTTAACTAATTAGTTTGTCGGAAAAATAAAATTAAATTAGCATATTTCTCAGAAATAAATTCTGTTATGGACGCAAAGATTTGCGATTTACTTGTTTCCTCTGTACTATAATTTTCATAATCTCCAGGTATTGCATTCCTAATCTTAAAAATTCTAGATATGTATAGATAACTTCATAAGTATCCTCTATTCCTCTTCTATTACGAATACCTATATCATTATACATGCTGCTAATGTTTATGCATTCGTAGTTAATTTAAAATGTAAAAATATACAAAATATTTCCTACAAAGTACTTATCACATTTGTAGGGTGGAACAAATCCCTATTTACGTTCCGCTGTTTTAATTATACAAATTTGCATAAAATACTGCAGTCTACTTATCACCTATAAAGAATTTTTGTTTCTTCATTCGCGTGAATTCATTCGTAATTATTCTTGTTTAAAATGGTAACTTGGAAAAAAGAGCACGTAGGATTGCATCAGAATACATGTTTTTTTTATGACATGTAAAAAATTAGATACATGTTGCAACACACTGAATAAACTACGTAGACTCCCTTAATTCCATCTAATCGCTGGTTATCTTCGTTTCGTCAGCATTCGCAAAACACTAGCGAATAACAATCGTTTCTAACAACGATGCTTCATAAACGGCAATATGAAATGCTTTGCCTTTGCGTAAGTATATTATTTCAATAGCAATTAGTTATGGCGAACTCTCGTTATTACCGTAGCCTAATGCAATTAACAGTGACTCGATAAATATTCATGGCAATAGACGTCAGGCAACGATGCTGAATTGAATATTTCCAAACGAAAAGTCTTGGAAAAAGAATTATAAGTTTCTATATATAGCAATCCTTTCTTTTATTCATTCTTTTGCATCTATTCCATAGTTGTTTCATTTCCAAATATCCATATCAACTTACATTCATCCAATAGAATTCCACATTCCTATGACCTCTTCTTTTAGCAATTCTTACGTTTAATAATCCTCTCCCATTCGTCTCACGTCCCAAATGTCTATATTAATTTGCATTAATAAGATTCCATATATCCACATTTTATAATTCGTTCACCTCTACTTTATAATTATTCAGTCTTCAACCTCTGTCTCATATCGGAAATACTCAATGATATTTAACACCTGACCTTTATCATTTCCATATTTAAACACATATATTATTATTACTATTATATTTAATTGTTCGACGTCGCGATTAATGACAACAAATCCGTCGAATAGATACAATAACGTGTGGCCAAATAGTGATTGGTATTTACAGTGAACGGTATTTTTTTCTTCTCCTCCCGAATATCATGCTTATCCCATGTTCTCCGTGTCTCCCGTTATTCCCTCACGGTAACTGTAAATCCAATCTTCACTCCTCTGTCCCGTCGATCATTTTAGTTTCGGTTTTGTACACCTTTTTTCTACTCAATCGCACCTTCCTCTGTCCGCCAACTCCTGGTTTCTTCTTATTTTTAACGCCGTCCCGTGTCTCGATACGAAGTAGTTTGCCGATCTCGATCCATCATTCCGGCTTGAGGCGTACAGCAGGATGTTAACGATCACGTTGCTTCGTCGTTTTGTACCTCTTCTCCCGCTATTTCTCTCTTTCTATTTCGCGACTACGTCTTTCATGGTACAAGTCGATTTTCCTCCAGCGATTTTCGAGACTCTGATGCTACAAGAGCAACGTGTATCGCTTTAGGGCAAATGTTGATTGATGGAAAATTAATCTTCGCAAGAAGGATGTACTTCCTCTTCTTTGATAAAGAAAAGAGTATAAATGAGATGAATTAAACGCAGGATCAGGTAACTCTCTGAGAAGTTTTATTCCTCCGTAGAATAGATTCGTTAAAACTGATGGTGACGAGTATTAAGATAGTTTAGTTGTGTATATCTGGTAATATAATAATACTTTGTTTATATTAGTTCCATTTATTTGAACGAAATTTCAGCTAGCGCCTGATTAACCTTTTCTCGCTTTATGTTACGCGTACGTGTTTTAATAAATTATTAAAATCTATTAAATATTCTAATAAACATTTGCAAATAAAAATCAGCATTTTATTCGATGTTATTTTAAAAGCAACCAGAATAACAGACAAGATAATTTGCTAATAAGTATGCAGTTGATGCGACGTTACGCTGTAGTTTAGAAAAGAAAAGGCAGTATCAGTAATAATTAATTCGAATCAACAACGAAAAGATATTACGAAAATTACATATCTTTCAATATTTTCTAATAACATTTCGATATACACACTAAACTTTTGACAGACAATATTTGTCTGTTCACCAAGGAGACGGTAAATATTAGAAATTCATCACAGATGTACGATGTTCGCTAACGTCTACAAACACACATTACTCAATCGAGTCCTCTAACGTTGCTAAAAAGATGGACATCTTCATAGACATGAAGTCCACGACTTTGGCCTTTTCCTTGGACCGAAATTAACGCCTGGTTATTTTCAATCTTTCATCTTTATCGAACGATGCTAAGTTCCTTCGACGCGTTGCAAACTCACGTTATGCAATTAGTGTGCTACTCCTAATTGACATCGTCCAAGGTTGAACAAAAGGGAAATATACCAAGAGCTCAAGTTTTGTCTCTCGATAAAATTTCATCTGAAAACTCTCGGAAAATTTATCGAACATAATAATATCTACGTTTCCTCCGCAGACTAATATGTTTCACTTACAGTTGCTCGATTGTTCGATCATTACTTCTTGATCGTTATTCCACCATTTTAATATGTATCTGTTACATACAACAGTTAAAAATTATAAGATTTACCGCTTTGATATTAATTTTAGTGCAAAGAAGAATCGCATATCTTTCCGGTATTAATTTTTACGCAGCGCACGTATCGTCTTGGCGCTATTAATTCCAGGAAAGATGGACATTTCAAATTGAGGGTAGGAAATGAATACTTGAATCCTCTCGAAACGACACAATATGATAAATCATAGGAACAGCAAGGGACATCTTTATATTTTTATAAATTATTATATCTTTATAAAGACGCGGAATTGGAAGCTCATTAAACTAAAAAGTTTCGTAATTTTTATTACTTACCAAGCTAAAAAACACTTTTGGTGAATTGCAGCAAATTTTTAATATATTCATTATATTGTATTATATTCAATAGCGTATTTTAAATATTTAAATCTCTTCATTAAAAATTTAGGGTGCATCGAAAAGTAAACACGTGAATGAGAATCGCTGCTCAACGTCCGCCTTGTGATTCATTTTCCTGCGTTGTTTCTTTTGCAAATATTAAAGCACCGCTGAAGTCACCGGTTACGTGGCCGATACAACGCGGTTCGGCACTCCGCTGTTTTTCCGTTTCCTTGCTTTTCGCTTTTCCGGTTACCCGTAACACGCGATATTTCAAGTTTTTGTAACCAATTCGTCTGAAAAAATTGGCCGTGCCTCGTAACACTAGAAACGTTCAAATCACCAGTTAAGGATATGAAAGAAATTGGATAACCAGATCATAATGATCGCGTTTCTGTTTTTTCTACTTAAATGCTATACTGTTCACATACTCTTACGAGGATTAACGATTGCGTCGATAATATAGAACAAATTGATAAATGTGATTTTAAAATTGCTCGAAGTAAGTACAGTGTTCTGATTAAGACGATGTTATTGCTGATGTTTATAATTGGTAGAAAATTAATTGATACTCGTGGAGAAAGTATAGTTCACCATCGCTGATAGAACGTATAAGAAGGAAATTTTTATTAATAATAAATACAAAACGTGAATTAATCAAGATTCAATTAAATTTCTTCAATAAATTTCAACATAATCGAATAAAATTTTGGGAGATAAGAGAACCTATGCCGAAATTTCTGATTGTTAAGCTAAGTCTACCCTGACAGACGATTGTCCGCAGACACGTACTTGACTTAGCTTTAGCAGCTTCACAAGAAAATGAATTTGATATACATGTGTCTTCTATCAAACCATTATAATAGATCCATAATCGTAATCCTACAATAAAAATTCATATGTCGCAAGAATAAAGAGCAATTTCGATTTATAACCAGTTTACAATCATCAATTGCGTTGATATTACTCCCAACGATTTGAAGGAATTTGTCGGAAAACTTTGGGATTCCACGACTGTTCGAAATTTACGATTTTTCATTAATCTTTCATTCGACAAGAACTATAAATTTAGATTCCCACTATGACATTTGCCATATGATGGAAGATTGAAATGCAATCCGCGAATCAGTATATGTTTACACTCGCTGCGTGTAGGTGGTCTTTATGTAGGGGTTAATCGAATGCAGCGCAAAAATTTGAAAAGCGCCAACGTGACGGATTTCATTCACGATTAGAATTCCCTTTATCTCTGCCTCTGCTGGCAGAGTCGCAACGTGACATCGCGCTCAGAATATCGTTTAGATCGATAAGCATCGCGAAGATGATTAAGTTCTGAGAAGGGCGGGTCTTTGCACACCATCGACCTGAACTCGAGCGTTAAAATGTCCAGAGAATTAGAGAACGAAGAATCAATGCGCGGGACTTGATACTGTGCAGAAAATATTAGGCAATTTAAGATTATTTCTATAGAATCAACGGTAAATTTATATAGTTTACGATGAAAGGTAATTAAATGAATCTGTTTCTAAAGTATACTTTAAAAGAACGAAGACCGATCAGGATCCTCTTGCACAATTGAACTGATGTTATTAGTGAAATTTTACACAGCACAAATTACTTCTTGTATTAATATTATTATAGTATTATAAATAATACTATCAATATTAATGAATACAAATTTCGTTAAATGATGCAATTAACTGCAAGTAACAGTAGTCTGATAACAAGGAAAATACAAATGAAGTTCTACAAAGATATTGTACAAATTGCAAGATAATTATCGTATTTCACAAAAAGTTGTAAAAAGTAAATAGAAGATCTTGTAAATCTGCTAGTGTTTTCGTATTTCATACGTGACACGTGATGATTCTGACTAAAGAGATATAAACTTCGATTGTAAACATCGTAAATCTTTACAAGAAAAATATTACGAGAATAATGGAATAATTCCAATTTCACATAAATTTATATAATAGTTCCTCAAACCTATTAACTCAAGTCAGTAATGAAAGAACGTCATATATGTGTGATGATTATCTTAACGCAATAATCAAGGGGAGACTAGTGGAACAGAAGGGAAAAATAAACCAGAGGAAGTATATAAATATCGCGACGTGAGTATTTATGAGAAATATCAGGAGCCTTGAGCTACCGTATGAATCACGCTTCCACGTATTTTCGAGAAACGCGTATGAATTAAACATCCCAGTCGGACCGTGTGTCGATGTTGATCCTCTGTTCGTCATGAAGCACCGTCTAACTGGCTAACACGTCCCAAAATGAGAAAACGAGCAACCTTCATTCCTTATTTTGCATAAAACGAAACTAATTTCTTGGCTACTTAGAATTACCTAGATCATCTTTATTATGGTCCATCATGTAACGAAGAAGAGAATTAATGAAGATGAACATAAAGAATGGCGAAATCAATCATTGGTTAATATAATTGGGAAAAGTGAACTTTTCGGAAAATCTATTCTGGAGAGAAAGTTTTAGAATATAAAATTATTAATAATTCGACCATTTAGCGATGGAGAAAAATTTGATTGATCTTAAACATTTTGCGTTATAAGTCCCTCGAAACTTCATAAAATTCTAAGATTTGACTGAAAGAAGAATAGTAAGGAAGAAAATACTGAGTGAAGCTTCGAAGTTCTATTGTATTTTATAATTATAACGTTAAGAAACACTCAATGACTGTATGAGAATTTACGTTTTTTACTTAAGTTCTTCGTTATATTCATTTTTTACGTTTAAAAGTATCATGTGGAATGTCGTGTTCCTCGAGTCTTCCCAAATATTCCAAATCCAAATGCTACATTAAAAACACGACAATTTTTACAACTTCGTTATATCGATATAACTACGAAGATGCTGGAGTAATCAGCTCACTGCGAATATCTTTTATTCTAATTCCGATTGTGAATTGAACAGGAAAGCCTGCCATTTGATATGATCCTACTCGACGCCGTCCCGCCAAAGATAGGGGGGCCCTTTTGACAGCCTGACAGCCTTTCGAGAGTGTCACGGCTGATTATGAGTGTACGAAGATTATCGTCGAGGTCTTAACTTCGTTGTAAGGTTCCATAACGGTCGACAATGGAATAATATCGACCGGATATCAGGCCTGTCAGGAAATCACCGAAGGAGAAGTACCAAAAGGATAGACTAAAGGATAGAACAGCATGACGACGAATCGTCCAAGGATAGAAGAATACCGAGATCATTGTCTGACCATGTTCTATATCTATCGGATGAACAATGCCCGTTTGTGCGCCGAGGACGAAGATCGAGTAACAATGATCCGAAAGGAATTCACAAAGGACAACGAAAGAAAAAGATGCATAGATCCTGGGGCATGATCCTGAATGCAGGTAAAATCTATAAAGAGACATTGGACTAGTAATGGAACTCATCAGAGTGATTGAAACGAGCAATTTATCGTATTTCATAGAAATCTTATAGATTTTATGGATAATTAGAGACAGATTATATTACGGATATTATAGAATTATAAATTATATATTCCGCACAGATTTATAATTTTATAGACTATAGTTCTCAGGTCATGGATTCATAATTTTGAAAATTATAAATTTTATAGATTATTCATAAATATATTTTTATCTTTTGTAAAGTGTACAATGACGAGCATATAAATAGAGAAATGCTCATAATGGAAATAATAAATTTTCTAATTGGTCAAATAAAAAATTATAAATTGGAATTAATTATATAATATGGATAAAAATTTCACCAATGAGGTAATCGAAGAAAAGAATTCGTCGAGGTCGAGGGTGCGACTGCTCAAATATTTCGCAAAAATTCTCCACGTGCGAAATAAGATGGCTGCTTGCTCGAAGGTCGAAGGAAATCGAAAGTGACACGGGAAACGTAAATATACCGAAGGACAAGGAAATCGTGGAAAGGGACGTTAGTTTATTAGTTTTACTAGATGTTCTATCCGATTATCTCGCAACTGACCGAACGCTGACAAGTCTAGGCGATCGTGCGCGAAAATTCCTTAAATATTAACTCTGTCGAACGAAATGTTTGATCTCTTGATTAACGATCGGTTTGTCAAACACGTACATCTTATCATAAGGGAAAATTTTCGTTCTTAAATACATTACGAATAAAATACACAAAATAAAATACACAGACAACTCCAATATTTAAATTATATTAAATGGAAGGGAAAGAAAGTTATAGCTTTTATATTCACAAGTTTTGCAAGACATGTGAAGTACAAAATGTTATTATTACAAATATCAATTGACTGTGAATTTATAGTACGTTTGAAAAATTACTTAACTTATTTACTCGAGCTATTGTAAAGCGGAGCTTCTTTTTTCATCACACTAGTTCTTTCAATTAAATATAGATTTATTTTATTTATTTATACAAATATTATAACGAGTAGCTTTACTCTTAAATTTCCTATAACAAACAAACATATATCATATAGCGCACACATAAACCTCACTTCGAATCACCAAAATGGTAAATCACGAAAATCGTGCCAACCAATTAACTGGCGTTTCTCCCGAAGCGCATCCCACGCCGCGGCAAACATCAAAATGCAACCGTGAGAACGATCGCTTATTAGCTACGTCGTTGAATTCGCGTGACTCTGAACAGACAAGTTCGCGGTCGCCTCGGATTTCGTGATCGCGCAACAGAACGACGCGACGCCGATTACGACACAGCTTGTCTCTCGTCAAATGTAAATCGAGACCGGGTGTCGCGGACGGGCAAACAGCCCCGTTCGTGGACCGTAGCCGCAGGTAGATCAAGAGAAAGAGGGAGGAAGAACCGCAGAAGCGCATGCAAAAGCGAGGAGAAACGACAGAGACGAGGCGAGAACGGGGGCGTATACACACATGCGTCGCGCAAACTCACGCATTGTAATTCATCGGCGATCGGTGGACGTCAGCTGACGGCGAAGTATGAATGAGCATATCGAGGCTTCATCCAAGCCACGGCCGCGTGTACGTCGTCTCGCGCGTGACGAGCATGAGTTCCTGCATTTTTCCCCTTTTTCTTTACTGTCTTTTTTTCTCTCCTGCCTTCTTTTTCTTTCAGATCGCCCACCGTTTCCGGACGTTCGCCGGTATCTCCGAGATGCTGCGTGATTTGTTTGATCTTCTGATGATTGGAATAATTGATGATAGAGAGGGATAATGAGATGTCCTGGTAGAGGTTCGAAAATTGATACTTAGATTCTTTTGTACGTGACTTTTTTCAATTTCGTTTCTGTGTATAGCTCTGCCGTTTATTATTTGGTTCAGATTATAGTAGTTTATTTAATATGGTGTAATCAACTATTTATAACTATGGCAAGTGTAGATACCAACGTGTGTTCATAGACTTTACTCGTTTATTAACTATTTGATTTGTGATTTTTGCTATCTACGGGTTGAATACTAATTTAATATTATAAGATATGAAATTTCGGTATAAGCGAATAATAGGCTGCAAATGAAGTATTTCTTTTGTTTTACTATTTTATTATTTTGTATTTCTACTCATTCAAACCCAAGATCTTAATCACGCAATTAAGAAGTCAACGATCGCACAATGTACCCAGTAGGGGAACAACTTTCCTACCACAGACATGCGTAAAAATGCTTCGTGTTGATTTTAAAGTGCTAGGACGTAGCCAAACGATGTTCTACGAATAGCTAAACATGTTTAGTGAAATAAAATACGAAAGTTCTGACAGGCAAAATAAATAGATGAAAAAAAGGGGGAGAGAAAAAAGGCACACTGAAAAGTGAACAGTTAATGTAATAGTTGTAGTAGTAAAGGATTGTGCAGTAGCGTGTTAAAACTGAGTGAAAGGATTAGGAATACTAGAAAGCCAGCGAATAGTATTTCATTAACTGATTCATCCGTATAGTGTCAGATTCGGAATTCATCGACGCGAATCGTACACCTCTTTACTTTATTTTCCACTTATCCCAAGTTTTATTCTATCGATCATCTACCTTATGTCTCACGCGTTGCATTGATACAGCATCAGCGTCTCTCCATAAGATTCTTAGCAAAATAAATTATGGTTATTGCGAACTATTTTGTAATTATACGCGTGACTAACGCTCGATAAGGCAATAGCTCATGGACGAAGGAAAACAAGTTAGCGAAACAAACAGCACGTCCTAACTTTTTTCTCATCGACACGAACGATTCATTGCGGTACTTGTAGCGAAGAACAAACGATTCAATACCATAATCAAATGTATTGTCACTGTACGACCAGTGAAAAGAATAATAATATCACGAGTGGCACACAGTATCACAGTGAGCGTTTGCCTGATTCTCTGTGTCGTAGGAAACGGGCAAAGCGCGCGCTACGTAATTAATCGCAACGAGTCGGCCATGCAAATCGATTCCAACGACCGGTTTTCGCCTAAGGTCGTGTACTGATGTAACGAGACCGCTCCGTATAGGCTGGTACCACGACCGCGACTTTGCATTTCAGAAGCATAATAGACAGCTTCCCTTGCCTGCCGCCAAACGTAACTCCGTTACACTCAATGAACTGATCAGACAATTCGCACCGTCTCAACGACCGTTGCTTTCGTCGTTGAAGAAGTCATCGTTGCTCATCCGAGACCACAGTGTGGAATCCCTTCTGCGCCACGGGACACGCCAATCAGCTGGCATTGCTGTACTTCGACATCGCGGAATACAACGCTGCACAACAAGCGGCGCAATACACCTGTGCTGGCATGCAAATGTACCGAGGGACCGGTTCGTAAAGGTCGAACATTACACCGAGGTCGTTTTCTCCGCAATAGAACGCTAGATTCTCCTCTCGGTTCAATCTACGACTCGCCCGCCCCCAGGAGCGACAGGAACTCGTTGAAGAAGGCTAGAGAGCACCGAAAGTTTCACGAATCGTGAGCATTCTACCCCCGTAAGAATATTCCGCGTTTCTACATTAATATACGAGCATACTACCAATTTCTGACAGTCATATTAGGATACTGTGTACAAAAATTTCATTTTCCTAGATACAATACTGTCATTAATTACTAATAGCCCTTAATTGTCGAATTTATTAAGTAGAGGAATATATGACATATGAAATGTTAGTTCTTCGGAGTTTGGATCTGATAAGTTAGTATCATCAAACACACACACGCACAGATTTTATTCTATTGTCTATGGTTACTGACTATATTAAAAACTTAATTAGAAATTACGTACAGTTAGAAGCAAACAATGTAATCGCATGATTATTCTGACTTAGTAAATTCGATAAATAATTAAAGTAGTATGTAAAGAAAGATACGAATTTAATAAATACTAGAATTAAACATTTCAGCGAAATATAAGGAATGTAATAATTAATATAATATGATAATAGAAACTATCTGAAATAAATTTACTTCCATTGCTATTTGTAGCGTCTGGAATTAGTAATTTAAAAGATATTTTAATCTCAAGTTCACATAATTTAGTACTCTATAATCATATGCTTATATACGTATTATGAGATCTAAATTTAGAATTTGAAAGAAGAAAACCTGTTAAAGAAGAGGAAACATAAAATTGTCTCGTCATTAATCGATTTGAATTTCATAGGGCATCCTGATTATCGACAAAGTTGCTCGAGTATATTAAATCACTTTAAACTTGCACAGATTATTATTAAACAATAAAACAATAATTCTTATTGCTTGAGATGTGCAAGTGTATAATAAAATGCCAAGTCTTCGGAGAGTATGTGGCTTAAAATATTCTCTTAAAGGAAAAAAGCGAAGCAACAAGACTCCTTGAGAACACAAACAGGATACAATAAATGCTTACGCGAGAAGTTAATTACATCCTTTCCAATTAAGATCAATAATTTGATAGATCTAACGAGGCTTTAATATCCCAGGGATATTGGATCGAGCATCTAATATAAACAAGGAATATTGTTTTTCTCGCGCGAAACGATCCTCTTTTCTTCTTTCTCGTCTCCTAAGAGGCCACTAACTAACTATTACATTGCATAGTACTCTGGTACTGGAGTGTAATAGATCGCAAAAAATCAACTACTACATATCTGAACAAAAAATATTCAAATCGCATTTAATCCAAAACAGTGAACCCTGCAACTGTCAATATATAAATAATAGCAAACGAAACTTAAGCTAAACCTAATGCAAATCAATGACAGCCCATATTAGCCGCCGTGTAAAATTATCATACACCTTAGAAGAATACACTACACCAATGCCAAAACAATGAAACCTTAACTCTTCCAAAACAACAACATCAGTCCACTAAACCCAACAATGACGAAGCATCCCTAAACAGCGACGTTGACCCGGCAAAAATCTGCAAAAAATGCAAAAAGGGAGCTGCCCAAATCGCGTTACACAGAGGGTAGCATGTTCCAGCCGGGTGGCAGGATAATCTCCGGTCCGGGACAGCGCAGATTTCTCCAAAGGAACGAACTAAAACCCATCGGGAGAGGAGCAGCAAGATTGATAGACGAGAGAGAGAAACACGAACGAAGGAGCTCGCTAGAGCGAGCGTGGAACAGGCCGAGGCGGATGAGCGAGCAGAGGACATGCAGCAGGTCGAGGGAGGGGGTGGAGGTGCAAGAGGCGAACCAGAAAGTGGAGAACAGAGGGACGTAGCAGGATGAGAGGGGTGAGAAAGTCGCGGACGTTAAACCGCCCGCTCGTGGGGCCGCAGGGTAAAACGACAAGAAGAAGGAGAATAGGTAAAGGGAAGAGAGGAGTCGAGGTACAGGGAGGAGAGAATGCAAGAAAAGAGGATGAGCCAGAGAAGACAGAGACAAAGGATGAGCCGTGTGTAGACGCGCAAAGGAGTTGCATGCATTCAACGCGGGGAGGAGGTGGTGGAGGAAGAGAAAAGAAAGGAGATGAAGAGAGAGAAGGGCAGACACATGTGCGAGGGATGTAGAGGAATCGAGGGGACCAGCAGAGTCAAAGGACGAAGGAGGGGGCTCGGAGAAAGAAAAAGAAGAAGCCGTTCTTCACCAGGCCTCTGCTCTCTCGAGGTCGCACGTACGTCCGTATAATACTCGTAATACGTGTAATACGGATAATACCTGTAATACCTGTGTAATGCATTACACACCAGCGTAGACCGGCTTCCAACAGCCGTCAACCGGTCGCCACCTCCTCGTCCTTGCCGTTCCGTGACTTTCCTCTCGAAGCCACGACAGCTGCGCGCTAGCGCCGATTAGGCTGTTTCATTCGACCAAACGTTCTCTATCTAGCTTCCCTCGCGTTCTGCGCCGATGCACGAGCTGACTTAGGCCCATCCCTGGATCAACGGCCGGGATCATTAGTCAACTGTACGATATTCTCGCTGTGTGACACGCGTACGACTATGCAAAATTTGAAGACGAGAGGAAGAGGGTTCTTGGTTGGTCCTTCATTAGCCGAGAACCTTGCATGGGCTAAGTGTGCCAACGACGAGCAACAAGATCGACCATGAACATTTAGAGTCTATGTGGGATACACCACGATGGAGAAACTATGTTTCGAAGAGGTCAGGATCTAGAATTCGCGAGTTACAACGGTATATACGTCGAGAAAGCTCCTCTCGATCCTGTTGAAAGAACAGGCGGAGCTGAGCTGATACAACGCTTGTGTGCGCCGTTCGTGGATGTATCTCGAGCTCGTTGGATTCGGAGTCACTGAACGAATCGAAGGCTACTCCTGCCTCCGGCGGCAGCTGGCCAGACTCGCCTGGCTTCCGAGTTGTCGAATTATCGTTCGAGTACGAGACGAATTTGTTGGTTCGAAGGTTTTGCTATTCTCAGTCCTATGTTATGAAAATTTATTAGATAGACTAACATTATCGATCCTACGGATGTCTGTATAAATCAAATAGATACTACTCTCTTGTAGAGTCCGTAATCAGTTTCTCTGAACAAAAATGTACATTGTAACTGGAATCTCCTTTCCATTTGACAAGTTGAATGTTTTATTACAATTTAATAAAGTCATGTCATAATTGGTATCTACATCCTTCGTGATACATAAACAAACTTACTTCATCAATGTTCTCTTATAGCAAGATAAGAATCCTACGCGATGAAATCAAGATCAGGATCAAGAAACCACTTTAAAACGCATAGACAGCAGCATCCTCATTTTCTCTCGTTCGCACATAGCACCTGCCGCGTGTGATAACAATATTATAACATCATTATTACGGCACAGGCAAGTGGCAGCCTACGCTTATCCTAAACCAGTCCTATCGGCGTGGATCGCTCGAAGAAAAAGAGGATCGAGAAAATAGGAAGGAAGGGAAAAGCCACGCGGATTCCTGCTGGTTTCACCACTTGTTCGCCAAAGGCAGCACACGGCGAGCTATTTTCAGCGTTTCGCGTCTCCGCTTCTTTCTTTTTCTTTTTTTTTTCCACCTCGCGGCATATTTCTTTGGTAGCAGCGCAGAAACAGCAACGAGAAGAAGACCGTGGAAGCCAGAAACGGCCGCGGCAACAGCAACACCACCAGCAACAGGAAAGCGACGCTGGTGTGGAACCGATGTACGCGGTGCATCTCGCCAACGAGGAGAGGAGACGGAGCGAAGTTGCTGTTCAGGTTTTGCTGCAGGGGATCGTTAAGATAATCGCTGCTATCCTCATCCTAACTTAGCCTTAGCCGATGTATCTTCGACTCCGCCCCGCTCCAACCCCCTTCGAATCCCTCCCTTTCCCCTAGTAACCACCCTCGCAAGATTCTCTCCTTCTTACTCTAAGATTCTTGATATCATACGACTCTCTTTTTCTTAACGTTTTCTTTGTCGTTCTTCGTCCCTCCTTCCCTGGTTTCTCGATATCGTTACGCGGTCGTGGACGTAAAGAGGATTGGAATACTAATTGCGGAGTGTAGGAAGGTCAGAATAGGATCGAGCGACGTGATATTCCATTGTGTGCATACTTTCGTTGGCTAAGTATTTTGATTTGGTTGCTAATTTTTGCAAGGAAAAAATGAATATTTGTGTGGTAGTATAATCGAAGATTATAATTTTGGGTCTTTCGTATTTTGTAGGCCAAGCTGTGAAATAATTGTAATTCCCGCTCAGAAGAGATTAGAAATTGAGCAAGGTCCAACGATAATGATAAAGTACGCTGATTTTACATCCAGTCTTGATTGATCTGATGTTAATGCTGTTTTTAAAAAATCAAATGTTATATTGTGAAATGTATATATGTATGTATGTATACAGGTTTTTCAAATAAAGTGGTATAAAAATTACTACTGACGTATGTGACTATCTCACGAAACGACGTTTTGATTCATACAAATAACTAACTACTTTAACATTTTATTTTCGGCGAGTTTGTGCGTATATACGTATTAGGTACTAAAATCGTAAATGGAAGTGGCGAAATTGAAAAAGTACGTGTCATTTAAGCGACGAGATAAGCGTAAAACGAACGAATAATAAGAAAGATATATCTTCGTTCCTCTAATATAGCCGCTTGATTGCGATATAAGAGTCGTACAGTAATTTATATTTCATATTGCCTCTCCTGATTTGTGCCACAGAAGAAAATGAGAGAAAGATTTCACAGTGACAACGCTGAATATTTCCTATGAGAAGAATACATATTTATATACATATCTTCATACGCTTCTTTCTTTGCCGCCTAGATAAGGATAAACATATTGCACATACTATTTGAAAAATTGAAAAAAAGGTGATGAAAAACAACTACTCTTAAATTAATCACCGCATCTCATGAAATTCCTTTTTATCTCTTCTTTCATTCTTACTCAAGCCTTGATTAATTATTTCAACGATCCCTCTGACATTTCGGTAATTTCTTCATTGTCTATTTGAATCAATTTTATGACCATATCAAGAAAAAAATATCACTAGACACCGACTGTTGATCCAAATTCATATTTTTATAAATAAAGCTAAAGACATGGAACCTAATTACATAAAAAAAAATTTTCCATCCTTCGGCTATTACAACGAGTACGCTACTTTGAATATTTTGTATATTTTTCCGTATTATACGTGTACTTTTTACAATAAAATAAACAAAATAGACCAGATAAAATAAATTAATTAATTAATTAAAAAGACATCCATAATCTATTCGCTCGTATCAGAACGAATCTCAACCGTGTTCCAAAGGATCAAAAGATCGTCTTCTCCTTCGCTTTATCTTTCTTGTATCTCTGTGCTTTCTTTACGTGACACAAGAAACCCCATGGGCGCGCGATGAAAGCTGTCGAAAAGAGAAGAAAAAGAAAAACGAACGATGCACCAACGTTAACCGAAAGAACAATTACATGGCTGCCGTCAAGAGGATAAGAAGAGACAGACCTTGGGCTCTTTGCGAGATAATCATAACGTTACACGATCCGCGCCATAATGTCGTATAATGTCTATGGCACGACGTGCATTGCACGAACGCGACAGGCCATTTACGTGGTTACATCTAAAACTGGGACCAGAGAGAAACATCCCTCCTTCTCTTCCATTCTATCTTTTCTTTCATCCTTTTTTTTTCCGCTTTTGTATTCACTCCTTTTTTCTTTATCCCCTCGCTAATCTTCTTTTTCTTTTTTATAGTGGTCGTCAGCCGATACGAAATTGGAGCGACCTCAACTGGCGAGCGCGTAATTGCCTGTCGCGGAAAAGGATGCTTTGACGTGATGCGAAAAGGGGGCCATCGTCGAGAGGAAACGAAAGAAAAAGGAGCCACCTTGTCGTCAGGATATGGCCAGAGACCTGTCATTTGCGCTGAACTCGTCACCGTCATTTCGTAATTACATTCGAGCTACGAACCTTCATATAGAAAAGCGACCGCGGAGAAAAGAGATCGGCGAGAATTACTTCCAGGTGGATTTCGTACGGTCTCGTCGTTGCTCGATTCTCGCTCTGAATTGACACGAGATTAGTCGTGGAACATTAGATTTGATATCTATGTGGCGCGCATATAGAATTTTTCAGATTTTGCAAACTATTGATCTTTTACAGAATATTATATTTGAATTTGATCGTGTGTTTGGATTCACATAATTCTTTCGTTTTAAACTTTGGAATTAAGGTCCTTCGCTTTATTTATTTTTATATAGCTATAGTGCTTGATACAATTAGAGAGTCGATTCCCATGTCAGTTCTTTTTGAACGACAAAAGGATTAAATCAATGTTAAAAGAAGAGATCTTTAATATTTTAAGAAATATTTAGCATACATATAAAATCAGACATTTTCCTCATTTTTTTTTTTTAAGGCATGTTACGAGTTTTATTAAGAAGAAAAAAACACGATTAAGTGTAAAATGATCTAAAGGACAACAGGATTACAGGAATATTCAGAAAATTTACGAAGATATGCAGTCTAGCCATTAATATTTACAGTAACGATTAATTCTTGTCGTCGTAGTATTCGAAATAAATAAATTCAATTTGTGGAAATCAATTGGTAAAATAAATTTTTTCCCGCAAAAAGGTAGGATACTGCGTTGTTTAGTTTCTTGAAATCGAAATGAACATGCTGACACAAGTCCTTAAAATATTCTGTTCTTTTATATTCTAATCCAACCTTGATAATGTCAGAGTAGACATTAGCCACGACTTCATAACAGGTTTCCCCTTATACTATTTCGGGGAAGGTAATAAAGTAGAATGAAAAATGCGATTTTACTCGATTATTTCTTATAATCAACGAATATAAATAGCCGAGTCTCAATCAAGAAGATAAATTTTGCAATGTTTAAGCAGGTAGATATAAGGGAAGCCATACAACAAAAGCAACTGAAAGCAACTTCCTACATCATTAAGACTGGTTATTTAGAACATACATTGACGCGTTAATAGCTTGATAATCACCATACAATATAGTATCGTGGACATTCATTATCGTTTCCTTTTAATAGTTTATCGGTTAAATGATATTTGATTTATTATAATTCAGTTATTAGTTCAGTAAGAAGCAACAAGTAATGTAATAATATGCTAAAGTTACGTAAAGTTGCGTTTATTATGTATACATTACTGGAAAACATACTGTTTGCATATTGCTCGTTAAAGTATAAAATAAAAAATCTATTAGAATAATAGATACTTTATAAAAACTCATTATATGAATCAGAAACGCAAACGGAGTTTCCATGATTTAAAAAAGGATTTGGCATATTTAATTCCTTCGAGTTTTATAAAATCATGATGTTCAGATGGAACAGAAAATAATGACAAAAAAAATGTTAAAAAGTTAAAAAATTCGCTAATGTAAGGTAACCGAAACAAAATTATAAATGAAACATTCTCCCTTAATGGGTTAATCTGCGTAAATAAAAAAATAATATATAAGTAAATAATTCAGCGTGATTTCACACATGAAATTAAAAAATTCTGATTCTTTTGTCGGTAAAAATCACGACTTCGATTTGTCAAAGGACGCCAGGTAAGATTTTTAATGGTTCCATAAATTATCGCTGCACCCGACCCTACAACCCTATCGTAGCATAAGAGAGGCGTCCACGACCGGTATCAAAACCGGCTCGAGTTTGGGATAAAATTAGAAATCAAGCAGAGTCAATGTCGAGGACGACTAGTTAAATAAATTTTCGCACATCTTTCCTCCTCTTATTCCGATAAGACGTCGATTATTATTCGGAATTTGATTATTTTTACGCGAAGCTATTTACGTGATTTTAATTTATCGCAATTTCTCTTTTTACTAACTTTTTGTTTCTATTGAATTCCCACGATTGACAGTGATCTTCTATGTTTTCATAACTCTCCTATTCTCTTGCGATTATTATCTTACTGATGATTCTATTTAGAAATCATGTGCTTTACAAACAAGACATAATGTAATCGCAAACAAATCAAATGTAATGTAAAAACAAAAGATAATTAACTGTGTAAAATAATAAAAAGTCATAGTTGAGATTTTTTCAAGTTTTTAGAGTTAATTAAACCTACATACCAGTTTTGTTTAATACAATCTACGCAAAAAAGCAAGGGTAACCGCTTTCTTGCATCGCCGAAGAAAGGAACAGCGATTTCTGATGGTACGAGCGTAAATCACGCATTAATCAACTGAGATTACGTTGTAGCGTGCGTGAAGGACGTTCGAGATCAATGATATTGCTGTTAATAAGCGTCAGTGTAACTATGCAGCAGATTATATTACTATTATAACGAGCCGTGTTGTGAGATCGGACGAGAATCAGAATTGACGTGCATATTGTGTCATGTGTAATCTACCTTGCTTAACAAACATAGTTTTCTCATAGTTTTCCCTAAGTGTAAGAAGAACCTTTCTTTCGTTTCTATTTTTGATCAAAGAGACAATAAAAATTACAAATTTCAGATATACCAATTATTCTATGAATCTACAATCCAAAGCGCAATTATGAAAGAAATTGATAATAACGTAAATTCAGAGTCTCCCTAATTGAATGGTCCACCGTGACTGTTCAATTCAACTATAAAGTTGTAAGGCACGCGATGACTTAATGAACACACGCTACTCGATATCGCGATTGGCAAAGCCAATTGTAGGATGACAAAAGCATTCGTCCTTCCAGCTGAACCCCTGTCAACTAAATCGCAATGGGGAACATAATGAACCACTCGTCAATCGAGAAACCTAAACGAGCAGAAGTTCTATTTTATTGGCTATTCTGTCGTCGAGTAATATCTTCGCGACCAACTAGCGCTAACAGACTTTTCGTTCCTCCGCCACGTTTTTCCCCCGTCGATGTACTAAAAGGTATACCTTTCGCGGATCGTTTAACATCTCGTGAATATGCAAGCAGACAGCGATAAATGTAAATTTTGATAACTGTTTCAGTGATTTACAAGCGGACCAATATGATTGATTTTGACACAAGTCGCGAGAATTAATCTGTTTGGCGATGAGGCAGTGCCTGAGGCTAAGATGATACGTCACTTTTTTAATTATCGTACAAAACATGATTTCCTGCACTTTTTTGTTGCTACCGCGTAGTATGTCATTGAGGTATTGAATTGTAAAGGACAGTACTTTAATCTGGCAATGAACCATTGTGTTAAGAAGGTTCGCGTTTTGTATTTCATTCTTCTTATTGTTAGTTCCTGTATTACGAAAACATAATAATTGTGCTGAGAAGATTTATAGTTTGCATTTAATTTTTATTTATTTTAATTTTTTAAAGAATACAAGAATCCACTTGTTTCTAATATAGTAACTGAAGCGACGTAACATTGTTTTAACTCCAAGAAAAGCGAACGCCAGTCCTCCATGTAAGTCTAAAATAAAAACTTGTAGATCGTAAATCAGATCGTAGATCGTGATCTGATGAACTAGCAATTTGCTAAGAATTTGCGAATAACAGCAAATAACTCTTCCAGTCTATTTTTTTACATTCTGCCTAATGATATTTCTGCTTTTAAGTGCGCCTCCGCTGCGTCCTTGGTGCATGTACTCGACTGTGACAAATCACGACCATGATCGTATCACGATCGACATCGAATGTAATATTCGTTTTCGATAAAATCGACAAAGCTCGAAAATTCCTGAGTTTGAATTCAACTGAGTTTGATTCATCGACGACAATCCCATAAGAATTCATTTTTAACGGTGTAACACTTCTATTTTTCTCTACTATTTAATTTAAGTGATCTGGTCAACATATCTTCCGAGCGACTCAAGTGTTCTAAAAAATCTGTTCCAAGAAGTATGTACTTTTAAAGTTACGTTACTTCAGTAAACACCAGAAGACAAAAAAGTACTAACTAATCGCAGAATAGATCACGAAAAGGTGAGAAGGACCAGAAATACATTACTCTCTGTCTCCTAAGCGAGTAAGATAAATCATCAATGTTTTTAGATTTCTTTTAATCCAGCCATCAGTTTCAAAACACGAAATAACTGGGTACCTGTAAATTGTAAGATATTCCAGCTGCAGGAATTCGGAAATTTACGTTTCCAAGATCCATTAGAGCATAAAAATTGCTAGTTTCGTTATTACGTAACATTAAAAGAAGAACTGATGAATATATTTTTTAGATACCTTAGATCGTGACTCACGTTTTGTATTATCACCAGGAAACCATGAGCACGAATGGCAAAGCAAAGGTCGCGTTCCTTCAAATACGATAATTTATAATTTCGACGTACGAGCGGAGAATCTTGAATTTCGGACGCGATCGGAATTTCTCGAGGCACCATCGAACCATTTGGCATGCGCAAAACTCGTCGGAATATGAAGTACATGTTTAGTGTACTATAAATGACTTTAAGGACACCTAAACCTATTAAAACATTACTCGATAGAAAAATTATATTACCATATTTCACGGTGTTTAAAACAGATTAGAAACGGGGACAAAATTTCTAATGAGACATACACGAAATTCGTCTACTCCACTTTATTCGTATTCCTGTACTCGAAAATTTAGTACACGTACTATAAGGATATAGTTTAAATGTCAGCTTTTTATTTAAACGGTCTATGTTATATGTATGCTGGATACATTAATTCTAAGCTAACAAGAAAATTAGCAGATTTCGCAATTTGGTCGATAACGTAACAAGATGACAGGATGATGTGATGAAACTCGAATGAATATTCGAACAGTTTCCAGTGTTTAGAATACTTAGTGGATCGTTTCATGTATAAATAAGAATGTAACTTTTAACACGTAAAGATAAGAATTGTTCTTGCTTTTTGTTGATTCACCAGTAACAATGGTAGTTGATATGCAGACCGTGTACATGGAATTCTTTAATTTTATTACGATTCTAAGTGATATTTCTCCGTGGGAGTATCCTTCGTTCAGAGGTAACGAAGGACGACAGCTAGTTTCTTCACGAGGTTACGAGTATTCTGTTTCTATCGAGAACTTGAAACGACGATATTTACTTTATTGTTTATTATAATTATGTAAGACACTACAAAATTATTTATAAGAATATCTTTTCCCTTTTATTTTATGTACGTGATCGATTATTGAAAGGTCAATTAACGGGAAATTTGGAGATGATCCCTTGTAGAAACGACTAGAAACCATGACCAGAGATTGTAAGAAATTGTTACATTTCTATTGAAACATTTTTATTTCTATTAATCTTTAATCGGTTCTTCCATTAGAATAAGGAGTTACAAATAATCCGAATTTTTCTTTACATGAATATAGAAAGATCACGCCCAATACCCACATCTATAAGAATACATTATATTTCGAAGAGCTATAAAACACAAATATCGTCTTCTAACCTTAATAAATTCGTCCCTGAAGAGATTAAGCTAATCTAAAATTCTAAACCTTTTCCTCGTGAATTCTTTCGCTTCGTCGACCTTACAACGATCCTCAACTTTTACCCAACGTTCCACAAACATCTGACCTTAAATAAAATACGTAAAGTTAAAATAAGCAAACCATAGACTTAAAATACCTGTTAACAGAGAAATTCTCGAGGGTGTGGAAAAAACGGGAAAAATCTACGGTTTGCACTGACACGCGAGAATCGTGCGTCTATTTTAAGCCGTAGATCTTGCAAAATTACCGGACCGTTTCAGGTGGCTCTCGATGCACACGCAAAAAGCTTATTTTTCGCCAGCAGCGACATAGACGATCGCGCTTCTAACGGTACGTAACGGTTGGGAATCGCCGGTTGTAAGGTGCTCGTTTCCTCGGCAACTGCCACGAGGATCCAGGAAGAAACGCGGATTCACCGCGATACCGGCAAGAACACCGCGTTTATAATGCCGAACGTCATTACGTGCTTTCCTGAGGGCTTCTATTCCTGGCTGAAACGACAGTCCCGCTTCTGAGTATACGATTTTTCGTTCTCATCGCGGAATAACACGGGTGCAGATATTTTCAACGTCGTCCATCTCAGAATACGCGTTTATCTAATATTGTACTAAGTTTACCTATTAACCTTGCTTGATATTCGAGCAATTGCTTCTCAGCTGATTACTGTAATTTGTCTTCAGGATGAATTATTGGAGCAATGGGATTTTTTCGATACTGATTATGACTGTTCTGTAGCGTTCAATCGCTTCACGATTGTGATTATTGTAATGTACGTAGAATCGATGTGGTTGTTTATTGACTTTAAATTGGAAGGATAGAATTTTTATATAACGTATAATATATATATATATTCATATAATGAAAATTTTATAAATAGAATTTCTATCTTGTTAATTGTTGTTTCAATTGTCTGCGAAAAAAATTTGAAGAGAGAATGATAAGAATGAAAAAATAAGGAAGAGGGAAGAAGGCGAAGAGAAAAAAAAGGAGGGAAAAAACGAGCAAAGGATAAAGAATAAAGGGAGAAGAAAAAAAGAATTAAGAGAAAAGAAAAGAACTCTCAAGGCTATAAACGTATAGAGAATCTCGAGCGTCAAATATAGTATCCAGATAATTGTATAAAGCAAAAAGAGGAAGATTTGTACGTTTTATAAAGCGAAAGGAAGAAAAACAAATTGATAATATTCTTAGAAAACGAATACTTTTGTAGAAAACAAGTTGAGAACATCTCTTAACACTTTTTACAAGCGAACAACTATCGTGACGCCGTTGGCTAAAGGCGCCGGATGAATAATCGAGATTCTGGCTCCCGTTGCGAGCAAGTGTTACTAATAACACGTTCATTCTCGCATTTTTCCCCCTCTATCGAGGTACAAGTTCCATGGAATAACCTAAGCTTGTGCCGATCAGGAAATATTTATGGCGATTCGCAGTGCTCTCTTAGCTGATCGCATGCGATCTTAATCGGTAGTCACCGCGAGAAAATCTGTTAATTTGTTAACACGGGCATGTAACGCTTGTTTATAACGTTTTTCGAATAATAATGATCTCGAGTTAGTTTTCCTGACCCTTTATTTGCGCTAAACTCTGCTACCTTCTTTCAATCTTTTTTTATGGTATTTTTGATCATTAAAAAATGTCTTAAGTTCGAAAAAAAAATGTATAAGAATCATGATTTATATATGAAATCTCTTGCTACAATTTTATGGTAACGACCTTCTTAATTCCATCAGATAACAAAATTTGTTTCTGTTAAAATGAGAAGGTTGTTAACAGTTTGAATTCCTATGTGGAATCTACGTCGAAATCAATTCTCTTCACGAGCACTCTTATGTCGAACATGATTCGACACTTTTTAGAGCAGTGCCTTCTAAAAACTTCTAATTAAAGAAGGACATAAAATACAGATAAATTTTTCATGCTACACGTTATTCACCGATTCGAACCATTAACCAATCATACAAAAATAAAAATATCTGAAAAAAGAAAGAACGTCTGAAAAACATAATAAACCTCATTACCCTGTCGAAACCCAACCACTCCAGCATCCAATCGTACTAAAGCTAAAGAACTAAATATGAGAAACAAAGTAAAAAAAAAAGAGAGACCAAGAAAAAAACGAAGCTAAACATAAATTTGCATAGAGCACATCATTCAGCGACCCGCTTCCCAAAATCGCTGTCCTGGTTATCCATCAGGCGTGCCACGCGCAACGTTCGAAGCAAAAATCCGGCGAGCACCAAGCGTTTGGTATCGACGACCTCACATCAGCCGACGACCTTCGCCCTGAAGAGAACCGGTCCGAGAGCGTCGAGATGCGTCGCGTCGGACTCCGTCGGCCCGTTTGGCAACATTGTCCGCTCGGCCCCGCGAATCCAATCGTTTCGCGATGGAAAATCGCGAGGTTCGTCGCGGCACGGCGCCGCGGCCTCGTCCGTCTTTTGCACGCATCTCACACGTATCCCGCGACGTTTACATAATGCGGTGGCCACGCACGCGTGTCTACATGCGAGGCAAACAGAGAAAGAGAAGAAAGACAGGAGAGGAGGAAACAGGCTCGATGAATCACGGCTGGATCGAACGTTACGAAAAACGATTTACATTGTCGTTAATCCGATGTCGATTAGTACCGATCGACATAGTTAGGATAAATATTCTATGGGTGGGACAAATAGTCTAGTGGAGATTGCTGTAAGAGATGATTTGTAGCACTGATACACAGATCGAAGGTTTGAAGGCTGTTTGGTTAATGGTTAGTTTGATATATTGATATATTGACATATTGGGACTTTTCGTTTAGCCATTGAGTTAATCATGTTACGGTTTTTTAATTGTTGTGTCTCAAACTTAATTTCGTCTTAACGTAGTTTGGTATATAATTGAATCAAGAAATTAGGATATTAATAAGGATTTTTTTGTCTTTATCTAAATGTTAAAAAATATTTTGATGGTAAACATAACAGTATATCATCTACCTATCATAACAGTATACCTATCAGTATAAACTAGTAATATATAGTAAAGAGTAAATAAATAGTAAAGAAACGCGATCCTTATTGATAAGAAAATATACTGTTGGATTATTCGAAGAACAGAACACGTAGATGATAAGTATTTAAATAACGAAGGTTCTACTGTATTTAATTACAACGAATTTCATATGAGTCACTGCAATGATTGGAACAGAAGATTTCTGTCGTTGGGGCAAGGGTTCGTCGTGAAAGAATTAGACTGTAAGAAAATCCTTCCTATAAATTTGAGGAAATATACTAATTCATGGTTTAATCGTTATTTATTCCATACAAAAAACATGCTTCAAAACTCATGTTGCTCACAATCGTGATAAGAGAAATTATTTTTCGTGTGCAATCAGTTGCAAACTTGTGCAACAACTTTTCAACGAATGGACGATGCAAAAATACGAGACAAATTATTGCAAGGAACGACACAATGGGTATTCTAATAAAAATGTTTGTAACATTTCACGAATTCCCACACTGATACATCTCTGTAATGATTCATTAGATAGTATCACAGAAAATTTTTTATATATATATCTCGAAGCTATCTTAAATTCTAAACACTTCTACTTAATCTTACCTATTGATCCCAACAGTATTAAAATTACGAAACGGTTTTAGAATTGCGAAAATGAACAGCACGATCAAGTTGAAAATAAAACTATCAACCAAACATCATATTCGTCACATTTATTCACACAATTTCACCTTGATATTCTGATACATAGCTGATGTAAAGTTTAATGTTTGATCTTACCAAACTCGATGTAAAATTTTGCAAACTTATCACAGTTTGTTGCAATTGTCTACTAAAAACAGGTTTCTAAAAACATCTGCTTTTAAAACAATTTATAATAATTTCTCTGGAAATAAAAACACGATTATACCGAAATTAATCAGGTCTCCTTATAAAATCTGTAAAACATACGATTCTTTACAAATTCAAAGTTCAAGGACATCGTTGTTGAGCGGCTATACAATAAAAATAAATAGTAAAAGAAGATAACCAATGGATTTTGTTTTAGTGCAACGTGAAAATTCAATTGTCGTAAAATCGATTCTAAAATCATACAATAATGGTTGCGATATAAAAATCGTGCTTTTAGGACCGTTCATAAACTTGACGCCAGTCTGACCAAATTAGAATTAGTTAAGGTCTGTTACAAATTCTGTGCGTACTTCCGTTCTGCGAACAAGCTCCACGAAAGGCGCGTCTTTCGAGTAATTGAATATGTTGGACACGTGCGAGACGATTCGTTTGCACTCATTGAGAGATGAGCATCCTCGTTGGTGAACGAGAGAAAAACACGTTGAACTCGTTTCGTCGAAATTTCGTAAATTTAAGCAACGAAGTGTGCCCTTAGGTGTTAAGACGTTGAGTCAACGATAATTCTTCTTCTAAAGATAATAAGTACAATAAGAAAGAGGCACTTTATGTAACGAACAGAATAATCCTGAAAGGCTCGTAAGCATGACAAGTAGTACAAAAGATCTCATTTTTGCCATGTCCGAAAAGCGAAACATTACTCATTTTGACACACACTGACGTTCCTTGCTGCTCTTTACCGTTTTTACGATTTGTAACGTCGATGAAAGATCTCACGTCCCCGACTTTCTATCGGAGATCGAAACCTCGTTGATTAATTAAATTTAAATGTAGATTCAAAAACCACCTGCTAAAAAATTTAAAATTCAAAAATTCTTAGCGAAAGAAATTCGGAATCTTAATTGATCACTGGGTTTCACTTTAGGAGAAATATCGTGTTATTGATAGATACTTGCGGTTGGTGAATAATTAATTAAGAAAAAAGAGAAACATTATGTTATCCTGAGTTGTGATTACAAAAGTTTATTCCAAAAACATATTAATGAATGTATTAATCATAATTTACGTGCATCTGATCCTGATGCAACCATTAATTTATATAATATGAATTTCGTATTAGCAATTAATTCGGAAGAAAATGTTCATCAGGAGATTCTCTTGCACAATCGAATCAATGTTATTAATGAAATTATACAAGTCGCAAGTTTCGAGTTACCGATACTGAATTTTCTTGCGTAATGTCAGGTTTGATAATAAAACGGAGTTCTGCGGGCAAACTTATGATCATTGCCAGGTTCTAAAAAATTATTTAAAAAGAAAATTGCTTTCATTTGCATGAAATATGGTGGAACACGAACGATCAGGGAGGCCAAAAAGATCGTCGTTCTACGAGCTAATCAACGTGTCCTAATATTTCTATCGCCTCACTCATCGCGGTCAAACATCAAGGTCCTTTTCACGTTTATCAACAGCTCGCACCGCGCTACCGCTGCACTTCCGCTCGATACTGAATCATGCTGAACGGACTGCTTTTAAAACATCGTCCTGCTTGCACAATGGAAAAAATGAACCGTGCTAAACGCGCAGGTGTGTCATAAAACACCGGGTCGAATGTCAACGAGAGATCAACGAGATTCGATGTTTTGCATAGACGCGTCGATAAAGATTGATCACTTTTATAATGGAAGAAGAAGAGAGAAGATTAATCGTAAGAAAATTCGAGGATAACAATTTACGTTCGGTTTTAAGTATGTAATTGAGGAAAACTGAAAAATGTAATAATGACGTTAGAAATAATAGATTATTTTGAAGTCTAAAATTTTGATATGGTACTTTGACGTAAAAGTGTAGGAAATACACAGATATTCCTTCTTGATGTCGATGAATATCGATCAATAAAAATAGAGCCCAAAAAATGTTCATATTTTTTTATATAATAACTACAAAGAATGTAGGAAATCTGAATTAACTTGGAGAAAATGATGAAACAAAGTAAACAATTGTTTTCTCAAAAACAGCGATGGTCTTTAAGTAACTCTTGTCTCCAAACTGACTAATATTTAAGGAAACTCTCGGCATGAAACAAACTCTCGAAGAATAAACCAATATACTCGAACGAAACCCATCGAACATCAACGACCTCGCGACGAAACGACGCGGCGTGATCCGACAAAGGTACAACGAACGTTCACTCCGCGAACGTATCTCACAAAAGACGAGTTAACACGTTTCGCCCACTCGCCGACTCCGAGCAACAGCACACGTATATACAGCCTTGTCTGGATATTCCTCGAACCTTCTTTTCCGATTAACCGATCACCATCCAAACCAACCAATCGAACCTTCTTCAACGACGAACTTCTATCCACTGCCTCAACCCTAATCGAGATATCCCACCGAAAATCCTTCAACATCATCGTTCCATTCTCCAAGTTTATCTGTATTATCGTCCATCGATGATCTCGAAATCAGCATCGAAGTTTCATCAATCCAGAGCACAGGACTGTCCAAGATGAATGAAACGTCGAATATCCAAAAGTCTGTCGTTGACAAGATGTACCCTAGAGCCAAGAACAATTCCAAGAGCAAGAAGAAGAACGGGTGCACAGGTTGGATATCTCGGTACGTGTCATCCGCGGGTCGAAGAGTCATCGCATCGCGAACCACCTAACCGATTCGATACTTGAAAATCTCTCGCGAGAATCGCAGCCCCCGGTTCGTTTTGCTCCTGCTCGTAGACGGCGTGGGTCGTTGTAGAGAGGAATCGGCGCGGCGCACACGTCCCGTGGTGATCGTGGCCCAGTGTATGGAAGAAGGAAAACACGACCGGTGGGAATCACTGCTGAATGGTGCGAAGAAAGATAGCTGTTAACGATAGATGGCGGGAGGGTAGGGAAAGGGTGAAGGGGAAGGTGTACAGAGGTGGAGAAAAGAAGAACGACGGAAGAAGGAAGAGAAGAGAAGAGTAAAGGAGGGGCCCCTGTTACGATGCCGGGTGAAGAGGGTCGGGCCCCCCTATACGATCCTGACTGTGGTGCCGCTGGTGGGTAAATGGGTATATAAGCGGGGCCCCGACGATTCCATCTCGACACACGACCCAACCTTCATCCCGATATCACCAAACGGTTTCCTCGAGCGAACGAGCGTAATCGCACGCGCGCGAAAAAAAAGAGAGAGAAGAGGGTAACTTACTTCTCGGGCATCTCTTCTGACTCTCTTTTGTCTTTTGCTCTTGTTCAGCACGGAGTTTTCACTGCTCCGCGCAACAACCAACGTGCAACACATATAACATCGGCGAGAGTTTTACTTCTTGAACCGGTCTCTTCCCAAGCGACAGTTTAATCGGTGAGAGTAATTCCCCCGCGACTGAAGCGGAGAAGAAGCATCTAGGAAGAGTCTACCGGACACAAGTCGACGACCAGCCACCGCTGTGACCAGTTCCACGGAGGAGAGAAAAAGACGTGAGTAGAACATATCATTTTAGCGAATCCACGGTTGTTCCTATCTCTATCGTTGACAGCCTGCCGTGATTTTTCTATTCTGCTCCGGTCCTTTCTTCGAATTTTATAGAATTACAAAATTAAAATTCCGTTTTTCGGGGTTAGCCAGATGTCATCGCGTGTGTATTCTTCTTTTTTTTTTTTTTTCATCTATGAATAAACAAAAATTTTAAACTCTCGATAGAAATTTGGTTGCGACGAGAAACGAAGAATTGTAAGATTTTTCGTGCTATTTAGACGTCTCTGGAAGAATCAGAATATCAGCGACCACGGTACACAGGTAGAGCTCCATCGAGTCTCGCGAAATGGCTGTCTTCGAACCCAATGATTAAAGCGAGGGAAACGCTAAATGGAATAATCGTCGGAACATACAATTTGCGTATATTTCGCAACGTATGACCGCGCGTTTGCGTAATTTTTGTCCTCCTCTCGCAACCGTACCCTTTTTCCGTCCTCTCTGCTCCATAGACCCGCGAAGATTTCCCCGCGGCTAATTAACCCGTCGCTAATCTACTTAATCTGCACGTCAGCAAGGCTGCGACATACAAGGCGCGAACAAGCCAACCGAGGATCCTCTAATTTGCCAGGAATCTTCTCTCAGAACCGTCTATCGCTCGTATTTTTTACGATCTATTCCCTGTATTTCCATTTTCAACTCTCGTTCGTAATTGAACGAATTTATGTACGCATAAATTCGACGATTAAATGCATGGAAATATTCGAAAATTATACATATATGTAGTAGATTTTGTTTTTACAAACGTTAAAAGGTAGAAAGCGTCGAGTTTCTGGTATCGTGGTACCGTTTATGTAATTTATTTGGCGGTTTTATTTTAAACGGGTTATACAAAAATTACTATTTTATCTCGTGGATGCTCGTAGTTTCGTGATTTTTGTTAAAAAAATCGTAGTTTCGTGCTTTTTATTTGAAAAATCTAGAAGAAGTTGAAAAACGTTCTTCTTCATCTTGTGCTACTAGAAATTCAGAGAAACTCTGATATCGTTGACACTCTTCAAAATTGTGAATATTTCCGATGCTATCGATTGGAAGAATTATCATATCACTTAAATTCACGAAACGTAGGAAATAGCATACCATACTTTGAATCTAGAAGATTTAAAATACTATAAACATCCATACTTAGTCTTTTCGCTACTTTCAAACAAATTCAATAGTATTCTTCCTCGAAACAGCGTTCAATTTAAACATTTTCTTAGTATCCGATACTTTCAAAAAAAGTCTCCGGTATTTTTCTTCGAAACAGCATAATTTTCCTACCGTGCTTTTCATACGAATAAAATTAGAACGAAAGAGTGTTTAAAATGGTAATTGAAACAACGTCGAGAAATGGCAGCGGAACCCCTCTTTCAGAGCCGATTAGAGGCAACAACCGGCATTCCTGCGCGATCGCGTTAACTGCGAGTACTGCGACGCATTCTCCGTCCAGTTGAGATTCAATGTGCGCAGATTAGATCGACAATCGCGAAAAGGATAGAGCCGATATAATAAATGCCGTGTTGCGCAGAATAGAGTCGAGCTCAGAGAAAGAGAGAGAAGGAGCAGAAAGCATTGAAGCGGTGAACCACTTCAATGGACCCCGTCTTCTTTGTAAGCGTTGTACCATTATTACATCTCTGATGATCTTGATAAGGTAATGGGTGTTCATCATCTTTCACAGGCATTTCCTCTCCGTCGACCTATCCCTCCGTCGTGTTTGCATCCCTCGCGAGATCGTGACTTTAATTTTCTTGCGGCACTTCAGATCCTCCCCTTCCTATCTTCCACTTCTTCTTCATCTTCCTCTCTCCTGTACTATCCTATCAAATGACAATCTGACCGAATTGCAATTAGCCGAAATGCCGAGCGCGTACGTTCAAAATATATATATATGTATATGTATACACCTATATACGCGTGCAAACGTTACCTCCACGTCCGTGACTCGCAAAGTAATTTGCAATTAACTTTATTGCGGCCCATTACGTCCGCTTGCAACATGATCAGGCCTGGACGATTGTTATTAATGTCGATTATGCGACTCGCTAATGTATACTTGCCCCTTAATTTCGCTTCTCGTCTTCAACGAGCCGCCTCTGAACGTTCACCTCTTTCCTACATGGAGAATACTCCATCTTTGTTCGTTCTATGAAACCTACATGTGTGTATACGAACGATTTTTCAAATTGAATTATACGACGAAAATTCTAGAACGAAGAAAGAGCGTAAAATTGAAGTTTATCGGGAACGAAGTTCTCGGTTGATAGCAATCGCTTGTACCAAAATTAAAGTCGAGCACGAGCGTAATAACAGAACGGAACGGTTCACCTCCTGCGCGTTGACCAATTGGCGAACGCCAAGAGCGAAGTGGCGCGCTAGTATCGTAAAAACTGGACCGTTCAGCCGCCTCTTTCCTCGCCCAGGTCGCGGCTGTCGCCCAGTTTTTCCCCCTTTATCCTCCCGTTTTCCCTCTCTGACTTTTGCGTTCACCTTCTCAGCGCGCATTCCACGTTGGTTGCGTTCTCCAGAAGGCGTGTCTGTGTTTCAGACAACGCGGCAACCGCTTTTTCTCTTCGTGAACGAACAGTTTCTCGTCTCTTCTTAAAAGCGATCCTCGAGCATCGTCGTTTTACAAATATGGGCATAGAACCGTTCCCTCGAGCTTGTTCGCTGCCATTGTTGCAGCAGTTTCGATTTTTACGATGGAACGTTCGCGAACGAGCATTTCTGGCTGTACATGCAACGGGAACAGCTTCCTCTCTGTATAAATTACCCGCTTGATTGAACGCAAGCTCGAGCCTCCTGAACGGAAGGTCGCTCTACGCTGGCGTGGAATCGAAAGAATGCGTGCTTGATTTTTCCTTCTTCTTTTTTTTCTTTTTTATTCCATTACATAGCTCGCGGACCAGTTTAACGCTTGTATATGCGCGCGTTTAGTTTCCTTAGCGTTTTGCATTTAGTTTCGTTAGCGTTTAGCGTTTCGCTTGATCGCAAACTGCACTCGCGAAGCAAATCGTGTCCACGCGACACCGCGACGATTGTCTCTGGTTTCGCGTCTGCCCACTCTGCCGTATCTACTTATGTACCTCGATGCTCGTCAAAGGCTTCGTAACGACCATACGATACCGATGTGCGCAGCGGAATCGATTTACACGACGATGAGCTTCCTGATGGTGGTCGACGTTTTATAATTAGACTTAAGCGGGTTCGATTATGCGCATATAGGTTTATATAGGCACACTACTGGTCATAAGCTCGCATAATAACAACGTGTACATACAGATACAGCCTATAAATAACAGATTTATAAAAAAATAGTTAGAACTCATGGTTGGGAATGTATATACATACTTTTAGTGCTTTCATGGTTCGCGATACGACACATAAGCAATGTTCTGCTTTTTTTCGAGGCATATCTTGATCGTCGCAACGACTCGATTTCCATCCAACCAAACAATGTCCTCTCTCGCCTTCCGTTTCCACCTATTGCGGAAGTTACACCCATGTTTCACTTTCCGTTCACGATGCACGCAACAACGTTCATTCTCTTTCGTTCTCCTTTTATTTCACGGCAATTAACAAATAATTTCTCAATTTTTATTTATCTATTTATCCATCTCGAAGTCAATTCCCATATTGAAGATCTTCGAATAATTAGCTCAAAGCTTCCAGCATTAAAAATCTTCAAATAATTAATTCAAAGCCTTCTCATTGAAAATCTTCAAGTAACCAAAAAATTCAAAGTTTCTCTATTGGAAATCTTCAAAACACTCTGACAATCCAATATAATCTACTCCGGTACAACCTATGAGGAAATAATTGTCCAATGAAGTCTCAGATACTCTCCTCAGCACCCTTCCAACTATTCCTAACATCCGTTGAAGAACACGCGAATATGACGCGCGTTCATTCATGAAGAAACGAGAGGAACAAAGCGTAGAACGAAGAAGAAGACGCGATCATGCGGAGAAATCGCGCGAATGTGCGCGCGTAACGAACGCGAGGGACACGCATCCTGTCATTAGTTCCATAACGCTCGTCTTGTTCAATGCATTCGGTTCAATGTCACCTACGTCCCTCTCCCTCCTGCCGATTCCTCTAAGCCCCTTGTCCATCTTTCAATTTTCATTCTTTCCTTCTCTCTCTCTCTCTCTCTCTCTCTCGCTCTCTCTCGCTCTCTCTCTCTCTCTCTCTCTCTCTCTCTCTCGCTCTCTCTCTCTGTGTATGTCATATTCTGACGCGCAGCCTGCTTTTCGTCTCGCGCGTCTATCGGCGGTCCATTCATGCGGCCGCGTTCTCCATTCATGCCAAGTACGAAAGAGGAGCTCGTGTACTCACGTCCGCTCTCCTAACTGGAAGATTGCGAGAAACGTCCCTCGTTTCCTCTCTCTACGCTCCATACATACTAGAACCTTTCTGTCCGACATGACATTATTTCTGAATCTTTACGGTGTTTCCGATCCGTGATAACTTTAGTTCGGGTTCTACATCCGGTTGGTCGAGATTAAATGATCGTTTACGATGAGATTTATGCATTAGGCTACAGTGTTATCTCTGATTTTCTTTCATTTACGTTAGTATCTGATAGTCGTGATTTTTATATATTCCGTCCCTTCGAATTAATAGGATGATTATTAAGCTTGATATTTTTAATTCATTACAAAAATAGAACTAAAGCTCTACTTTTGTAAAGAGTTCATTAAATTTATCAACGTTAAATATAGAGGTTGTATCATGGATTCTGAATAAAAGATATATAAAAATGATGTACCAAAGCAATTGTATAAAATGCAATTTGTACCAAAAAAGGTGAAAATAGAAGATATATAAAAGCATTATATCGAAATATATAATTATATAAACGAAGTTTGTACCAAAGAAATTGACACCCAAACAATTGAAAACCTAGAAAACCTAGTGCAAAGAAAAAATAGTTCAAATTCCTTAAAAAATTATATGCAAAATTATAAATCGGATATTTCCATCACTGTGATAGTTTTAATATTAATATAGAAATCGAAAAAGAACGAATTACCAAAAGCTCCGTTTTCATTTACAGATATCAAAATGACGAAGTTACTCGTAATAACGATACTGTGCCTGCTCGGCCAGAAAACGGTGCTCTCGATGCCCGTAGCTGAGAATCAGGAACCTCTTCAAGTAGTTCCTCTGGAAAAATCGGCGAACCCAAGCAACTCAGGGGTTCCAGTAGCTCCTGAAGCCGTTGCAGCATCAAACGTGGAGGCCGCTGAACCGGCGCCTGCCGAAGCGAAACCTGCCGAAGCTGAGAAGCCAAGCGTGAGGAGCGAACCCGCGGGTGAAAACGCTCAACTGTCTGAAAAGTCTGAGGAGAAGAAAGAGGAAGCTCAGCAAGCGAAACCCGAGGAGAAAAAGGAAGAAGCTGGCCAGGATAAGAAGCCTGAGCAGCTGCAGCCGCAAGAACAACCACAAGAGGCTCAACAACCTGAACAAGAACAAAAGCCTGAACAGGCTCAAGAAGCCAAGAAGGAGGAAGAAGGTCTGAAGCAGGCGGCTTCCGAATCTCACGAAACTGTAGTGCAAGTTGTTCCGCAAGAAAAGAAACAGGATAATGCTGAGGTTCTAGTAGAGCAACCCGTTGTTGTAAGTTTGAATTGTACTATGATATACATTACGATATTCAAGTTTCTTTGCTGTTGTAGACGATAGAATTTGGTTTTCTTAACTGGATCGTATTTATATTACAGAAGGCTATAGTTCCAGAGGGCAAAAGCTCCGAACAAGTAGATTCAGCGGAGAAAAGCGGAGAAGCTCCTAAAGAAGAAGTAAAGGAAGAAAAGAAAGCTGAGGAAGCGAAACCAAGCGTGAGAAAAGACGATGAGGCTAGCTCAGCAGCTTCCGAATCGGAAGAAAAGGCTCAGCCAGCAGCGGAGGAAAAGAAGCTCGAGAAGCCACAAGAGGAACAGGAAAAGAAAGCTGAGGACAAACCCGACCGTGTAACCCGTGACGCCGAGGTAGCTGCTCCGGAAGAGAAAAAAATAGAACAGCCAGCTATTGAAGCTGAAAAGAGCCAACAAGATCAGGCTAAATCCCCAGAAGAGAACAAACCAGCTGCCAAGAACGAGAAGATTCAGCTTCCTGTCGAACAACCTGCGATCGAACAACCTGCAATCAGCCCCGAGGATTCGGCCAAGACCGAGGAGAAGCCTGCTGAAGCCGCTGCTCAACCTGAAAAGGAAGCAAAGAGCGCCGAAGTATCTGCTACAGTCTCTGCTTCCAGTAACGTTCAAGAATCTGTAGAACAATCGGCGGCCAAATCAGCCGAATCTAGCCAGGCTAAACGCGAAACCGCGGAAGCTCAGCCTCAAGCAAAGTCTGAACAAGTCGAGGAAAAGAAGGAAGAACCACAGAAACAACAGGAAGCCGCGAAAGAAGCGAAAGAAGCGAAATCAGACGAATCTTCTGAAGAAAAATCGGCTGAGAAGAAGGAAAGTAAGGGCAGCGAGGAAGAGAAATCCTCCGAGGAGTCCTCCTCCAAACAAGAGTCCAAACCAGCTGAAGAGTCCAAGCCCGAATTGCTGCCTAAACCGCAAGAACTGACAGTATAAGTGAACGATTGAAATAGCGGTCGCAGCGAGAGGCGGGAAGACAAAGAAGAACAGCCCCGAAGAAATCAAATAACATCGAACGAAGCGCGGATAATGGCTCGCCACTCGTCCAGACCATTTTGCGTTCATCACCATCGACCAGATAAAAATGGGATAAAACATTTTGAAAAAGAAGAAACAAGGAAAAAACTCACAAAAAAAATGATGAATAAGAAGATGAAGAAGGATGCGCGAGTTGTTCGGCCCAGATAGAGCAAAACGAGCGGGAGAGAGCGTGTACGTCAGAGGAAGTATGAACGGGAACGGGAGAGAGAGAACGAGACGGAGTGAGAGTGTATATCGGTGTGAATGGGAGAGAGAGATTGCGCGATCAATTCTGTGGCAGGGACCAAAACTTCCCCCGGCGCGCTACGATTCTGAGAGAAAAAATTCATCGACTCGGGGCAGGATGATCACGTGGCGGCCTGGCTGTGAGGGATTTTTAACTTAGAACATATTGGAATAACATTGATGAGAACAACGATGATGAAGACGACGACGATGATAGAGATAACGAAGACTCGATCGAGTGTTCAAAGAAGAAATAGACACAAGAAAAATCACCTATCAGGAACACGTGGTCACCCTTAGGGATCTGACTTGGCACACGCCAGGGATCATCCTTTTCTTCGTCCCGGTGGACACCGCGATCTGTCCGCGGGGACGAAACCGGCCCCTAATATTTTAGTATCCTCATCCCAAACCCCCCAACCCCAAGACTCCTCTTTATTTTTTTCCTCTCAAAAAACCACACACGAACCACAACCACAACCTCATCCCAATAAAACTAGTATGTAGCTCGACTCTGTCTTCTTTTTTTTTAGAGATACGTGTCATTATTATTATTAATATTATTATTATTATTACGATTTAGTACCAGTATCGCTATTATTAATATTATTATTTGTATTATTGCTATCATCGTTATAATAATAATTATTATTATTACTGTGGACAACGTGTTGTTGACAATGTTCCCTCCTTGCATGCATCTAGTTATCTTTGAATTTAAAAAGTCCTTCCTTCTCATTTATTAGAAGAACAAAATTAAGAACGAAGGATCCGAATGCATCAGGACTAACATTTGCAAGAGGATAGTCGATACAATTCATTCGAATCGTGTCATTATTTATCATCGACGAGACAAGATTACAAAATTCACAACTTCAAACCTGTTTTTTTAAATATTCGATCACAGATATCAAATAGAAATGAAAAAAATAAAAACCTTTGATAAAATCATTGACCAAAATATAATCTTAAAATTTCAAACTAAATCATTGATCAGGATATAATCTTGAAATCTCGAATCAAAGCAGTAAATGATCTTAAAATGTTAAATCGAGACATTGATAAAACAATTTTACGTAAAACAATAATTTACGTATTATGGCTGGTTCCTGAAAAAAAGACTAAGTGGCGATGAATCGTTTTCTATCGAGAATGCACTTGCACAAGAGTCAAAGATTCGCGTGAATCTCATGGTTAACGATGATATCGTGATCGCGCTAGGTACGACGACATTTCTTCATGACATGACGTGGCACATACGTCGATTCATCAAAAGGCCGTATGAAAAGTTAACGTGCCCGAGAACGCGCTTTGTAAACACTGAGGATACGCGAGGTGAGTGGACCCGGCGAAAATGTCAAGGCACCGAAGGATTTTGCAACGAGCCAGAGAGATACGCTCGTTGGATTTCTTCAATTCGAGTGCCCGTTGCATGCTTTTACGCAAGAACGGCCGACGAAAAATGTACGAGACACGGTTCACGGGAAAATAATTACGTCTCTACTTGGAACATAGCTCCACGACATCTATGTGTTCCTCGATACAATACGAAACGTATAACAATTAAAATGTACACATATGACAATTCGACTGCAGACTTTTATGCATTTATTGAGAATTTGGAAATGCAAAAATATATATAATGTGCAAAGATATGTGAAATATTCAAAACACTCGTTAGAAGATTTACTAGATAAAACAAATTCCTCTTCAGGTTTCATTTCTTTAATAATATCCATAAGAATATCAATTCGCATAAATATTTGCATACCGGTGGTTTCCTGACGGTGTTAATTATTATATTTAAACAACCGTTCCAATAACATTCCATATGTTATTTTGTAGATGTCGCAGTTAATGTTTGATTTCGTGTAATTACGCTGATAGATAATTTAATTTGATGATTATCATAGTAATGATTCGATGTTCCATATCGAAATCGCATATTGTTTTAAAATACAATTTAATTATTATTATATATTAATACTGTTACTAATACTTATTCTTACTTATTATAATACTTAACACAATATTCTAAGAAAGACCTATTCAGCACATACATATCTTGTAAATTATTTAATAACTATTTTTAAATAAATAATTCTGAATGTATAACGAAGTGTCCAATTCAAAAAGAAATAAAAAGAATGTATTAATGTTTAATGATGAGTATAAGTATATATAATAATAAATATATTAAATACGAGCAAAAATATTTCCTTTTATGAACCGCGATGAAACTTCTATTATAAGATTTTACAACATGCAACGAATTAAAAGTAGTTCTTCTTATATAAAATATGTTATTAAGATAGAGGAAATATTGTAAATAATAAATTACAAAATAAAAGCATATAACAAAATAAACATTCAAAAGATAGGAAACTGCAACAAAAGACTTAAAAAGAAAATTTCATTCAACTGCCTCCGTGGCGCAATCGGCTAGCGCGTTCGGCTGTTAACCGAAAGGTTGGTGGTTCGAGCCCACCCGGGGGCGGGTTTTTTTTTCGATCCTAAACAAATTCTACTATAATTCAGTCCTTTTTTTCTTATCATTAACAATATTAATCACTCATTAATATTGTAGATAATTGAAAAAAAATTCATTAGAATATTAAACATTGCTTAGATACAAATTCTTAGGAATTAGTTTAAATGTTAAAACAGCAAATATATTATAGAAAACTCTCTGTAATATTAATTGTATATTCTCAGTTAATAATAATCTATATACGCTTTTTACGCATTTTAGGATAAAATGATATAAAAAAAATCACTTACTATTTTTAAAAAGAAAATTGATCATTTATTCAGCTATATATATAAAATATAAAAATTCATAAAAATTGCATAACTGGTCTTCTGCCATATATTATGCATGGAAAGAAATTTACCGACTTCATAAAATGATGAATAATAACAATAAATATAATCTTTGTTCAACTAAAAATGAACCTATAAAATTTACTTTATATTCCACATGTTAAATGTAAAAAAAAAATGTAAAAAAAGAAATTATAAAAATAAACTTTGACCCCGACGTGATTTGAACACGCAACCTTCTGATCTGGAGTCAGACGCGCTACCGTTGCGCCACGGAGTCCTCGAACTCCACTATCTTTTAAGATAGTTATAGCCTATAGATACTAACATTGTTAAACATAAGAGTATATAAAATAGAGTAGCACATTAAGAACTATCACTTTGATTTTAATAAATGAATCAATTTATATCTAAAAATATATATTTTCTACTATACTTCAGGTTTTATCTTCTACTTCTTGTATTGAAATGATTGCAATCCAATGTTAGTATGTTGATAGTACATTTCATGTCATATTTAACATTACTTTAACATAAAAAAGAAAATATATATATATATTTATTTATTATACATACCTGATTTGTAAGCATGAAACAAGCTAGTACTCCCAATGACCACCAATCTACCTCTTGTCCATAATACTGTCTACTAAATATTTCTGGTGCTATAACAAGATACATCAAGTGAAAAATAGTTATAGTTTATATAATTTTTATATTTTATATACATTTTTGTACTTGCCCATATATTCTGGAGTTCCACAAAGCGTATGTGTTCTTTCCGTATGATTTAACCACTTTGCAAGACCAAAATCAATAATTATAGCATGACCTTCCTCATCCAATAGAACATTTGTAGCTTTTATATCTCTATGTACAACACCAGCATTGTGCAAAAAATCTTCAACACACAATAACAAAGAAACATATAAATTCTATCTCATATTGAATTATCAATTCAAAACGATGTATATTTACCAATAGCTAAAGCAACTTCTGCTACATATATTCTAACTATATTTTCAGGCAGAGAACCACATTGCTCGACTAATGAAAATAACTCTCCTCCACCAACATAGTTAGTTACTAAAATTAATGCACATTAAGAAACATATCTAACAATAACTAATAATAACATAGTATACAATACGTTATACAAATAAGCTTACATATGTACAATGTTTTCCTTCCTTGCCACCTGTGAGAACAATCTAATATAAATGGATGATGACCAACCAATTTTTGTATTGATACCTAGTATTGAATATATGTATGAATTTAATTACAATACAAAATGAAAATAAACATGCCTTTAACTTTAAAAGCATACATACTTCCTGTTTAGCCTGCATTATACCATTTTCTGCAACCACTTTAGCTTTACTGATTACTTTTAAAGCAAAAAATTCTCCAGTATCTTGTTTCTGAATTTTATATACTTTCCCATAAGCTCCTTTGGCTATTGTGCTTAAAAATATATAAGCATTTTGCAGAGATACTTGTCTTATTTGAAATTCTGGAAGAAACATAGCCTGACAACGTGATACAGGCCACAATGTTTTCGAAGTACCCAATGGATCATATAATGTACCTTCGCTCCAGCTATAAAATCAAATACATACGGATTATTAAATATTATAAAATATTATAAAATATTGCATAAAAATTATAAAATATTACAATTACCTTCTGCAAGAAGCACGAGACCATGATTTAGTTTCCTTCTGCGAAGATTGCGTTGATCCAATGCAACTTCCACCAATTATATCACTAAGGCTATACTGCATAAAAAATATTATAATAGTATTTATTAATCTCTATCAATTGAGATACAATTATATATAATTGTAGTTGATCTTATTAATAACATTATCTAAATTATATAGGTTATAACTTATAACCTATGTTTTATTTACAATTTTAAATGATATATACCTGACTAGTATACTTCTGATTATTGTGATAATTATTTTTTGTGATAGAATTACCCATTCGAACTGAAAAATATTAATTTTTATTCAACATCTTGCTTTATTCATTAAATAAGTATAATAAACAATCATTTCTTTCACGTTCATTTATTTATCTTAAATGCGTTATAAAACGTCCCATGTGTATATTTATTTTTAGAACAGAATAAGTTTGATATTTAGTTGAATTAATATAGTTTTATCATTAATAATAAAATTTATTATAAAACCATTATTATAAAAATTATTATGCATCTGTATGTATATTGCTGTATGTAACACATATACATATATATGTATATTTTGCATGGCAAGGATTCATACTACACCGAAAACAAATCATAATTAATATTTTGATAAAACAGTTGTATACATTAATATTTTACCTATTATATATAATTATTCATACATTGAATTAGTAAAATATGTATTAATCATCTTAAAATGTCCGAGGACTATGCATTTTATCCAAGGTATGATTGAAGTGAATCATACCAAGAAATTTATTGCACTTGATCATAATTTTAAATATATGTATTTAAGTAATATTACTAAAACATACCATTTAAGTATTATTACTGTTAAATTACTTTATAAACATACCCTGATAATAAAATAATTTTTCTATCTCAATCGAAAAGAGAAGAGATGAAACAAATAATCTATGGAGTACTGTATACGATTTGAATTATCAGAAATTAAAATAACGGATAAAATATCACGTGACTTATCGTTATACAAATGACGTACAAAATGGATCTATTTTCTTGTAAATATATATTTTTCCCATATAAACTAGCATGTACACACACATACACACACCAATGTAAACATTTATCTTCCATTACTTGAAAATAATGTATAACTTTAATATCCTAATTATAAAAATACGTTAAAAAGATAATTCAATATTTATAACATGTTAACAATAATATTTATGTGCTCTTCATAGAGAAATGAAAACGATTGATTTTTCACTCTATTGTAAGGAGTAAACACCAAATTAAACTTACATAAAACTTTTAATGGAATTTGTTACTATTTTGATCAATCTTTCTCTCTTACTTATAATTTTTCTACCTTTTCATTTATTTTAATTATTTAGATTACATACTTATTGATTGTAATCAACCTGGAAAGCAGAGTTAAAACTTCTAAATTTTCTCAAAATTTTTATAATAGCTGAATAGTATATACATATTTACATACCACCAGAGACGAGGATACTGCTTGGTAGATGACCGACTTATCAGCGACGAATAATGTTGATTTTATTTCTGGAGAAACATTGAGCGACATCTGTAGAGGAATAAAATAATTACGCTGAGAATTGAGACATATGTACATGTAGTGATGTAATTGAACAAAATCAGTATCTGTACTTTTCCCTTGCGTTGTACTCCTCGTCCTCGCAAAATGTCGAAGATACTAAAGGTAGGCCAATTTGGCCATACTTTTACACGGGGTATGACAGATTATATAAAAACAGTGGAACAACGTCAACATCCTATTTCCAAAGGTAAATTATGAAAAATTTCATTTACAAGATTTTTAATGACACGGAAAATTGTGAAAATAAAAGATCCTGTGTACTTGTTATTTCTGATTCTTTAAACTTTCTACTTCATCAAAGCGTATTTTATTACAAAATCTGAAATAAAGAGTACCCCTTATCTATATTCTGTTTTAGCATTAATGTGAAAATTTGTAATTCTATTAAAGGTTAGAATTCTTGGTTACATAAGTATAATTTGTTGTTCCACTTGATTTTAGATACTGTTAAAATGTTAAATATTGTCACCTGGTTTGTGTGTGCTCCTTTAATTGGAGCTTGTACGGTTAATTGTTACCTAAAACATCATGAAGAAAGTCAAAAACCAGCTCCAGAGTTCATTCACTATCCATATATGAAAATAATGACTAAGGTGAGATTTAAATAGAAAGAAAAAATAATTAAAAATACTAAAATAGTTGCGAAAGTACTAAATACTATCGCAGGATTTAATTATTTTTGTCTTTGTGCAGCCTTTCCCATGGAAGGATGGAAAACATTCACTCTTTCATAATCCGAAAAGAAATTATATACCTGGTATTGGTTATGAAGAGTAACTATTTAATAGAATTAGTATATAGTTAGTATGTGTTTAATCTGTATTGCTGAAAACATAGAAAAATAAATTTGAATTTTGTGAAGTGTATATAATATATTTACTTGATCAGAATCCACATATATCTATAATTACACACTAAAAACAATTCAACAATTATTTAAGAAGTTTATTTTTTATATTTAAATACAATAGACATCTGTTCATTTTTTTGTCAAAAATAATAATTTATAACATTAATAAAGAAAATCTATATTAATATCCTTATATTCTGACCGAAGACATCAATACTGTTTAACACAGCGTAGCTGTAGGTTCTTAATAAGATAACAAATAATACTAAGTTTCAATTATGAACATATACTTCTTTCTACAGGTGAGCAATCTTTATAATGATCTCCCCAATGTAATTGAGAACATTCTCTAGAACAATATTTAGCTTCTAAACAAATTATGCATGCTACAGTACTAGGTTTGCCACAATATAAACATATTTTAATTTCTTCCTCTTCAATATTTTCTTCCATAGTATTTGCAGGAACATTATTAGTTACACCAATTTTTAAATATGCTTCCATTGATATACTTCTAACATCCTTAATATAAGTTGTGGGAGATCTCTCCAATGAAATATTGTGTGATTCCTTGTTATTAAAATATTCAATGTTATTTGGAGATTTGAATGAAGATACTGTTAAGTCATCATTAATAGTACCTTTTAAGTGTTGATGTTTTTGATATTCTTCAGGTTCTTCGGATTTTGGTGTATTTTCACTACTAGCATTATCAACAACAGTTACTTGATCATTCTTAGAAGAAATTTCTACAGTAACTAGATGAGGATTTAACTGCTGCAGGATATCTTTGTTAAGCAATTTCATATTTGATAGTGCTGATAACTTTTCTTTGACTACTTGAGGAATATTTTCAGTTATTTTTTTTGACTCATCTAAATTCTGTTCTTTAATATTTGAATTATATATATTTCTAGAGCTGTTTGGTTCCTTTTCCACTTTATTCTCTTGACATACATCAACGTCTGATGTTTGATGACTTTGTAAATTCTGCTTAATCAAAGAACTGTTTGTCTGTAAATTATCAGTTGCTTCATGTTCTTTTTCACATTGGTTTTGCGTTATTGTAACATTTGAATTTTCTTCGTAATTTGTGCAATTTTGTTTAACATTCATTGCATTATACTGTTCTTGGTTACTTTTAGATGCTTCAACTTGACAACATATTCCTTTGTCTTCTTTTATTGTAATTTGTATCACTTTTGGAACATCAATTTCAATATTTTTAAGTATATTTGTTTGAGATTTATCTGGTAAAAGGTTTTTTATTGTTTTTTCTACTAGATGTTTTAGGAGTGTTTGGAAATAAAGTAATACAGATCTCTCTGAATGAATTTCTTGCCATTTTTCTGATGTAAACTGTTGCTGTAACCATGTAGTACAGCCAAAGTAGTAGTCTAGTTGTTGCAGTAATATAAGTTTTTGGATATCAGAAATATATTTCAATATATCGAATAGGTTTGTTGTTGATTCTAGTGAAACTTGTAGATTTTCTTTCTTCTTTAATCGTCTGAGTGTACTTTTCTTTAATTGTTGAGATGATGCTACTTGTTCAGATGTACGATTTTGTGGAACTTCCATTGATATCCTTTTTTGAGGAATTACTTTTTGATGTTTCTGTTCAATGTGTTGTGAATTTTTTGGTACAGAATGTGATATATTCATTGCAACCATAGTTTGTACAGGTTGTGGTATGTTACGATTTGGTGATACAGATCGTGAGACACCTTGTAACTGAGTCCCCTGTGGCATATGTGTTGAGTTCATATTTTGCTGTATTGTATAATTTGGTGTATTTACATTACAATATGTATTTGTTTGTGGTATAAAAACAGATGATGAAACATATTGTTGGTTTATAAATGATGCATTTGTAACTGGTACAGAAGTATGTACTCCTCCTAATTGATTTCTTCTAGTAGGTGGAAATAAGGAATATTGTAAGGGATAGTTTTGCCTAGCATGCATATTTGTTACTGGATTCTGCTTAGCAAAATTAACATTTGAAACTTTTTGTTGAGTAAAATCTGCATGCATTTGCTTTCTATAAGTGTGTTGATACATATTATTATTATGGCTGTTATTATTCACAGTAATGGGATTTACCAATACATTGCTTTGAAGAACATTATTTTGCAAAGGTGAGACTATTTGCTCTTGAAAATTCTGCTGAGGTTGGTTTGGAACAATATTGAGGCGAACTATTTGAGCTTGCTCAGAAGAAATGGAAAGTAAATATCGTAACTTGGATTGTACAGATGAAGCCCATATATTCTGCGATACTTGTGCATCGCAACATCTATTATGATTCAATGTTATTTGGTTTGAAACACCTGCAGGTTGTACAGTTCGACATTCATTCAGACTATTTATTATAGTCTTATTTTTGTTTAAAATATGGACATAATAGGATTTGACTGATGGTGCATAACGAAACAATTCGTCTAATGATAGTGGTGGAATTAATAACATTTCTTTGTTAAGTATAGTTACAACTCCTTTTGTTAGATCAATAAAATCGTCAGTATTCAATATCTTTCTTAATTTTTCGAATTGCACACTTAATAAATTATCATAATTTAAATTAGTATTTGGAGATATTCGTATATTCTGAATTAAATTACGTATCTTTATAAGAGTAACATACACAGATTCTGAAAATGTAGAATCCATATAATTTTTCTTCATATTCTCAGGAATTGTTGTTCGACTAGCAGTTTCAGATATAGGTGCAGTAATTGAAGCTATTGTTTCAGGTACTGTTTGAGTTTCTGTATTTTTATGTGAAAATTGAACAACAGTAGATGTAACGCTGTTTACAGGTGTGGGGCACCACCTGGCACCTAGTTCTGCACTAGATAAAACTCTTAATTTACCTTGAGGTAACTTATTGGATTGAATGTCTTTCTTTTCTGAGATACTTAATTCAGAATTTTCCACTGCTAATTCATTCTCATTATTGTTCACATTAGATATATTATTTGTAGAAATAACATTATCAGTTGTATTTGTATTAGAAGATAATTGTACTTTTTTATCTTCTT